>CAJVRI010001532.1:17545000-18937833 GCA_911649635.1 Poeciliopsis gracilis
GAAATTACCGTAATAACTTGATTTTTGACTGGAAGGCGCAATGTTTCCCCTTTCAGAAACCGTTGTAATTTTTCAGATGGAGCAGTGTGGCGGAATTAGTCAGTTTAGAAAGTCAGGTCTTCCACAGGATAAAACGCTTAAAATAAATTCTTCTGTCAGAGGAAAAGGTTCCAGTTTGAGCGCCCAGGCCTCGGGAAGCGGGTTTCCTCCCTCCGCCACCTTTCGCCCTCCCTCCAGGGAAGAAGCTGTGACACATGTGGGAGGGTTCAGTCCAGCCTTCCCCTTTCCCCGGACGCCGCTCCGCCGTTGGTCTGTAGTAAGTCTCACCGTCACGATTTGCTTTGCAAAAATCTTAGAGAACGATGCAACTCGCTCTTGTTTTTTTTTGCCGTTCACTGAGTGGAGGACGGACGTGTTTTGTTCGTTTTCTGCACGTCATTATGTCGAGGGGACGTGACGCTGCCTGCCTGCCTGCAGCTCCGCGTTTCCGCTGCCGCTTAAATCAATAAACGAGCAGCTCTGTCGTAATAAAACAGGGAAGAGAAAAAGCGAGATGGATTTCCAGATTTAGCGCTCCAGTAATGGAGAAACACGCTTTGGTGTGTTGACGTTCAGTCCTACATGACTCTGTTTTAAAGACAATCACAGTAGATCCCATTTGACAAACGCTCTCTCATGTTCTTGTGTTTGTGCTGTCAGGTGTTTCAGTCAAATTAAAACGTCACACAGAACAGAGACAGTATGTTTCCAGTTTTATTATATACACTTTCTTACTTTACAGATTTTACATATGATAAACTTGACTGTACTTTATTTGGATGTTGTTGTTTTTTTGTGATGCACATCCTCAATCAACATCTGATTAAAACACAGTGGCAGCATCATCCTGTGGGAATGGTTTTGTAGTGTGGACAGGGAATCAGGTCAGAGTTAATAGCAGGATAAAAGGACCTAATAAATACATAAAGCATAAAGTTAATTTGATTAAAGTGCATAAACCTAAATGAATTGCCTCTTTTCCAGACAGGAATCATGGGATCCCCACTGAAGAGTCTCATCCATGATGATGATCGGTACCAGAGATCCTTCCACCTTTTTCTGGAGCGATCCTCTGAACACCAATGCATGCAGGACTTCATCCACAGCAAACTACCCGACATTCTGTCCAGGTGAAGCTCCTTTAACAATGAATTAACTGAAAATATTACAATCTGTGGCTGCATTTTCATTAGCATTTTGTAGACATGCCCAATGATAAAAACAAAACTGTGAAAAACATTTGGTAGAGAGAATATTTCTCGATAAGATAATTGTAATTTTGACATGCCTTGACAAAATTATGATTATGTATAGTTTGTTTGTAAGAGGGGAAAATATTAAAAAGTACTAAAATATATTGCTTTGCATGAGGGAAACAAAACTTTATAAAATGACTCAGGCATTTTGTAAATCTTGCTTTACAAAATGGTGATTTTCACAGAAAAAGTATTTAAAATTTAAATAGGATCCGACTTTCTAAAACATGCTGTCCGTCGCTTCAGCTGTGTTACGATTGGAATAAGATCTTTTGGATCAAAAGTTCAAATGAACCGTTCACTTAAGTTTGTGAAAAATATATTTATTTTCTTGCTGCATTAAGGCTTCATTAATGGTGCCAAAATGAAATTTGAAACAATGATGCATTTGATGAAGAAAAACAATACAAATCATTGTCACTTGAAGCTCAGGATTAAGTTGAGACAAATATGTACGTCTGCTTTTAAAATCCTTTAAAGGTAAACTGTGAAGAACATGTGATACGGCATCAGGGTTTTTGATTAACTGGAGTACCATAAAGCAGGAGATGGTAGGTAAAAGAAACAGAAGTTAGTACTTGACCTAACCTGTGATCTAAAAGTAGGTTATGACTAATTCCATGTTTGAGAGTTAATGCACAGAAAGTAGAAATATCACCTTGCGCCATAAAACTGGTTGGAAAACATAATATGTGAATGTTGTTGTAATGCATATAATTTGTACATGTCAGTTTGCTGTATGAAAAAGAAAATGTCTAATTAATTAAGAGTGCATTAATTCATGTGTGAAGCACATGAATCATAAAGATACAAAACCTGTCAATAAACTGCTGTGCTTATTATTACAGACAACAATTAACAGTTTCTTTTAGCTAAACTTAAGTCCAAAGTTTGTTTCACAGATTAACAATCCTTGGCTGACAACCAAAAGGTATATTTCAACCAGTCAAATAGTATGTGCATGGTTGTGAATTCCCAAAAAGTAAGTGCATGAATGGTCTCTCTGCTGCCACAGGCTGTGGGAGGTGACTGACATGCTGCAGAGAACCGAACCAAACTCGGCTCTTTTTGACGTTTTCGCAAGCAGATCCGTCAGGAAGCTGGTGGGATGTGACTCGCAAGTTAATTAAAAGGTGTAATAGAGTTAATAAAAATGTACGTTGATTGACAGAAAGCGCCACAGCAACATTCAAAGCCTAAGTTCTTGCAGAGGCTTCAGTCGTTACATCAGAACATCTCACATTCCCGAGTGTCAGGCAGAATTGTCAGTTACAGGCCCAAAAAGATGTGACCCACATTTGGCAGGTTGGAAGCTGTGAATTTCAAGGCGTCGCTGCTCTGCAGGCACTCTGCTTTTTATTTTTTACTGTTTTTTCTGCTCTCCCCGCAGCGTTGGAAATGGAAAGTCCCAGCTAAATGTCATTGGAGTCGGAAGCGGAGCTGGTAAGAGCACAAACTATACGGCGCTGACACCGATGAACTTAGCTTATGTGCAGCGTGACACGGTAAATAGCTGAATGACCTCTGCAGCAGATAGCTAAGGTGAGCGAACGTTGGCTGCTGCTGAGCCGATTGGAGAATTTATTCATGGCTGCTATGAGAAAAAGAAAAGACAGTGTGGAGGCTTTTATTTACTGTTAGACAAAATGACCTAAACACCATGTAGCTTTACAGCACCAGGTTCTATTACAATACAGTCATTTCTCTTCCTGTGCCCTCAGAGTACTGCTGCCCTTTCCTTATGTCAAATCCTTTTACTTCACCTGAGGTGTCATTTCTGTATCATAATGGATTCTCTAATGGACTTGAGAATCCATTAGAATGACTACAAACTTTCCTGCAACGTTTTATTTAACTTAAAACAATTCACTGCATCGTCACATCGACTCCATGGCTTAAATTTACTCCTCTCGTCGTGGCAACTTGTCACCTTCAATAAGAAAGAGAACAACATTTTCTCTCTTTAGTCAAACGATGCTGACAGAATAATAAACTACCTTCTCTGGTTTTTAATCCATGTGGACTTTATGAGGTTATTTCACCTTGAATGTAAAATTTTTATCAAAATCCATTGTGACATTGAGAATTTCTTGCATAACAGGATAATTGGGACTTTTTAATCTACTTTTTTGTGGTAACCTCATCATGTTGTATTTGACTTGCCTGAGAGCCCAGCACTGGGAATTATAATGTCACATCCAGTATAAATGAGTTGTAGCTGCGAGGCACAACTCCAGAGTGATTCACTAAATACTCTGGTCCTGTCGACTGTTAGCTTTACAAGACAATAAACAGTTTCTCAGCTCTTTATTTGCAAGCACTAATAGATATTATTCATATTTTTTTTTAAAATTAAAGCTCTATTAAACATCTAGAAAGAATTTGGGTAGTACGTAGCGGAGCAGAGACTCGATATTCAGATGTAAGTTGTTCTCGATGTAGAAACCTAGGCTTCAAATTTTGACCTCAGAAATGAAAATAAAAGTCCAAATACAACATTTTAACTGTCAATGTTCCAGTTATTGTGGTTCTAAACAGCTTTAACCTGTAATACAATTTTTCTGCGGTTTTCTTTTTGTAACGCAGCATTATGAACACCAAGTTAACATTCATTTTGCCCCTAACTTTTTCTTTTCTTTTCTCTTTTTGTTTTTAACCGTCTTGCTTCTTTTAGGTGAGATAGACCTGGAGATGCTCAACGAGTTACATAAGAAGCATCCAGAGGTGACAGTGGATAATGAGGTGGTGGAGCCAAGCAGCCAACAGCTACACAACTACAGAGGTACAGTCTTCTGAGGTTCACCCTCTTCTCACAAAATGTATCTGTGTTCACATGCATTCTAAAAGATGTCTCAATATTTAATTTTCTGGCTGGAAAGGGTATGCTCTGCAGCATTGTGTTAAAGCTGCTTTGACCTTCTCATCAATAAATTAATAAAACCATTGCTCCTCTTTTAGAGAAGAGCTGATCATTGAACCGCAGTGACCAATCAGCAACAGACAACTCCTCCAACATACTGGTTGTCTGCAATCTGATGCTTAACACAGTTGCAGTTCAAGGCTTCTAGTTTGCTTTCAGATATCCATCAGCTTATTAAAACCAATGGTCAGACTGATATTAGCGAGGAACAAACCAGTCTTGGCAATGGAGAAAGGGTTTTAATGAGCAGAGAATGAAGTGTAATGAAGTGTATTGTGTGTGTGTGATTACTCAGTTCATGTTCTGGCATGCGTCTGCTCTTGCAACTTGACAAAGTTTATACAATGGAGCCACCACACCACCAGCCAATCACAGACTCGTCTTTTTCAGTGGAACCAGTAGAACGTCACTCGATTCGGTTGAAGTAGAATGACAAAGATTTATTATTTCCCATTGTACAACTTAAAGGCTCATTAATAAAAAAATGAGCCATACCATAAAAAAAAACAAAAAAAAAAACATGAGGAATCTTTTGCTTCATGTTTAAATAAAAAATAATGATTAAATAAATATGAACGAGATACAAAACAGCCAAGCAGAGGAAGAAATTTCTAACCAGAGTTTAATTGCTTTTTGTGTTTTCCACCTTTTGGCTTTTTTCAATTGAAAAGAAGATTTAACTTAAACTTCACTTTGTAAAACAAGAAGTGCACTTGGCCTAGTTCCTTTTAAATTACAAAAAAAAGTACATCATTTAGCAATGGCATGGTTCCTTCAAAAATAGTCCATTTGTAAAATGAAATTATTTCGAAACATATTGTATAATTAAATTAATTCAAGTTATCAAAAAAGTAAAAAGAAATCTAATTTGCACATTCCTAAACAAATACACATCTGTATTTGCAGCTTTTAATTACAGCATTTAGTTATACAGAACTATTCAACTCATATCAATGATATTGAATCAAATTAACATAAAATCATGTTCAAATTGATTTTTTTTCTTTCTTTTTGGCACATTTGAACGCTTTAGCTACAGTCTTGGTTTTCTGAGAAATTACAACTGAGAATATTAATCAAGCCAAGTGTGCAAAAAGGTTTTACAGCATTAAAAAATATAATGAAACACAGTAAAGACAGACATCAAAACTAGCAGAGCGGCATTGCAAAGAGCCTGATGCTTCTGCAAGATTCATGAAAAACTAAAATGGAAACTGGTCAGAGAGGCTGCTGGGAGGCCAATGAAGGAGCAGCAGGAATTTCTGGCAATTGCTAGTTATCTTCTGCATGTGACAGTAGAAGATCTGTGTGGAAGCCTGAACACGGCTGCACTCAAAAGATGGCCTACAAAATGTTTGGGAACTTTTGAGAGTGGGCAAGTCCCAAGTCAAGATGTGAAAAGCTGACAGACTCCCATCAAAGCAGATTGGATGCTGAAGCTGAATAAAAAGCTGCTTCCACAAATCATCAACTCACAGGAGAGTGCAAACAGGAGATTGTACTCTGCCTTGAACAGATTGTTTCCTCTTTCTAACCAGTTTTGTGTTCTGCAGATAACACAAGGTGAATTGGAACATTAAAGCTGGAACAAGTTGGGAAATTATTTGTCATGGTCTCTTTTTTTTTTCTTTTCACATCAGTAAAACCTGATATTTTGGAACGTGCACACTTTTCAGCTCAGTGTATATCTTTTCTACATATAAAAGGCTATACCTCCCTCCATAAAACAGTTGTTATATTTGTTAATTATCTGTCTTAAGTCTTAGTGTCACAGAAACCCGAGTTAAACTACATCAAGTTCACCTGGAACAAGATGACAGCCTCGGAGTTTGAGGAGCACTGGAAGCTCAGCAAGACGACAAAGAAGGCAGACTTCATTCACATGATACAGGTTGGTGCTGAAGTATTGCCAGCCCTGGTGCTGTATTTCAGACACATCTAGGTCATATTCATTAGGTGGCACTCTGCAGCAATTAATCCCATTAGAGCATCTGTCTAGCATAGCAATATAATTAGGTGCTCCATGAGTGCAGTTACCAGCTCATTATGTGTGGTGAAATCGACAGATGCTGTACTATGTGAAGGATCCCGGTGCTACCATCAGCTTCTTCCAGAGTCTCCTCGATAAGAACGGGAAGCTTCTTATTATTCTTGTGTCTGGTGAGTTGATTGACGTCAATTTAAATTAACAATTGCCCTTGATATTCCTCGCTGATGTGAAGGAAACTATTATGCTTCCTTTGTTCAAGGGGAAATACAGTTGCAAACTTTTTCACATTTTATTACAAAGGAGACCGTCTGAATATAAATCCACACAACAATTATATTTCACTAGTAAAACAATTTTAACAACCGGGCATTATGTCTCAACTGTGCATTGTTTTCTGTTGGTCTAGAACAAAAGGTTCTTGTAAACATTGTCATCATTTGTTACCATGCTGATGCTCGCACCGTTTCTGCTCCACCTGTTCAAGGGGAGAGTGGCTGGGGGAAGCTGTGGCGGAAATACAGGCGCCAGCTCTGCAATACAGAAATAAGTCAATGCGTGACCACAGGAGACATCAAAAGCCTCCTGGACTCAAAGGGAGTGAGCTACCAGAGCTTTGACCTGCCATCTCAAATGGATATCACCGAGTGTTTCACGGAGGGAGATGAGAAGGGGGAGCTGCTTCTTGACTTTCTCACCGAAGTGCTGGATTTTAATAAAACGGCGTCACCGGAGCTGAAAGACGGCGTGTTGGAGCTGCTCCGGCATCCGGACTGCAGCACGGAGTCTGAGGGCAGAGTTGTCTTTAACAACAACCTGGGTGTCATAGTCATCGATAAACCAAATTAAAAACAGATCATAGCTCGAGTGAAGCTTAAACTAGTTACAGATGATGAAAGCACAGTGAGTATCTTCAAGCCTCATCTTGTATTAAATTTAGTTTGGTGTACATGTTAAAGTTTTATAAATTCTAAAGTCCTCTAATATAAAATAAATGTACATCTTCCTTTCACTTTTTATGATTAAACTCATATTATTATGACATCAAAGATCGTTCTTACTCAGTTACAGACATTAGCTTCAGATTTTATCCGGTCATTACAGCTTTTAATGAGCTGCTCTCGCAGGCTGCCCCATTATACTGCTGCTTTCTCCGGGAGCGTTTTATTCCAAACCTACAAATAAATATAAAACTGGACAATTAGCCTTTCATTGAGAAACACTTTAGATAAGCTTAAAGTAATTGTACATGTTTTAAAATGATTGAAAGTATTATTTCTAGTAAGACTTGAACTGAGTAAGTGAAAACGCAGTTGCTCCAAGGAGCAACTGTTAATTTGCAAGTAAATTAACTTTTGCAAGTTAATTTACTTGCAAAATAATCTGGATTTGTTGCTAATAGAAAAATTATATTGCAGATTTCAAGCAGCTTTGGGGTAAGATAATTTTGTATTTCTGAATTCAGATGATTTTTGGTGACGCACTTTAACAATCGCATCAAACTTTTGTTTTTTTAATACACTTTGGTTTAGTTTTTGATTCAACTTTGCTATAAATGGTCAATTAATTTGGTGAGTAACCTGTTTTATTGATACATGGAAGGAAATAAAAGACAATGATTTAATAAGTTGGATGTATAGAATAATATAAAGATACTGAAGAATTTTTTTTTTTTTGTATTTTGTAAAATTTTCTCTACTTTAATTCTTCTAAGAATAAGTTTGTGCTGCTAATGAGTGTTGTGCAAAATGTAATAGAAAAATCCAAAATAAAAACTACACTTGCCTACTGGGAACATTACTCCACTTTCTTGTGTATTAAAAGTTTAATTTCTCACTTTTATTTCTATTAATCAGTAAAAAAAAACAAACACTCATAATATTCAGAAAAAGGCGAAACACTGCAGTATTTTACAGAGCTAATGTTTTATTTGAAATCGAAGAAAAGAGAGTCCTTCAAATTACCTGCATTATCGAGTTTCACAATTCTAATCTTAGGAACTGGTAAAATAAAAATGTTATTTCAATAATGAGGTGAAGGAGTTTTCTCATTAACAAATTCCCACCAGAGTGATTCAATTTTCAGAAATTACTACTGTTTATTCTGATGTTTATGTCTTGCAGTTAAGAAAACAAAATTCAGTTTCTCAGAAGTTTATCATTTTACTTGGAATCAATAAATGACAATTTAATGTCTCTGCAATTTGAAACAATCCCACACAGTGAAGGAAAATGTCTTTTCTCAGCATTTAGTTCTGTAATCTGAAATGCTGAACCTTACTGATGTAAACATCACCAGCCATTCATTCTGCAGCAACGTTATTCTTTGACTGTTTTTGAGTTTTAACACAAGATGCTTTATCTTTGAATGTGGAATCTGTTCAGATGTTCATGAGTTTCTGATGTAAAATACATAAAACGTGGATTATTAAAATAAGCGTGAATTTCTTTCCCTCCACATTTACAATGATCTCAATAAAAGCTACTATTGAAGATCATGAGGCAGATGTGTGAACCTCTGGCGCCATCTTCAGGGCAACGATAGTTACTGGAGGGAAAATGATGATTTAAAATTGTCATCCCGATCATTTTAATCCTGAACTGCATAATCACTAAAAACAGAAGTAATTTGTGTTAATCTACAGCAACTGTTCTAATTTCTCACCAGACAAGCATGAAGTAAAACTTGATTTGAAAACCCCACACGTGCAGGAAAGCCCATCAGCTCAGCATGACTAATATCTCTTATTGTCTCAGCCTCTGTAATGCAAAAATAAGACAGATTTTGTCACAGACATTTTGCATTTTTTATTTAGTCAATTGCATTTATGTATAAATGTCGTGACTACCAACGTGTAGCCCTGTCCTCCATCATGGGATTCAAATTTATGTCACTGCAGACTCTCAACTTGACACATCTAATACATCAATTTTCTCCAAGATCAATAAACAATGCAGAATATTTTTGAAAAGCCAAATTCAGACTTAGATATTTTTTTCCCCTCAGACTTTTTCCCATCTGTGCTTTGGTAGCTGCAGTGTCTCATAAATCATTATAGAATTTGATTTTCATTATTAAAATACCAAATGTTAAAAGAAATTGTCCTTTGCTTGAAGCATTTGTTCAGTTTTCTGAAAGTTAATGCGTTGACTTTAAAAGCTTCTTTTTCTGTTTGGTTTTGACTCTGTGGATGCAGAGCAGAACCAGAAGACCTGCGTCATTTACCAGGCTGATAACGAAACTTTATGTGGGACCAAACCTTCTGGAAATGAACAGCGCCTCCTGCAGTCTCAGCGTATAATAGTCACAGAAGTGGGAGCAATTTTTCCTGTTGTGATTTTCAAGACACTCACACTTTTATGACAGCAAAGGCGCTTTTCATGGTAATTAAATCATTTGTATTTTCAAAAAGTAGATCAGATAACCACGTTTTCAATTGACGATTTCAGACATGAACCTCCAATCACCAAAACATAAAGGACCAAAGAAGTTCAGCAGCATATTTCTGTCTTAGCAGAACAGCTGCAGTGACTTTCTTTCCTTTTTTTTCATAGTTCAACAGTGACGTAACGCAACGTCCAGCCTTCTGGGAGGGGAGTCTGTCCTGCAGCGTGAAAGCAGCGCAGCACTTTGTGTTCCTGTTCCTTCCTCCCTAAAAAAAAAACAAAAAAAACAACACAAGTTTAAGGTATTTTTTTATTTTTTATTTTTTTTTACATTAACTAAATAAAAAAAAAAGTTAAATTAGTCGACAATGTGGATGAAAGTGTTTGGTTCGTGTGTTGCAGGGTGAAGTCATGAGTGCAGAAACGCACACTTGTTATGAAGGCTGCAATGTCAACATCTTTCAGTTCTACCTGGAAAAGTCCGCAGAGCATGCAGCCATCGTCCAGTGTCTGCAAAATGATCTATAAGCTTCCAGAGGAAAGATATGGATAAGAAGAAAAGCAACAGGCATTTCCTTTAGATATTTAACCAGCTGCTGTCAGCATAATCTACAATTCAGTCATAAAGTAAAACATTTTAGTTTAATAAACAGGAACTTAAAAAAGACACTGTTGCAATAATCAATGTGACTATAAATAAACATAGTAACTTTCTCTAGATCCGGCTTGGACATTAGTACTAATCAATGTTCTTCAGGTGATAGAAGGCCGACTTTTATAACTGCGTACGCGTCTTTGAAGACTCAGGTCTTTGAAGCAAGAGAGCTTATGCCATTCAAAAGAGAAAATTCATGACCTTGAGCTGAAACAAACAGTTGCGTTTTACGGTCTGTTCCAGGTGAGATGGATGTTCAGATACTCTCACTTCTGCAGTCGGCCTTCCCTTCTGTTCCCATAACGGCTGACATTGTGGAGGGCAGCTCTGAGCTCACAGAATTTTGTGTTTTGTCTTATTAAATATCTACATATATAAAAACAAAGCATTTAGGAGATGCACTGATCAGAGTTTTGTGGCTAAATTCCAGTCTCTGGTTTTTGAAAAGCTTTGACATGCTAAGAATGAGTATTAACCCAAGAACCAAGATGTAAGTATGACGTGTCTTAATGCGATTGCTGCATTCTCTTTGTACATCTTGAAAGCTTTGGCAGCCAAGACTGCTGACCTGAAGAAGATCCCGTTCTCTTGGCACATCATGTCCAGTGAGGACTATGAAAAAGCAAAGGCAGGCATAAAGAAATCTGACTTCATACACATGATCCAGGTTTATCGTTACCTTTTGTCTCCTATTCCCTGAGCTTTCAATGCAGCAAATGCAGTGAAAATATGAATTAAGCTGAACTCTGATTCTTACTAAACAAAGGGATGAATCACATTTTTGTTTTGTCAGAGTTATATTTATAAAAGGGGTTTACATGTTTTCTAATGTACCTTATTTTGCAAAAGTTGTTAAGCAATTTTACGTTGTGACCATAAACAGAAATGTATTAATTTAGGATTTTATGTCACAGACCAACAAAACCTGCTGCACAACTGCAAAGTAGAGTTGAAAGGATGCAGTTGAGTTCTAGAAAGTGTTGCTTCAATGAGCTGGAATATAAATGCTCACCACATTTTTCAGAATATTATACATAAGAAATGTAGACAATCGTGTCATTTCCCCTGTACTTCACAAGTATTTTGTTTTTGTCTATTAAAATTGTCTACATTTTGTAGTTGAAGTGATTTCTCTTGTTTGAATATAAATGAAAGCAAAAAGAAATAAATCAATAAATGTGAAAATAGTGAAACTAAAGCATCAAACATTTTTCCTCAACAGATGATCTACTATGTGAAGAGCCTGGCTGAAAGTATCAAGTTTCACCATGAGCTCCTCAAAAGTAATGGCAGGCTCATGATCATTGTTGAAGCAGGTAAGCAGACTGGGACTGACTGGTTTGCAGCACCATTTAAATGAAAAAGTTTTCTATTAGTACTCTGCTTATTCGGTATTCTTCAACAGTATCTTACACAATGAAGGTAAGTTCTGACTGAAAACCAAGTTTGTCTTATTTGGATCAACTTGGATCATTCAACCTTATTTGTTTTTTGTTTTCTCTACAATCCAGCCAACAGTGGTTGGGACGTCCTGTGGAAGACTTACAAGAAGGAGCTGTGTGTTGGAAGCATCACCGAGTACCGTTCATCCGGAGAGATCGTTTCCTGCCTCAAGGACCAAGGCCTTAAATTTGAGGAACATCCGGTTCCCAACAGCTTCGACATCACAGAATGCTTTGACCGGAGCAGCAAACTGGAGAACGTCTGCTGAGCTTCCTGACAGGAACAGAGCACTTCTACCAATCCTTCAGCCCGGAGGTGAGAGCAGGCATCCTGGACGTCCTTAGAAACAAGTGCAGCGCTGAGAAAGACGGCAGGGTGTTCTTCAACAGCAATCTAACCTGCATTTTTGTTCATGCTTAAGTTTCCTGACAAAAACGCTCTTCTGTGCATTTATGTCATTTTATCCAGCATGTTTGCCTTTTAGAACCAATAAACTCTAAATGGTAATTTAGAGTAATTATTGAAAGAGATCCATAAGAAGCCCAAAGCAAATATAACAAAATGATTCCAGTTTCTAAAGTTGAATAACTTAACATTCAGTAGTGTAAAGAAGCAAAGTGTAAAGAAAATATATTGCTATAGCTAAATTACTGACAGGCAGTTTCTTTACTTTTTAATGTGATATGACTCTTTGTTTTTATCCCAACAGTTTACATTGTTTAGTAGAAATGACTGAAATCTGAGCATGAAAAGATGATGTTCTGAATTTACTCTGAAATCCAGATTATAATGTTAGCACATAGATTCAGTGACCCATCTTTATAAAACCTGGAGGAACCTGTTTACACCCACAGACAGGTGACTTTAGGGCAACGTGAAAGACTTTTGTCAGCATAACTTAAACATTAACTCTCTGCAGTGCCTGTGTCCTACAACTACTTTCAGTAATGTGACTCCAGATGTAAAATGTTTTCCTTTTATGGTCACATTTTGATTTTGTGATGCATTTAGAAAAGACAAGGAACGATTTCTGAGCAAGCTGCTCCGATCCTGGATGTTCTCTATGGCAAAATGGGAGTGGCTGTTTGGGAACATGTTTGTGCAAAGGGTTATATTTGTATAGATCTTTGCATGAAAAATCAAGATGAACGAATGGCAAACGCTGTTTGCACAAAAGACCATACAAGAAAAACTAGTAAAAGCCAAAAAGTATCGAAACAAACATTTAAACATGAGATAAAAACAAATGCCAAAAACCACACTACACTTGCACAACTGGCTTACGTTTATAATATTAAAGGTTCCACATTAATGCCATTATGCAATGTTTAGCGAGTTCTACAAAGGTGTTGTGGGGATAAGACATGTTTTCTGAGTTTAAGATGCAACAGATCTGCAGTCATAGGCATTTTTATATCCCTAAGATGTTGTGAAACTTTACTGGAAATGCTGAATATGGAAATGCCGATGGCAAGATTATTCTATCCCAATTTTCTGCAGAGATTATCCTGCCATCTTCTAAATCCAAAGTGTAAATAACATTTGAATGAGCCTACAGGGGCAGAGAGCATAAAATTGTGCATGTGCATACTGAAAATGTTTTTTTTTTAATACCTATTGCTTTTTCTTTTCTTTGTTTATGCTGCCGATATGTTGAAATGCATCGCTGATATCAAAGCTAAAACAATCGTCTTTGAAAATAAACTGGGGGGGTTCATCTATTACCCTTGATGCAGAAAACAAAACATTGTTTCCACTTTGTCAGTGATGTCGTCTCTCCTGAGTGCTTTTCTCAGCTGACACTTCAAAGTATCTCCATTTGCAGGAACACATCTCGAGTGCAATCTTCAGCACATGCATAAAAGGGTTTTCTTTTCTCCGGGAGGATACTGATAAGACAAAGCTTAGGATAATGTCTCTAAAATAACAGAGAGGGTCAAGCTCAGACTTTTTTTTTAAAACAGGCAGTAAAATGGAAAACAAGCACAAATATACAGTTACAGAAGTTTTTCCCCCTTGTGTGATTTCCCCTAAGTAGAAAATACTTCTTTGTGTGTTTTCTTGAAGAAAATGTGCCTGGGGCAAAAGACTTTGTTTTCCTTTTGGAAAGCAACCAATGTTGTAACAGTTTGTTATGAAGAACTGTCTCTACTTTCATAATAAATATAATGAGTTATATAAACTGTGTTTGTAGGATTAAGAACACAGTTCACAACAACTCTTCATGAGACAAAATCTGTAATAGATAACGAGGCGTCAGATACTCTCATTAGGAAGGTTTTGCAAATGGCCTTTGCCAGCTTATTTGAATTTATTTATTTATCTCCTGTTATTTTTGCTCACACATACTGTAATTCAATGTGTGCAAACTCTCAAAAAGCTGCTCTTCATAGCACAATTTCTTGTTTAAGATAGGCTTAAAAAGCAAAATGAGCCTGAAATTTGGGAAAAGATTTTAACAAATGTATTGAAAATAGAAAATGAAGAAACCACATTTAGAGAAGCGTCCCCAGCATTTATTGATCCACCTTTGGGAGCAATAAAAACCTGAAGTTTAGTTTAGTACACATATCGTTAGGACGTTTAGCTCAGACTTCTCTGCAGCTTTTCTCAAGCTCTAACAGGGTGAAAGAAAGACGTCTCTGCAGCCATTTTCAGATTTTGCCAGGCTTGAACAGGACTTTCACAGAGCAGGTCTGAAGCTTCTCCTTTAAGGTCTTGCTGTGTGCTTGGGTCGCTGACCTGCTGAAAAATGATCTGCCACTCTAAAAACTAAAATTGACTTGTAGTATTGTCTACTTCTGACTGGAAGGAGTGCGGTAATCAATGCAAAATTGAACAAACTCATCCAACTTAAGGATACAAGTATGGATTCAATTCTGACAAATGAATCCAATCATTTGAAGAAAAGTGGAAATAATCTGTTTCATTTAAACTGTGTAGTCAAATTTATTATTATTATTATTATTATTAGTAGTAGTAATATTATTATTATATGGTGGCCACCATAATGTTATTATATGAAGAATACAATTGGAGAAAGTTACATTGAAAACCAAACTTGTCTTAATGCCTTTCCTTTTAAAGCCAGCAGATGTCAGTGTGGAGCAAACATTCATGAAATCCTTTGTGTTGCATAACCTCCAGCAGATGGCATTCTGACATTATATTTCGAACTAACAGGTAACAGTGAGAACACCAACCATTATTAAAGATGACCAAAGTGTAACAAATAATTACAGTGCGTACAGCTGGATTTTCAGCTGGCAGGAAAAACATGTCTAACACCTTTACTGGCTGCTGTGACTGCAGAAAAAAGAAAAAAGAAAAAAGAACAAAAAAGCCTCAGGTCTCGTCTCAGGCTATCTGGCAAATGTATTCTGGCTGCCCATTTAGCTCATTAGCCTTAATAGATCAGTAATTGAAATTCATCAGAAATTCTTGTCAGTGCACTCCCCCTTGATGTCAGTGCGCTTTCAACACCTGCTCAGGCTCCATTACCGGGGGTCCTCGCTGGGCTCTCTCATACTACAGAGTGACAGAGCATTAGTCACTGAGATAATCAACCTCAATACACTGTTTCCCGCTAATGCGCTTCAAGAACTATTTACCTCACGTGCCAATTGGTGTCTTATCACTTTAAAGTTCTCAGGTAGATAAATGGGTATAGTTTTTTGTGCAGATCACCTTGTTTCCCAGGTGATTGATTACACTTTAACAAACTGAACAGCTGGACATTGTTACATTGCTAGCAGGATATTGTATTCATTTACTTTCTGTCACTTGCTTGTTAGCTGCCTCTGACACGACAGGCCGCACCTCTCAGGAGGATCTAAAACACTTTTCCAGCATATGAACTTCATCGGTTTCATATAGTACTGGCAATTTGGAGCAAGCAGCTTTAAACGTGGAATGTATTAATACTCACAGGGCGCAGCGAGCCGGCTGGATGTTGCAGCTGATAGCAGCAGCTTTTAGTTATAGCTGTTTAAGTCATTGGGGTGAAAACACATTCATTGAGCATCTGGCTGGTGATGAGAGGTGAACATCTGACCTCGGGATCTCAGACGCTCATCAGTGTTGCTTCACTTACCTGTGGTGGAATGAAGAAGCAGGGAATGTGCCTGACGCCCTGAAGTAAATATAATTCAATTTTGATCTGCTTAAGTTATTTTTCCATATAAGCGGCTCATCATGTGCTCATGTATCATATTCTCACCTTTTCTGTGAATACGTCTGAAATTAAAGCAGTGATGAAATTTGACTTGTATTAGTAATTTTAAGTAATTCAAAGTCGTAATAAATAGAATAATTTCACTAAAAGCAGTCTGAGATTATTTCCACCTAAAATAATTAAATGATTGAAAAAACAGAGATTATTAAGAATTTTCAATATTCATTGAGTTTATTTAATTTGTGTCATTAATGCCTGAAAATGCCAAGGAAAACAAAACCAGTCCATTGTGTATTAATTATTGAATGAAGGTGTAAAAGCCATGCAGTTAGTTTAGTTTGTTTAGCCCAGAATCAAAACGATTCTGGTTTATTTCTTTAAATCCATTGTTGGGTTTTTGCTGTACGCTCAGTGTTGGATGCACAGGGACAACCAATCAAAACTAGCTTTTAAAGTATTGGTAGGACAGCGATTCAAAGCTTGCACTGCAAATTGTAATCTAGTTTGTTGATTTAGAAGAGACACTAGTATGAGTTTCATCACTCTTCAAGAGATGGAATATTGAATTTAATAAAGAACCAGCTCAGATTTCACTAAGTCTCTTCTACAGAAGAAAATATGAACTGCAAAACTGTAACATCGCTGGATGCTAGTTCATGTCAGAGGGTTTGGTTTATGACTGTAGCTCATACTGAAAACACATTTGTCCATTTCTGATAACATCACACCTTTGCCTGCTAAGTCAAACTAGAAAAATTGGCACTTTACCCAAATAAATGGTAAAAATTTAATATAGACAAGCAATATTTAAAGCAGTGTTATAAAATGTTATTTTAATTCAGTTGATTGGCAATAACATCTTATTGCACATTATAAAGTTGTTTCTTTGTTTTTGTAATTATTAATATCATTATAGTTAAAGGAGAAACTAACATTTTAAAAATATATTTTTTTTTAGTAACCAGAGTTGTGGTATATTTTATTTATTTTTCAGTCAACATTAGGCATGTGTCATGTTTAGTCATTTTTTTTGTTAAAAACTTGTTGAAACACAAATACTGGTTAGCAGTGTCAATCCTGTCAATGACTAATGATTAGTGATAGTTATTGTTTCTATGGATTAAAGTTTTATCATAAACATGCTTTTGTGTTGAAGTTCTGGATGGATCCTTATTTCTCTGACCAAAGCACAGACTAACGCCGCCCTGCCCCTCCCACACTTGTTACCATACACAATCTGGCTAAATAAAAGCCTCTTCACATTTTGCTTATTGCAGAATATAAAAATAAAACATTGGCTGGATAATAGCCAAACTATTAACCATTTGTAATATTCTAAGTAGGACTATATGCAGAGCCGAATAGCAAAAAGTCGAATATTCAGCTCAAAATGCAATTAGAAACTTTTGGACAATTTTGCCAGTGATTAATATTTTTAAATCTGTGAATAATAAAGCATAACAGGCTGCAGTATTATGACTGTAATTATCAATATGTCATATTGAAACTTAAAATAAAGTTAATTAAACACATTTTCTGTAAATATAGCAGATCTGAGGCCTTTTTTCTTATACCAGTATATGTCTAACCATAACCCTACCTTATCACCTTAAATTAACCCAAAACTTGATTGGTTTAAGGAAAAGCAAAGATGCTGTTATGAGGATTCTCCTCTTACTGCCTTCGTATGAAGAGTCAGACTAGAGACATCCTCTATCAATGTATAACCCTCTCTGAGACCAGAGCAGCACATAAACTGGCCCTAAAATACATCAGACACACTTTAATGGGCAGAGGCTGTGGCCGGTACTTGAAATATTGCTCTGATAACCGTCTTGTAAATGGTCTGCCCCCTTCGGTATATTTCATTCCAGAGAATTAGTCCTGTTTAGCAGCTGCTGCTTTATAGCCACTGTCCTCAGCAGGTCTGAGTAAGGCAGAATCTGACAATCTAAATGATGATTTTTAGGATTTTCTTTTTTCCTGATCTGCCTTGTGTGTTACATCAGTGAGCTGTCAGGACAAAGCAGAATGCAGGTTTCAAATTTAGGTTCTTTGATTTAGTATTTGTATTTTCAAGTGGATGAATTCAGGAGCCTAATAATAAAATGGGCAAATTTAAATGATTAAATCAATCTTGCAGCAATTAACCAGAAATGAGAAAAAGTGTAATTGAGTGAGTCATTGCTAAGTTTTTCTTTGTCACAGTCATTAATCAGGGGATTCGAAGCACCATAATCTGATCCGCTCTATTCTTCCTGTGGGTGTGAATTTGAGGAGTTACAGATAAGAAAATTCACCATATTTATTCTGCATATCATCTGTATCACTAATTGACCCTCTCTTTTCAAACATTGGTTCATTTCAGATGCAGTGGCTGGTAACAGTATTCATGTCCTTCAAATGTCATTTTTTTCTTTTCAAATTATAAACAAGAATTGTAATTTGAAACAAGTGAAGATGAAATTCTTCACTTCTCCGCCAGCAATACTAACAATATTAGCTTAGTGTAAAATGGAAGAAACTGTCAGATTTTAACCAAAAAAAAAAAATCTAAAGCCTTCTTAACTTTGACACATGAAGCAAAATTCAATGCAATGGAGTTGCAAATAAAGTCTACCTGTGTAAAGTTTAATCTTATTAGAAATGCTGCTGATCTGTGATGAGCATCAGAGGATGGATAGAGAATCTTGACTGACACAAAGCATCATAAAGACCAAGGAACACGCAGTGATAAAGTTGTGCAGAAGTTCAAAGCAGGATTATCACAGAGGCACCGCTCAAACTATCATTTCACAACGGAAAGAATATGACTCAACTGCAACCTTAACTGCAAATGACCTCCAATGTAAACTGACAAGCTGTGCATTGAGAGTGTTAATTGGCTAAGCAGCCGAGAGACCGGAGCGATCAGAGAGGCTTTTGTGGCGCAGGGTTGAAAACCAGTTGCGACCAGTCAGGAGAAGCATCGGCTCGACTTGCACACACAGGGAGCTGCGGCTTTTCTCTCTCAAAACAATGACAGCGGCATAGATTCAACAACGGGGTGAAAAGCATCTCTTTTTGAGGGATTGATAATTCAAAGATTCCCTCTGCAGAATTTCAAATAAGCCCGAGGAAAGATTTATTCTTTGGACAGAATTTAGTTACCGATTACCCAGATGGTACACAGAATATTTATTTGGATTCAGTTTTACTTCAAAGATGCAATTCCTCACTTCTCAACAAAGAAAAGGAGTCTAGCGCTTGTCTCACCAATTTAGCCTTTGCAGGATACTGGATGGAAGAAAGGACAGCTTCCATGTCAGATACTAACACAGTGAAACTAACGCTGTACTCAGAAAAATTTCCCAATCAGAAAAATCAATTGGAACTCCCGCCAAAGTCAGATTTCCGACTGTGGAAATGGGAGCACCTCCAAGTATCTCCAAACGCAGACTTTGCATTTCAATATGGCCGCTCCTCGCATCAAGAGTAGCAGGATGTGGTGGAGACGTTCATGCAAAAGTGTGTCCAAAACCAATGCTGCAAGTAGTGCCTGCAACTCTAAACTGAAGAAATTAAAAGTGCAGTTTGCTTATATGAATTAAGGTTAAAATTAACAAGAGCTATTGCAACAATATTTATGGGTCATTGCTACTTTCCAAGTGACTGCAGCACAGTTATGTGTTAAATGTAAAAAAATGTGAATACTTTTGCAAGGCACTGTCACATTGCACATTTAGTCCATTTATAAGCAACATGTTTCAGTCTAGACATTTTTTGTTTTATCACCACCACTGTAAAACTTTCACTGAGAGAAAGTGTTCAAGCAAAAATAGACGACTTCAGAAGAATTCTTTATGTGCCTGAAAAACTGTGATAACATTTTTGAGTAATAACTTGATATTGACTCTAAGCCATGCTCTTTTAAGCCAATATTTGCTTGAGAGATAAAAAGAAGTCGCTGTCACTTGTTCACGTAGTCAACCGGGAGAGTTTCTGAGGGCAAGATCCCTCATAATTACACTCGGTGACGTTTACCCCCACCAAACACCTCTCTTATGGTTTAGTGTTTGGGGCCATGCTTGTCATTTTCTGCTTCTGGCATGTGGAGGAAAAAAACTGACTGCAGTTTGAGTTGTTTTCTTATGAGGTTCTACTTTGATAAGGTGAAAGTCACAACATATAAATAGAATTTTTCTTCATAAACATGAGCACAAATAAATGCCTTGTTGCATATATCTTAAAAAGGCACAAATCAACAGTTTTAGGATTGTTTTTTTCTGTTAATTTCTGTTCAGTTTAAAAACTCACAATTCATGTCCATATCCAAAATCTAGAAAAATTAGAAAACACATGAAAGAAGAAACAACACAGCTTTGAACGCAGCCAAAAGCAGGTAAACGGTGATGATATTACTCAGACATGATTATAAAAATGAAATGCTACCAAAGATGAAAGCAGTAAAAGTTGAGAACCATCTACAATTTGACTTTGTAGGATAAAGATTTATTTGGCTCGAATAATCTAAAGGAGGAGGAAGTCAGGGAAAATGTAAGAGCAGCAGCTTGGAGATTTATCAAACTAGCACACTACGCAGGCATTTAAGAGCATTCTCTGACAAATCCATTGTGATGAGGGGTGACAAAAATGACCAATCAAAACCCAGAAATTCCTGCAGCTTTCATCAGGATGTTGCAAAACAAACATATTAGCTATCATTTTGTGCTGAAACTCTTAGAAAAAGTGTGTTTATGATAAAACAAACTTTTCTAATGTAAACAACACTTAGAATTGATTTGACTGTTAATTCCAGTCTGTTGTTGCCATAACATGAACTGTTTGGTCCTCAGCTTGTGAAACTGGGTAGTTTTGATCCTTAAACAAAAAATTAAATTACTATACTTTCCGAACTATAAGTTGTTCTGGAGTGTAAATCGTATCAGTCTAAAAATTCATCATAAAGGGAAGAGAAACACAAGTTGCACTGGACTATAAGTGGAATCTGTTTGGAAACTGTCAAACTTGAGGGAGACCTTGTCCATGTTGATATGATCCAGTGACACTTACCTGCTTTTCAACAAACTCACGGAAACTGTCAACTTTGTCTCGGAAGTTTGTTGGCAGTTTCTGACGCACCGATGTCCTTGCTCTATATTGAGCTGGTCAGGAATGATTCTACTCTGGTGAGCACTTCGCTGGCGGAGCGGAAACTCCTGCAGTGTAAGTCCGGAGTGACAGATCAGAACGGATACGTTGCATGAAGCGGTAACTCCAAAGAAGGTTTGCCTGCAAAGTAATTTATATTTATCTCCTCGGCCACTACCAAAGTGCAGAGACGTAACTGCACAGCTAAGCCTTTCTCATTAACATGTTCTTCAAGCACCCATCATTCGTTGGACTTGTTTCTCTGACCATCTTGCTTTCAGGAGCTACTCCTTGGTTCATATCAGTCAGTATTAATCTCTCTAAGAATATCTGCATTTATAAAGTCAGAGCCATTTCCCATGCCTGAATTTAATAGTAAATAACCACTGGTGACTTAGAAATTTTAGGAGTGAAGTTGCTGTGAAAGTTAAGGAACAGAAAGTGTCAATAATTGCGCCAGTCTTTATGAATAAAATTTAAGCTCCTGAATACTGCAGTGCTAAATGTTAGCAAAGTACGTATTCAGGGAGGCCTTTAAAAGTCTCGTATCCTTTCAGCATTGTTAATAAAAATCCCTTGTTTCTTACTGCTGTTGAGAATGTGCAAAAGAAAAGAAGTTTCTGAAACAAAGCAATCGCACCAGAAGTTAATACCAGTCAGTGATATTTGTACTTAATCCCTGTCTCGAGTAAAAGAAAATAGGACCTTACATTTCCCAGCAGGTCTACTGTGGCTTTATTATATTTCATTCCATTAATCAACCAGCTCGTCCTTTTTTTCGCTGTTGCTAAATGCCTGCTTCACATCCATTCAGAGGATCTTAAATATCCTCCCTCTCCTGGGCGCAGGCTTGATTGTGCATAGAAAATGAAATTGGAAAGTTTAGAGCTCTATTTAAAGTGTTTGTCCCTGGAGTGACTTCATCCAACCTTTCTAACTCAATATCAGGATCTGCGGGTCCTCGTGTTTATATTTGCCCCATCTGTTATTTCTGACTACAGCGCCGCTGCAGCAGCCTTGCTTTTCATCCAAATAGGGTTGATTGCAGCTATAATACCAACACCTTGTGAGTCTCCAAAACGGCACAATCGAGTTCGTTGTTGGCACTTTTCTCCTCAAAGATCCCATGCAGGAGTTTGAACTCAGGACAGTTTTGCTGCAGGGCAACAGCACTGCCAACTGTTCAATCATGCAGCCCTCTGCTCTACCATACAGGCTTTCTTATGATGCCACTGTGAGTGATATAGAAGTTCTACTTGTGGAAATCACATACAGCAAAAATTACATTTTCCAATCATGCAACTAATTTTTTCTAACTTAAAAACTGTGAAACTCTCTTTCTCTGCTTTGAGACCCTCTGAAGCAGACTCAGTTCTGTAAAAAGTTGTTATATGTATCAATTTAGACAGTTTATTGTATGAAAAAACAAAAAGTTAAGAACTCAAAGTTTAATTTTGGGTGGATAAAACATTTAAAAAGTGGGGAAACAGAAAAGTGTGTCCCTTTGCAGCTGGGTGCATTTGTTGCATACAGGATATGTCGAGCATTTTATTCCCGTTCTGTTCTCACACATTTTGATTTTACTTGCAGATCAATATGGGTATTGATGGGCATCAGATAAAAACCATTATAACTAACCGGCTCTAATTCTTCAGCTAAATTGATTTCATTCAGAAGATCCATGTACATGCGTCATAGCACTGCACCGCCAGCGTGAGTGTGTTTTACCTTGACTTCATACGAGAGAGACGTTATTCATCACCAACAGAATGTCGCCTTCTTCACACCCCAATAAAAAGCAGAGTAATGAAGCTTCTCTGGGTGCTGTCAACCCAACACTGCTTTATAAAGGATGACACAATTATATTTTACCAGCTCACCAAAAATGCTGACAAGCCCTAGCTCAATAAAACGCAATTCCGTACCCAGAGAAGCATGGTGGGTTTCTCTGCCGGGGAGTCATAGCTCATGAGCTGCAGCCTTGGAATGCTTCTCAGATAACATGTTCTTTACAATTAAGCTGATAAAACGTTGCTGCCTTAATAGTTGGAGTGCAAAGTGATGTATAACTTCTTCACAGTGGATTTTCTCCACTGTGAACACTGTGCAAACTTACTTTTTCTTGCAGTAAAACAAGTTTCAAAAGTGTGACAGACAAATTTGAAATCCATATTTTCTCTGCTCTGAAATGCATAAACAAGTGTGAAGTTTGCCTCTGAGCAAACAGAAGCTAATGCTGCATTACCGTCAGTCAGTCAACTTGGAAAGTGTTTGTCTAAAGCATGATGGATGAAGTGTCGCCGACATTAAAAGACAAGCGCTTCCTAAACCGGAAATCTTGCGCTCTCAGAGACAGACGGTGTGAAGCTCCAGACAGCCGGCTGCTGACGTTCCAGCGCTTGACGCTTACCAGCAGCAGCAGGAGGAGGATGGGGCTGCTTCTTAGCGGACTGTGTTTTTTTTTTTTTTTTCCCCTTAGAGAGAGACACATCTGGCCTTGGATAATCTCTCTTCAGTCTCTGACTCTGTAATGCATGCAAAGCTCTGCTCCATGTAATTCCCCAATTGCTCTTTTTTCCTTGACAAGGGTAGAAAAGGCCAGCAGTGTGAAGTGTAGTGATTGTTTTTTCTAACTGTGGATTTAAGCAGAGTCAGTTCACACTATAGTTTGTTTTTCTTCTTTTTTTTTTTTTTTACTTCTACAAGAAGCAGAATCGAGTTATTGGAAAGAAATCTCCTTACAGACATCTTTCACTCCTCTTTAAAACGTCAGGATAAAGCAGTGTTCAGCTTACCTGAAAAAATAGCAAAATGTTCATTTCATAACTGCCCATTTTTTGGCAGGAATGCTTTGATCTAAGCCATTAAATGTTATGTCTGGTAGAAGGTGAATCTATCCTCCAGGAGTCATTAATTTGTGTTTTTAATGATGGGCCTCCATTTTGCTCCAACTATCTGCCAATAAACTCTCACCAGATTCTCAATCTCTGACAAAGAAAATCATCCCCACAGCATGATGCTACCACCACCTTGTTTCACTGAGGGTGAATTGTGTTAAGGATGAAGCTATGTCTGCCTCACATGCAATATTTCCAAAAAGGTATATTTCAGGATCTGCTGATCAGAGTAACTTTGACGTTACTCATCTCTGATTGAAGTTCTTCTTTTTCCTCTCAAGCTAATGTTTTGTAAAATTAACTTGAAGCCTTTACAGACCTGCTTGGTTTATACTTGGATAAAGTATATTTGGCATGCAATATTTTAAAAAATTATTATATGTAAAGAAAATGTAAAACGTTTCCACTTTACGATCATGTTCCCCTTTCTTTGAGTGTATCATGTAAACATATATTGCAGGGGTTTGGTTCATTTTGTAAAGCCTGGTATTCTAGAGATGTTTTGTAACAAGAAAACCAGAAAATAGAGATTGAACATCATGCCATGTTAATGGTAATGAAATGTTCAGTTTGTCGCAAAGAGGGCCGCAAGCATTCCTGATATAATATTTACTTGCAGTGCAGCACTTGTGTATTTATTAAAAGAGGAATTGTGTGCTTCACTTGCTATCACTGAGGCTTGACAGCTGCAGAGTCCAGGTGATGCATGAGCCAATATGTGGACTGTAGAGGGCTCAACATCGCACATCAATATGAAAATCAGTTTCTGGCAGAAA
This sequence comes from Poeciliopsis gracilis, assembly GCA_911649635.1. Classification (NCBI taxonomy): domain Eukaryota; kingdom Metazoa; phylum Chordata; class Actinopteri; order Cyprinodontiformes; family Poeciliidae; genus Poeciliopsis; species Poeciliopsis gracilis. The sequence continues at coordinate 17,569,664 of CAJVRI010001532.1, forward strand.
TAGCCCCAGGCAGTACATCCAGCGCCGAAAAAAGTGACTAATCTTTGGGTCATAAACCCTGCACAAGACGCCCAGGGTCTTTTAAAGAGACACAGAATTCAGAAATGCCATCATTTTCCATTCCACAAGCCAAGGACCTCGCTCCTTGCATTAGCAGATTTCTTTTAATAGTGTGTGAAATAGCAGGGTTGCCAGAACTAAGCAAGAGCAAATAAAAGAGGGAGAGGAGGGGTAGTGAAAGGTGACCTTAGTCTCTGGAGTTCCAGATTAAAAACTTCAAATACTCAGCCCGTGGCTCTCCTAAAGAAGCAAAAGACTACAGGCACAATGTTACAGTAGATGGAGTTGGCTGCCAAATATCGTCTTCTTACAGAGAGGGATTATACATTTCACAAGGCAATGGTGGTCCCATTGGTGGGAATATAAGTTCACATGTTATTCTTCTGAATGGATTATTGTGTTTATTTTCCTCTTTTGCTTACTTTCAGAAGTTTCTTTGAATGTTTAGGTTCTGGCAAGGGTCACATGAAGACATATTCTGGAATATTAAGCACCTCTTTGCTTGGTACATAATGAAGCAATCGGTGGGAGTATTTCTATATAGAACAAATGATTGAAAATTAGCAAGATAATATATTTGACAAGTATCGTTTCTTAATGACTTGAGCTAATAAATATGTAAGTCACACAACGATGTGACTTAGATAGGCTAATTCAACGTTCTGAATTAAGCTTTGAATCATTTCTGCCTCATAATGATGATTTATGATGTTTACCTGTGGTTTTGTTAGATTCTGGTGACTCCTTGCCCAATTTTAAATACTTTAAAATTGACTTTGTCTGGAAAAACAAAACTGCACAGGTTTTATTTTTGTGGAAGGTGTTCAAGAAAGAAAACTTTTGCTCTCTAAGAACAACATGAAGGCCAGATTAAAGTTGTTGTTTCCTTAGAAAACTTAGTTTTGGTCATTTTTTTTTAAAGAACTAAAGATTAATATTTAGTGTTTGCCTGTAATTAAATTACCCTTTTGTCATTAGATAAAAAAAAAAGAGCTGAGGCATTACCATAGGATGATTCAGGGAGTTTAAAAATGTTGATTTTTTTAAAGGACTATTCTACCACAACAGCATTGTTGCATTTCCAGTGCATCCAGAACGCTGCCAGATTTTTTGAATGAGGGGGATTCTGCATTATAGGTGATCAGGCATGACTTCCTCTTCCTCAGGCTTGATACTAACTTGGCTCGCTTAATTACCCAGTTTGGCAGAAAAAAGAAAGGGTAAAATAATTTCACTCATGAGAAGAGAGAAACAAAGGCTCGCCAAATCCTTGAATGGATTTCTATCTCAAAGCGCGTGGTGGAGACATTCTGAACTGTAGCATCGGCGGGAGCTTTAATTACTGTTCAATGACTTCACTCTGAGTCCTTGACCCAGTTTAGATTCCTTATCAAAAACAGCCATGCTCTGAGAAAAGATTACTTTTTACACTTTGTGAAGAGGGGAGGGCAGGCAGAAAACAAGCCAATGCTACTGCACAAATACATGGGGAGGGACACAGCCTCGAGTAATTTGGAAAGCAATAGCCCATTTTAAGATGCGGCATTGGGCTGGCATCCACACGGCTCTTAAATTCCTTTTCCCTAGCAAGATGGGTATGGAATTACACATTTTTTAATCTAAAGCTTCAATGTCTCTTGGCTTGGGGAAATCTTCTTGGGAAAGCCGTTTTGGATTTATTTGCAGAGGAGACTGTGTCTTGCCCTGGGGGCACATAGTTAATATGAAGTGTAACACTCAATGTCCTGAGTCCTTGTGGTTAGACTCTGAGATAGGTCAACCTCACATTGCTTGCTGTAAACGGAGGATGAGGATTCTGTTAAAAAAAATATACTTTATAGCTCACAATGACAGACACAGAGACAGACAGATAGACAACAGAGGATTTACACAGTCATATACATATATAAACTAAATTAAATTATATTAGAGTATAAAGAGGATCTTATCCTATTAAGGCAGAACAAACACAGCCATTCTAATTTACAACATGGGTAAACACACACATAAACACAGCGACTCTTTTGGGCCAATATTGATCCGTTTTCCACATCAGAGGGTTAAAATGTGAAAAACCACACCTTCCAAAAGAAGGTCCATTCTTTATTGTTTTATTTGTCAGATAGGTAATCGTACTGTTCAAAGTAAGCGTGACATTCTTGAGTTAAATATCAAAGATAATCTCGATTTGCCATGTCCAGGTCTGTGACTGGGCCATACATGCTGGATCAATGCAACGTTGTTTAATTTTGGAGCAAAACCAAGATGACATTTTGCAGTTTGGATATTTTACAGCATCCATGTAAACCTCTGACCTGCAGCCTGTGACATACACGCCGACGAATCCTCTGGAAGCCGTTTCTGTTTTTTTATTAACTCAGAGAAATATGAGTCCAGCAGGTACTCACTGTTCTTTACACAGTAACCACAGCGTCAAGTGATACTTTTTCTAATTAACCTTTATTTGTATCTCCTGTGCTGAAAACAAATGGGACCAAAGGTTCCCCCTGCTGGCAGACGAGTTAATCTATGGCAGCTCTCTTTGCTGGTCCCCCTGTGATCCGTCTCCGTCACTCAACTGATAGTCCCCCGCGGGCCGCCGAGGGGATACGCTCCATTGCACCATTGTGACTAGCCTGCTAATGAATACAAAGGAGTCCAGGACATACGTACGCCCACAAAACGTCTGTGAAGACTCCTCTGGCTGCTTCGATCATTCTTTGGCTGGATGTCGACTCAAATGAAGCGGAACAGGGCCGCTCGACTGAGAGTGCAGAGAGAAGTGCCACTCAACCAAGACAGTGATTGCTCTGATGTTTGAGATTCATTCAGCTGAACCTCAGTAGATCCCTGAGGGTGACAGGAGAGCTTGAAGTCTGTGGGAAATCGAATGTGAACGTTTAATTTGTTTGGAGATTAAACTGATTGAACCGAAGATGGGTAATGCTGGAATCAGGTGAAGAAAGGTCTTTTAATACATACGGGCAGTTTTGAGAAGACATTTTTATCTGACATTAGAGGTTTAAATTCAGGCCAAGAACATTAGTGGATAATAAAATTGATACCTATGCACATCTTTGCTCAATCTCAGGAAACTGTGTGAGATTTTAGCAAATCGTTTTATTGATGGTGTGTAGTCCCAGCAACTTGCATGCCTTCCAAAATATAACTTGGCAAAAACTCAATAACATTAAGGGGATTGAGACCTGAATAGGTCATGTATTTGTTTTGTAGAAGTTGCAATGGGTCTGTTCCTTGAATTGTTTGGACTATATAAGCGTCAGTAATGTTTAAATATGACTGTTGGCATTTGAAGCAAGTCTCCAGGCAACCTGCTAAGTTCATCTTTCACTTTCAAATTCTAACATTCACTTGAAAATGGAGGGAATCTGAAAATCACTGCAGCCTTTTAACTTACAACAATATACTTGTCATATAGCCTTCTATTTTTTAATTTTTTATCAAAGTAGTCAAATTTATTCATATCGTCATTAGTTTAATCAAAGCTCTACAAGAACAATTTCTTTAAAATTATTTACTCTGACGATTGTTAGACCAGTGCAGTGCAAAACAAAGTGCAGATTCAGATCTTGGAGATTAACATCAAAAATATTTGAAGAGAAAAAAAAAAAAAAAAAACAAAGCTAATGTGATGCTTTTGTAAACTATTGATCATTATAGTTGTCTTGAATGAATGAGCACCAGAAATACTGTTGACTAGAGCCGTCAGATCAAAACATCCTTTGATTTCATGAAACAGCCGATCTATTGACCTTTCTTCAAAGATGCAGAGTAAAAACGTGTAATAAAATGATAACATGAGACGATCATGAAGAAAATTGACTGACAGAAAAGTACTTTCTCAAAGCAAGTCTACAGGTTTACAGGAGAAACAGGATATTATTTAAATGATTCAAGCTGAAAAATACTAAACATTATGAAGAGTATAATATACTTATACATTAGAGAGAAAGAAGTTTCATCCAGCCCTGTTGGTCAGACTAACTCATTATAATATTATGTATTTAAAATACATACATGTTCCAGATCTCCCTTAAAGAACATGCCTAAGATGTTTTGATTGGCTCTGGGTTTCAGTCAGAGCCCTTTTTGAACAGCATGCATGTACATATGTTCATCACTAGCTGCAGTCGCAAACTGTCCCCAGAAGACCATAATAATTTTCCTGTGAGTGATAACAATCACTTCATTTAGTTCTACATTGCCAATGATAAGGCTCATTCACTGCGAGCCTGAAATGACAGTATATTAGGAGGAACACAGGCCAGACTGAGGAGTGACAGCCTGGTGGTATAAAATCTTGTCCCCTTTCATCAAAAGAGTTATGATCAGTCAAGTTGGGCTCGTAACAAATAGCAGGCTTTGCACTTTTATCAGCAATGCCGTGACCCTCAACGCTGTGACCTCATCATTAATAAGGGGAAGCCAGATGATAGATCAGAGCATGGTTCAGTGGAGCATCCCTGGGCCAGAGTTGGCCTTGAATCGTTCATCACACCATCCCTGTGGGAACTTTACGACAGTCCGGAGAGAAAGGACGATCTCTTGGCTGTCACATTTGTTTTACTGCTTTTGATAATGGCTCGCTTTTAAAAGATGGTACACAGAGGAATTTCTCATTAACACCCAGCTCTGATTTTAGCTGTGATGACACCCACACAATGGGAAACACTGGAGTTTTTCTGAGCGGGCTTGATATTCTGTTGCATGCTTTTTAGCTGACACAGTCAGTTCAGATGTCTGAGTCTGCTGTTTGAAATCGTTTTCATTTGGAAATTTTATTTGAAACCATGACAACGATACATTTCAGAAAAATACTGAAGGAAATTGATAACTCTAATGTCTATTTATAAATTTTTCCATTAAATGTTTTGTCTACACTGAGTAACTGTCTTTGGGGATACCAGTTTTCAATAATTCTTAAATCATGTCTTTTCATTTACTTTATTTATTTTGCACATTTGAAATATTTATTTGATCAACATATTTTGCCTGCTCTCCATTTTATTGTGAGGGAAAAATATCCCATATATGCAACGCAGGCTTTGAGAAGCACAGCTACAAGGTTTTTATAACCCAATCCAGTTGGTTAGTATTGTCTAACCCACACTGTTTTTAACAACTAACCTTATCATGTTTCCATTTGAATGAAAGAACATAAAATATCATTGCTGTAAGATAATCTTCTTTAGGACAAATCACTATCAGGCATTGCTGGGGATAAAGAAAACAAACACGTTTGTGTGTAAGGATGGCCTGGCAGCAGCTCCTCACCAGATGCCAGCTCATTAGTAGTGGGTTAAAAGGGGGAGAAAGTTGTGCTGGCGACTTTCAGATCACAAAGATAGCTAGACAAAGCAAAGCTAAAACCAAGAAATGTCCAAGGTAACTAGTCTCTGTGTTCCTGTTTTCTTAGGAACATATATGCACATTCATAAGCTAGTGATGTTTGTTAAAGTTGTTAGCTCCTGATTATCGCATATTGGAAAAATCATACTAATAATAACAAAGCAGTGGTTTTTGATAAGGGCAGTATAGCACAATGCACAGGGCATCTTGTGCTTCCTTTAAGAAAAAAGAAACTGTCTTAGTTGAGATTTTATTGCTCACTTTCATCTTGTGTTACAGTGTAAACACAGTAAGAATGCATGACTGTACAGCATGGAAGCTGAATTTGTTAAAGTCGGTCTGATTTAAATGTTCTAAACATTTTTATAAGCAATCATTAATGTAAGTCGGTTGAACCATGGGAAAATCTGTGTCTCCAGACAAACAATTGAGATTGAATTCAAATACAATCTCATTCATTTACATACAGTTTTTGCTGTGGTTCCACAGGAAGCAGCAGTGTGATGGTTTATAAACTATCCACAAATAAGGGCAGAGAGAGAGAAAGATGATTTTCAAAAACAGCAGTATCTTGCCTTTATATATATATATATTTTTTAATTATTAATTATTTTGTTTTCTTGTGCTCATAATCTAACCTCTTTTTCTGTGTTTCTGCTGTGGATTTGGCAACACACATTGAAAATAGTTGAACTGTTGGACAGACCAGTGTGACCACATGGGCTGCATTTGGACTTCAGTAGAGATTCCTGATGCAAACTAGTGGGAAGCTACAGATAATGACATTTATGTTGCACAGGCTGCGCAGTCAAACCAACAGCAGAGGAGACTGAAAGTCTGATTTAGGTCTTTGATGAATCAGACCTGTTGACATTTTGCTAGCACAGCAGCAAAATGTAATGAGGGAAGGTACTTATTGGTTGTGTCAATCTGTCTCTATTTTAAAAAGCAGCTTAATCTGAATGTGCAAATATTGTCCTTCAGATGTTTTTTTTTTTTTTTTGAGGTAGAAGAGAAATTCCTACACATTGAGTGTCTAAAGTTAACTACCCGACTGTAAGACTCCAAAGAAAAACAATGACGAGGCAACAATGACTGTAGGACTTAGGAAGGTGACAGTATTATCGCTCGTCTCTTCCCCTGATAACTTTGGCTGTGTGTTTTAAATAGTGCTGCAAAAACAAAGCCAAAACTCCAGATGGGTATAAACTTTTTTGTCACACAAGTGATCCAACATTTCTTCTCACTGGACATATTTTGTTATAGTCCAGTCAGTCATATCCCTCAGGTAGCTTTTGTCCAACAATCATAGGGACAGTTTCTTTCAGCTCAGAGAGATATACCTCAGCTCCTACAGGTAGCAGCTGACATGACTATTAGTCTTTCTTCTGGTACTTGCAGGTGTCAGACTCGCCAGTGCTCACTTGTCAGTGCTGCTCTGTGTGCTGTCTGAGGTGATTCATCTTCTTGCCAGCATCATTAACTTCCTTGTGAAAGGACTGGCAGAAGGAGACTCAAAGCAAGGCTCCAAAGAGTTTATGTGCCTTGTCAGAAGCTACTTTCCCTCCTCTGTAATCAGATCGAAACTTCTCCCTCTTCAATGTACTTTTTTGCTTGTAATTGATTTTATTTATTTTTTTATTTTTTGCCGTCTATATATAAGGAAAAAAAAAAAAAAAAAAACCTGCCTTATAAGTCCTTAACTCAAAACAGAAAATGTATTATTTAGATTGCTTTGGACAATTTCATGAATGAATTAATCTAATCTTGACACCATTCAATAATAGAACAAATGCTGCAATTATGATAACAGAGTTAAAATACAAACAGAAAATGTGGCCATATCATTAATGCAAGCACATTTATCATCAGTAGACGCAAACAAACGGACAATGGCATGAAAACACCCTCGGCACTGTGCTATTTTGTTATTTCCCCATTAAACTAATGAGTTTCTGTTCCCCATTAATTGCTTCATTTCAGTTCTGCTGCAGATATTTATTTCTGCAACAGCATGCCTGCATTGACTGTTTGCCTTATTTGGGCTCCAAAATGAAATAACTTAATTAGTTACCGTAAATATAAAGACCCTTCAAATTAACCTTTGTTACACTACATTACATTTTTGTATTAAACCAAAAATGATTTTTTTCTCACAAGGATGGCCATACATATTGTAATATTGGTCACAGTTGGGGAAAAATTATATTTCAGGGATTTGATAAATCTTTCAAAAAAAAAAAAAAAGTACAATATTCAAAAATGTTACTGTAATAAAAATACTGATGATATGTTCCAAATTAGCAGCAAAATACTTGTCAGTTTCAAAGATACTCATAACATGGGTGAAAATTTTACATCAAATTTAAGGAGTGAATAATAATGCAACTACTTTTCTGCATGATGTGCAAATTGAAAATTATAAACGCCATAGAAGTAGTTTGGAAATGCATCCCTTAGGAAGATGCATTTCCAAAAATACTTTTTGTTTCCATCAAAAATTATTGCCTTACCTCTGGCTGACTAGCAATCCATTCTTTTTGGCATAGCTGGATAAGCTTATTTAAATTTTTAACTGTATTTAGGTTGATTTTTCAAATATTCTAATAGAGTAATGTCAGAAGTTTGTTGAGAGCTAAAGATGTGTTCAAGGAACAATTTTTCAAGCCCCATTTTCCCAACCCAAAACAAGCATACTTTATATCACTTTGACCCTGTGTGAGTCAGAATGAAAATCAAAACTGTTGAAAGTTGTTGAAGTTGAGTGTTAACATCAAATACTTCAATATCCCATCATGAATATGACAGTCCTGGTCTTGACAAACGCAAATAACTGATCAGTGAAACTGTACATGTTCACACTTCATTGCGTTTGTCCGCCTTACCTGCTTTTTGGAACTGTCTCACCAAGTCTTTTTCTCGTGCTAAATTTCAGAGACTGTTCCTGTCAGCAAGAAAATAGGAAGAAGCTCACCCATTGACCTTTTTTTTCTGAAGCATACCTCTTTTTCAGCTGCTTGATAAGAAGTTATTATCCAATGTGGCAGGCTTTGGAGAGCTTGTGAAAAGTGGCGAGGGTCTCTTCTGAGATGTTATTAAGCATGAGTAGAGGCTCTTAAGGGCCTCAACAGGATGTCCTTCCACTTCCAAATGTTTCAATAGGAACCTGCACAGCTAAAAAAAAAAAATCAGTTTAGGTCTCATCACCTTGGTTTTTTATAAAGTCATATTTTCACAGTTTGAGTTCTTGAGTTCCCTAGTAGTAGGAAAATCAGAATTTAAAAATTTTTTTAAAGGTTTCTATTTCGCCACTAATATATGTCTTTGTTTTGAACCCAATTAAGAGACAATACTTGTGTAATGTAGTTGTCCACTTCATCCAGAGTATGCTATGCAGAGGATTACAGCAATAACGTTGTGCTTATAAGCACTGCAGAGCTAAAACTCTCCCCAGATGATTCCCACTCCTTGTTCAGTAATGCAGCTCATACAGATTGCACACCCATTTGTTTAGCATCATTGTTTGTTATGTTGCAGAGAACTGAGCCAGCAAACCTCCTCCTTGGATTTACGTTAATAGGGTTAGAGGGAGGCAGCAAGAAGGGGGGAGAAAAGGGGACTGCTAATAGGAAAAACACCAAATACACAGGGAGTTTCATCTCTTGTGTCTCCACATGATTAGTTTAACAGCTCCTTTGATCTTTTGCTGTGATTGAAGTGTTTAAGTGGAACATGGGGGGCAATGGCAGAGCCAGAGAGCAGCCGCCGACTACTGCGCCACAAAATGCCTAAGAGGCACAACATCTTAATGTCAGAGGGAAATTAAAACACTTTTCCATTACCAAGGCCCTTGAATCTTAATTCATTTGTCCACACACAAAACAAAGTAGGTGACGGGGTCAGTAAATACTCAGTGAATAAGATGTGAATGTTGACCTTTGAGAACAGGTAGAAAAGAGAATAATTTTAACATATACATTTATATGTGAGAGGGACAGATCAGACTGAAACCTTTGGAGGGAAATGGAGGTTCTACACTGATTAAACATTCTGTTTCACTTCCTGGTAAATCATAAAACACTTGAAATAGACAACAGATGGCACAAAATCTTATTGGTTAAAATAATATATGAACTTCTTTCACATGTTGCACATTTACACAGTATTGCAAATCATGATTTAAATATTGTTTTTTTGTTTTGTTTTGAAAACCGGAGTCAGAGCCTATTTTCAGATGCCTTTGTGGACGTTGCCATGATCTCACCTGTTATCCATTGAACTGCAAAGAACCACACAAGAACCTATTTAGTTTTATTAATACTTTCTGTAAAGATAATATTGAATATGGCCTTTGCCATTAATACTTATCAAATTCATTTAAAACATGCTCTTTAGAGATTAACGGTCAGTTTTTGTCATAAGTGAGGGAGTTTAAGCATGTTGGTGTCTAGTTTAAGGCTGATGCTGAGGCGGAGCAGGAGATGGATGAATGGATTAGTGCGTCGTTTGCAGAAATGCATGTATTCTTCTGGTTTGTCACGTTTAGGAAGAAGCTGAATCAAAAGATAAGCTCTCTATTTGCCACTCAGCCTACATTCTAACTCTAACCTGTGGTCATCAGATATGGATCACGACAGAACAAGATCCCAGATACAAGCAGCTAAAATCACCAAGCTGGGTTGTGGCTCAGCCTTAGACACAGGACTGGCATCATCCAGCTGGAGCTGCTCCTCCACCTCCAGAGGAACTATTTGATGTGGGTATAAATAAATATATATATTTGTACATGTATTTGTATATATATTCTCCTCTCCCTTCATAGAAAGGGAGAGGAGAGTTTGGGTGTATGTGACAATTGCAATGCTGTCCAACACAACAGGTTTAGCTGTGGTTAGTGGACTGTAAACTTTCAACAAATCCAATAAAGAACTTGACAGAGGTACTAATGACACTCTGATGTAACTGTAGCACTCAGGATGCAGTGCACAGTGGAAGAATAAATGCCCTTAGATAGAGAAAAGTCTCTTCCTTGAAGTGATTTTCTTTTGCACATAAATATGTTTCAGCGGTTACCATTTTAGCAGCCAGATATCAAAGCAAAAACTGTTACCTTCAGGGCATCTTATTAAATCTACTCTGTCAAAAAATAGTCTCACCACCATGTGATGTTTGTCTGCTTACAAAACATCAGCCATCAACTCTTGTAAACCCTGACACAGTTCGCAGCCGCGATAGTCATAAGCTTGAGGTATCATCCAGACACACTTCACAACACAAACAATTTGGTACCTGTAATGTCGTGTCAATACCGCTGGACACAAGACAGATGTTGTTATTATTTTGTCATTTCGACTTTGTGCACCAGTTGGAGGATCTCAGAGATCCCGCTGCACCGTAATGTCAGCTAATGAACGGCGTGCCGGAAAAGCGCAGCAGATTTGTTACCACTGACAGAAAGCAATGATGGATTCAGGAGTGAACATCCGCAGCACAACAGGCAGCAGACTGTCTGAGAGGCATGGTGACACAGAACCAGTGAAGAGTGCAACTGCAAGTGGAATATTTGTAACGTGTATTTTCATTGAATTTAGAGTGCACTTCTAATCTGTGAAATATGTGAGAAAGGGAGATAAAAACCGTAAAGCTAATAGAAATTTACTTTTTGTCATTTTTATTGTTTTGTCACATTGTTAAAGAAGATTGTTGTTCAGAATGCTGTATCTAATTGTATAAATAGAAAATCTAATTGTATTAATAGAAAGTTGAGTGGAAGAAAGAGTCTTGTAGGAAGAGGTGCTTCAGCAATGCAAATGACCACAACCTTGACAGAATTGACAAAAATTCAGTCAAACATTTTATTTATTTCCATCTATTATGATGATTTTTCACTTATAACTAAGAAAAATATTAATATAATCCTAACCAGATGACTGTATGTATATGCAATATACAATAAATTTTTCTCAGAAAATATAGGTCAGTTATTCTGTGTCCTGCACTTCAAAAGACTTTTAAATATTTCAGACTATAATCCATGTTTATAACCTCAAAGAATTTGTAAATAGCATGATTATAATTCCAATAAATGCAATGAAATCCGAAACATTACATTGTTATAGACATGATCATGAATATCTATAACAAGAATCATGTAATGATAATAGAGGGGAAGAAAGACTGAAATAGGTCGAGGGAACAACAAAACTGATGAAGGCGAAATAAAATTCTAAGTAAATCTTAGCAAAAAACAAATTCCTTCATACTTTGTTACTGACGCAGTAACTTTGTGCTGTGCAGGATCCCTAATTAAAGAAGATTAAAGGCTGCAGTGTTTGTCACTTCATTCTTGTGTGACCGTTTTTCATCAGCGCTAAACAGGGAGAGATAAAACCTTCACTCTTTCAGTCAGACGGGTAGACGACAGACCCTGCCTTTGATTAGGGTCCATCATCTGATAAACAAACTCAATCAAAAATCATCGTGGAGTGCAATTATTTAAACTCTGTGCTTCCATTTAGACGTTAATTTACCATTAAAAATTAATGAGCCCAGACTTGAAGCAGAAACTGCTTTTTTGGGACCTTCGTGTAAAACTAACAATGCATGATAGATGTAATGTAGTTTCTAACTGAGAAGGTAAAGTAAAAATATGTAGTCGCATTTCATTAAACCATAATGAGTGAATGATTCTCCTGCTGACAGTCCTCTGGGCTGCATATAGACCTGCACCTCTAGATGCTGTGCACATCTAGAGACTGAAATTTAGGCCGGTGCTACTTTGGAAAAATATCTCAAGTTCAGTAAGATAGGAAAAACATTTCAAGTTTCTTATTTATTTGTTTAACCTATATTTGATCTGGAAAATCTCACTGAGATTAAAAATCTCTTTTGCAAGAGAATCCTGACCAAGACTCTCCACCTGAGCTTTAACTCTTTCTAGCTCCTCCACTGAGTCTTTCAGAAAACATTTTTAAGATTTTACAGAACCACTGTTTATGTTTACAGTGAAATGCACTCCAGTGCAGTAATTGATGGCGATCGATTTTATCATGTTGGTCCATAACATAAAATTTCCCCTATATGTTTTGAAACTTATTGAAATAGAAATTTGAATGTGAAATATGAAGAAGTGCGAGAGATATGAGTGCTTTTTTAAAACACACAATATTTTCTGGTTTGTAAGGTTTTGTCTGTTGTTTACATGCAAGCACATGCTTAAATTGGCACAGATCAACCACTGATTCTTGTTAGAACTATAATCACATCAATTACATGCGCCCCAAAGTGACTTTTCCCAGTCATCCGGCCAGGGATTTCTTTACCCATCAATTAGAAATGTCGTTTCTAATCTGAGCAGGCTTCCCAGACACTGGTCATTTCCCATTAGAGTCATTTTCCCCAGGATCCCATGGAGCGATAGACATCTCCGCAGCTCAATAGAGGAGACGTGGAGGAGACCGTAATTAAAGAGGTGGCATTTACTCTCAGTCGGGCTCTCTCAGAGATCTGAATCTGCAATTACCTTCCAGAAAATAGCATTGTCAGGACAGGACCCGCGTTAATAATGGGCCCCCATCTCTGGGGCAGGGTACAGAATGCAATCATTTCCAGTGAAGCTGCACTTTGATTGTTTATCGCTTTACCCAGGGTTATCAGCCACTCCACTGTAGTGAAAGTCCACAGAGGGAAATAATCCTATGGGCCACAAGCAGGCCTGTTCAAGCATTTTGCTGAGTGGTGAGTGGAGTCATAAAGGGTAACTTTTTAAAACTGCTCTCAAAAAGGTTGCAACATCATGGGGTAAAATTCAACCAACTGCCATTTCTCTGTTTCACTATCTATAGACTCACTTAACTTCCTTTTTTTGCTCTGTCCCTATTCTTATACATGCACACTCACTTTCTATTTCATTCACACACTCACTGCAAGTGCACAGACTCCCAGAAGTCTCTACCAGCTCATGCCAGACTTTCCAGATACTTTATCAAGTGCATAAGGACCATTTGCACAGAAGGCAATTAAAAGCTTTAGTGGTTCCTGCAGGCAGAGGGGTAGTTTGGGGGCCCCAGTCGACATATGAGCCAGCACCTTATTGGAGAGGGCTGGCTTTGTGCAGCAAAATAGCTTCAGTAATTTATACCAAATAGGCTGCAGGTAGAGTACGAGAGCCAAGAGGAGCGCATCTGCATTAATCAATATGAAATTATCCTGGATGCAATTTGTGGATGGGCAGTCATGCACCTGCCCAGAAATGTGATTGGGGGAGGCCGGCTCATAAATAAAGGACTAGATGCTGCTAAAATTTGATAGCAAAGATTCAAAATCCCAAAGAAAAGAAACATGAAAATGACAAACTAGAGTTATCACAATACTCAACTTTTACTCCTGATATCAATACTAAGAAAAATACTCGATACTTGATATCATTTAATGTTGATGCAACATTTCTCACTAAAACATATTATCCCTTACATATGATAACATTTCTATTGCTTTATTCAAGACAAAACCAATAAGATGCAGGAAATTTGACACAAAATATGTAATTAACAGTTGATCCTTCCCCTGGTTGGTGTTTGTATTATTTTGAAAGTATGTGCCTTTGATTCCTTCCTTCAATTTAATCATTTTTATTTTCATAATATGTTCAGTGTGTCCAGTCCCTCTGAACGAAGCAAAGCGTAGAACAATGGGCTGGCTTTTACAAGGCTATGAAGACAGCAGACTTCACTAAAAGCTCCACTCTAAACTCTTGAAACTTGACTCAGATTAACAACAGATCGTTATTCAGCTGTACAAGTAAATCAGTAAATGCTGCAGATCATCCAGTTACATTTCTTCAGAAATTCTTTCTGATTCTCTTTACTCTTTATTTTGTAGTTTATTGTAAAGTGGTGTTAATATATTTATGCTTTCTTTTAAACAGAAAAAAAAAGCTTTTAGTGGTGTATGCTACCACTAAAACGCTTGCATGCAAATAGGCTGGGAATCAAATCCACTTCCTTCTAAAAACTAAACCGCTAAGAAGTCCCTTCTAAAATGTTTTCTGAAAGATCCAAAGGCATTATTTTTTATGTGTAAAATTTGACTCAACAGAGTAAAAAAAATATGTTTTTCTCTGATATTTGGACTTGTAAGACATGCATCCACAAACAAATGCAAATGTATGGGGCTGGTAGGATCCTCCACAGTTGTAAGGAAGTAAATCTATTAGCACATTAGTAGAGATAAGAGTGTCCTTAAAATGACCATATGCACAGGTAGCGATAGGGAGGGTGTTCAGCGGATTTGTACATTTGCATATCTTCTAATCAATCCACTTCCAATCTGCATTTTGTCGTAAAAGGCCAAGATCATTCTCTCATGTTTTCAAACTAGTCAGTTCCTTATTCTGTTTTTGAAGACCTGACTCAGTGTGCATGTTCACAGCACAGATTTTTGTTGTTGTTGTTGTTGTTGAACAAAAACATGGTTTTGTGTCTCTCCTGAGACACACCCAAGCTGCAAGCTTCCAATGTCATTAGTGTCAGAGACTGCAGGAAAAACTTTGGACATTCTGAAGACCGTCTGGCCCTTCTTTGGCAGCTGGTGACCTTCCTTGGTCCATGCGTTCCACGGCTCTCTCTAGCCTCTTTTCTTTTTTTTTTTTTTTTTTTGCAGGTTTCAGACAGACCCGGCTCTCTTTATCACTCCCCAGGATCAGCAATTGCTCACTGACAGTCTCAGTGATGCTATGCTGTATCTCCTTAGTGCACCGCTATGTGCTTTGCAAATGCAATGCACAAGCAAGCAATGAATACAAAAGAAAGGAAGATTGGTGCAGAGCAAAGCTCAGAGCATTTTAAGCACCATAGTAAAAAGGCACATATTTATACTCCACCAAAAAATACATACAATTATTTTTTTTCAATGAAATAGAAGCAAAAGTAACAGAAATGTGCCAGACTAAACCATCTGTTAATGAGAATATGATGCTAAGGGCTCTGCACAGTTGGAACTTTCCATCAGTCCATCCAAAGTTATGTGTTGGTATATTTATAAAAAATTGAGAAAAAGACTGAAAACTTAGAAAATCTGAGTCTGAAAGAGTAAAAACTGTGTTGTGACGGAACATTCAGAAAAATTAATCTCACTTCGGTAACTGTTACACTGACAATGACAAGAATTCAAAGGATAACAGGTAAGATCATGCTGCGCCATTGTTACAGGCCAGCGCTCATAACAAAGGTGCAGTGGCCGGTATTTAGTCTCCTTTCCTTCATTCACTCCTGGCTGAATGATCCAAATAAAATCCATGTACCTGGTCCGTGTGATTGACTTGCTTTTTTAAGTTATTGTTTATTTATTATTTTTCATTAAACTTTCTAAACTACTTGCTGTTTCCTCCTACTTGCATTTGGGCCAAACAGCATTTAACAAGCATGACAATTATGTGCCCTTAACATTCCTTCAGAGAGAGAAAGTACATTAAAAAGTGAGCTCTCCCATTTATACACATATAACAAAACAGTACCAACATTTACGTAAGACAACAGGTTGTCATTAATGACACCATTTTTCATCAGCTGTGGCAAGACACTTGCCAATTATTCAGACTAAGATTCTGCAAAACATTTAGAGCCCTTCCTCTGATGCATGGTTCATAAGCATAGACCCAGAGGCTTAATTGGTTGAATTTTTCTGTATGGAAGACGGGAAACTGTATCCGCAGGCACAGATAAAAGCCTCCTAAACTCTCTTTTGTGGAGCGAGGAGATGAAAGGGCAGAGAAGACAAGAGCTTGTCAGGAAGACGCCAGTTCCAGCGGCCTGTTAGTGAGCAGGTGTAGCAGACCAGAAGAACGACAGGTTATCATCAGCTACCTGCTTGAGCAATGAGATGCCTCATCATCAAGCTGTGATGTCTTATTTCTTCCAAGAGACTTCCACCCAATCATCCTCACTTCTGACATGACGGTCGGCATGTTGTTTACAAATGTAAGAAGCCGAGGGTGGAAATTTTTTCTTCACATTTAACAAGCTTTTTTGTCAGCCATATTGAAAGTCCAATTATTAAACCATATCTCACACAAGATTCTACAATAAATCCATGATAGTGTGAACATAATTAGTTGCTGTAACTTTAGCCTATTGAATGACTTTACTCATAAATCTCCTAATCTAAAAAATCAAAGGTCATAACTTACTAAAAACAATGAATGCTAAATAAACAAGATCTTTATATTTAAAGAAGTTTTAGACATTTTTCTTTGTGCTTCATAGGTATTTCAGTGTTGAATTATAATTTTTTTTTTCAACTACATGCAATATTGTGTTTTTTCTTTCTCATATAAAATCTCAAAAAGAGTTCTTGACGTTTGGAACTTGGAAAAGTTCATCAGGCATTTGCAATTCAGTCGCACAGACACTAAAATAAACAAGCGTGGACAACCGGTACTGTCCAGAAACAGCTTTTCAAGTTATCACTTTAGATTTTTTGTCTCTTGGCTGATTGTTGCTGAAATGGACTATTATCAAAACTAATAACTAGACTACATTTCCAAGAATGTCATAGTTCATGTGATAATCAAACCAGAACAAAAATTGTCTATTTTGGTTAAATTAGTCTCTCATTTGCATATCAAGCGACACTATTAATAAGACAGAGCCAGTATGCAATTTCTCTCTCTTGCTCCCTGGGAAATGAGCTATGAAGAATAGCAATAATTGTCAATGGACATTTTAGCAGCAGAGCATCTGCTTCGTACTACATAATCAGCCCTGTCAAATTTGCGAAAAAGGCTCAAAGATTGTCAAGAAACATGGGAAAAGCTTAATCAAGAGGAATGAGATTGGACACAAGTGTAATTTAATCTTGTTTAGAGTTGCACTCACACTTCTGCACTCCACTTTCTGCCACTTTTGAAGGGAGCTTTGGCTTTTCAAACACTTGGCATTTCTTATTTATGAAAATTGTTTGATTTTTTTTTTTAGCCGTTTGAATAATTACAAATTCTCTTACCTTTTTAAATACATAAAAAGTAACCAAACCCTGTCACGGAATTAGAACAAAATGTGACTTTTGCATGCATTTATAATGTAAGACTGTCATTATAAATGCATTTCTCTGTTTAGTTTTGATGCACACTGACATAAGGTAAAGGACACCTTTAGAGTACTGCAGGGGAAAAGAAATCATGCTCGTAATGCAGGAGAGGAATAATTTGCTGCTCTGCATATTTTTCAGGAAATAATCCACATTCTTTTCTCAGGCTCTGTGATTAGTTTGGGGAGGTGTTTCAAGGTTAGATTGCATATAAAGTGAAGATCAGTCTACAGAAAATTGACATTTTTTGTGGTCAACTTCAAATTATCCATGCAACAAGATTGTGTAAAAAAAAAAAAAAGAAAAAAAAAAAAACTCCAGTGTCTAGTCTTCTTTATTTGTTGTGCAGTACAATTAAGATTTTAGAAATGCCCAAAACGCTTTTCTATAATCACGGCTTTATGCAAGTACTGAATGGACTAAACATTTACAGTGTCACAGCTTCTGTCATTGGTCTCACTCTGTGTATTATTTTTAAAATTTTCTTATGGCTCTTCTTTGTTTTTCATACATAAAAATGAGGTTGTACTAATTATTTTCTTAACCTTCTTAAATCCAGCCATATTATGGCACATAAAACATAGATTAAGAGTTGTTATCTAAACACTGTATAAAACTGAACATCTTGGTTGGCCAGATGAATTATTTACATCTACAGGTCCATGCTGGAAGAACTGTTGGCAACTAAACTCCCCTCTGTTTAGGCGACTAAGTAAGTCTTCTGCAAAATTGGATATGCGACTAAAATCTGAGCAAAAACCTCAATTTCTCCATTGTGCAACAATATAAAATATTTTTATTCTATCACTTGAACGTGCACCTAATGCCACTCATTGCTCAGTACTTGGTACCATAGAAATCTATGAAATGACTAATGCATTATTTGTATTTATCTATGCAAGAGTGTCATCTACATATACATGTATTTAGTGTTTAAGTTTATTATTGTTGTTCCGAGGTGTACAGTACTTCCTTCTTACTTTAACAGAATATGTGAACTTGTGAATGCTGCATTTTGAACAGAAAACATTGCTTTTTAGAATAGAATGTCATTCAGACTGTAAAGTATGGTGGGAAGTGTGTCATAGATTTAGAAAAGTTTTTAGAAAAGTCTGCTGTGTGTAACTAAGAGAAATTCTTAGAACAGAGAACCGTACTATAGCTTTTTTGAAAATGGACCCAAAAACAAGCAACAGATGCAAAAACATAACAAAATGAAAATTTGCATACTTCAAGAGAAAAATTGCAAAGAAATAATTTTCCATACTTAAGGTTTGAAATTATTACAAAAACATTTTTAGGTACAGCAGTTGACTACAAATCCCTAAATGTGTTATTTGTTCAATGAATGATTAAAAATTTTCTTTTAAGCTTGTTGCAAATAAACCCAATTTATTGTGCTCTTTCATCTAATGTGCAACTATTAAACCAAATATTTTTTGTTTATGGTAAAATTCAGAATAATGTTGAATATAGTGCATTTAATTCATCCCTGATAACTTTTGCAATTTACATAACGTGAAAGATTCCCACTTTCTAGAAAGAAATGATGTATTCATGCTTTTGATTATTACAGAGAAAATTTAAATTACTTCATGAAGAACTTTCTCAAGAACTACTCATCATATTTTATCACTGGCTATTTTTCATATCAATCTAATGAATATTTGGTTATTCACCTGTAGGATATTACTTAGATTTGATCAAATTAGATGACAGTGGCTTTTTCAGCTTTTCTTCTAACTCCTATTGTTTAGCCTTATCTCTGTATTTCAAAGACAGTGGAAGAAAGTGTGACTAATGTCTAAATCAGTTTTCCCTGTCGACATTTGTATGGCCATGTTCTGATGAGGTCACTGGGGTTCGCGTTGTCACGGCAGCCTTTCTTCATGCTCATAACTTCTGTCTGGATCAGTCTCCATCACTTAAGGCCCTCAATGCTTGTCAGGAACAATATCAGGGTTGGGTTTTGATTTTCTTAATTAGAGTATTGTACATATGAGGTAAAAAAAATGTCAAACTCATTGCTCAATGTGTATTCATGCAGAGGACTATTTATACCTGATGAATACATTAAATAGCACAAAAGAGTTATTCAGAGCTAATAATTTCAAAATCTTACTTGTAATTAAAAAAATCATGTTCTTCCTTTCTTTACCCCTGTGTTACATTGTGGAGAATCAATTATTTAAAATAATATCTAAGTATTAAGGCTTACCTTGTCTATCTTAGTCTGGTGCACAAAAACTGTAAGATTCAGATTTTGTTTTGGATAGAAGCAGAATCAGAACTCAAACACCCTTGACAAGTATTTGTTAATTAATTAAGCATTCAATTGACTTGATCTGTAATATATGTTTATAGTAAGATCTCACCCTGTAAATTAGAGGAAAATGCAATGTTTCTTTAAATATCTTCAGTAAAAGAAAGAAAAACAAAACTATATATATATATATATATATATATATATATATATAGTTTATATATATATATATATATATATAGTTTATATATATATATATATATATATATATATATATATATATATATATATATATATATATATATATATATATATAGTTTATATATATATATATATATATATATATATATATATATATATATCAGAGTCAATCAGTGCCAGAAATTATTTTAAATTGTGCAACATGACTGCTACAGCAATCAACATATGATTTTCCTCTTTTTGCTCAACATAATTTTACCAAATTCAATTGTGATACAACTTTTGATATTGCACATTGTGAGAGTTGAGATTTTTAACAAGAAAAAACTTCAGATGGGTTTGGTGTAAAACAACGGGTGAACAATGTTAAAAAAAAACAAAAAAAAAAAAACAACTCATGCTTGCTGTGAAGTATGTTGGGGGATCTTTGATACTGTGAGTCTGTTTCACAATCTGGGCAGAAATGGATTCCCAAACACAAAATCGCCCTTCTTCAATTCCACGGGCATCTTTGCATCGTAACATCTTAGCATCCCATTCATTAAAAATTGTAACGAGTGATGAAGACAAATGTGATCCAAGATTTTGAGCTATGCGGACTATTGAGAGATGCTGCTTTGTCTGATCATCCAATCCAACAATATTTAATGATGAATGAAGGCTAAAACCAACTAAATGGTGAGAACTCCATTGTAATTTAACTCTAATGAAAAAAAACAACAACAAAGAAACAAAATTACTATTTTAAATTGACAAGTTTTAGGTACCAAAATGCTGGATATGCCTTATCTGTAAACTGTTAAGGGTTTAAATAGAACTGAAGATAAATGGATCCACTCCGTTTTGCATCATTTTGCAATTCTAAAATCAAACTGATCTAAAATGTGTGATAAGAATTCCTATATCCTCCCTATCCCCTTAAAATGTGATCATATCAACAAACGTTTCTACTTCAAGATAGGTCAGTGCACCACTGCTGTGGCATTAAAGGCATTTGATGTGGTCAGCAAAATGTGACATTTTACTCCCCAATATTTGACAGCAGAAAAGCTTAAGCATACATCAACAAAAAAAGCTTGAAGGGTGTGCCATACTTTGCACATGAATCAAATCTGGAGCAGAGATAGTCATTTATTGCTCTCTCTGCAGTCTATCGTTCTGAGAGGGAATTGGTTATCACAAGCTCACAAGAAGCCTTTATGGGGTATTGTTTTAGAGAGAGGCTTACAAGAACCAGTATTGTGTTTGACACACCAGAGAAACCAGAACGTGGCACATGAATCACAGGAATTGGGACACGTATGGAAAATAATTACTTATTAATGTTTAACAGTCCAACACTCATTGGTTGAACATTTCTTCATGAGCTTTCTAACTAAAAGTAAAGTGTAAATGTGAAGTAGGGGGTGCCGTCTGCAACATAAGCCCTACAAAAAACCCTGCTTGTTTAACTCAGATCTTCATAGAGTCTCTGCAGCCGAGTGAGGTTCCTTTCTGGTTAGCCATTATCCTGGTCTCCAACAAATTTACCATCACCGATTAGATAACTACAAGCTTGTTCTGGTGGCTGAGGGATGTCCCAGACCCCCTAGTGAACTCACTGCAGTTCACCTGCACTTCATTTTGCCCCACCTCAACCACCCAGGATCAAATGAGACTTCAACTCTTAACGTCTTAGATCCATTTTTGTCCAAAATGATCTTAAAACATTAATCCGTGTGAGAAGCTGCAAATTTCAGTCAAGTTTGACATTGTTGATTTCAGAGGAAGAGCTTCTTTTTTGGTTGGGAATCCGTTCAGCGTAAGATGATGTTAAACTCACCTTAGTTTGAAAAGTAACAATGGTTCTCCACCAGTTTCCAATTCATGGCTACTTAAAATGGTCCTGCAGAATGATGCAATAGCTTCACTTGACATGTTGTTTGTTTTATGGCTTGCTCATGCCAAGTTCTGACCATAAAATCTTTGTATGTCAGTTTTCTGGTTGTCCCTGGGGATTATTTGAGATTGATCTTCGCATTTCAAGAATAAAACAGGCTTATAATACCACTGTTTGGTCATTAAAAAAAAAATTATAAATAAACTGCAAAAAGCTGAGATTTAGGAGTGAACTTTGTGTGATCTACCTCCAAACAAAAAAAGCAATAGAATGTTTCTTGCTCTTGCTAATTTTTGAAATGAATCAGTTAACCCTGCTTTTTCATACCACCAATAATGAATTGCTTGCTTGATTTTACAGTTGTCTGCAATGCATTTGTTTTTGGAAACATATTAAGTCAAAAACAGAAATAAATGCAACATGCTTTGGATGCAGAGATTGTGTGATGAAAATAGACAAGACAAGAATTTAATTTTGGAAGATCTACTCCTCAGTTATAGTAACGGTATCTTGTTGCAAGGCACAAACCACCAACTTATTTTCAGTCAGTAAGGGGAGGGGATGTTTACAACAACGATATGTGCAAGCTGCACGGATTTTAGTCAGCAAAACCACATACTATGGCTTTTTTGCTGCAGTGTGCTGACATGTACTTTTCAATGTAAATAAATGAGTAATTTCCTGCAAATCAGTTTGGAATCTTTGGAATTTGCCTTATGCATATAATTCCCTTTGTTTCAACCTGTAATATTTCTTTGTTTGAAAAACAGCACTTTTATGTATAGTTGTTGGGAATTACACATTCAGTGTCGACTTTCTTCCTCAAAGTGTTGAATACAAAAATGTCTGATATAGGCACGTCCTTTTTAAAATTAAAATATTCCTTTAAGTAGTTTTGATTTATTTTTTTCATAAAATGTCATATTTTAAGACATATAAAAATAGTACTGCCTTCTGTGTTTTTTTGTTAGTGCTGGAAATGGCCTAAGATTTTGATTTGAACGTATTCAAATCACACACTTTTTACAAAAATCAGGCACAACATTCTGACTACTTGCCACACAAAGTTTTGATCCTGCTTTGGCTGCCTGCAGTACTGACTTCAGACTGCAAAATGGGCACCAAAATGTAGGAATCACTTTTTAAAATCTAATGATCAGACTTGTTTTTAAAAACAAGTCTCTCTAATGATCTGCTATGATCCAATTATGATGTTCAAATGGTCATATTGTGTTGAATAAATGAGTATTTCATTTATTTACTTTTATTTAATTTAACAGTAACCCTATTCATGTGTGTGTACGTATATTTTATGAACAAATATCAAGACTTTGTTTCATTTTAAAAGATAGAAGCTACACTATATTATTGAACTAAATGTCCAGATCAGAATAGTAAAAGAGCCGTTTTTACGTATCCACATTAGAGGAATCCAGTCTGTTACCTAAACTTCGCGCATGCGCAGTGCCCTATATTTTCTAGCCCGTGAAGCTACAAGCCCGCTAGACAACTGTAAGCTAGCACAGATAAATTGGACAAAGAAAACCTTGTGAAGAGACTGAATGAAAAAGAGTCCAAAGTGCCGCACGGTGGAAGGAGCGATTAAAACACAAAGCTATATGTTTTATTCGATATATATGGGAGTATAAAATTAAAAGGTACGTCATTACGACGTCTTTTTAAACTTTTTGTAAGCAGACAGGAGGGAGAAGGATTAGCCTTTCGCTAGCTGCTAGTTAGCCGATGTTGTTTTTACTTCCAGTAACAGCGTGAGGATTTACATTAGCTTCTGGTTAGCATCCTGTCATTGGGATCAGTGTAGGGCCTTTGTTTTCACCGGGTACTGCGGAGTCCAAACATCATCTTCCTGATTTAACTTGACGCATCCCTGATTTGATTGTGTTACAAGCGAGGAGTAACATAGCAAAGTGAAGCTTACAGATGGTTCGTGAGCAGATAAATTCGCTACATTTGCACTGTGAAGGCTAAAGTGAAGTTAATCTTGCTAGTGGAAACATTAGCTTGGTTTAGCCAAATATGTACCGTTTATTACATCATGTTTTTCTCTCCGTCTAGTTATGATTATCGTTTTTGAACAACTCTTAAGCAGGGTTAAATGTGTAATAACTGAACAGTGAAGCCATGTAGATGACGATCGGAAATGACTGTTCTAACTGAAACCCGTGTTCGCTAACAGTTCTCGTTTCATCTTTTGTCGCACTCGTTTTACATCCTGAATATCGAGAATTGTGAGCTTTGTTTCGCAACTTTGGCAACAGGAGTTGAAGATAATGTAAAGATGCTAGAAAAATGTCTGTCCGTTTTGCATCCTCTGTTGCATTTTTGGCGTTATTGCAAAACTCTAGCTAACGTGTTAGCCAAACAGTAGTTTCTGGTGAATTCTTGAGTTCATCAAATTGATTTCACAAGAGCGTTTTTCTTCTTGAAAACTATGTTTATTGCAATATTGCAGTTTATTTCAGTTCTCTATAAGTCGTAGTGTAGGACAGATTTAATATCGTTGCGGTAATTCTGAACTTAACGTTGAACTTAATGGGGGCAATACATTTTAATGGTGTAAGTTTTTAGTTCGTTTTGATCTTGGTGGCTTTTTTCATAGATATTGCTATGATTTGTTGACAATCTAGTTTTTTATACAGCATTATTTTTAATCATTTGCTATTCCTAATCTATATTTGTTTTTTTTTCACTACAGGAAGATGGGACAATGAAGGACTCTATAAATACATAGAGGGAAAAACTCCATATTTTACATCTTTCAAGAATTCAAAAGGTGATGCAAACGTTTTTCATTCATTACTCATGTTGCATGACTCAGATTTTGTAGATAAGCCAAGGGGGAGAGGGGGACAGGTACAGCAACATACTCAAAACAGATTTTGAGTAGCAAGCCTATGCATGCTAATACATGTATTCTCAGGATGAGATCTCATTACTGTTTGGCAAATGATATTTCAAATGAACATACAAAACATGTTAGTGTTTTTTACATAATCAAAGTGTTCTACTTTGCTTGGTATTGCATATTTTCGAGCATTTAAAAAATTGCATATATGTACATTTATTTAATCAGTAAATGTAAACTTAAACATGAAATCTATAATCACTAAAAGCTGCTCAAGTTAAACACTAGGCATAAAGGTATCATGCTGAGATTTCCACATTACAACTTTAAGTAAAAATGCCACAATATTTCACATAATTCCTTACACAGAAATGTACAACATGAATAAATTGTTTCAATTTAAAACACAAAAGTGACAAATATTTGGACTTGCGCAAAAATAATAAAAAATATTGATTAATTTTGATATATATAGGGGATCATTTAGATAAACTGATTTTGATACATACACTGAAGCAAAGAAACAGAATGATGACCTGCTAAATTTCTCAATAGTACCAAAGTACTTAGTGAACATAAAATGTGTTTTAAGTTTGCTGAATAATTAGCTAAGCTTTCTGCTCTGGTAGCTTCTTATAAGCATCGGAAATGTGACGTAGCTTTCTTTAAATTAGCAGATTAGCAACACACAGTAGCAGAGGAGGGAAGGTTATTTCCTCTGTACCTTTTGCTACGTACAGCTGCAGAAAACTCCAGGACTTTCTCTCCAGGTCACGTCTCATTAAAATGACTTTAATATAGACATTGCATGGTGTACAATTTGTAGCTTTGAAGCCGTTCATTCTTAAAGCCTGGCTGTACCTCATTAGCAGTGACTGGACAATGCCTTTTATGACTTAAACAAACATTAGACTGTATCGTCAATAAGTTATCACAGCAAGCATCATAAACATAAATGGCAGTAATTAGTAAAACATTTACAGTCAGATGTTTCAAAAACTCATATTAGTGAAATGGGGCTTAAAATTTATGTGATTTTGGAGGTAATTTGAAGAGTTGGGTGTGGCATATTTAAGTTGAACTAAGTGGAATTTCATTTTCAGTTTTCCTGTGGAAGGAACCGTTAAATCTTAATTAGAACAGCAGCAATTCACACACAGAATAGAGACTAATTTCTTGTGACTTCCTGGTTATTGATGTCCCGGCGTTGGAACACTTTTTTTGTTGTTTTTAGTTATCTTGTTTAGTGTGACCTTTTTTTTTTTTTTACTTCATAGTGTTTTTCTAAACATTCTTGATCAGACTAGAAGGTATAACATGACCCCATAAAATGTTGATAATTTTCTCTGGACTGTCAAATTATGAAACGTCATTGTGCATTGAACAATTTAGCAGCAGTGAATTTGCACTGGTGGGACTGCCAGATTTTGCCTTTGTCTTTGCACAATACTTTCATCAAAACTTGTCCTGGCCTGCAAAATCTCTGAAGTCAGTAAAATATCTGTTCAAATGTTTCTGGTCTGATGAAGAACCATTGTTATCTTGCAATAACAAACTTTTCACCTCATTTGTTGATCATGTGTGAAATGTCCACAAAGATTTTCCTCAAATGTATTTTAATTCAATTTTGATTATTGCAGTGCATATGTCATTCTTTCTCTGTGAGCAAAATGTTAGCAAGTTTCTGTAAATATTCCCACCTAAATAGCATGTACAAGAATTTTGAGTAACACTGCTTTTAAAGTTCAGATGGACTTTACAGAAACTCATTTTCTGCAAAAAGTATTTGTTGCTAGCTTCTAGTGTTTTAATGAACACACTAAAATCATTATGTCATCGATGCTCTCTGTAGGGTCAGTTTCATTATTCTTGTTTAGCCGTGACCTTTCAAATATTTGTTTACTCCTAAAATTATTTTTTTATTAGGTTTAAAAACCTAGTAAGGAGTTGGGCATTCACCATATCGTTATCATGAAACGAAATGAAGTTTTACTATTTTTCCTACTGTTTGTTCAATGAAGCATAAAAAATGCAGGTTTGTGCAGTTTGATGAGAAATACACTTTTTTATGTCACTGGTGTCCTAAGAAGCTTATTTCAAAAATAGCATTGTTTTCGAGCAGTGCTTGTTTGTGGGACTTTGACAGCAATGGCATGTAGTCAAGTTTGACTGTAAAATTCTAAAGAGAAGTGATATTGTTTTTACTGATATTTTTTTTTATTTTTATGATGATCAATGGCAAAATTGTCTTGTACGCTGCTTGTTTAACTTTTGAAAGAAGGCCAATCATAGTGTAAGTTAGCTGTGATTGTGATTTGATTCATTTTGTTACACTTTTAGGAAGATTATTGTAATGCCTCAGAAATATTTGTATGAAAAAGGCTATTCTGTGTGCTTTAAAATAATTTTAAATGGTTTTGTTGCCAAATTTAACCAGAAAATCAAAAGTTGCCATAAACAATGTTTCCAACAAAGAACTTGAGACAGACTGATAATAACTAAACGACACTTAGTCGACTTTAACTTAGTGTCTATAAGTGACAAAAGCATAATTACTATGTGTTTGATTTACTATAATTTAGAAATTTGTATTTATTATAAAATACATACAATGATATAGTTGGAATAGGAGGAATGTCCTTTAGGTCTCAGTGTGGAAATTCTGATCTGCCAGCTGCAAGGGCAAAACTAATGGAAACGTACATGTTCACAAAACTATATATGTAGTTATATCACATATCGATAAAGCTAGAAATGGAGGCAGTATTTTGTCTTTCAACAATCAAAATATCTGTTGCATTGTTTTTACAGAAGATGCATCTTGTTTGGGTTTTGTTTATGTTTTAAGCCATTTATTACCCCAATAACTTTCCAATCAAATGTAACTTGTTAAATAATTTTAATTCAAGTTAGTGATTATTTTTCCAGGCATTTTCCACTAATATTAGAAAATGTTGAAACCATAGCTGATGGTAAGTTTTCCAGAAATAACATTGTGTTTTCTTTTTACTTGAAACTGTCAGAGCTTTAAGGACGTCAGTGAGTGGTACATCCGAGCCAGTGATGTCACGGGTTCCCACCCCTCCTCCTCCTGGGGAGATGTCAAGTGGACCTGTGGCAGAGAGCTGGTGTTACACACAGGTGCAGGAATAAATTAATTTATTAAATTATCTCTTTTGGATATCATGTTGATGAGAAATAATTTAGTCCTGTTTTGAAACACATACATTTAGGTTTAAAGTTGGATATTTATCTTAAATTGTCCTTAAACTTTATCAGAAATCGTAGGAAATTTATTTCATTATATTGTAGAAGATGGAGGAGAAACCAACATGCCATAATGAATTTTGAAAAGGCATCTTATCCCACCTTCTGTTAAATGCTCAAGTGCTTCCAGTTCTGGTTCTGTTCCATGTTTTTAATTGACTTGTGAAGTGACTAGAATTTTTTTAATTTTTTTTTTTTTAAATTGGAAAGCCACTACAGAATAAATTTTTCAATTCAATTTAAACCTATTAAAATTAAAGAAACAGTTTTGTGTCCATGGACATTGGGGTCGACTGATTAATGACATTTGACAGATTAATGCCCCTGATCAAACTGTAATAATTTTGAGCATGCAAGTACTATTTAATATGAACATATTTCTTATAATCCTTAAATGCCATTAAAGAAATTACTGGTAATCGTCAGTTATAGAGAGCACAAAAAGTTTTGTCAGCACAAAGCGTCTGAAGGCAGTCGGCTCTATTTTGTATCAAAAGCAACAAAATTAGCAAAGGGGCAAAATGACCAATACCTATTGACGTCTCCTTCAAATTTAAAAATACTACTTTATTTTTTTTAAAGCGACTTACCAGTGCTGACTCGCATTTCAACCCTTATTATTTAGAAATGGGAAGGATTGCTCTAAAAATATTTATTATTCAACATAACCTTCTTTATAACTTTAAATTGGTTTTGTATTGATTAGACAATACATTTTTCTATTAATCCTGGATCTGTCAGTAAAATAAAGCAATTGTTTGAATTGATTAACTTCCAATCCATAATATTTGATAAAATAAAGTAATTTTTATTTCTGGGTTTTAAATAATAAAAAAAATCTAATTGCTTGATTTTTATATTGGTTTTCAGGTCAAAGTAGTGAAGTTTTCCTACATGTGGACCATAAACAACTTTAGTTTTTGCAGAGAAGAAATGGGAGAGGTGTTGAAGAGTTCAACCTTCTCTTCTGGCCCTAATGACAAAATGAAATGGTTAGTATGAAAGTATTTTACTCTAAATTTTAGTCTAAAGCTCCTGTGACCATGAAAAGGTTATTGCAACTCATATCCATGCATAATCTAATCTTCATTACTTTAATCTGTGCCAGGTGTCTGA
This sequence comes from Poeciliopsis gracilis, assembly GCA_911649635.1. Classification (NCBI taxonomy): domain Eukaryota; kingdom Metazoa; phylum Chordata; class Actinopteri; order Cyprinodontiformes; family Poeciliidae; genus Poeciliopsis; species Poeciliopsis gracilis. The sequence continues at coordinate 17,598,770 of CAJVRI010001532.1, forward strand.
GAGTTAATCCAAAGGGACTTGATGATGAAAGCAAAGATTATCTATCACTGTATTTACTTCTTGTTAGTTGTCCAAAAAGTGAAGTCAGAGCAAAGTTTAAGTTTTCTTTGTTGAATGCTAAAAGAGAGGAAACAAAAGCAATGGGTAAGTAGTAGCAATTACTGATATCTTCATACAAACCTTACATTTATTTTTGTTTGTTTATTAAGCTGCCGGTTTGAAGAATGTTGTAAAACTTGACATTATGTTTCTATTTATAGAGAGCCAAAGAGCGTATAGGTTTGTCCAAGGCAAAGACTGGGGCTTCAAAAAATTTATAAGGAGAGATTTCCTCCTTGATGAAGCTAATGGTCTCTTACCTGATGACAAGCTCACACTTTTCTGTGAGGTAAATGTGATTCTAATTGTTTGTTTTTTCAATAAATGGTACATTAAATTGTTTTCTTTTGTGACTTTAAATCCATTAAAACAAAGCTGTATGTCAATAATTACTAAATGTGACTCAACTATTTTCTTGTTCTGTTTTGTTTGTCTTTACAAATAATTAAGGGGATTTGCTCTTGTTTTTTTCCTGGTTAAATTTCTTCATAGTGTTAAAAATGTGTTGATTTTTACTTCAAGTGCCTTTTTAATGGGAAGAGTAGCAGTATTATGTCATGGCTGGTTTACTTCTGAGAAATGCTGAATTATGGCTCACAGTTTAAATTTGCATTGAATGACATTTTACTTCAACAGAGTTAAATGTTCCTCACATCTTACATTTAAATTGATGCTTGTTTTCAAAATAATTAAATTCAGAATGTCAAGAAGAGTGAGTATGTTGGAAAATGTTCTTTCAAGGGACAAGCTAAATGAGGTGTCAGTGCAGCTGCTTTAATACTGCCATGATAGGTGAAAAGAATGCCACTTTCTGTAAAGACAGTAAGACTTTTGTCATAAATTATATGTACACTGCTTTGCAAAGGTATCCCTACATCTCAAACCTTTTCACTTTTTGTCACGTTACAACCACAAACTGGAATATTTTTTCAACTGATAGATCACTACAAAGTGTGTGGAATAAAATCTAAAAGGTGCGGCATGTTTTTTATTACTCGGCCTCTTACTCTGAGATAACATCCTATTTTTCATATTGTGCCAAATATATACATATACAATATCACTTTACAGTTAATTATGTGTTTAACCTAAAGTCACGCATATTCTGCCATATTGTCTTCAATGTTTCTTTCTTTTTTTTGGTTTTGTTTTTATTTAATTTCTTAAAATTGTTAGTGATGTAAAGAGTAAAGGCAGCATAGCTGCAGCTTTACTCCTAAATATACACAGTGGGAGAACATCCTTTGATCAGATGAGACCAAAATCAAACTTTTTAGCTTGTATTCAAAATGTTGCCACGGTTACACATCCTGGTTATATCACAACGCTGTGTGGGGATCTGCTTCCTCCACAGGAACAAGGAAGAATAAGTTTTAAACGCGTCTAGTCCATCACACCTAAATCAAATGGCTAAACTGCCTTCTCAACATGTGGCTAAATTTTTAAGAGTCCCATCAACGATTGATTATTTAACTCTGATGTGTTTTAAGCAAAGGTACATCTCAGAAGTGCAGGGCACGGTCCCTTGAGAATTGCAGTTTCATACTTGAGATTTAGATTAAAGCTTTTTCATATTGTTCTACAATAAACTGTATCAGCGAGGTTCAATTAAAAAGCTTGTCAGTGTAGATTTTTATTGGTAAGAAGTTTTGAAAACCATGTGTCTATTATTATGCATAATTATGCATAACTTTTTGTTGGATTATTACATGAAATATAAACACTGGAGCTTGGTTGTAAATGCACAAAATGTGGATAAGTAAAACTTTTGTATAGAGTTGTAAGAAGTTCACAAATTTTTTGTTCTAAGATCCTTTGTTTCTTAATCTATTGTTGAATTTGGTCTTTTTTTCTTTGTGGTTTCAAAGAAGTAATTAAAATATAAATAAATATCCAAATGGTTCATGTTGCTGCTTTTTCTGTTATGTATGTACAGGTAAGTGTCGTCCAGGACTCTGTCAACATTTCGGGTCAGTCTAACATGAACATGCTGAAAGTACCAGAATGTCAGCTGTCTGATGACCTTGGGAACCTGTGGGAGTGTTCACGCTTCACAGACTGCAGCCTCTACGTGGGAGGCCAAGAGTTCAAAGCCCACAAATCCATCCTTGCAGGTAGGACATTTTCATCCCCCATCAGAACTGGCACGCAACATTCAGGAGCGCAGCGTCACAAGAGGCACTTAAAAAGAAAAAAAGGATACATCAATGCTTCTTGTGGATGACCTCTCATAGAGAGCCATAAGCACCTGAGAGGCTAAGGAGGCTCAGTGTGCTGGACTTGATTTGTTGTGGCCCAGTTCTGCAGTGGTTGCTAATCCACAACTTCACTCCTGCTTGGCTCTGCTTGACCCAGATGACTGGAGGATCCAGGAGATTGAGAGGCTGGCTCTATGCGCTTATCTCGATTAGACATGGTGGCTGGTGAAGTGTTCAAGGAAAAAAATGCTTACAACGTGACTATTATGGGAATTATGCTGCAGTTTTGTTTTTTTGGCGCTCTGAACGTTAAATGTTGATTTTCTCTGCTCATTGGACACGGGCCTTAATCCAGAGTGACTAACAAGTGAGCAACAGCATTTGAGTTTTAGTACAGGAGGAAACTGGCTTGAGGTATTACCTACCGAATCTGTTCAAAGGAGAGAAGATGAGTGAAAATGTTTAAAGACGTGCAAAATAGGCATGCAATATTGTTGGAGTAAAACGAAAAACCTCTATGTGTACTGAAGCATTGACTAATCCTTTTTGCATGCAAGTTTATTTATCCATTTCTGTATTTACTTTAACAGCGAGGTCTCCAGTCTTTAATGCAATGTTCGAACATGAAATGGAAGAAAGTAAAAAGGTAAGAGCACCAACTTACTTCTGTCCCATGTCCTCAATTCCCAAATTGTTTCCTGATTGCTAACATGCTGCAGTCATGTTAGCAATCAGGAAGACGTTTCCTACCAAATGGGATAAGAATTTGCTCTACAGAACCTCTTTTCACACTTTTTAGAATTTCTTGTGTTTTGCCTAGTCAAAACAAATAGAAGATTGTTTGAAATGAAGTGCCCCCAAAACATTTATGTGACTCTGCTAAAGAAACAGTGCATTATTTGTGGAAGAAAAGAATCCCTAAAAACAGCAAAAGCGAGGCATGTACATGTTGCCCTATTGATTCTGATGCATTTAAATAAAGCCCTGCCTTCAGAAGGGATGTTTGATGATTATTCACTGTAAAAATGTATTTCACCATATTCTCAATTGGATTTAGCTCTTCACTTTGACTGGGCCATTTGTTTCTCTGTCAGAATTTTGTGCTCATGTTGTTTAGGTTTCTGCCACTAATAATGCTCTTCATGTGAGCCCAAAACATCCAGGTTTGGTCTCATCTGATCCGAACACCTTATTTTATGCATTTTCTATCTCTCCTATATGATTTAAAAACATTTTTTTTTAGATATATATATATTTTTTTTTTTCTACTACTAACTAACATGTATCAACTTTGTTGTTTAGATTGCAGGAAAAAAAAAATCAAGGGTGTAAAAAGTTATGCAAAGCACCGTAATCCATGACGTCATAATTTTAAATGAACATTTTGTTTAATCTGCAGAATCGAGTTGACATCAGTGATGTGGATCCAGATGTCTTTAGGGAAATGATGGGCTTCATTTATACAGGGAAGGCGCCAAACTTGGAAAAAATGGCAGACAATTTGCTGGCAGCTGCTGATAAAGTAAGTACCTGTGGAAAGTTAGCTTTGTCAGCTCTATTTGTATCTGATCATTATCTTCCTTTAACTTTTTCTTAATTGGAATCCCTAATATGGCCAATCCTCACAATTTCTAGATGATTATCAATTAATAATCTGAAAGCATACAGTAATTATATATGAATGATGTATTTTTATTTTCACAGAGAAAGCTTGTGCAGCTTCTCAGTTACCCAGGAAGTGGGTGACTGAAAATCTAAGTGTTTAAATAGAAGGAAACAGGACGACTGGTTGCTTGAAAACATTTCACCTCTTATTCTAAAGACTTCTTTGTCAGGATTCTACTTAATACAAAATGGCTAGTTTAAATTAAATCTTTACTAATTAAACAGTACATTCTGCATTTTATAGCCCTGAGCACAATTATGAACTCTCATATGCTCCTCTAGAAATGTAAAATAGGGTAGAATATCCCATTGGATTTACTGACAACTGCTGAGATTATCACTAATGCAATGGGTCAACACCTACTAAATATGGATTTGACCCTGGAATGCATATCGCACATTTTTGCATCCCTGCTGAAGATCCTGAAAATACATTTTTACTTATTTTTTATAGCAGCATAATATAACAATAAAAAAATATTTATTTCATGTGGAAAATATCAACTTCTCAGATTCTCCAGTAAGACGATGCAGAGTGTTGTCCTGTTAAATTTTTACATGCTTGTGTTCATGAGCATTCAGAAAAGGGGATTTTTGAAAAAGTGTGTTTTGCAAGTTATTCATAGCCCACGCGAGGAAAACACCAAGCTCCCGAACAAATTTATTAAAAGTTTACATTTTAGAAATGGTTCAGTTATTAAAACTTCAAATTAAAGATCACATTTTTCTAAAACTTTCAATTAGAAATTATTCCACTACAGTTAGGAATTTTCATAATTCCATCCACCAGAAGATGCCAGAAATTGTGGTAGGCCATGAAATACGCAAGTTGACAGGAAAATCATCCTTTTAGTATATCAAATTGTAACATTTGTGTTGTAGCAAATTCTTAGATTCAATTTAATGTGATATTTGTAAAAAAAAAAAATGTGTCTGATTGTCAATTTCTGAAACCTTTTGCTACACAGAGGAAGGGTTGTGTAACTCCCTGGAGCAGCATCTGAAAGTCACATCTAGTTGGGAGAAACATTAGTCTCTCAGAGACTAATACAGCAATGCTAAAGATGCATTTACATCATTTTCATGGACTTTAATCTGGGCATTTTAAATACGAAAGAACTCAAGCTGCACAGTGCTCAAGATAATCTGAGGTTTGATGTGTTGGATAGGAAGAAAAATGACTTTTATCACCTGTAAGAGCTAATGAGGGTAACATTGCATTATTCTGATCTGATTGTTTAATTGCTGCATTTTCGTACTGACATTTTCTTCACAACTAAACAGGACTGTAGAGTTGTCAAGTTGCTTTATTTTCTAACTGTAGAATTTGTTTTTGTTTAAAAATGTCTTACCAAGTTGAATTAGTTCAAATAGATTATTTTATTCTGAAATTTTGCATGTTCCTGTTGAAAATAAGGTAAAATACATAAAGTCTTCTATCCCCCTATAAAAATTACTCACTCTTGATCATTTAAACATGAGACATTCTTTCTATCTTAACCCTCTGCTCAAAGCATTGCATTATTAAATGTTATTGACATGTTTTTGTAGCACAGGCACCTCTTGTGTCACATTAAATGTTATTACAATGATTTGTTGCTGCCTGATTAGTTTTGATGATGCTGCGTTTTTGTGGGCACACCTCTTTGAGCGCTCTGGAAGTCGGCGCCTCTTCCTTCATCTCTTGTCAGTTTCATTGTAACAGAGACAGGAAACGCAGGGGAAATGCAGCACATTTGTGAGATGATACACATTTAACAACGCCTGGCTGAATACAACCAGTGGTTGCAAGCACATGGCATACAGGCAACATGTGATTTAGCTCTATCCATCCTGGATACAATAAAAACAGTTTTAGACTTGTTTGAATTTATAACTGTGGCTGATGGAAAGGCAGAACCAGTCACTTCATTAATAAAAGATTCTGTTTTTTAATAATATTAGGAGTATAATCAAGCTTTTTGTAATGATTGTGGGTTTACTGTGCACATTTTAACTGAAAACAGATTTGCGGACAGTCTAAAATAATAAAATCTCTAAAGCAAATGAATGTACTTCCTAACCTTTCAATCACGGCTGTATTCCCCCTCTTGCCCCCATTCCAGTATGCTCTGGAGCGTTTAAAGGTCATGTGTGAGGAGGCCTTGTGCAACAGCCTTTCAGTGGAGAATGTGGCCGACACCCTCATCTTGGCTGACTTGCACAGTGCCGAGCAACTCAAAGCACAAGCCATAGATTTTATCAACAGGCAAGTATTGCAAAAAGCAAAGTGATAAATTCCTGCTGCCATTTCTGTTTACCAGCCCTGAATGCTTACCTTTTTATCTCCTTGCCATAGGTGCAGTGTCCTGAGACAGCTGGGCTGTAAAGATGGAAAGAACTGGAATAGCAAGTATGTAATTAGCTGATATATGTGACACAAGATTAATAACACGCTCTTATCTCTTCCCCCTACCAGATGCATTAGAATTCATTGTTTTAGCTTAGGCAGACAGAGTGCTGTTTGCCTTTTCAGTTTGAAGCCCCTTATCTTTGGATCCAAGTTATTAATAGACTCATACTTGGATAAACCCCACAAAAAGGAATATTTGTTTCATTTTTTAAAGAAGGGAAGCAAGTTTTTCTTTTCGATGATGTAGTGCAGTGCTTCAGGACACCTTGAAATGAGGAACTTTATTTTGGTTGTTTTATGCATGCAGTGGTGGATCCTGGATAGAGCAGAATTTTATGGCTCTTTTTCTTTTGCTGCTTTTTATAAAGCTTTGAGTTGCTGAGGTGACATCCCACCGATCGATAAATCAGTCTTTATGGAGAGGATTTTACTTTTTTGAAACAAAGATGACATTTAAGGTTTATTTGGCACTTTTAAACAACCTTAGCAATTAGCGGAGCTAGCATTAATGACAGCTGGATGGATTCACTGGAGAATTTAGAGCACTTACCTGAAATTTGAAAAGGCAGGTAATATTTTTAAATACATTTCAGTACGTAGATCTCAAAACACTCAAACCAGGTTAAGTTCAGAATTCACATTATCTGCCTCAAGGCTGAAAAAGTCGATTTTTTTTGTTTGTTTTTTTGTTTGGTGCATCTCTTAGAATTAATTATCTGTTTATCTTTGTGGAAAAAAATACTTCTTGTCCTTTTCTGGATGAAGATGCAGCTGCTGAGTCAGAGCTCTCCTGCATTACAATCTCATTTATGTTTATTGCTTTTTAATGTGCTGATCATGGCGTCTTGGTGTTAACTTCACTTTGCCTGTGCTTACAGTCACGCCACAGACATAATGGAGACCGCAGGCTGGAAGTCAATGATCCAGTCCCATCCTCACTTGGTAGCTGAAGCCTTCCGTGCCCTGGCTTCCGCACAGTGCCCGCCCTTTGGTCTTCCGAGGAAGCGCCTAAAACAGTCCTGACTGCCCGACTTTGCTCCTGGACTATAAAGAAGGGTGTGAAGCATGGGGTTTTTTCAAAGAAAAGGACTAGTGAGTGTGCCACTCTTTTATTTCCACCAAAACTGAACACACTTGAATAAAGAGAAGTGGAGCTTTCTGACCAGAGACGTGGGGGGGAGGCTGGCACATGGAAGTTTGACATCTGTGGATTGGAAAACAATTGAGTCAATCGGTGTTGCTTGCTTTGCTGCCCCGGCTGAACTCTGTTTAGTGCGGGCAGCAAGCCAAGTTCTCTTCTACATTTTTTTTCCTGTAATTTTCAAAATGGCCTTAATATATCTGCCATTGCTCTGGAGCTGCTCAAGAGCACTTCGTCTATTTTACTCCGTGCCTGCCTTGTCACAAAGACCAGGCCTCCTCCAGGTTGCACTAGTTCCCATGTATAGTCATTTTGATATGGAGTTCTATAGGAACGTAACAAAGGTTTAACTAAATGGGAAATATTATATATTTGTAATGTTTAGCCCGTTTTGTGACTAGACATTAAAAAGCATGAACACTCAGTGCAAGGTCAGTTCTTTACACTTTTTGAAAATATGCGTATGCCCCATATTGATGGCACCATTTCTATGTAAATGACAATTGAACCATCTTTAGAAGACCAATGTACAAGAAAGTGTGTTCTATTGTGTATTTGTCAGGGGGAGGGGGGTAGTAATCTGCTATTTGAAGGCAAAGTGTCAATCCATGTAAGATGGAAAAGTGTCTGTTTGGCCCAAATATACGAAAACATTGGAAGTTTATGGAAATATGTTCTCCGTCTCCCATTCAAATTACATATTCCAGATCATACATCTGTGAACTCTTACTGAATAAAAAAAAAATGAAAATTTGTTCCTTTTTAGTATTGCCAACTTTCAAATATATATGCTCAGTATATTGTGGTGAACTAAAAGTGGAGAGACTAATGCATGGTTGTTTTATTGTCAAAAGAAAGTGTCAAAAGTTCCAGTTTTGCTTTTAACAGCTTATTTTCTGCAATTATTCGACATCTGTGCAGAAGTACATGAATTGAGTAAAAGGTTCCTCTAACATGCTTGGATATCTGTAGGATGCTGAGCATCACTTCTACTGGCGATGTTATTCTGTGTTTCAATAGGGGGGGTATTGTCATGGTTATTCAGTCCGTCTTGTATGTAGTGTGGTGTGACAGACACTTCGGAGGATTTTGTAAAGTGAGAGTAGCATCATTCTTCGATGATATTACTCGTCAATCAGCGTCACGTTGAAAACTTTGGAAAAAATTATGAAGTTGTTGTCTGCAAGAATGCCTGCATTAACCCATTAAAACATTTTCCAGCAGTCTGAAGTGACTCAGCTTCGTTACTTTTTTTTTTCTGGACTTAATTCAATGTTAGTCTCTGTTTTACCACAGATCTCAGCTTATAGAAGAGTGATGATCATCCACGGTTTCTTTTAACGGTTTTGTTAATGGATGTGGATGTTATATTGCGGTGATTTGTCTTTTTTTTTTTTTTTTTTTTTTGCTGCATGTCTTTTTCAATTATAATTACAAAACCGCTTAACCGGCCTAATCAAAAGGAAATGCTCAGAGACTGCACTGTTAAAGCCCCATTGTAAATGTTAACAACCCCCCACCCGCACACCACCTTTTAAGAAAAACACATAAAAGACTTTTTCCCTCTTGTTTTATGTGAATGCGAGGCCCCAGCTCTAATTAAAGTGGATGTGCGGCCGCTCTTTCCTGCTGGAAGAGACGTCTTCATCAGCGGCTTGCTGATCCACGTCCGCCCCTCTCAGCACAGATCCTTCGAAAAGGCCTGATACCATCTCAGCTTCGGGATGCCTCTCCAACCTTTTATCTTTCTCCTTCGCTTTCCTTCACTAACTGCAGTGCTTGAAAGAGAAGCCTGCAGTTGTGCTGTCAAAATTGAAAAATTCTGCTGTCATTTAGATGGTAGCAAATATGCACTGGATGATGCAAAGAGAAACCTAAAGGGATCTTTCAGTATTTCTAAAGTGCTGAACCTACCTGCTGTTGATCATTTTTGGTGTGTACGTTTACAAATGCATTTCACTAAATCAGAATGTCACTCAAAAGTAGATTTAGTTCAGTAATTTAATTCAAGGTAAGGATTTAATGTTGATTTTAATGCTTTATGTTTGCTGCTGATTAAAACCCAAAATAAAGTAACAGTTCTATGTTTTATTATGCCAATATAGAAAATGACTTTTAATTCTAAAACATTCACATTTGAAGCTCTTTTGTTTTTTATTTTTGGACCATGAATGTTCTTGGTCCAGGCTAGGATTATTGCAATTGGTTATGCATTTTTTTTTCTATCACACATTGCACATAACTCTATTAATAACCTTGGGCACATGCAACTGACCACCAGCTTCTTTACCAGTGACCTTTTGTGACTTACCCTGTTTGTGGGGAGTGTTGGATACTGACCACTGGACAACCGTCAAGTTAACGTTCTTTCCACTGAAAGAAAGGTTGGCTATATTTGTGTTTTTGCTTTCCGTTTGCTGGACATATTTTAAATTTTTTGTTGAAATGCACATGTATGAATCCGAATCTGTTGGTTCTCCTGGCTAATTTAAGGATAGCCAGAACCATCTGAGTTTTAAAACAACTCAAATGTAGCTTTGGGGCACTGGTGGCCTTTATTTGTTAGTAGCTGGACTGGAAGAAGGGTGGAGTAAGATTGGGAACCAATGCAGCAAATGGCTTGAAGCAGGAAATCAGAACTGGGTTTGTAACTTCTCCATATTGTCACTTACTCCTGATTTTTGCAGTTTTTGAAATGTGGTACTTGGAGATTGGAGGCAGTGCATCTTCAATATTCTTCCTGAGTGAAGCACATCCCAGTGAAAAATGTTTAGTGAATATGTAGAGTGTAAATGGCAATAAATCGCTGTAATATTTTTTCATTTTCCACCGTTATATTTTTGTCATGTTTATGCTCACGTCAAATGTTTTATGTTCCATTCTCAGTCTTCGTTTCACACAGAGGTCATTGCCTCAGTTGCTTTGTTTACCTTGCTAAATGTATGAGCTACTTTGTGCTGTGAACCCAGTTCATTTAGCCTGGAAAAAAAAAGAAAAAAACAACTCATAACTTTAAATAACTGTCATACTTCCTTTTTATTATTTTTTTTTATACATTGTTTGGCCCACACTATATTTCCCTTCTCACTATGGCTTTAGGCACTAAAAATCTATGTATTTTATCTCTGGCAATGGCATGGTGTAATGTTCAGTTACTTTTTGTGGTTTAGAACAAACTTTGCAATCGATGTCAATACATTTCCACGTGTTACTGGTATTTAAATGAAGCTATAAATTATGTAACCTAATTTTATGGTCTCATAAGTGTGCAGTCTAAATGCCAATACTAAGAGAGGTGAGGCATGAAAACAGAAATACATATCAGCATGGTTTTAAGGGATTTGGATGAGTGCAGCGGGGGAGCCTGGTGTGACTTGATGCTGAAGGAGTAGGTGCCTCATCCTGATCAGATAAGAGTAATGGAAGCGAATGAAAAGACCCCTGTCCCTGATGGCCACAGCAAAATGGATGTGCTCCCTGAGGTGTACCTCTGGTATCATCCACGCCTGTGGACACAGATTTATTGCCCATTAAAAAGCTACACCGAAATGTACCTCTTAAAAATGGTGTGTTTATCCTGTTGAGAAGGCCTTTCAGGAATGAAACGAGACAACTCTGAGCGCCAATAGACCGTGGCAGACTCAGCGTGACAAGATGCTGGGGAGCCAATTTCTTATAAGGTTTAATGCCATAAAGATTTAAAGTGATCTTCAACCATTAAATGTTAACAAAATGAATTTCCTGTGAAAATGAACATGTGCAATCACTGACATTTTTTTTTTCCTATTTTACAGGAGAGGATTTTAAGCAAGTTTACCCAAGCAGGTAATCAAAACAGGAACACTGTAAAACACAGAAATGGGGAAATAAAGCGATATGTAACAGTTGGCAATAATTTAAACATTTATGTACATGATAATGATAAAACACCAGAAATGAGGAGGGGTACACATTGTGAAATATCCTTAAAGAAAAATTTAAATAAACTGACATCATTTACTTTGAAGCCATAATTAAACACGTCTGGTTGTAGTTACAAGTAGTACACAGCATCGACACGAGGAGTAAAACTAAAAATATCATTTCACTGTAGATTGACTCTGGTTTATCATACACCTCACCTCACCAACAAGGTGACAGGATCATTTACAGATGATGGGACCATGAAGTAGCATCGGCTGAAATAATTGCAGTGTCATCTGTGGCACATGCCCTAACCTAAAACCCAGGATGTGTGCAAGCAATGCAATCTACGGCTTTCCGTGTGATGGTGCGTTTCAACAAAACCTTTTAAAACTGTCTGGGTGATTGCAATGTCAAAGCACATTACACCGTGTACTGCTAAACTGCTTCTTTTCCACTTTAAGTCTGCTAGATTAAGCTTCCTGTACATTTGGGAAAAAGCCTGATTTTTTTTTTTTTTTTTTCAAATATATTCCCACTTCTTAAAATCGCAGACAAGTTTGTTTTTTTTTTTTCCCAACTTCTGCTAATTTTCTTTCCTTTTTCAGTCTCTCTCCTCTTGGTGAATAGAAATTCCCAGGCTAATTAAAGCCTATTAAAGACAGGTAATGTCAGGGCTGGTAGCAGGACCATGACAAAGTGCTGATAATTGTCTGCCAGACTCACTAAATCCACCTGTCCTGCAATTATTCCATCCCCCTCCCCTTCTCTCCTGACACATTAATCCACTGCATGGCTCGCTCGGCAGGCTGCTGCCTCAAAGTGCATCCTGCAAACACAGATGTTGGATTTCAGACTGGTTTAGCACACACATGCCTTGGGATAATTGCGGCAATCAACACAGGAGAAGTGAAATACATAATAGTGCCTGGCAAAAGTATTTATACCCCTTGGAGTTCTCCACATTTTCCCACATTGGAAAGACAAGTATTTGTGTATTTTATAGAGATTTTAATTGAAGAAGCATCTTAAAAAAGCAGTGCATAACTAACGTAGGAAAGAAACTGTATTTTGTTTTTGTTTTCAAAACGAATTGTCAAAAGTACTGTCTGCATCTATATTTAGTCTCCTTTACTCTAATACCCCTAACAAAAATCCAGTGCAACCAATTTGCTTCAGATGTTACATAAACAGTAGGATAGACCAGTGGTAACATAGCAACTGATTTCAGAGATCCACAGCTTAGGAGCGAGAATATGTTATAAGCATTATAACCATTAGTATTAGTTAGGCTGAACACTGGCGCAGCTGTGTGTGGGTTTTGCATGGATACTCTGGGTTCCTCCTGCAGTCTAAACTATGCATATGAGGTTATTTGTTTGCTCTGAATTGCCCTCAGAAGTGAATATGTGCATACAGGGTTGTTTGACTTGTTTGTCTCTGTGTGTTGGTCTGATGGATTGACAACCTGTCGAGCACAAGCCCATTCATGACCCTTTAAGGTTAACCACATAGAGGAAAAGGATTTGTTATTATTATTGTTGTTATTATTATTATTATTATTAGCTGTATACTTCACAAATTTGGCCTTTATAGAGGAGCAATTATAAGAAAGACATTTTTGAACTAAAACCTTAAGGAGTTTCATGCACAGTTTGACAGAAGCTCTTTAGGGTTTACAACAAAAAATATACTGTGGTCTACATGCAAAATGTCATCTTGACATAAACCTAAATTACACTATTAAACAAGGCGGTGGCAGCATCATGCTGTGGGGAAGCTGCTCAGAGTTGATAGAAAGATCGATGGAGATGAATATTGGGCAATGCTGAAAAAAACATGAGGCTGGGGTGGAGGTTCAGTAGGACAAGTGCCGTAAACATATAATCAGGTCTAGAGTAAAATCACGGCATATTCATGTCTTAGAAATTCTCAGGCAAGGTCCAAAAATGCTCCAAGCACAGAAAAAAAGAATTCTTGATTTGCAAAGCCACTAGACACTCCAAAAGTCCTGCAGCTGCTACTGCAATGAAAGAAGGTTCTACAAGGAATTGATCCAAGGCAGCTGAATGTGGAAAACTTCAAGCAGTATGAGAATGTTTGCAGGGCATTATATGCACTATAAACCTCCAGAAATCTGTAAATTGATCTGCGTATTTTGTCATATGTACACTGAAATAAGTGGAATTACTAATTTTGACCATGTTAATACATATATAAGAAATGTAACAAAAGATGTTCCTAAATATTAATAATTATTCAAATCTTTGAGACACTTATTGAATAATTTTGAAGTAAAACACTATACTTTTTGACTTTTCCAAATAGATATCCGCTCTAGTTCAATGTCAAACTTTTTATCCATTCTCTGTTTTTGTAATACCGTATCCTTACATGAACATTTCATTAATGTATGCCTTTTTAAATGCCAGGATTTTTTTTAAAGATAATTTTAAGATGCATCAAAATCTTGTCCTGTATGTTCAATGATGACTATCTCAATTAGGTGACAGTTTTTGGCTCCAGCACTGCCAGATTCCAGGTTTGCACTTTTAATTGGCGCAACATTTTGCCCATGGTCTAGCCTTGAAGAAAACATCTGGACAACACACTAATTACATCAGCGAACATGTGCTGTTGTGGGGAGGATTTACGCAGGGTTGGGAGCTAGCATTGCCTTTTACTTTGTCAAACCCTTAAAACCAAGTCTCAAAGGACCAAACTGTCTGATTTTTTTTTTGTTTTTTTTACTGGATACAACTGCTATATTTACAGAAGTTTTTTTCAAATATTTGAAGTGTGTTTGCCCTCATCGAGTTGACTTTCTTTCAGCAGACTCAGGTGTTCAGGTGTTTTGTGGACCGAGACCTTAGAGTTTGACATTTACATCGGTTGGAGATGAAACCAAGGGCTGCTGCACGCTAAGAGCTAGGTCATCCTGTGGAGGAGTAAGGTGTGTCGCTGTGGTAGTTGTAGTCAGGGCATACCTTCTGCACCAGTTTATAGTCCTCACTATAAAAGGCAATGTAGATGCATATGACTTTGAACGGTTTTGAGCACAGCCATGACACGTGGCTCTGTGTTTGCTCGTGAGTGCACACCCTGGACGGGTCAAAGCCGCACAGGGAGGTCTTCTTGTTGCGGTCCGTCTTCTCGTATTCAATGCGACAGTTGAAGGACTTGGTGTCTTTGGTCTCCAGTGTTGACTGCTGGGTGAACTCGAACTCCACGACTTTGGAAGGTGGCACCAGGCTCACGGAGACGTTCCCCATTCCGGTGGAGTTGTGGCGGAAGTAAACGCTAAATGTGCCATTCCCGTGGTCCACGATCTTTCCTGTGATCAGTAGGTTGAGCTTGACTGTCTTGATGTTTGATTGGAAGTCCCCCCACCCAAACATCTTTTTGAACTTGCCAGTCTTCACGATGGGTCTGCGTTTAGTTCTGGCCTGTGCACCCTGAACATCTGTCTGGTTAGATAACCAGTCCCAAAAGTCCTCCATGTTCTGTAAATGTGTCATTTCCCTCATGTTGCTCTTGAGCTCAGGGGAGCCCTTGGCAAACAAACGCAGGGGGTTGAGAATCCGTGATCTCACCCCCGTGGGAGAAATCTTCTGTTCGCTATCACTGTCCCTCCACTCGATGAGTTCTGTGGCGCCTCCATGCACTTTCCTGCATGCGACCTTTACAGAACACAAAGGAGAGAGAAAAAACAATTTTAAGTGAGATAAAAAAAACAAAACACTTCTAAGCATAACTTTTCAACAGTTTGTTACAGATTAAGATGAAGCAATAATCAACAATCTGCCCATATAATCCAGACTCAGTTTCTCATTAAATGTTACAGTTTTCATATGATGAAAAAAGGTTTTCCTTGCTTTCTATATTAGATACAGATCTTAGTACTGCATGGCGACCCCTGACTTTCTTTGAGGGAATTACAGCTTATATCTTTAACCCAAACTGATTATTATAAGCAGAAGAGTCGTGACTGTAGGTTAAACCGCAGTAATATGTCACTATTTGTAGCCATGTCTCTGACATTGGTTTGATGAAGGTAACCAGAATTGTCACTTTCAGCTGCCAAATGTTCAACATTTCAATGAGATCAAGATCTAAGCTATTTAAGGGCTTTGCTTTTTTAAAAATAAAATTATTTAAACAATATGATTTTGTGGATTTAACAATGTGATTTTGGTCATCCTCATATTGAAGAGTCAAGTTCTGCTTCAGCTTAATTTTTTTCCCCTGACTCTCAGGTACCCTGAGGGTCTTTTCTGGTATCAATACAAGTCAGTTTTCAACTCATTTGTAAAAAGAACATTATTCTAGAAGTCTTGGTGTTTCTGGCAAACTTTAGTCTGGCCTTAATGTTTGTTTTGGGGAGCAAAGATTTTCTCCTTGCCTGAAAGTTGAAGGTATAAAATCTATTTTGATTGTATAGGAATGTACTTTCATACTAACAGTTTCAAGGCCACTGCAGGTCCTGAGATGATTTCTTTTGACATTTCTTGTTGCGTCTTGTGGTGTGCTTCTGAGATGAAGCAGTTCAGATGAGGAGGCATGTTTTCAGCTCCTTTGAATATGTTTTAATTGTGAGAATAAATATGAGACGTGGGACATTTTCATCACTAAAAACATGCTTTTTATCACATTTTCCCAAAATGCAATGTCTTTTGTACACTTTGTGTTGTTTACATATTTTGAATTTCAGGTATTAAAAACTTGTACATATAGCACAAACACAAGCCACTGTAGGGAGTCCAATTATATTCACATAATAGTAGTAACCATTCATTTTAATTTATTTTATAATTTGCCTATTTGTTTGAGGGGACTGGAATTCACTCATGTTGAGTTTTCTCAAAAAAAAAAAAAGTCCTATATAAATATGTTTTATATCCTGAGCCTTTGAGTCAAGATGATTCAAGATGATTCAAGTTAGCCAGAAATTTCAGTCTCTCAGTAATGTCCAACACTAAAACCCTCCTTTGTAGCAGCATCACAACATACACCAAGCATTGTGCTAATCCAGACACTGCGATGAGCTGCGATCCCTCCTCGCATCGCTCCAACCCTGTTTTTGCTTCGGGAGTGATTTCTGGTCCACTTCAGATAAAGCTGCAGTAATTCACAGCAATAGGCTTAGCTAGTTTTATTAGTAATTAGTAGTGCTCTCTCTCCCCAGGCCCTGTTACAGGGATCACTGAGAGAAGCAGATGTTGAGAGCACACGGCAGCGGCTGTTTGAATCATCGCTGAAGACGCTGTGCACTACTCCCAGACTAATTATAATTTTGCTGTAAGCCTAACTGAAACACATGTGTACAAAGCTAACAAAGTAGGTCGTCTGGTTCAATTTGTTTTGTCGCAGTCAAACCTCTCCATCTGACACGTAATAGGGCTGCATGTTTTATAATTACAGCTTCTTTTAAATGCTCCTAATATCCCACACTATGGTGGCACCTTAACGCCTGAAGGGGAGGAAAACGACTTGGCTATTTGGGTATGGAATGTGAAATCAATATGTCTGCTAGAGACAGTGAGGCTGGCCAATTCATCAGCCTGCACAATGCTTAATTAAGACAGTTGCTCCCTGTAAACACGGATGAATGAGGCAACTCTGTAATAATGTTCCTCTGTGTAGTTCGCGACAGCCACAGCCGTTTAATTGACCAGCCACCAGTGGCAATCTTCCCAGTGGATGCTCCTCTTTCAGTAATACCTCAAGTGAGTTCTGTAGTTAATTTGATTGGACTCTAACGACACCAAAATAAAATCTGTGTACTCCCAACAGGAACGTTTCCTCATCCCTGCAAACAAACGGAGAGGTGACTCTCGTTTTCGCCAACAACCTCAAACTGTTTTATCCATTACGCAGTAAGGCTCATGCTGCGCTGCTCCAGAGGTGAAACGAAATTGTCTTTCGTTGTGAATCTCAGGTGAGCTTTGTCTTGGATAATTATAATGGAAATGAGAGAGGAACTTTAAGTATGATGAGCAACTGGGGAAATTGCTGTGACAACAAGCGGATCAGCGCAGGGATATCTAATACTTAAATGCCTCGGGAGAGATGAAGCACGGGAAACTTGAAAGCGTGCGCCGAAAACACAGGCTTTGCTTTCTCTTCCTCTCTCACTTTCTCTGCTAACACCTTATTCATTTAGGTGAGAGTGTCTGACGAAAAGAATATGAGTGTTTGTAAAACCCCCCCCAAAAAACCCCAAAAACGAGGCAAGGTCTGATGAAGGAGAATCTACAAAAGCTTAATTAAGATTTCTTAATCGGTGCAGGCGTGCTAGAGGCATTTCAGGGCGACTTGAAACAAGACATTATTATGATAATAACTGCAGACTTCATTTCAGCAGTACGAGGCAAAGAGGTGGTGGATATCTATCTGTCTCTGTGTTTTTTTCTTTCTTCCTTTCTTTCTTTCTTTCTTTCTTTCTTTCTTTTGCTGTAAGTCTAACAGAAACACAAGAAAACATGCAGACCAGCAAAGGTTTTCTCTTTTGCACCACGTCATTCAGTGTTATACCAGAGCGACAAACACATTATGAATCCTCAGTAAGCATTTCAAGTTAAAATTTAGCATCAGGTGGCGCACACATTAATTCTCTGTTTGAAAAAACAACAGATTCATCAGACACGCTCAACTACTGCGTTTTGTTGGCAATCCCTGTCAAAACTGTAAAAAAACGTAAGATGTAGAAAAATCAAGAGCTTTAATATAATATTCATATCTGTTTTATGTCCTGTCGTCTCTGTTTACATGTTGACATTTTATGGAAAAATTGAGTAACTTTAATAAACAAACCGACTGTTTGAATCCAGCTTTTCCTATCTGCATCTACTGACCAAACTTAAATCTTTTTTAAATTGTCGTGGCCATTCACACTTTTATTAGCTCTAGACTTGATTACAGTGATGGACGTTGTATTGGTGTCCCTCATTCTTCCCTGGTACGACTTCAACGTGTCCACAATGCTTTTAACCAACACCTCCAGAGGTGATAATATTTGTTTGATCCTGTTTCCGTTGGCTTCCTGTCCATTTAAAATTGGTTTTAAAGTTTTATTGATTGTTTTTAAAGCCATGCCCCATTTTATTTTTTTTTTTTAGAATTTTTAAGTTATTTGGAAACCAGTGAAAGAAAATATAAACATTTTATGTAATTACTGTGTGTAAGGACTAAGTGTGTGTTAGTTCATTTCACCCTTTGTTGCTGTTCACTGGTTGTTTTTGAGGTATTTTTATTTTTTTTTAAATGTCAGCAATGCTGATGTCTAACTAGATCTAAGTTGTATTGGGCAAAAGTCCCAATTAAAGTCTCAGCTAGGTTTAGCAAACATGTGTTTAAGTTCATAATATTAGGACAGAAAATGCCTTCTTGTATCCCTCCCATACAAACATTTGGCATGAAGATAGTGGTTGCTATGGAGACTTGGTTTGGAGCAGTTTCCTCACTATGAGCTTAGGAAATTGTTTTATCTCAATCTTAATCTCCCCACTGAGTGAGTGTGGTGTGCAGCAAAAGCATGAGTCCTTGTATAGCCTCAATGCCCGTGGCTATGAGAAATGGGCCTCTGTGTCACGTTATATTTATACCACCGGGAGAGAGTAGGTCAGGGTCTGTTAATTAAGCATTTCTAGAAACTCTGAGCAACTTAAAAAAGAAGAATAAATAAGGAAACTCAGTTACCTTGGTTTTATAGGCACTGTTAGGTCTCTAAATAATTGTGAATCCAGTTTCTTTTAACAACAAAACTTCCTTAATGTTAAAAGGGGATGGGAGGGTAAAATACAGTTACCTCAGTGCTATGAACCAACTTTGTTTTCTATAGCTAATTTGCACAGTCAATGGGAAGTGGGCATTCCTCAGTGGTCTGGACTATAGAAATGCTTGATAGGCTTGGTATAGTTCATAAGTTATTTGCAATCTATTGCATTTAAGGTAATAAGAAATGAACCGCTGATGAACGATGCTAAAAAGTACCAGGGCTTCAGCTGATAGAGGACGAGAAACTAGATAAACCAAAAGCAGAAAGTTCATTACTGGACTTTAACCAAAAGATAAATATATATATTAACACCCTGAATTTGGACTTATTGATTTACAAAATACTATTTCTATAACGTTCAGATAAAGTTATAGCATTCAGAGAGCAAACAAGAACAGAAACAGAAAAAAATGTGAAGCATTTGTACACATGCATATCTGAAAGGTGGAAAAATCTTCCTTAGCAACATTCAGAGAGAATTTCAAAGCCAGGGACTCTCTTGTTGTATTAGATGAAGAAAACTGCATGTTTATTGTTCAATTCCAGTTGCATCTACAGGCTTTCATCTTCACAAGCACTTATTGTAGTTGGTCTATTTTAAATAATTTCACGTTGGTCAGAAGTGCATCCTCAGCTGAACAAGACTTTGTTAGTGTAGCTTTGTTTTTAGATTATCTTCAAGATAGTGCTTATACAGAGTGTTTCAACATGCTCTCACTGTTTGCATTGAACAAAAATAGATAACGCTGCATAAATCCTAACATGATTCTATGAAATGTGTATCACATTAAATGCTTGGAGGGTGCATGTCAATTGTAAACATTTCTGCTGCCTTTTCTGTGTTAGTCAGGCATTTCTTACTGAATAAAAAAGCAAATGCAGAATGCATAAAATGTGTTTTGTTAAATTTGAAAGCTGTTTTCGGTTCGCTTTTGATTTGTTTTGTTAAATTTGAAAGCTGTTTTGTTCGCGTTTGATTTAGAGACTTATGCACTAAAATTCACACAGGTGCCTGAGCACCAAAGATTCGCACAGTGAGTCGGGATGAATCAGCTCTGACATTTGTCTGTAATAAGCATTAAGGAGCTGGCTGCCTGTTTGTCCCATGGGTAGACATATCTTTTAGAGCCCTGACATAAAGGTAATTGCCACAGCGACCAGAACTAGCCTCTCGAAAGTTATTAAGAGGCCAGTGACATCTGGCCCCTGCATCATGCGAAAAGATGCCATTAAAGTGTATTTGCAACAAGAAGCTTGCTACATTGCGCTTAGCTGTGATGGGTGTAGGCCTAGGGCCATGGGAGAAGCGGTGGTGCTGCTTATGATGGCAGCCACAAAAAATGTGTTGCCCAGTTATCAGTTATTTGGCCTGTGATTGGTATGCAAGAAACTGTTTTTGTTTAATTAAGATGCTGCCTCTGTAACAAAAATAATCAGTTTGAATTTTTCATACTGGATTTTTTTCCCCTGCACATAAGGTGGGGATATGTGTCTAGGGGAAATTGGTTTCAGGAATTTCTCACAATAAACAAAATGGGCAATTAACCTGCTCATCAGTGCAGGCACAGTAGTCCCAATCATGCACCTCGCTGTTCTTCATGGATTGATCTGTGCAAATTGACCTCACTTAGGTGGTGCAATTCATTTCTCTGCTAATTTTCTGTGTCCAAAGCTTCATTAACTTGATGTGTTTCTGCATTGTAAAAATCTGGACACTTCAGTAAAACTGCACCACCTTCACCATCGCCTGTGGTAATACCGTTCCAGCACCACCGAAACACAACACCTGTCAGCTGCTCAGGATGGTGCTGTTAGCACGAGGCCACAGATTGACTGCAGCGTCTTGCTTTCAAGCAACCAACATGACAAACAGCTCAGCTGACATTAAAACCACCCAATCTCCCGCCTGCCCACAGACCTTCCATACCATCTTCTTCCTGATGTTACGGGGCATATAATTTGTAATGATTCACATCCAGAGCTGGTTCCAGGAGAGGAGGCCCCTGAGGCGCTTTGGGAGCACTGAGCAAAGAGCCTCCACCCTGCCGAAGAATAGATTGGTGCTCTGATCGCTGGAACAGCCTCACGCTCCAGAGCCATCACTTTTAATCAGAGGCCGGCCAGGGAAATACATGGCAGGTGCTTCAGCACTGTGGTGGATCGCAACAGCAAATCCACACCGGGGGGCGCCTTACCAATCACAGAAGGCTACCGTCAGTGTGTGCGTGAGCATGCACCATATCTGCTGCCCTCCAGCATGATCCTGCAAGCCATTACCAGCTGACCTCTGTGAGAGCGTCTGCATTCAAACTGATATGCGATCAATTTGAAATCCATATTGACATAATTCAATATAAATTGCACTTTATGTAATCAGGTAACGTTAAATCAGACTTGATTTGTTAACATCTGATCTGTGTCTAAAATATCAGTGTTAGGCTTAGTTACTGCCAGATTTTATGGCTGTTTAGGATCCCTGCTGACCCAAAAGAAATATGAAATCTATTAGGACAGTTTTAGAAATATTATGTACTTATTAGTAAAACCTTAATAGTTTATAAATTACATTAAGACTTGTTATTTAAAGGGAAAATATATTTTATAACCTAAATATTTGAAGTATAAGACAAAAGTGGTCTTTACATAAAGTTTATTAAGCAGGAACATGCTTTTATTATATACTAAATCAATAAATCAGTCTCATAACACTCCCTCTGCATGTCCAGCCGTAATAATGAGAAATAGAAAGTATTTAACTGTTTGGGTGTATATCAGTATGTCACCTCCCCACGACCGTCAAGTAGTTGGTTTACTAATTTCAAAAGCACATTCAACATGAGATAAGTGTTATAAATGGTGCCTGTTATACTGTAGGACTCACTAATGTAAAATAAACCATTGCAGTGATATTTATTTGGAGTTCTGCACTGACAAGTTTGCGCAGATCAAACTATCAATGCTGGTCAGAACAGGAGCATAATTTACAGCCCAGGAGATTTACTGCCAAGATTTTAATGACTTCGCAGTTCTAGTCAAGCAGACTGGGCCACCAACAGAGCCCTGTGGTGCTGATCCATCAGGTTTTCACACTACTGCTGTCAGAACATGTTTCTTCATACTGTCAGTTTAAGTAACTAATTTGTAACTGTAAAAATATTAGTTAAATTCAGCATGCAAAAGTGATGAAGAATAAACAATATAAAAATATATCATACATATAAAATATAATGCATTCTGCTTAGGGCCTTATTAAACCAGCTCTATGACATCTACCATGTAACGAGTTGTAAAGGTAAATGAGAGGCACATATGGTTTTGATTGATTGTGGATATTTTGTGTCTCTGTAAGTTTAGACACACAAAGTTGTTTTTTTAATTCCTCTGAAAATGAAAAACTAATAAGAACATCATCCAGAACTTAGCAGCTCATTTGGGGTTTGAGCAATAGCCCCAAACTAAAAGTACAAAGCCCTTAAAAGGCAAAGCATCCACCTCTAATTGAAATAGTGCCATATGAGAAAACACTACTGTATGAATTGACCCTGTACCACCAGGCAGTCCAGGTTGGCTACATGTAGTGATGCTACATGTTCTTTTCTGAGCAAGTACGCCTCACTCCACCTTCGAGAATCTCTTGAAGACTCATTTTTGTAAAGAGTACCACCTCTACCAACACCTCAAACATAGCAGGTCATGCCTCACCTTTCCATTCTTGCACCTCATTCTCAGCCTTCATCAACATTTAAATGAATTTTGCACCTAATACTAACTTTATTGAAATTCCTTATTTTTTCTTCACTAAGGCTTGAACTTTGGTTTTCACCAGTACATCCTGGAAAAGACAATGCATAAAATATAAAACTAGAGACTGGAGGCTTTCTTATTGTAGTTTATTTTTCAGAAAGCAACAGTCAACAATGTCCTTTAAAAATTGATAATTTTGACATGTTACCTAAATTAAGCTGTTTTACAGATGGTGTTTAAAAGTGTGAACATTATTACATTTTAGAGTCATAATAAAACACAAACATCTCAGGACTATGAAACGGAAGTAAACTGCAATAGGTCTTTTTATTGTTTTTTATGTTATTTTAGCGCACAAAAAAGAGCTATGATGCCACGTCTAATACAGAAACACGCGGCCATACCAACATTATTATATTCTAAAAATGTAGCAGTAGGCCATAGTTATTGTTTTTGTTTCTTTCCCACTCTTACTTCCACAAAATCAATGTGTAAAGTTTTTCAAGTGTACACAATGAAGATGAAGACTTTGAAACCTCTAAGTTTTTCTTTGTGTTATGCATCGGTCCTCTAGTCTAATTTTCTGCACATAGTTCTCGAATATAAGTGTTGAGAGCTGCAAGTCTGAACACAACTGAAAGGAAAAGTTGTAAAAAAAATATGTGCCCTTTAAAAATTGAGTCAACCATCAACATGAGCAAGCAGGCCTGAGCAAAATTCTGTTTCTATATCTTCCAGACTTGTTGATATCACTCTCTTCTGAAAAGGTTGTCAGGTTCACATTCTTCATTGAAAACTTCTGTATCCTTGTTTAGTTCTTAAGTCTTAAATTTTAAAAAGTATGTTTGCTCCAGCTGAGTTATTCTGGTGTCAAAAAGTATATTCAAGCAGCATTTTCTGCAGAGGACTTTTTGTGCCCTCCTGTTGTCACTCAAGGCTGTTCTGTGATTAGCATAAATTATAGCATGTAACTTAACCCTCCTCTGGCTACCATAAATCTTAAAATGTGAGTCATTAGTCATGTTTACAGTGTCAGTGCAGCTCTGCTCTAGCTCAATCACAGAATTCAGTATTTTTCTTCTGCGTCAGAGCAGTCCGACTCAAACGATGCCAAGCCTCATCTCATTTGGACATTGACAAACTTGACTGCTCCAATGGGTGTTGACTTCATCCTGAAGCATTCTGTATCATTAGAGAGCCACTCCCTTCAAGAAGTGATGCGCTAAACTCAACAAATTGCTCACAGTTTCTCCCCTTGCAATGAAAACGCTGCATGCATAGACTTGTGGAAACTCTCTCCACTGATCAATAATAGAGAGCTAACAGTACAGCAGGTGTTTTTTGCTCCTGTGTAACCCGGTCACACTAATTTGTATGTATCTTGGGCTTCAGCAGACACAAAGATGCTCATTAGTCAGTAAATAATGCTCAAGCATCATCTTTACAATGCATCTGATACCGCAGCATAAATGCAGCTGTATTCAGTAAATCAGAATATGTGTTTGGAGGCTGCTTTGGTCAGATTAAACGTAAATTTGAAAATAAAGGAGCTAAAACACACTTTCAAGATGCCAAGACTTTGTTTAAGTTTGTTTAATTGTGCTAGTAAATTCACGTAATGTCTAAATTCTTATTCTAATAATAATAACAGAAAAATTGTTCAAGGAAACTTGAGCGACTAAAAGTGCTTCTGCTGTCACTGCTTTCATCATATTCCCAACACCGTAACTAACTGATGTTTAGCTAGAGTGAAAGAGACAGGTGACATAAATAAAACAGCACCAAATGAGTGCGCGAGTGAGAAGAGACAGGGAGGGGCTGTTGCAGTGAAGGTGTGCGTGGATATGTGTGTGTGTGTGTGTGTGTGCGTGTGTGTGTGTGGGGGGGGGGTGTGGGTGTGTGTGTGTGTGTGTGTGTGTGTCAAACGGCTCTCGGAAAGCAGAAAGGGTGAGAAAACACAGCTGATATGAGTTTATTGATGTTGCAGAAAATGAGTTTTGAAACTGCTGGCAAATACAAACACAATTCCAAAACTGTAATGAAATTCTGTCATTTTGTTGTACAGATGTGAAGTTGTAGTCAAAATATTAAAATATTCTAAACAAGAAGGAAAAGACAGCAACCTTCACGAACGTAATGGTGTTGTAAGGATATTAACTTGTGTCAAATTCTATTATTGTCTTAAACCAGCCAGTGTTATTGAATCCTTAAAAATCAATCTAAAGGAAGAATTATTTAACTTTCGACTGAGAGATTTTTATGATACTATATTTAAAGAATTAGGAGACTTCTGTGTTTGTATCAGGATAAAGTCTACATAGAACAAATGCAAAGATTATTCAGCACTTGAAAGATCGATGAGAGCTAATCACTAATAGAATCAGAAATTACATCTATTTTTAATTAAACAATCAATCCTCATTAATGATTGTTTAAGAAAATGAAACATTCTCTTGCACCAAACAAAGATAACCTATGCATTGATAATTAAAAGGGTAACGTTTTCAATCCTGGAAATTAAATTGATAATCTAATAAATAAAGAAATAAAGACTCCATTCCCAGAGGGCTGTTGTCTTTCTACTCCAACACATCTGATTCAAATGATCCAAGTATCGTCTCTGCATGTTAAAATTCAACAAAGGTCTGCAAATGAACCATGATTTGATTCAGGTGTGTTGAACAAGGGAAAGAACTAAAACATGCAGGGTACTGACCTCTGAGGCTTGACTTTGGAGACCTAAGGATAGTGATTTTATGACCTAGTTTCAAGTTTTATTCTATACTTTAAACCATAATGTTTTTGACCTTCAGAACTAAGTTGGAATGATCAAACTTTCAAAATCAAATAACAGCTACATTAGGGAAAAATTTCCTTTGGTCCAAATCAAGCTTTATGCCAATTATGAAAAATGTGGGATCTCTGCAGATGTGCGGTTTTAAATCAGCCTCGTCTTCCTGTTTGGTTAACAAAGAAGTTGTCACACAAAATGGTGTTCAAAATGGCTGGAAAGCGCTATCAATATGACCAAAGGAAACTCCCTTATATAACTATAAAACTGCTAAATGCTAAAACTGGAGGAAAACATAGCCATGCAGAAATGTGTTTTATTAGTTTATTAGAAGAGCCAGTGATGAAACAAATCAAACCAGTTCCAAAGTCTTAAAACTGGCTCCCTGGATCTCAGAAAAAATTTATATCCAAATACTTATTTTAGCTTATGAAGCACTGAAATATATTAAAGACCCATTGTTGTTGTTGCATCAAACTTATAGATCATGCAGGTGTTCTGGTTCTAGTTTGCTCTGAATCTCCAAAATCAGAACCAAACTTGGAGAAGCAGCATTTATGTTATGATCCATAACAGCATAAAGGCATATTCTATGCCTTTGTGAAAACATTGACTGACCGATTTGCTTAGAGTTGCCTTTAATTAATGATATCTGGGACCCTGACTAATTCTAGTGTTTATTCCCAATATTTCTGATGATTTTGATGTAGGCATTTGAGAAAATGCAATTTGCTGTTTGTCTTAATCGTGTAATTTTACATCTTGTTTTGCCTGCTGCTGAAATTAGGGTGTAAGTATGGTTTTCTCCATTTCTAAATGAGTAAAATAATAATACTAGCATAAGAGGGACTTTAATGTGTCCCTCTTATACCAGGATATCATTACAGCACTATGACAGTGTGGAAAATTAAGCTTTTGATGCATTCCTCAGGTTTCCAGACTGCAGGTCGGCCCCTGTGTGGATAAGAGGTTTGCATTGACTCTGGTTAAGTGAAGTAATGTTTTTATGTGTGCACTATGATGCTTTAGTGCCCAGTCACTTTTAGTTTTATTTTTAATCTGCACAATGGTGCAATGGTCAAAATTTTATTGAATAAATGTGTATTTATTGATTTTGCAATGCAATATTTGTCAAGATTTCATTGCATCTAGATTGCAAATATATTCCTACAAAACGAATTTAAATCAAAACTTTTTACAAGCATTCATAACTATGCTATTAAAATAAATAAAAACATACATGTGTTGATGATGTAAATAATCCAGCTTAATGACAACTGACTAAAATTTTAATTATAACACACTTTTAAGATATTCTTCTTCACGTCCATTTGTGAATTAACTGCGAAAGGCCCTGGGGGTGAAAATGAGATGTTACCCAGCATTGCTCAGTGTTGGAAATTTAAATGTGGCGATGCTGTCGGATGTTGGGGAAGTGTTAACGAAGATCCTGGCAGGAGAGGAGGAGTCAGCGAGCGGCGCGTCTGAGAAGAGAGCCTCCAGGTAATCTGGATACTCGCCGTTATCTCGGCACTTGTCACATACGACAGCGGCAAAGCCCTCGACACTTCACTTTCAGGCAGCCGTTACCTTTCAGTGCATCATCACTTTCATAATCCCCTTACATGGTCAGAGTACTAACTCTGTGTGTAGGCTCCTGACACCTGCCGCACACCTCTGGATTTCTGATAGCAAGGATTGAAGGGGATAATACCGCAAAGCATTTAGGACTCAGTGTAATTATCTCTTGACCAGTTTTAACACCGTGCAACAATAGCGAAAGCACTTGTAAATCTTTGTAGTTAATACGAGAGGAGGAAGTGTTTTTATTGTTTGTCACTTCACTGGTTTTCAGATTTCAACTATTAAAAAAAACGTCTGAGCATTTCTTATTCATGTTTCTGTGACAACTACCGTTTATCGTTTTTGCTCTTTTCAATACTGAGCCGAAAACGATAACAGCTTTTAGTGAAAGAAAAAAAGAAAAAAATAGGAGGCTGCTTTGCTTGATTTGCTCAAACGTACATCCGCTAAATTTGACAGAGCAAATGTTTCCATTCTCAAAGCTGACTGCGCCGCGTCTGATTTCACAGAAAACGGCTCCCTTTGAAGAAGAAACAGGAGCTGGCAAGACGCTGCTTCCTTTCTCTCCGAGACGCTCTGAAGACAGGTATATCACAAGAAATACACAAAGACACTGGGAAGCTGACAGAGCTTTGTTAGGGCTGAAAATGACAAGCTGCAAAAGAAAGGCCTCAAAAGCTTAGCGGCAGCAGGAAATGCAAAAGTGGGAATAATCAGAGGGGGAGATTTATTGTACTTATTCTGAAGCTGTCACACCTTGCCTTTTTACAGGGAAGCCATGCACTTTTTAATTAAAGAGGTCAATCATTTTCCTGAGCTCTGACATGTGGTGTGATTGCCTGCTACAGGACTGAAGCGGGTGGTAATTAAAAACTCTACACGCCAGACAGTAAAAAGGAGAAACCGTTTGCTTGTTTGAGTCACAACAAGTGATGAATGAAAGAATGGATTTTGAAGAAATTGGTCCAGATTCCAACTTTTCACACTTTTTTCACACCTCTATTCTGCAACTATTTGGGGCCAAGTTAAGACATTTAACAAATAAGTTCTGGAAAAGATGGGAATCAAATTTCTGTGAATTTTTATGAAATTCAGAAAACTAATAGTCTCCATAGGCTTTCATAGTTTCATACAACTTTCTTCTGATGAGTAAAATTGTTTTAAAGCAAGAAACTGCAGAAATCATAGCAAGACAGGAAGTAAATATTTTCATTTAAAGGAACCCAGACTGAAATACATTGTCACCAACAATAAAAAAAAGCTAATTGGTTTTACATTTGTTTTGGTCATCACATAAATGATAAAGGCATACAACGTAAATGAATGAAATAAAGATTTTATTTTGTTGCAGCCCGGCTGAAAAAAATAAAAACACGGTCAACAGTCTGTTGAACAGTAATAGTTCCACATAAGAAAATCCTGCCTGTTTTTGATATTGCAGAGCTGTAATGACAGAGCCATAAGGTAGCAGAAGCTCCCGGTGTCACTCGCCGGAGGCTGCACAACGGCTATAAAAATTCATAGCTTTGGACCTAGACCACAAATCTCAACAACACATTTAACATAATGTTTCCTGCACCAGGAACACCAGCTCATATATGGCTCAAACAAAGAATAATTTGCATTTGAGTTCATCCTGAATAGAGGTCAACGACACGCCTTAAAAATTTTGCCAGTATATTTTGTGACTTTTATGGTAAAGGTGATAAAATTAATTAAGATTCATGACAGGACTTTTAGTCAGAGCCTCGTAAAATCAAACATTGCACTAACAATAAACCTTACCAGTTATATTATACTATGTTATATTTATACAGCAGTAATATTCACCTGAACTATTTAATTCAACCAGAGCTTACAAACATCCCTATTTAGAGATTAGAAAGACTAATTATTCATTGAAATGTAGGTTTCTTTTTTTAACGATGACGATAAATGACACAATAATTGCCAAACGGCTCTCATCAAAAGAGCAGCAACTACAAAAATAATCATTGTGTTAATAACTGTTTGGCTCAAGTCTTTAATGGGCCTTCCAGTTTCCAGATTAGCGTTTTTGTCAGCGCAAAGGGCAATTGTGTCACAGCGATCAATCACTCAGAGCTTCTGTCTCTTCATTCGGAGACCTTTAGCGAGGATTCATCGCCGCGTTGGTTGTAAATGAGGATGGAGAAAAGAACAGCTTGCAGGGATCCATACAGTAAAAGCGCAACCTGTTGTGGCTGCGGGCTGCATTTGAGGGATTTAAGCCTCAAAAACGACAACCTTTCTCCTCACAGAGGTGATGAGCAACATGCGGGCCGAGGACGGCAAATGCCACAGACGGGTATTGTTCATGAGGGATTATCAAGTCAAGCCTTCTGGCTGCAAAGATTGTAACCCCAATATGTGCACAGATACACATCAGCACCATGTAAGCTCCGAAATGATTCCTGGAAGGCTGCGCATGCATACATGCCCTCTTCAACTCCGTCAAATCCATGTTTTAATCACTTCCACAGAAATTTTCACCGGCCTTGCCTTGCCCATTTTCTCTCACATTTTTTCTCCCTCTCCACCCAGTTTCTCTGGTGGCTTTTTGAAGACTTAAGTTCTTCTCATTTCTCCCCTCCCCGCTCTCTTTCTTACAAGGCAAATCCTGGGAGAGGTTGATGTGAAGACCAGGCAGAGCAAGGATGTGAAGAATATAAACACATTTTTTTTTTATTGTCCAGGGGGAGGAAGGAGGGGTGTGTGTAGTGCAAGTGTGCAAAAGGGTTGGGCGGTGGGGTCTGTAAAAGAGACGAGGACCTTATCACAGCCCAGCAGCTCTGTAATTCGCCACCATGATAAAGTGGCAGCGCGGAAAACCTTACAAGGCTGGCACAATCCAAAGACGGATTAGGTTTTTCTGACATAAGCTTCCTGAAAAACTAATCAATCAGCCCGTGCAGCATTATCAGGAGCGTGAGATTAAAGAGCTGCTCCTAATCCCCCCAACTGTACATTTTATTACACTTCCCAGTGTTAAGTTGCCTTTAAATATACAGTAAATAAATAATAAAACCAAACCTAATTGAGCATGGGCAAGGGAAAGAGGGTTAAAAGGTCCTTAGAGAGGGAATTTGTGTGGAATTTGTGTTTTGTCACAAAGACATGGATAAAAGTGTTGTCCTTGCTGGAGCCGACTCTGACTTTGAAAGGAGCGTCGCTCTCTCTGCCGCTGCGGAGAAAATAAGGAGCACAAACTGCTTTTATTTAAATAAACTAGCGGCAAATACTACACTAGGTTCGAATTCTGCCCTCCTTCATCTCCTGGTGGAGGGATAAATCATCAAACAGCCAGGGGCTTTTCTGACGTGGCTCAGTGGCCGGGGTGCCATGTCAGAACACCCCGTACACTGAAATGGACTTTTGATTCAAGGGCTACTTTAACATTTTATTAATTTTTTAAATTATACTCTTCAATTATTATGTATTCTGGAACATGTCCACTTTGTCATTGAAATCTACAATACCAGTTTGCGTAATTCTAGACGACGTACATGATATATTTTTCTCTTAATGCCTGAATTTATCCACAATTATATAGGAAACTAAATAATGTAATTTTTCAGTCAAACAGATTCTAGATTAATGTGAAAATAGAGCATCAACTAAAAAGATTTAAATATTTAGTTCTGATTAAGTTTAACTTTCACATAATTGGGTAAAACTCTCACAAGGCAGCATGTGTGCTGCAATTACATTAATAGGCGTGAATCTTATGCAACCAGGCAGCCTTGCAGTTTGAGGTGACTGTCGCAAAAATAATCTAATTTTAGATTCACGAAACCTGATTAATCTGTGAAAACAAAAGAAGAGCAGTTTTAATTTTTAATTTTTATTTTTATTAACGTAACAATGATTAAGAGAAGCATGAAAACCCTAAAAGGTTAAAGGGTGCAGAAAAAAGGGGCTCGTCTGGGACCAATTACTGCACTGGCTTCTGCCACTGCATGCAACACACGTAGATAGATAAATAAATAAAAGCTCACAACTACTGCCAAAAGCTTTGAGAAATCACTTGTAATCCCTTAAATCACTGCACATCAAAGTTCGATGGAAGAACCGCAGGCATGTCACAGTTCCGAAAACAAAATGCATCCAGGCTCGTTTTTTCACTCTGATCTAACTTTATTTATTTACTTTTAAAACATATATATATATGTGTGTGTGTGTGTGTGTGTGTCCTTTAGGTGACACAGGAGGTTGACACTGTCACTGATCCCATCAGCATGGGCCTCGTTGAGCCTTTGTTCCAACATAATACGACCAACATAATACGACCTATCCTGGCTATAACATCTCAAGCTGGTAAAGTCTTTGTCAATGTCTCTTCATACTTAATCCTAATCTGAGTTTTAAAAGCTACACATTGCACTGTGAAAAACTCTGTGGGAGTAGAGTCACGCCAGGGCAGGCAGAGGGGAAAACAGCGGAGAGGCTTTAATAAGTTTCGTCTTCATCTACATTGTCCTGTTGTCATTGAGCTGGGGATAAGTGCAGCACATGTCACAGGGCAGAACCCATTCTCCCAGCGTGGCTTTGACCCTCATATTTGTCCCTGGGGTTTGACAGAGATGCTTACTTCTTCTCCACTTGAAGTGTATGTAAAGTGAGTGGGAGGAAATGGATGTCCAAATGCAATGTAAAATTGTATTTTTAACTGAGCATTGCTGCATCCTGTTACAGTTTTGGCTAGGTGTTGTTTTGTCTGTTTTATTACCTTCATACATAAACATCTTTAAAGTTCAGTTTCTTTAATGTTTTGAGTGAATCTCAGCTAGTGTTTTCAGCATACAAAATTGAAGTGATATTGATAAAGTCTAAAATTTCCCCAGTCAGACGTTTGTGGGTGTCCTGGGAGGAAAGCCACCGAGGCATATAAAGAGAGCCTCCCCAGGGAGGTGGCCTGCCTATTTCTCTCTGGAGGCGCAGCTCCCAACAGGCTCAGTGCTGATTACAACAGAACAGACAGCCTTCTGCTGCTGCTGCTGCTGCAGCTGCACGGTTCAAGGCTATCTTTAAAAGAAGCTCTCTTTGAGGATTGAGCACAGATGTGAAGAACTTTTTCAATCCGATGGCATTTCGCGTTCAAGTCCGATCATGGAAAGGGGATAATCAGGATAAAACCAACAATGATAAAAAAAAAAATACAATATATGAAGAATAAATGTAGAAAGGACACATCAGCAGATTTTCATCAAAGAAGAGAAAAACCTTTGAATTTCCCCAAAGATCACAATCTTTCTTTATAGCGATTAAAGCAATAAAAACAAAATTACACTAAAGGAAGATTATATCAAAAAAGCTTAGCACAATGAATTTCTAGTAAAGACAAAGTAATTTTCCTTGCACTGACGTAAGCCTTATGTGAATTACAAAGAAAAGCTTTACAAGAAATCCCCTTTTTCACTTTAATCTCTTATTTGAATGTGTCCTTTTCAAAACTCTGGCTTATTTTGTTCTACACCGGAGCAAGTATATTTACCAAATGTTACCAGTTCGACACAAAGGTTCCAACTCACAGCTGGGACCAAAAATAAATCTTATTGAAACAAAGGAGGAGTTTCAGGTCAGGCTGCAAGTCAGAGAAAAAGGACAGGAAAGTCAGCTTGATGAAAAATAAGGAAACTCGGCAAGGACACACAAAAAAAGGACTTCTCTTGACATTTTCTCAATAACATTAAGATGTTATTGATATATATATATATATATATATATATATAAATAGAAATATAAAGATATATAAAAAGAAAGACACAGAGAGATAAAAAGGAATTTGATGTTATTTTACAGGAAAGACACTGTGAGGTATAAGGGAGTTTACTTTAATGTCTGATATTTTGCAAGCAAGTGACAAAGACTACTATGAAGTGATAGCATGTCTCTATAAAGCATTGTACTCAAGTGTGTAGCTTTTCTCTAGTTTCTTTTGCGTTCTTTCTGAAACGCTGAGACTTGAGCAATTCAGTAATAAGTGCCTCCAGTCAAGACTGAAATTCAGTACAATTTGTAAAACTGAATAGGAGGTCTGACGTTAGTAAGTTTTATTTAACAGAATCTACTCCATGCAGTTTCAATAAATTGTAATTCAACACAATGAGGACTACCCAGACTAAGTTCCAAAGTGCAACTTCAAGACAGAATAGAAATGAACTACTCAGTGAACCCAGTACTCACCTGGTGCAGGAGAAAAAACAGCAATAATGTTTGCAGGGCTCTCATCTTCAGCGACTCGTCAGTTTTAGTCAAGATGAGCGGCGGTTAAATCCTCTCTGAAAGACTTGGAGAGGAGAAGACGCGCATGCCGCTGAAACATCGCTAATGTCACCTGCAATGAAAGTGGAGAGATTTACCAAAAAAAAATATAAAAAAACCCCCCTCAGTAATAGAGGGTTTTATTTGTCCTTACTGTTCTGCAAATGTACAGATACCTCGCGCTGGAATCCTTCCTGTTCAATCCAGCAAAGAGTTCTACAATCCTCTTTAAACGTCCCCGTCTCTCAGGATGCTGGAATTTCCCCTAATGAGGCGCCTTCAAACAGCGACTTAGTTGTCTAAGTTTCAAATCCCGCCGAACACTTTTCTTCTTTTTAATCCGGAGCGATTTGAGCAAGAAGTTGTCTCTGTGCGCCGTGAAATTCTACCACATGAGTCCCGAACCGCCGGTGCCAATGACTGCGGTCAGTCAAGCAGACCGTTCCTTCAGCTCTACTTGACGCCAGTGCGCAAAATCCTCCGCTGCGCGCTTGGAGACTCCAAGGTCGGCGCGCATCTGCTGAGAGCCTCAGTACCTGAAGATTTACCTCTGAGAGTCTCCCTCTCTCCTTTTTAAAGACATAAGTAAGAGGCTTGATGTCACAGTTTATCGCTCTTTTCTCTCTCTCTTTAACCCTTTAAGTGAATAGAAGTGATTAACTTCAAATCTTTACTGAAAGAATGAATGGAGATTGTCGCATTTTCAAAATCGCTTGAGAAGCGCGTCAAAACGGTCTTATGGCGATGTTAAGAAAGCTCTTCATATTTGGAATAAAACTTATTCGGTTCTTGTTTGTTTTCAGCTTATAAAAGTATCTTGCTAAACTGGGATTTATTTATTAATTTTCTTTAGATGGTGAGTAAAAGTTTATCGTTTGGGAAGCAACTGAAGACACACTTCCAATCATACAGGGAAAGACAGCAAACGGTGTCAAACTGCATTCAGGTGAAAAAGCCTTTTTACTCTGACCACGGTGGACAAGATGACATTTTTTACATTCTGGCTCCATCGTGTGGTTGCAACCACACGACAGCCGTGCACTCTGTACAGAGTGAATGAATGGATTATTGAAAAGTTATTTTATTTCAGTCATTTTACAGAGTGGAACACGTTCTATAGAGCAACTTCAGAGACTTCACAGAAATTTTCCACTGAAGTTCCTCAAAACATAACACTGTAGATTACATGAATAGAATAGGGCATCAAACATTTAGGACATTTTTCTGAAGAAATGTGCACTTATTGAAAATTGCTAATGATTACTATTTTGAAGTGACTTTTGACTGCTTAACAACCATCATCAAAATGCATATTTTAAGTTACTGTATACACTGAACACAGAAGGCTTTACAAGTGTGTAATTAAAAACTGATTTATATCCAGGATCCAAAATTATAACTCTTGTTTTTTACTTTTTTTTTTTTTTTAGTTTTTTACTTTACAAGTATAATAGTTTTTTGTCTGCAGATTGTTGACCCTGAATGTCCATCATTTCAAATTTTATGTTATTTTCCTTGAGTTTGATCTGTAACCACCCGCTGGATTTACACTGATTTACTCTCAAAAAAGTATTATTGCAAAATAAATTTCTGTTAGGAAAATAATGTCTTATCTGTCTTTTAGCTTTGATAAAATACTTACGAAGAAATATTAATGAAAAAATAACAAATGACAGGAAGACATGATGTATTTTAAACATTTCATTTATTGCATCAGATCCTTAACTGTCAAATAATTAAAGCAATCAAACAAAACAAGCATGAAGGTAGAGCATGCAATACATATTATAAAACTGCAAAATTAAAAACAAGGAGCACACAACTCCAGTGTTCAGAACTGTAAATATAAAGTAAATGTGCTTTGTCACTTTGCACTAACTGAGCCAGATCTCTTTTAGAAACAGTGATAAGACAAAAAGGCCAGTGCAATAACTGCCGTTATTTGATAATGCTCCAATACAAATGTCAATTCATCACTGATTCACATTTAATCTGACAAATAACCTATTTGAATGAAACAAGGCTTAAAGTACACAAAGTTACTTTTGACACATTTCCTTATCATTAATCATTAAGCTAACAAACTTTGCTGAACTGCTGACATAAGTATGACTGCACATGAATCCTATCAGACTTTACACCTGAGGCTGACTCAACCTTTCACATGAGCTGGACCTGCGCCAGCAGCACAAACTCAAAGACCTTAACAAATGATTTCACATCATGGTGTTTCTTGGCTTATTCATTATATGCAGGTGTCCAGCTCAGCAATATGATTCTAAACCAAAAAGAAAGAGAACATTTTAAAAATTGAGGATTTCTGCTTTGTTGGTGTTTGGCGCCATCATGTGGCAGAATCCGTATATTGGCAGCTACATTTGACAGTTCTGTGGTTTTCTTCATGCTTCTTTAATCTGACTTGGCTTCAGAATGATGACATTCAGACAGTAATAGCTTCATATTTTTTTTAACTAAGACATTGCATTGGGTTTTCAACAATTTCTCATCCCTGCAGTGTTTATAGTTGCAATTGGAACTTTCCAGTACATTTCATCATATGAACTTGCTACAAACAGTACAGAACTATGGCATATTACATTAAGAAGCCTGAATTTCTCTTGTCACCAATTTCCAAATTTCATAACAGATGGAATAAGTCCAGTGAGAGGCTCTCAAACAAAGCACCACAGGGTAGATGCATGTGGAAAGAACCACAGGCTTTTCTGCAGAGGTCCGATACATATTCACTTAAATTATATCATGTCCTTGATTATTTGTATCATATTTATTCACTTTTTACTTGATATTAAACTCTAAGCTAAGTTCAGTCCAGTGGTTGCATGATTGTATATGTGTGTAAATCACAGAAATCCAGTCCACGCCTACTTGTTATCAGTGTCAGGACAGTGGGGCTGAGTTCACACAGTGACACTTTATAATACAGACTGTTTGTACTGAACAGGACATTCAAGTAATGAACAAAAGAAGGGCTGGTAGGAAAGACTGGGTCATAGTGTTTCCACTCTCTTTTTAGAGAAAAGGTCGGTTATAGGACCGTGTACACTGCTGGGTGTGTGTGCTCAACCTGTCATTTTTATGCTGATTAGGCAGAAATATTTCAAACTGAATGTATGTATCAGGACGGAGATGACAAAACAACCTTTTAGCTGTCAATTACATAATTACTCTAATAAAAAAAGCAATGTTTAAAATGATCTTTTATTGGATTTCATGTATGCCAAAGGAGAGGGTATGTGGCACACCACTGATGGTTCAAACCTCCTTGTAGCCTTATGAATTAAACAGTTTTCCCCTATATTTATGGTTAGATATTACATGAAACTATGTAATAAAATCAGATTAAATGTAAATAAAATTAACAAAAAAAAAAAAAAACTATACCTAGGGTAAGTCTTGCACTATGATTATAATTTAACAAGCTTAATTTGTCTGAGTTAGATGTATATGTTCCACTTGTCAGTTTATACTGTTTCAACTAAAACATTGCAACATCATCTCTAAAGAGTAAAAGCTTGCAACAGAGGTATTTTCACCATCTCCACATCACATCTTCCTCTTTCTTGTATATTGTAATTTATGCAATTTTAACCTAATTCCATAAAAACCTTCTAAGGTGTTTAAGTGAGTAAAGTTACAAAACAGAAACACAACACAGTACATTACAGAAACGACAGATTATATTAATCCTTTATCTGAAATTTACAGTAAATCAGCAGTAAGGTGAACAATATCAGTAAAACAAAATAGTAAAAATATTTTTGATTGGTGCAATGAACAAAAAGAATATTCCACACATATCAATTAAATACAATTGTTTTGTTTGAATTGTGATCTATTTGTTGATCATATAGATAGATATGTGTTGCCTGTCAGAAAACAGAAATTTTACAGTAAAAAATGAAAGAAACAAATCAATGCCGATGTCCAATGATTGCATTGTTTCCATGAAAGGGAGAGAGAGTATTGGTATTTTTATATCTTAACAAATGTATTTGAACGAGGATGATATTAATCATTTGGACATTTCTCACATATTGAGACCATATGGATACTGAAGAAAAGACTAACTGATAATGAAGGTACAGTTTGCATGGACTGCTTTGCATAGTTTCTAACAAAACTTGTATGACCACCTGAAAAGTACAAACTGTTCCAGGACAGGTTTGATTGCCAACAATGTCATGCAGGCGGCAGCGATAAAAGAATGAACTCTTGCAGAGTGCAAACTTCAGCCGCAGAATTATTGTCTGCTTTGTCTTTAGATTATATATATGTTGCACAACAGATCTGCACAAAACAGAAGTCAAAGACTTTCTTTTTTTGTATTTCATTGAGATTTTTAAAAAGGAATTAGGCACATCAGTTACATAAATCAGTGTAGTGGGCTAAAACAAGTTGTAACCAATGCTAATTCCAGGAATTACTGGTTTGATAGTATCAGTTTCCGCTTTACAGAGGGGAGTTGGTTTCCTATTACAACAGGCTTTGCACGCCACCACTTTCTACAAAGCCTGTGAGGCACGAATGTGTCTGTTTCCGAGAGGGAGGGAACATGTAAAGTAAACAGACAGAGCTTTGCTAAAATCTACAGTCAGTACATCCAGTCACGCGATGACTTGCAACTTATTTCATAACCTTTCACCACAAATGCAGAAGATAGTCATCAAAGAAAAAAACTTTGAAATCATCTTAATGTTTTTAATTAAAGGCATTTAGGAAGACTTTCAGAGTGAACAGCAAAGTCATAAAACAATGATTAACTGACATACTACTGAATGTTGACGCTTTCCACGACAAGCGTTGGGAATCTGCCCTGACTTCCTGTAATTATATAACAGCCTGACTTAAAATGCAGCCCGCACTTCCTACAGAATTTAGACACACACTCACTCCGACCCCTCAACAACAGGCAGGACCGACTCCCACACAAAGCTCAGCTTGCAGCGCAGCGAGGAGGCAATGGGAAGCAGGGTGTGGTTTCTTCTAACGGGGCTGCTGGTCTGGCTATGCTGCCTTTGTCTGGGGCCCGTTCTGGGGGAGAAGGTGCTGGTTATGCCTGTGGATGGCAGCCACTGGCTCAGCATGAAGATTCTGGTGAAGGAGCTCGGCCGCAGAGGCCACGAGGTCACGGTCCTGGTGCCTGAAAGCAGCATGTTGATCAAAGGTTCTGACAGCTACAAGACGGAGGTCTATCCAGTGCCGTACACTCAAGCTGAACTGGATAACAACTTCAACAAGCTCAGGGAAGGACTGTTTGACCAGCAGCCAGGATTAGCAGATTTATTTGTGAATGTGGAGCGTTTGGTGAAGTTTACATCTCTGCAGACGGTGGGCTGTGAAGCTTTACTGGACAATGAGCCTTTGATGACTAAACTCAGGGGAGAGGGGTTTGACATGATGCTTACAGACCCCTTCCTTCCCTGTGGGTCTGTCCTAGCACGCATGTTTTCCATTCCTGCTGTGTATTTTCTGCGTGGGCTTCCTTGTGAGCTGGATATTAAAGCTAACAAGTGTCCCTCTCCTGTTTCCTACGTTCCTAAGTTTTTCTCTGGTAACACAGACCGTATGAGCTTCCCACAGAGGGTTAAAAACATGATGATGTCTTTTATGGAGTCGTACATATGCACGGTCCTGTACCAGCACTTTGACCAGCTGGTCAGCAAGCGCATCCAAGATGGCATGTCGTACAAAGAACTAATAAGTGAAGGAGCTATCTGGCTCCTCAGATATGACTTTGTTTTTGACTGGCCCAAACCTCTCATGCCAAACATGGTTTTAATAGGTGGAATCAACTGTGCAAAGTCGGCTCCTCTTCCAGCGGTGAGTATGACAATTTATGTGTAGAGCAAAATAAACAATGTGTCCCATCTGGATTTACTTAAGGCAGATTTGTTCAACACAATCTCTGAGTATAAGGAAGTAAAAACTGTGAATCTCTGAAGACCAACATTTTTGTTTTAGTGTTTTTCCTTGTTTATTATTTTTTTGAGATATGGAGATAGTCGTAAAAAAAAGTATTTGAATCTGCATAATAAAAAAAAAAAAAAAAATGAAGTGTCACAGAAAGATTGAAACACTTGGTGAATGTCAGCAGATATGATTCATTGTTTGAAGATTTGTTTGTTGTAGAATGAGTCTACTTTCTCATGCTCTACATTTTGAGAGCAGTGAAATCCAGATTTCTGGTCTATGTCCAAAAAAGCTCTAGGATAGGAGATGTGGGGCCCTGCTGTGTCAAAGGAGATCAAGTAATTTGCAAAAACAATGGTTTTGTTTGTATAGGTACAGAGACAGTTATGCTTGCAGATATAAATGGTTTTATGGCTGTAAATTTTATTACAGTGGTTTCCAAAGACTTGTTTCTGTCCCTGAGGGATTACAATGAAATCCTC
This sequence comes from Poeciliopsis gracilis, assembly GCA_911649635.1. Taxonomy (NCBI): domain Eukaryota; kingdom Metazoa; phylum Chordata; class Actinopteri; order Cyprinodontiformes; family Poeciliidae; genus Poeciliopsis; species Poeciliopsis gracilis. The sequence goes on from CAJVRI010001532.1 coordinate 17,638,759, forward strand.
CCAAAAAAGAAAAGAAAAATTGAACTATGCACACACATCATTCAACCAGACACAAACCTATACACATATTTTGTTTCAAAACTCCACTGAAGTTTATTTCACATTTCACGTTGCAACAAAACACACTTCAAACCATCTTTACAGAGAAACACTTTTGTGCAATAGTTTTTTTTTGTTATTCATTCATACCATCTCCTTCCCCCGCAGTGGCAGTGCGCCCGACACTTTATGAATCACTAATCTATTAAGCTATTAATAAGATGGAAGCCGTTTTTACACATGTAGAAATTAATTTACACTGGATGTTGCTTTTGCTTTAGTTTATTTTTTGTCTTTTCCAACATTTTTGCAGGACCTGAAGGAATTTGTGGATGCTTCAGGAGACGATGGCTTCATTGTGTTTACACTGGGTTCAATGGTGTCCGACATGCCTGAAGCTAAAGCCAAACAGTTCTTTGATGCTTTCCGGCAAATTCCTCAGAGGGTAAATATTATAGGGTTCCTATCAATTTCCATCGGTTTAATCAATGTATACCTTAAAGTTCAATCCCAATCAATGGGTTTTATGTGGCAGTATGTTTCCTAAAGCCACTGATGAGTTTTATGATTACAAGAAAAAACAAGCACATTGCCCTTTTTTTACCCACAGCATAATCTGCAGGTTGAATCCAGTTGAACTGCTGGACTTTGTTCTCTACTTTGCTGCCCACGTGCAACACGGATCATTCTAAACCAGTCTGAAAGTGTTAATGATCTGCTTTGATTCTTATTGTAGGTGATTTGGAGGTACACAGGTGAAATACCCAAAGATGTACCCAAGAATGTCAAACTTATGAAATGGTTACCTCAGAATGATCTTCTAGGTGTGTTTAATAACACAGATTAATGAAAAAAACATCTCATGGTATTGAAATTGGGGAGAAGTTGGACTAAATGTGTTTCTTTTTCTCTACAGCTCACCCCAAAGCTAAAGTCTTCATGACTCATGGTGGAAGTCATGGCATCTATGAAGGTGTCTGTAATGGCGTTCCCATGTTGATGTTTCCACTCTTCGGGGATCAGGGAGACAACGTGCACCGCATGGTGTCTCGCGGAGTTGCTGTGAAGCTCAATGTATTTGATATGACAACAGAAACGTTGGTGGAAGGACTGAAAAAAGTAATCTATGACAAAGGGTAAGAAACTTCAACTCTAGCGTACTAAAAACTAATGAGTAATGTGTCTTTTATTTATTTCATTCATTCTACCTTCCTTTTATCCTTCAAAACAAAATCCTAACTTTTATATTTCATGCCTAAAAGAAAGTGAAGAGCTGATAAGACACTATTTCCTGGGAACTGATCCAGTATGCAATGTTTTACCCGAACATTGCATACTGAATCAGTCATCCTTTCTAGGTTTGTACTTTGTTGCGTGATGAAACGTCCTGACCTGTGCTGGCATGTCAACAGAACTCATGTGGTAACCGAGTAGTCAATTTAACAAATAATCTGCAGGGATTGTGAACAATCCTGAAACAAGTGGATAAAAATGTATTTAAAAAGGTGACTAATTAAACGGAGGTATAGACAGTCCTTGACTGGAAAGTTAGTAAACAAGTCTAAGCTTCCCTAAGAGGTGGGGGGGGGGGGGCGGTCATCTATGCTCCCAATGCTCCCAATCCTTTCGCCTCGGTCCAACCGATCCTCCAGTCCCTAGTGAACCTCAGCAGCAATCCAGCCACTCCTACAGCCGGCCACTCGCTCCATGACGGCTACCAGATGGGTAGTACTCCCTGGTGACCAGTCCTCCAGTCTCTGGCCCTTCGGTCTGCCTCCGCCATCCTGCGACTCCAACACCCTAACTATCCCGGGTCCGACTGCTTCTCTGTAGTTTCATATGGTTTTATCTCCCTTCCCGGTCGGCACGCTGCTTAATTAGATGCAGAACACCTGTCACACTGCAGTGGGGGGTCTCTGGGTGTACCTGGCCTCAAAACAACCAATCAAAAACATGAAACACAAAAACCCAAAAGTGTACTCAAACTGGATCTAAAAGGCTAAATAAATTAAAATATAATAGAAAATCCAAAACAACAAAGTAAGAACACGTAATTAACTCAAAAAAGGAAAAAATGAGGCTCCATTTCCACACTCAGCTGTCATGCTTTGTGGATTCCAGTTTTCTGCACAAATACTGATATTTTTTGTTCTATTACACACTTCCCTTGCTGATTATTTTAACACACTACTTTAATTTATTGAATTTTTCTAATGTATTTATATGACATGTAGCATGCAGCATGCTGGCCAATCGTTTTGGCAATTGGCCTGCATGTGGTACTGCGAAGGCATCTATAATACACTAAGGTTAATCTGAAACTTGCTGTTATACGGCCCTGTTTTAACTATTATGTCTTTTCTGTAGGTACAAAGAGCGCATGGTGGAGCTGTCTCAGATACACCTGGACCGCCCTGTTGAGCCTTTGGACCTGGCTGTTTTCTGGTCTGAGTTTGTAATGAGACACAAAGGAGCATCACATCTTAGGGTGGCTGCACATGACTTGAACTGGTTTCAGTACCACAGTCTGGACGTTATCGGCTTTTTAGGTTTTGTTTTTGTCGCCGTTTTGTGGGTGACTCTGAAATCCTGTTTGTTTTGCACTCGCAAGTGTTGCGGGAAGAGAAGTGGAAAGAAAAAATCAGAGTAGTTTTTGCCATAAAGTAAATAGTTTGAACACTGCTGTGAAATTTTGTCTGGTGTACTGTAAAGTGTAAATATGTGATTTGGCAGAACACATCTTTTTTAGTAATTAAACTGAATAAAATTGTAATAAAATTAATGAAACTTATTTCTTGAACTGCGTTTATTAATATTGGAGAATATACAAATCTTTGCATTCGGATGAATTTCTTGAACTGGCCCTTAGAGTTTAGTTCTGTTTCATAGGAATGCTGTCGGAATGGATTACGAAGCACTTTTGTTTTGTAATAGCAGTCATCATTTATGTATGTACAGATCATACAAAGCCTTTACATTTATTGCTTCCTCTGTAGCAAATTTGTGAAGAAGCTTACAACAAATTACCTTGAATATTGTCCAGCCACATTTGTCAAAGATCCATTTTCCAAAACATTTTTATCTTTCCACTGACTAAATACAGACAGGTTTTTAGTGAGAAGCCATTTCCTGATTTATGAAAACCAACACAACTCTGACTCCCTTTATTGGCCCTTTATTGCAGGAGGGGTCTCCCCATTTTAATACAAGTTGGCTTCTGGAGGAAACCATTTCTATGGATCAGAGACATATGTGGTGTTTATTGCTGATTGTTGTTTTGATTTCCCCCTATGAATGTGCATTTTTTATTTATTTTATATTATTGTCCTTGATTTTGATAGCGTACCCATACATATCCACTGTACTTTGAAGTTACACTGATTTACTCGCGAAGACATTTTTGGCTTTTAGCTTTAATAAAATACATATTAATAAGTAACGACCTCTGAAAAGGAACAAACAAATAAATAGAAAATAACTTACCTTACAAATACACAGAAAGACATGTTGTCTTTAAAACATTTTATTTATTGCATCAGATCCATAACTTTCAATTAAAACAGTCAAACAAAAGAAGCAAGATTGTAGAGCATGCAATACATAGCTTTCAACCGCAAAAAAACCAAAAAAAACCCCCCAACAAGAAACACTTAAGGTCAGTCTAACTGTTCATATGAAACAATGATGGGAACCAGGGCTTTGGGTGCTCTATGGGTTGTTTTTGTCGTCTTCCTTCACTTCCTCAGTTCCACCAGAAGATGGAGCCATGGAGCTGCTGCCACTGGAGGGGCGGTCCAGCTGTTTTTCTTCCTCTCTGCTTTTGCCTTCTATTTTTCCTCTGGTCCTTTATTTTCTTGCGGTCTTGTATGGTGTCTTGTTTTTTTGCGTCCGGTCTTGGTTCGATTCAGGTCTTGGTGTTCTTTGCTTCCGGTCTTGTATTGTTTTTCCTTTGGTCCTTTATTTTCTTGCTGTCTAGATTTGTCTTGTCTTTTTTTTTGCATCCTATCTGGTCTTCCTTCTGCTTTGGTACTTTTCTGCGTCTGATCTTGTTTTGCTTCGGCTTAGTGCTGCTTTTATTTCGGTCTGTTTTCCTTCCGGTCTTGTTTTGTGTCTGGTGCGCTCTTGTATTGTCTGGTCTTGGGTCAGTTCCAGTCTTGTTCTTGTCTGGGTTTTGGTTCGGTCCCTTTTTTTTTCTTGCTTCCGGTTTTATTTTCCCCCTCAGTGGGTTGCCACCTTGTCGTGGTGGAGGGGTTTGAGTTTCCCAGAGATCCTAGGAGTCGTCAAAGGTTTCATGCCTCTGGGTCGAGTCCGCTGTGTCAAACGGCTCCTCGGTGAGGGATCTGACCAAGAGCAGCCTGAAGACAACTTTGAAATATAGACAAATGTCAAGCTTAAAAGCTTGGCGGGCTCCAGGGCTTTATGTTATCCCCTCCAAGCTAAGCTTTTTGGAAAGTCTTCCCGTTTAAGGCAAGTTCTGATGTCCACTATCACAAGAATCCTCAATAGCATTGCTTAAAGTTACTTTCAACCAATGTGGATAATTTGTGCAGTTGTAGAAAAATACAGTAGACTACATACAGATCTGTGGCCTGATCTTTCTTCACAGCAACAAGAACAGACCTTGGATTCAAGATGGCATGAAAAACATGTTAGGCTACCAAATGTATTGGGTCTGATCTTTGTGAAAGCAAGAAGCAGATATCTTCAGTTTCTGCAAGAAAAAGTCTTGGCTGATCATGCTTCTGGCCTGTTCTTGTTTTTCTTCCGGTCTTGTTTTAGTTTTTTTTTTTATCTTAAGGGATACAAAACGACTTGACGAATCCAAAATATTTAAAGTTCTACTCTTTATAAGTATATATTTGAGTAAAATGAACATTGTTCTTTTATTCTACAAATTACTGTCATATCTCTTAATCTTGTTTGTGAATGTATATAAATAAGCAGTTAGATTTAGAAAACATACCAACAAATATCTTCTCTGGGTTCTTAGCCCTGCTGGGGGCTAAAGACCCCTAAAGGTCAGATCCTAGAATCGCCCCTGTGGCACACACCTGCAGATCATAACCTGTCATCATCCAGGCTTTAAGATGAGCTGATTGTCAGTCCATTAGTGCCTGAGTGTTAACCACCTGTGGTACTCCGACCCTCTAACTAACAGATTATGGGCAAGAATATATATTTTTAATTATTGGGCATTATTTGCAGGAATGTATTTGTGAACAAACCAAGCTCAAACACCAAGATTACAGAAAGTGACATAATGTAGTCATGGCAACACAACAATCAAACTCTGAAGATAATTTTTTTGCATTTTTACAAAATAAACTTTTCAATTAAATCTGAAATGTACAATTATTATTTTGTTTTATGTTATCTCTGCTGTGCACATTAAATAAGATTTAATGGCATTGTCATTTTCTATAAATGTATGCTAAAGTGTCAGATCTGTGTTAAAATTTCAACCATTTATAGGTGCCGCTGAATGACTGGGGGTGGGGCGCGTCTCTTACAATTCGAGATCTCCCAGAAGTGCTAACATTGAAAAATTACATAAAGTTTACCTTCTCTGAGCTCTTTTGATCTTTAAAGCAGTCTGCAGCCAAGATAGAGGTTACAAATTATTAGGAATTATTTACTGAAATGGTAGCAAATTTGCTTATTTCATAACATACTTCATAACCCGACGACCTTCTCTCTTGGTCAGTTTAAAAACTACAGACTCAGATCAACAGCCCTCCAGCACTGTCAGCAGCAGAAAGAGCAACATTATACATTTAAGGAAAAACATAGACTACCTTTGCTTTGCAATGTCCCCACAAAATGAAAATGATGTATGATCTGATTAAATATTAGATTTTTGTTTAATATGTGTTACTGTGTTGTTGCACACTGTTTTCAGATCGTTCTACGTGCTCCTTTGTAACTTTGAGCGACTGCGCCTCCAAACGTCTCTGCGCGGTCCTGCTTATGAGGTCCGACTGTCTGTTTTCCAGAGGGAGGGAACATATCAAGAGAGAGGACTCCGCTCAAATCTACAATGAGTACATGCAGTCACGGAAGTAAGTTAAAATGCATAATAATTTCATGACTTTTCGCCACAAACACAGCAGATAGTCATGCAAGAAAAAAACTTTAAAAATCATCATATTGTGCTTCGTTAACAGGATGTAAGAAGACTTTCAAAGTGAATGGCAAATATATATCAATGATTAACTGATAAACTAAATGAAAGCTGGCGCCAAGCGTTGGGAATCTGCCCTGTCTTCCTGTTATTATATAACAGCCTGACTTAAAATGCAGCCAACATTTCCGACAAAATTTTGACACACACTCATTCCGACCCCTCAACAACAAACAGGACCGACTCCAGCACAAAGCTCAGCTTGCAGCGCAGCGAGGAGGCAATGGGAAGCAGGGTGTGGTTTCTTCTAACGGGGCTGCTGGCCTGGCTATGCTGCCTTTGTCTGGGGCCCGTTCTGGGGGAGAAGGTGCTGGTTATGCCTGTGGATGGCAGCCACTGGCTCAGCATGAAGATTCTGGTGAAGGAGCTCGGCCGCAGAGGCCACGAGGTCACGGTCCTGGTGCCTGAAAGCAGCCTGTTGATCAAAGGTTCTGACAGCTACAAGACGGAGGTCTATCCAGTGCCGTACACTCAAGCTGAACTGGATAAGAACTTCAAGAAGCTCAGGGACGGACTGTTTGACCAGCAGCCAGGATTTGCAAATGTGTTTGTGCATGTAGAGCGTTTGGTGAATTTTACGTCTCGACAGACGGTGAGCTGTGAAGCTTTACTGGACAATGAGCCTTGGATGACTAAACTCAGGGGAGAGGGGTTTGACATGATGCTTACAGACCCCTTCCTTCCCTGTGGGTCTGTCCTAGCACGTATGTTTTCCATTCCTGTTGTGTATTTTCTGTTTGGGCTTCCTTGTGAGCTGGACATTAAAGCTAACAAGTGTCCCTCTCCTGTTTCCTACGTTCCTAAGTTTTTCTCTGGTAACACAGACCGTATGAGCTTCCCACAGAGGGTTAAAAACATGATGATGTCTTTTATGGAGTCGTACATATGCACGATCATGTACAAGCACTTTGACCAGCTGGTCAGCAAGCGCATCCAAGATGGCATGTCGTACAAAGAACTAATAAGTGAAGGAGCTATCTGGCTCCTCAGATATGACTTCGTTTTTGACTGGCCCAAACCTCTCATGCCAAACATGGTTTTAATAGGTGGAATCAACTGTGCAAAGTCGGCTCCTCTTCCAGCGGTGAGTATGACGATTTATGTGTAGAGCAAAATAAACAATGTGTCCCATCTGGATTTACTTAAGGCAGATTTGTTCAACACAATCTCTGTTTTTGTTTTAAAATTGCACTGAAGTTTATTTTACATTTCAGGATGCAATAAAACACACTTCAAACCATCTTTACAGAGAAACACTTTTGTGTAAATTTATTTATTTTTTTTTGTTACTCATTCATACCATCTCCTTCTCCCACAATGACACTGCTCCCAACACTTTATGAATTACTAATATATTAAGCTATTAATAAGATGGAACCCATTTCTACACATGTAGAAATGAATTTTCTCTGGATTTTGCTTTTGCTATAGTTGCATTTATTTTTTGTCTTTTCCAATTTTTTTGCAGGACCTGAAGGAATTTGTGGATGCTTCAGGAGACGATGGCTTCATTGTGTTTACACTGGGTTCAATGGTGCCTGACATGCCTGAAGCTAAAGCCAAACAGTTCTTTGATGCTTTCCGGCAAATTCCTCAGAGGGTAAATATTACAGGGTTCTTATCAATTTTCATTGGTTTAATCAATGTATACCTTAAAGTTCAATCCCAATCAATGGGTTTTATGTGGCAGTATGTTTCCTAAAGCCACTGATGAGTTTTATGATTACAAGAAAAAACAAGCACATTGCCCTTTTTTCACCCACAGCATAATCTGCAGGTTGAATCCAGTTGAACTGCTGGACTTTGTTCTCTACTTTGCTGCCCACGTGCAACACGGATCATTCTAAACCAGTCTGAAAGTGTTAATGATCTGCATTGATTCTTATTGTAGGTGATTTGGAGGTACACAGGTGAAATACCCAAAGATGTACCCAAGAACGTCAAACTTATGAAATGGTTACCTCAGAATGATCTTCTAGGTGTGTTTAATAACACAGATTAATGAAAAAAACATCTCATGGTATTGAAATTGGGGAGAAGTTGGACTACATGTGTTTCTTTTTCTCTACAGCTCACCCCAAAGCTAAAGTCTTCATGACTCATGGTGGAAGTCATGGCATCTATGAAAGTGTCTGTAATGGGGTTCCCATGTTGATGTTTCCACTCTTCGGGGATCAGGGAGACAACGTGCACCGCATGGTGTCTCGCGGTGTTGCTGTGAAGCTCAATATATTTGATATGACAACAGAAACGTTGGTGGAAGGACTGAAAAAAGTAATCTATGACAAAGGGTAAGAAACGTCAACTCTAGCGTACTAAAAACTAATGAGTAATGTGTCTTTTATTTATTTCATTCATTCTACCTTCCTTTCATCCTTCAAAACAAATTCATAACTTTTATTTTTCATGCCTAAAAGAAAGTAAAGGGATGATAATACACTATTTCCTGGGACCTGATTCAGTAGGCAATGTTTTACCCGAACATTGCATACTGAATCAGTCATCCTTTCTATGTTTGTACTTTGCTGCGTGATGAAACGTCCTGACCTGTGCTGGCATGTCAACAGTACTCATGTGGTGACCGAGTCGTCAATTTAACAAACAATCTGCAGGGATTGTGAACAGTCCCTGCATGTAGCATGCAGTGTACCACATGTAGCATGCAGCGTACCACACGTAACATGCAGCATACCACATGTAGCATGCAGCATACCACATGTAGCATGTTTACGGTGAAACACTTTTGTGTAAATTTTTTTAATTTTTCATTCATACCACCCCTTTCCCCCACAATGGCACTGCACCCAGCAGTACCATTGTGCTGACCAATTGTTTTGGCAATTGTCCAGCAGGTGGTACTGCTAAGACGTCTGTAACACTAAGGTTTATCTGAAACTTGCTGTTATACGGCCCTGTTGTAACTATCATGTCTTTTCTGTAGGTACAAAGAGCGCATGGTGGAGCTGTCTCAGATACACCTGGACCGCCCTGTTGAGCCTTTGGACCTGGCTGTTTTCTGGTCTGAGTTTGTAATGAGACACAAAGGAGCACCACATCTTAGGGTGGCTGCACATGACTTGAACTGGTTTCAGTACCACAGTCTGGACGTTATCGGCTTTTTAGGTTTTGTTTTTGTCGCCGTTTTGTGGGTGACTCTGAAATCCTGTTTGTTTTGCACTCGCAAGTGTTGCGGGAAGAGAAGTGGAAAGAAAAAATCTGAGTAGTTTCTGCCATGAAGTAAATAGTTTGAACACTGCTGTGAAATTTTGTCTGGTGTACTGTAAAGTGTAAATATGTGATTTGCCAGAACACATCTTTTTTAGTAATTAAACTGAATAAAATTGTAATAAAATTAATAAAACTTATTTCTTGAACTTCATTTATTATTTGTGGGAGACTATACAAATCTTTGCATTCGGATGAATTTCTTGAAGTTGTTGGAATGGATTAGAAAGCACTTTGTTGTGTAATAGAGCTTTAGCACAGAGAGATCTGGTATTCAAAAGAGCTACTTTAAGTGGCTTGGAGGCCAAAAGTTTTTCAGTCTGAGATTGTTTTAGGCAGGGGATCAGTTTGAGGTTTTAATTAGGACAGCTGTAGTGTGTATTTCTGTTTTTTGTACATTTTCTTGTAGTAATCTCCTGTTCTGCAGGACCAGGGTGCCAGACACATTCTGGAGGAAGACGGGTGTAAAGATAATATCTGGTCCCAGCCTCAGACCTCAGAAACACAGAGTGATGGATCCTCTGGGAAGTCAGAGGCAGGTGGCTTAAATGAAGTGAGGTCTGCTACGTGAGCGCTAAGGAGAGACGTCCCGAGGCGAACCTGTTGATTCATTCCATCTGTCAATGTAAGAAACTCAGGTCCAGAAGACATTTCTTCATTGGTATCTATTGAATCCTGTGAATGACTGGAGGAGCAGAGAGGGAGGGGGGAAGGAGGGAGGGAACTAGTCGCGCCGTCTCCAGTCGATTTATCAGCTTATTTTGGAATATCGTGCTCCTGATACGGGGAGCGTTCCACACATCCTTGAGCCTGTTCTTCTGACGCAATGATCACATTATTGTCCTTGTTGATGAAATGAAAAAGGTTTGCAGTGAGTAGCTTTATCCCATGTTTATTGAGATTGCGTCCTCCTCTTCCAAAAAGGTGAAAGCGTTGCCAATAGATCCAGAGGTTATTGATGAAGGTCACTGAGCTGGTAGAGCAGGTTTTAATCAGCCATTTGTTCATCGTGAGCAGCCTGGAGTGTTTTTCGTCTCCCCATTGAGGTGATGGAATTGGACCACTGAGAAATAACTTCATATTTAATTTTCCCATTGTGTTCAGAAGAATATTAAAGTCCTTTTTGAGAATCTCAGATTTTTGTTTTGCCAGATCGTTGGCTCCAACATGCAAAACTAAAGTCTCAATATCTGGCTGATCGGTAGTTAGAGAGAGCAGTTTGTTGGTTAAATCAGATACAGTGTCACCAGGAAAATACATCACTCTTGTTTTCTTGGGATTGGAAACGTCACTGATTCCATTTACTGTCTCATCTCCAACAATAAGCACTTTTGGGATACCTTTTGTTTTCCTGGTGGTCGCTTTGTCCTTTGGAGCTTTGAGGGATCGATGTGTTGGTCTTGCCTCATTGTTGATGTTTGAAGGTGAGGTTTCACTCACAGGGTCAGGCTGAAGTGCAGAAAATCTGTTCTTCAGTGGGATTCCCACTGAGTCAGAATGTTTTGAGGCTTCGGCTGGTCGCTTTGTCCCTGGGAGAAGGGTCGGTGGAGCCGTTTTGGTTGCAGCTGCTTGTTTATCTTTCTTTGGCGGAGCAGGTGTTGAAGTTGAAGGTAGGTTTCGGCTCGGAGCCGGCCATGATGATTCGTCCAGGTGAGGGGTTCTCTCTGATAGTCGTCTCATCGGATCTGCAGTGTGAGACTTTTGTTTTGGCTTGGGACCCAGAGCGTTCCAGGGTGAGCAGCTTGGTGTTGGGTGCACAACCTCTCATTTCCACGGGTAGCGTTAATGTCACTGTTAATGTCCCTGGGATCGACCGGAGGCATTTTGCCCTGGTTCAACTTGAAGATGAAGAAACGTAAGGTAAAAAAAAAAGTCAGAAAATCCCTAGTCCTTAGGTTTGAAGTAATCCAGTTAAGATGTCAATAATGTAATATAAATGTAAAAAACTGTCACTTTAAAAATAACTCACAGGCAAAGTTATCAGTAAGGATGAGAGAGAGGAGGTTAAGCTATTCGTCCTTCAGCATTCATAAGCATCCCCAATAATTTCATGACTTTTCACCACAAAAGCAGCAGATAGTCATGCAAGAAAAAAAACTTTAAAAATCATCTTAATGTGCTTCATTAACAAGACGCAAGAAGACTTTCAAATTGAACTGCAAAGATATATCAATGATTAACTGATACACTGAATGAATGCTGACGCAAAGCGTTGGGAATCTGCCCTGACTTCCTGTAATTATATAACAGTCTGACTTAAAATGCAGCCCGCACTTCCTACAGAATTTCGACACACACTCACTCCGACCCCTCAACAACAGGCAGGACCGACTCCAGCACAAAGCTCAGCTTACAGCGCAGCGAGGAGGCAATGGGAAGCAGGGTGTGGTTTCTTCTAACGGGGCTGCTGGCCTGGCTATGCTGCCTTTGTCTGGGGCCCGTTCAGGGGGAGAAGGTGCTGGTTTTTCCTGCAGATGGCAGCCAGTGGCTCAGCATGAAGATTCTGGTGAAGGAGCTCGGCCGCAGAGGCCACGAGGTCACGGTCCTGGTGCCTGAAAGCAGCATGTTGATCAAAGGTTCTGACAGCTACAAGACGGAGGTCTATCCAGTGCCGTACACTCAAGCTGAACTGGATAAGAACTTCAACAAGTTCAGGGAAGGACTGTTTGACCAGGAGCCAGGATTTGCAGATTTATTTGTGAATGTGGAGCGTTTGTTGATATTTACATCTCCACAGGTGGAGGGCTGTGAGGCTTTACTGGACAATGAGCCTTTGATGACTAAACTCAGGGGAGAGGGGTTTGACATGATGCTTACAGACCCCTTCCTTCCCTGTGGGTCTATCCTAGCACGCATGTTTTCCATTCCTGTTGTGTATATTATGCGTGGGCTTCCTTGTGAGCTGGACATTAAAGCTAACAAGTGTCCCTCTCCTGTTTCCTACGTTCCTAAGTTTTTCTCTGGTAACACAGACCGTATGAGCTTCCCACAGAGGGTTAAAAACATGATGATGTCTTTTATGGAGTCGTACCTATGCACGGTCCTGTACAAGCACTTTGACCAGCTGGTCAGCAAGCGCATCCAAGATGGCATGTCGTACAAAGAACTAATAAGTGAAGGAGCTATCTGGCTCCTCAGATATGACTTTGTTTTTGACTGGCCCAAACCTCTCATGCCAAACATGGTTTTAATAGGCGGAATCAACTGTGCAAAGTCGGCTCCTCTTCCAGCGGTGAGTATGACGATTTATGTGTAGAGCAAAATAAACAGTGTGTCCCATCTGGATTAATTTATCCATCTGGCAGATCCTCTAGGATAGGAGATGTTCTGTGTCTTAGGAGATCAAGTAATTTGCAAAAATAATAGGAATGTTTGTACAGGTACAAACCGACGTCTTTGTGTCTATAGAAACAAATATAGGCACAAATATGGCTTTTACCAGTTTCTACACTTGGTGAAAGCCATAAATGCTTCATGGCTTTTACTAGCCATAAAGCCAAAATGGCTAGTTGCATATGGTGTTAATGATGTAAATACTATTAAGGTTTTGTAAGATAGATGCCGTTTTTACACATGTAGAAATTAATTTACACTGGATTTTGCTTTTGCTATAGTTGCATTTATTTTTTGTCTTTTCCAACATTTTTGCAGGACCTGAAGGAATTTGTGGATGCTTCAGGAGACGATGGCTTCATTGTGTTTACGCTGGGCTCATGGGTGTCCGACATGCCTAAAGCTAAAGCCAAACAGTTCTTTGATGCTTTCCGGCAAATTCCTCAGAGGGTAAATATTACAGAGTTACAGGTTTTATGTGGCAGTATGTTTTCTAAAGCCACTGATGAGTTTTATGATTACAAGAAAAAACAAGCACATTGCCCTTTTTTTACCCACAGCATAATCTGCAGTTTGAATCCAGTTGAACTGCTGGACTTTGTTCTCTACTTTGCTGCCCACGTGCAACACGGATCATTCTAAACCAGTCTGAAAGTGTTAATGATCTGCATTGATTCTTATTGTAGGTGATTTGGAGGTACACAGGTGAAATACCCAAAGATGTACCCAAGAACGTCAAACTTATGAAATGGTTACCTCAGAATGATCTTCTAGGTGTGTTTAATAACACAGATTAATGAAAAAAAACATCTCATGGTATTGAATTTGGGGAGAAGTTGGACTAAATGTGTTTCTTTTTCTCTACAGCTCACCCCAAAGCTAAAGTCTTCATGACTCATGGTGGAAGTCATGGCCTCTATGAAGGTCTCTGTAATGGCGTTCCCATGTTGATGTTTCCACTCTTCGGGGATCAGGGAGACAACGTGCACCGCATGGTGTCTCGCGGTGTTGCTGTGAAGCTCAATGTATTTGATATGACAACAGAAACGTTGGTGGAAGGACTGAAAAAAGTAATCTATGACAAAGGGTAAGAAACTTCAACTCTAGCATATGAAAAACTAATGAGTAATAATTTATTAACAGAATTTTATGCAGAGATATTTGTATTTAGTTGAATATTATTTGATGACGTGTTGGCTGGAACCTAAATCATCTGTGTCTCCATCAGAAGACATCAGAAATCTTTTTGTTTTCCTCATCATCCTCAATTTATTTCATGTCTGTTCATCCTTCCAAGCTCCATCCTTCTTGCTTCTTTTGTTTCAATGACATACCTCTATTTATTATGTCCTCTATTCATTTATTTCAGTCATTCATTCAATTGACTTTTCTTAGGACCTTTCGAAAATAAAAATAAAAAAACTATTAACTTTTATATTTTATGCCTAACAGAAAGTAAAGGGATGACTACTCTGGATAATAATTATATTTTTACCTGAACGTTACTGACTTAATCAGTCTTCCTGTCTATGTTTGTACCTTGTTGTATGATAAAACTTTCTCAGCAGTGTGGGAATCTCTGCAGCACTCAGCTTTCCTTCTTTGTGGATTCCAGTGACATTTCATAATTTTTCTGTATAAATACTGATAATTGTTATTTCATTATACACTTCTATTGTTGAATATTTCAGCATGTTAGTTTAATCTTAGTTTCATATCTTTGTTTATGCTACACACTACCTATTTCGACTACTATCGGCGTCTTTCTGGAAGGAGTTTGCATGTTCTATTTGCGCATACATGGGTTCTCTCCGGGTACTCCGGCTTTTTCCCACAGTCCAAAAACATAATTGTTAGGTTAATTGGTCTCTCTAAATTCTCCCAAGGTGTGTGTGCAGGCATGTGTGTTTGTTTAAGGGTGTACCCCACCTATCTCGTGATCTCGAGAGTGAAAAAGACTCTCTTTAACATAAAAATCTGTTAATAAATCACGTTATGACTCTGTCTCTAACATACCCACAGTTTAAACACATTTTGAGGGATCATGTTTGAGTGTCTGAAACTTGCTGTTATACGGCCCTGTTGTAACTATCATGTCTTTTCTGTAGGTACAAAGAGCGCATGGTGGAGCTGTCTCAGATACACCTGGACCGCCCTGTTGAGCCTTTGGACCTGGCTGTTTTCTGGTCTGAGTTTGTAATGAGACACAAAGGAGCACCACATCTTAGGGTGGCTGCACATGACTTGAACTGGTTTCAGTACCACAGTCTGGACGTTATCGGCTTTTTAGGTTTTGTTTTTGTCGCCGTTTTGTGGGTGACTCTGAAATCCTGTTTGTTTTGCACTCGCAAGTGTTGCGGGAAGAGAAGTGGAAAGAAAAAATCTGAATAGTTTCTGCCATGAAGTAAATAGTTTGAACACTGCTGTGAAATTTTGTCTGGTGTACTGTAAAGTGTATATATGTGATTTGCCAGAACACATCTTTTTTAGTTATTAAACTGAATAAAATTGTAATAAAATTAATAAAACTTATTTCTTGAACTTCATTTATTATTTGTGAAAGACTATACAGACCTTGAAGGATGCATTTCTGGAACTGGCCCTGAGAGTTTAGTTTTGGTTGGATGTAATGTTGTTGGAATGGATTATAAAGCACATTTGTTTTGTTATAGCAGTTTTTGTTTATGTATGTACAGAATAGATCATATAAAGCCTTCATGTTTATTGCTTGCTATGTAGAAATATTGCGAAGAAATTAGAAACAAATGACATAGAATACTGTCCCATTTGTCAAAGATCCATTTTTCAAAACATTTTTATCTTTGTACTGATTAAATATCGACAGGTTTTAGCTGAGAAACCATTTCCTTTTGAAAACCAACCAAATTTGATTCCCTTTATTGGCCCATTTTCTTATTTTTTCCTTTTTTAAATAGTAGCAAATACAAGTTGGCTTCTGGAGGAAACTATTTTTATGGATCAGAGATGCATAAAATTTGAGAAGGAAATTAAAATTAAAATGATTTGTTACTTTGATCAGTTTAAATGGGAACAGTGTTTAATAATATAACCTTGGTTATGTGTTAGAACCAGTAAGTTTGAAGTGTCCCTGAGTGATTTAGTAAAAACAAAAAAACAAAAACATAATTTTGCCCTTTGAATAACTTTATCTTTTATGAAAGGCTGAATTAAAATTTTATTTATTTTCAGGGTAAAAGTTTAAAATCACAATAAAACATGTATCTTGAAGTTCTTAGCATATTTTTAAGGTTACCAATAATTTTTGAGGGTGCATACAAATGTTTTTTTTTTCAGTATTTGAGCATTTCGTTTAATCCGTAATAGTTGCTGCTATGTAGCTTGAGATGACATTGAAGCTTTGGCTTCAGCATGTCTGACACGAGTAATCAGTAAACTTTGTTTGTCTTTGGCGGTGATTAATGAACGTTGGGCATTGACAGAGGAGCAGCTGTTTAAACAGTCCCTGTTACATTGGTAGCAGATACTCCTGCTTGCATCATATTATGTTATTTTAGTTATCTCATAATTATCTCGTCTGTTTATTTGAAGCATATATCTTCTAGCTAACTTGCTTATTAATAACTACATCCTATTACTGACTCTTGTAATCTGAAGAATAATATAACATTTTAGAGATAAGTTACGGGATTTAGAGGATTTAGCCTGCAAGCTGCAGGTGACATTAATCTTGTCTCTGTTTTGTCTTGATTTTCTGAACATGATAAAAAAAAACAACTAAAGAAACAAATGTATATTTATGTATTTTGTATTTCCTTGTAATGCTTTTGCAAACTAACTTTTTTGTTAAGAGTGAGTTTTGTAATTTCAGAAGTTTCTTGCTACAAAATGTATTTCCAGTTTCGGTTGTTTTGGAGCACTGTTAAAAATAAAAACTAGTAGCACAACTCAAATTAGAGGTTTGGATAAACATAATTTCTCAACAGTATCGTAGCTTTTACGATGTGTGGTTTGCATGATGGCAGGCTGTGTTGTTCAAGTTGACCACTCTGTCATCTTGATTGATGCACATTGTTCCTCAATCTCAGGAAGATGTCTGTATTTGTATACAAAAACACTTTATTGTGCAAATCACACAGGTGGCCAAAGAAAACAGATTGCTTGCAAGAAAGCAACGGCCTTTTACTTTGTCCCATGAAACTGCACAAAGTTTTGGATTTTGGCATCAAACAAAATCAGAAACAGTATGAATTATTTAGTAGGAAACTTATATTTTCTTTTTTGCAGTGAGCAGAAAACAGGACTGACTGCTCCCTTGCTTTTTAGTGTTTACTGTGATCTACTTCTTATTTTATTGACATCAATGTAAACCGGCTTGTAAATGTAACACCAAGTGAAAGTCTAAAACGTACATCTGCCTAAAGCAGGGTTGTTTGACACCTCAAACTCTTTGGCTTCCTTGTTCACACTAACCATTGCAAATGTTTGTGAAATGAATACTGAGGCTGAATAAGTTAAACTCTGCTCAGACGCCCCACCAAGTGTACAATATATTTACTACTCTGTCTTTTGTGAGGAAGTCAAACTCTATTTCCTTTCAAGATAAGTTTTTACCCTTTCACTTCTTCATATGTTGTCATGTTACATTTGCAAGTTTCTCATATATTTTGTAACAGGCCCACACAACGTGTTTTGTAATACTAAAATAGAAGAAACATTCCAGATCGTAGCTGCAAGATTAGAAATGGAATTGATTTCACAGTTATTTCTTGCATGCAGCAGCAAAGGTGTTAGTGAACTGGAACATATCAACCATCTACCCACAAAGTTTCCGTTTGACTTGGATCACACCTTGACTATAAAAGGCGGTGCTGGAAGTCTGAAAGTCATATGTTTTATTCCTTCCTTCTCTGCTATCATGATACATACAGGCACCATCATTTGCATTCTTCTGCTGGCCCCCTTCTCTGGTAAAAGTATTTTTTTCTCATATTTTTCCTCTATTTTCTTAATTTATTGTAAGGAATTTTTTTTTTCTTATTTAAAAATTTCTCCACATGTCAGGCGCTTCTGGGAGCAGCATAGTTGGAGGCAAAGTTTCCAAGCCCCATTCCAGACCGTACATGGTGTCCCTCCAGTCCCAAAACAAACATTCATGTGGTGGAATACTTATTCGGAAGGATTTTGTCCTAACTGCAGCACACTGCAAGTGAGTATGTTTCCTTTGACACAAAGTTATTTTTATGCAATGCATCTTTTTTAGTATTTCTTTCTGGGGAAAAAGGATAGCTCTTTTTGAAGTGACCTTCAATAAAATGGATAAATCTAATTATGTTTTCAGACCTCAAGGTGACATGATGGTGGTTCTTGGAGCACATGATCTCAGAAAGAAGGAGAAAAGTCAGCAAAGGATCAAAGTGGCAAAGTTCTGTCCACATTCGTCCTACAGTGGAAAATTTGATTTTGACATCATGCTGCTTAGGGTGAGCAAACCGTTGAAAATTCATTTTTGCACATTTATTTTTCATACTCCCCCCCACATCAAACAGTGTTTATACATTTTTCCTGTACAAAGAAAAACTAATTCTTGTTCAACACTTTGGTTGTCGGTAGTTGTTTTAGACATCCTGTTGGGCTTTGCCTTAACTAATTTTTTTTCTTCGATATATTAAAACCCAACCTGTTGTTAACTCGGTTAATATTGTTAACCGAGTTAACAATATTCACCTTTCTCTTTTACAGTTAGAAAGAAATGCCACAAAGAATAAGTACGTGAAGCCTCTGGACCTGCCCAAGAAATCCAAAAGCATCTCTGACAATCTCAAGTGTTTTGTTGCTGGCTGGGGAAAAACTGGATCCAGTGAGCCTGATTCAAATGTTCTGAAAGAAGGGACAGAAAAGACTATGACTACCTCTTGCTGTGAAAATATTTGGGGAGAGCATTTCAATTCAGAGCAAATGATTTGCACCACATTTAGCAAGAAGGATGGAGGAGTATGCCAGGTAATGAAATGGCGCCACCAATCCGGAAACTCATACAAGTGAAATCTTATGTATAGCCTACTATATTAATTTTATGTACATCTTACAGTTTTTATGAAATTACTTTCTTCCTCTCCTCTCTTTTTCCTAGGGTGATTCTGGTGGACCTCTAATTTGCAAAAACAAGCTGCAAGGCATAACTGCTTTTACTGCTGAAGGTCAATGTGATAATACAAAGTATCCTCATGTCTTCACGAACATTACTTACTTTCTAACGTGGATCAAGAAAATGATGCAGACTAAATCATTATGCTGAACACATCTTTATTTGTGCATTGTAACCGAATTGTAGAAAAGATAATAGCATGAAAATGTTTTCGATTGTCTGTATTTTCTAAATTTACAATAAAAAATGACTCTTGTTAGTTATACCTCCTTTTGTTCAATATTTTTCTTGTGTCTTTTTATTCTCTGTTTGCTGAAACAGAGCAAATGTTATGACAAGTTATTTGAGCTTGTCATAAATGACTTACTTTAACCCTTTCATGCATAGTGGTCACTACAGTGGTCAGCTATCTAAAGCCATTTTCTTGTACTTATTTATCATGTTATAAATGCACACAGACCACTCGAATGGACACTAATGCATCATAAAATACATTATGAATTACTAGCCATCAGCTGCAAATGCAAAACATAAAAAAAAAGTCTTTTTTTTTTTTTTTACAAACATTTTTTTCCTACCTTTAAGAAAATAAAAGGGTTAAATAGTGGAGGTAGTGTGATAATCTAAGCCTGTTCTGATGCTTCAACTTAATATAATTGATAGAACCAGGAATTCTGCTCTAATGAACAATGTCTGAATATTAGTTTATGATCCCTGTTTCAAACAAATCTTGGGTTATTGTTGGAGAATTTGTGATATAATCAAATATTTGTTATTTTCATCTATCTTTATAATGTATCTTTATTTTTATGCTTTCCTTTCAGTTAATATTATTATAGGATTAAGAATGTTTCTATATTGTTGATTTGCTCTGATTCAGAAAGCAGAGACAGTGTTTTCCTGAAGTGTTATCTCTTAGTTGGAAGTGCTCCGTTTTGTTAAGTTGTTGGAATGCTGTAAAACTGTCACTGTGAAGATTGACTACTCTGTTTGATGTCCGGAACCTTTGCATCTCCTGAGGTCACAGTTTGTTTGTTGTCTCTCTGGGGTCGTAAAGTTCAGTTCCTGAGACTTTGGGTTGTATGCAAACGACCCATGAGAATTAGCACTGTAGCTGTGTGATGAATCATTTACCCATCCCTTTTAGAACTACAGTGTCCTTGTGTAACCAGGGTGACCTAAGGAAATAAAAGGCGTTGAGAGCCAAGACGTACTCAGAGTGTGTTGGAGATTGTAACTAAGTACGTCTCTGGGGCACTCTCCTCGCGAGTAAAACTCATCTGATGTGTCGTGTCTTTCTTTCTCCATAGGTAAATAACAAATGTTAGGGGTTTGAACCTAACAGTTATGCTGCAGATTAATGATCTGACATGATCTTAAATAGGCTGTTTAAACCATAGCATATTTAATGAATCCTGAATTTCAAATGTAGCAACAAAATTATTACTGTTTATTAATTGCAATTGTGAAGGACAAGTAGCAGTAAAAATCATTCACTGACGTGCGACAAGACGGATTGTGCAGTTGCAGGTTGTTCACTTTTCTTGCACGAACATGTCTGACACCTGCCCACAAAGTTTCAGCTTGCAACAGTTTGGGGGTTTGAGTCTAGAAAGGTGTGAGGGGGGTAAGCAGAGCAGATGCTCTATCCTTTCCATCTAAGCAAACATGATACACACAAGTTGCATTGTCTACATCTTTATGCTGGTCAAACTCACTGGTAAGTCTAACTTTAAATACACTGACATTTTAAAAAAGTGTTTTTAAAAGTCTTTCATTTGACAAATCTTCATTACAGGGGCTTCTGAAAGCGGCATCTTCGGAGGCCGCATTTCAAAGCCACACTCCAGGCCCTACATGGCATCACTTCAGTACGGAACAGATCACAAGTGCGGTGGCATCCTTATTCGAAAGGACTTTGTTCTTACTGCGGCACACTGCTTTATGTACGTATGTTTAACTTGATTCCTAAGTTCAAAGTTTATGTTCATCATAGTATTGCGTTGGTGAAAAGATTTGCTACAGTTGAAACCAGATATTTTCATACACCAAATAAAAAGAGAGATTTTTCTTCTTACGCTCTGAAGTAAAATCATAACAAATTTATTTTTCTTTAGTTCCCAACATTATTTCTATTTGCTAAATGCCAGAGAAGCAAGATTTTTCTTTGTGACTTTTCTTTAATTCAGAAATGCACCTACATATAGTCAGTATCAGGCATAACTGTCTTTTAAACTATATGATTTTTGTCACACCTTTTCAATTTTCTTCCATAAGATTCTCACAATAGTTTTTCCTCACAGAACTCAGTCAGGTTTGTAAGCTGCCCCGTTGGCGCACTCATTTTCAGATATACCCTAGTTTGCTGGTATTTAGCAAATGGAAATACTTTTGATAATTCTTACTAAGCTAAAATAATTAAATTTTAGACAGTGATTAAAAATATTGTCCAATGTTCTATTCAATGTATGAACACTTCTGTCATTACAGTATTATAAGTTCATGCAATATTAGAAATAAAAAAATGCTCTCTAGTTTTAAATGGATTTCCTTCTATTAAACCACTCATTGGTTATGAACGTTTTCATTTAAAATGAAACTGTTTTCTCATTTTTCAGAACTGAAAGTGACCAAGTGGTGCTTGGGGCCCATAACCTCAGTAAGAAGGAGCAAAGTCAGCAAAGGATCAAAGTGGCAAAGTTCTACAAGCATCCAGATTACAACAACGGTTTTCAAAATGACATTATGTTGCTTAAGGTAAGCTAAGATGGGCAAAATGTTTATTTTGTTTTAAATATTTAGTTCAGTGTTAAAATAAATGTTTTATGGAGTGAATGGAGATGCATCAAAATAAATCTGAACAACAGTAATTCAATTCAAAAGCGAAACCTTTATAATAGAACTTCCATTACCTTTCCATTGTGTCAGCCATAACTTGACGACATCCTTTTAAAATGTGTGTTATATGGCATACTACATTGTACAATGTGACTTTTGAATTTACACTAGCTGTAAGCTTTGAGCCACAATCATCAAAATGAACAGAAATAAATGTTTGGAATAGGTCACTCTGCATGATGCATCCAATACTTGACTTTCTGATCTGAGGTACTGAAATAACTGTTATTTATTAAAATGCAGCTGTAAAGTTGTTTACAGCTGCATTTAAAGCTGCAGTATGTAACTTTTACAAAATATTTTTGCATATTTGTTGAACTTACCACTATGTTGGTTAGTAAATCTTTTATGAATCACAAGTAAAGTTTTAAAGTTATCATGTGCTTTATTTCACAGCTGGAAAACGACGCCGAACTTAATAAATACGTCCAGCCCATTGAGTTACCAAAGAAAGAAAAGAAAAGAAACAGCAACCTTGATTGTCTAGTTGTTGGCTGGGGCAAAACTGGACGAAATGAACCCATTTCCACTGTTCTGAAAGAAGCGACAGAAAAGACACAATTCAAGATTGAGTGTGATAAAATCTGGAAAGAGTATTTCACTGCACAGCAAATGATTTGCACCAAGTTTAAAAAGAACACGGGAGGAGTATGTCAGGTAAATGACCTTGAAGCATTACATGCAGTTCATTCAGATGCAGAAAAATATTTTAAACAGCAAATGGTGATCTATTTTTCTTTTTCAAAAATGTATTATTATAACTTCTGAAGCATGTAATTCAGGCCTTCTTGCCTTTTTTTCTAGGGTGATTCTGGTGGACCTCTGATCTGCAAAAACAAGCTTAGGGGTATAACTGCATTTACTGCTGAAAACCAATGTGACAATCCAAAGTTTCCACATGTATTTACGAAAGTTGATTTCTTTCTTCCCTGGATCAAAAAGAAAATGCAGGAATAAGACCAATGTTGTACCCACTTTATTTTCTTTTAGACAAAAAGCTGTGACAACCCTTCAATGCATTGTTTGAAAATTCTTGTTCCAGAAAAAAATGAATACAGTTAGAATTTTGTTAGAATGTACAAAAAAGATTCTAACAATCTTTATTGTAGTTTTGTTATTCTTTGAAACGATCGAAGACAGTTTCAACATTTGTTTCCTTCTCATCCACTGACAGAACAGAGTAACCACAGGGTTGTTGTCTGTGAGTACCGTGGCTGAATGCTATAGCTGTGAAGACCCAACCACAAACTGCCTCACACAAAACACTGTTCGTACGTAAATGCTGCCACAACCACCGTAGCCTTTTTATGAGTGCGACGCAGAAATGAACCACGCTGCTCAATGAAGAAACATGATTGATGAAAACCTTTCAAATTTGCAGAATCACTAAGAAAAAATATTTTACCCAAAACTAAATACTCAAGAATACGTCAATGATTCTGTGGCAGCCAGAATAATAGGCCAATGGGAATAAATCATCATCACACAATTGTCTTATGGGTCAAAGGCCATATTGCATGTCCGATAATAAAGCTGAGAACCTCTAACACTTGCAGTCTTTGCAGTGGCTATTTTTTTGTGCTTAACACTGATGAGCTTTCAGAGCCTTCAAGGTATTCAGAGAAAGTCTTAATGGGTCCCATAAATTCTAAAACAGCAAGTACATGAATAAATACATAACAATAAACAGATTTTTCTTTCCTTGATTATTCAAAATAAATTAAAATAGTGAGAGAAAAGCTTCTTCATAATACAATGTTAAAACTTAGCTTGATTCTGAAATTTTTGGGTGTTTTTTTGAGAAAAAACCTAAATCAGACATAATTTTTTTGCCACCAATAATGCAAATTTAAGAGGGAGATTTCTGCTTCCTGGACTGAATTCTTTCGGGCTGAAACCAAACGATAGGTAGACTCTGACTTGTGACACTTTGATCAACTTTGACTGGAAAAAGGGTGGAGAATACAAGTTTCTTTCTAGTCCAAGGTAACCCTTTATATTTCTGTGGTCATTTGGGGAGCAATATCATCTCTTGAGCTTCACTCCTTTTTTAATGAGTCCAAAGTTTCTTCTCTCTGCTAAGAAGTTTCATGGAGGTGCGGAATATGTAATCCAGGAGAACTTGCAAAACGCACCCGTATCATGTCCAATGACCATATGGTATCACTCTGCTTGATTTTAAGGTTAACTAAGCTAAACCACATTTTAACTGATTTGTAAGCACCTAGAAATACCAAGAGAAGTCAACAAAAATCAAATAAAAGTACAATATAAGGGTCTAAAAAGTCTATAAGGCCTAGGCGTTATTTTTAGTCCCCCGTCAGGTAATGAAAGTGAACCATCTCACAGAGGAAGAGATTGTGTCGCTGTAAACAATGTGGTATAACGTGATCTGGGCTTAGGATTGCATTTCGTTTTGTATTTATATTAAAAAGACAAAGTGATTTTGAAATGTTCAGCTGCTGAGATAGTTTAGCCACCAAAACTTCAATAAATGAACAACTTTTTGCAGCCTTGACAGAATATAATAATTTGTGTAAGTTTATATTTGTGTGTGCTCTATTTGTCTCTTTCTCTATAGAAAACATTTGAATGCTTTCCCCTATGTTCAAATGCTACCACATAAAATAAAAAAAAACCTTTTTGACCAAGAAAAGTCGACCCCATAGAATAGAAAGTTGGTGGTTTAAAGTCGTGGTTTCAGTTTCTATGCTTAGTAGGTTAGTCAGCTGAAATATGTTATTAAAGTCATCCACCAGAAAAAAAGCCCTGAGTTACAAAACTATTAAAAGCAGAAAGACTAGCCTAAAAGACAGATGTTAATGGTCCAAAAATATGGACAAAATGCAACTTAATTAATTTACATATTAGTCAAAAATACACCGAGCTGGAAGAAAAAAACAGGACTGCTGTTTAAAAGCAGCAGCAAAGGTCTCTGTGATACAGGTTTCACTCATGCAAGAATCTTCTTAACACCTCCCCACCAGCCGGTGTTTCCGTTAGAGAGTTTTGAGGCTGAGTACAGAAGGTGTTGAGGGGTCTCTGCAAGCCAGGCTGTTCATCCTTTCCCTGCAAACATGTTACACGCAATTGCCATCGTTTATGTTCTTCCGCTCATCAACTTCAGTGGTAAGAGTAGATTTTTTTTGTTTTTGTTTCTTGTATGAGAAACAACTTTAAATTACAGATTTTTCTTTTTCCAATTTTCAAATGCCCATTTATCTTTTGTGTTTAAATAGCCAGAAAATGCCCATTGTTTGCCTGATATGAGGTTTTATTTGACTGAACCTTCACATTTCACTCTTAAAGGGGCAACTAAGTATGGTATAACTGGCGGCAAAGTTGCAAAACCGCATTGCAGACCCTACATGGCGTCACTCCAGATTGAAGGACATCATACATGCGGCGGGATGCTTATTCGGAAGGATTATGTTCTAACCGCAGCACACTGCAAAAAGTGAGTGTGTGGCAACATTAAAAAAAAAAAAAAAATTGCATTTTACAACAAATTAACATAAAACGATTAACATTAAGAATGAACTAATAAAGAAATTAAATATGAATTCTAAGGCATTTGTATCGAAAGTACATCTTTTTTATTACTAGCTGTTACAAAGACATCACGGTCGTACTTGGGGCACATAACATCAGCACGAAGGAGGGAAGCCAACAAAGGATTAATGTGAAGAAGTACCATGTACATCCGCAATTTAAAGCCGACCAATACGAGTATGACATTATGCTCCTTAAGGTAAGCCCCATTTATACAACTTGTCTTCATTGAAAATGTTGCCTTGTCAAATATTTCTGGTACTTTATAATTAACAGTAAGGCCAAATATTATGCATTAGAAACATGCAATTGTGTTTATTCCTTGTGCCATAATCTATTTTGTGAAATGACGTTAAAATATTGCAAAGTCAAGATGTAGGATGCTGAAAGACTTGCATCAAACACTGAATGCTAACATTGAAATAAAAGGTGACCCAACAAAGCATGAGTTGAACAGTATGCAACTTTTATTTTGTAATGTTTTTACTCCAACAGATGTGTCTGTCAAACAAAAGGTGAACAATGTTTCTAAATGTTAAATCTGGCGGTGTGTACACTTCTGAGATCTGCTGTAATCACATCATTGTGATGCACAATTCTTTTATTATTATGATGCAAACCAGCTTAAAAAAGGGCTGAAACATATTTGAGACCAAAGGGAACATTTTTAGAAATGACAAAGAAAAAATCCTTAAGACAACAGCTTTGATTTTACAGTAATTCTAATTATACTGTTTTTCTTCTCCACAATGTATTCTCTCAACAGTTGGAAAAAAATGCCAAAATCAACAAGAATGTAGCGACAATTAATTTAGCAGAAAAAGACGAGGACATTCCAGCCAACACCATTTGTGAAGTGGCTGGCTGGGGAAAAACTGGACCATACGAAACTGCTTCAGATGTTCTGATGGAGACCACAGAGCGTATCCAATTTAGCTTTGAGTGCAAAAATATCTGGAAAAAGTCTTTCAATTCCTCACATATGATCTGCACCAAGTTTAACAAAAAGACAGGAGGAATATGTCAGGTAATCAATATACTATGAATGAAAATATGAAAAACAAAGCATTTCATTAGAAAAGAAGATCTGGTTCATTTAAAAACCTAATCAAGTCTTTTTCTTGTCTTTTGTAGGGAGATTCTGGGGGACCTCTTATTTGCAACTCCAAGGCTCATGGAATAGCTGCTTTTACTTTAGAAAACAATTGTGATGACCCAAAACATCCACATGTTTTCACTAAGGTTTGTTCCTTTCAGGAGTGGATGAAAAAGGTGATGAAAGACTGAGGCAACCTCATTCAACAGAAAGTTTAGTAAAATCTACCTGTAGAAACCTGATAGAAGTGTTTTGTTTGTGGACAAGATGATTTGCTGATGATAGGACAATAAATCAAGTAGTTCATTTAAAATAAAAAGATACTCCTGAATAATACATCTTGCATATTATCTGTAAAAGATTTATTCCCAAGTTACATAAAATTTCTTTTTGAGTTCACATTTAGGTCAAAAAAATATAAACTATCAGAAAGAGGAAGAGGTGAGGTTGTTTATGTTGCTAAGCCTGGTCTCCAACATGTCAACCCACAGATGTGTTGGTAAAAAATAAAGCAAAACCACAGACCACCGCTGTTGCATTCATGGAACTCAGTCACAGTGCAAACTTTTGAAGTTGAGCCTTTTTCTGTCAGTAAACCCTGTCATCTGCAAGGAAATGAAAGGAAAGTTCAGAAATAGTCATTTCATTTCACACTTTAGTCTACATTTGCACCTATATGCCATTTAAACAGTGAGACATTCAATTCTTGAAAATGTTTTAGTGTCAGATTTTATTTCTTAACTTCCATAAAAAGCAAACACAAAACTCACCTGACTTGAATCTCTGGTGAAATATCTCTTCTCTATTACCTACCAAAAGTCATAAGATTTTTCTGATTACTACAAAACATGACAAATAAAGAAAACTTTTTTATTTTTATTTAAACAGTAGCTTTAAAAAAAAGTTACAATGT
Source organism: Poeciliopsis gracilis (assembly GCA_911649635.1). Classification (NCBI taxonomy): domain Eukaryota; kingdom Metazoa; phylum Chordata; class Actinopteri; order Cyprinodontiformes; family Poeciliidae; genus Poeciliopsis; species Poeciliopsis gracilis. Next base: position 17,666,123 of record CAJVRI010001532.1, read on the forward strand.
ATATTTGTCTAATTGGCTTTCACTTTGTCTGAAGACCACCAAAACAGAGACACTTCAAGTAGCCTTAAAACAGAAATGTTCAGTTGTACTACGACATCCATGTTCCACCATACTACCCTAAAATTAGTAAGACAGTGCATTACACCACAAAGGTTCCTCACCTTATCAAAGAAACGGCTAAGTTTCACAGCATTTGATGTGCCTGCAGCAAAGTATCTTGGGTTTGTGCAGTCCTGGAAAAAACATGGTAATATTCAGGTTTTTTCTCAGGTGGTAAACCACTGTGTTTGTTTCCACATGCAGGGGATTTTGGTAAGTAAGACAAAGAGAGTTGTGGAGCGCCTCTCTGCCAGAGTTCCTTTGTATTTGCTTTATTGACTGATTTAGTACTAATGATTCAGATTAAGCTAATTTCAATACTATCATTTTGTTTCTTAATGAAATATTGTATTGTTTTAATGCCCAGCATTAGCTTCAGGTCACAAACTGATGATGGGAAATTCTCTCCTATGATTTTCTGCTAGAAAGCAGAATTCATAAATTGGACCTGGAGTACAGCATAGTCAGCCTAACAACTTCAGGCCTTGTCCCATTTCTTTCTTTCTTGATTCCATAGGTCTAACAGTAATCAAGAAAGAAACAAAAACAGGAAAAGTGTGGGGTGGAGAAACATTTCTCAACACTTTACAATAAACTGAATCATAAACCAACAAACATATGAAATATTACCTTGGTTTAACAGCCTGTTATTCTAACATCCAGTTTTCAAAGTTCAGTTAAAAAAGCAACTTACGAGATTGATCTCCTCTGCGTTAAAATCCTCAGAAAGGAAGGCTGTCCTAGTGAGAACTTCACTGCGTTTGTTCTCTGGAATCTGGTCAAACTTTGTTCCAATCAGCAGTAAAGGCACTGCGTTCTCAACAATCTGTTCTCTGTCATAGTCACTGCATTTAAATGAACATAAAAAAAGAAGTAGTTCAGCTCACACGAGTTGTAGCTTTTTGCATGCTTAAAGGTTTAGAAAATAATTTGCTGATGAAAGCCAACCCATTTGAGACAATAACTCCTGTTGGGGAGGAATCCTTATTCAAAGCTTCCATTGACCAGCGGTAGAGATTTTGGGAAGATTTCTTATTTGTTAAATCATGTACCAATATTATTCCTACAAAATATAAAAATATAAAATAAAGTCACTTCAATAAGATATGGGAGCTCTGAACTAGATACAAATCTTTCTCTTTATTTTATTTTACCATTTACTGAATTGTAGAAGACTGCTCTGGTGCTTTTGACACTGCTGGCACTGCCGACTGATCCTCCAATGTCCCATAGCTCAATGTAGAAAGTTTTCTCCTCAGGGGTTCCTTCTTTGTAATCTTGAACCTATAATTGGAGTAGATATGAAGTCATATAGTGATACTTTTGTCAATAAAATATGATTCAGTCATTAGAAGGAGTGTCAATTGGTAGTTACATTTGAATATGTGTGCATAACTCAACATTAAATCTCACGGCATCCTGATGAATGACAATAATGATAATGCATGGTAAATAGATTTTTGTTTAATATTGTGCAGCATTTTCCAAATAAATGGCAAACTGACAAACCTAACAGAATCATTTCCTTTCATTAATGATGTGACATGTTTGCAGTGCTTACCCGTACATCCACAGAACAGCCAACAGTCCAAGAAGGATTTCCAAAAACCTGATTCTGACATATTAAATGGACTAAGGAAGATTTGCCAACCCCTGTAAATGACAAAAAGAAATATATATATAGAAAGGTTCACTGAAACAATTATATGTGAAATGCATACACTTATATAACAATTCCTGAGCACAACAGTCTGGGAGAGGTTGGTTTTCAATATCTTTTAGTGCTGCTTGGTGTTTGGACTTCCCTTTTGTTGAATAATGCAAACAGACTCGTTTACCTGCGTTTAATACAAATCATAATTTTCCACACAACAGGAAATGAGGTAAAGTCTGTGTGCCTGGAACAAATATTCTGTACAAACTATGACACAGAATCCCATCACGTTAGCTGATAATTGCCTCAGTGTCTTTATCAGGAGTCTTTATTTTTTTATATCAATTCAAAACAGAGCTTTGTTTTGTTTCCTTTTGATGCGCCAGAAGAGCTGAGCTTACTTATACGATAGTAATATGGCTAGTACTACATTTAGTACTATCTACATTTGCAACATCCACAAGTGTCATTGCTTTATCTTTTTTTTCTGCTAATGAGTCATTCATAGCTGCAAAAACAGATTTGTAGTTATAGTTTATAGGCTCTTAATCAATATATGGTTTTCACACCACCGAAACTAAGTCTGGCTTAAAAAGAAAACCAATGATAAAAAGTAGCTACATATACATTTGCTGTCATTTGTAAAAGACAAATAGAGCGTATCTTACCAGAATCTCCTAAAACTAACACTTTTACTCTGTCAAGAGAAGCCATTTCTGATGACGAAGAGCACCGGAAGAACAACAAGTTATTGCCCGCCTTGAAGATAATTTTCTGTACACTGATTGGTCCATTCCAAAACACCTTTCCGCCCAGGGCCATTTCTGCCCAATAAGAATTTAGTAAGAGCTGGGCTATAGTTTTATTTCCGGAGTTGCTGTTTTAATTCTTGAAGCACATTAGCTGAACTTAGCAACTGAAACATTCGGAAGTGTAGAATAATACTGATTGATTAAACGTTTTTGTCTGATAATATGATCGAGTAACTTTAATCTGAAATGGCTTAAGTTAGCGTTTCGATCTATGTTACTGGTGAAACAGGAAGAGTAACGGGTAAGAGGCTAACGAACTTTTAGAAATGTAGTTACCATGAGGTAAAGTCTTAGAGTTGTTTAAATGTGTATGGATATTTATAAGCAAACTGTCGTGTGTAAAGACAATGTTATCAAGGGCTTTCCATTAAAGACTAATATCGACCAAATTCCTACAAATGTTTGTTCCTTTGTTAGACTTAGCTTAAATGACGCCCAGGCAAATAGTGATTACTTTGTCGCTGCTATTGTCTGGTTATATAAAATTAGCCATCATTTTGTGTATGTTTAGAAACTGAAATCGTAAATAAGTTGGTCAAAATATCCAATCTTCTCTGCTGGCAGTCATTAAAACAGTTATTGCGTTTTTGCAGTCTATGGTATCCATTATTCCTTCAAATTCTGAACTTCATTGAAGAACCGTTACTATTTCATACAATATTTTTCCTCTCGAATAAAAACAAAACGTCACATAAGTAAATGAAACCTGCGGAAATGTAAATTGTATGTCTTTAGGTTCAAAAATATTTCAAACCTGATACTGATTGCTTAAATTTGCTTTATAAAGATATATACATTGAAAAAAAATAAATTTTATAAATAGTATTCCAATTCTCCAGTGTCCTTCCAAAGCCATAACATTTACAGTATGAATTCAGATTTTTGCAATTTCTGTTTGTTGATAAAAATAAAATACCTTAAACATTCATTCTTCACATATCTTTTTTTTATTAATCTTCTTGCTTACTTTCTTACTTTTTTATTTTATTAGCTAGGTCTGGACTTTTTTATAGTTATGTTTCTTTCTCCACAGCTAAAAATGATTGAACCTGAGGTACTAACCGAAGTCCCTGCATCTCTGAAGCGGCTGGCTAAGCAGGTTGTAAGGGGCTTTTATGGAGTAGAACATGCCCTGGCTCTGGACGTGCTGATACGTAACCCATGTGTCCGAGAAGAGGACATGCTGGAGCTGCTGAAGTTCGACCGGAAACAGCTGCGCTCCGTGCTCAACACCCTGAAAGCGGACAAGTTTGTCAAGTGCCGTATGAGAGTGGAGACGGCACCTGATGGCAAGACAACACGTCACAACTACTATTTCATTAACTACAGGTTTGTTTTTATTTATTTATGAATTTCACTCTGCAGTATAGCTAAGATGCATTTAATTGCACATAAACTACAAAACCTGTTTTCTTTTTGTTTAGAGTGCTGGTTAACGTTGTAAAGTACAAACTGGATCACATGCGACGGCGCATCGAGACAGATGAACGGGACTCTACCAGCCGCGCCTCCTTCAGGTGCCCCTGCTGCTTCTCCACTTTCACTGACCTGGAGGCCAATCAGCTGTTTGATCACATGACTGGTAAATACTTGACACAAAACAGTTTTCCCAAAACACTTCCTGCCTTTTTCTTGTTGCGCATAAAAGACAAAAGTAGCTGGACAGTTTTGGGGAAACACGGATATCAAAATCTCATTTTGTACTCCTTCTTACTGAGCAGGGTTCTGACAATAATTGATATTTTGGTATAATTGGTTCTAGAAGAGGTCTATGCTCAAAGACACACCATCAAAATTGATTAATTCACATTTTTTTGTCTCATGCAGCTTGATTTGCCTCTAGATGGCAGTGAAAGCACATGTTGAAAAATAGATTGTACTAATGGAATGATTTACTGTATCAGTGAACCTGCATTTCTTACTTTAAAACGTTTAATCATATTTAAATGGCTATGAACTCCTTCAGAGATAAATCCATGAAACCACACTATTCTTTTTAGTATATTTTCTGTACATTGTCGCTTAGTTCCTGCTTAGTGGCTTATCCTTCCCCACAGATCAGTTCAAACAGTTTCACAGGTCCTATGTTTTGGATATTTGTTGACATGAAATATTTTCATTTCATCCAAGGTTGTTTCAAAAAAATAAATAAATTACAATTTGTCCAGTTATGGTGCCCACAACTCTTTCCTCCGATCAATTATATGTACGGAAATAATTGAGGGTCACTAAATGTTGCAGCTGTGGGGATTTGAGGGATGGAATTACCTCTAACATGATGTGCACACAAATCTTCAAAAATGTCTTGCTAGAACATGTATTTTTAAAATTCTTTTATTTATCTATATAAGACTGTACAAGCAAAAACTATGAAAATACCAGACTATTAGGTTCATTATACAGCTACACAGATTTTTTTGAATTACCATATATAATTTTTTTACGTTGCATTGTTCCTGTAGGAATTGGGTTTTGCCCATAAAGCTTCACACTTAAGTTTTCTAGAAGTCTCTGATTTCCAGTCACACAGCAGTGTTAAGTTGTTTTTTGTTTTTTTTTTCAGATTTCTTTATGTCAGGCAGGTTGAAGGTAGATTTATTCCAAAAAGACAATTCTTCTCTAAAGTATCTATGATTTAACAATTCCAAGAAAAGGTTTATAAATGTAGTGGTGCATTAGAGCTGTTCATTGCCCATTAAAGCTTATGCAAAGAACCCAGTACGCCTTCCAATTATGCTGTCAATTTGCATTATTGTTGAAATGACACACTGTATTAAATTCAAAGCAAATATTATTATCAGCTGCTTAATATTAGACAAATCTAATTTTCTGGTGTTGACCATATGTCCACCCCTCTCCCTTGATGCCAAATTATTTTCAGCAAGAATAGTAGTCAAATTATTTCACGGTGAAATGTGATAAATTGTAAATCCCATTATTCCAGATTCTTCTGAAGAAAGTAAACAAAATATTAGCAAAAAAAAAAAAAAACACAAAACAAGGATGCATAAAATTCCATATTGCTATATATTAAACCACAGTAGCATTCACATTTTGCAGCTCCTATGGAAAATAAGGAAGAAACACATTGACAAAAAGAAACATGTAATGAATTCAAAACGTTTCAAACTAACAGTTACAGCATGCATTTCTGCAGAGGGTGAACACAAGATTCACTTTCCCTTTTTAACCATCATTTGGAGACTGATTTTTATCCTACAGTATCCTCTCAATTTTTGGGCAGTTTCTGAATTAGTTACTACTGTAAAGGGACATGATTCTACCAACCAAAGGAAGCTGTTTAAAATCAAGTAGCCAGATCTCGTAATAGTCTGATGGACTGGTAGCCTCTGCGGGGCCAGCAACACTCAGTGGGATCCCATTGGGATAGGAAATGACAGTGCTGGACTTTCAGTTCAATCTCAGCCTGACCCTCAGAGAAGAGCCAGAACCCTGCAGCTTGAGCAAAACACATCTTTTTTCCCCCCCTTTCCTTGTCAGTTGCTACCATTTAGATTATTTCTTTTTTATTCAACTTGGATAAATATCAGGATCTTTACTGTTTTGCAACTGCTTTTTTGGTCTTGACATCATGACAGGAAGTAATCACATTTATATGCATCTACCTGGTCATTAACAACAGTTTTTCTACTTGTTTATTTAAGCAGTCATTTCTCTCGCTGCCTCAAGCCCAAAATGAGCATGCATTCTTTGTTTTGCTCCATCCCTGATGCACACAAAGGGCTAAAAGCAGACATGAGGTCTGTGCTAATGTTGGAATGCCTCCAATTATTGAAACTGAGATCAGGAAGAGAAGCAGATGGTCAGACACATCCCTCTCTTACTGTTTGGAGGCAAAGGGTGGGGTGCACTGCATACAATTTCCAACAGCCCTCAAAAAATAATTAAATGTTTTTAAAATTATTACACCACCCCTTCCAACAAAAAAAATCTGGTTACCTAGGTTACCTGTCGCATATTCTCTCGACACATTATCTTCACAGTCAAGGCTGAGTTAGTGTTTACCTGCTGGTGTGCGATTTCCACCAAGTCAGAGCGCACACAGAAAGCTATTGAAGTAAAATTGTTGTTGTGCAGAGAACAAAAAAATATCAAGTAACCTTGGAAAAAACATCAACATCATTTCTGATAATTACTACAGACCAATAAATGGGCAAATCAGCAACCCATTGGACAAAAAAAGAAAGTGACCTTCAAAATTGGGGACATCTCTAATTACTGCTCTTGTTTTAGGTGTTTCAGTTTTTGTATGTTTTTTTTTTTTTTTTCGTAGCTATTTGCATAGAAATGGCATGCTAATCTATGTTAGATCCCAGAAAAACACCATGTATGTTTTAAGTAATGAAAAAGCTGCACTTTATGTACAATGGATACACCTAAAAAGCAGAGCACATTGTCATGCATCAGTTAGATGGTCAGAAGAACATATTTCTTATCAAGTTGGCCTGTTACAGTAGCTTCCATGAAATGCAATTTCTTGTTTTAATTCAGTTTTCTGCTTCATTCTGAGTTCTTTGCTTCCCTGCAGGTATGTTTCGCTGCACCTTTTGTCAGACTGAGGTAGAAGAAGATGAATCGGTCTGCCCTGATGCCAGGACACTTGTGGCCCGCTTTAATGAGCAAATCGAGCCCATCTACGCACTCCTACGCGAAACCGAAGATATTAACTTGTCCCATGACCTGCTGGAGCCGGAGCCCACCGAGATCCCCGCTCTCAAACAGAGGTCTGTTCGAAACAAGTCTCACAGCAACACACCACTTAACGCCTCAGTCAGGAAGCGGATTGTAGCTCAACTTTGTATTTATTCATCTGCAGAAATAGAAAATGGCTTTTATGTTTTCATTTTATTGTCGGTGCTTGTTTTATTCTAGAAGTAATTGAACTAAAATGTATAATTGTTTCCCTAATCTTGATGTTTTTTATTTTGCTTTTTGAAATTGCATCCTTTTTTTTTTCCTTTAGCCGTGAGCGAGCTGCAGCTGCTGCAGGAAATGCTGCAGGCGGACCACATCGCGAAGCCTGGTCTAATAAAGGATCAACCTACGCTGATTTGTACATCCAGAATGTAGTTATCAGCATGGAGGAGCAGGATGACCAAAAGAAGCAGGTCAATGAGGGCAAGCCCCAAAAGGAGCGGCCCGTTTGGTTGACACAGAGCACGGTGCAGGGGGCTTACAACGAGCCGGATGCTCTCAAGAGCCGTGAGTGAATTCTTCTTTATGTGAAACATTCCTCTGTGCCATGCTTTCTTTCTATTCAGAAAAAAGTTACTTTTTTTCTTTAGTTTTAGCTTATAGAGTCATAAAAGGTACAGTTGTTCCTCTCTTTTTTTTTTTCTGTTGTTCCGGTTCTCTGGTTTTTCTCTTCAGTGAGTTGAGGTGAGAAGAGGGATTTAGAGCAAAACTGAGGATCAGAGGGTTGAGTAACCCTATTGTTCTGGCAAATTGGACTTCAGATGTCCTTCTGGTCCAACATAAATCTTCTGAGCCTTCTTCAAGTCGGTCAGTCACTGCTGTTGAAGTAGTGGGGGCTCTTGACTTTCTCTACTCCAAGTCAGAGTAGATAAGTGGGAGGCTGCCAAATGGCCCAGATCTACATCACGTGCTGTGTTGCTCTGACTGGTTGTAAGTCTAATTATTTGGGTCCAGAGGCATTTTGGTCCTAATCCCCTGATAATGCCTCTGAAAAATCGAAATTCAACTAATGGTTCCTGGAATGACTTCATTTATTTAACTGTACTGCCATGTCTTTATGTTGGTAAACTGTAAAAGGCTTTTTTCCCAAGTATGTCATATTTTAAACCATTCTTTATTGAAAGCCTTCTTTCATGACCTTATTGCTCATAAATCAACTTCACAGAATCAAGATATAAAATGGCAATGAACGGTTTATTTGTTCCCATTTTTCAGTAAATCTGAAAAATGGTTCACAGAAAAATGCTCCATTCACAGCACAGAACATACAGCTGTGTCAACCAGCTGTATGTTTAGGCACATTATAAGTAACTGATTATTTTAGCAATCAAATATTCTATTGATTATTCTGAAAATTAATCGGATTAAAAAGAATTGGCACTTTCTGCAAATTTTTCATCTAACCTCTTAAGCTTATTTTAGGCAACATTAGAAATGGATAAAAAAATAATTCATTTCCTTTTTTCAGATAAGAAAACAAACATTTTCTTGCCTAAAATGCAATAAGAGCATTCCTTTGTGAATGCTTGATGATTTGTAGCAGAGGATGCATCTGCAGCTAAAAAGAAATGCGTCTAACATCAACATGTGAAAAGCTCTGCCGTTTCTGACCCAACATCAAACAGCTATTTTGTGTGTTGTTGATTGGATAGCAATCATTAATCAATTGCTGATAATGATCAGCTTCTATACCACTTGAAGAGTATGCATTTCACCTTAAATGCAAAAACTATATTTTCTTTTACAGTTTTGGATTAATTACTGCTCTCAGTATGTTATTCTTTAAGCAAATGACCTTTTTTGAGTGTATTAATGATTAGTACACAACCTAATTAATTGGCAATTATTTCAATAGCTAATCTCGATTAGTCTGATTATTTGTTTCATTGTGCTGCTGGGGGATGAATTTTTTTATTTTTCTGCAGTCACTTACAGGTTGTCTTCCAGGATTGCTCTGTATTTAGTGCCAGTGATTTTTTGTGGATGCAGAGCAGACTACAGCCTCAAGACCTGAGTGGTCTGGAAGGTTGATACAATAACAGATCTTTAATGTGTTTTAAAGCTAAGCCATTCAGTGAGGTTTATTTTTCTTGGGGAAATTTTTTCAAATTTTTTTCTTCCACAGGTGGAGACCTTGCAGCCGGAGCTCAGGACGGCGTAGCCGGTCACGGAGCAGGCCAGGCGGACGAAAACGAGGAAGTAATGCGCGCCCTGCTCATCCACGAGAAGAGAGCTGTCGCCGGAGCAGGTGTGGGTGGAGCGAGCGCAGCTGCCAGGGGTCTTGCCTCCGCCACAGCTAACGCCAGTGACTCAGAGAGCGACACCAGTGAATCAGAGGACGAACTCCCCTCAGGCCCTACCACTGCCACAACCTCTCAGCATCGCGCCGTTGAGGAGGTCGAAGAAGAGGATGACGACGATGACTTTGAGGAGGTGGGGGATGAGCCGATGGTGATGGTGGGGGGTCGGCCGTTCTCATACAGAGAGGTGAGCCAGAGGCCGGAGCTGGTGGAGCAGATGTCTATGCAGGAAAAGGAGGCTTACATTGAGATGGGACAAAACCTCTTCCAGGAAATGTTCTTCTGAAGACACAGTACTTTAGATACTTTAAGTTGCATTCATTGACTGATGTTTCAGTAGACAACTGACGAGGAAACAGGATGCTGCTCCATAAACTTCAGGAAATGTTTGGTTTGCCAGTATTTTTTGACCCGGCCATATTTGTATATTTCTATTCGAAGTATTTTCAAAAGTCACCAAACAATAACAAATTTCAGTCTGCCAGCTTTCTTTCTTTTACCATTATTGTTTGCCTCAATTCAAAATTAAACAGTTCATCTTTACCAGAAATGTTTCTTTCATTTACCGGACAGAAGGGACACAACGTTTGCTTTAATCAATGCAGCCGTCTGCATACATCTCATGCCTCCAGTCAGTTTTGTTGAATGGGCATAATTGCATTGATTGCGTGAGAACTGGTGAAAGTTATCTGAGCACTTCACAGTGTGGGGATTGGACACTGAAACACTGAACAAGCGACTGCTGCTTTTGTTATCCCGCCTGTTCAGATGATGTGAGTCAAAGAATATTCTACAGTTCTACATGTTTGGTCTGAATTCTCATCACAGGCAAAATACAGAGATACTGTTGTGTTACCCAAAGTAACACTGTTACTGTTGTGGGTAACAGTGAAACATTTGAAACTTTGAGATATCTGTAATAAAATATTACTGCTACACTGCCTAAATGTGTCTATGAGGTAAATGTGATGTTTGCAGGTGTTAATTATTAAACAAGGTGTCTTTTTTTCTATGTTATTATGGGACTCAGTTCTCTCAGCCAATCTAAAATGTTAAACTTCAAGAAGGAATGTTTTATGGAAGTAAAAGTAAGGATTTGGTTTTCTTGGGAAAATATATGTGTGCAAAATTATAGGACAACTATAATTGAATGGATTATTGTTATGCAGTTGATAAAATAAGGAAGCTCAATCTGAAATGCATACTTTAATCTGTTGAAGTTTTATTCTGTTCACGGCTTCAAATTTACAAATAAGCATTTGACACCTTCTGTTTAAGCAGGGATTAGAAGTTCTTAGTTGATGAGCAAGTTGTCATTTTCTTGTCTTTAAGGCCTTTGACTGGCCAGTCGTGTTTTGAAGTACATAAATGTAGGGGAAGGATTATTGCTGTTCATAAAAATAATGGTTTGATTGAAAGACGCAGGCTTAGTTTCCTGCACCACTGCTTTCAGTGTCATCTAAAAGCTACGTAGGTTTGGGAATTAGTTTTTGAGTCCATCTTTAAGATGAAAAGATCCAACTAGCTCATCTTTTAGTAATGCCAAACTCCACACCCACAATTTTTAAATGGTAAAAATTGGAAGTGCAGGAAGAGGAAAAATCTTACCTGTTTCCTGCTGCAGAGATTTAAAAGGTAGAAAAGAAAAGATTTGTTTAATTTCATTCAGCTGAGAGAAACCTTCCAGTCATTCCTTTTCTTACTTGTCAGATCAGATTCCTGAGGATAATGTGAGATTTGCTTTGTAATCACTGCTGTAGTGTAACCACAGCATCCTGCAGCATGAAGTGACCCACTCACACAGAGAGAAATGTTCCCTCAAAGCCAAGGCCTACATTCTGACAAAGCCATTGCATTTGCATAAAGATATGCCAATGTTACACTTGTCACATTGCTGACTGTTTTAATATTCTGTCTTTGCTGTATCTTTTATAAATATTTTTTCTTTGAATGTGAAAATAATAGAAATTGTTGAAATGCAAGAGGGTTGGTGTAGAAGAGGTTGCCAATTTCAAAACAACCAGAACATGTAAGTTCACTGATTGGAGGGCAAACTTCAAGCTTGAAGGAGGTGTTGTTGAACGGCCTATCCTGAATGTGCAACCGCATCACTGACCCAACCAATCAGCAAACTGTGACTGAAATGCAAAACACAAAGGTCATAGACAAAAACATCAATTTAATATCTTAGATTTCTTCTAAGAAATAATTATTTTAGTAAGATGTTTAACTTTATTTGATGATTTTTCAGGATATCTTTGGATATTTCAAACAAGACTATTTAATAATGTAAAAAAGTCTTGCTTTATATTTTAAGTATTTCAATGCTTTCAATTAGAAGAATGTAGTCAAACAGTTTCTGTTGAAAGAAAACTGCTCTGGTCCAGCCTGTTAATATTTTTCACCCAGATTCTATTCCTTTTCACACTGATAAAACATACGTTGAAATGTGTCTAGTATTTAATCACAATAAAATAAAAAAGCCTTTGGTACATATTAAATTCAAGTTGAAAATGTCATCCTTTGCAGAGGACTGTGCTGAGGTAAAAACCTTTGGGTAACCCTACAAGCCCATACATTCTTTTTAAGTTAGAGGATGGACACCTGTAGAGAAGAACCTCAAAGGTCAGGATGAAAACAGGACCAGGGCTCATTAAAACATCCCCTGCCCTTCAGGACAGCTCAATTAAAAAGCTGAGCCCATGCTGTTCCATTGATCTACCAAGGCAGGTCTGGGTCACAGGGTGGGTAAAAAAGAACTCCGGGGGGAATCCACAAAGCTGCAAAAAGTCATAGCACCTGATAGAACAGGTGGGTTTGTGTTTTAATAAGTCAGAACATGAATGACTGAGTTTAGGGCCCACACCTTGTTCCTCACATTTTTTTGTGATACATAACTTGATTTCCTTTTTTCTTTCTGTAACAAAACAATAGTTTACAAAGAGGTATTCAGGGTTAATATTCACAAACAGAATAACAAAATCACATTTGACTTGGTGTGAATGAGGAACACAACAGGATCTGACTGGTTTGTGTGAGTGTGGGAGGAGCCACACAAGGGCAGACTGTAATGAGTGATGCCTCACAAGGTTTGTTTGAGGAGATTACATAAAGATTGATTGACTGCAGGTGTCTGTCACTCTTGATCTAATGAAGCCCAAAGATTAACGACTTAATAATCGACCCTGTTTCTCTGACTGTCACTCAGCCACAGCAATCTCCTTTGATCCCTTACTTTGAGCCTTTAAAAAGTCAAGTGGTCAAATTAAAAAATTAACATCACAGTAAGATTTAGATTAGAGAAGCGAGGGTCATTGCTAACTTTTGCATATTTTGGATCAGGGTCTTTTCAGCTTTCTCTTTTTCATTCTTGCTCTGGGTGTTGAGGAAAGGGTTGGTGTCGTCGGATATATGGTGCTGAAGTGGCAAAACACCCTTGCTGTTTGATATCTGAAAAATATTTACTTGATAAAAGTTTTGAAATGTTTTACGGCACTTGAAGAAAAAAAAAGAAAAACAAAACCATTTTCCAGGCCAGAGTTTGAACCCTGCACCTTTACTAACAATGCAGCCTAACTTAAAAAACAAAAGAATGTTTCTGAAAACAGGATTTTATTTCTGCAACTAACCTATATGAAATTGTTTATTAATCAAGGACTCATAACTGAATGCAATATGCAACAATAATAATTCAAGCATGCATATATATTAACTTTTTAACCTGATGTGAAGATTTAATACATAATAAATACAAATACAAAATATGCAAGAGTAAATAGATCATAATAATATTTGGTTTGAGTCGTATTCTGGTCCTGGAAACCCACGGAGGTTTTGTCACAAAATTGCATGGCTCTTATGTGGCTTTGTAAAGAATTTGTTCTTTTAAGAATAACGGGGTCAAACATTGGAGGACTTTATGTATTATAAGTATTTATATTATGTATATTTATGTATATTTTTTGGAATGAATGCTAAAAATGTACAAAGAACCACTAGAAGAAAGAGAGAAAAGAGTAATACAATCTCCTCTGACGGTATGTGAAAGGAATCTGGCCACAGCATTCGGGACCAACTATAATCTCTTTAAGGAGCTGTTGGAACATCCAGTTAATGTGTAGTTTTCAAGTCAAGTTGATAAAATGCCAGGGCTGTATATCTGAATCTCTTTGAAACAGTAGGTTTCTTATTTTGCAGGTGCTATAAAAATAAATACACTATTTTTGGTGAGTTGCTTAATATCACAAATAACAGTTAGGTCTTGTTTAAAAAAAAAACTTCAAGGTTTTTCATATTGGTACTGCCAGTGTCAGTTCATCAAAAGTGATTACCTGATCATTTTTAAGTTTTTTATGACCAAAATCAATTTTTCCACAATTTCTCAAATTCAGCTTGAAAAAATTAATTGACATTCCAGACAAGAAAGAAACTTCAGTAGTACGTTGTTACTTTAATACACAGAGTGAAGAGGAAGAAGTGAAGAAACAAAAGTCAATGTCATATTTTCTGATAATGTAGCCCAAGGGAAGCAGGCATAAAGAAACATAATTAGACCTAGTTCTGGACAGTCAAACCAATTTCTTTAAATGTGTTGAATATGTAATTGTCTCACAATAGATACCTTTTTCATAGTTTTCAGAGTTGTTAATTTTGGACCAAAAACATTATTTATGACAGATCATAAGTGTTTTTTCCTGTCCATATGTGCCCTATTGTGCATGCATAGCTAACGATTAAACCAACACATCTTTGATTAAATGTTTGCCTTCTGAAGGCAAGTTTTGAGTGGAGGGTTTGTTTTGTTGTGGGTTACAGTGACCCTTCAGCAGCGCAAACATGACAAATGTTTGTCCTTTTTAGAGGCTGTTAACCTTTTATCGAAGGATTCACATCCATTAATCTCCTTATTTATTCATGAGAATCTTTGAACTTGTCCATACCAGCCAAGGACAGTAATGCATCTGAGGGAGTGTGTTCTGTTCAGCCCGATCCAAGATGTGGCCCTGTCTTCCCCTGTTTATCTCCTAAAATTGCTAACCATCATGTTTCATCAAGAAAGAGAGAGCAACAGCTCAATGGCTTTTTTCTGTGTAGAGTTTCGTGCTTATTAAATGACTAAAATGAAACAAAATGTTCCATTCTGTTGAACTGACAGGCGCTGAGACAGAATTTCTCTGTGAGTTCAGTTCATTGTGTTCAAACACGTAAAATAGATCCTGACAACGAGCTGAACAAAATTAAAAATCATAGGCAACATTCTGAAAACAGGAGCTGCCTGATTAGTGTGTACATGTATTCATGATAATGAAATCTCACAAGTGTTTACAGCCTGATGAATGCAGGGGCACATAGCCAATCAACATGTGCTGATGAGACAGCTTCATGTAAAACCGTCTCCATGTCTCTGCTTGTCCCTGAGTATTACAGCTCTGTTAAATGATAATTGACACAGTGCTTTTTTTTTATCATAATTTTCTTCTTGAAGTATCTTGTGACAGCATTCTTGTGATCCACCATTTTCTTTTTTTAATATCTCGAATTTTCTTAATTCAAATACAGCAGATGACATCAACAGGAAAAATATAACATAAGAGGAAAAGGTAGCACAGAATTTTGTCAAAGCAGCTGGTGGGCAATGTTTTTAATAGGCTCTACAGTCAAACATCGGTGTCATTTGTGTTGACACGTCACCCCTTCCCCCCGATTCAGCCTCCAACTGTCTCTACACATCAGCCCTTTAATGACCGTGGAAAGCTGCAGACCTTGTCATCCTGTGTGTCCCCACTAGTTGCCCTCCCTGAGCTTTGCGCTGCGTCCAGTCACGTGATCCAATCATCCACTTCAGCTGTCCCTTATCAAGCTCCCAGTATGTGGTATATGGAGGACAGGTTTCAGTATGTGTTTGCCAGATTGTCTGTGGTGCCACAGCCTGTTATCTGTCTGACTCCTGCCTGTCGCCTGCGTCCTTCCCATCCTGTCTGCCCTGCTTTTTCACCTTCCCGTTCCGCCAGATGAGCCTTGGTTTAGAAAACTGCCTCCATTCTGACTGTCAAGTCTCAGCCTTTGCTTTTGTTCACACTTCACAAAATGAATATGCTGCAGTATCTGCATTCAGTGCCTTTGTTGTGTGAAATGGAAATATCCAGACAGGAGTGTTTGACGTTTAAATATGTCTGCATAGATGTTTTTAGGTGTCTTTTTTGTAGTAGAGCTGCAGAGGTAATTTAAGTCATCTTTGGTTGACTGCAGTCAATATTATCCAGCCATACATATATGATTGCGGTGCCACTCTATTTTAAGTAAACATTGTGATAAAATGTCTCCACATGTATCTAAGTTACAATGAAACAGGAGAATTAAGAAAATAAATTCTCATTTTAAATAGTGAACTCCACAGTGTTGCAGTTGGAAGCACTGTTGCCTTGCAGCAGGAAGGTTCTGGGTTCAAATCCCAGTGTCAGGTCTGTCTGAATGGAGTTTGCATGTTCTCCCTGTGTGTGCATGAGTTCTGTTTGGGTACTTCGGCTTCCTCCCACAATCCAAAAACATGACTGTCATGTTAATTGGTCTCTCTAAATTGTCCTTAGCTGTAAGTGTGTGCCTTGGGTGTACATGGATAGATTTTAATTTGTTGTAATTTTGAAAGCGTTCTCACATAGTTCCAAATAACAATGATTAATCTGCTCATAAAACTTGCTTCAATATTGGAAATGAAATGGTGTGTTAGGTTTATCTCACATGATAATAAACTTTTACCTCCAGTGCAATGATTTTATACTCGTACAATTTGTTACTTTTCTCCTGTCTAAAAAGCGGCTCAGTGTGTTTGCTGTGCACAATAAATTAAAATCTCATTGGATTTTAGTTTGCTAAATAATCGGTGAACTGAAGTATGCGTGCCTGAAATTGTCTCATTTTTAAATAGAGCTGAAGCCATGACATGGATGAATACACCTGATGATATCACCCATAAGCATTTACACAATAAAACTTACTGAGCATATAGTCATCTAAAAGTAAAGGAGGTTGCCAGTTTTGCTTAATCATAATGTTTCAATGAAATAATGTACAAAATCTGAGATAATATATACTATATTCTCACGGCTGCTTGTTACACTGGATTTTATTTAGGGGTATTAAGATAAGGAGGGCTGAAACCAAATGCAGATTCCACTTTTGGGATTTAATTTGCAAAAGCTTCAAAAACAAATCGTCTTTGTTTTCTCACTTATTAATTACGCAACAATTGGGATCTATAATATAACATCTCAGAAAAATAAAGTACAGTTTGTGATTGTAACCAGAAAAAATGTAAATGACTTCAATATGAATCAGTGATTTTCTATGTATGCCTGTATATACAGTGTCACATGTAGTGTCAAATACATACAGAAATGTATCCCGAATAAATCATTTCTGCATATTCAAATGCAGAAACGATTTCCTTTGCCATGCATTTGGATCTTCCCTCCTATGCATCCGTATTCCAGCTTAATTGTTTTTTGCCACTCCTGGTTTCACACTTCCTTCTCCACCCACCTCTTTGTCCTGTGGGAAAAGTCCCAGGAGATCTCAGTGTTGACGTCACCTTTCATTAGTTGACCAACATTAGAACTTGTTGCTATGCCAGCAAACAAAAGCCTTGCTTCTGTCTCCTGGCAAAACGCAACTTTCAGGCCCCGCAGGAAAACAATTATCCACTAATGTGTGACTCAGTCATATCTGTAACATGCTCTCATTAACCCAGAGACTCATTCTGGTTTCCTCAGCCTGTTAGGAAACAAGCAGTTACTCGAGTTATTATTGATATAATTTCTGAATTTCAAACATTATTTCACATGTATCACCCATCAGTCACTGGGTACAGCTACCACTGGGTTTCTCAAGGTATTTACATCCATACATCTTATCTTCAACTTCCCTGTCCTGCTGATAAAAAGTATGATACTGCCTCTACCATGATTCCCTTTGGCAATGGTGTATTAAGCGACAACATAGTGTTGTACCCTAAATCAATAATAAATGCTTTGCTGGGCTGAAACTGGTTGCAATGCAGTGCCGGTCTGACTCGAGGCCATTCTACCATGTGTCTTCACCAGCAGATCTGCTGATGACAACATCCACAGCTCTTCATCCAGTCATTAGTATTCAGCATACAAGAAGCACACATCACTCCAACAAAACATTAAAGATACATCAATCCATTTTCTGTACATCTTTGTCCCTGGTGGGGTTAGGAGGGGTGCTGGCGCCTATCTCCAGGGAATGTTTTTGGCGAGAGGTGGGGTACACCCTGGACTGGTCGCCAGCCTGTCGCATCATTAAAGATACGGTGGGATTTAAAATGGAAGAGTTCAACAAAAAGCCAGTCTATCCTTTAATAAAAGAAATTATGAATGTCTTTGTAGGTTTACAAACACACACACACACGTACATATATATATTTAAAAGCAATTCTATACTTGACATGATTATGTAGAATGGATTAATGTTTCCCTGCTGCTTCGACCATGTTGAGTTTAATCACTGGCTTATTATGAGGAATGCAAAGTGCCCCGGACCTCCTCATGCATTGTACATGAGGTTAATAGCTCAGCAGCCCGGCTCAGCTGAGTTATCAAATTATGACTCTTTCTGTGGAGGTTGCACTCCCACTCATATTTATGTCTGTGTCCCTCAGAAAAGCCTAAAAATAAACAAGTCAGTCATTTCCGACACATCCAGCCAGTGATTGAAACTGCAGAAAAAGACCCAAAAACTTCTCTGCGACATTCCTCAGAAAAAATGACTCATACTGGTGGACCACAACATGACATCTACCCCCTATTATGTAGGTTCCCCTGCAAGAGTAGTTCTCATCTGTTACATATGAACATGCAGCCCATGAGAAGGCCTCTGTTCTAAATTGGCATGTTGACTCAACATCTTTGAGTCCTGAGGGTGAATAAATCCCCAGATTGGTTTATTATAGTTAAAAATAGTAAAATGAAAAATGTTAATTTTTAATTTGTTTCATTCCCACTTGCAATATTTGATATTTGCAACATCAGACACTTATTTGTTGTTATTTACTCATGTGATAACATCACTCATGGTTTTCTATCCTGAGTGAGCAAGACATTGTTTGACAACAGAGCATATCCATGCAGATGCATTGTAAAGTGAATTGACAACATGGAAACTTTAGTCATTTTTGTATCTAATATTTGAGAGACAGACCAGGAGTAGCTAATCAAAGGAACTGCAACAATTCCCAATGTACTAGTGGATTTTATGGGCCATAAAGACTGGTGTAAAGCCAAGTAACTGACTGGATTGAAATACAACAAGCAGGCTATTTTCCTTCACCTTGTACTGCACTACTTTACTGTAAAGGTAAGAATAAAAAAGGAAAAGGAAAATGTACCCTCTAACTGTGACAAATACAGTGCAATAAAAGACCTAGTTGAGAGAGTTAAATGGAAAACAGTGTGTGTTGTCTCATTTTAAGTGCAATCAAATAACTGTATGTCTACGTGACACTTAGAGCTACCGTTGTGCCGCCATTACTCAGTGTACAATGATAGGAGGTAGCCCTGAACTAACTACAACATCATTGCTGGTATTCAATCTTATGAATATAATTGGCATGTAATATAGCCTGTATAATACCGACAACTACTTCCTTTAGCATGTTGTGGCGATATTTCGATGAGACACCTTTGGACCCTCTCTGCTTCAGCTGCAGCCATTAGACCAGGCTGCTGTTAGAAAACCTGAAGAGCTTAGATTGAGCTGCAGCTGCAAAACCAGGAAGAAATGTGATAAGATTGGGATGAGAGCAATATTCACTGCTATTTTCATACTTTGGATACTTTTGGTGTTTTTTTTTCTTATTTTCATCAACCTGACCAAAATTTTAAACAGACAGAAAACAACTGACTTGCAAAAAGGAAATTAATAGCAGGATATAAAGTAAGGCAGTAGTGCTGACGCACATCATTTCCTGTGTTGTCACACCACTTTGGCCATTTTTGAACAGATAGTCGTTTTTACTTTTGAGAGGCAATAGCGATTAACAGAAATTATTCCACAATTGCACATAGAGCAGGGTTGACCATGCAGTCACATCGCAGTCTCTTTGTGGGCTGAAAAGAAATCACACAGTTGACAAAAAGGGAGTCCAAGTCATAAGTGATACATTTGACAAAAGATTTGACCATATTTTCTCAAGGTAAGTTATTATGTTTTGCAAAAATTGACAATGGTGAATGCAAATATTCCAGTATTTTTTAACCTTGTCTATAATTCTTTCCACCCTGATGGCCTTTGCAGATCTCTATGCTTTTGACAACAAAATTAAGTTGCCCTTTCAGAGAATACATTGGGCATTTTGAAATCAATATGAAATATGTAGAAAAGTAAAATAAGTTTATTTTCATTGATATTTAATTAGTCACTTTATTTGTTGATTCTGCAATGGTAGCTATTTATTCTTTTATTTTCTGTAAAATGTCTTTTTAACCCTATTTGCTATAATCAGTAACATTTTATTTATGTATCAGGACAAGACAAAGTTCTTAGAAAAAGTAGAAACTGTATTTGGATTGTTAGAAAAATATTGACGTATATCCGGTGATGTATCTCTACTCTTTTTATGCCAGGTATTGGCAACATGGTGTAAAGCACTGAGCATCTCAAGCTATTTTTGCTTCATTCCAAATTACCTTCCATTCTTTTGCTTCCTGGTGGTGACTGTATTTTATATTTTGATTAGCAAGCAGCAGGGTGCAATTCAGCTGCTCCGGTTGGCAGTGACACCTGTGCTGAGTAATCAGATGATCATTTCCATTGTTTGTTGCACAGAAAACCATATTTAAGAGGAAAATGTATTAAATAAAGTGAATATTAATAAACCGAAATAATAGGGCCTAATGACATCTGCTGCTTTTAACCCTTTGACAGAGCCTAATTAAAAAAATAAAATAAAATCTGAGCTATTCCTTTACATTTGCTGTACTGAGTCACATGGTTTAAGATTATGGGATTTAAGGGGCATTGGATTATTGTTTTCAACTGCAAGGAGACATCAGTGGACTGAAGTTACCCCAGGTAACAAGGACAATGACGAAAAATAAAATACCTTTGTCCAAGCTCACTTTAACTTAGTCACATTTCCATGTCATGATTATTGTGATTAAAAAACGCAAGCAATCTTCCGACATCTGTGTTTTTTATATCCTCAATTGTTTAAGAAAGCAACATCACACCTAACTTCAAGTTAATCCCACAGCTAAGACATTCAATACCTCTTTGACCTAAAAATTAGGTTCAAGTTAAATTAATCATTAATTTGAGTTTTTATTGCAAAATGGAAAAGGTTGATTTTCCAAAAACTGGAGCCAAGGAATGAGAAACCAATGAGCCTGAAGGGTTTAGTCCTTTTCAATCTGGAAGCAGAAGAGAGGAAGGAAGACGTCAGAGAGACCTCCTGTTGTGTTTGATTGGCTGCACTCAAACACACAACTTTAGAGGCAATTGGAAGCAACAGAAAAGGGGATTCTTGCCATAGCAACCAAAACACAGCTGAACTGTTGTCATTTTGTCAAAATATTACTTTTTTTTCTTATTCCTTTATTTTAGTACATTTACTAAAGTAAATATACAATTGAAAGGCGTGGCTGTTACCTAAACATATTTATTAAGTGCATCAATAAAATACTGCATGAGAAGAAATATGACTTTTATAATACAAATAAAAAACATAGTGAATCATTTTCTGTGTATTGTGGGGGTTTTGTAAATCAGAGAACTGTGACATGCATCAACTTTGAAGCAAGTTTTCTGTATTGTAGATGTGAGATTTCATGACTTGATGATCATATACTTCAAAACACGGCATGTTGTTCTTAGTAGGATTGTGGCTCCTGTTGTCTTCTATAAAGGTTTTTATTTGCTTAGGGGTGAGTATCCGGTCCATGCCATGTGTGTTTGCTTGTCAGAAACTAACCATCTACACTCTGCAGAAGAAAAGCACATCAAGCAGGGTTTCAGCAGCTTTGGAATAAAATAAGTTCCAAGTGAAAATGGGAAGCAGTCATTATCGTTGTCTTTTGGCCAATAATGAATCTGGAAAATCAGGTGTGCATTTATCAGCTCATTTATATGGAAATTAATATTCCCTACAGGATCTTCTGTACCTCCTGGGCTTTAGCTCTCTCTACTTTAACTCAATTACAAGTAGTCTTACTGATAGGGAAGCATTCTTAATTGGAAATTGATTTAAAGGGAAACTTTACATGACTTCACTTTGCTTCTGAACTCTGCTCTTCTGCTCCTTTATCGAATAACCCGGCAGGCAATTGAAAGGCAATGGTAGCTTAAACAAGAGGTAGTTTTAGCAGGAATGTAGGGAAGCACTACACAAGCAGACAAGAATAGATTCAGCAACAGAGGAGGAGCTTAGACGGAATTGAAAAAGACAAAGCTGGACATGAATGTTAGGTCAAAAAATGTGAGAACATTGAGCTTAAGATGGATTTAAGGTGAGAGCTATTATGAAATCCCACAAACTCTGAATATTACCATAAAAATGGCTGTAGCTTTCCTCTTCTGAAGTTCATGTGCAAAGGAAGACGTGTGTGAACTCTCCACCATGGAGAACTTTGAAGTGACTCCTTTGCTGAAACAATAGCACATCAATGGCCAAATAAAGTTTGCCCATTTGAAACATGGTGATGTGCTTTGGAAGTTGGTTATTTGGTTTGATGAGACTAAACTCAAGCTCCTTTTTGGACAGGGAAGCGAAAGGCTTTCAACCCTAAAAACACATTTCCCATTGCTGAACATGATGGTCAAAGCATTGTGTTGTGGCTCTATTTTGCTGCTTTAGGCATTGTGGCCATGCATGCTAATAAATATGCAATATATGTGATGGCAGAGCCTTATAAAAGATGCAAATATTTGTATTTAGACCAATGTGCAAGCATTTTTTTCAGATTAAAATAATAAAGAGGAAAATGAACATCTTAGCAAACAAGATGTGAAGCAAAGCAAATGAAATAGATATCTAAAATTTAACATATTGTATTTTTTTTTAAATTAAATGAAAGTTACAAGTGACCAGAACAACAAGAATAGGATACAAAGAAAAGTCCCAATGGAGCAGGTTTAAAAACATGACCTTATTTAATAATGCCTGAGAAAAACACAAATCATAATGTGTGAAAATTGTGAATATTTGTAACAAATATAGTTGGAGGTGAGTGAACAACCATAATTATATTTGCATGATTTGTGGTTGGTTTGTGTTTTTTCTTTCAGGGCGTTTGGGGATTATCAAACAAGGGGGGCCTGTTTTTTTCTTGCTTCTTTTTGATAAATCAAACATCTCTTTCACATTTTGCTGTGAGAGCAGTCTAAAATTTAAAAAGTGCTATTATTCTTCCCCCCCACTAAGTCCTATTCAAAGTTTCTCCATAAAGCAGGCTGTCACAGCCATTGGGCACCAGAGGAAAGTTTGTGTTTTGCATTGAGCTGCCAATGCGACACAGGATATTCAGAATGACGTATCATAGACCTTTAATATATTCAGCATTTATGACATGATAGCTTCCACAAAACCTTGTTTGCAAATGAACCCGTGAGGTGAGTCATGGTGAGTCAAAGATGGCAGGTGGATAAAGAGCAATAGCTTTCTAATACAAACATGAGGGTACAGCATATGGAAGGTTGAGTCAACAGTGAGGCAATCGGAAAACATCCTGTCAGTGGAGGAAGAGCTGCATTACTGTTCAGTTCCATACTGATGAGAATGTTTTCCTAGCAGGTTTTTTGATCTCAAACGCCTGACTTTTACAGTCATCACTATGGTACTCTAAAAAAATCTGACCTTTGTAACAGATTTCCCAAACAGATATACATGATGTAAGAATACAAAAACTCTGCACAACTAATTCACCAACACTTTATGACGTAGTCTTGCTTCAGCATCCATGAAACATTTACATCCTGCACACCGGCGAAGACATAAATAATTGAAAAGCCAAATCTGTGATCTAAATGTAAACCAAAGGTCAGAACTGCCGACCTTTTAAAATTTTAAATGACATTGAAAAGGCTATTTCCAACAAAAATCCTTTTATATTTTTTTTGTCCATCAATAATATTCTCAATGAAATTCAGATTTATTAATTATCTTCATTTGAGAAAAAAAAGTTGACAGATATGTGCTTTAAGTATATATCTGAACAGCAGTCATATTAATGCCCCATCCCATTTATTTACTCAATAAAGAGGCTTATTTGTTCTGGAGAGCTTGCAGCAGTGGGACATTCACAATAGGTTGAGTAAGCAAATCTGTGAAGGGTATAAATAAGCATACCCAGATAAATAAATAAACATGCTTTGACCTTTTCTTTTGAGGCTGCATTGCTCGCTATTAAAATTCTCACATGAATTGTTAGCTCCACCCTGACTGATAACATTGGTCCTACTAGCTGTTCCGAGGTTTCAGTGTGGGACACAGTGATGCCTACAATTCTCCCTTTGAAACACCAATTTATCTGATTATCTGCTGGCTGACATAAGATGCAATACTAAATTAAAAATCCACTGTAAGATGGCTTTTTTTGTAAAACAAGTTGGCAGGGCTGCATGATATCTGATAATAACAGGATTCTGATGATAACGTCAATCCAATATATATCTCCCTCATTTATCTCTTTCTCTTTTGTCATTGCAATGATTTGAACACCTGCTGTGACCTCTACTGCTGCAAGAGAGAGAGGTTCTATCAACTTCAAGGAATATATTAGAATCATGAAGTGTTAATTTAATCACTTTGAAATAAAAAACTATGAATGAGTATTGCATAAAAAAAAAAAGTTTTAAATGCATTTTACATTTTTGCTGTATATTTCTTGACTTTTTTGCACTTGCCATTGTAGTTACAAATAGAACTTAACTGGAAAAAAAATCTGGTGAATTTTACTGTTTAGCATTTTTAGTTTCTGACATCCATCTCAAGCATCTGAAATCTTACAGGTCTTTTACCAAACTGGCAACACATCTTAAGGTCATTTAACTGTAACTTAACAGGTCAAACCAAACCACAAAAGATGAACAAAGAAACAGGAATACAATTATTAATCTAATTTACAAATTCATGTAAATGGTCTGCAAAATAAAACATGTAATACAGGGCAACCAAAAGATTACTTGGAAAAAAACCCACAAAAACAAAAAAATCCTTCATTTGGTTGAACCCAGTGATGTAATCAGTGACATCATGCAGCCATTTAAGCAGGAAATGCCGGCCTCTCTACACCTACTCAGGCTGTAGCATCTAAAAGAGACAAACAATGGTGAGTAAAATTAAAAAACTAATACTTTACCTGAAATGCACCTTGAAACAAACAAAACATTCACACTCATCAAATGGTTTAGAAGAGTTAGCTTTAACTAAAACACATGCAGAAAAATAGACTCCAACTTACTTCTGCCACAAACAAACTCAGGATAGCAAAGTTACATCAGCATTTATAAAGAATTATGACCAACTAAAAACAATTCAATAAATCAAAAATGTACTTAAGGGACAAGTGGTAAACACAAACTGAACCTTTTTGTCACAATGATTATTACGTTTGTTGGTCATTATTGTAGTAGTTTATAGAAATAGTCGTACTCTTGAACTTACAGGCATCATGATGTTACAACAGTAAACTTTAATACATTTATAGATTTTTTTTGAAAAAAAGAAAACTATAATTGTGCAGAGCACCCCTTTATAGAACCACTTTTCACTGCAGTAACAGCCTTTCCTAAACTATTTGCATATGAATCTTGATTTTCATTGGCCTCGGTAACATGAACAGGATTTGATTAAAAAAATAATAATCTTTCCATTTTAGAGCTGATGGTATGCTTAGGATATGTTTGTAACTTTCTACCAACTTTCATTTCAGTTCTTCCAGTAATTTCTGACACATCCTAAAAATTCTGACAAAGATTGTGACAGATTTTATGCTGAAGAGAAGAACAGGTTCAGTGTTAAGGACATTGCTATGATTGATCTAATTTTCTGGCCCTATTGGTTGGGCTTAACCTTCTAACACCTTTAAAAGTACTTTGTTATTCCCTCTGAAGTGAAGTGACACAAAACCAATTTTGATTTAGGGCAATTTTTTTCAAATACCTCACATTTTATGTCACAAACTATTTCAAATGTTTTTTGTGAAGTCACAAACAGTTTCATCCGTTCAGATTTACCTCTAGCAGAAATCTCACTCGACGTCTGCCTAAAACTGAGAATACTTTGTATAGGAAATTATGCCAGAATTATTTATTTCTAGATACAAACATAAGCTATAATGTGATACTTAACCTTAGTCAAGTGTCCTTATTCTATCCTTGGCTTTGCAGGTTTTGTGCACATGCTTGTTTTTGTGATTTTCTGTTTAAGCTGACATTTCTTGGACAGACTTTTAATTACACCCGCTTCTCAAAATTAATCAACCTCGACAAATCATCTCTGAGGTGAAGCTAACTGAACACAGGGGCAATATTCCCTGCAATGGAGAAGTCAAGCATATAATCATTGTTCGGAGTTGCTGCTTTTTCCCCTCAATGGATGGTGAGCT
Source organism: Poeciliopsis gracilis (assembly GCA_911649635.1). Taxonomy (NCBI): domain Eukaryota; kingdom Metazoa; phylum Chordata; class Actinopteri; order Cyprinodontiformes; family Poeciliidae; genus Poeciliopsis; species Poeciliopsis gracilis. The sequence goes on from CAJVRI010001532.1 coordinate 17,692,326, forward strand.
ATAATTATCCTAAAGGGTTTCAAGACATCCTTTGATGGGTCTTGATAGCAGCCAAACATCAATCTGAAAATGGAAAGCACGGTGTAATGAGGCTGTTTGTGACTGCCATTTTAAACAGAGATCACATCAGCACAGCAGGCTTCAGCTGCAGACATGTGATTTAGTACACAAAATATCCCCGCCCCCAAAAATTACAAAATTGCTTTGTGTTTTTAAATTTTGACAAAGGCTGTTGATTATTTCTGACCTGTGATTAGCAAGCAGCCTAATTATCATGCAACTCCCAAAACAAATCCGTATGTGGGAGCTTGTTGGTGTACTTATTGTCTCTGAACTGAACACACAAGATGACATTGTTGTAATGTCCTGAACATCATGCACTTTTGCTGCATACAGACACAGTGAGAACATCTTTAAGCAACATGATAATCAGAATCCTAGTGTCTGGATCTCAATTGGACATGTTTCAAACTATCACAATATTGTAATACTTATACTTTCTGCAATATTTGGTTTATTTTCTGACCCTTCCTACTAACGGTGATACATAATACTTAAGCAATAAAATAATGACCATTTATTGATCCAAGAGCTTGTGGTGTTGAGACATCTTACACTATCAAACCTAGTAAATGCCATGCTTTATTATATTACCCTGTTGCATACAATTTGAGTAAGACTCAACCTCGTAATAGATCTAATGGCAAACATCCAACAATGGAGGGCCATAGACAGAAAAAGAGAAAATTAAATAATTTAAAGTAGCAATAACTTAAAGTAGAATGTAAAAAGCAAAGAAAAGGCTAGTTCTACTGTTTTTAAAAACCAAAGTCCATAATAGAATAATAAATAAATCAAGCTAAGTATACACTCCTCTTCTAAAACCAGTATGGCTGCAGTTACATCCTTTCTACAGGCCACTGCAGACACATAGCCCTTCCAACAACAAGAACAAACACTGAACCAGAACTGGATTTTAAGGTCCAGAAATCACTCCCAGAAACACGCTGTCAGCCAGGCGACGTCTCTCTCATGTTCCGGACCTGTAGATTCATCAGCTTGGAAACGTGTAACACAAACTGAGCATATACTCCGTCATGTAGCATCTCACCTTTTCAGAATGTTCTCATTTATATATATATTTTGTTAAATATATATATTTTAAAAAAAAAACGAAGTTTTGTTAAATTCTTAAAAAAAACAACAAAGTTTTGTTAAATTCTTTAAAAAAAAACGAACTCCGCAAGACTGACTTTGAGGTACTTGTACAAATTCGAGCGAATAGAGGTGTAAGTGCTCAGTTGGCGCACTGCATAGAGACTTGGATTGGGGTTCCGAGGGACCAGCTTGCGGAATGGTCCGAAAAACACTCTTTATAGAGTTTTAAACTTTAACATGGAAGCCTGACTTTCAGGTACTTGTGGGCTGGGGTTGGGGCTGGGGTTGGGGCTGGGGTGGGGTTGGGGCTGGGGTTGGGGCTGGGGTTGTGGCTGGGGTTGTGGCTGGGGCTGGGGTTGGGGTTGGGGGGTGGGGGTGGGATTGTGGCTGTGGTTGGGGTTGGGGGTGGGGTGGGGTGGGGTTGGGGCTGGGGCTGGGATATACACATGAGGTTTGTGGAGGAGAAACTGATATGTTTTTGTGGTTACAGTGACATATGCAGAGCCTGCAGAAAAGGCTAGTTTAGTTTTTTTCTGTTTTTCTATTTAATTAGAGAACAAAGAATAACAAACGCACATGCTGGGTATTATTAAGGAAGGCCAGGAGGAAGAGGCTGGTGATGTAAGTGATTATGCAACATCACTGGTCTTGAACATTTAAATGAGGTGAACGAGCTTAATATTGTGTTTATCCTCCAAAGCATATTAGGATGGATGCTCTCTCTCACTGTACATGCGTTCGAGTTGTATAGTACACAGAAATTAATTTAATTGCAATTTTTTCAATTATTTAAGTTTCTTTTTTAGGTTTTCCGTAACTAAAAAGCCTCAATATATATTTTTTAAGCATACAAAATTTTGTTTTGTTGACTTTAGAAAGAAAGTAAATTCACAAAATTTGATTTCAATGTCCTTTGTCCTAAATGCATAAAATAATATCTTGTAAAATGCTTTTTTAGTGTTTGATCTACTAGGACAGGTCAATATAAGTATATAGTGAAGTCAAACATTCCTTGTACCTCTCCTAGAGACTTTGATTTAAAATTGTTTCATTTAAAAACCAAAACAATGTTTTCTTTTAAGAAATTAGGCAAGTATCTCTTAGGTTATAAAAATAACAGTTTCAAAATGTAAATTTAATAAAACACATTATAAACTATTTATGCCTTCTTTAATAGCTAATCAAAAGGTATTTATTGATGTTAAACACTTTATATCACTTCACTTTCCTGCCTCCCCTGGTATTTTGCTGATTTATCAGGTTTTTTTGTTTTACAAAGCCTCCTTGCCATCACCCTAAACTTTAGCATCTCCATACTTTGTCTGGTTCACTCTAAAATATTCATTTTGCTTCCAGTCAGAAGAAGCAGGTTGGAATTAAGTAAAAGATTACTGCAGGCCTAAATCTGCAAGGGATTTTAATAATTGTGGGTTTAAATTTACATTCAAAAATGAGAGCTGTAACATTTGTTTTTTCGTCATCTGGTCGGGTTTTATCCGATTCTGTTATCGTTCTAATTTATACTGTTCTCTGACATATTTAGAATTCAATGTTAGACCAAAGTTACTTTATTTAATTATACTGCATAGAGTACACAGTATCAGGTAATACATCTTTTTATACATAATCAGCTGTGGAATAACATGTTATACTTCCACATTCTGTGAGAAGGAAGTGTGAGGGAAGCAGATATGAGGAGACTTAAAGAAGTAATTCCTGTTCAACACAATCAGATGAAAACTACAGCCTGTCTGTTATTTCCATTCTACAGCTTTATTAAAATACTATATTCTCTGCAGCGCTGATATTAATCGTCATGACATTTTTGCAAGGCGTGAAACAAATGGAGTTCAGACTCTGATGTTGTGGAGAAGACAAATCTTTCAAAAATGGGGACACAAGCCATCCAAGTGACTTCTAATGTGAAGCTGCATTTATTTTACAGCAGTGCACCTGCCAGGTTTAAGACGAGGTGGCCAGATAGCTGCTAGAGAAAGTCAATATGCATAATTAGATCTGAGTGTTGTGCAAAAATTCCTTAAATGAGACTTTCATGACTTTTATAAGAACTATGAATAAATTAATCAAATCTGTAAATGTGAGAAAAAGAGCAAAGTGTGTGCTGTTTGTAGTGTAACTCACGCAAATGATCCTTTTATTGATAATATATACCTCTTTCTTTGTTTTAGATTTAATATTATCCCAGACATTGAATTGGCACAAAAACTATGCCAATTCAATGTAGACAAGTTATAAATATTGTTAATACTTGCATAAGTTAACATAGTGTAAAAGGTGTGAAATGAACCAATCCTTAGGAGAAATCTTCTGGACGATAACTGCAGTCCTCGGTTTTCCACAGCAGCCACACGAGGTGGTTTCTGATCTTCTCGTATCTTTATGGAAAGAGTGTCAAGTCAATCTTTGTTTTCTGCAATATGTTGAAGTGGATCACTCCATTGTCGTGGTTTGCCTCTGTGTCCTGATCATGCCGTTTCTCTGATTTAGAGCTTTGTAACCAATCGTTGAGGCGAAGGTGGGAGGAGAAACAGCGAGGTGGGGCGGGGCGCAGGGCTGGCTGGTTATTTTAGTTCCCCCCCCCACCCCCCTCAGCACCACGGCAGCTCCCCGCCACTTGTGTGTGGGCTGCAGCGAAGCGACGCTCAAAACGCGGCAGGATCAGGTTAAAAACCCCGACTCGTATCGATCTGCAGATGAACCACGAGTTCACAGCGCGAACGTAAAGCTTCCTCCTCTCCCCTCCTTCTGCTTGATGCCTGAGTTGTCTCGTTTTGTGGCCTGACTGAGAAGACCAACCTCCTTTAACTGCATTGCCTCTGCGTCTGCTGGCTTTTGGCTCTTCATTCTCCTCCTGTTACTGGCGGCTACCGTGTTGTGAAAGTGTGTGTGTGTGTGTGTGTGTGCGTGCGTGCGTGCGTGTGTGTGTGTGTGTGTGTGTGTTTTACTGTTGTTTGCAACAAACGGACAGAAGAGAGTGAGCTGACCTGTCCGAAGTTGTTTTTCTTTCTTTTTGGATTTTTTTTTCTCTTATGTTAAAGCTGCTTTCTTCTGAAAGAATCTCTGCTTTGGTCTGTAATTAATAAAATCAAGGAACTGAGGGATTTGTTTCCATGCTCAGGAGTGGATCTTACTGGAGGAAGCAGGGAGAAGATGAAGTTGAGTAGTTTAACTGGCCTATGCTGCATAGTCTGAGATGAGATAGACGACCTGCATCTGCAACATTGGCGGAAATCATCCCATCAGAGTGGAGCATTCTATATGGGCAACACATTAAGCTCAGGATGAGGTGCATTTGTGACTTTTTGAACTGCACCTAAGAAAAAGAGGGGGGGTCCCTCTGTACATCCTGCTTCCACAGGAAGAGACGCTTTTTTCCCCCCTTTTGCTGCCAAACGATTTAGGGCTGTTGCATCAAAGTGAACACTGGGAAAACAAAGGAAGCAGATTTCCTTTCGTCTCCTCCGTTTCACTCACTTAAAAGCATCCGACAGATCGAGTGAAAATGAAGAAGTTTCGGAAGGTGCTGGACGGTTTGACCACCTCCTCTCCGGGGGGGACTATAGGGTCCCCATCGTGCGGCAGCGCGGCTGGGACTCCCACCGCGGCGCCAACTCCCAAGGAAATCGACGTCCAGGAGACGCTGGTGTCAGAAAACTTTCAGCTGTGTAAGGTAGGTACACGCATTGAGCTGGAGGTCTGCAGCAGGGACGGCGCAGAGTCGATAAAAGCATCTTAATCTCAGTCCATTTTTTATATTTGTTCACGTTTCTTGCCAATGTTTGGGAGAGTTTACGGGCATGAAAGGATCAAGCCCCTGAAAAGTTTAGTTTCGAGCTCTGTAGCTGCGATCCACGGCGATCTCTAGTCCGCGGTGTAAACGCTTCAGCACCAGGGACAGCGATTCTGAACAAAACATTAAGCATTCAAATTGTCTCTGCTCTTCTATTAGACTTCACGCTTTCAAATGAGGCGATTAGTTGCTGCGTTTAGTTCACATGCGAGGCGCTTTTGTTGCAGCAATGCTGCTGAAACTGGCGTTTGTGGAAGTGTTACAGTATACAGTTCTGGGCAGTCTGCTGTCCCCATCTGTATGTGCAGCACGGCTCCCGAAATGAGCGTGCTGTGTAGCCGCAGTAGCTCACACACATGTGCTACAAACAGTGCAAAGGGAGTCAATGAATAGCAACCAGCCCGCGTTGCATCAGCAAGCGAGCACGAATGGTGTGGCAGCGATGACATAACTGGTGTCCCTCCCTTTGCATAGAAAAAAAAGTGCACATCAAGCCAGCGGAGGGGCCCTGCAGTGCTGTCCTAGCTGATGCGCCTTTCACTGGGAAAGAGGGAGAGAATAAGGGAGGGGGTGAAGCTTGAATGCATGGGTGGGGGTATTTATAGCAGCGACTACCGTGCATAGCAGCCAGTTTTCTGAATGCATTTTGCTGCGTTTATTTATTTTTCCCCTCCTTTGCCCCCCTGATAGATAATGGGGTGCATTGTGGGCATGGCTGTTAATAATTCATTGAGAAGCCTGAAGAAAAAACACAACAAAACACAGGGTGTTTTGCAGAGCTGGATTATTACTGGGCAAAGTGAAACTGGTTGGGGAGGGAGTGGGTTGGAGAAGACTGAGGAGGGAGGTTGATTCACAAGCTGAGAAAGATGCTGCAGAGCACCGTATAGCAAGTAAGAGAATTTGCTAGAAGAGAGCAGAGCAATATAGACTGGTCCCATGCAGAAGGCTGCATCCCCTCGCTTAATGGCTCAATACATTGACGTAACTTCTCTTGAGGAACCTGTGAATGCAGAAATATTACCTTCCAATCTACTATCACCAATTATTTGTAGCTTATTTGCCTGTTGTATGAGTAGATTTGGTTTCTATTTCTCCAAGCAACAGAGAAAATGTTGAGAGAGATGAGGACCTGGATGTGTCCCCATCTTTTTCTACATTATCTATAAAAATCAGGGTGGAATGAGAAGGTTGCATGTGAGATTGACATCATGTTCTATGATAATAGCTGCATTTTGTATCTCTGCGGTGAGGATGTGCTGATATTTCTGCTCTCTCTTGTCAAGCAGAAGCAGAGCATGATGTGCAGAATACAACAAATGAAACTATCTTTAACTTAGCTTTTTGTCATGGACAGAGAACAAACCGGTTTTCCACAAAGGAGCCCGTCTTTCTGAATTTAAGCGTAAATTTCAATTCTATGAAGACAATTGATACGAGTCATTGTTTGGATCAAACTGAGCAAGCAGAGACAGTGAAACCTGTCTCAGGAATGTTCTAGTCTGAGAGTGCCTTTATTCTCAAATAAACAGTAAGAGAAGCAAGGAAGATATCTAATTTTACCCTTCCATTCATTATCCCAAATATATTTAGACAGGATCTAGACTTTCTGGAGTGGATATAAATCTGTCAGCTGGTGCAATACGATGTGTGGGAGGGTTTGGCAAACTTCTCAAAGTAGTCATGACTTCTATCCTTACTGTGGAGTGTAGGAAGATGCATTAAGTCATTTTTTATGTAATACAGTATTTTTGTTTACATTGGTTACAAAAAAAATTCTGGCTGAGGGGTTGTAGCTGAGATGCTGAAACAAGCTTTCAAATGAAATCAGTCTAAAGGTTGAAGCTAATGAAGGAAATGGGAATCAGTGGCTCTGCGTATTGATTTTTCTAAAAGAGGGAAATGAGTTAATTTTGTGATAGAGGTAGCAAGATAAAACATAAATACCCACCAAACTAAACTCCCTCACTCTAAGTGGTAGCTAATATGTCAAATATCTATCATTTTTTCTAAGAATTTTTATCACATTGCTTTATTTACTACTTGATAACAAACAAAGAAAAGACCAAAAGTATGTTGTTGTTTTTTTTAACAAGAGCAAAATCTTGATGACAGTTAGTCATATGTATGCCTGTGATTCAGAGACTAAAGGTTATCTCACTTCTTCAGGAAAATATTACTCACCAACGTTTATGCGACTCTCAGAACACAGAGAAGGTCACACTAGTGCATACTGGAGACTTCAGTCTTTACATTGGACAAAACAGTTATCAAAATACTAACAATCGTGTGATATTGTTTCTTAGGTAACCGAGACCTGTGCTTTGTCTGAGCTTTTTTCAGACCTTAACCCCTTGATTGACTAGAAAATACTTTGCAGAGTGTCACATTTCTCAATTTATCACCTGAAATATCAGAAAAAGAATTCAACTCTGATTAAAAATGTATTTTATATTTTTAAAACGATCATTTTTAAAATATAACTCGCAGTCCTTTACTTTCACCTGAACTTATTCACATTTTGTCATGCTAAAGCTCTCAATGTTAATGTCTTTTATTTGGATTTAAGTCAATAGACCACACAATTGTGCAGTTGTAGGACAATGGTATTTGTTTTTTGTTTTTGTCTAATTCATTTTAGGTTATTTTGCAAAGAATAATAACTAAAATGCCTTATTTTGTTCTAGAAAATTGCATAGACTCATTAAAATACATAAAAATTTGTGACTGTTTTGTGATGTCTTCATATATGATCCAACAAAACAGTAGAATATATAACTTTCACAGTTCATGGGATGTTTAATCTGTTGTGTCATATTCTGTGACAGAACTTTGATCAGGCATGACCAAGTTGCCAAAATTGCAATCAGATGCCTTAAAGTGGAGTGGAGCCTGCAGTTTCAATCACAATCGTCAATGACGCCACCACTGCATAATGCTTCTTCTTCATCTGAAAATGAATGAATTACTTTCCTCATCAAGTTGGTACAATTTGATTTTAATGACTGTTATTTAAATTTTTTGAAGTCTCTTCACCCAAATGACTTCATTCATATTGCATGTGTAACTCCCATTTACTCCATAACCTCTTTGAAGTGAAGTCCTGTCGGTTCTAAAAATGGTTCCATATTCATACTGAAATTAAGATTATGACTAATTATTCATGGGATTAATAATATGTAGATATATATTTGGGTTTTGTGGCTGAGCATGTTTGAGGTGCATGATGTGCAAAGGTTTGCACAAGTTTTAACTCCCTCAAAATGAGGGTTTAAAATTGTGTGTGATTAGACTGGGGCAAGAAGTAGAGGGTAGGTGAGGTTAAGGACTGTAGAAATTGGAAAACCTGACCATAATCATTCTCTGATGTGTCAAACTGTTTCTTATCTTGCCTTATAAGTTGGTGCATCTGCAAATGCAAACACAAAGATCATTCTTTTTAAGTGCTTGTGAAGAAGAAAACTTGACTTCTAATTTACTTGGTTTTATACAGGGAAAACAAGTTATTTGAACAAGGAGTGAGTGAAAGAACCCATTAGTGTTAAATACAAAAAAAAAAAAAAGATTCTAAAATAGAAGGTGGCCTCAGGTTTAATCTTTCTAACACCTACGGTGAAGCCGTGAGTCATCCCCAGCAGATTTACAGAATTCACACCTTGGGACATGTGACTAAAACAATTCACGCAGCATCATTAGAGACACATTTCAGATGTCAGGCAACAACAACCCAAACATTGAATTGAATAGAAGATACAGGACACTGACCTGCAAGGGGTAACTGGAACAGTTACCCCTTTAGTGACCTTAAAGACCCTACAGTGAGATGTTTTTCTGATTACAAAGCCTGTTGCTTTCAAACATATTCAAAACTTTGTCTTTTTGATGAGCGCGGTAACTTCTTCAGAAAATGAGAAGACCAGTTACCTTTTACCCAGGCATTTAGGATTGTCGTGTCTGAAAATGTAAATAAGCACAAAGAGATTTGTCTTAAAAGTATATGATGTGTCTCTGCTTTATGTTGTGTATGTGTATTAGAGTCTTTTTTATAATTATTGATCAAATTGAACACTCTACAAACTGCACAATCAGACTTTATAATTGCAGCTTCTAAATAATGTGACAATTATTAGCTGAACTAATCAGAAAGGAAGTAACATGATAAATAGGATTTTTTTTTTCTTGGTTTATACGGATTTTTTGTTAACTTTAGTTTTTGAATGTTGATCATTTTTTGTGTTGGGTTATGTTTCTGATTTGTTTGCATTTCTGATTTCTGTCGGTCATTTCTCAGTTCATCTTCAGTTGTTTGCCTTCCCTCTCAGCTGCACCCAGTTTCTAATCAACCACCTGCTCTTTGTTCAGTAATCAACTGTAGCGCTTGAATATCTCTCAGGTAGTCAGCTCCTTTTACATCATCCTGTTATTGTCATCAGTTTGGTTCCTTGTGTTTTGCTGGAATGCTTCTTTGGATTCTCCCCTGGACTTTAGTTTTCTAAGATTTTTTTTTAACATGACAAACTGTTTATTTGTTCTCGCCTGCCTCCTCACTGCATTTGGATGCTGTTTTCCACCTTTCTATGACAATAAAGGCAAAATATTTGCCACGTCAGCGACTCCAAACATTTAGCAAGCTGGTGTAGGTCAGTTTTTATCAGAATAGACAGAGCATCAGCGTAATATCAGATATTAGGCAAACTTATTAGTGTGACATTTGAGTATTTGTTTATGTATACACCTCAGCAATGCGGTAGATATATTGAAGCCCCTGAGTTGCAGTGCTAATAGCAGGACATTGTTTTGCCTGGATTTTCTAATGAAATTATCAACCTATTAAATTATGCTAGTGAAACACCAGACAGTTGTGAAGATGCAACTATTTTAGTCAGTTATGTTGATTATTTTATTAAATTTTGATTAGTTTTATATATACATGTTTATATCACTGCTTTTAGCTCACGGGAATCTCTTCATGACTTGAGGCAAGTGAAGATACTGCAGTCTGCTGAAGGGAGAAAGAAAAAAAGGCTTACTTGTGTTTGCTGCAGTATTGCAATAATTGCATTTTCGTCCCCTTAGCCATAAAAGTTTCTGTTAAATAAAGGAAAACTTTATATGAACTGGCTTTCTCGGATCGTCTCCACATCTGCATTTAAATATTCAGTTCTAACCTTTGATACATAAATCTTTGTGTGGAATTTTTTAATTTAAAACTATGTGCTGCTAGGTCATCTTGACCTCAATGCATTTTTTAATCTGCTTTAATAAGTGATTAATCTCAGAAGGAGATGTACAATTAGCCAGAACAGCAGCGCAGTGTCTAATTTTGAATTAGTAGACACTCTTTTTATATTGTTATCCCGTTTGTCCCTGATAGGATGCAAAGATGAAATTAACAAAAAAATGTTTTGCTTTGTTATAAAAATAAATCTGCTTTATTTGAAAGGTGTTCTAATTCTTGATCATGCTTCTTAAATTTAAATACAAAAATTCTTCATGAAATCTTATAATTATACTAATCTTCTATTTTCATTGTCTGTTTGTCTCATCTAGAAAGTATTTGTGCTACTTCATGTTTTTTTAGGATTACACAGCTATTTACTCAACTGTTTCCCTAACAACCATCTGCTTGTCATGTAATGTATCTTTTTTATTCTGTCTCTCTGTGAACAATAGTGCAGTGACGCAAGACAAACCTCAGACTTGTTCTGTCAATAAAGGGCTATTCCATATCATACACAGAAACCGCTTAGATGCCTTAACCTTTAAAACCGTAGCATAAAGGATCATGGGGTGAAATAAAATTCAGATGTAACAGATCGGTTTAAAGAAAGTTTTCCTTACATGTTTTTTATTAGAGGGAAATTACATATTTCATGCTTTGTGCATGTACTTAGCAGAAACCGTTCAGAATATGATGCTAGTTGAAAAGCCAACTTTCTTATTCTTCTGAAGGAATTTTAGATGGGTTTTTTTATATTCTTAACCTTATGTTCTAAGTTTAGTATTTTGGTGTTAACCTCTGCTTTTTTCTACATCTTCTTCCTCCGTCAGCACCATATATTTGCTTGTAAGGATGACATCACCCTCACTCCCTCAGCAGCGACCCCACAAGCTCTCCATGGGTGTGATGACTCAGTGGGTTGACTTCCAGCTAGTCTCACATTACCATGTGTCGGCTGCCTGTCAGAAGCCACAGTGTGGGATCAATTAAGGAGTAGCTGATGTCAGGCTAGCAGGATAGTATGGAGGAAAAAAACAACAACAACATATATAGGATACATTTTCTGTAATCCATATTCAGGTGGAGCATGAAATTCTGTTTTCCTCAGCATCTTTAGAAAACACTGAACCCTTGAAAACACAATACGCACAGATTTCTGTAACGTCTCACAAATGCTATGTAAAACCATTTGCTGTTGTGTCATACTCTACATTTTGTTGGTGTCTGTGACAGCATGTGTCTGAGAGAGTGAACGAGAAATAGACGCCTCTTGATTTTTGTGTGGGCTTTCAAACACTTTGTCCATTCAGTGACAGCAGACTGCCTGCCTCACCTCACGCTGTGCAAATATAATCGAGTGAGCTTTTCAAACAGATCACCGCTTCACTTAGTTTTCAGTGTTTGCACTCTCAAGTAGAATGAGCTCATGCAATGGATTTTTGTATGTGTTTCATTTAGAGGATAAAATTCAAGTTGCATTCATTTTTGAGAAATAAAACAACCTGTGCACGGGATTATGCCTCTGAATTTGTCACTAAAGTTGACAAATAAATGCAACAATAGCCAGTGATCCTTCTTTCCATCCTTGATGCAGTTGTTTAAAGTTTTCAAACCTGTATTATACTGTTTCCATAGAAACATACTCAGGAAATAGATTAAAGTCAAATGAGACCCACAATGACACAAAATATGTCTGTACTGAGAATTCACATACAGTATTGCATAACACACAGGTGACTCAAGTGACTTGCTTCCATTGTTGTCGTTTACTGGGTCAAGGTGACGCATTGTTGCCAGTCTTGATTTGTTTTAACTTTTTTACTGCGTGATGCTTTACCTGAATTTAACTTACTTCATTTTAACAAGGATAAAATTGAGAATATGATTCTATTTGTCTATGTGGCTCAAATATAAAATCAATTATATTGATTCAATTACATTTCTGGACCTGAATCAGCCTCCTTTGTTGCCTAAATATTACAGTCCTTGTAAATGAGTTCTGTGTAAACTGGACTAAATTTAAATTTAATTAATAACCTCTAAAATGAAAATGGTCCTGTAATGGACTGGTGATTCCTGTGACTGCTTTAGGTAGGAACCTGCTCTTCTGCAGCCCTGCAAGGACAGTAAGATACAGAGACTGGATAGGTGGAGGGATAACTTAAATGTGACTCGATTTCAAGAAGACTGAGATGCTTCCACATTAACGTAATAGCAAGGCTACAGTGGTGGGTGGAAAATATAACCGCATGAGTAAAATTGACTATATCCACTTCAAGGGAGTCATAAATTCTCATAAAATGTTTTGCTACCCCCCTTTTCTAACTTGAATCAGAATGGCATACACACAAAAGTAATACATACATTTTTAATCTCATCCAAAATCTTTCTTTGTCTGTTTATTTGATTCAAGCTTTAATTGGGATGGTCAGTGTGTTACGAACATAATTCCCATCATGCAATTTATGTGCATGATTGAGTCAGTGACCAGACAAGTGCAAACCAATACTTTTGGAGTAAAATTACAATCTAAGACGACAGGTGAAAATTCAGCAAAGCTTCAAATCAAACATGAAGTTTGTTCAAGATATATTTTAATGTGTAAAAGTTCTTTCTCATACACATTTGTTTAACATTTCACAAAAATGTCTTTGATGTCTCTTAGGAGGAAATTATACCTCATGTTACTGTTACAATGCATTTTCAGCATATGATTTAGCGAGTGGTAAAAACACACTCTCATCCATGAGACTGTTCAGGGAACTACCAATTGCATTAGCTTGAATGTATTGCACAGTGTTTAATAATTCATAAATGCAAGAAGCTCAGCTTTTAGGACCGTCATATGGAGTAGAATACCAGGAAATACATTTTAAAGCAACAGACTTTTTTTTAATTTCCATTTTAAAATATTTATTCTTTTAGTTAAAGAATAAACTAAAAGTATGTCAGGAAGACATACTGGTCTCCTTGGTATTATTCATTCATCCTTGTTGAATTTACATGTGATGGACAGCTTGGCTGTTTTGGTTTGTAAGGTTAAACCACATGTATTGTAGATTACCGCATGGTTGCTTTGTGACCTCAGGGATGCATGGAAACACAACTCAAAACCCCAGCCTACAGTCTTAACAATCACCCTCCACCCACGCACACATGTGTACGCATTGCTCTGCGATTACGTAAAATGAATTATGTATTTTTGGATATCAAGCCCACGCTCTCATCTAAAGTGATATGTGCTTAACATTAAAGGGTCAAATGCATAAGAGTGATGTTAAATGCTGCCGAATGCTGGATGTGTCACCGCAACTTTTTATTGGGAGTAATGAAGTGAAAAATAATTTACTTTCCAGAGTAAGGTCAGGTATTAATAATGATGTGAAGACAGGAGAAGAGGTAAAAACTGAAGATGAAAGAAAAATGCTACAAAGTCAAACAAATTAGAAGCAATTTCTGATAAAACGTGGTGAAATATTAGCTCTGCTAAACAGTGATGCAAAAACACCAGCAACTTTTCACAGCCTTTAGGGAAATATGGGTGTGTATTTCTTTCTATTGTTCTATTATTCACATATTGCTGTAAAAAGTATTTCCCTTTTTAAAATCTTCTCTTTACACTTAAATGTTTCAGATCAACAGACCATTTTTTATGTTAAATTTTCCAAGCCAAGATACTCTCTGAAGTATCAAAGAAATACATCAAAATAGAACATGATGTGGTCTGATCTAAAGAAATTCAAGAACAGAGTAAAATGGTAATTCACATCTGTTGGTCTATAAAGAGTTGCAAAGACATTTCTAAGTTCTAGAAACTCAAGTGAAATACAAAAAGAGCTATAATCCACAAATATAAAACATAAGTAGCAGCACTGAACTTCTGCAAGAGGTGCTAGCTGTCCAAAATAATTCCAAGAGCAGATTAATGACTCATCTGGGAGTCACAAAAGACCCAGAACCCCTTATAAAGAACTACAGGCCTCACTTGCTTCAGTTAAAGGGATCATTTGTGTTTCAACAATAGGAAAGTGACAAAGCAAAAATATGAATGTTCCAAGGCCAAAACAAAAATGCCTCCAGGAAGTCTTGGTCATAAAATAATTATTGTTTTGAAGGAGACCATTCAAAATCTGATAGAAATGCTGTTGAATGATCTTGAGCAGGGAATTTGGGCTGAAAACAACCTCAGGGTGGCTGTGATGAACAATTCTTCAAAGAAGAGTGGATCAACTTCCTCTGCAGAGATATGAAAGAGTCATTACCTGTTTTCACAAATTCTTGAGGGCAGTGGTTGCTGCAACCAGTTTGATTGTCAAGGGAAATTATGTCTTGATATATTATAGGGCAGGGATGTTTGAGTACTTATTCTCTATTATCTTTGGCTGGCATAAAATGTAGTTGTTGTTAGATTGGACATATAGAATAACACACTAATGGACCAAAGCAGTTTCCCTTTGCATCTTCATGCATCTTTGTGTTTACTGGTGCTACTGCTCATGGTCACATAGCTTGTAACCTGAACTGGTGATCATCTTTAAGGTCACAAATCAGGCGTAACAGCCAGAACTGTGACAATCCTTTTGAAGTTACAGATGGCATCTCAGTGGCTTTGACGATAGTGGCCAGAAACAGGGAGTAGTTACACAGCAGGCCATGCTTTCAAAATAAACTAAGAGGAAAACCCTGCAAAATGGAGTATGCTTATTTGAACATCCTTAAACTACAGACTGCACTCAAGAAAACCCCCTGATGACTGGATGACGAATTTCAAAGTGATTTCTAAGCTCTCTTGTAGATTTTGGGAAGCACCATGAATGACAAAATGCCTTTAAGCTATTTTTTCTGGTTGTAGCACTGAGCACAGATATGCTAGAACTTTTAATGAATTATATTATAGTGTAACTATTCTAATTACTATTAATTAAATGTAATTATTAATAATCTCAATGGTAGGTTATTGGTGTATTTTTTTCTCATTGTATCCAGAGTTATTATCAAAAACTGTTGTTCATATCTGCATTTAAAACCTTCAGTATTGTTGGTCTCATTCTTATCTAAATCAGGCTGCAGTTCAAGGAGTGTGTTCAAAGAAGAGTTAGTGTTTCTAACACATAACTCCAAAACTGGTCTATGCCAAAATAGGTAGTAGCTATGAGTAAATTAACTGGCTGCAGATGTCGTCTGTTGCTCTACAAGTGAGATCATCAGTCTGCAGAGAAGGAATCTTTTATGGATTCACACATTCATTTTTAGACTTCTCACACACTGGGTTCTCACACTGTGTACATTTGATGGCTGTTCTGAATATGCATGTGTGTGCGTGTATTTAAGCCCAACACAGTACTGTAGACTTGCTGATTAGATCTGGTTTATTTTTAGTGATGAAAGGAAAGTCCCTTCATCACTTCACTTTCACAGATCATCAGGATGTGAAATTTCTGAACTACTTCATTCATGTAGAAGCTCAAAGGAGCATTTAGTATCATAAGCATGAATAGCTGACATTTCAGTCTGGATCTAGGAACCAGCAGCCAATAATTCATACAGATAATTCATCAAAATCATCCAAAACTTCTGTTTAGACTTGTTCAATAATCTGGCTCTGCCTGAAGCTTCTTCATAACTTTATCCCCTGTAATCATAGATACTCTGTCTACTAACTAGAGACAGTAGGTGGAACTGAATCAGAGTAGAAGAGTGTGGATGCAAATGGATGCCACATTTTCAAAAATGATCTGAATGCTTTTGCAAAACATTTAGACTGTGATATGTTTACTTTTATTATGTAAGACAAAAACAATTAAGGGTCAGTCAAGGATGACTTAACTGTAACTTTTAAAAATAATTAAAAAAATACTATTAAACTTTAACCTTCAGTTGAAAAATTAATGCATAGATGTTACTTTTTATGAATAATTGGCACAAGGCCATGCTTTTTTTTTTTACCAATTTATTTTTTTCAACATTTGTTCCCACGCTCAGACATCCCTAATCTCTTCTTCCACTCCTCCTCCCAGAAATCTTCCTCTCCAATCCACGTTCTGTTATGCCTTCTCTTTATTTTAGGCAGCTCCTGACAAGATCAAAGGAATTTTAGAGCAACCTCAAAATATCTCCCTTCTTCAAACGATGGTAGGCGAAAGACACATGCGCCGTTGTTTGTTTGATGGGTGCTCTGACTCTGTAAAGTCATGTTGATTGGAATGGTTGGTTATGACAGGAATAAGCAACTCTGATTCTCCCTGCACCACTGCCTCTCATCCTGACACGTAGCCTGGGGGGACAGGTGCTAAAACACCTGGGTGATGCATAAGAACAGTTTGGGTGCACAAAGGCAACACATTGCACACACTAAAGCAGGCTATGTACACAAGAAGTTCATACGGTAATGCGAGACGACGTGCAGAACCAGTTTATATTGCCACACTTTTGCTCCAAAGTTTGTTTGTTTTTCAGATTTCTTATTGGCCAAATTTACCTGCCAGGTTTCCTTGGTAACTTTCTGAAACATTAGCTGAACATATGGGACCAACATATTGTTAATATTAGTATTTGTTTGTCAGTTAGCTAATGGCCATCTCATTTATCAATGACTCAATCTGAAAAGCAGATGCAGAATACATTGTTATTTTAAAAAGGTTGTCTTTGTTGTTATTCTTTTTTTTTTAATCACATTTAATCACATTGCAACGTAATTAGTTAGATGATGGTCTGTATTTCGCCCACTGTTTTTGTGGGTTCATGTTCCTCATGAATAACTCACAGCGTTCCAGTGTCTCTTATCAATCTAGACAGCGGCTAACATGTGCAGTTGGATATGTGATCAGTTCACACTACGTTTGTGCGACTGAGCTTGGTTTTCCTCACACTCTTGCAGGCTCCAGTCTTCATCCAGTGTCACACTAAGAGTTTCGTTCCGACTCACCCCTCTAACTGACTGCAACTATTGCAGACAGATGCAAACATTTTCCAGCTTGGAAGCAGGGGTAAAATCAGGCAGAAAATCATGTCGAGTGTTCCCGGCTTACCTTGAAAATAAGAGCATTAAACATAGATTCAATGTGTGAAGCTTGAAACATTCACTTTTTTTTTTTTAATCTGGGGAAGTTGGCGCACACTTATTTCTCCAGACAGAAGCAGATGATGATATACACTAAAGACAGCACTTTGCAAGACATACTTTAATTTAAAATTAAATACTTTTAGAGCAAGATCTCATTCCATCTCCTTGTTGGCATTCATTAAACGTTAACTGTTTAAAATATAGTTATAATCCAAACTACTGTCATTAATATGTCTGTTTGCTGAGTGGCAAAATGAGTTGTGCTCAGCATTATATCCCTACCATAAAGAAGAGTTTAATGACATGAAGTAGCATACTTGTTTTAAGCATAATTATTTCAGAACTATCCCCAAAGGATCAACTAAAACAGAAGTTAGTATATGTTTTAGTACATTCAGGGTGACACTAACATGCTCTTATTTAACTGGAAAACACCAGTCACACATTGGATCCAGGTACGTTCCCATTTAAATAAGCATCATCTATAAAGCAGTATAAACAAACCATATGCCTTAAACATATAGAAAACTTAAAAGGATTACGCAGTCATATACTGTTTGATATATATAATAAACACCTGAAAGGTATTTCTCTGAAGCAAAATACTCAATTTATTTAAAAGAACAATTTGGCATTCAAAATATGTAATGTAATCCAATTATTTAGGGTAAATAAATCAACCTAATGTCTCCCCCCCCAAAAATTATAAATCCTCTCAGACCAAACAGCCTCGCCAGGTTAAGAAGAACGAGAATAGTTTGGCACTGTTGCAGGAAGACCACATGTGCCCTATTTACTTATTGGAGTGATAAAATAATAGCTAAAGATACTGCAACGCGTAGGAGGGAATTACCTGTTTGTGCTTTACTTTGTTAGTGTTTTTTGTATCTTGTTTGGTAAGGATTCAACTAACTGAAAATAACACCATCATTCCTCTTAGATTTATTAAATAGACACAAGGCATTTGAGATTCATGAAAAAGGGTGTTTAAAATTGCACAGCCAGATGATATAGTAAAAACCACTTGGTTGGATTTGATGTTTGGATGAAGACCGAATCACGAATTGCATTTAAAACATATTGATATATTATCTCCACACTATGAGCAAGAAAACTAGTTTACCTCAAAAAGCTTTGGTTTTAATTCACAGTGAATACTTAAAGTCTAGACTATGTGTGCACAATTATAGGTTTGTGAAATAAGCTAATTATAAGTTGAACATACATGTGTGGATTTTTTAAAAACAGCAATTCTGAAATAGTGCAAGGAAACCTTTACATATTTTGTTGGCACATCTTCCTTTAGCCTGATGTCTGGCCTAAACACCTTACGTCCCTCCTTACTGCATTCATCTTTAGATCTGTTGTGGCATATACACACGTCAGCCTTTCAATAACAAACTTAGCCTAGAAAAATTGTTCATAAATTATCTATTGGCCCACTTTTCTGTTCCAGTCAAAGGAAACAGAGCAACTTCTTTTGGCTTTGAAAAATAAGTGTCTTTCAATTTTTTATTAGTGAAAAATGTACCGGAAAGCTTTAGATGTGAAGGGCCAAGCACAAGCTCAGATAAGCTAAAAAGCAGGAGTTACTGCTGCTGTTAGTTTGAGACTAACAAATCCAGACAGAGTCCTGCTACAAAATGAAAGGTAAGCTAACTAATTGTTAAACATCACCGATAAACACTCGCTTTTAGCAGTAAGGTAAGTTTTAGCCAGAAAACCAAACAAGACACATAATATTATGTTTTATTAAACCAGATTTACAGTACTTTTTCTATTTAAGATCATCAAAAAAAAATTCAATATAAGCCATTAAGTGTAAAGTAAATAAATATTTAATAAAGGACTAATCCGCACTGCTTATTAAATCACAAATTAGCAGAATAACATCAATGATTTTTAAAAGTTCCATTTTAGTGACTTATTAATACCAAACCTACGACATTAATAATCTTAAGTAAATAGGACTGGTCTGACAACATGAAGTAGATTTCAAGATCTAAAAAAGCAACACAAGTAGAGATGAAAAACTGAACCGTTGATGTGTAAAGGTCTGGGAATGATGACAAAGCCATTTTTAAGACTTTGTTGCTTCACTAAACCACAATGCCAAACTTTCTGCATAATACTATTCAAAGCAGAACATACAGTTATGTCCTTGAGAAGCAAAAAGTGAGCACACAACGCTAACATAAGCAGAATATATGAAGCCACTTCTAACAAAACAATCGCCAGAACATTATATCAAACAATAAATTATTGTCTAAGTTGAAGTTGGTCAACTTAGCATTATTTGCTGTGTCAGTCGTTTCCATAGGCAAAAAGAACTGACTCCTTAACTAAACAGAAACAAATGCTTATTTTTATAGCAATAACCATATCAAGACTAAAATTGTGCTTTCTTTCTGCCAAATTTTGCTCAATTTTTGCAACAAAAAAATGCTTTGTTGTGGAAATTTTACAAGCAAAAATGTACAGGAATTGCTGTGACCTGCCATGCATAACACAAGGCTTTATAAATTCTGCTTCATTAGCATTTCACCATTGTCAGCACGCAAACACGTTTCTTACCAAGTGTTACTCTCCATTTCTCAGAACGCTTGCTTCAAACTGCAAATCACAAGTGGCCTCTTAAATTATTCTACAATTGCATCCTGGCTTGTGAACAAGGATTCTCCTGTTGTTGTATAAATAAATGTAGCAACACAAAAGTGAGGATGTGGTGTGTACTGGCAACATCTTAATGTACCTGTGGAATGTTGTCATTGAAGATGCAATGTGATGCCATGTGCAGAATAAATTAAGCAAAACGAAATCATTTGGGTCAATTCTTTGGACAACTGAGCATCACTGAATCCATTTTATTATAAAAGTTATTGTTAAGGATGCTCTTTGCTGCTCATACTAACTATCTTCATTATTTTGTATAAAAAAACAAAGCTTTTCAAGGATAGGTGCGGCTCTGAGACTATTTTTAATACTGATTTTGAATCAGTAAAATCATTACCTATCAAAAGTATTTCTCCCACTTTTTTTTTCTCACCGAGTGAAAAAGTACCTGTCTTGCATTTCCTTTTTATAGATCTTTCCCTGTTTGAACACCATGTATTTGGTTGAGCGACTCATTAACAGACTCCTGCAGAAAGATATATGCTGAGGAGATAATTTCTCTGCTTGAAGAAGGTGACTTCAAGCCGGGCAGGGACCCGTAAGGTGAGAAACTGCCTACTTTAGCAATACAACCAAACACTTCTATGTGAGTTTCATTAAATATGAAAGACCAGAGTTGATCGGCATTAAAAGAAAATAGAGATACGCCTTCCAATATTTTTGGAATATATGTGGAAAAAGTTGGCATGCATTTGTGTTTCTTGATCCCCCTCAGGAAAACCACTTTGCACAATTGACTTCAAATGTCACCTGAACGGCAGAAAGAGACATCTTATCTGTAAATTATTCTGCTCTTTGCAGCATATGTTCTGGCAAAAGCCATCGTGTCGAGGCCCACAGTTGTGAAAATAATTGACGCTCAGTTACAATACAGGTTCCAACCACATGGTGGCAGTAATGTAACAGTCAGTTGTTTAACAAGCTCTGATAAGCAGAAGAATAAGCCTGGCACTAGATTGTAACATATGGTTATTGAGAAGAGTTTAAAATGAAAAAAAAAAATGGAGACCTCTCAGTATTAAAAGATATTTGCGAAAGTACAACCCTGACTTCATTAAGCACAGTTTTGACAATGGAGGTAACGAGGCAAAGCCCAGAAACGCAGTGTGTGGAGGGATGGCTAATGCTGTGGAACAAAGCTCTGAACTCTTCGAAATTAAGGTGCCATCCAGAAATTAAACATCCAATGCTGGATATTTTTATTTTTTCCAAGAGAAAGGAAGATGGGCTACCAATCTAGGAAAGGTCAGTCATGTCACCCAAGTCTGCTTTAGAAGCCAGACTCGTATCCAAATGGGTGGCAAGGAGTAAGAAAGCATTCAACACAGCGGAGGAGTTTATTTTTCCACTATGGATATGTTCTGTGAGATGATTGCTGCCAAGAAGTTGTTGACCATGGCACTCTCAAATGACACTGTGAGTGACCGTATTCCAGACATGGCTTCAGACATGCAAGACATACACTAGCTTTTGGAAAGAATAAGTAGCAGCCCATTTTTTTTTTTTAATTTCGAGGTAGACAAGTCCACTGGTATCACAAATTCTGCACTGTTGCTTTTGTCCACTTTCGAGGGGACAGTAATTTGGATAAAGACATGCTGTGTTTGAAGAGCAACTAATCTGAGCTACAGCTCAGGAATGTTTCTGGTGCATTGGTGACTACTTACGTGAAAATGGCCTGTCCTGAAAGGACTGTGTCGGAGTATGCGGTGAAAGTGCAGCATCGATGACTGGAAGGCATCACAGCATCATTAAGCATATACTTGACTGTGCACCAGAAGCTAAATAGACCCACTGTTTGCACCACCATGAAAATCTTGCTGCAAATAAGATGTCACCAGAGTTAATTTTGAAAACTGTCAACTTCACCAGAAAGAATGCTGTGAACTGCAACGGTTTTGCTAAGCTTTGTGGGGATAGAGAAGCAAACCATGCACAGCTACTCTGACATAGAGAGGTGAGATGTGTCTCAAGAGGACAGGTCCTTATGGATTTGTTTGAACTCAGGAATAAGGTTCTTTCTTTTCTCACCAGGAAAAAAAAATCCCTCTTGAAAATACCCACACAATATTCACAGCTAAACTTGCTTACCTGTGTGGCATCTTTCCACTACAGAGCCAGCTGAATAATAGGAAATAAGATGCTTTGTTGCAGACAAAACTCAAGCTTTCAAGAAAAAACTTGCTTTGTGGACAAAAAAGGACAAAAGAAAAGAGGATGGGCATGTTTCCACTTTTGTCTGACATTTTTGAAGGCTCTCTTTCCTCAGGTGAAGATCAGTGAAACAGTCTCTCGGCATCTGTCACAACTGGCTGAGAAATTTGATGAGTACTCCTGAGGATCCTAGAGTGTGGATTTTGGACCCATTTTCTGTGGATCCTACTAAAATTATGTCGCTTTCTCTTCACATCTGGAGTCCCAGCTTCTAAAAGTTTCTCTTGTCACCAATTTAAAAGTTACAGTAGTGCAAACTGGACCTGGGCTCCTTGTGGATTTTTGTCTCAAAGGAGTATCCATTTCTAGCAATGAGGAGTGTGAAACTTCCTCTACCATTCACAACCACATATCTGTGTGAATCAGGATTTTCCATTGTGGCTACAACAAAGACCAAAGCCCAAAGCTGACTCCTAGCTAATCTGTAAACTACTCTAAGAGTGATTCTCAACCCCATTCAAACTGGACTGGATGCGATTGTGTGCAAGAGGCAGGCCCGAGTGTCTCATTTAGAAGGGAACAAAAGAAAAGTGTGGTAGTTTGCCAAAAAATAAACGGTTGTGATCGTAATTTGTTGCAGATATGAAGAGCAGCTTCTGGTTCTGCCATGTAAAAATGAAAGTTGTTGAAGCAATTTTTATATTAATTTGCAGATTATATGGTTATATTTTCATTTGCATTTTATTTCATTGTGTTTTTACAGTATGTTTAATTTGAAAATTTATTTTTCAATGTATGCTTTTTTGCATTTTATTCCCCATTTTCCCATATGGAAATATTTGAGTATTTTCAAAAGTTATTTTTGTGGTCATAAAGAATCAAGAAAGTAAATAATTGTTGCAGTTTTTGTTCCATGAATTGCTGGCTTGTAAATGCAGAATAATCTTGTGATTATCTCATTATGATATCATATTATTTGGCATTTTTGCTTGTTAAGCTGTACATGTAGTCAATTTAAATAATGAATAGAAATCTAACAAAAGTGAGGACAGTTTGGTAAATTAATACATTTGTAAAAATGGGCCTCAGGTCACGTTGAACTAGAAAGGTTGGGATACGAAGTACAAAAAGGTTAAGAACCCCTTTGTTAGAGAATACTCATTATCATGAAGACTAAGATAAACAGCAGAAAGAAAACGACATAGCTGTAAAAAAGATTTTAAGGTTACAAAACAATAACCCAGGCTTTGGACATCTAATGCATCACCATTTCAGATATCAATCAAAAAAGAAAGCATAAGATCCAGCTGTGACACTATCAAGATACGACTGTCCTTCTAAACTGACACATTGGTTGACAGGAGCATTAAGCAGTGAAGAATTAACCAAGAAGCCAACAACAATTCTGGGATTGCTGCAGACATCCACAACTCTAGTGGGAAATACTGTAAAGAGCACAACTATTAGTAAAAGCACTCTAAAAATCTAGCCTTCATAGAAACATAACAATAAGAGTGTCATATGTCTTACAAAATATCATTTGTTGTAGCCAAATAAGATCAGTATGCAAAAAAAAAAACCTCAGTACTCTGAAGTTTGTTCTCCTAGAATGACAAAATGTGAAAACATCCCCAGGTATGAATACCTTTGCATGATATAAGCATGAACAATTGCTAGTAGTAGACTGTTTTTTTTTTTTGGGTTGCTTCATTAGCATGATGTTTTGCAGTGGCTTATGGTAACAGTGAGGAAGAGACAGTTGTGATTTTACCATACAAAGGCAATGCAACTCTTAAACTTGAATTTACTTGGCTATCTACTCACTCTTATGTGCAGACTTTTTGCTTCTCCTTGGCTTAGGCCAAAAAAGAAACAGCATTTCTGATCTCTTGTGCAGTTGCAATGCATGTTTCGTGGGATGCCAAGCTTCCTGAAAAGTGAGAAAGATCAATAAAACAGGATACATCGACTTTACTAATAATGGCAATCACCATAGGATTTAGCTGAGGTATTCAGACAAGTTTGCTAAAATACATATTTCACATTGTTGGCAAGATCAGGAAAGTTAATTTGTACAGCACTATTCATACATAAGAAAAACCTTACATCTGCCCTTACATAACATCAGTGGAAAAACACAGAAAATAAATAAGCAAAACATACTGAGAGAATAGAAAATATTGTTCCGTCCTGCTAAGTAACAAAACATCAATTTATGTTATATAATAATTATGGATAATTGTTGTTTTTGAACATTTGGGAGGGAAAATCTGATGTGATGTTGTGCTGAGATGTGTTTGTAGATCCAGCTCCTCAGTGCACAATTGGCTGGCACTGGTAGACATGGATGCTGACTGCTATTTATAGAACCAGGGGTCTAGACCAGCTCTGCAGCTGAGCGCTGCAAAGAGAGAGCGAGAGGCTGGTGGGTGGCATGTGGTGGTATCAGTCTGTAGGGGGTGGGGATATTTATGAGGACTGCATCTGATAGAGCATAAGGCCTGTGCATAAATGTGTATTTGTGTGGACTACAACGTGAAGAGTAAAGCAGGTAGATGGAGAACATTTGTATAAACTAGATAACACATTTCTCAATCCCTTGGCACTTTTGTGTGTACAAGAAGGGGGCTGGTACTCCTGTATCCCAGCAACTGTGCAATGGAGTCAGGGAAGTCTAACTACAGAACACATTGGGGACTAGTGGCAACACCTGGAGGAAGAAGGTGTGAATGTGTTTGTTTAACCAGGTTGGTCTTCAGAGACATGTGTTTCTTCACCATGAGCATGCAGTGCATTGAATTGAAGATTCTGGTGCCACAATATTCTGATAATCACATAATTTAATATTTATCTATTTTGATTTAATTTAATTTAAGGTTAGGAATCTGGTTACTTTGCAAGGGAGTTTTCCATTTTAAAAATGTCTCTAATGTATCTGTATTTATTTACTTTGGTAAAAAATCAGCTCCTTTTTCATGCTTTGCTTCATACAGAAGGTCTGAACCCTCAGCTTTTGAGAACCATTTGATTCCAAGAGGTGCAAACCCTAAGTTTTGAATGGTTGGATCTTATTTTACCCAATCGCTAGCGTTTGGCTGTTACACATGCAATACGCCAGCTCGATCATGAAGGATGAGACTCTACGAAACTTACCGGAAATTGTGTTTGCTGTAAATCATGATCCCCCACTGCAAAAAGAGAAGTGCCAACCCGAACGAGATGGCTGTTAATGAGAGCTGCAGGCTTGGAAACAAAATCTTTGCCAACAAGAAAATGCCTTTAACATTCATCATGCCCTGACTAATTGTTTAATATTTGGAAGCATGCCCAACACGGACTGAGTGACTTTGTTCATGTCCTCGGCTGCCATTGCTAAAACTACAGGCAGGCTACAATTCAAAAACATTCCACAAAATTAAGGTTGTCGTTCACAACTCCCTCCCCTCTGTTTGCTGAATGTATCTTGAGAAATCAAGCTCAGTGGCACAAATCCCAGTGTCACTGAAGGGAGGTCAGAATTGAGCCAGGTTACGTTGATCACCAGAGTTTGACACCAACAAAAATAACTTAACAAGTTAAGGTTGCAGTAGATTTACTTTTGATGTTGAAATTTGCATTTTATGTCTTGAATGTAGGTCATTTACTGTTTACAATTAAATTTTAATGAATTTGAGCACACCAAGTCTGTTTATCAGGAACCCTGCTATGTTTGCATTTGTTGACCATCGGATATAGTTGCGTCTGAAGGTCAGGTAGTCTTAATTGGTCTGCTGCACGAGCGCTTGCTCTAATGCATGTTGACACACAGCATATAGAGTTACAACGAAGCTTATGTGCATTGTTTTTCTGAGTGGGAAACACATTTGTAAACCTTACCCTCAGGGAGTGTAATATTTCTACCCATTTCTTCAGAATGGCATATTACATTAAGGACTAGCCTCCCAAGCAGAAATATAGACATTTTATTTATTTATAAGATAGTTAATGAAATTCTCATTTATAATTGTAATGTATATGCCAAGATTTGGATTAAAATGTGGTGACTACTCAAGCTATTTTTATTTAACCCTTATTTCTGTGAAACAATGACACAGTCAGTGTTTTGCAGTGAAACTATTGTCCTAACTTTCTATGGCTGGAAGAGACTCCAGGAAAACGACAAGACAAACAAAGAAACGTTTTTTTGTCCTGAAGGAAAGAAATAATTTAAATCTAAATAGTGTTTAAGTTTAAATATGGATTACATTATGTTAATTTGAAATTAAGTTTGTGATATCTGAAGATTCAAAGTGTTTAAAGAGTGTTTATACCAGTCTACCTTTTTAGGTCATGATTTTTTTTATCTGCAGTTTATTGTGATTATGACTCTAATTGTAAAATGTAACATAATGGATATTTGTTTTTTTTAACTAAGTTGGCCTTAACGTTACGGCATGAAGTTCTGAACAGAGCTGAATAACTTCATTAAGGCTTAGCCTCCCCAAGTGGAGCGGTTTTCTTTTTTTTACCTGATTGTTGGTTAATTTTGTGGCTGGTGTCAAATTTTCAGGGTCCAGTTTGACAGCTCTTATGTCATCAGATGTATGTTCAAACATCAATTAGACTCATGTCACGTTAACATATAATGTGCATTATGCTAACCCATAGGCCTGCTACATTTTTTACCCATTGCTATGGCTGTGTGACTTAAAGCCTGCAACAATTACAACATGCTTATTTATAGCAAACAGGTGAATTTTAAAGCTTTGACACGCCAACATTAACATTCCTTTAGTGGCTTGGTGTGGAGGCTTTGCCTCATTTTTTCCCCCTGGATATGAAAGCATGTGTGTGCCCTTCTGAATCAGAGCACTGATCACCTGAGGCTGACACATTCAACATCTGACTGCTTTTGTCTGACAGTTTGGTACATCTAGCTTCATATTCCTACTGGTCAGTGATATAGTGATGCTTTCTACACTGACAGATTCAACATTCTAAAAATATAATCATTTCTACCTTTAAAATAACCACAGATTTGAACCAAAATGATTTCAGACAGAAACCAGTGATGTAACAATTTGTATTGGCCCCAAACACACGCGAAGAAAGGCTGCGACTAGAGAGCGATTATTAAATGTTTCAGAAACGCTACTTATCTAAGCAAAAGCTGTAACTTGCAAAAAGCTCTGCCAGATATCACATTAAGAAAAAGCCATTGTAATCGGAAGGGGTTATGTTTTTTTTTTTTGTATCTCTGCATGTGCAAACCATGTACACATACATGTGCAGTGAAGTAGGAATGAGACTGCATCTGTCTTGACTGCTGTATTCAGCGCGACCTCCTCCTCCTCTGTGTGATTTTACAGCAGGTTTACAAATGCATTAATGAGAGCAAAAACATCAGACTCTGTATAATCAAGGTGGTCAAACAAATATGTTTTGTGCTGGTGATTGGGTGTTTGGGAAAGCTGGATGCTTACAGAGTTATCCCAAATTGGCTTGGGATTTTAATGATGATGATTAGTATAACATTTTACTAGCCGTTCGAAATTGTTGATTAAAATCAGTCGCCAAATGTTTGCTATCATAAGTTTCCAGAACAGTTAATGATAAGCATGTTTTGTGAAATTTCACTGGTTTATATATATTTGATTTTTGCATCGTGTCAGATTTATTTCTGACAACCAAAATTCTGCCTAGTAAATGTGATCATTGGCTTAGCAATGATTGCATTTTTGTCATATTGCATTTTCTGTTGTTAGTATAAAAGTTATCTTATCAGACTCTAGCAGAACATGGCTCCCTGTCGTCTTGATGTCCCTTCGATATTACTGTTCTTCTAGATCAAAATTGTGAATGGATGAAGTGCCACAAAAGACACATAATCAAATTAACTGCAGCAAGTAAAAGTTTTCAATCTTTTCTTTTCTTTATTTTATTTAGCCTCAGAATGTTGAAGCAGTAATCTAACCTCCAGAGTTAAGAATTTCTCAGTTCTTCTATTTTGATGCTCAGTCGTCAACTCTGTTTTGAGGGAACAAAAAATATATATTTTTTTCATTCTTACTGCCATTCTGTTCATGCTCTATTCTTGGTTTTTTTTGCAGCATTTTTGAATGATTGATGGTATTTCGGATGATGAGATATTATGTGCAAACCAAATAACGCAGTGGCATGAGCTCCCCACTCCTCTTACAGTTTGATCCATGAACCCTCCAACTCTGTTGGCCCAGGGGTTATTAGAGGTATTTGGGAACATTTTGTTCCTTGTGAATATAGTTTTTTTTTTTATAAGATATACAAAAAAGCAGGGAAGTTTCTCCTGCTGCAGAACTCAAACTGAAATGTCGCATCTGTCTTTTTCTTATTGTAGATTAGTAGTTTATTTTGTATATTCTGGTTTCTACTTACATTTTAAACCAATTTAACAACAACAGCCTTACAAGGCCAGCATTACAAAAGTAACTTGCGTATGCATTTGTTTGCGCAAATGCTTAGGAATTTGTATGATATGAAAATGATCCGTTACATGAGCTCTGCTTGAATTCATTACTAGAAATATTTGGTACTCTATTCCCTGAATGTGGAACTTATGACAGAAACTGTTTCCATTATTGACCCTGGCCAGTGAAAAGCAGTGAGGCATGTAAGGACATGCTTTATGTGCCCCTGTCTGGATAGTGGAGCTGCATTCACACGCCTACACAAGAAAAGCTTAATGAGACTCACAAGAGTGCAAGAAGCGACTGAGAGCAGCTCTGAGTGCCAAGGGAGTCAGAGCTTCTTGCTCATGACTCCTGAAGATGGAGTGGGATTCATAGTGAGGACACACCAGAGATGGAGGAACTGAGGTGGTGAATGGGTGAATAAATGGTAGCTGGCAAGGAGAGACACAGATCTATAACAAAGATGAATCACACACTTCTTCCTCGTTTACAGGATGTAGTACTGAGGGAAGGGACTATACAGTGAACAAGCAAATTGAATGATTTAAAAGAGAAAATACAGACTAAGTGACCTTTATGTTTTTCTGATCCCATATGTTTCAGTTTGTGAGCATTTCCTGATAACAGTCCACAATGGGTATGAGATAACTACCATAATTTAGTTTTATAGAATTATGTTCTTAAGATACTTCACTTCATCCAAGTAGATAAGTTGAAATGTTTCTCAGTGTAACAAACTCACAAGCCCCATTATTATCTACACCTTATCAAATTCTTATTAACACAAATGGCAACAAAGCATCACATTTAAGCATTTTGCCATCTTCTGGACTTTAGCTGAAGATTAAGCTGACCATCAGAATCAGATCAGTCACCTGATCTCTATCCAATAGGTCTCGATCGGGATTTGCGAACATAAAATCTCGTCAAAGTGTTTCTGACACCTTGCTGAATCTATGTCCTGAAGTATTAAGGCAGTTATGAAAGCAAACAAGGGGCCTAGCAAGGTGTTCCTAATGGTGAGCACTGTAATTTTAAATTTGATATGCTTGTCTAGGATCCATTTTTCCTCTCCCTAATTATGCTAAGAGCTCTCACTGTCAGATGTCCTGTGCAGCACTTTGGATCAAACAGACATTGCATTGTTCAAGAATAACAGTGAAGTCTTAAATGGTGACAAATGTGCAACTTCAGACATACAGAGAATGAAGTCTTAAATGGTGAGTGAGAGACTTTAACTGAATTTCTCAGCACAGGATGAGTTTACAAACAGAAAGCAATGAGAAGACAGAAAAATGGGCCTTATTACCCTGGTATTATGTGTCCCTGTATAGTGGTGTTTATCGCAAAGTCCAATTAAAATATTAAAATTATTCACTGCATTACCTTTTTTAATTGAGTTTGTTTGTATAAAGAGGACTGGTCACTCCTTCAGTGGGTTGTTTGTGTCACATAATTGATTTAGCAGCTCTGCATAGGATGTTGTTTTTTTATATAGCATCTTATTAGGAGATTCCCTCATACTGCAGTAGGCTTTCATTCAGCAGCCATCATGTCCGTGTTTCTCATGTACGTCCCCTCAGAACAGGTTTATTGCAAGTGACAGTCCGCTGGGATATTTAACATGACTAATGGCAGACAGCTGCAGAGCATTCAGGGCCTTTCAAAGTGGGCCTTGAGAGGCAGCCTTGTTTTGCCTTGTCAGCCTCTGGAATGAGACAGCTGAAGTTAATTCAATTAACTTCACATCAGAATCCAGCTGCATTATGAACAGAAGGTACTATTTAACAATAGGTTCTCAAGAAAGTATTCCCTTTCATCTCAGTACAATGATATAGGTTCTGTATTAACTTACTGGAGTTCAAAATATAAATCTTTTTTATTCCTGCTTCAGTTAATAAAATTTTTTCCTCAAAGGTATGCAATTCTGTTGGCAACTTCAAATCATGACTGTAGGTGCACTGGAGTGGTTCTGGAGCTGAGTAAGAAGTAATTTTGTTGTTAATTGGAAAAAGGTGAACTGTGAAATGTAAGTCTGAATAATAGTAGGAAGAAGTCAGTCAAGGACAGACGTATTTGGGCAATTTTGACAGTGCTGTGAATCCTACTATGGGTCATTGTGGTAAAGAAACAGCTGAGCTGAAAGACCAAGCTCTAAATTTCCCTTTCTGTCTATACTCAAGTGTAGATTACATGAGCATCCACTGTAGTTTAATCTCATCCACTGGGTTCAGTCTTAGGAAAGAGTGTGTCTAAAAGCAGAGCTGGGGCTTCTCCACATGAACAGTGTTGAGGCAGTTGCTTTAATTCAAGTCACACTGGATGGTCATGTGCTTAAACAAAACACTTGTTTCAGGAACTATAAGTATAAAAGATTTTTGGGTTTTCCCCTCATGTACTTATTATTGCTGCAACCTGATCTCAGATAAATCAAAGACAGTCAATTCTTAGATTAATGCTTTTTCTCAACTGCAAGTTGCAGGTTTTTAATAAACGTTACTAACGTAGCAGCCAGGTGCAATAATAAAGCAAAATTTCACAGGTTGAACATTTCTTTTTTTATTTCTGCTACTATCAATTATTCTCGACAATGTGAAGTTAAAATTATGTGCTACATCTTGTGGGATTCTTCTCTCAGGTGTTGACGTAATCCCTGCTGGAGCATCAAAGAAAGACATAAAGTCTTAAACTTTAGTATTTTCCTTGCAGTTTTTAGCTGCAAACAAAAATATTTTCTTTGCAAAATAACTTTTGATTTAGTAAATATGAAAGTAAAACATATCATTTGTCTTAATTTTACATTACTGTTTTTCTTGCAGACGGTCCGGCATGGATTCCCGTACCAACCCACATCTTTGGCCTTTGACCCCGTGCAGAAGATCCTGGCCATTGGTTCAAGATCAGGTGGTGTACGAATGTATCCTTGAATTTATGTCGTCTTTCATTTATGGGTTTCTAGAGTCTTGTTGAAAGTATAATGAAAACACTGCATCATTCTGTAATTCAAGAATGTGGCCCACACTATTGCATCGATCAATCACAGTGAAGACTTACTAACTTCTGCTGACAGAAGTAAAAACATAAGTAGATGTAACTGAAAGAATGTCAAAAATAAAATGCCTACTTATGAAATATTTCCAAATGGATATCCATTTAAATCTTTGCAGTTTATCTTCCCACAGAGATTGTATTTTGAAGCAGGGGTCTCAACTCTTCAGGGTTTCCCTTCCTCCTCTCCCTTTTCTCTGTCCTGTCATATCACGTTGCTCAGTTGTCGTGTTGCAGTCTCAGAACCGTCCATCCAACAGCCCATCCATCCCCTGGGCCACCCTGTTACAGGGATGGGAGAGGATTTGCGAGTGCAGCCCAGGTAGGATATTACATCCTCATAAATACCGAGGCTTCCAAGTATCTCTTCAGGGAGGCTGTGCCAAAGGCGGCAAGACATAGTCGAGGCTTTCGCATGTGGTTATACACAAGTAGATTGAGTGCAGATCTGGCTGTGCAGAGAGAAACGGAATAAAGGCAGCAACAGAGGGAGACGTTGCTATATATTTCTGAAATAATTAGTCAGAATGAGCTGAATCATAAGGTGATTTGGTGGATTACACTAACATATTCATTGTTGTGCAATGAAATGCAAACATCTGTTAAATTCCTCTTTACCTCAACCCATCCTTTTTCTCTGCATTACACCTGACTTTGAAGCAAGGCTGAAATTTCAGTTGGATGAAAGCCCTTGAGTGATTTAGCATTTGTATTGACATGCTGCACACACCCTCCCCAACTCCCATGTGGTTGTCACTGACTCTGTCTCTCTCTCTCTCCATAGTTTAGACCCATACACACACACTTCTCTCTCTCTTTTTTTTACTTTTTCTCAGCCTCACCCCGTAATGCCGGCTGTCTGGAGGACCTTTTTTCTTCCTGCATTTATCCAATTCACCCTTCTTCTGTCCTTTGTAGTATTTCTCAGTGCATTTCTCCTTCAAGGTATTTGAAAGCCTGCTGTCATTTTCTGCAATGTTTCTCAATCTTTTTTTTAATGAATTTAACCTTTAGCTTTATTTGACTTCTACATTAAATCTTTTGATTTCAAAGCTCAAATGTAAAGAACAGAGATGCCAATATTTATTGACTGTTGGCAACTGTATTTAGTGGTTTCTTTAGGGGTTACTTTTTCCATCATATACTCTATAGATTTAAGTGCCTGGAGGCACCAATAAGGCCTTTTGTAGACGAGTGGCTAGACTGAAGCTTCTTCTCAGTAAAAGCCAGATGATATCCTGCTGAGGTATTGCTTTAAAGTAACCAGAATGACTCACGCCACCTAAAGGAGAAACCCTCTGATCTGATGAAAGGAAGATTGATTTGGAAACGATGTCCAGTTGTAAGAAGGGAAAGACATTTGATCCTGCAGTTAAATATGTTGCTGCCAGGAATGTAGGAAAAGAGAATAACTTTTAGTTTACAAGGGGAATAATCCTGAAACGACAACAAAAATGCTGCAATTCTGAAAATCTATAACATAACCATCTTTGAAGTGATGAATGTGGCATCAACTTTGAACTTAATACAAAACGCTGACCTCTAAAAAGGCCATGAGCAACATAAAATGCGTTAGTAGGCTAACACAAAATGACCGATGTCAGCTTTTCAAAACTGTACCTTCAAAGTTGGTAATTGCAACTAAACAGTTTTTTCTAATGAACCACTAGAAAGAAAAAACTCCTCATAAATTTTAGATATTCTCCCTGTAGAGGTATTGCTTTGGGGCAACCAGCTAGCTCACAATGTGGTTGCATACTAGCTAGTGGTTGCAGACCTTCTCAGATACCCAAAATACCAGCTGTGACCAAACTTTTAAGAAGATCCATTATCTTCTACAGAGTGAGTGACTGAGAAATGTAATCCCTCCAGCATGTCCCAAAAAGGTGTTTGTGGAATTTTGGTTTCTCTAAGATTAATTAAACTCCCAAATGAAAGACTTGACAAGCTTGTATGGTTGTCACAAAGTAAAATGAGTCTTTGTCTGTTTGTCTAACATGTTTGTGCCCCAGCCATGTGCAATTTTTTAGGACAAAGGCACATTTATTATGACCAACTTTGAGGATGGGTATGGTTTCGGGGTCTATTTCTGTTGTAAATTTAGGATTTCTAAAGAAAGGTGGTGTCTATTATCCATATTATCTACTTCAATTTCCTCAATGACAAATTGCCTTCTGTGCCCAACCATTTACCACATTCTACTGAAATAACTTCAGATGGTAAGACCCATGCTTACCACATTTGTGACATATTTAACTTGAATAGCTGAGTCACTCACAGTAGGACCAGCCTTGCTCTTGTGAATAGTGCATAGCAACAATGTCATCAGGGTTGGCGCAGTGGGTTGGCAACTAGGCTCTCTGCAGTGGCGTCCCTAAGACACTCCTCCCTCTGCCTGGGGCGCGACTACCAACATATGCTGAGGTGTAGTTTATTGAGTACAAACAGAATACAGAAAGAGCTTGGCAGGAGTCTGCAATTGCATGTTTCTTTCTTTACTTCTCAGCGTAAACTGGCTTGCTGAGTGTGCAATCTTTGGCTGTCTACATGAGTCCATGTCTGTGTATCTGCTTTCGCATAAATATATTACAGGTCTGAAAGCACACATGTTTGGCTCCCACCTGTGAATAGTTTGTGTGTCAAAGCTGTGAAAATAAATTCACTTTCAAAAGGCTTCTGGTAATAGAATTGCCAGAGCCTGATAGGCCGTCAGTTCTCATAACAGTCAATAAGACCAGGAAAGGAGAAAACAAAAAAGATCAGACGGGGCAAAAAAAAAAAGTGAGTTTGATATGAGGATTGGAAAAAATGGTGGAGGAGAGGAAGAAGGCATACCTGAATGGAAAAAAAAATGATCTCATAACACAGAGGTCAGATAATATTAAGCTGTGTGACACTTTATGACCAACTCTCCAGGCCAGATTCAGTCTGAAGTGCCACCTGTGTTGGGCAGCAATTCAGGATTATTGTGGATCAACTGTCACAAATGTTATTGTTTTCTCATTATGCTACTTAAGATTTCTTCAGTTTTACTAAAGAATGTATTTTTTAGTCCTGCTTTATAACATGACACAAAACTCAGGAATCATAGAGACCAAATTGAAAATCAGTTTCACACTGCGCTGACGGTACTAATGTTCTGAAGGCTCCAATTATTTTATTGCTTATTGCATTGTTTCCTTATTCTTCCTGCTTATTGCAAATGAGTTGACATGACACCAGAGGACATGTATAGCAGGGAATTTTGTTTACCTTTAGTAAAACTTAACTTATATTGTGCTTTGCATTAAGAAAATAAACAAGTTAGTTTAAATTGGTCTTTTGAAGTTGATAGTTCAGGACAAATTTGAGGGAAACTTGTGTCACATGCCCTTCTATCAACCCCAGGCTCTGCAGAGACTTTGTGGAAATTTTGTTGATGGTGCTAAGTAATCAAGATAAGTTAAGCAGCCACCATCACTGAGTGAAAAGGGACTTGAGCTCTGGTTTTGAGGATGAAACTTAATTTGCCCAGTGGAGCGTGGGCTGGGAATGGGACAAGGTGGCTCTGAGTAAACACACAGCATCTGTTATAGTTTATTATTAATCAGACAGTCTTTACAATGGGGGGCAAGAGAGATGGGGCAGGTCGGTAGTGCCAGATAGACAAGCACACACATCAGTTAGTCTAATATGTATTCAAGATTGTCACTGTGCTGGTGGCTATGTTTTATCTACAGCATGATGAAAATGTTGCTGTGTGTGCAGCAACATGTGACTGTACATGGTGGCCAGTACTATAATCAGATTCAGCTCACTTCAAGGGTATGGCTGTATTTTACTTGTGCAGTTTTCTATTTTCTGATGTGTTCAGAAGCAACACAACTGTTGCCATGGCCATGCACATGTGGAAGGGATGACATTATATAGACACTGCTGCCCAGTATGTTGCTTTGGCTGAATTTCATTTCACTTAATCAGATCTCCAGGCTTTCACTTATAATCTAAGACACTATCAGTTTGTACTCACTTTAAAGAGCGAGTACAAGCTCTTTAAAGTTTGTACTCGCAGAATGATGCTCAGGTAGAGTTCTGTTATTCATTTCCATGTACATTTTCATTTTGCATCTTACCATTAAAGGATGCATAAGATGGAATACCTGGGAGATTTCTTTAGTTGGAAGGAAAGTGAGATGACGAACGTTTAGACCGATGATAAAGTACAATTAGAAACAAACTTTTTTTTTTTTTTAAAGAAAAGCCCTAAAAAATTAAAACTAATCAATAATTTGGCTTTTTATTATAATGTTCTACAGTAATGTCAAAAATCCTGTTTCACTCATTTCTTCTTACTTTGTCATGACCATTATTTTTTTTTTCTGCTTTTATCTGACCGTGTACCATGTTTGCCTCATCTTCAGAACTGAACCTTATCAACTGGACTTTCACACCTTTGGAGCGACTTGACTAACTTTTGTCTTGATGCATCGTATAATAATAGTGTTTGAGATTTCAAAGCTCAAGCAAAATGGTGGGCCACTGTGATGAAGACAAAAGTAACATTGTTCTTTATTTATTTGATATTTTAAAAGAAATATTTCACTATAATATCAAAATTCTGTGTTCTCCTTCTGTATTCCTGCAATTGCAGAAGCAGATTCCTAGTGTTATATTTGTATTCTCTCTGGTTCTTCTCTTCAATTTTCACTTCCCTCTTTCCCTGTTTCTTTTCCCTGACATCTCTTCGATTTTTCTCTTTTCTATCTTTTTGTAACCTGTGATAGAAATGAGCCCAAAGCAAACTATAACAGTTTTTTATTTTCAAAAATATAAGTGAAGTGAAGCGATGTAGCAAAAGCTGTGATGCTCTGTGAAAGTAAAACTATTGGGCTTCTTTTTGGCAATCAGGCAACCATTCTGATAGCTCTACAGGTGGACAAGACATGGTTAAAAATAGTAGCATCATGTTTTCCTAATATCATACAGCATCAGTTTGAAATGGTTCATTTACTGGTACAAAATGAAAGTGGGTTGGGATGAAATGGTATTGGCTGGGTACAAAGAGGCAATGGGGCAATTTGAACAAGATTCTAGGCCTCTCTTTGACTTCTTAATGCTTGTAGTCCCATTACCTCTGGTAAAAAATATGTTGCATCACTGTTATTTTCAACAATGGTAAGTAAATCTTCAAAGGAAAGGAAGCCTAACAACTAGTCAGATAAATCATCACATTTCAGCAGCTTAAAAACAAGAAATTATTTCCAGGACATCAATCCACAATGGATTTTTTTTTTTTCCGAATTTACTGTTATGTAATATTTGTTTACAGTAGTTAAGATTGGACTTGAGGTCTTTATTTACTCATATTGCTTCTCTAATTGTTGGTTAACTTTATAGAAATAAAATAAATAAAAGCAAGACTTAGAAAAGTGCATTAATGCACTAAAATTGATTCATAAAGACCTATCTGTTAAAAACTTGTAGAACACTCTATGTAGACTTTCACAATTAGAAAGTTAATAAATACATGCTATTATAATACATAACCATTGGCAGAATTGGAAACTTTATTTGTACTGGACTCAAGACTGAAGAAATATTAGTGGTTTTGATTGGTCCAAGTCAAGCGATTGAAAGTAAAATGAACTCACTTTTGCAAATACATGTTGTAAATAATTAAGTCTAGTTTGACACATTTAGTGCTATGAGTCTTAAAAATCATCCGGAACCAAAATAAATCTACATTTTCATATGCTGTTTTACATTGTCCCTATGTTAAATTAGTCAACATAGGGACAAGAAAGCATGCGGTTAACCAAGCAGAGTGGATGAGAATATGGAAACATAGTGAATATATCATACAGAATCAGTAGTGATTTGGGCTGTAATTGACAAGAACCTTTAAAAATTCATGGTCGATCCATTGCTCAGTGCATGAAGAGAGTCTATGAAGCCCAACAAAATTCAAATTAGATGGCAACTGTTAAAAACAACATAAGCTCCTTACTGCAGCAAGATGACGTTATATGTTGGTCAAGCTTAACAACATGCAAGAAAATGTATTTGCTCTGTGCTAAAGTGTGCCGAAACAAAAAAAATGCACAGATTATTTGTTTGTCAATTGACATCACTTGTGTGGTTTTACAAACTTATATTGTAGTAGATCTAGAAGCTTTTGACTCAAATTTATTCACTATTTTTACATTAGTGACATTAGTGTCAGAATTTTCTGAAGATCCATCCAAATGGTCAGAAATAGGATCCAAGACAGATCTGTCTTGCAGAAATCTACTTTTTGGAAAGGCTATTGCTTTCAGTTTATTGAAATGTTATTTTCAGGTATGCACTGATTAATTTCAAAGCTCTGCAAGGGGGGGACACAAAGCCTTTTTCCTTTGTCTGATTACAATCAAGGTATTCTTAATATAAACTTCTTTCCATTATATTCCTTTGGACTTTTTTCAAAAAAATCTTTTCTCGGTTCCATTTTTTCACTTTCCTTTCACTCTTGACAGGATAAGTCGGAGGATAAAAGGTCAGAAGTCTAATATTATTGCCGCTTAGTGAACTTCTGAAAATCACCACTGGTTCTGATTACTAACCTAAAGGTTAATTAGCCATGGAGCCAATTTACTAAAATTTTTTTTTTTCCCTTTTAAAAATGTAGAAGTGGAGACTTTTTAAACAGGTTGTAATTTTGCAATCATTTAAAAAAAAAAAAATCAAAGTTTCACATAAATGTGTGATTAATAGTCTTTGTTCAAATCTTCTCAAGGTACTTGCTGCTACATTGATTGCAGCATTTTGAAGAGTTTGCCCTTTGTGTGGGCCTGTCTCTCTTTTTATTGTTATTCTAGACTCATTATGTAGTGATCATACTACAATCACTCATTGAAACATAAGACAAATGTAAATTTTAGCTCAACTGTTTGACAGTCACAAGCACTAAAAGTGTAGAAACCAGGACAATTAATCTTGAAATTGTTAAATCAGTGTAGAAAAGTTGAGGTTTGTTGTTGACCTTTGCTTGTTTCTGTGATATTTAAAGCTTTCTTTAGTACCTTCATGGCAGAAAGGTCACTGAAAACGTCAGCAGAGCCTCACATTGTTTTTAGAAATTACAAAAATCACACAACTGAATGGGTGAATGCTAAGATCATAAAGGTGCTATTCAGTCAATGACAGGGCAACATTTTTGTCTTGACAAAATTTCTGCTAGCTGTCTGACTTTACATCTTAGGATGTGTGAACAGGTTTATGAAGGTTCTGTTTGTAGATGCAACCAGTAGCAACGTAGATACACAAGGCAAAAACTGCAGTATTGTGCCAAACTCCTTTTATTCCAAATAAACAATCATGTCTAGTCATGGAAAGTTGTCTGCGTCCTATTAAAACATAAAAATAGCGAAATTGTGATAAAAATGACTGGGTATACTTTTGACTCTTAATGGTGTGTGTGACAAAAGACACAGTATTGATTTAATTTGTTTGTCAAATTGACATAAATTTTACAGTCCGAGTTGGAATCTGCTTTCCCCTGCCTCACTTGCAAGAGGTATTAATTGGGTCGGACTCAGACAGACATCGCAGTAATAACCCCACAAATTAAAACAGAGCTCTTGTCAGACTGTCATGTGAATGGTACATCCAAACGTCAGAATATTTGAAATTTTAACCACATTTGCACGCACCGTCTATGTCTCACTAGTCCTTACAATATCTGAGTTCTTCCATTTCTGAAGCAAAATCCTTCAAAAGTGCCTGAATGGTAAGCCTTTAATTCACAGCAGTCTCATAGATTGGCAGCCTGTACGTCATATACACTATAAAGAGGAGGGTCACTATAGATGCAGAAACTTAACAAATTTTTAACCTTATTGTGTAGTATTCTGGCATCTTTACATTTGAATAAAAATTAAAATGACTTCTGCTCATTACCCTCAAACCTGTGCCCCCTTTAGTACAGTTTGTGCTTTAGAAACTCGAGATCTGCAAAAATTTAGAATTTTGTCCTTGAATCGGTGACCAACATACCTTGTCATAATAACCTGTGGCTAAAAAAAATTAAGTGGTTTTGACTATTTTCACTGATGAAAGTAGCCAGTTAATCAGTGAAAAGGGGAGCAATGAGCTCA
Organism: Poeciliopsis gracilis; assembly: GCA_911649635.1. NCBI lineage: Eukaryota > Metazoa > Chordata > Actinopteri > Cyprinodontiformes > Poeciliidae > Poeciliopsis > Poeciliopsis gracilis. The sequence goes on from CAJVRI010001532.1 coordinate 17,731,996, forward strand.
CTGGATATTGTAGTTCTTATTAAAGCAAAAATAATTGGAGCTCTAGGAAGCACCCAATGTTTCTCCATCCCCTTTTTCATAAAACCGTAAGCCCATAGAGTTTACTTCATCATCCTGCATAGCAACACAGAGACAACATGCAAACTCCATGCACAAAAATGCATAACAATTTCTATGAGATAACAATTTTTCCATGAGAAGAGATGGAAAAAAAGTCAATCACTGGATGCAAATAGAAAAAAAAAATCTTTTGTTCAACTATATTTATTCCTAACATAGTTTTATTCCCTGCCACTTCTATAATAGCGAATAAACAAGAGGTGTGTCTTAGTCTATGCATAGTATACAGAGGACGTGTGGAGACTGTCATCAGTGTCATGAGGTGAAATAACGCAGTGTCACACATTATATCCCATTAATTCATTCTGTCTATCAGCAAAACAACAGACCCTTGCCAAAGGGCTTTACCAATGCCAGCTGCTTCCCTTGTTAATTTGATTCCTCACCTCATTGCCTGGGCCTGGAGCTGTCAGCCCCTGAGCAGACCAACCGTTTTGTCTAGACATCTGTTTTGGAGACAAAAGGACTTTTTTTTTTTTTTTTGGCATTTGTACATCTTTCCTACTCCAGCACAAACATGTTTGGTGAAGGGATTTGAACACATTGTCTGCAGGTGTTTTAGGAGAGAACATTTTCTCTTAATTACCTGTGTGGCTTTGTGGATGGCAGTAATGGTTTTCATGAGAACAAAATATATAGGTCAGATCAGAAGATCAAGCTAAAGAGCTACAGCTGAAAAGGTTGATGCAAGAAAATGAAACTGATACATCTGACAGGCTCCATCCACCATGTCACAAGTGGATGGCGTCTATCACAATGGCAAGGACATAGTGCAATATATTGCAAAAATATTACTACCCTTTCTAGTAGATTTTACCAAATCTACTTAGCAAACCTTTTGTCAAACTTGTGAAGAGCATCTATGAATAGAAATGTTCAAGATTTGCCACAGATTCTTAAATACAGAAAGAAAAATAAAGGAAGATGCAGATAAACAGAAACAGCTATCGCTGAAAAAGTTATCTGGAAACAATGGAAATTTATATATCTGATATGTGGATAAAGCCTCTCAGGGACAGATATTTATTTTTGAAAAGGTTTAAAAAAGCTTTCAGTGAGATGTCAGACTACTAGGGTCTGAAATGTTATTTAATTAATCACAACTGTTGAGAATCGGCGTTCAGTCAAATCATATAAAATCCAAGACTATATACTTTCAGAAACTCTAGAAATCAGTAGTAAACATATGAAGGAAAGCTAAGAAATGTAATCTTTCTTTTCCTTTAACCAGAACTCTTTCTGCTGTGTTTTGGATAAGCTGAGTTTTGTTTAAGTGCTTCAAGGTCCGTATTTTTAACATGTTATGAAACTACTCAGACTTGAGCTACGGCTGTGAAATCGGTTTTAAAGGCATGTTCTTGACATTCATTTTCAGTGTACCAAGAGTGGTTATTTTCTCATTCTTCAGTGAGTATAATGTGACTACTTCTCTGTGAATTGGATTAGGCAGCTGTTATTAAATCCCTGAAGTGGGTATATATTTGCCCAGAAGCTCCAGAGCGCAGAGCCTCTAGAAAACCACATGAGATGTGAACAGATACCACCCACAACCTACTTGTACCAGATCACTGGTCTTTACCCACATGTCCTCACCTGTGCAGCTAGATAAGTAGGTAAGTGATGTGGGAGAGGGGAATAATTCTTAAACTCTTTTTAAAATGTAAATAAGATCACTTTGAAGACCATTGTATGGAGGGATGCCATTTCATTCCAACAGAAATATATATTGATATATTTATTGTAGTTACCATGAAGATGGAGCGACAAATTCAGGATGATCTGCAGGAAAAAAAAAAAATGTAAATTGGCATGACAGATTTTTAGCTTCAAAGGGGTATGTATAGGGATTTTGTATTATCAAATAATTGACCTTAAATTATGTTAGTAGGTGTACAATGAAATTCTATGCAGGGCATCTGTGATTTGATAGTGAGCTTTTACACAAAGTTCAAACTCTTTCAATAGTTGTTTTTCATCTAAACGTATAATTTGGAGAGACACACAATCATCCACTGGCTCATTTTTACTGCATTGGCATCCACTTGCTATTCCATTGCCATCTATAATGAAAATCTAGAGAAGATTAATTCTCATCTTAATCTTAAGAATTAAGATGTATCATCTTAATTTTTGTGACTGAAAAATTGTTTTGGAAAAAGCACATCAGAATGTTCTGCAAAATGACAAAACAAAAAATATTTTCTTGACACTTGATGTCATTTAGAGCGACAGGAGTTGTTTATTTTAGTGATTTTACTACAAAGAATAAAGCTTGCCACTGCTGAAAACTCAAAAATGATTCTAGGCCACCCAATAGAAAACTTTGTGGATCTTCCTACTGTAATAATGTGGTGGGATTAGCTATTCAGTCAACTTCTTTTCTTACCTTGATCATCCTTTGAATTATAAACACAGATTGGTATCATCATTTCAAAGATCCAGGTTTCCACAGTTTTTTAAGATTAAACTGAAAGACTTTTGCAGATGAGTCTATCCAATGTTTTCCTGTATTCATACCTTTTTTTTAAGCAAGTGAGACAAATTTTAGACTTTTTTCTGACGATAAAGAACCATTGTATCGTCGTACACCACAATACTCAAAGGATAAAAACAAAAAGTCAAACATTTATAGACATTACTTTGATATATCTGGAAGACCATCTTCATTATAAGCTTTGTGACCTGCTATTCTCATGGTCATAGCTGTCTAAGGAGGCGTCATCATTACCATCGAAGATGTTGCCATCACCAAAATCACGATGCGTAATATTTTTTTCTGTCTTAGTTATTAATCTTTGTGTTCCTTACTTTACTCTGCTTTCTCCAGTTTACAAGGAATCACTGTTTCTAGTTGTTCTAAACATTTGCAGTTTTCGGGGTGAATGAGTCATGCCTCAGTAAAACAGCACTCTAATCTCTTCTGTAATACCGCCTGCAGCTTTACTGAGACTGCAACATGCAAACACTGTTACAAGCTCAGTGTTGAATCTGCGTGTTTATGTGTAACTCTGCACGCATTCTCAGGATGCATTCCTTGACTCATGTGTCTGCAAGTGAGAGAGGGAACAAAGCAAAGGAGAGGTTGTGGGCTTTTAATAAAAGGATGCTTGCCTTCGATTGTAAGCAGGCGATTGGTGTAGGTGGAGATGTGTGAACACAAGGGTGAACGCAAAAACGCCTGCATGTTGTAGAGGAGGAGAGAAAAAGGTTGCAAAGACAGATAGGTTGTTGGCAACATTGGAGAGTCGGGCTGATTTATCTTCCCACATTGTGACTCACCATTTGCAAACCACACAGTTTAGATCCTAGAGCCGTTACTAAAAAGAAGATGGAAAGCAGTAGAAAATTTGGTAGAAGAATAGAAAAGATGTAAAAAAGTAAAACTAAAAAGAAGGAAAAACCATACAGCTGAAATTTGTGAAAAACAGTTTTACCTTTCAGTTAGAGTGAGTTGCGCTAAAATTTGGAGTAAATTGAAATTGCTAAGCGAAATTCACATTTTGATGCATCTCCTATTTGAATGTTTCTTTTGCACACATTTTAGGTCACGCAGATAATTTAAATGTACACAACGCAAAGACCCGTAAAGAGAGAGCTTTATCTTCTTTGGACATAAAATGGACCCTCAACTAGCCAATCAAGTCAGCTGAACAACATTCCTAGTATTCAACATCTATTGGTGAGCCTCAAGACTAATTTACTCAGTGAAGACAAAGCATTTAAACAGTATAGGATGAGAGAATTTGTAGAAATAACATTTTTCTCCAATATTTGAATAACACATTTACCAATTTCTGCATGCTGCAGTTTGAGAGACAGAGGACAGTGATGTTTGAGTGCCACTCACCGAAGGGAGCCTTTAAATCTTGCAGCTGGTATGCAATAGCATTACGTGAGGCATTTTTTCCCATGTAATGGACCATCTTTCTTTAGACTCTACCTTCTAAACAGCATTCATGATGGTTAGGCTGAGATGGTAAAAAAAACAATTTTTACCATATATTTTAGTTATTGTTTTCGTAAACAATGGGCTTGGCTTCTTTTTCCAAGAGTTCCCAGAGATTATTTAAAGTCAGTTGAAAAACCTTCTTCATAGCCTTTCAACAACCGAGGTTTTCCCTCTGTAGCTACAGAAAATGCAATCTTTTTGACTACTCAATACCTGTTTACGGTCTCAGGAGTCTTTAGCATCAATCAAATTCCAAAAGCTTCTGTTTCAGCTTAATGGCTTCTATTATTGCTGACATCCACCACCAGATCCTTAGGTTGCCATTAACCCTCACCTATGTCCATGAAATATGGATCTTCTAAACATTTGATTCCAGATAACAGTAGCTGAAAATAACTTCCTAGATTGTCCAGGGTCCACTATAGTTACAGGCAGAAAAGCTCCGTAATACTTTTGGGAGGTTGACCCTTTGTTCCTGCAAGAAAAGGAATAAGCTGAGGAAGAGCATGCAATATGATGGGAATATGTCCTGGGAACATTCTACAAGTGGGAAAGCTCTGGGCACAAACAAATATTGCTGGAGAGATTTATATTTCCCTCTGTAGCCTTGAGCTCCTGGGTTCACAGCTGGAAAATGCAAGTAAGAAAAGAACCACTGGTTTTTTTTTTATGTATGTTTAAGTCAAGTTTATTGTATGTATGCTGCGTTTTCAATATAAATAGGTAGAAGGTTTACACAACCTCCAAACAGAACAGTTTTAGATATCCGAGGCTGAGTGTGCTGACTGCTCACACAGCATTGTGCGCCCTGCTTACACGCGGTTGTTTTACAACATGTGCGAGTGGGAGGACTTCAGTGTTTGGGTGACTGCCTTAAGCAATCACCGCCATGTGAGCCAAGAGAAACTGTGTCGCTCCTGAGCATGTGCACAGTTAACACCTGGCAAGGGTCTAGCATGTAGGAGAAATACGGAAAAATATACTGTACATCAGTACAAATGCAGTTGGCCTCAGAAGCCATGATCCTGAATAGTCAAGTCATGTTTTCCTGTGAGGAGCTTCTGTATATTGTATTCATTTATAATTCACAACCATAAACACTAACACAGCTGTGCCCTCTTAGTTACCTGATGATGTTTCCATTTCTTCCCACGTCTGAGTCTTAAATGCATTTGATAGGCACCACAGAACACTTAAATACACCAAATAGAAATGCATTATGGAGCATTATACGATGACAGGCACATTGTTCCACTTAAATCTCATCTCACCATATGATAAGACTGTAATTGTGGATCTGTGTCCACGCTGTATGATTTATGTTTTCATAGTTTTTCTGAAAGACTTTCCGAATACTCTTCTTAAATTTAAAAAAATATTTCTGAAGGTCAAATATGTTGTTGTACAAAGCAAAAGAAATGAATTGGTATAATATTATTAGTGGTCCATCCCTAAAGTTCGTCACTTGGTTTGGTGTTTATACAACACATGAATTTGACAGCAGTGAAACTACGTTCTTCAACATAGCTGTTTTTCCACCACGAGGTTTTTACCCACAAAATACTCACTTTTTAGGAAGGGTACATGTGTAAAACTGAAAGCCAGTCATTGACTTGTAGTCAATGGTTGTACTATTGTAGTATTGTATTATTAGTTACGTACACAAGTCATGTTAAAGCTCCTATCCATTTGTAGGAGCTGCAAGATGTTGAAAGAAGTTTATGGGATGCTCTGTGGGGTGGTTTTTGCCTCTGGTCTTGTTGGGGCCACTGAAAACATGTAGAAGAAGGTTGGCTTCTATGCACTTATGCATCTACTTGTGGAGAAGATGATTGCTGAAGTTCAAAACGACCATGATAAAATGGGTTCAAATGCAATTTAATTTACTCTGAATTTGGCAAGATTGATTAATCTTCCATGTGGGTTGTTGAGACAACCCTCATGGCTGCTATGAGACATGCTGCTATCTCAGTAGCAGTGCACAGAAGTTTTTCCTCAGACAACTATCTTTTACAGAGAATGAAAAAAAAAGAAAAAAGTCCAGTGTTTCCAGTATAAATTAAATAAAACCTACAAATGTTTTACCGTCACCACATTGCTAACAGTGAAGTGACAGACTGCATAATAAACACATGACAAGTGCTCACATAGTTTAATATCATCAAACATCTTTAAAGTAATGACTTTAAAGATGTCAGTACTTTAAAGTACAAATTATGCACAACTTTGGTGCAGCTGAAGGAGCTATAATTATGCCAAAAAAGAACTGGACAAACATGATTAATGGATGATTTTCTTTTAAATCGACTGACAAATATTACCAAAGCCAAAAGCTGGACTGAGTGCTTTTAAAATGCTGTTTGCACTGAGATCAGCTGCACAGTTAGCAGCTCTGACAAGTGCAAAGAATTTGTAGATTCTGTCCAATTCTCAGCATTGGAGGAAAACACAACCTCAGACACCTAAAGTGATCCTTAATAGGCCCTGACATATACTTTGTTCCTCACTTAGCCATGGGAAAATTGGATATCTGAAGTAACAGGCTGTTTGGATGAAATGACAAAAAAGATGTGTAACGGGTGTTAAAATGTCAGAAACGTGTGTCCACCAAAAGGCTTAAATTCTGCTGCACCCACTGCTACATCACAAAGCTACACACATGGATGCCCTTATTTTATTCATTTTACCAACATGCTTTGAAACACGTCTGTTATCTCTTCATGCTCTGTTTGAGATATCTCAAGATAATGCTGTTAAACTGAGTCCTTTTGGTCAGAGTTGTTAAAAAGATATAAGCTAGAAAAATAGATATTGAATGAATAACAATTTGTTGTTCAGTAAAAAAGGACTCATGATTAAATATAAAAGTACGTATTACTAGTGCTTGTCCTGAACTTTCATTATGCAAGATTTATGAGTGCAAGTTGTTTATTGCTTAGCTGACAGATGTTTCTGAACACCTGGTGGAGTGCCTATTGAGTGATAAAATCCAGAGAAAATATGATGAAAACTGCAGATGAAAAACACAAACCCTTTAAAGATTAAGCCTTTGCCTCAAGCAGATGCATTTCGAGAACAATTCTTTTCATTCAGAATTCACCTTCTTGTCATTCGGATAGGAGAGGACACTGTTTGGAGTCAGCCGCTCATTAATGCATGCTATTCTCTGTCAACACAGAGAAAGTGTTACTGTTAGCAAGTGTATGCACACCATCTTCGGTGTTTATTCCCAGACAGCTTGTTAGTCAAGGAGGCGATACCACAAGATACGGGAAGATGAATATCAATGGACCTTCTTTTTTTTTTTTTTACGAGGTAAAAATGGACATTTACAATAACCGATCTTGCCAATGTGAGCAAAATATCTGAAAGATTATATATCCCACTACAGATTTTTGTTCTGTTTCCTTTTTTCACTTTTTCCAGATCAAATTAACACAACCTCAGACACCTAAAGTGTCTACAGACTAAAAACGTTACATAATAGCTATCTAGTCAGATTAGATGGGAAATGTTTGAACTTCAATTTTCAATCTCTCTGACAAATTCTCAAATTAATTTAGGTTGGAGCATTAGCTATTGGGACACATACAGATAATGTGATATATGAGCGTACATACCTATTAAAAGTATTCACTGCCTGTTTTTACCATTTTTATTTTTTCTACAAATCAATCATGATCATCAAAATCTAGGTTTAGTGACCAAAATATTGCAAAAAAACCCATTTAAAGTAACATTGAAATTAGATTTTTTATTTTTTTTTAAATATAACATTTAAATAAAAATGTTTGAAATAAAACAGGAGATTGCACAAAAATTTGCCTTGGCCTCCACCACTTCTCTCTCTTTCCAAAAAAATCCATCTGTCTTTCTCCCAATTGCCCCTCATTTATCCAACTTTACAATAGCTATCATTATCTTCCGCTGCACTGCTTCAACTACACCCTAAGTTTCTTCGTTTTCCACCAAATGTCTTAGCCTTGATATATCGAGGCAGGCAAAGAGGCAGGCTCGGCCAGGCTGCAGGTCATAATGATGGTGCTGGTTTCTATAAAAAGCCTGCAGGCAGCTGAATCAATAGCTGCAGTTGTCAAGTTGTACCTTACCCGCAGAGAGAGAAAGAGGATCTCGAGTCTGTGCTGGTTGCTGAACTTTTTGAATGTGTGTTTTTTTTTAAATTGGTGCAGCTGAAGGAGCTATCCTTGATTAGAAGGGCATGTAGCCAGAGCGGATTGCCCACAGCAGGACCCTGTATTAGCTGCACTTAATTCTGCAGAGCAGAAAATCTGTCCTAAGCTTACCAGTTTGGTACGTGATGAAAACCTTAGCGCTTATTTTTACAGTTCTGAAACATACATACTTATTAAAAGTTGTACAATATCAAAAATATCTATTTTGTAAGTCATAACTGTTTAACAAAAAATCTTAGCATGTCTAATTCGCAGCAGAGTATTTTAAGTTTTTCTTGTCATGACTCCACTGTTTGTTTTTTATTTAGTTAGATTTTGATCTCAGAGGCAAATGGTGGTTTCCACTCAATTCAGGTCAATCAGAAAATTGATAGCTGTGATTGAGAATACTTTATTAATCTCAAAGAGGAGTTTAGTGCTGTTATAAGTCACATGAAGCAGGTTTCTTCAATGAACTGCTGTAAAAGCTGATGATTCTGGGTTGGACCAATTAGTCTGTATTACAGCAAGCCTGAAGAAGCCTCTGCCAATGGACAGTTTGTGGTTTTGTGACAGTCTCATAAAAAGGATGCTAGGAGTTGTCCGTGATGTTCTTCATTTTATGAAGACTCCTTCTTTGTCCAGTCATCTCTCTAGAGTCGTCGGTTGTCTTTATCAGCGTGTTGAGCTTTTTTTAGGTCATTGGTTCTGACGCTGTGACCCCAACAGATGATGGCAGAAGGGATTGTACTTTCCACAAAAACTTGTGCAATGTGTACCGGACCTGGTGACAACAGTGAAGGAGCCAATATTCTTCAAGCAGTACAGTCTGTTCTGTCCCTTCTTCTACAGTTGCATCTTTAGTCCAGTCTCTTGTCCACATGAACAGTGAGATATTTATGCTACTTCTACACCTCTGCTTCTCCCATTATTAAGTTATTATGTGACATAATGCTGTTTCTCCTGAAACCTACAATAATCTGTTTTGTTTTAATTATATTGGAGATGAGACAACTGTTTCCTCTACACACCTCTAGGCCAACCACAGGTTATCTGTATTCTCCATCTCTGAAACAAGACTGCTGAGTTGTTTTATTGTTATTTATTTATTTACTTTTTGTTTTTTGCAGATGACAGGACTCTGTCTTGTACTGGAAGTCTTGAGGTGTACAGAGTGAAAACAAATGGTGAGAGTACTGGCCTGTGATGCAATCTAGTCTCAAAACCTCCCTCTAGGACATCTCTACCTACACGTATTTTCAGTTTTCTTTATTCCAGGTTGCCTCTTAGCAATGAATTTATATTCCTGCAAAGAAAACAATATTATGATCTGAATTGCCAAAAGCATGAATATATTTGAATCTCCTTCTTCTATATCTTAGCAATTGCTGAGCTAATGACATTAAATGCAATGTCAGCAAAAGTTGTTGGTGGAGTAGATGATATTGATAAAATCTTGCATGCCAACAATCTTGCATTGCCCATTATGACTGATGGAAGAAATGGTTTGAACTTCATCCTTCTTTGTCTCTGGCACAATAACTTATTTTCCAGTCATCTTTGAATTGGTATTATTTGAGCGCTTCCTTCTTCACAGTATTCGGTTCCAAAAAATTATTTCGGGCCACATTATGATCATGAATGTCCTCAAAGCACCAGTTGTGGCAGGATGTATAGCTAAAACTATTAAACTGTTAAAAAATTACAACTTTACAATACAAATCTACATTGGATTTGTACTTTTTAAGAGGCATAATATTTTACTTTTTTTGCAGAGATAATTTAACCCTACAATAATTTAAAAAATATTTTCTGTTTGATGTATTGTGTGTTTCCTACTATTACAAGGATTCAGTAGTTTTCTTCCTGTGTTTTGTGCAGTAGCTTTACAGATTCTCCGGGATAAACCTTATTACCTTATTGAAGTTGGTTCTCTGAAGGTTAGTTACTTGCTGAGCTGTTCATCAAGATCTAGTCACAGATTAACCAAAACAGTGGACCCTGTTTCCATTGCTTATATTTGTCATTCTTTATACCTTCACGCCCTCAAAGGTTGTTATTCGAATCAACTATTTTGTTTCCAATTAAGAAACAAAATGGTGTTTCACTATATTTTCACTATAGCAGAAACTATATGTCTCATGTCTTAACATCGTAAAAACAGAAGAAATGCTCAGGTGGACTTGACCTAGAATTTCTGTCGGGAACAAATTGTTCAGGTTTTGTTATTCATGGAGACTCAAAGCTGGAGGCAACATTTTAAAGGTAAACTGAAAATGTTGAATTGTTTCACTCAGTTTTCAGTGCAGGTCAGCTGCCATTTTCTGTCTTTGTGTGCAGATCATGAACCAGGAATGTTGTGCTAATCAGGAAGTGTGATTCACACAGCCTGTAGGAAATGTCATGTCTGTGTGTGTGTGTGTAACTTTTGAGCTGCTGTCACAATGTTCTATATAATGCCATACCTGTTGGCAGTTTATAAATATCAAATTATATCATTTCCATGAAGTACAGGTGCAGATTATGATGCCTCCCTACATAATTAGACCTCACTCTGTTTTATTTATTTATTTCTAACCATTAAGGGATGAGAGTTAATCAAATGAGCTTTTTGATATGAGCTTATCAAAATGGTAAAATAATAACAATATAAATCAGGCAGCATTTTTGTCTTCACTTTTTTCGCTCCACAAAGTCTGTCAAGATTTTATCTAGATTGTGATTAGTTTTCAAGAGCCATGGGTCTGTTTGCTGTCAAACTGCACCAGTATGTACATTCAGAAATTATTAGAGGAAATTAACCCTATTAATATTTTCTGTAATTACCACCAAGCTGCAAGAGCATATAGATTTGTTGCTAATCGTTGTTGTTAAGCAGCTGGTTGGGCTCTGTAGGTTGAAATTAAGTTAATCGAATGTATTGTGGTGTTTGCCTAACCGTCTTCAGCAAAGCTGAAATGAAAAGGTTTTCTACAAACATTTGTGTTATAAGTCAGTTTCTAAAGTTCTAACTTAAGCTATAAAACTGCATAAGTAAGTTAGTCATTTAGGGTCAGAAATACAAGGAGGAACAAAAAACACAAACGATGATGTAATCATAACACTCATATAAAAATATTGTTACCTGCAGTAAATACAATATTCCACAGAACATGGCAAGCTCTTTGTCTCAGATTTCAAATACTTTGCTTTGCATTAAAAGAAGTGTTACCTCTTTTAATGCAGGCTGGATCTGCGTGTATATAAATATATCAAAGCAAAACATAAAGTACAAGCAAGTCCACTGAAAAGACTCAGTTCTACTATGTAATCAGTAAATAAGCTTTGTCACCGATGATCAGCTGAACTTTTGTTCAGCACAGATTATGGCCAGTCCTTAAATAAAGAAAATTAGTCTGAGTCCAGATGTTCTTTAGTCTTTTAATCACTGTTATATAAAGAGTCAAACAACCAATTAGTGAGCATGACAGATGCCTTCTTTCACTTCTCTTATTACATTAGAGCAAACCAGTGTAAGAAGAACTTGCATTCACTAAGTGATTTATTGTAACATAAACTAAAACGCACAGGTATGTGGGGTTCAAATTGTAAAGTTGGTTAGTTAAGAGTTAAAATGTTGAGTCTGTCAGCTGGAAATTATTTCTCTTGCCAAATGTATCATCCAGGTTTAATGAACACTGGTGGAAAATTAGAAATGAATGCTTTTGTTGTATATTTTATGCTGTTAATGCTTTCATACTATTTTTTGCATCCCCATTTGTGATACTATAGCTAAAAGTTTTAATGTTTCTCTGAAAGGCAAGAAATTAAGTGAATTCTGGGCAACATCAAGTCCTGCCAGTGAGGTATTTGTGTCACTTTTGATGCACTTTCATTCAGAGTACTCGGTATAGTGTGTGAATTGAGATAATTGCAACACAAGAAATGCGGAAAAGACTCATGTTTTTGACTATAACTGAGCACTCACAGTGACACTGACCCCACTGCACTCAAATTCAGGCTCCATTATGCACATCCAGGCAAAATACAGGCAACATTAGGTTCAGAGTGTTGCCCAAGGATGCTTCATCATGCACTTGGGGGAGGTCAGATTGACTGTACTTTCCCAACTGAGTCACAGCTTCCAGACTAAGGCAGAAACATGAGTACACTACCACCCTGCATGTAGATATTCCTTCTCATTTTCTCATTTTAATACTCTAACAAAGATGCTAAATGAATAAAGATGATGAAAGTAATTGCTTGTTTTTAGATCAGACTTCAAATCTATTGGTCATCTAGACACAAAAATTTTTGTCATTAAGAAAAACAAAAAAAACATATTTGTTTGTAACACATGTTGTGTTAAGCAGGGCATTTTACCTGCATAAAATGCCATTTTTTATTCCAGTATTGTGAAATAAATAGCTTCTGAATAAATAGAAAACAAAGAAATGGTTTGCAGCTGAATGACAGCACCAGGGAACTGCAATAGGTTCTGTCACAGTCTGAGAGTCAAGTTACAGGAATGACAGGAAACTAGGCGCAGCAGGTAACCTGTGAGAGGTGATATAAGTCTAACCACTGAGGCAGAGCTCTGTTAATCTCTTACAAATTGTGTCCTGGTCTGCTCTGTGGTCACGGATTGGGGTAGACTAGGGAAGCAATAAATCAGGAGATAATTTCCTCATTGCCTGCATAGAAATCTTTTGAGGTGTAAATGTAAACAAGCTGAGAAGAAAGGGCACAGGATGGATTAACTGTGAATAAATAGGCTCTAAATTACAACCTGCAACAACTGGAGACTTAAAACTAAAATGTATCCAGGAGGATTTTGGAGTTGAGCAAGTTAATTTTTCAAATGCATGAAAAGATCCAAAGGGATTAAAGCAGCCTCCAGAAGAAAATAGCAACAAACCTGTATTCACGTTTATCTCCGGCTTGTTAAAAACGTGGTGTAGTACACACAGATTGGAAGTAAGACTGTAAAGCCAGTTTCACACTGCATGGTATGACTCGAGTATTCTTGTGTTCTTCTGCAGACAGTTTCATCTGAACACAGGTGGGATCAACAGTTTATCCTGGGGCTTCATGTGAAGCTGCACTGACACAGAGATAAGCATGAAGTCATTTTTTTTGTGTCTGGAGCGATGTATTTCGGTGAACTTGAAACTTAAACAGCAGCTACTGTCGATGTAAATAATTGATTCAAAAATCAGAAAGGGTAAATATTTATTGTCTATATTATACTTTTGAAAACTTATTTACTTATTTATATTATTTTTTTTAATCTGGCTTCATTTACAGTATTAGAGCATTTATTGTATAGTTGTGATGTTTTTATACTATTTTCCAAATGAAAAATGTAATTTACACTTTTTGTAAATTTTACTATCCTTTGCATTAGTATGTTTAAATGGTGACTTCTTTCACTTCTCTCATTACATTAGAACTATATATATATATATATATATATATATATATATATATATAGTCTTTGCTTGAAAGAATACATTTTACCAAACATTCATGTCGTGTTTAAATTCACATATTGGTATTTCAATATTAATCAAATTCTACATGGCACAATTATTCACTGTCACTCACTCAGCTTGCAGCAATGGTGTCTATCTCCGACTTGGATGTAGGCGACTACACCTTCACATCAGCTCAGCTCATGTTTTGACAGTGGCTTGTGTGTTTTGATGCAGTCCCTCGTGTGATGGGAATTTGAATTTGGCGTGCACAAAGACTCGCCCGTCGGGTAGAGGAAGATGGAGACTTGCAGAGAGATGGGTTTTAGTCTTTCATTCCCTTTGAAGTTGGTTCTTGAATCACACAAAGATAGAGATACACTTTTTCACACTGCTTTACTTAGCACATCTAAAAATGCTCATCACACTGATTTCCAAAAAATGCTTTCAAACTTAACTATGAACTGATCTGTTGTGTGCTTTGCTTTATTTTATTTTTTTTTTGCAGGAGTGGTGTGCACTTTTTGTGGAATTGCAACTTATATACATTTAAATTTACTAGACTTTACTGAACCATTACAAAGATAACATGGGCTATTCAACTGTAAAATTAGAAAAAATACACTTCTAAAAAGAAGCACATTTGAAATGACACATGATATGATTTTAAAGTACCAAAAGATTCTATCATGAATATGAAAGAGAATAGGAACTTTAACATCTATTCCAGGGGTCTTCAACTCTAGTCTTCAAGGGTTGATTGTCTTCCAACTTTCAGATGTGCCCATCAAAAGTCTGAATTACCTCCTTAGCATGCAGTCAAGTTCTCCAGGGTCCGACTAATGAGGCTATTATTAGACTCAGATGTGTTGAAACGTGTAGACATGTCTACGCGTTTTAACATGTCAACCCCCAAGGACTGGATTTGCAGACTTCTGATCTAGCTGTTGCTTCAGGAAAGCTCAATTTTCTACATGCTTTAATATGTTTCCCAGTAAACATTACAACTATAAACAGTTTTTAGTGTGCAGCCAATAAAGGTGGCAGGTTATTGTTCTAAGCTCATTTTAAGAATTTCACAAAATGTTTATACTCCTGGTACTTTCCCACATTTCATCACATTACAACAAAACCTTTACATATTTACTTCAGATTTAATTTGTAAAATTACCAGAAAGTATGGTATACTTATAAAATGGGAATCAATACTTGTAGACAAGCCTTTTGGCTCGTGGCACTCATTAAAGGGAACTTATTTCCCACCAGTGGCTTGATTCTTGCTGTTCCTCTTCAGAGGCCAGATTTCTGTAATGTAACTAATTGTTGTTGTGTCAACAGTTCCCCCCTCCTGAGCTCTGGGACTCCCAATAGAGATGCTGTGGGCATCTTGGCTGCTACCTTGATTAGCGCTCTCCTTTCTCTGCTTGTCAATTTAGGTGAAAGGCCATGTTGTGGTAATAATGGAATAAACAGCAACACATAGGATGTTTTGGATATGGTTTTATTACCTAACTCTGCTTTAAACAGATATGAAAACTTGCCAGTGACCTGACTGGTTGGTTCTTAAGACTATTTCGTAACGAGGAAATGTCTGAAAGGGGCTGAAATATATTAAACTTTTCAGATTTATTTTTTATAAAATTGTGAAAATCATGTCTTGTGTCTTTTTTCTTGTCTGACTGATTTTTTTTTATTTTTTATTTTTTTTACTATTTGTTGGTCCATCACACAAAATTCTCAGGACACTCAGGCCTTTAAATGTGTTTTAACAAAATGTGAAGAAAAAAATAAGAGGCACAAATAATTTCATGACATTGTAGGTATTGCAGGTTTTTGAAAAAAGTCTGGGGTATTTTGAGACATTTGCAGGTTTGAGAGTGTTGATCAATAAGAAGTAAAGTCATATTTTATTAAAGGCAGCAAGGAAAATTGAAGCTACCTTTACAATACCTCTCATACAAGAAACTCCCCCTAATTGTACTTATTGGTTCATAAGGTGAGAAACTAAGGAATACAAAAAAATGTAAGTTTACTACTTTAAAAGCAAACTAACTTTTGTGTGTTTTTACACATTTTGTGTGAAAAATGTTAAGTGCAGTTTTCTGGTTGTGACAGCACCCATTTCAACAAACATAACTGACATTTTGTACTATTTCGTCCAAAGCTCACCTCAGGGTAGTTTTTCTTTTGAGCCTTTGAAGGCTTGAGAGCCACCTGCAGCACGGGCTTTCAAAACTGAAACACTTATCGACTGCTTTGTGTGAACAGGCCTGTTCTTTTCACTCTGTGCGTCATGTAGGTCGAACAGTAGATATTTCCTTACTGGGTCGGTGTCTCGATGTGGGAACATGGCCACAAAAAAGGCTTCTATTCTCTTAGTAAGCTTGAATTGTTGACATTTTGTTGTTTTGTTTGATTGTTCAGTAAGGTCAATTTGGATAGCATTGCATAAAAAACTAGGGAGAAGGTAAATTAAGAAAGGTTCAAAGCCTGCCTTGTAAAAACTTTTATCTTTTTCTCATTTTGTCTCATAGAAACCAGTCGTCAAAGCCTCTTATTATGATTTTAGACTATATAAGATCAACAACAAAGTATGGTCAGATGGTTTTCAATATTTTCCGGAAATATAAATCATACTGAACCCCATGTGTCAATACTTTTTAGGAGTGTTTCTCACATTTCTTTAGCATTAGGTCTGTGTGGAATATGTTATAAATTTTGAGACTGAATTTTCAGAACCTCAGTAAGATGGGATTGCACTTTTCCAAGTTTTGACTGGACTTCTCCAGCACTTGAAAAGGCTTTGCTGTAAACTCTTGTATCCCTGCTTGATTACTTAAGGTTTCTTACTGAAAGATGAACCTCTGATTTGGTCGCACCATTTTTTGCAGTCTTTTATAAGGATCTTCCAGGATTCTTGTATCTGGCTCTATTCAACTTCTTGTGCAGCACAGTCAGTCTATAACTCATACATATTTGATGTAAGGAGAGGCACACAATTTCAAGTTTTCAAGGGTATAGTTTTCAGACGCTGTCATCAGCATATCTACTGTTTGCCACAGTCAAATAAAACATGTACATTTTATAGTTAAGATGTGGCAGTGAGATATTTAACTAAATTCAAATGATTGTATAACATATGAAGTAAACATAAACGTATATGAATAAACTATGGCAAAAACTAACAATTACCTACATAAGGATATGCAAAGAATCCTGTAGAACCTGTTTTCAAACAGATACAAGCCAATCAATAGATTGATTGATGCTAGATAAGTTATGTTAATTGGCGAAAGTAGTGATCAGATACAGTATCACTAATTTCTTTAAGACCTGTGAGTAGTCCAAGCACCTTTTTCCTGTGCTTCCTCCTTCCCCCACATGCACGCACAATCTTGCTCTCTGTCTCTCTCTCCCCACCCTCTCTCTGTGTTGAGCACATCAGTATCTTGCCCAAGGACACATCCTCATGCACAGCGAGAAGTCAGAGATCAAACCACTGACCTTTTAATCAGTGGATCATCGCTCCGTCTCCTGGGACACACCCACCAAAGGCATGAATCTTGACTGTAACCTGAAATTGCAGGCTGTTTTTTGAACCTTGAATGGTCGGAGAACATCCTCTCCGGTGCACTTGCAATCTGTTGCCTGGTTCAGCAGTTCAGCATATCTGCTGTTGGAGATATGATATAGTGGAGGATTCTGGCCCGTTGACTTTAGATCACATTGTAAAAGCGTAGCAAGGTGTATATTCTGCTCCATCAACCTTATTTTATGGCTGCATACTGATAATGCATTGCACTGAAGCTTGAGACGTTGAGCTGGACAAAAGTACATAGTTTCATAACTTGTAAATATTCCTGAAACAGGCACATTAGCATTAGAAAATAATTTCCAGACCAGTAAAAGGGCTACATTTCCTTCTGGTGTTGAATAAATCTGTCTTTCCCAATATTCCTGCTTTCTTTTAACAGAAAATATTTTCCTAGAGTAAGTATTTTTTTTAATACATAATATATTTTTTACCCTGTCAAGTGAGCATATATTTGATTACAGCTCAGGCAATCACCTTGCCTTGAGCTGTTGGAAAGGTGTAATAGGCATCCAGTGATGTTAAACAAGGTTGACAGAAATCTCTTTGGGGAAAAGGGGAGGGTGAGTCGACCAGTCACATCATTCACCGTGTTTTGTAATAGAACACTACAGTTCATATGCTCACAAAATAACAGGGCACAAACTAATATTCTGTTCTACTGAGAAAACAATTTGGGTTTCTTTATAAATAGAAAAAGATGGGTAATTGCCAACACATATTATTTGGGATGAAATTAAAATGCCACCACATTTCTTGTCAAAGTGAAGTCAGTTTATGAAGAGCCGCCAACATGAATAAGAACATTTGTATTTGTTTCATTTTTTCTTTGCTGTAATAATCTTGCCAACAAATTGTACATCTTTCAAAAATCTGTATTTATTTAAATTTTGTAAGGAAAATACATTAGTAGGTTGAGCAGCACAGTTGAGTATGTGGGTTGCATCCATTAAAAAAAAGAAGCCTAACTGCAATCAGATTAAGAAAAAGAAAATTAAGCTTTTATCTGCAAACTACAATTTTAATCATGTATTCAAATTATGTTTTGTTCCAGTGATTGAATAAAATAACAACCGAGTAGAGTAAATTGCAAGTAGTTGTCTGAAAGTGATTTGTCATTCTTATTCAAAAATAATGGCTGCCTAAAAATTTTGGTTGTGAGGAGTAGTTTCTGCGTCGCTGCTTTTGAGTGAGAGCCAACAAGCCTCGTTTTCATATTATGTATTTTATTCCTCCTGCTGATTTCCACCTGTTTTGAAATATGTTTGTTGAAACATTGAGAACTTCCTCTAGTCTCCACTGGTCTACCCAAAATAAATTAAATCCAGTTTTGTTTTCCCCTCAAAAATCTGTTTAAATACATTTAGTGAATATAGCATTCTTGTTTCATGTAGGATTTCACCCCACTTACCAGCACATTCTTGAGATAAGACAAATAATAGAAAATGTGAAAAGGTCTGAAATACATATTGTAGCAATTGTAATGCTAAAAATATTAATATATTGTTTTGCTTAGAAACTCTAATTCATTTGCGGAGGTTTGAATGCATAATTTGACTCTGAAGTGGACCAAAAAGCGACCTCTGGTCCTGCCTAAATGCCTAGGTCTCACTCTGGTGTGGTACACATGTAAGCTTGGGATACATATGTGAATGCCAAGCTTACAAGAGACTTCTGGAAAAACAGGAAGCAGAGTATAGTGCAGGGCATTCTGGGGAAACAACCAAAACAATTGCAAGAGTTTAGCGCTAGCAGGACAAATGGCTCATGGTGTTTTACAAAAGAGAAATTATACAACAGGCACACTCCAGTTTCGCTTATATTTCATGAGTTGAGCTCATGAATTCCTCAGAGTTTTTCATGTTATTTTCTTCAGTGATTCCTGGTGCAGTGCCCCCTCGAATGTTGGGGTAAATACGTTTTGCAAAGGGTTTTTTGACCCAGTGTGAAAGCAAATCACACCAGCAGAAAATGTAGATAATGTAACAATTTTGGTTTCCAATAAACCAAACTGTAAAACACTCTGGATTGCAGTGAATTTTATTTAGGGAGGTCAGAGAAATTGGCCTGAATACATATCCAAACTTTTCAGATTTTTTCCACAATAATGTTCTACTTTGTGTTAGTCTCTCCAATACAATACATTACAAGTTGAAACTGTGAAGGTGGAATTCAAAAACAAAGTAACAAAGACATCTGCCTCAACAATAGTTCAAGTCTATTTCACTCACAGGTTTCACAAGCAGTCTTTTGTTGATGGGCCCCATTATCTGTGCAGCTGTAATGTTAAGGAGGGATGAATCACAGCTTCAAAAGCACAATGTTTAACCCTCATTTTCTTAAATTAGAGGCTTTTCAATGCACAGCCCAAAACTGCCAGAATGACAGGAACAAAGTGTACCTGTGATGCCCAGGGTGCAACAGAGAGGGAGGAACATGGTGCTGCCTTTTCTCTTTGCTCTTCTAACCAATTCTGCTCTTTTTACTGCACAATATCAAATCGTGTTTCTTTTTTTCTGATCTATGTGGCATAGAAAAATGGCTTCGATTTGATTTAAAAAAATATTGAAGATGAATAAAAAGCTTCTCAAAATAATTTGACAGTTTAATTTGGCCAGTGATACAAATTAAAAAATGCATTGCGTTTAATTTGATATTTCTTTTCAAAACTGTAAGATTTAAGAATGTTGCCAATTTAGAAAAGGGTCATAATTTTGTGAAAGAGATGTAGGAGCTCAAAAAACAATAATAATCAGTTGATGTTTTTTCTCATTACCAGAAAAGAATGCCTTCACCGACAACAAAGCTGGAGATTACAACCACATTTTTGGTGCTGCTTAATATCAACTAATGGCACAGAAAGGCCAACAGTTCTAAGTTTCAGACCTAAAACTAAATGTTTTAGTTTTAGGTCTGAAGCTAAAACTAGCTTCAGACCAGAAGCCAGAGTGTGCAGAAATACAGGAAGCTGTATTTGAGTGAAACTATAAAAAAGGAATCAATCAAATAGTTTGTTCTCAGTGAACCAGATAGACAGCAGAAGCACACAGAGAGAGCAGGTGCAGGTAAAACGTTCCCATATATCATACTATTATATTTCCCTTCCGACATGCATCACAGTTTGATGTATTTTTCCTTTCTGAATTAAGGTTTCTGAGACATCCCCAACGCCCCGAGCTAATAGATGAGGCTCAGAGTTTTATCTGGCCTAGATTATCTTCTCATGAGAAAATATGGTTTTTATCAGACTATTGTTTGCCATGGACTGTTGAAGCCCTCACTGGACAATAAAGTCTAAAGAACATGTTTTTCTAAGAAATGAAGGAAGGAACATTTTGAACTTTTCAGAAGGTTTAAAATGTGAAATGGTGAAAACAGAGGATCAGTTGGCAAACAAAAAGGCTCGAATGTGGATAATTCCTCCAAATTTTTTCTTTAAAGTTAATTATCTATAAAAATTAAGTTCTTTCAAGCAACTGTGAGCTTATTGTGAATACAAAAATGTATAGTTTGAAACCCAAAAAAATATATATAAAGCAAGAGCAACAATATGACAATTTGTAACAATTTACATTCAGGGATTTAAAGCTGGTGTGCTTTAATCAGTAACGTTGATTTTGTCTTTTTCTTTTTGTAAGTGCAGAAACAGGCTCCTGTCATTTCTTAAGCGAATATTGCAACATAATAGTCCTTGACTCTTTGGTGCCATCAGACTGGGCCGACCAGGCGTGGACTGCTACTGTCAACACGAGAGCGGAGCAGCTGTCCTCCAACTTCAGTTCCTCATCAATGAGGTAAGCCTGAATCTGTGAGAATGTATTCAAAAGGCTGCAATATTTTTGATTTTCTTTTTTTCCTTACATACATATGATACAAGCCATGAGTCCTATTTGTCTTATCCACAAACCTCTATAATTTTGTTAGCGCACAAACATGAGCAGAATACTCCAGGTGGATTTGGTGTGAAACCTTATTAGAGTGTCTGAAAAAAGCATAATTTAGAAAAATGCTTCATTTTAAAGGAAATGTTGGCAATACTCATTGTTGAAAAAATAATCTCTTTCACCACTGAGTTTCTGTTTTGCACAGCACTAGCATGAGTTTGTTTTGTAACCATGTTGCAGAAACGGATTCAAAATGTTGCATTAGGTTCATCAGTTGCCATTGAGTTATTGGAGCCTTAGTTTGAATTGAATTTAAGTATCTGGAATTTTAATAAAATCGTTCTTACTCTAAACCAAGTTTATGCAGACTACATTTTAAGCAAGTGATAATTTATGAAACTGTTGTAAATATGAGCAGATTAAAATGAGCTGGTGTGAGATGATAGATGCTGCTGAGCTTGTTTTTCCAAAGAGCTGTTGTAATGTTTAAGCTCCTGGTTCTTGAATGATGATGTGTTTTTCTTACCACTTTTTTTTTTTTTTTACTAGAAAAGGGCATGGTGTAGTAGCAGAAGATTCTTTAAATCCTGTAAATTTAATATTTCTTGGTTGTCCATCATTTCCCACAGAGGCCTAATTGAGTTGAAACCCTTTGGATTTTGTGGGGCAGGTCAGAACCTAGAACTTGTTGTGCTCACCAGGAAAACCTGAACCATTTCTGCTGAAACTGTTTAAACACCACATACATCAATAGACAATCATCCTGCCGTCGGTTCATAAATGTTCTTCCATTTGGATGACTTTTGATAAACTTTAACCACTGCAGACTAGGAACACCACTTAAGTGCTGATGTTATAGAAAACAGAAAAACTCTGATTCATTCTTCTTCCAATCGCAGTTTTGTACTCAAGCATAGGAGCTGCAGGAGCAGCAATAAAGAGAAAAATAGTGTTACTCTTGCCTTGTGAGTAGTCTTATTATTATGCCAGATCTGCGCACAATAAACTAGCCTTCAAGAGAATCATATTGACAAACATCATCTCAAAAGCAGAACAATCTGCTATAAGTTCGTTAAGGACCATTCTTGTTCACTAACAGTCAGATTCTGGTTTGTATGTAAAATGTATCTCTACTTTTTTCTACCTTTTCATTCTGCTGTAATCTTCACCCTTTCTTTATAAAGAGTATGTTTTTCTAAACCCGCCGGCTCATTCAGCCTGCTTCTCCATCACTCTCTGGCCTGCTTGTGATGTGTCTGTGGAAAATTGAGGATGATGGTAAAAGAAGAGAGAGTAGTTTGTGTGCTCTCTGACAGGCACTGACTTTGGATGTGGGTGTAACGTTGCAGGTGAAAATCTAAGCGAAGTACTAAGTCTGTGGAGAAGAGCAACAGAGCAAGTCTTGTTGAAATAATGCACATTAGACCAATAGTTTGCTGGTTTTGCTGTTCATTTATTATATTGCTGTAAGCATACATGCACCATCCATGTATCTGCTCACCTTTCTTTTTGTTGCTATCACAATAATCACACACTGGCAGTCGGGTAGATTGTACCCTGTCAGCTGCTCATGTTCTTGTTCTCCTGCCTGACATGTTTTCTTTGTAAGATGGTTTTGCACCTTTTTCAAATCTATACAATCTTGTCTTCTTTGCATAATGTGGTTATGACTCACAGGAACATTTCAAAGATTAATTTTGAATACACTGATTAAATGTATTGAGGCTGGGAATCAATTGTTGGATAGACATCTAAAAAGGGATGCACTGAAACTAGAACTCTTTTCCTGAGGTAATTTGGATCATTTCTAATGTCGAAACACATGGCAGGATGCTTTTTTGACTATATGCATTCAATTTTTTTCTTAAATTTGTTCTGAAACAAGAATAGTTTAAAGAATACAGAGCAATGGAGAGTACGGCACACCTCAAGCAGACCCTCAGCCATGTGGATAACGCCCCTTGAAAGACATTTTTTCTGAAAGTTTTCACATCCATTTGACAAATCCATTTGCCGTAATTGGAAATTACTAATTCCTTCAATGCAGAACAGCTTTAATCCAACCCCACGGGAGCAATTACATGAGATGCAGAAAAGAAAGTGAGTCACTTTGAATGGAAAGCTGTTGGTAAGGTAAAGTTATACAAACAAGTTAATTTTCTGAACTTGCTAGAATACAAATCATTCTGTCTGTAGAAAAAAGGGAAGGCTATTTTCTATAGCTATAGCTGTATTTCACAAAAATCACTGAAAGAATTATGAACACCAGGAAAAACAAAATAAACAGTCAGGAGGGAAAACGTTCAGTACTATAGTAGTTCTGGTATATTTGGAGGATAGGTGTAAATAATCTTCTCAAAAACAATTGTCACAAGTTATTGTTCAACTTCTTTTCTGCTTCCCATAAACTAATGGATTTGGCGAATCAGTGGGAAATGTCACCAATATGGAAATGAGTTGGAAGCAGTCCATGCAACATTACAGACCTTAATCCTGTGATTAGGTTTGTAATCTAAAGCTAATTCTCCCTGGGCTCTAGTCTTTACAGCGACGCTCTGCAAGCACAGCCTCAGTGGGAATTCAACTGTAATCTCAATTTTCTTCAGATGTTGGGCTCACACCAATGTTTTCACCAGTATAATGTCTCATTTTACTTCTTTGCTTCGTGCAGTTCCTTTAAATATTTTCTGGCCTAATTACAATTTTCTTTTTACTCTTGAATGCAGTGGAGTCACACAAACCCATGCCAGCTCCCAAAGGGAAATTTTATTGTAATTGCAAATATAATATGCATGATTACTGAAGAAAAGTCAGGGAAAGGAATCTGGATTGTGCATTTCCTCTGTAGATTTGAAAAGGAAATTGATGCAGAATAGTATTGACTCCAGTGTTGAAGGATGTGGCAGGTAGTGCGATCCATTATGCTGAGCAGTTTGGGCACCTCTCATTTATATAAGCAGAACTACAGCTTGTGGGGGAGTACCAATGACAAAGCAAGCTGTTTTTGTCTGTTTGTTCAGTTTCTTTGAGCAACGATACAGACCCAAAAGATTAGGAGTAAGAAATAAAAAGTTATTCTCTCTACCGGGGACTGATAAGAGATTAGATATGAAAAAATAAAAAATAAAATAAAAGAAGAATCTGCTCTTTGCCTTCATGCTTTATATCTTGGCGATAACGTTTTCTTTTAAGATAAAATATGTTTTCTGATTCTTTTCATTCCCTCTGAAAAGTGACTGACTGCAAAGTCATTTGAGTATTCCTGATGCTGAAAGAAAGAAGAAAGTTGTGCTGGAGAGAAACTGTTGCATATGTGGTGCTTCTGCTTTCTCACTTGCACACAAACTGTGATCTGTCAGAAAAACAATAATCCAGATGCTCTGGAGATACTAGCTTTATTATTTGATCTTTTCTCATTGCACGTTATATTATCTTAAAAACATTAGAGTCATTGGTCTTTAAATGTGCTGCACATTTTCTTTGTGGTACTTTTAGCACCATGTAGCAGTTTTAATTTTTAGTTAGTTAGTTTTGAAAGATGAGTGTGAATGAACTAGCACTCATATTTCCATCAACAACCTAAACATGTACTCTTGGAGCACAGTTTCTTTGTTTCATCGGAACATTTTCAAAAGAAAAATTCTGTGGATGGTTTTTGCAAAACTACATTTTAAACAGAAGAGGACAACACTGAGCTTGTAGCAGTTACTGCTGGGTGTTGTGTCATGCTCCATTTAACTATGCGGTTGGAGCTGGGAGCTGTGAATGACATTCAAAAAAATGTTAAAATCTGTTCCAGTTCCAGGTTTAAAGGCTGTCAGAATTTTCTTACTGATATGATATTTAGTACCTGAAAAGAAAGCACTGAGTGAGAATTTACTATGATAAAAATCTTCATTAAAGGGGAATCTGCTTTTTTTTTCATTGTGGTAATCACTAGTTTTTATTTCTT
Source organism: Poeciliopsis gracilis (assembly GCA_911649635.1). Lineage (NCBI taxonomy): Eukaryota > Metazoa > Chordata > Actinopteri > Cyprinodontiformes > Poeciliidae > Poeciliopsis > Poeciliopsis gracilis. Next base: position 17,757,118 of record CAJVRI010001532.1, read on the forward strand.
GGTAGCTTTATTACATTTTTAAATCACAATCTTAGTGACTCATTAGTGTTTATGCCAAATTATCTTTTCGCATGTTTTTGCATTTCCATCTGGATCTCTCATGCTTCTAGAAACAGTCCAATGCTAAAAATAAGGTACATATTGTACCTTATGTTGGCTACCTCTGCCAGCTGTTTCAATCTGTCTCATCAGGTTTCATTAGGTGGTCAGCTGAGCAAAGTTCAAACAGAAACCCTCAAATCCAAGACTTGAGGTCCAGCTTTCTGCAGCTTTTAGATGTCCCTGTGGTTCAGCATTTTCATATCAAATGACTTAATTAGCTCCTCAGTATGCAGTCATGTTCTCCTGAGTCCTTCCAAAGACCTCATTATGGGACTCAGGTTTGTTGAAGCTGAGACACGTCTAGAAGTTGAGAGACCACTGGATTCTAGATTATTGTACTTTTACAGGTCTTGGAGTTGTTTAGAAATTACCCAAAGAGACTGACAGTCAGATACCAACTCAAGTTGCATAGATACTCAACCTGGGTTGAAGCAATCAAATGGATATTTAACAATAGTGAACGTGTAGATGGCTGGTAGTTATTGACATAGCATTGCATCCCATAAATATAAACATTTCCAGTTTTAGCTTACAACATTAAGCTGGGCTACACATCATGTCCATCTGACATCCTTACAACTTGAGGATTTCTTCACTTTTCTTCTTAAATCAAAGTAGCATTGTGTCTACTATAATTATTGGGATTATTACTCATAATGACTAAGAACCTCACTTCAAGCAAACCAAATACTTTCATAAGTCAAATTTCTTTCTGCCTGTGCATATATTTTCTGCTAAAATGTATTTCCTTTTTCTTTTAGGGAGCGCTGGTTACAGCCTGTGCAGACGACACACTACACTTGTGGAATCTGCGCCAGAGACGACCAGCAGTCTTGCATTCACTCAAGTTCAACAGAGAGAGGTACGCAAAAAATTCTGCTTGATTGACAGACACCTGATTTGCACACACAGATACCAACGCACACTCCACACCTTACACTTGTGAAAAAGGAATCCACCTGTGTCTGAGTAATTCTGTCCAGTGGCCAAAGACTTCTTCTGATCTGACTCCCATTACACAGCTGACCCGTCCGTACCCATCATGCTGTACCAGTGGATTATTCTACCAGTCTTGCTGCTGTGGCCAAGTGAATGATTTTAGTTTTGATTCTATGAGAGATATTGCCCTTACAGCTGTGGTAGTGACAAAACCACAGAGTTGTTCTTGCATTTTAACCCTGGAACCACATGAAAACATTTTCTCCTGAGTGCTGCATGCTGTCTTCATGGAGGAGAGCTTGTAGGGCAAAAACCAAAGAAAAAATATATATTGGTAATGGCAGCCTGGTCATGCTGTGCATGGTGGTGCATGACTTCAATTTGATTTGTTGTTAAGGGTCAAATGTGCAACTTTGTAAACGTAGTGGTTCTGCCAGGGATTTTTTTGCTGTGTGATAGAACTAAGTGACTTTCTCCTCCTACAAAAGAGCAAAGTTTTGCCCTAAAGTTCCTGTAACAGTTTATTTCAGATGTTATGCCTGATTTCTCTTCAGGGTCATGAGGGTAATAGAGAGAAGATGTTGCTGCTGTCTTACTTTTACACAAGACATAAGGTTACACATGTAATGCTAAAATACAAAACTATTGCAGAATACTTACCTATTAGTCAAAAGAATCAAACTCTTTTTATGATTTAAATTTAACGAAGGCATACAAGTAAATCTTTTACTGTCTCTTACTTTGTTCATCTTTAAATAACTTTGTTTTTTCTTCGTCTGAGATGAAGTTTCTTAAACCTGCTCACTTTGCATCCAAACCAAATGTCTCTCAAGATTTAAATGTCAAACCTGTTCTCACCCTCTGAATATGAAGTATCCTCTCATGTGAAAGTCAATATGCACCGGATTTAATCCCTGACTTTTTATGAGTCTGTCAATTTATAGCAGCTTAATGTGAGCACTCCTTGCCTTCACCTTACGGTAACAGCCTGATCTCTGTTCCCACTATTAAACTTCAACTCAGTTCTGTTTTCATAATCTTTTATCATCCAAGTTTTTCAACTACACACATAAAATTAACCCACTTGAAACAAGAAAACATCTTACAGTCTCTAATTATTATGTTGTTCTCATTTTTTTTGTGCAAGCATTTTATGGTCCCCTCAATATCATAATATGATTGCATAATAAAATAAAATAAAAAAGACATTCAGCCTATTGTTCAGTCAATGGACGGCCTTGGAGAGGTCTTCTTGGGTGCATATCAAACCTGATCCTAAAGGCCACACTTCCCTGGATGTCTTAGATCTTTTCTTGCTTTACCACACTCAATTCAAAAGGTTGCCAGTTCAGTAAAAGTCTTCAGTATTAGTCATTAATTGAAATCTGCTGTGCTGACGCAGGGGAACATCTGAAACTTGTTGCACAAACTTCTGCAAAGGCCTCCCAGTCAACCACTGTTGTATTCAGGTGTGATGAATTAAGGAAAAGAACTAAAACATGAGTAATACCAGCTCTGTAGTGCTTACTTACATACTGTTGATAAGGAAGAACATGTGGTTTATATTGATTAATTTGATTCTACTGGGTCAAATTAATCAATATTTGACCCAGTAGTCAAATATTTGGTCAACGTCAAATAGACATTGACCATTTTGTGGTAATCCATCAATTTATTTGTTAATTTTTACTCAAAAATAAGGTGGAACTTTATATAAATCAGTTTTTTGGATATAAATTCAAAAATAAGTGTGAAGTTAGTGGGAATGCTTTGCAGGGAAGCTGAAGTGAAAAATAAAATTGATTAATAATTTTAAGCTACATCCTTCACAACCAGTAAAATCACCAGGAGTAGAAAGAAAGACCTATAAGGAGAAGGATAATGGAGATGGTGAGGAAACGGCTTTTGACGTACCAGCAGAGGAGAACTGTTGGAGGATGACTGGTGAAAAGCTAAAAGATTATAGTGTAGTCTGATGAAATGGCTTATGAAACATGTTTACTTAACCAAGCTAAAAAGGCAACTCAATTATACAGGAAAATGTTGGTGATAACCTTCTGAGATAGCACAGCATTTTTGGACGAATGTTTTTTTTTCTTACATTGTCTGACTTTCTTCAGCACCAGAGACCTTTTGATGTGTTTGAAATACTGCTTTCTGTCCTTGTGTCAGAGGAGAGGACATTTGATGAAAACGGTGCTGAATTTGTTGAACAGTGAATGCATTTTTTTTAACAGTGTCCAGGGTCACAATGTCACTGTGGGTGTTAAATTTTTTTTCAGCAAAGAAATTTGTTCTCAAAATCCAATAATTTTAACAGCGGTTTGCTGGTGATTGAAATTATTTTAAAATGGGTGACCTTTAGAAAACTGTGTGGCAAAAACTTTTCAGCATTGAGAAAAGAAAATGAATGCCCAATATATTCAATGCTCTTTTTCCAATGTTTATCATACTAGTGACAAAAACATTTACTACATTCCCAGCCTGAACACACAACAGAATACGTGATTGATGATATAGGTCAACTGAGAACAAAACAGGAAACTTTTTAATTCGGTAAGTCAACTAACTTTCTCACTGAGTAGTTATCTCATGGATAGACACATCCATTTTTAGTTCATGATGCCACTTTCATAATGCTTTTGAAGACTGTGACTGTGTTGAAAGTCACCACTGACTCTGCCACCAGTGATTAAATGTAGGGGGGCAAGCATATCTGAATTTAGACAATCTATTAAAGGCATCACCCTTATTATCCAGGTAGAGAACTAACATTTCTAAAGTTCTCAACAGTAACAGTTCTCAACATGCAAAAATGACTGATAATGATGGCATGCAGAAGATTGAGTACCAACTGCTTGTTTTTGATTAGCAGTCCATAAACTTTTCTGGTGCTACAACGTAATATGTGGAAGTATGGCAAGTCATTGCATCATATATTTTTTTCAAATTCCAATGCTAAATAGGTGGCGTATCTCTCTTATTAGGCCATAAGGCAAAACCTATAATTTGGTCTTTGCTTTTTCTTTCTCTGTTCTACAAAAAAACTTCATATTGAAATTGAGGTAATCAATATTTGTGTGCACTATGACATCTCTACTTGAAAGGTAACCAGGACATGGCTTTTTAGGACGTAAAAAGAAGCAGGTCAGAGTTCATGGAAAGAGGCAAATAATCAGCAATTCTTAAGGAAAACATGTTATTGGCTGCAAAAATGTGAAACTTGGTCAGAGAATAACCTTCCATGAAGATGATGGTAAGTCCAGATTAAAATCTGTGGGGACATTTGAAAATTGCTGTCCATATACATTTTCCATCAATTAACTTTATCTATTTTGCAAAGATGAATGGTAAGAATCTGCTTTAATTTGTGAAAAATGTTAGGGATCATCTCTACAGGTATGCAATACATATAAGCTACTTTCTCTAATACAGGGGCAAATATTTTCTGAAGTGATTTCGATAAAATAGATGTGTTTGACCTGGCTCTGGTGCAAAATGGTAGGAGCCACAGCCACTTGCTCACAGCAGAGGTGCACTGAATCACAATCTCAGACAAAAGAAGGGAAAAGGCATCGTGAGTCACCTACTAGAGGCAGAGCAGTGCCTTTCCAGTTAGTTCTGTGTCTCTGGGCTGAACCTCTGACAATTAGCACCCTAACACCCTACTGGGACCCAAAACAATAGTGTCTGAAGAATTGTTTTGTGACAACTGTCAGCCAGCAGCTTGTGCCTGGCAATCTCCTGTGACTGGCATGCTGCTGTCAAAAAAACAAAACAAAACAACAACAAAAAAAAAAACGCAACTGAGCACAATCCAAACAAAATTGATTTTTGCAATACATGACACACCAGACAGTTTCTATTGTGTTCCTCTCAGCAAAAATGAGCTGTTTTAGCTAATGTAGTCATCATCATGGCACATGTCTGTTGGTTAATGATACAGTAAGTCTTTGTGGGATTCCTTTAGCAGTTGTCACAAGTCACGCAGAGCAGATGGCAAGGTTGCCAATTCCCTCGGCGATGCCACCAAACCACTTAATCTCTACATCTGTTTACTCCATTAAGGGTATTTGCTTCTCAACTGGTCGCACAGAGCCTAGTCAAAAGGCAGCTAAACACACTCTTTTCCTGTCTTCTTTGGTTGTTATTGCACCAATTGTGGTACCTTGTGCCTCTACTTTGTGTCTTTTACCAGCAAAAGTGAGTGACTTGATATTTTGGATCATTATCTCCCTGAAAGATTCAATAATGGCCTATTTTAGTTTCCTTCAAGATAGCACCATTCTTTTTTTTTATACTTAAAATCTATTCTAACAAAATTTCAAAGGTTGTTGGAAGAGATATATCATCACATCTCTCCCACAACACTTTACAATAACCAACTGGCACTTTTCCACGTGTTCCTTGAGTTTTTGTTAATGAAATCTTCAGCCTTTAGTCTATTTTCTGGTATACCAGCATATTAGAAAACAAATCATTATGTAATACTAAATATATTCAAAATTCAGGTTTGATTTCTCAGAAATTTTATGTATATGTCTATGCTAGTGCAATGAAACATTTAAGAGGTGTTACAAAGTGAGGACAACATTGTAGGAGAGTTGATGTTTTATGTGGTTAACTACGGGTTGTAGTGAACGGAGGCAACAAGGCGTCACCTGAACCCACAGGCAAGGTGAGAACCATAGAAATATCATTAATATTAATATTTGTCCCATTCCAAGGTAAACGCCTGTTTATTTCTCACTTTAAAAACAGTAAAGTTTAAAAGTCTCGATGCTTTTGGAAGTGTTCCCTCTGGCTTGTTTTTATGTAACAGGATTACTCAAAATAATTCAAGAACACCATGAAAAATCTGTTTAGAGAAAATGTGAAATTTGTATTTTCTAGAAGGCATATGATTGTATAATCCTCTGTTTTGTAAAAGAAAATTCTGCTCCCCTCTGGCAGTTCTGATATTGTCGTCGCCTTAAGCTCCTAAAATCCTTATTGAATTGTCTGCCATCTCATTTGTCTTCTATCAAATAATCCGACTGCTCACAGGGTGAGTGGATGTTGGGCTGAAGCCCGATGAGCATCCCCCCTTTCTGCCTCCACACACACACGCACGCACACACACACACCTACACACACACACTCCGCCCCTACACTTCTGTAAAGTAATCAACATAGGCATGTATAATGGTCTGCTGATCTTTTTTATATGGTGAAGATGATACTCATTGGTAGAATAACTGTTTTGGCAACTCTATTTAATAATATTCTGCTAACCATAGTAATCAAAAATACGAGCAACAAAGGTCTGTGTCTGAGTTTTTATGATCCCAGTAGAATGTATATGGAAGTCATGAAGCAAAACCCATTACTGTAGGTTTCCAAAATATAATGGACCACTGGGATCCATTATAACTGACTGAGGGCAATTATATTGTAAGATACACGTAGAACTTTTTCTATAATACACCGTGCCTTGCTACAGTATTTATACTTTTTGAATGTTTTTCATTTAAAAAAATTACTTGTGGAGTTGGTGTCTCTGAAATGAAGGGTAACACAATTTTAACAAATAAGTATAGAGCGGTGCATGTAAAATATAAATGTTGAAAGACTGTACTACTTTGATGGCATAAGACGTCTCCGTAGGAGTGACAACATATATAGCAATGGCTGGTAATGAAACCTGTATTCTAAATAAAACCTTGATGCAGAATGAGTCATGGTTTGGCCTGTGGAAATGAGTCATGGTAAGATGTGTTTGAATGATGTAGGTAAAGTTAAAGTTAAGCTGAAGTTGAGCCTTTTTTCATTCAATAATTGTTTCTTTGATTAAATGGCCCTAAAGATTTTGTAACTTTTTTCCTTTGTTCAAGCTTGTAGCTTTGAACTCCAGAATTGTGCATCCTTGACTGAAATCAGGACATTTGAGTGGCAAAAAGCCTGGAAGATAAAAACTGCCTGCACAAGGTCACTGAAAAGGCAGGTGAAAGATACAACTTAATGGAAATGTCAAACTCTGGCATCAGTGTAGCATAGACCAGGGCTAAAGTAGTGAATTGAGAAGTTTCCAGCTCAAGTTTGAGTTTATTTAGTACAGATCAGCTGGCATGTTTTACTGACAAAAGACACTTTAAAATCACAAGAAAGACTTTGTTGACCTTAATGGTCCACATACTGGCTTCCTTCTATTTCATTTCACAGGCTTAGCTTTGGTTTGTCCTCTGCATCGCCAGTTTTGTGGCTGTTTCAGGTGTTTCCTGCAGAAGAAGCATTATTTAATGTGTGACCAATCAATGCTTTTTGCATTTATACTTTCACAGAATTCAACAACAGAAAATGTCCTCATTCACTTCTTTTGTTTTTAATCTGACAACAAACTAAACAGATTTTTAATTGCATGATTAATTTTTTTTAATGGTTTCAAAAATTGTTTCATCTACTTTTAAAATAATGAAAATTCAGATTTTAATTGATTTATGGTTCAGCCAATTAAGATTATTGGTTTTTTCATTCTCTACCACACGATAATAATTTACCTTTAAATGCTGATTTGTTTCATTTAGTCTATATTTGAAAAGAAATGGCTTAAAATAGCTTTGTTGTGAGATCGCATAGAAATAATTAAAATAAAGACCAATAAAACTGGACCAGTAAAAACTACTGCAAGTCATATATTGTCTTTCAGACTTTTACCCTTCTGTCTTATATCCTGACACTTGGTCAATTTCCCACCCTTTGTTTTCCAGGATCACCTTTTGCCACCTGCCCTTTCAGAGTAAATGGCTGTACGTGGGGACGGAGCGTGGAAACACACACATCGTCAACATTGAGTCTTTTATTTTGTCTGGATATGTTATCATGTGGAACAAGGCCATAGAACTGTAAGTATCCAGCATTTCAAACACCACAGTTTACAGCGATCATTGTTATTATGGTGTCAGTAGAGATTTTTTAATTGTTAGGATAATGACACTTATGGAGCTGGAGACAGTAATTGTTAAGGTGGTTTGTTGGTTGCTTAGTATTGATTGTAAATGACAATATTTTTGCTTTTGGCTTACAAAAAAAAAAAAGCGTCCATTCAAGACCTTTTAATTTAGCTCATTTGTTGCTGAGCATCTTGACATAAAATTACTTTTTAAACTCAGGAGCTGTTACTGGTGACTATATACTGGGCAGAAACGTGACCACTCTGTATTTTTGTTATAAAATTTGTTACAGGGATTTGAAAATAATTATTAAAAATAGCAATTATAATATTAGCCTCTTTCTCTAACTCATTTCACTTTACATATTTCACACAGAATAAGTACGCCATGAATATACAAACCACCCTAAAGTGGACTGATTATTAAGTATATTTTTCTTAAAATAATATTTAGTAATCTTGTGAGTCATCGTTACTTAAAATGCAAGGATTTACTCATCTGACATTTACTTTTGTTTGTGTATAGCTGGCTGTGCAGACTGGCAGCCTACATACAGTAAGCTGCAGATTGACAACTAAAAGCACAAGGAAACAGCTGGTACTCAGTTGCATTGTACGCCCATTTTTTTCTTGGCTTCACCCACCTATGTGCCACTCTTCTGGTGTAACCCTGACAAGTCACCCTGCTGCAGTGTCAGTCATAAGTCTTTTTCCAAACCATGTTGTATGTCAGCCCAAACTAAAGTGAGCAGTTTTAACACTGATGTGTTTGTGTGGGAGGCCTGACTGCCAATCAGTTTGTTGGGCTGGGGTGTTAGACGGCAAGTGTTGTTTATCTGTTCTTCTGTAGATCTGTATTGGAAGAAACAAAGCAAAAATTATTTCTTTTCAAACAGTTCAAGTCTTGTTTGTTGTTGGATGTTCCAATCAGGATTTTCTGGCCATCATTAAGTCGAGTCAAGTTTATTTGCGTAGCACAGTACGTTTTACTTTTAATTCACATATATAAAAAACCTTGAACATCATCTTTCTGGTTTATGATTATGCACAACTTTTTATTATTTTAAGAAATTCAGTTAAAAAAAATAAATTACGTTTATGGTTGTAATATTACAAGGTGTGAAAAAGTTCAAGGTGTGCAATTACTTATTTTGCAAGGCTCTGTATTGGAATAAAAAAAACAAACTTTAAACCACCAGCTATCAAAATACTTAGTCAGGTTTGGTTCAACTGTGGGCATGCAAACATTTTTTCCCCCCTTCAGGGTTTTTTTTGTGGGCTCTAGTGTCCCTTATATGAATGTAGGCTGACAGGAAAGGGGGCAAGGAGAGGGGCGAAGACATGTGGCAAATAACGTCAGGTCCGAGAATCAAACCCGCGACAGCCGCGTCGAGGACTCGAGGCCACCACAGCATTCCATCATGCAAACATATTTAACGATTATGGATACATTATCAGTAAATAAAAATCCAAAGAGATTTTAAAGAACGACAGATTTGACATTGTCACTAGTTTGTTTATTCATCCTCATGAGGCAGCAGGACATCCATCCACCTCAGTGGAAGAATCCTTCTCTCTTTATCAAATATAAACTATTCTATATTTTACATTTCTCAGCATTCTGTCCCTTTCTAAGCTAGAGTTCATGAAAAGTATAAACAGAAGATATCATTCTTCTCCTATCAGTATACAGAGGGACTTGGGAAATTCATTGTTTGTAATGAAACACTTTCCACAGAACATGAATAAGGATGAGCCTGGGCTTTGTGTTTTTTCAGCTGTGGATAATTTAGTGAGCAGGAGAGAATTGTTCAGATTTCTCAAATAAGTGTGAGTAACATGCACATGTTACTCACACTTTCGTGTGTGTCTCTGCACTCTGAGTGTTTGTTTGTGTAACACCCGTTCACAGATGGATTAATTTAATTCAAACCGAAGTGTGCACTCTTGAAAAGAGTCTGTTATAGCAACAATTCAACAGGGACTGCGGCGCCAAAATGGGAGGACCTGGCTCTCATTGAAATTCAAATAGCTTTGCAACATATTTAATGCCCAATTTCATCTCCAGGAAATTTGTTCCAAAATGAGATGTAAAAAATGAGATGCAAGGAGGAATGGGAGAATACAGCAGCTCACTCAGCTACATGTTATAGATCCTAATAATAAGTGGAGTTGTGTTTACGCCTTGCATTGTGTAATCAACACTGGCATGTCTAGCTTTGTGCTGCAAGAATAGTGAAAACAAACAATAGGCTTTCAGCAACTTTGTGATGCTGCAATAAACAGAAAGAAAATGGTCATGCCACATAAAATATAACTCATGCCAGGCTTAGGGTATAGAGAGATTATTGTCTGGACTGGGTTTTTAAAGATAAAGAGTCAAATCATGCACTTTGCAAAGGTCATCAATCACAATTTTAACCATTGCCTTAAATTAATATACAAAAATTGTGATTATATCTAAATGGTGTAGTAGTTACACTTTCCTGAGATCAAACTTTCTTATGTTTTTAGTCGAGGAGACTTAAGTTAACATATTGTGTAAAAGAACTTAAACAAGAAAATAATGTGATCACAATTTCTTAATTGAATAAGTACACATGTTCTGGCATAATTGGCAGATATATATACGAATGAGAACAGCTTTGTTCTTTATTTATCCATGTTAAAATACAATATTAGTACAGAAAAAAGATTCCACAATGAAAAGACCTTAATGCAAATATATTTTTAGTAATTTCATGCATCTAAATCGGAATGCTTTTGATAAATGTCACATGCTTGGGCTACCTGAAGCAAAGCCTTCTCACATGGGATATAAAATGAATATATGTGGTGATGTGAATGTATTGTGTTCTTGACATGTTTGCAGCTGACTATTTCCTTCCCAGTCTAGCTCCCTTTCAGCTGTCATTTTGATTATTTACCCTCATTTATCCATGATTGGTTACCATGGTTCCAGTGGACCTGGTGAAGATAAACGTGTCCTTGCATGACATTTGTTTTAAAATAATTGAATACTTACAATATCTATTTAAATTCAGTCCTTTCCTCTCACTTTCCAGCATGTGCTGGGGCATGCTTTATTTCCATTTTTTGATTCCCAAGGCCACAAAAGGCTGCATTGTTTAACAATTGCTGGTTCCTTTGGCAACACCATTGCTCAACAGACACTGGGACACCAGCAGCGTTCTTAAAAGCTTTTAGGAGGACTGATATGGTAATCTGTTCATTAGACAAAGCCATCTGGACAAATTTAGTTCTCGCACAATACATTGCGTAAGAAATGTATTGATTTAATTTCTGGCTATGCAGAAATTAAATCAAAATTTGAAATTTGTATGTTAATTTATTCTATTTAAGGCTTCTGGCTATGCAGTATGATGAGTCCAGAAGGCTGGTTGGTTAAATAAGGCATCAAAAAGTATACATGGACAGTTCTGTGGTTTAGAATCAGTCAGTAAGTCAGTCAGTAAATTATTTTAAATTTGCTTGAGGAGAACATTTTATTCAAATGAGTGTAAGACATGAGTTTTGCATGTATTATGAAAATACTGACATCCTATTCACACAAATGGAACCACCAATTTAGTACATTTGAAACAAAAATCATGAAAGTAAAATGTTAGACAACATGTGACTTGTGTTGTCACAGTTTGTGACAACATAATAAAATGAAACATGGAAATGTGAAAACAGAAATATTAAAAATACAGAACAAAATGTGAAATAACCATTAAATTACAAAATAGGTTATAACATAAAACTCGTAAAAGCTGATAAATAATAAATTATTGCTCAGAATACTCAATTAAAAACATAACTAATATATATTAAAGTTTATCTATAATACAGTAGCTTATTAGCTGGTTGTTTCAAGTTTTTTTTTATAATTAACTTGGGGATTTTAGAGATTATTTTTAATTGGTTGCATGGAGGAAATATTGTGACCTTAGATTTTTCTCTACTTCTGATAACAAATAAAACAGCAAAATTACAAATTAATGTTGGAGCTTAGCAATACTGTCTCATGCTAAAATTAAATGAGTGACAACCAAAGCCACTATGTAACATTTAATTGTTTTCATTAATTTATGTGATAAACTTTAGCTGGGAAAAGATGAAAATTACTCCCGTGTATGTTGTTGAGGATAAATAATTTGTGTTTTCCTTCTATCTCTGTTAGCTTGTTGCTAACACCCGGTGTAGCTTAGAGAGAGACTAACTAAGGGAATGGAAAAGTGTCATTTTGTCTGTTACCATTAACAAGGCACTCCACAGGGTGCCGTCAGATTAACTAATTCCTGTAATAAATGGCAACAGTTGGTTGAAGGGGCCAAATATATGTGAAGTAGTGACAAAACTATGTTATACATATAAAAAAATATCCATTAAAGAAATAATAAAGGAACATTTTAAGAAAAACAGGGTGAAAATGAACAAATAAAATGAAAGGAAGGAAGACATTCACAGGGATGTGACTTGATGAACATAAAACCTGCAAAATTAATGTTTGTTGTTACTCTGAAATCATAAATTCGGACAGTTAGGGGACCTTGAACTGCCTATGTTTCCTGTATAAGACAAACAAAAACAACACTTGTTCACTTATTCTTCAAAGGGTCCCAATGCCAGCAAACTCTGCAAGACAAAAGAGAGTTCACCTTTTACAAAGATGTTTGTTTCGTTCCTGCATGACAGACATTTGCTGAGTTAGCAAACTGAAGAGTAGCGAAAATATCTCAGTCATAAATATCTCAGATCTTCGGTCTCTGTCTATCAGATGAAGTGGGCCAGGATGCTTTGACTTAAAAGTGTTTTTCATAGACAGTTATTCGCTTGTATCACTTACAGTAATTAGCTTGAATGCTGACCACAACAATTAGCAAATCCCATTGGTTTTCTCACTTACAGCTGCACTATGGCTGAGGCAGAAGTGATACAACGAATGCACTAAGGGAGATGAACAAGGGCATGTTTACCCCCACACCTGCTAAATGGAAGCAGGTGTGGGGGTAAACATGCAGAACAATGGAAACAAAGCCAGAAACAAAGTTAAAACACCAAACACAGGACTATTTCAGGTCCTCCAGATTGAGAAGATTTAAATGTCTACATTTAAAACTCTATGATCACATCAGGATTCACACACACACCTACATGATTAAAGACTCTTGTCTATTGGAGCCAAATCAACATGTTTTTAAAGAAATTTGGAAACTTTTAGCCTGCTTTTAGTCTCTTCATACAGTTAGATTCAACTGGCATTTTTTTTTTTGTCAATGTAATCTTTTTTTTTTTAATCTTTTGGCTTATTATCTCCTGCTTTACTTTTGTATAGATTTCAAAGTTTGGCCTTGTCAGTTGTCAGAATAAACACCGTCACAAAGTCACTAATTTCTTGGCCACCCACCTGAAATTCTCATATCCGTCTCTTTCAGCATCCAGAGAATACAGTCTTCTGTATACAAAAGCAAGCATTAGTCCTGAGTCATGGCCATGGAAAATTCAATAAGTACAGAGAAAATATTTTCCTCTGCATCAATGTTTTTCATAAATAAACTCTGAGATAACTTCTTATCATCAGTTGACCTTAATGGATGTCTATCTGTGACCAGGTAGTTAGGTGATTTAGTTGGTCTTTATGAAAAGGTATAGATCAATATATAGTAAGTGTTTTAATTTATGTGTTTTTGTTGTGCAGCACCTGTATAATGGGATCATTAGCAAATAGTTCATTTAATGCAAGCTCAGTATTTTTTCTCTTAAGGCCTTGGAGGTTCATCAAAGATTGTTGGCGAACAACAAAATGAAGAGAAAATAACTGATAGAACTGAGTTCAAGTTGTGAAGAAAGCAGAACAAATCCATACAACTGTTCTATCTTTCATCAGAAAGATTAACTAGGTCTATGGTGAGATGGTCATTCACCTACACTGATGAGTGTTAATCCAAGAAGCAGCCAAATGGTTGGTTACTTTGAAGGAGCCACAACTGTTTCAACAGACTGGCTAGATTTGTTGACAGGTAAACCAAGTACAAGCCTTGCATTTTAAAGATCTCAACTTTATGTAAAATTCATAAGCAAAAAGTCTATAAAAAGACCCAGTTGCAGCTTTCCACAAGCAATCAAGGGCTTGTGAAAATTGTGTGAAAGAAGGTTCTCTGATCAGAAAAGGCTAAAACGGACCATCATCTATCATGTGCTGCTCTTTGTTTGGAGGACAAACAAACCAACGTTTTAGCTGACCCTGAACACACCATCTGCACTGTGAAACATGGTGATGTCAGTGCTATATTATAGATTTGCTTTTTTACCAGGGACAGACAAGCTGCTCTGAGTAGATGGGGATTTGTGGAGCTAAATAAAAAAAGAAAAAAAACCTGTTAGATGCTGCAAAAAAGGAGACTTGACTGGGGTGAAGTTCACCTACCAGCAGGACAGTAATACTAAACATGCAGCTAAAGTTGTGACATTGTTTGTTCCCGGATGCTCTCGAAAATCTTGTGAGACCTTTGCAGATTAGCTTTAGCTTTTCATGCATACGGGTAACTCTTTGCTGCGCAAGAGGGCTTAGTACACATGCACCAAAACCCTTTTCTCTGAGCTTTTTGGTTGTAAAATATTGATTTTCCTTCCACTTTACAACTACATGGTTGTTAATGTTGGTCACTCACATTAAATCCCAATAAAATATATCTGATTGTAATGTAACAGTATAGGAAAAAGCCAAAGGTCTCATTACATGCTTGCAAGGCAATGCAAGTTCAGTTAATGATGCAAAGTGCCCTAATTTAGATCAGGGTATAGAACAGTGCAATTATTATTAGGTTATGTGTACCAAATCTTGGTGCATCCTTGTTGTATTTCAGACATTTTAATGGGAACCAGAACATGGGTCTGAATGGTTCTTAGCTCGCATGTCACTGTGCAGCTTTCATTGGCATGTAATAAAAAGAAATTGTCTCCGGAAAGCGCATCACATGTATCATTGCAAAAAAGAGTAATTTACTAAATGTACCTGTCAGCTGGATTTTTATTACAAGAAAATTAGAGTTAAAACACATCACCTTTAAAAGTGCATATGTGCTGCCCTCGCTGCTTTTTATTTTCACTCAGTGCTCTCTAAATATCACTCATTTTGTTTGTCTTTCAGAGAATGCCTATAAATGTCACAGCTTTTAGCAGCAATGGTTTTACCTAATTTTTAGCGACAACTTGTACTCCGGCTTGTATAGGTGAAAGAAAAAATTCAAACATAATTACTTGAGTCTGGGGGGTAAAAAAATCTTGCAATGTTGTTTTGCAGCTCTGCAGGAGATGTCTGTGTTTCATACGTCATCTTTCTTCTCATCTTAGATCAACTAAAACTCACCCAGGACCTGTAGTTCATCTGAGTGACAGCCCAAAGGACGAAGGCAAGGTGAGTTTCTTTTTCCTCTAGCCTTATAAATTATGACTCTACCCATTTGAGCAGATTTGTATTTAAACCCTAATTAAGGACGACTCCAGTGTGTCATGCGAAGTAGTTTTTACACAAAGTTTTCAGCATATTAATTTCCATAATAAACTTAGAATAATTTGGATATCAGGCAGACTCAACAAGGTATGTTTCTGCGCTCGGAAAATGTATCCACACTACAATAACACTGCAGTTAAATCTCTCTCTGTAAATATACACACATATATAGATATCGTCATGCTGCTTGACCCGATGCACCAGATGGTTAGTCACTGAGAACCATCTGGAAAGATTTTGCTGTGAACTGCTTAGAAAAGAGCCGGCACGTCCAAGAAAACACTGTGCAGGTGATTGGATTTAGAGACAAATCATGTTTTCTACCAAGAAAATCAGCCTGGCTGTTCTTTCCTCCTCCGATCAAGACGCATAGCTGGGATTTATCTGACACTCACCTCTGTAGGGGCCAGGCATCTGAGCTGGACTCTAAGAAATTAGATTCTTATAATAAATATGCAATTTAGGTTGTCTATAAAATTTAAACATATTATTTATTGTGCTTTATTTTTTATTTTTTTTAATGTGAATGATAGTTTGAGTTTCTTATTTACTCCATAACTGTACAATAGGTGTTTGTTTAAAATCTTGCCCAGACGCAATCTTTAATTAAAATCCTACAATCAAGTATTGTGATCAGAAAAAAATGTTTAAATTTCACAAAGGTGCTTCTTAATTATTCATGACCAAATGGGAAATTATGCATTAAAATGGAAAAATTTTGCAGCATCAGGGTATTTGCTCAATAATTTAAAGCGTAAATATGTAACATGAGCTAAACCCTTTTATTTACAACAAAAAATCAACTGCTATTCCTACTTTTTTCTATTTTTCTTCGTTGGATCAGATAACTGAAGTCATTTATGGTTTCCTTTCCAGTAGAATTGGTCTGTCATGTATGTATTTGACAATAACTATTTCATATAAAACTAGAATCTCTGTCTCTTTATGGTTCACAGTGTTCCTTTGCTCTTTGGTTTGCACAGAGCAGAATTCGCCCACTTGTTTTTGGTATGCTGAAACAGCACTTCTGATTTTACAGTGAACATCTGTTACAAAAAGTATAACTTTTAAAATGACCTTCTGTTTTTATTAGTCACCTTAAATTGAATTAATTTACAGTGATTGAGATAGATTTACCTCTATTAGATGTCCTTAGATAATTAATTGTATTATTTGAATCACTTCTCAAGTACATGAAACAGCTCATTCACCTGCATTCAGTTACTGTTTGTATTTGTTAATGTACGTCACAGACACCATTGCTATATTTGCCAAAATAAAGACCTCAGTTTGTTTTAGCCACAGCAATCTGTGGCTAAAACAGATTCCTGGCTGCAGTTGTCTGCTTATGTTTAGAAATGTTCTGTCAGATTTCAGACAGCAAACACCGGCAGTCTGAAGATGAAAGGAGACAATCATAAACACCATGAACGCACTCGGATACAGTCACACCCTGCTGTCATTGGGTTCTTTATATAGAAACATTTGGGTTGTAGCAGGCTCATTCTGATTTATTAGTCAGATTTATCTGATAAGTAGTTGGCTTGTCTGCTCAGGCAGACAACTGGAAGTCTGCAGCTTTACTGGCTTGCTTCTAGCTTGTAAACTGTGGTTTTAGAACTGCTCTACCTTTATGGGAGCGATGGAATAGCACACCTGTTCAGGTGAATTCATGTTTCTTTCAAGCAAGAGAAAGGTGTAGGAGTCCTCTTTCAACCAAGTGAATGGCATCTAGTTAAAGAACTTTAAATTGTAGGCATGGTATGATGGAAATTGTAACGGTTTTGAAACGAACTTCAAAACTTTGGTGTGCTATCATAGCAGTAACAGCCCATGTCTATTCCTCAATATAGATGTCTGAAAATGACAAGTCTGACTCAAAAAAATACATTGTGGAGAAAAAATCTCTTTGTGGAGAGTAAGTTTCTTTCTGGCACACTGATTTGATTCTAATGCTTTTTTCCTAAAATGAGTTTTCAGCTGATGAAATCTCCACTTAAGCAAAAAGAAAATTACTGCATAGTCAGTTCAGTTTTCCCTCTCGCTGTAGTGTTATCCTCTTTTCAAAATGCCAGCAGCTGGCTTTGAGTTTCTTTTCTGTTTTTGTTTTCCTTTTCAAATTTAAAGTTTTTCTCCTCACATCTCCTGTGGAGGTGGGGTATTTCCTGTGCAGATCAGCTGCAGTAATTTCCTGTGTTTGCTTAAAACAACACATTTTCCATGTCAGTCAATTGTCCTTCAGCGATCTTCTGTTTGTCCTTACCTTTGCTGTGTTTATACTCTCACTTTGCATCAGACACGTTTGCTAAATCATCTACCAACAGTTGAAAGAATTGTGTGCTTTCTGTGTCTTCCTTGTCATCCGGTTCTGTTTTCCTTATTTTTCTTTATGTGTCAGTTTGCCCTTGGACATTTGCACCCAGTTTATTTGGCTGTTTTCTAAAATATGGATTTCCCAGACATTATGAGTTCTGTCTGCCTTCTTAGACTGCCATCGCATTTGTTGTGACAATTTCTTTGAATTTTCAGACAGTCTGAATTACGTCAAACAACCTGCCTCCAATCTCAAAGTCAAACTGATATAAACACGGTAAACAGCCATTCATCATGCTAAATTAGGTCTGCTGTCAAACATCACATACCTTTGACAACATACTGCGCAGTATTGATTCTCTATCTGCATATTGACATTATGTCTTCATTCTTCTTTACTTTCGATGTTACTAATGTAAAACTTCAAGGTTGCAGGATGTCTCTAAAGGGCAGCTTTTATTCTCAGCTTCACATGCGTATTTCCATATTTGAGATGTCACACTGTGTCTGTGCTCAGCAGGAGAGCCATTTCCGCACGCTGTCTGTGCTCCTCCCAGCACTACTGATCTCCTTCTCGTGTCATCTGTGATCAGACTGCATCAGTCTGCTCTTACCTTTTGTATAGAGCGTGCACAATTTTGTACTCGTCAGTACACGTGGAGAAGAAATTAGGTGTTGTTTCAGGTCCAAAAGGTCCTATACTGACCTTTGAAGTAGTTTTACATGTCGTATATGTTACAGTATAAATTTGACAATATCTGTGATTAAAAAAAAAAAAAAAAAGGACAATGTGTTGGATTTAACAGTGTAATGCCTCATTTCTTGGGTCAGTGCAGCTTGGTACATTATTTTACAGTCTGGCGTATTCAGGGGAGCGTTTCCACCACCAGTTGGGCTTTTACTGGTCAGCAGGAGATCCAGTGATCTCCTGGATTTGTCTTATCTTTCGTGGATAAGACGAAAGATCATTTCATCTTATCCACATAATATGTGAAGTTCTTGGAAACATTTTGTCTTATCCACCTAATGTCTGAAAGTTTTTGGATCTTTTCCATCATTTTATCCCAAGTAAAACCGCTTTGATCTTTAATTTATCCTAGAGGTTTGGAGATGCTGAATTCAGAACCAGAACCTTTTGGGTTCTCAGAATAATCTCTCATTTTTTCGTCCCAGAAACACGAGGCTTTTAGGATTAGCTTAGCATGACTCATGCTTGTCACAAGCAGTGACATTTTTCTGTTCCCAAATCAATGGACTGTGCTGCATAACGCCAGTACCTTAACCTTAACTGTACCAGTGATCTGTCGACCTGCGACTAAAGGGGGCACAGGAATGGTGCATTGTGGGTTGGCATCTTATTTTGTTGAAATAAACAAAATAACATCCTGACCCGTGCTACGCCACTCATAAGAAATGGGGCATGAGATCAACCTTCAAAGCTGTAAAGTGGGTGTTCAACAAGTAAACCTTTTAGAACCGCTGTCCTCCAGCATACCTTAATACATTACTTGAACATTTTAAAGATGATCAGTAAAATTTGCATGCAGGTGATGCTATGATATATTTAAATGTGAGACTCCATAGTGGTTTGCAGCAGTCGTGAACAAGCAAATGGGAGAAAGTCTTATCGGGAACCATTTTGTGTCTAAGTTGCTCCTGAAGTGTTGTTTTATGTATCCTTGTGGATTTCTTTTAACTCTTACTCTAGTTTTAAATAAGGATGTTTTTACAGGTAGTTTTAAAAGTTTATGTTTCAAAAGTGTAACCAAGGACTGTCTCTAATTAACATTTGACCGGATAACTTAATGTTTTATGTTCTAACTTTAATTAGAAAAATCTACTCTGACTCTCCAGAATTGTTCAGAACCTTGAAGGTCTTTGGAATCAAAGTTAAATCAGCCTCCATATGAATTTAATGTCTCATGTTTAAAAGACGCTTCATAGAACAAAAAAGTCTTTGCAGGAATTTCAGTAATCTGGTACCACAATGTAAACTCAGTCCTTCTTGTCAACAATCAATCTGAAAATGTGAAACCTACATCAACAAAACATCAAATTAAAGTAATACTACTTTATTGTTCAATTGCATAAAAGCAATTATGAAATTCTTGAGGTTTATGTGAATGAATTTCTTTCTAACATTTAATGTGAATAGTTTTATTCAGTCTCACCCAGTCATTTAAAACAATTCTCTGAAATAAAAAGAATATGCTATTAAAGTAAGGCACAAGTGTATCAATCTTAATAAGCAAGCTAATACTATAAGGGTCTGTCTACTGGTTCAAACTTTCCTATTTCATGGCACAACTGGATCTGTATCATGAGTAATAAAACAAAAAAGCAGATAACATCTGAGCAATTAGAGCAAAATCATTTTGACCTTTACTTTTTTTTTGTTCAATATTGAGTTTCTATAATTGGACTGACATTTGTACAGATTTAGTACTACATTCATGTAATTCCTGCTTCTTGTACAACATTAAACTTGGAGGCTGCTTTTTATCTAAAACTGAATACATTGTGAAAGGGACTTTTATGTAAAAATTTTTAACAGAACTGAAATTAGTGTTGCGCTCATGTTTTTAAAATGCATAAATAATCTGAAATAGTTCTCTAATATTTAAATAGCAAAGGTTTCCATTATACTGTCATTTTGATTGTAAAGATGTCTTTAAGTTTTAAACATTTATATCTCCACAGTAATAAAGGGCCAAAAGAAAGAAGCTGAGGACAAAGCAGCTGAAAATATGTCTGAAAGTTATGAAGAGTGATGGTCATGGGTGCATGTTCAAAATTGAACTTGGGCATCAGTGCATAACACAATGACCACCCAAGAATGAAGAAGAAATAGGGAAGTCTCCTGCTCAAATGTGAGCTCGTCAAACCAAGATTTATATGGTTATTTCTGCAATGAGCAGGAAAATAACATCAGTAGGAATTCTGTCTGAGAACAGTAGCCTGGAGACTAACCAGGAAATTAAAAGCATGCTGTGGCGAGCTCTGCCTACCTGTTTTTTAATTTGTGAGATACATTTGAATTCACAAAAGACAGCTTAATTCAGCATTCAGACAGCATTCTGCTCTGGTTGTACATAAAATGTCTCTGATTTGCATTACTAACAATGTGTTTTCTCTGATCAAGTGTGTCAACAGGATACTTACATCAATGAGCCATTCAGTGGTTGCTGAACACATGCTAACAATTAATGGAAGCGGCTAAAAGTCTAATATTTGTATGCATTTTTTTATGTGTTCTTGGTTCAACTGCAATGAAGTTATGTCAAAATGCAGCTGTAAAAAAGTAATTTAAGCAAATCATGTGTCATGGCGCTCACACGCTGAACGTAGTCTACATTTCGCTTCATGTGTTGAAGAGGAAAGATTTAGACACAGACATATAACCTTCTTTCTTAATCCTATGCCACAAAGTGTTTTGAAGTGAAAACAATGTTTATGACTGGTGAGGAAAGGCCCACCCTCTTCCTTTTTACACATCTTGCCTTCTTTTTATGGATAGCAGGAGTGTTTAAAACAAACTTTTGTGTTTTGTGTTACCAGTTGTATGTTTATATGACATATTGCTATAACTAAGTTCTTTCTTGCTAAACAAAATAATCCAGTTTCCATTTTGAATAATAATTTGTGGCACTGTGGTATTTAACATGTATAAATTTGATACATGTTGGTGGAGATTCATTTTTTAATATGGTTTGTCTCCACAGTCTGTGTATCATAGCTCTATTTAAAATGACTTATCGGCTTTAAACAACAGCTGAAAGATTGATTTGGATGTTTTGTGTGTCGTATCAGGAGTTATAGGTTTTCAAATAAAAAAAAAAAAACAATGAAATATGCCCTTCAAAGTTTTATGATTTTGTACTTCATTTCTTGTCACTCGTCTCTGCAGTTGCTTATAGGATTTGAGGGTGGAACCATTGTGCAGTGGGATCTCCGGGCCAAGAAGGCTGACTTCAGAATCTACTATGATGAGGTTCGCTCCACTCCTTCTTTTAGCACACTGATAGAAACTGCACTTATGTGACATTTTATTTCTAAAGAAATAATTTAAAAAAGCCAACAACTTTTGAAAAGAATGTCAGAATTTATTAGCTACATTTTGTGGGTTTTGCTTTCTTTAGAAGTAAAAATAACTAAAACTCACCTAAATTAACAATTCAACTAGTTGTATTAATTACTCAATTTGTCGAAATGAAGTAGTTTCAAAAGAAAAGTGCCTTTTCCTTTTATTGACATTTTACTCAGGAAGACGGCGACTATTGATTAAAAAAAGCCTCTAGTCATCATGTCTCCTTCTTATCATTGAGTGAAACAATTTAAGCTTTTTGCCTGCCAACACTTTTAAAGTCAACAAAGTGCAGCACAATTAAGATGTCTGAGCAGCATCAAATGGTATTGTCTTGACCGTCAGCATCCAATTACCAATTCTACAAAGAGTTGTAATTGGAGGGATTGGAGCCTGCAAATGCTCCAGCCATTGAAGTTGTCCTTTTAAAGCTTACATGGTCCTTTCAGCTGATATAGGTGGAGACCCAGAGAGTAGTGAAGGATATTAGCATTTGCTTTCTTTCTGATCTATAATTCTCTCAACTTGTTTGCCATTTTGATGTTAGTCAGAAGAGACTTTCTGGTAAAACGCAAATGCTTTTATGTAAAAATGGAACAGAACTGTCATCACAATGTAACAGACATTTCAGCAAGCTCAGATTTGTGTTACAATTTCTTTCCTAACACAATGGAAGAAGGATGTTCTTGTTTGTTTATAATTTAAGCTAAGCATTTAAATTGTCTTATTGAATCAAAGAAATATGTATGTTTGTATTTTCCCACAAAATTTTACTTGAATCTTTTTTTATAGATATATATTTATTCTAAAGCAAGGCATCCTTAGAGCCATGTTTCCCCTTGGTATTGTCACCTTGTGCACTTATCTTCCACTCTTATCTCTTCTTTCATTAAGACGGCTTTCTGTGGCTCATCGTCAATGTAGCATAAAAGTTGTGTCTCACACCTACTGAGTTAAAAATGAATTTTAAAAAATTGGACAAGTCCAGAGCAAACAACTGAATTATCCTTTGGTTGCACCCAGAACAGTTTGTGAGAAGGGCAATTGCAGGAACACTGTAAGCTTTTACATAAAGCATGGTGGCGCTAAGTGTGATTTAACAATAAATAGATAAAGCAGACTATTTTAGCAAAGTGTGAAAAGAAGTACTTTATTTTATGGAATTAAAATGTTATTTTGCACTGTCTGATTGGTACAGGCTATCCATTCAGTCAGCTGGCATCATGAAGGGAAGCAGTTCATGTGCAGTCACTCAGACGGCAGCCTGACGCTATGGAACCTCAGAAACACTACCAAGCCATTCCAGGTCACCTTTCCTCACGGTGAGATATCCACTCATTCCACTTCTCAAATTCCAGAAAAACACACAACTGGCCTCTTGCCTGTGTACCTTGCATTACAAAGGTGTTTATATCCCCTGATGCTTTTATCATTTCACTATGAACTGCATTGTATTTTTGAGGCGTTATTCTGAAGTGGAAGGAAAATGATACATGGTTTTCTAAAATCTTTACAAATAAAAACCAGAAAAGTGTGATGTGCCAGTTCAGAAAATTTTCACAGGTTAACATCAGTTTGCTTCTCAGATCAGCCACTTGATAAATGTAGTATGGCTGTAGATGATTTCATCTCTGTATTAATAAAGTTGTTGTGTGAAGCCTGAAACATCGACTTAGACTAATAGAGTCCTATGGTATCTCTGGAGAAACTGCAGAGTAACTTTGTTTACAGAGTAACTATTAGTTATATACTTAAAAAAAACTGTATATTGCAAAAGCAACAAATATATATTAACTTTAAACCTACATAGCTTTTTGTAAATGAAAACGTTTCATTGCACTGACAGGATGTGAAACTTGCAGATTCAAAAATATTTAACATATTTGTGAACATGTAAAAAAAAAACTGCTGAAAAACTGGAATACATATCAATAAATTGATTTCGCTGTGTGTTGATTAGAATAGTAACCAAATCCTATTTTATTTTTTATGCTGTTTGTGATGAACATTTTAACAATGTGACCATATTGCGTATTCCCCGTTTAGGTCATTGGTAGCGGTCTATGGCGTGTGTGTGCATGTGTGTGTTTAAGCATGCGAGTGAAAGAATGAAATTAACCGTAAACTCACACTAATTCAACCAGACTAATTTTCACTTGCTCAAGGAAAGAAAGAAAACCTTCTGAATCAGATCGCTGTGAAATCTTAAGCAGTGGTTCAGCTGAATGATTTCCATATTACGCTTGAAAGATTTCAAATGTATTCTCCTGCTTTAAATTTTCTTTCCTGGCTTTGTTTACTGGCGAGACATCTTGACCTTGTCAGATTTCTGGTCCCTCACCGAGAGCTGTGAAATAACAGAAAGTTGAAGCAGGAAAGAAAGAAAGATGCTTGTGAGAAGGTAAACATAAGGAAGATGTTCTTGGACCGAAGTGAATTCTTAATTTTATTTTGTTTTATCAAAGATGATTTTAACTGTGTCAATCACACAGTAAAATACACTATATGAAACAGCCTCCATGACAATTTGTAATATTCTCTCAACATCCCAAGATGTTCCAGAAAGTTGTGAAAGTAAAGCAACTTTACCGAAAATCTGTTTGGAGGAATGGTTCGATGAATATCTAAATGAAAGTAACTTGACTGAAAGGTGCACCGTCACCTTCCCTGTTCACTGCTCTTTATTTGAATTCTAATTTGTTTTCTAGAAAGTCTTGTTTTGTTTGGGAAGGTGTGAAAGCACAACTGAACCGAATATTTCAATTCTGGTATCCAGTTGAACCGAGTTTACCAGACTGTCAGGTGCGAAAACACTTACAGTCATAAAATAAAGACACTACATAAGAAAAAAAAATCCATCCACACAGCTGTCCAGCTGAGTCTGTCTTGTTCCTAGACAGACTTTCAAGTCAATTAAGTGGACTCTTGATATTTACTGAAACAAACACATAAGTACACAGGCTAGGATGACAACCGTATGGCAGTTCTGACCTGAAAGACCTCAGTAGGTAACAACAATGTCAATGATTTGAAAACCAGTCAGGACAGGCAGATCCGGAGAATCCTGAGACCCAAGATTTTGAATGACAAGACGGCTAGAACTCAACAACCTGGACTTGAAGGGTATCTGGAGTGGTTGGAGAAAATCGAGTGGAATCACGCTGTGGTTTGAATTTTGGTGCAGTGGGGGTGACTGTCATTGCTCGCCGATGCAAAAGACCAAAACTGTGGGTGGAACTGTAGGAAAGACACTCAGACAAGTGATTGGATCCAAGTGACTACAGTGAAAGAAAGCAAAAGCAAAACCCAGAGAGAGCAATGCTACACAGAGACGAAAGCTCGCCGCCTGGAGCCTGCTTTTTTTTCTGAAGGTTTGCTCCGGGACTGGTTCCAGCTGAGGGCCAGCAGACTGTGGGCTCTCTGACAGGGAACTGGGAAGCAGAGGGGTGGCCAACTGGAAGTCAGCATTCAAGTCTTAATTCAAGATGCGGTGTTGATGCTGAATAAACAGACTCTCACAGTTTACAAAGAAAAGGGCACAATTTGCCTCTGTGTATTTTACTCTCACGGGCTTTAGCTTATATAGTTATAAGTTCTGGGACTGCTGATATAAAAAATAAGATTATCTCATCGCTGCCTTAATAATGTTACAGTCTGTTAAGAATTTGTCTTGACTTAATACTGATTGGTTTTGAGTTGATTGGTGGTTTTAAGAATTTAAATAAAATCTCATTCTAATATGTAAATGTAAATTCTAATACAAAATTATTTCTGGTTGTACTTCCAGTCTTTTAATATATAGAAAATTATTTAACCCAAGCAAATCTTCTCTTTTTGAGACTTTCTAAACAGAATTTACTATATCAGAAAGTCAGCAAATTTACTGAAATGTATCCCAGTTGCCATAATCAACTGTTTTTAGCATTTCCACATCAGCTAATTAATGAGGGACGCCGTACTGTGTGCAATTCACACTAAGAAATTTGTAAACAGAGCTTGCAAATTTGTGAGTGTAAAACATTTTAGGCCCAACATGGAGTAAAGAATAATTAAAACACACTTTCTACCAACACGTCTGACTAGATGGATTTAGGAAAAAGATTTTACACTCATTTCCAACTGTTTTGAAAATTTCACAATATTCCAACCTTGACATTATCAGTTAGAAGTATAATAAATCTGTAAGAATATCATTATTCAGTTGGAAATTTAATCCATGTCCATATTTAACTTGATAATACATACTGTACAAATTCTCATGGTTTCAATTATTCACAAAAGCTTGGCATTTGTTCATTGTTCTGTTCCCACGAAATGCAACTCAAGGCCTCGTTGAATTCCAGCTGATATAATTCCTCTTGGAGTAAACTGCCAAATCATTTCATCATAAGAACTGGAAGGAAAATATCTCTATGTATTGCAGCGACTGCTACAGTGATCTGTTATTCCACCAAAGAAAAAAAAAGAAAAGAAAAGAAAAGAAATGGAAACATTTGTGAACAAATCTTTTTATGACTTTGCTGGCGCGACATGTTACTCAGCCTGTCATCCTCACAGCAGCAGAGGACAGAACTATGAATGTGAAATCGCGTGTACACCAATAGAGAGAAAACTCAACTAAAGTATTTAACAAGTCAAGAAAATAAATGGTAATGAAATGCAACCCATGTATTTAGGTTAATCTGGAATGTCTGAGAAATTGTCCATAAAAATCAGAGTTAATCTCCTGGAAAGAGATTATTAGTTTCAGTTAATTGGAAGTGACTATTGCATCTTCAGAATTGTTTTTTTTTTCCACTCTTTTAGGAAAGATACAGAAGGATGCGAGAAAGGAGTCATGCAAACCTATACTCAAAGTAGAGTACAAGACCACAAGGAGCAGGTATGTTCTGCCAGTCTTGAGAATTAAATCTTGCTTAAAGTAACTCCTCATTAAACATGTGTTTAATTTGTTCTATCAGTATTTGAAACTGATCTATTTGTGTATAATTTCATACAATGATTAAATTGTCGTTTTGGCTTCTGCTGACAGCGATTATGCAAAGTTACTTAACATGAATTCTTCTTCTCCAACAGTGAGCCTTTTGTTATCTTCTCTGGTGGTCTTTCATACGACAAGGCAGGTCGTCGGCCAGCTTTAACCATCATGCATGGCAAGGCCATCACGGTTCTGGAAATGGACTATCCTATTGTAGAGTTCATGGTCCTCTGCGAAACTCCGTACAACAACGGTACAACTTTCTTCAACTCTGTTCAGGTGTTTTAAAGCCATGATAACATCATTGGTTGGCAAGATGTTTGACATTTTCAGACATCTTGTGGCCTCTTCACTTTAATTATCCAACATCGGAAAACAACTAATTTGGGTTACTGCACTAAAAATGTCCTGGGTCAAATGTGGATCAGTACAGGCCTGTATAGATTGATTCAGAAGTAAATGAAATTCAGTACGTTAGAGTTTCCATGTATTCATCATCAGAGAATTTTCTAGAAGTAAATAAAACACATTAATATTTTCCTAATGATTTATACTTTTGATGTAAGATTTCTTTCTCTGCTCTCATAATGTTTGTAAGTACTTTAATGTAATCCTAAAAGTATTTAAGGAAGATTCATTGGATCTAAATGGAACCATTTGTTTTGAATCTATGCCTTGCAGAAGTCCAGGACCCTTATGCAGTGGTGGTTCTGTTGGAGAAGGACTTGATTGTGGTGGATCTGACACAAAGCAAGTAGGTGCAAAGACCTCCACCTCAAAACATTTTCGACAATATGCAACATAATAAAAGAAGAAACGCATTAAAAGTTTCATCAGAGGCTGAGCTTCAAAACATAAGAAAGCTCTTTAACCCTCTCAGACTGATCAATCAGTCCATCAATCTATCAAAATGTTGTCAAGGAAATTTCTTACTTCAATGGAAACAATTGTGTTTAAGAACTTTTCAAGTTTTAAGATAAGAATTGTTGTGAATGTGGCCTCAGATGTTATAATCCAAATACTTTGCTTTCAGGATGAAAACTCTACCACCTGGGTTAATTAACCTCTAAAGGGTGATCTGAAGATAAGAGCTGCTGATGAAAAATGTTAACAGATTAACACCTAAGCCCTCAGAGTACATTTGAATAGTAGATCAACACTTCAGTATAAATTAGTTTGCTCAGTAAATTAGATTTCATAATTACAGCAGTCAGATATAAACGTCTCCTGACGGTTGTAGTCGTAGCACACAGATTGTATTACACATTCTCATTGATCAGCAGGAAGTTCTGTTTAAGCTGACACACTGCTAATAGAAGTCTATTCAATAAGTAAATAAAGTTTTTGCTCTGCTTTGTTGTGACAAACTTAATTTTTGATTCATGTATTTTAATATTTTGATTTTGGTGTAAATGTGTTCAAATTTACTGACAAAGTGGTTTGAGATCAGAGATCTTATTTTGTTGACCTTGTAAGATGGAATACCTCATGCAAATTTCTGTCCTCTGTAGTTTACAATGCTTCATATTTTGTTTTCTCATATTCTAATTCACATTGTGACAATTAATATTCTTTTGTCTTTCAGCTTTCCTGTGTTTGAAAACCCATATCCTATGGATGTCCATGAGTCTCCTGTTACCTGCACAGCATATTTTGCAGATTGTCCACCAGACATTATCCCCATTCTCTACTCAATAGGAGCTAAAAACAAGAAGACTGGCTACAGTCACAAGGTGCTGAAGGCTTATTATTAAAAAGTTTAAGAAATATCTCTATTTTCTTTGTTGTCGCTTTAATATCTCTATTTTATTGTAATTCAAGACATTCAAAGTATATTTCAAATTTTACTATGATGAATGATTATAAATTGTTATTTAGCAGCAGAGGTAAGAGAAGAGGCCCTTAAAAACATGCTTATTATTTTTGTAGATATAAAATTTCTTTAGTCGTAAACAGAAGTTTGAGTAAAATTAGCATTTCCTTATCTCTGAGGTTTCTGATAGGCTGATAACATTTCCAAATCCAGTATGTTCAATTCCAAATAGAAGCCAAAAAATTAGATGTTCAGTTCTTCTATCTGCTGACACATCACTCACCGAATTAACGCCAAACAGTTTGGCTCTGCAAAAATGTGGTTTCTCTTTAACTTCTTTTTATGCTTTCTGTGACTTCACTTTCAAAAAATAACCAACACTCTGATACTAAAAACAACTTGGTTTCCATTGAGTTATTTGTTTTTCATTTATTTAGACATGGGAATTTAGCGCTACAACATAATTGCTTGAGGAAATGTGACGGATTATTATCAAGCTCTGTTTAATTTTAATTCACTCACTTTTGAACTGAATAGTGCAAATGTACAAATTTTGTCAAATGATAATTGGAGTATTTAATAAAGATATTCTTGGGACCACCGGTGGTCAGAAGTGAAAATATGCAGATTTTATCATGATTTTGTTTGTTTTAAGGAATGGCCAATTGGTGGTGGAACATGGACATTAGGCTCTCACACTTATCCAGAAATCATCATCACAGGGTAAGTTTGAAATACTGAAATAAGATCATAAAATCCTTGCCAATATATAAAATAAATCCAAAGGAGTAACTTTAGACATTTAATAATGCCTGTATAGTATTGATTTAACACGTGTGAACTGAGTCCATGCAAACCAAGCCCAGGAGCAAACAACACTACCCACAATGCTTTTCACAGGACTGACAGACATGTTAACTTGTTAGGCTTGCACACAGGAGGGTGCCTGCTTCTGAGCCTCAGCCGAGTTGAGTCTTTGATGCCGTTACGGAGATACTTTCTGTGAAGAGCACAGTGTGAAAAATCTTAAAATCTCAGATCATAGCAGCACTTTGCCTCAGAAGAATCTCAGAATTAAATTTTTATTTCTCATCCAACAGAATAAAAATAGCTGTGCTACAGATCTAACGAGAGCAATTTACAAAATATTAATGAATGACTGCTTTAAGGAAGTTTGGTTAGTTCTGAAGCGGAAGCTGCTAAAGTGTCTTTAGGGGTGGCACTTTGTGGTGTTGAAATATAAAATGAGATTTTAAGATTTACATCTGTTGACAGATTTCTGAATTGCTCAGAAAAATAACAGCTTTTTCCTTTTTGTTTAGACATGCCGATGGGTCAATAAAATTTTGGGATGCATCTGCATGTAAGTCCATTCTCTAATAATCTTCCTGAAATATTGTTTAGAGATCATCTCAGGTTCTTTGTGACATACCACAATCCAATAAACAATATGCGTTCCCCAATGCGCCACTTCCATTTTGCCACAGGCTTAAAAAAAGGACACCAAAGTAAATTAATAGCACTCTCATGACAGGGAAAACTGCACAGCTAATTAGGCACATTGCCTAGAGTCATATCAAAGCTATTAGCAGAAACAGACATAAAATAGCATATGAAAATGGGGTCTTACCAAAGAGAAAATAAATATTCAGTGAATTCCTGTTCTTCAAATTTGTTTCAAAAGTCACATTGCAGATGTTGTACAAGCTGAAGACCTCCAAAGTGTTTGAGAAGCCAAAGCCAGGTGAGGGCCGGGCTGTTGAGCTGGGGGAGGAAGACCCTTTTGCTGTTCAGATGGTTAGCTGGTGCCCTCATAGTCGTATCTTCTGTGTGGTCGGCATCTCGGCTCACATTATTCTGTATCGCTTCAGCAAATATGATGCCAACACTCAGATAGTGGTGAGTAGAAGTAAGAATCTGAACAAGCATGATTGCAAAGTGATTATCTGATTAAGTCTACAGCACTGAAATCACTGGCTTTGTTTGAAATGTGTCGCCGTAGCTGTAGGTTTGTAGATTCATTCATCTTTCTGCACCACTGTCATTTCTAGTCCTTAGAAGTACGCTTGCAGTGTGAGCCAGAGGATATTATCACTCCATCTGAGAATGAAAACAATCCCTGCTTCTCAGAGCCAGGCTCTCACTCACCCCAACCCCACCACCAATACCCGGTTAGCCCTGGCAGCAGGACACCAGACGGTGCTAGAGACAACATACCGTGCCTCAAGTAAGAGCTCAGCTCACACACTGCATATACAAAATGTCAGATAATTCCTGACTTGTTTAAGAAAATATTTATTAAAATCAGGCCAGTTTTTAGCATATTTTTCAGCATGCAGGGACATAATTGAAGATAAACACAACAAAAGTTTTAATAGCAGATATAAACACCTCACTGTTGAGTGTAATTCCTTTCCTTTTTTCTTTGCTGGGTACCTAAGCAATCTGCCTTTCTCCTTTGTATCTGTTTTAGAGTAAAGGACAAAATGGTTCGGGTCCCTCCTGGCTACCAGTCAGACTTGGTCATCCAGCTGCTGTGGGTGGACGGTGAACCGCCACAGCAAATCACCAGTCTGGACCTCAATTCTGCATATGGGCTGTAAGTTTGTTAGCTGGTCTGTGCAACTGATATTTTGTGGATTGGGAAAATTTACTATCCACAGACAAATAGAGTCATTGAAAGAAGTTTGTGTACACTTTGCAACAGCTTGAATGTTGTAATAATTTTAGAAATGTTCTGGTTTGTTTGAACTGTTTGTTTGAACAGAAAAACCTTCAGTCTGCAACGAGTGATTTCAGAAGCAAGTCCCTAAGTTAGAATGTGATTTGAATTGTTTCTTATTCAAAAGGGGTAAATGTGATGCATCCCGATTAAAATATTTACACCCACACTAAATGTTCAGATGAATGCCTTTAGTTTTTATTTACATCACAAATGCTTCTTATTACTGCATGTTTCATCCAATCATCCCTCATCCTATTAGAAAGACCCACACTTCCCTCTCCTTGGCCACTTGGGCCAGCTCCTCTGTGGGAATCCCACTGTGCTCCCAGAGAACAGTTCCTCCAGGATGTCCTGGGTTTTCTTGCAGAGGACTGCAAGTTAGACTACATTAACATTTAAATACCACAATAACCTGCTGTTTTTCCATCCTAAAGTTTTATTCTTATGATGGACGACATGGTTTACTTTTCAGGGGCTGAAACAAAACAGTTGCATCTTAGTTTCAAATTCTATCAAGAAGGGAAAGTTTAGCTAAGGCTAAATCCTAAACCTAGAGTAAATGCAGTCTATTCCAAGCACACATGGTGTTGTGTATGCATAGTCCTGCCCATCTGTCTGGTTCTTTCTGTCCTTTCTTTGCAGTTTTAACACATGAAAGCAGGTTTTTATGTATTCCGGTTATATAAGGTTGTATGAGGTTCCAAAGGGCATAAAATAAACATTAACAGAAGCGGCTAGCACATCTAAGCATTCAGGAACTGTTTGTTAAGCAATAACCTAGCAATGTTAATTATGCATCATGCTGTTCTGACAAACATTGAAGATAAGTTTGGATATGAAAAATAAAATGTACTTTTGCTGTCATTGATTAGGATAATTTAAGTGTCCTTCATTGTAAAAATTGAAGTTTATAAAATAATTTGCATCATTTTTAAAATGAGAGAAAAACAAAACATCTTTGTGAGCATTGCTCTGATATAAAATAAAATAATGCGAATGTGAATATGCAGCAATCACACACCTCTTTCCTGTTTCCCTTTAAGAATGTTTAATTGCTTTTCTTTGAAAAGAACCTCTGCCATCAAAAACAGCAAAGTCACAGCTCGGTTTAAAATGTCCAGTGCCACTGAAGGCTATTGCATTTTTGAATTTTTCATTTGAAGCTTTCCATAATTTGAAAATAGCTGCCAGAGATTTACTTATTATGTTGTCTTTAGTTTGGCTTTTTCCATGACTGCAAACTCTCTTTCTTAGACATACACAAAAAGAGCATATTTCTATCTTTATAGATTAAATATTTTAGCTTTCTGTTAATTGAAATAGTGAAGGATTAAATATAGTTTAATTGACTTCCAAAAACAAATTACTTTCTTTGTTATAGACATTTTTTTTTTTATAAATGAAAGAAGTTGCAAATAGTATTGATGATATTAGTGCTGTTTTTGTGGGCCTGCTTGCCTCTTCAGTTTAAAATTATACGTAAACATTTTTTTAACTATTTAAAAACTGCCTTAAAAACTTTATTCAGTTTATTTATACAGCACAGAGTCATAAACAATGTATTCTCAAAGACATTGTTTACAGGGGAAAAAGTCTAATTGAGTCATTGACTGAACAGTATTTTTTTCGTGCAACAAATGAAGAAAGATGCACTGGGCAATCACTACTTTCTATAGAAAACAAAGAAAAGAAATGAGCAAATGTGACAGCAATAATGACTGCAGTTAATGCCTTAAAGAGGAGCACACAGTAACATCATAAAAAAAATGGTTAATGAGTCCTCCAATAGCTTAAAGGTGTAGCATGATAACTAAGAATATTCCATAGGGAAACTTAAGCCAAACTAACTGATTTTTTTTTTTTAAGTTTGAAGCCTACTTTTAAAAGTGTGCCTGACAAATAGACAAAAAAAATGTCCACAAGGGACAAGCCTAAAAACTGAAAGGTTCCTACTTAAAATACACAGACCATAAACTTGTGAATGGATATGAGCAAGAATTATTTTTATTTGATTTATTTTTTACTTTTTCAAAATGTCCCTGCTATAGAAAAATGAAAAATCTCATCCTGCATTTACAAGGACAAAGTACGGCTACCGAGTTTCTCTTGATCAGTCATGCCTGATGCTCCAGCGCCAGGGGGTAACAGGTGGCTGTTAATCTTCTGGGAAATCGGGCATTAATATTGAAATCACAGCAGCGCCAGCGGTGTGCGATAAAGACACGCTTTTGTTGTCGGTAATTGCATCAAAATGTCACAGATAATTTCCCAGAGTTTGGGAGTCCTCCATGTTTCACCTTTTGTAAGTGAGAGAAACCTTGTCAAATAGGCTAAAATATGAATATGTTTTTGATTCTGTGGTTCCTTTGTGTGTTTGTGCATCCAGATTGGCGTTTGGGAACTGCAATGGTCTTGCAGTGGTTGACTACTTACAAAAAACTGTCATATTGTGTATTTCGACACTGGATCTATACGGAGCCACCGATCCCTATCAGCGCCTTTCTCGTTCCCCCCGTCGAAACAGGCAGTCCACCTCAGGTAGCACACACAAGCACATCTGTCTTGCTGCATAAACCTGCCCATTGATGCACTTACCAAGCACCTGAACAATTAATTGTCAACAAAGCAATCCAACACTCTATCTTTCTGTCTCAATTTCTTCTATCTTCTCTGTTTTTCTTCTATTGCTTTTACTTTTATAAACATTTAAGTCAATAGTTTCTGTTAACATTTAAAATGCTTGAAGGCACTAGCATGCGAAGCTAACTAATTTTAGATTAATATTTTGAAATACATTAGCTCAGTGCTTTATTTTATTCCCAGTAAAAGTCACAGCTCATACGACTGAGCACGAGTGATGGAAGCAGAAAGGCTTATATTTGTTACACAGTTTACGTTTTATGAAATATATTAACGTCAGGCATTTTGTCGATAGCAAGTTCCTCTCCATACTGACTAAAATGAATAAAATCAAAGCCATGTAGAATCATTTTAAATAAAAAAAATACAATTGAAAAGTTAATTAGTTAATTTCAAAACACTAAGTAAAATACATTTTATAGATTTGCACAGACTGATGTTTTCAAGCCTTTATTTCTGCCAATTATGATTTTTTTTGCATTCAGCTAATCAGACATTTTATAGAAAAGAAGATTAGGAAATGACATCAGACTAATAAAAACATAATACACAAAAGTAGGTATGATGAAAAGTGCTTAATACCATGTGTAAGCTTATTTTCATCAGATACTGTTAATCTGATAAATAAAGCTTAATCCAAAAGCTCATAACAATGCAGAAAGCCAAACGCCTTCAGTGTGATACATGCCTCAAAATATTTCTACTTTGAAATTTTTTACAATGGCACATTTAACAATTAATTAAAAACTTCAAAACCAGAAGAAAATGTAATTATTTTTGACAGCCTCTATCAAACAGTACTGCTATTCTTTACCTCTTTCCTTCTTTCCTGTCACACACAGCAAACAAAAACACTTGCCACATTGTTATGAGGTGCATGTTAACAAGTTATGTGTCATCTAACATTGACATTTAATATGCATGTTGTCATTTGGTCTCTCTGTTTGCTCTGTTTTAAGTCCTGCTTGAGCATAGATCTGTAGTCAAAAGCCACAGAGGTCTTTTTGTACTTCCTTAACCCCCGCCTTCCTTTTCTCTGCTTCCTATGTCGGCTGGCAATGGCCTCTGAACCCAGTTACTCATACCTTAATTCATTGTAGGAAATTTTCAATATTCAGAATGTATTGAGTGTATTGTGAAAAATAAGTCCTGACCTCAAACTAGCCTTAGTTTCAAACTGTCCAGCAATATAACATGTATCTAAGTAGAAGCAAATCGAAGATATTTGAAATTTTAGGATCCAATATTTTTTCAACAGCTTTTTTTCAAAGTCTTTAAATTGACTTTGGCAAAAAATCTTTATGTATTGATTTAGAACCGAGAAAAAACATCCAGATTTTGGGTTCCACAGGTGTTTGTAGTGGATCTAAAGTGTTTTTCTGAAGTCATTACAAAGTGAATATCAACGGAATAAAAAATATATCAAAATGTCAGGAACCTTAATGACCAGCTGTTCCTGTAGCTCAACTGTCTTTATGAAAGTTATGTTCTGTCTCTCACAACACATTTTTAGCTGTTCCCACCACTCATATATATATATATATATATATATATATATATATATATATATATATATATATATATATCTGTAAAATAGACTGTAAGCATTAATACTATGCAATTCTGATGCTTTTATATGTTGTATTACTGAGCCAAACAGTTTTAATGCTTTGTGAGTTCTTTCAGTGTGATAACCTTGAGTATTGCAATACTCTCTCAATAAGTTGCATCAAAATGTAAAACATGCTCAAACTGCTTTTATTTACAACAATATGTTTTCCTCCTCTGCTGCTAAAACAATGGAACATATTGATTACTGGATAATTATGTATACTGTTAAAATGTCGATTTTTATACATAGATTGAAACCAAAAACGTAAACTTGTCATTCTTGTCTTTACGGAATAATGCTTAGAGTACAAGCCGATATTTGCTGGCTCATCAGTTGCAGGCTACAAGATAGTCAGCTGATTAAGAAACAATCTAAATTAATTAAATATCACTTACAGACAAGGGAAACAAAAGTATTCCACAGTTATGTAAAAGACTCACTGCTAGTAATCACAAATGCTTGATGGCAAAAGACAAAAGATGACACAACTGTCATTGGTTATATAGTGTTTTTTTCCTAATAAATAAAATTATTAATTAAAAACCATGTTTTACGTTTACTCAGATGAACTTTCTGACATCAACAATAGACATTATAATGAAATTAAAAATGTAAATGTCAAGAAAAGCAAAAACAAAATGATAATAATAAAAAATTGGAACGGAGAAAATACTTGTTTTATTTCACTGTGTATTCAACAATAACAATCCCAAGGAATACACTTGAAAACTGCATCTAGTTTGAAATATTGCTTTTAAATTAAGTACTTTATGTTGTTACTTTATTAATTAACTGGAGTTACCTTGTCATTACTGAGGTAAAGTTTAGCCACAAAGTGCAATGTTTTTATTTGCAAAGCAATTAGTTTTCGCAACAAGAGATTTATTTTATGTCTGCCTCTCAGTAATGATATCTCTCCTGCTAACACAGTGGTTTTTGAGCAAATTACCTATCAGCATCAGCATTTCTGGAGTTTGCTGGAGCCGCCGGTATATCTTGTCTGTCCTCCCCTGACACTAACTCAGTTGCTGCTTGCTCTCACTTTCTTTTCCACTCTAAGCCTGTGTGTTCTTCTCTCCTCCTCTCCTCCCTCCCTTTCCTCCCCCCTGCCTTTCTCCCTAAAAATATGTTTTCTCCCTCTTGACATCACTCCTTTATCTTCTCTCCTTCTGCCTTTCCCATCAATGCTATCACTCACTCGCTCTCTTCCCTCCGTCCTTCTCATGTCTTGTCTTGAATCTCTTCCCACATCCCCTCCTCCTTTTTCCTTCATTCCCTCTCCTCCTCCACTTCCCCCTCCTCCTCCTCCTCCTCCTCCACCTATTGGTGACTCTGTGGCTGCTGATGTGGGCATGTGGGGCCTGCCTGACAGAGCATTGCATGCGCGGCCTGTCTAACTTTTATTCAGATTCAAAGAAAAGGATCCGTACATCCTATCAGAGTAAGTCGGGCCTTCCTACAGTAAAGGCTGGCGTGAAAGAACTCTGTGAATGTGTGTGAGTGGAGGGGGTTGGCTGAGTGGGTGGGTCTCTAATAGGTTTTTGGTGGAGAGGACAGATATAGGAACAGATTTGGACACATTCCGAAGCAACAAGTTGAAGAAATTATTTAAAACCTATTTTTCAGCATAGTGGCAAATCCTAAAGAAAATTGTGCCATGTGCAATGACTTTCAAAGGCATTCCTGGGCCTTAAACCTTTTGTGACATTATCGGCACAAACTTCAATGGATTTTGTTGAGGGATTTATCTGAAAGACCTGGACAAAATGGTGCATAATTGTGATGTCGAAAGAAAAAAGAAATTTGGGTTTCAATAAAAATCTGAAAAGTGTGGTGTGCATTTGTATTCACCCCTAAGAGCCACAGCTTGGAGAACCAGATTCTTGTAGCTTTTCACCTCCAGACATTGACCAGAATTTTTCCAGGGTTTTTGCAAAATTTAAATTCTCGTGGAATGAAGATTTTTCTTGTAGCTTTCGTTTGACACCGACTTTCATTTTATCCTCTTTAACACAGGCCAGATATTAGTACATAAGTAACTATATTGTGGAAGTCTCTTCTGCTTCTTTGAATAATATTTGTTGCATTTTACTTTATTTTGGGATGTCAGAGTAAAGGAGGCTCAGTGCAAATGCATACCACATGTTGGATTTTATGTCTGACAATGTTTGGAAATGTTACACTTAAGCCCAAAATTATTCTAAAAAAAATTATACTCCAACAGTCTTAAGTTAACCCAAATAGTCCATTTGATTAGAAGTCATATCATGTGGGAATCCAGCCAGAGTCTCCAGCTGAAGCTGATCAAACCTAAGTAATCATTAGGAAGAGTATAAATCATTTTTGAAATGCCATTTTTCATATGCTTTAAAAAGAGAGAAATTCTTGTTTTCCATCTTTTGTTTTATTATCTTATGAGAAATATCTATTTTATTTAACATCAGGCTCCATGTTTTTGATTAAAGGAAAATAACTTTGGGCTTAATTGTGTGTTTACATTCCACTTGACTAAGATATGTTACTTTCTTTTGCTGGATCACATAAAATCCTAATGAAATGCATTGAGGTTTTTGTGTGGAAACAATCCAAATGGGAAACTCTTAAAGGAGAAGGAATCTTTGTGAAAGCCACTGTGGAGAAATACTTCAGTTTCAGTCATGTCTAAATTATGTTCTTTGCAGGAAAGAGAGAAAAAGTCTTGAGTTTAGTATGAGCAAATTCTAAATATTCTAGGCTTCAAGTGATGTATATTTTAACTACATTAAAGTTTGGAACTTGAATTGTTCCTGCACTGGATTGAAATCTATATGTATGATTTGTTCCTCGTGGGATATGGTTAGAAATAAATTCTCAATCTATTCAATAAAAATGTTTTACTGAAACCTCTCAGTCGAACTGTTTATCAAGTCTGTAGACATTCACTGAGACAAAATTAGAACCCAGACGGTTTGTTAGAACTTTTGCCTGAGTGGGAAATAATTTAATTATTGAAAATTTGTGATTTTAATGAGCCCACTATGAATGCATATCAAACAGCAAACATTCACAGTGAGATCAGGGTGTAGTTATGTGAGTAGATGTGGTTTGTTTTGATTTTTTTTGAAAGAGAAATGACTGCATTTTGACCTGTGCTTGCTGCATGCAATCAGATTTTGATTGGTTTTTGTTTGTGTTTTGATTGTTTGTCAATGTCACTTTAAAGTGTGACTTGCACTGCGTGCTATATATACTAAATTATGTTGACCTTTACATCTCAGTGTAAGTTTTTGTGCCAAAAATAGTTCCTTACTTTAATCAGACTGCAGTGCAGGTCACACTGACAATCAGCCACTCTGCTCCTTGAGGAGAAAATGTAGTCCCGTTAACATGAAATTGAAGTTTTACCCAGCACTAAAAAAACCTTGATTTTAGTGTAATTTATTTATTGACAATAATTATGTTCAATAAGTACTTGTAAAATTTTGATATTTATTGGCATCACTGAGAAAGAGGTGTAGACCTATACACATTGGGAAATTTGTTGAAAAATTCAACTTTTAGACAATGCAAGCGTATTTGTTTAGCATACTACAGCAACAAGTCAATTCAATGTGCTTCAAGCTGAGTACAATTTATTTAGAGAGGGAAAAAAATACCATATTAAGAAATAATTGGTTTTTAACAAAAGCACAACAACATTATTGTCACCCTGCTGTTAAGACTTAATTGTTACCTCCTAGTGTCTTCTACTGTCCACTCCACTTCATGGCATAATTCCATCACCCACCCACAGAGACCTCTCAGAGGACAGCCACATGCAGCATAACTTCAAGTATCATGTTGGATATGCGCACCAACAGGGACAGTAATAGTCAGTGTCAGAGGCTAGAGACAAACACACACCAGATAATAAAAACAATCAGATCATAGTCAGAAACAAAAAAACAACAACAAACAAACAACAAATCTTGCTTTTAAGAAATGCAGTGGGGAGACAACAGCTGTTTCCGCAGTGTGGAGCATTGATTTCTCAGAGGAAACAAGGATTCAGACACTATATTCATATTCTGGTCCGAAATCACTTTGTTTGTTCTTGGTAATTATGTTCTTGTTCTCTTCTGTGGAAACACTGAAACAAGTGCATTATCAGCTCCTAAGAGATTGTATTGAAAGCTGTCCATCTCTGAGGGGAACGCCGTTGTTTAGCTAAATTTAAAATGGTCTAAAGTAGGATGCATGCTTGTCTGCAGTGACAGGGACAAACAGGTTTGTCAAGCCCTCGATACTTTGTAGAACCCGTTTTCCCAGGTCACAAAGTTGGAGTGTACAGAGTCCAATTCTGAGATGTTTTCACTGTCTCCAGATCATCAAACATCCCTGGTCCTCTTTTATGCTCACTTCTATCCACCTGATTCCATTGGTTTTCTTTGGGTTTTAGGCATAAGGACTGTGAGGTCAGTTGAGGAAAGTTAGAATCTCTGTGTTGGTTTGGTCATATATTTTGAACTAATATCTTGTTGAAAGATTGAGTGGAATCTTGCTCTTTTTTTGCATGCACTGGGGTTTCAGAGTTCATGAGATTATGTGTTTAGACAGATGTTCCCATGGTCTTTGCAAGAGATGCAAGCCCACAGCACAGCTCTGCCGTCAACTGTGATACTAAAGTGCTTTCCCACATATTCAACATCTTTTTTCACATGCAGCCCACTTGGAGCATTTTCAGAGTAGATAATAGAGTAGAGCAGAGTTAAGCAAACTCCAGAAGTTTACATTTCAAGGTGAAATTGGACATCATTTGATAAATGGTTGTTGTGAAGACGTGGTGACCTCAGGATAGCAGTCCTCCAATATTTTCTGACCTTCTTGTGACTAAATAACTTTGTCCTTATCTAGACTAATGGCCAGTCGCTAAAAATTGGACTCTTTGTTACGTTAGGTTTATACTACAGAATAGCAGATACTTGTGAATTGCTAATAATAAATTCTTAATATAGTTGCGTTTATTCTCACAGCCTGGCAGCATTTCACAGCAAGTGCAAAATTGCAAAAGGCAATCACAATGCATGAAATTCACACAAATACAATCACACTAGCAGACTAAAATAAATGAATGTCAGAACAAGTCAAATGTCAGACTTAATTATAAAAGGTTTGTATTTTTTTATGCTACATCTACAGAAGAGGTGCCAATAAATAAGCATAAATATCTCTTTAAAAAGTTTTGTGTGGCTGGTACAAAGTTGCTTTTTTATGATTTATCTGTATCAATAAAATGGTTACAGAAAGTTTTGACTGAATGCGCGTCTTCTTTCTCCTCTTGGGTGTCATTGGCTGCGGCAGGCCTTACTGAACTCACTGACAACCAGCAGTCCATAGACATGGAAAGAAGCAAGTCACCCACTTCAGGTACTCTACCCACACATGCCTACACACACACACACACACAAAACACAGCTACACTTGCCTCTACCTAATTCTTGCTCAAAGTTTGCATCTGTTTCATTGCTTGCACTTTGAAACTATGCTGGGTTGCTGTTGACTTTTAACTTGTATTACAGCATTCGGTCACTTCACCCATCACATGAGCATCTTCACTTGATGAGCGTGGCAGCTGTTTAAAATGGCAGCTCATGTTCTATGGGATTAGCTGGAAGTCTTTGATTAAAAAAGTCGCAAAGGTGATGGAAGTGGAGTAGAATATCTGATGTGTTTTCCCACAACTGCAGCTGTTATTTTCTTTCATTTCTTTAATCCAACAGGATTATGTTTTCACAAAGGTAAGAAAGAAAAAAGCACCCCAATCATCTTTTCATCCTCTTTCTATGTGCATCTTTGACTTGTCATCTAAAGTTGATAAAGAATCTGGAAGCTGTGGTTATAATCATGATTTTGAAGTTGGGCTGAAAAGGTCCCAGTTTATATAACCCTCTTTTTATTTGAGCTGATTTAGTCCTATTTCTACTATATCATTT
This sequence comes from Poeciliopsis gracilis, assembly GCA_911649635.1. Taxonomy (NCBI): domain Eukaryota; kingdom Metazoa; phylum Chordata; class Actinopteri; order Cyprinodontiformes; family Poeciliidae; genus Poeciliopsis; species Poeciliopsis gracilis. Next base: position 17,798,722 of record CAJVRI010001532.1, read on the forward strand.
AAAAACTCCTCTGATATTCTGTCTATTAAGTGTTTGTTAGCATCTCGGAGGGCACTGCTTGTATTTGATTATACAGGATGTTTGATGAAAGAGATTTGCCTTCTGAAAGGTGTAATTGTGTAACAATCCATATGTCCCAGCGGTGTGTGTATGCGAATAGGTGATGTTCTATTCATTATCTTGTCTCTTTCATTAGAAATATAACTACAGAAAAGCAGGGTCAAACCACTGGCATGGGCTGATGGATGTTTTTGCGGTATGGATGTTTGATTAAAATACTCTGTACCTTGATTGCAGTTTGTTGAGTTTTGCACGTTGGAGAGAAAAAAGGGAGCGCATTGTGGAGGTGCTTTTGTGTTAGTCAAAGCGAGACATTTCATTTCAGCACTTTCAGGACTTAAAGGTCAGAATCGTTTTGTCAGCGCATGTGACTGTGGCAAAGAGACTAACATGCTTGCTCATTTTTTTAAAACAGGACTTTCTTAATTTTAAATATTTGACCTGCCTTAACATTATGACCTCTGATAGATAAATAAACAATATGGGTATAAGAAAACAAGATTCTGTGATTTAAAAGTATCATACACTCACCATGCATTAAATGCTATGTAATGTATATTTTATTAAAACGTATGTATTGCTTGTCTTACTTTCAAGTAATTGTTGTCAAACCGACAAAAAGATGATGAGGAATATGAAGAAGCAGCTTGATTTTAGGTGTCATTGAGAACAGAATAATATAAAATGGGCTGATCAGCAGGGATGAGAATGAGTATTAGGAAATACAATACAGAGTAATGTGATGCCACCCAATAAAGTGGTGTGTCATCAAAAGAATCTATTTTTGAGAGCCTGTTTCAGCAATGATGCTGCTTCTATGGAGCTGAAACTAATTTCTGTCAGTGAGAAATCCTTTCTAACATTTGCCTTGATGGCCAATTTATTCCAGTCTGATTCTTCTTTTTGATGAGACAAGGAACAATTTAAGAATCTTTTCACATCTCAGGAAATTGCACTCAATTTCTCAGACCTTTCAACAGATGGTGGTTAATTTAAAACTTTGGCTGTCTGCGAGGTTATGTTCAACAATTTCTTGGGAACGGCTAAGAAGAGTTGAGGATGTTTTGGACCGAAAATGTTACATCGTCGACATAAGAGCAAGTAAAATCGTGTTTGTTCTCCCAGATACAAGTACGCCAAAGTGGACCTCTGTGTGACAGGACCGAGTCATTGTTTATCAAATGTGAACTTAAAAGCTTCGTAATGTGTCGGTTGTCAATATATTTCACTTTGCAGAGAAATTAAATTTTTGGGAATTGTGCCATGATGGAAACCTTTTATAACATTCTGGAAAACATAGTATTTTAAGCCATCAGAACCACAGCTGCTGCCCTCCTGCCCAGCTGCCAACACTTCATCTTTGCACCTGTCCAAATAGGTGATGACCCTGCTTGGCTCTGAAGCATGTTTTGTTAGATTCTATCCTCACAGACCCCCACAGATCTGGGCCTTTAAATTACTTTAAAAGGGGCCACTCACCTGACAATTTTCAGCAATTTCTCAGCTTTTCCTCCCCAAGCTGTCCTCAGAAAGCCAAGGGCATACAAACATTTCCTTGATAAGAATTTTCCAGTTATCTTTTCAAGACCTCTTTATGGGAGAGGGTTTGGAGCTCTGTTTTGGGGGGCAAGTGTGGTATCAAGTTCTAGCTTATCTAATGAGCTGGCATCAACTCTGGCAGCTGTGGCTTGAATGTTAAACTGGTCACCCACCAATTGGAAGTTTGTCGACCCAATACAGCCCGTTAAATTGTCCTTCATTCTTCAAAGTGTCTTCTGGCAAGAGACTGAGCCCTGCATTTCCCTAATGTGGTCATCAGCATGTACGTGTGTATAATAAATAACAGTGCTGCATGTGGTGAATAATAAGAATATGAAGCAGTGTATGTTACAGGTTTACTGAGAAACAAACAGTAGTAGCACATTGGAAGTCATTAAAAAGGAAAACATTTGCCAATTGAAAGGTTGGCAGTTTGATCTCAGTCGGCCCACTCCACGTCTCAGGGTGTCCAACTGGAACGAAGACACCGGAATCTCTTGATTAGTGTATAACACAAAAATTAGACTATGAAATGTCAGCCCTTTCATTTGTCTAGCAGATCAGAAGTGGTGGGAGAAACTTCTCTGTCAATTGACGGGTTGGCAGTCTTCTCAGTCTTTCCACTCCGTGTACCGATGTGTCCTTGGAATGAGCTCCTGATCTGTTGGTTTGTGTGAAGTAGTTGGAGAAAACTCAGCGTGTGTTCTTCAGTTTTCTAAACAGTGATTTAAAAAGGTTTTTGCCAATTTTCAAATGTTTTCTGTTTTTCAGAAATAAATTTCTGTCAATAAGAACTGTAAATTGATGAGATTTATCTGAAAATCTAATTGCCACCTAAACCAGTTAAATTGTCGTGCCTCTCCTGGTGGCAAGAAGTGCTATGATGTATTTGAGATAATATGCAAATTTGAATTTACTATGGAAGAATGTTGGCTCTTTTTTAATGACAAACAAGCTACTTAAGGTATTTCAACAGCATGCAGAGTAATGTGATGCTGACAAGGCTTCTCAAAAACTTATTTTGCATGATCTGAGCCTTTCCAGGGATGGACTTGACTAAAAGTTACAATCTGATTCCATTCCTCTTTATAATTTTTGATCAATAGCATACCTTTTGATTAAAAAAGTGTATTTAGCTTTTTTCACCAGCAGTTTGCAGAAACATGTGGGGGAGGAGCACCATTGAGCAACATGATATTTAAACGATGTAAAACTGTTGGAGTATTATCATGGAAAAGTGTTGAGGCTTTGAACATGTTTTAAAAGACTAATTACCTTGATTCAGACGATCATAAATAAGTGCGTATTTATTTGCATTGCTGGTAATTTGCTAAGATTAGGATTCGTAGTGATATTGTGCGTTTAAAAAGCCCACGCATTTTTCATTACAATATACTATGAGTTTGTCAAAATTTATATAAAGCCATTTTTTCCCTCTTAAAATATGATATAGGCTATGTGTCACCTGTTTTCAAATGCGTATTCACCAGCCTTGCCTTCTATTGAGACCGCAAGGACAAATAACGTGACGAGGACAACATGTTCTTTTCTTTTGTGGTGCCACATCTTTCAGAGCTGTCTTGTCGTCTAGATCACGGGCATTCACTGTAACAACAGGCTTGTCATTGGTTAATTAGAAGAAGGCAAGATATATGTATAGATGGATGAAAAGCGCAGGTGTATGTATATGTAGGAAATGACACCGTGTGAACATCTCTGATGCACATTTTGTCGATAGGAGAACATGCACATAAAGCAGATAAAGACCATTTTACAGCTTCAGAATTATAAGATGAAAATGAACATGATCACCTTAAGAATTGTTTCCCTTGCATCTCAAAACCTATTGGAAATTAATTGGAGAATGATTAAAAAACACACAAACGTGTTTTTCTTCCAATAATATAAGACGGCACAGCTGTGCTCTGCTTGGCAGACTGAGAGTTCATGGCCTGTTTTCTCTGGATGAATAGACACTGCCACTCTTCTTTGTGGCTATTAGAAGCTACTTCTCTGCCCCTGGCAAACCAGGTTTGCTGTGTCTGTTCAAAGCCGTACACACCCTCAGACAGCTTATTAAGCAAGTCAGCAATTGTCCTTATTCACCCCATGTGTCGGTAACTCCAAGCACAGTTGTAGATGTCTTCTTAACAAATCTTCATCTTTCTATTCTGACATTTTCTTATTTTTCTGTTGCCATTAGATGCCGTAATTTCCCTGTCCGCTGACTACACATTGTCTCCCTCCATACCTGGCACATTATGTCTCTTTTTACTTCCAGGGGTCAGTGGTTTTGGGGTTATGTTTTACCTTTAATTTTGTGAATTTCAAGCCACAAGTAGCCATAGTAAGGTTTATAGCTGACCCTCAAAGTCGGTCTAATAAGATGGGACATGACTGGATCTAGAAGGATAAATTCAGCAGAGGTCCTTCAAGTCTGAAACTTCCATGCAATTAATTGTGAGAAACCTCAAACCACAAAATTAACTGAACAAAACAGCTCTGCAGAATTATATCAAAGTAAAATACTTTGCTGGAACTCAACAATCCAATGAAAAAGATTGGATTGGCACAATCACTTGTTGGCAAGCATTGCTAAGCCACCTTAGTTCCTTTTGCTGCTTTTTTAAATTTTCTGTTTGACCATATGGTTATAAAGTCAAGTAGAGAGACTTTAGAGACGTGGATATAATCCCTGCCTGTTGTGATTGATGGCAGAGATGGTTTGAACTTCTTCCTTCTCTCTTAGCATCCTCGAAGCCTCCTGTTCAGATTCTTTGGGATTTGGAGTCAGAGGTCAGGCATTGTTTGAGCTTTCGAGATGCTAGTCAGCAACTCCCAGGTGGACAAAGCATGCCTTGTTGCCATGGATACATAACATAGTAGATGTCCAAAAGTAAAAAATGTAATGTTAAGATCCTTCCAGTGGCACATCATTCAAAACCAGAGGGAATAATTGTCCAAACATATAACACCTGCATCAAAAATGTAACCAATGTTTGAAAAACAAAGCAGCACAAACATAACACAGCTGCTAACCCGAGGCGCAACTCATATCAGTCCAGCCTTCATGCAAAATGTGTCAGTCCAGAGTAAACTGGCTTCTCTGAATGTGAAAATACAAAATAAATAGACAATGAAACATTGTCGTATGGCATTTTTTAAAATTTTATGTAGTTTCATCCTGGTTGGATCCTTGTCTAAAACTGGTGAAATAGCATACTAAAAATATGCAATAAATACACTGTCTTGGTATAATCAATGACCAATCCGTTTTCCTTAGAGTACCATTACTGAGATGGTTGTACTGAAATATATTACATTACTTGAGCTCTAAAAAAATTACCTGAAATTATTTTTGAATGCCACATCATTATGAACAAAACATTGACGGTTAGGTAAATATTACATTGTCTAGTTGTAAAATGGGATGATATGGTTTGTGATTTTTTTTTATGTTGGAATTTGCAAACAAGAAGATAAACAAAAAAAAAAAAAAGAAAAAGTTTCTCTTTTGACAAAACCTATGATTTTGACTTTAAGGTCTTACATTTTACTTTCAGCAGTTTTAAAGCTGAAGAAGTAATAATTACCACAGTCAATATGATGCTGACTGTATCAGCTGGACAAATCTTTATCAATGTTTCCACGAGATCCAGTTAGTTGCAATCAACCAAAATGATTTTAGATATCAGAAGAGCAAATATAAGTGCAGCTGAGGGAAAGATGCATTGTTTATGAAATAACTTGGGCTAGAAAGATAGACATAATTGTTTGGTTTATTAATGTTTGTGGCTATGGCTCGACAAAGATTGTGTAAAAAAAAATGTTTCAATATGTTGTAATTGGTTTATCACATAAAATATTTACATTAGAGTCGTAGTGTCACAGCTGTAGCTGGTCGTAGTTGTTGTTGTTCTTGTGGTAGTATTAATAGTGCTTTTTATTGTTATGTTGAGAGCAAATCAAGACTGCTGAGTGGTCAGCCGTTGATGGAATAGAATATTTCCTAAAAATCTCATTACATTAACCCCATTGTTTTTATACCTTCAGATTTGATTCCTGTCAATTACCTGCAAAGTTTCTTCTCCCCAGTTCACCCAATGTGTTCATCTCTCCCCTGATTCCCTCAAAAGTCTGTCTGTTCTGTTGGCTCTCCTGTTTCAGTTCATTACCCAACCTCCCTTCACAATGATCCACGCATCCTGCCAGAGCCTGTGGCCAGTCTGAGAGCCAGCCACTGCAGTCCAGTCTTTTACTTACTGGACAATGGTAAGATGAGGGATGACTCACGGATTTTGGCCTCTTCACAAATACCTGCTTGTGGTTTTTGTTCTGTGGCAAACATGTAATACATGAGTAAGATAGGATCATTAGTTTTAGGATGGTGGTTGTTTCAGTGTTCACCTTGCATGCTTGCTATGCTTTAACACTGTGAGCAGCCCTACTAACAGGAGAGCAGAAATACAATTATTTCAAGTTCCTTTGGCATAATTAAACATAATTAGATGATGAAAAATGGGAGAATAAAAATACAGCGAGTCCCTTCCAAAAGTACAGATTCCCCTTGAACTTTTGAACATTTGGCACTTTACATTCATAAACTGCAAATTATTTTATTGAATTTTGTATGATTATCAATTCAAAATGGCACATAATCATGAAGCAGAATTTAAAAAAAAGCATTTTTTTAATTTAATTTGTTTACTAAAATAAAAACAAAGAATGTAATATGCATTTATATTCACTGCCTTGTTAGACCATTAATCAGAGAAGGTTAAGGTTTACATTTCTGAAGGAAAATGACCCCATATATACACCAGCATGGCGTGGACCTTATGGTAGTATGTCTCAGTAGAAATCCTGACCTAAACCCAATTAATTATTTCCTGAAAGATATGAAAATTGATATTTACAGACACTCTTCATTCAATATGACTGAGCTTTAGCTATATTCACCCAAAAAGATTTGCAGCTGTGGTTGCAGCACAAAGTTCTAAATACAAATGCACAACACAATGTTAGCGTTTTACACCACACTGTTTTATTTTATCACCTAAAGTACCATTAACATGAGCATAGTTTGTGGTTGTAAGGTGACAAAATGAGAAAAAGTTTGGGGATTGCATTTCTTTGCAAAGCACTGTGAATCTTCTTACTTCTACAGCACTCTAGTTATAGAAATACCTCAGCAGGAAGATTATGCAGATTTTGAGATGAATCTACTTTTTATGATTCAGCAGGAAAAATTTAATCAGACCTTCCATAGCCATCATTGGTGACAACAGAACGACTCACGAACGAGCTTGCTTGCAGTGTAAACAAGCACGGTGTTGCTAGGAAGAAAGTGTGTCTGGCTGTTTTTTCAGTGTGCTCCATGCATTGTGTGGATGATTGCTGGGCGGTGTCATTGTCTCCACTGCTCCACATGCAGTGATGTTTGTCATAAATACCTGACCTGGGCTTTGACCTTGGATCCTTCATCACTCTCCAATGCTGTGACGCAGGTGGGCTTAAGAAGAAGAGGAAGGGGTTGTATTCCAGTTGGATACTGCTCCTCATTCAGTGATTCATTCTATGTGGTGTAATTCAACGTGCCTCCTATAGAGTCACTCATCTCTGCCACTAAAAGGCAACCAGCTCCTTTTCTGAGCCATAGTGCTCGGGGTCTTTGTCTGTATGTCAATAAACTCACATACTTATCTTGTTGTCCTCTTGGCTAACATTCATCATTGCCTTGTCTTGTCTCTAACTAACTGCATGGAGCCCACTGAGTGGCCAATTGCAGGGCTGATGAATATTAATACAGCTTGCTTTTTTTTGTCTGTTTAGCAATGCAACGAGTTAGCCTCATATGTGATGTCAGCGATTTTATAGATTCAAGGTTTGTACTTCAGAACAGTGATTATGAGTCTGTCATTGAAGAATGAGGACCTGATAGGTGCAACTTATCATTATTCTGTCAAAACTTTTAAAAAAGTCACATTGAAGATTATTTATACATTAAAAGATAAATAATAACTGATGTTGGTGTATAATAAACTTGACCAATCTTAACCAAAAAACATCTTTTTCTGAGGGTTTACATTTTTACACCAGCAGGCTAATGCAGGTTTTCATCATTTAGAATTTCCCCTTTTAATTTTGTTTGTTTTGAACTGGAAATGTCACAAAAAGTCAAAAAGAACCACAAATGATTTATCATGCTCTATATTTTTTTACATCACACAAACCTGGCATTTTAACATAGTGAACGTTTCTAAGAGCCACCGTATGTGGCTGTGAACTGGTGGCTTGTCTGTGTGGAAAGATAAAATGTCCATTTTCGCCACGTGCAAAAACAGGAAGGAAAAACTGTTGAGCACTTCCAGAGCATTTTGGAGAACAGTTAACTGTTTGCCTTGAGCAAATGCTTTATATTTGTAGAGAGAAAGCAACCACTCGCAGGGTCAGAAAAATATCTTTAAAGATGATTTTTGCCGTAGGGCAACCAGTGGAAAACAATTTGTTGTGCAATTTCTTCACAGAGATATGCATATGATTGAGAAAAGATGACTGACATCACATTTGAAGCCTTTGCTCCACAAATTGCTGTTGTGTTTAAAGTGACATGAAATCACCATAACATGGTGAACAATATAACTCAAAAATGTCCGTCTATTACATAAAACTGACATTCATTGAAGAAATATTTGATGTTTCTCTTCTTCTCTTACCAATCATACACTGTGTCTCATAAAATATTCACCTTTTGTTTGCTGCTAGTTGAGTATTGTTACATGTTAAGATGAAAGAACCAACTGAAAATTTCAATTAAAAAATTTGAGAGATGAAGAAAAACTTTCAGTACATGTATAAGTAACATACACTTTCAGAATGTTTTTCTTCCCTTGTTTCTCGTAACTCTCCCTTAAAACTGTGATAAGTTCAAGTGGCAGGACAAAAACAAAAAACACAAAAAAAGGGCTGATATTTTGTGAAACATTGCAAACTCAATATATACAGTATTGAAACCTCAGCATGATGCTACCATCACCTTAACCTATCCCAAATCCATTATAGCTCAAAGCTGTTTTGCAAGAAAAACAATGCAATACAAACAAAGAAGGTGAATATTTTTGCGAGGCTCTACATGTTTAACATACATGCAAGATAAAGACATTGTCTTAAAACCTCACTGCAATTAATTATAAGGCTTACTGTTCATTTTACTCTGATTGGCCCCTTGGCTCATCAGATCAGCCCCACTTGTTTGTTCTGATTAACATGATTTTATGAGGTATTCAGCGAAGGAGCAATTGCACAGCGAGAACTATCTGTATGCAACAAGTTTAGTATGAGAATAGTTTTCCTGTTATGTTATTATCTCATAAGGTCAGCATGCTGCAGCATCTGTTCTCTAATATATATGAAAAACATAAGAGCTCATCTGTTATCTCGTTACTAGCATAAATCTGAACGTCTGAACTCGATGTTGGAAAAAATCCAATGAAGTGAGTCAGAAATAGACTCTTTAAATTATGCCCTCATACATTTCTAATTTATTCTGAATAATTAGAACTTTTTTCCCAGTATATTCCAGAAGATGATGTCATTGTCATTGGATAATCAGGTGACACTGAACTGGAGGTAAATCTTTGAATGAAAGGATCTTGAGAAAACTCCACCCACCATGCATAAACTGGAGTTTACTTTTGTCAAAATTTTGACAGTAGTGTTATTTATTTATTTATTTTTGTATCATTTATAGGCCATGGTGAACCTCCTATCCTGCACTCTTTGTTTTTTTGGCATTTAACAGCAGAAGGATTGAAACCTGAGTCCACTTCTTTTTCACAAAGAAATCTGTCAGCTCCTTTGATTTTTTAATTTTTTTATTTTTTATTTTTGCCCTCCTCCAATAAATTAAAAACACAGATGAAAGAAATGAAATAGACAAATTCATGGTCATGCCATTTTTCTTCTGGTCATTAAAATTACCAGGCATCATATAAAAACCATTTTCTCTCTTCCACATGTCAACTAAATCATTCAGGAGAAATAAGTAAATAATAATCTGTTTTTCTTGTTTATTTTTTTCTTCTTTGTGAGATGGAACCTAATTTTAGCATCTCAACATCAACCTTTACAGTTCTCTACTTACTGTAAAATGCTTGCAAAATGTTTCACTGAGCTGTTTAAGTTGCCTTCAGTGTCTGACTGTGACTGTTGTATCGGCACCATGTGGTGTCATTCTGTTTACTTCTGACTCCATGTGAGACATCCCAGGCCTCTGAAAATAAAAAAAAGCACTATATGTGAATTTATTCTCTTTTAAATATTCTAAATAAACTAAACAAATGGATGTTAATAATTCAATGAAAAGGAGAAAGTGATTGTTTCACCCAACAGAGCGAGGTTTTCTACCACTACATCAGTCTTGGGTGTTGCCAGTATTGCAGAAAGAACTGTGAACAATGGCCTGGGAAAACCTTAGCGCATGCATCTTGCCTGCCTAATGCAACTGCACAAATCTGCATGCACTGGTTCCTTGTTCATTTGACTCAGTTATGTTTCATTAAGCTTTCTGTTTATTTTTTGGACTTTGTTTCTCATTATTTAACATAGATTACATCAGCTTTGTTTTCTTATTTAATTATTTCCTTTATTTATTTATTTTTATTTGAAGGGATTAACCGGTTGTTTGTTTCCTATTCTTTTGTTTCAGTAAAGGGACCCGGCAGAAAGTTAAGTCTGCCCACAGATCTTAAGACTGATCTTGGTACGGTAGGCGAAAGCCAGCAGTTTTCACTTGATTTCCTTTATTTTCTGTTTTTCTCAAAGATTTTAGGCTTTTCTTTTGCTTAAGAATTTATTATTATTATTATTCTCGCTACTTTTTCCTTTTCCTTCTGACTTTCTTTGTTTTTTGTTTTTTTTTTCAACCAGCCCATTAGACTGTTGGCCTGAGGTGTTTGTCTATTTTGGCTCTTTTGACGTGTTTTGATTTCATTTGAATCTACTGTATCTGTTCCTTCTACATTTTGCAAGTGTTTCTAAAGGTGATTTTGTAACTCATACTCATATTCGAAGTTGAGGCTTTTTATCGCTTTTACCATGATTGGACCATCTTCTGGTTTTCCTCAATCTTTCCTTCATTGACAACCGTTGCTTTTCAGTATTGGATCACTCGCTGCCCTTTCTCATTGTAACTGGATCATTTCTCTCTCAAACAGTTTTTCCTTCATTTTGACTGGATCACCTACATTACAGATACAACCCGTCCACCACCGCATGCATCTCTAACTGCTACACATCATGATCTCGGGTTTCCCTTGCTGTCCTTCTGCAGTATGACTTGGGCTGTCCACACTGACAATTTCTGCTTTTCAACCTAAAACTTGCCTGTCCCTACTTATCTCTGTAACTGTCTTCATTACAAACTTTTATTTTTTAAATGCAGGTACAGTAATATTATTTTCAGCAATGGTAAGAGTGAAAATATTTATGCTAGAATAAAAAATGTCCAAACCGTTTACTTTAGTTTTTTTAGTTAAAAAAAATGTCCATCTTGTTGGTGTTTCTTCTTGACAACTAGTAGGACCTTTTTAATGCATCACTGCCACACAGTTTAATCTATTTCATTGGGATTTTATGTAACAGACAAACACAAAGTTGTAGATGAAGTGGAGGGAAGATGATGCATGGTTTTATCTTTTTTTTACAAAGTACTAAAAGTGTTGATAAAAAGCAAACAGTATTGTGTGAACCAAAAACCACAGCAGATGGATGAAGGTTAACATTGGTGAGAAGTTAAAAACATTGTTGGGTTATAAAACATTTTTCAGCCTTAAAGAGTAAAATGAAATATTTTGGCCTTCATGCAGAATGCAATGGTGATTAAAAAAAAAAACTAACACTCCATCCAAGTGCACCATGCTCATGCTGAAACATTTTGTTGGCAGCATCATGATGTGGGGATGATTTCCAACAGGTAGAAAGAGGCAAGGCAGAGATAGATGGATGGAGCTAAATTCAGGCTAATCCTGGATGAAAACGTGTTTGAGTTGCAAGAGAGTTGAAACTGTTGGATGATAAGAATAAAGATAGAGCCACAATGTAATAGTGTGAAGTATATTAATAGATTTTTTGGGGGGGGATGACTGTCAAAAAATAACATTTCTGTTAACATATACTTTAGAGTTAGGGAATCCAAATCAGATTCAATACAATTACATAATTTAGCACTTTTGTTACCCTTCACTAATCTGTTGGTCTGTTATAAAAAATCCTGGTAAAATGCATTAAAGATTGTGATTGAAGCAAGTCAAAATATAAAAAAGGTCAATGGGGTATGAATTTTTGGCTTTTTAAAGAAAAGGAGCAACTTTGTAGTGTGTAAACAAAGGAAATATTTATGCAGTCTGTTGGAAGGAACATTTTCTGATTAGTGTGGATGTGTGTAAATGTTTATCTTCAGTAGATTTTGGATTGCTGTGACCTGGATAAGGTAAAGATCATTTTGGTTAACTAAGGGTTTCAAACACAACATCTGGAGAGAGGCTAGTGTTACTGCATCCCTGTTTGAAAACACACAGGCAGATGGACATGAATACTATCATGTGGCTTCCCAATAGCCCTATTTTACATGCTGAGAAAAAAACTCCCTGGACTACATTTGTCCGGCCTGCTGTGAACCCATGTGAGTGTTGCATGTGGATTGGGTGGCACCCCAGAGTTTTTCATCTTCACTTTGAAATTGGATTATTTCTGCAAAACGCGCCTGAATGGGAAACTAGATCTGAAAAGAGAGACATATGAAAGAGACCAGAAAACAGGGGACACTGCGTACTGTTTTTAGCAATTAGCATAGTGCTGTTTGTCCTCATGCTTCATAAAACTCTGGACAAGAATATCAGAGAGGGAAGGAGAAAAATAATAAAGGCAGGCAATTCCATCAGACATTTCCATCAACTCAAATGCTTTTAACCTTAGTTTTATTACAAGGATGTCATTTAAAAAGGGCATTGCTTTATTTATTTATTTTTTCTGAGGACAAGAGAGAACAGACACACAAAGGCACGGGTATCATGGGCCTGTTAATTATGACGATCCTGACAGAATCTCTGTCTGTTTAACATAGAATAGCAGAGTCCACCCAATCCAAACAGCACTGCTTTCTTTTTGTTGCCTCTTTAATAGGGTTTAGTTCTGAACAAATTATTTTATTCTCTGATGTGCAGTCCCGTAGGCCTGCTCTATTAAATAAAGACAAAGACAGCAACAAATGCGGTCCCTATGGGGAAAACATGCAAAGCCACGATTCTAGCGTGTAACAAGTGTTTTCATGTGAGCACCATCTGTGACTCTGTATCCACTCCAACTAAAATAATTTGCACAGGAATAACAGAGCAGATATTAGAGGTTTATTATGAGCTTAGCCGGTAATGTCTTAAGGCTTGTGATTAGATGAAGTAATTAATAGCTTCTGCTAAAAACAGAATTTACCGACAGAGATAAAAACACAAAGTGGAGATGAAATATGCCTGTTTTTTTTTTTTTCTATCTCTTTACTGGCACAGAGTCGAGGAAGCTGCACTTACAAATTTCACTCTGCATTTTCCTTTTCCTTTCTTTGGACACAGCATCTCTTTCTTCTCCTTGCACATACTTACCTTCAAACCTCTCTTCAGCCCTCACCCCCTGTCCTTCACTGTCATTTTCCTACTTGATGATCAGGTTTTATTCCTCTTACACTGCAACATATCCATCTTCATCGGCCCTGAAGTATACTTGCCATTCTGTTCTAGAAACAAAAACACATTCTCAAAACTGCTTCCTAATGGCAACTCAAAAAGGCCAATTGATGTTTTGATTTCACTTCCTATTTTCAGACCTATAAAGATGGATATTGCAGCTGTGGATTACAATATGTTGGACAAATTTATCATTTCCCTCCGTTCTATTGTTTGCTAATGCTTTGCCGTTGTTACAGATCATGTCAATGGACATTGCACTAGTCCCACCTCTCAGCCCTGCTCGGCGGGGAAGCCTCGCATTCCAATGGGTCCCGAAGGGCCACGGCTAACCCGCAGAGGCCCTGGCCGACCACCCTTCCGAAAGGCCCAGTCTGCTGCTTGCATGGAGATCTCTTTGCCTGTGTCCCACACTGAAGGTGTGTGCTTGTCTTCCCAAATCCCATTCTTAAAACCTTCATAACATAACCCACCCCCAACATCCCTAATGAGTGCATGTTACCCTCTGTCCGTTTGGTAACTGAACTGTGGCCTGATACATAGTTAACACAAGGCAAGCATGTGCTAATGCAAGATTGCACCCTGATTTTTGTACTCTTCAAAAGGAGAGAATATGTGCTCTCATAATCAAATAAACAACTAATTATTTGCAGCAAAAAAGTAAAGGTCTAATAAAAAAAATATGCTTAGCAAAGTCTGCTACCACTCTAATTGTATGCTGTATATTAGCTGTTCAGTTCCACTTCACACAAGACTGAGGCAATACCAAAGGAAAAAAAAGCCTTAAAAACTGAGCGAAGACTGGGGAGAATCACACACATCTCCAAATTGTGCATATGGGCAGATTCCTTAAAAACCAACTAGAGTTTAATTTCAATATATTTTGTTCAAATAAAAAATATATTGATGACTCAAAGAGAAGAGCTTTTCTAACTACATTTGTTTAAATATGCCCACAGAGTGAAAAACAAAGTTGAAACTGTTGATAAAAGCACAGGGACCTCACATATTAACAGGGAGATTCCACAGATTTAAACAAAATAATCTAGTGAAGATGAAGCATTAATGGAGATGGAATTAATATAGAGTGGCCAGAAAAGTCACGTAGAGAAATGCTTAAAAAAACCCAGAAGAGTCATGCTACCTTAACACTGAAATGAAGTTTGAAGAGAATGAAATTGTCTCTGTTGACTGATGTTCTGTATTCAATAGAGCAGTCTTAATCTGGTGTGCAGTGACTGGGAAGATAGTCGCTGCATAATAACTGTTGTTATTCCAAAAATTACATGTTGGAATAATATGAGGAACTTCTTTTTCCAAGAAACTGTTTTTGAGCTCTTCAGTTGATTGTGCAACAGGATTTCTGAACCTTGCATTAGCATCACCCCTCAACAATTTGACTGCAAGCTCTGCCTCTTTCAAATGCAAGAAACAACCCTTGCATTGTGCGCTTTTCAACTGTTGCTTGTGTCAACCATGTTCCAGGCCTGAAGGTTGTGCGATGTAAAGTGAATTTGCAAGATACGTTTTTTTCTTTTCACAGCATCTCTTTTTTTTACTTTTCAAAATCCAAAATATCTTATCTGACTGACCTTATCACAACTTTTAACTTACACCATCACTGATGTGTTTTAAGGGATCTCAACGTAATTTAGCAACCAAGTTAGCAGTTGGTGACGTTATATTTAATTCCCTTTTGTCACTCAGTTACAATTTCTACATTAACGGAAAAATGGTGAATCCACCATGTTATGATGTATATTCTGTGTGGAAATATGTTTTTAGTGATACAGGAACATGTTTTCAAGAGTGTAAATGGGTGTCTGAGTAATCATTGGTTCAAATAGTTAATATGCACTGCATTAAAAAAAATTTTCTACCGCTTTCAACATTTTGTTAGACTGTAACCCAAACTTCAATGGATTTTATGTCATAGACCAGCACAAAGTAGCACATAAGTTTTAAAGAATAAATACAGATGTCTTGAAAAGTCATCTAAATTTAGAGAACATTAGGTATGGCATCACGTTGGGCATACCTTTATAGCATAGTTAGGTAATAAAGAACATTCTAAACTTAAAAAAAACATCTCATTGTGTCTTGTTATTCAAATCATTTGAAAAAGGAAAGTCTGGCATAACTGCATATCTACTAAAGAAACACAGCAAACATTTAAAAACTTGTTCTGTGGCTAAATGACTAAACAGATTTTGGCCTATGTTCCCATGGTTGGGAAGACATTTCACTGAAAATAATTCTGTTTACATGGGTTTCTCATCTTCAGTAGGATCAGGAAAGATGGATAGAGTTGCAGTAAGACGGGTTGAGCTAAATTTAGGGCAACCTTCCTAATACATGTAAAAGGCCTAGGGTAGGATAGAGGCTTACTTTCTTACAGCTTAATTACCTTAAATTTACAGTCATAGCTACATTGAAGCATATTTATGTAAGGGTGAGAGAAACTTCTCTCCACATTCAATCTAACTGAAACCACTTCTTTTTTTTTTTTTTTTGTCTTGGTCAACCACAAAGCACCAAACAAAACCTACTGAAGTTTACAGTTCAGTCTGAAATTTGTGAACATTATCAGAGGCAGCGTATCAATTTGAGCAATTTTAACATATTCCTAAATGAACTAAATGAAGACAGATACTGTCAGATAATTGTCTTAGCAAAGTCTGTGTTTTCTGTTCAGTGTTGTTGTTCACCATGTAAAGGGAGACATGATTCAGTTTTACATTTGGAAAATGTCCCTTTATTTCTTACTAAGCAAATGACAGCAAATCCGTGTGCTGTCAAATCCAAGATGAAAATGTTTTTTCGAGCAACATAATTTCTGAGGGGTGGGCAACAGAACTGACATAAAAATGTAATTTCAGCTAAGACTGCATCATTTAATTACAAGCTGTGTGTGAGTTCTTATACTTAGTCTGTCACTGCCAGGCAGCAGAGAGAAAGAGATGTTTTTAGGAATCTTTGGCATCATCTTAGTTGAATAATCAACAATTTTTGGTGATGTTGAGCATCTTTACATTTATTCAAAAGGAACCGAACATAATTTCCTGAAATAAAAGTCACACAAAGAGGCTGTTTTGGTTGGCAGATGCTCTGAAGTTAGGATAAATTTAACAGACCAAGAAAATTGCAAGTTCACTGAAAAGATTTAAACTGGCTATCCATAAAATTGACTGAACCCTGACTGACCTTATTGTGCAAGTTGTTAAGACAAACTGCTGTGTGCTAATTTAAAGTTCAAATCTGTCTTACTGTGCAGCTGTAATTCAGCCCAAAGCATTATCTTAAAGTAAAGCCAGCCAAACTAAAACAATGAGTTTATTGCAGAGTGCATTGACGCCATGTGTAATCCCTCCATTGATTGTAAACTTTCAAAAGTCTCTGGCAGTGTGGGTCAGCCAATCCCATTTCACTCATGGACCTATTTTCACTTTAATTCTGAGCTCTCTCAGATCAACAAAAAGTCTCAGTCAAGTCACGAAAGGCAGATCTCTCCACAGGAGACTCAATGTTGTGACAGTCCCCGAAATGTCACAGCTACTGTTGCCACCCTGCACGCACATCAAGCATAAAGTAAGAGCAAAAGTTGATCATTTGGAGGTTAAATTGCGTTCTCGAATCCCTCGTTCTTCAAATCCATGCTGGTCTTCAAAGCTGCAACAATTTGCATTCAGTCTGTTTGTAAGCTCCATGAGTGCTTTCAGGAGTCTTCACAGCTAATGAACGTATATCCTGCCAACCAGAGTGCAGTGCTGTTTGTTGCAGTCAAAGCTGAGCCCTTTATATCAGTTCTGCAAGTCACACTGCTATCTTCATCAACCTCATTATACAAGAGTGACCTGGAACCAGGAGGGAAGCAGTCCTTCATTACCATAAGCTAAATATTTTATTAAAGTTGCTGTCTTGGCTACAGGTGCATTAGCAGTGAGTGACAACAGAAAAAGTCGCTCCTTACCACACTTGATTTCAAGCATTTATGACCTCTTGGTTGTTTGAGTGATGCCAGAAAATGGCACTACCATTGCAAATATAAATTTGTGGAGTTTACTGTAGTTACTGGGACTCTAACTGGAACCCTCTACTGTTGCCAGAGAAAGATTAAGCTTTTTGTCAACAAACAACCACAAAACGGTGGTTTTGGTAGGAAACAAAAGATAGATATGTAAAAAGAAACCTCATTCTCACTGTTGAGAATGATGGAGAATCTTTGAAACTGTGGAACTATTTTTCTACCTTATAGATTCTTCAAGTGAAAATGAGTCATCATTATGTCTTTCAACAGGATATTGACACAAAACATAGTGTTTACAGACGTAAAATTAACCTATCAGCATCTTAGTCCACATGAAATCCCGTTGAAAACTTAAGGGATGAGCTAAAGATGTAAGGACACAAAGCATGTGAGAATATACTGCTGCAATAAAAGATGGATTTGTTTTAAGATTTTTTCATCTCCACTAGGGTTGCTATCACAATTTTCTCTGAAAAACTTTTTTTTTTTCTTTCCCACTCTGCAACTTCTTTTAATTAGCCTTTCAATTACTGGCTCACCTTTGCATATACTGTATCAGTTACCTACCTTTGGGACTGTTGTGTACCAGCTGCGCTGGGTTACCACGGTGAAGAGACAGCAGGATAACTGAAATAATTAAAGGTCAGAAAACAGTGCGAGAAATGAGGCTGATGTTAATGAGGCCTACATACCAGGCCTGGAGACAGAGGAGGGAAATGGCAGGGGAAGCCCGACTGAATATACAGTGAACATTTCTACAGCACCAACTCTAATTTGAGCGCAAATGCATTAAATATTAACAATTCAACTTATAGTTCAGTATTTTGTATGTCTAATTAGTTGTACGTCTAATTAGAAGCTCCCATACAGCACATTTTTAGCTAAATCACAACACACTGTTGTGGCTCGCTGAAGTTCAAACAAATATGAGAGTGACTGGCCTGCTTTACTCTTACCCATACTCTTGCTACTTCTTTTGCTCTTTAATTTGTTACAAATTGAAGACAAAGTCTTTCCCTTTTAGGCATTGGAATTTGACAAGTCTATGTTGAGTCAGCCAATATAAGTACCCCCCACCAAAAAAATAGAATTAGGCATCGTCTCCAGTCTTTCGTCCATGTCTGTTATGTGTTGCAGGTGTACGTGTACATAGCACTGTTTAGCTGTTGTCTGTCTCACCTCCTCTATACCGCCTAGCCTGTCTATGCCTCCCTGTAAGGGGCCTCAAGGGGTCCCTGTGTCCTGTCAGAACACCACTGTGTCTGACTTTCATTAGCCAGCACCCCACAGGCTCTGTCACGCAGCGTAAACACACCCCAGTGACACACGGCGAAAGCAGGTTGCTGCCGCCCAGACACACAACAGAGGTCTATTGTATGCTCACGGATGCCTGCTGCAGTGTACAGCACTGTTGTCAAAGATAGTGAAGGTTTTGGAGAAAAAAGAGAGCGATTATTTACACACATGTTTGGTGTATCTTTCCACATAGACGCATAAGTGAACTTTAAACTAGTTTCGAAACTGAAATTCAGTATACACATATTTTGAAATGATATTAATTACAGATTATTTGATCAGCAATTTTGTATCCAATTTCTGGTCAATGTAGTTCTGACTTGCAGATGTTAGCTAATTCCTCTTTCAGAGGTTTAAATAATACAAACTGATCTACCAATAAAACATGGGTTCTTCATCAGTACCCCAAATGTAAAGAGCTGTTTCACTCTGTGTCACTGAAAACTTACAAATACAATATAATCCATTTGGATATAGCACAGAATTATATCATCTCTCCTTTACAAAAGAGGCTGACTGGCTTTTTTTCAGGTTTTGAATGGCTCTTGAGAAAAAATAGACTCATTCAAAACACATGAAGTAAAAACAGTAAAGCAAAATCCAAATTAATATTTGAGAGAGAAAAATGCTCTGATGTTATGTAATGCATTTCACTATTTATCCAGTTGTTTATTTATAACTTCAATGAAGAGTCAAAACAGCCTTTTAACTCTTTAAGAAGTATTTTTTATATACATTTGGAGCAGATTTACATCATATTTAAGTGAGGGCGGACGACCTGTGAATCTCAAGTCTGCAGTTAAACAGTTTCAAAAATGTTTCGACATTTTAAACTATTTGAAATCTTCCATTTTAGATAAGTATGATTATCAGTTTTCTATTTAAATGTGTCTGTTAATGGAGGGACGATCTGTCAGATCTATGATGCATTCACTGATGAAAAACAATAGGACTGTTGAGGCTCCAGCCTCAAAGAAGATCAAGATTATTTGTCATTTGCTTAAATTAATAAAAGGAGCTCTTTGATAGTAAATTATATGCACAATCGTGGAACGAGATTTTAAGCACATAATAGGAGGGCTTCACATATTACAATAAGGTTGCCTATACTTAGCTTTCAACCTCTGCTTAGTAGCAATGTTAGAATATTGAAAATGTCTGTGTTAAGGTCAGGGTCAATGTTCTCGAGGGAATAAACACTGTGTGGTTCTAGTAATATCAGCCAAAATAATTGCAAATTCTCCATCGCTAATTTAAAATTTGTGTCCACTAATAGCAATAGCTTTGTTCAGAATCTATTCATCTGTCACAGTGTCCTGCTTGCAGTGTTTTTTTCCCCACAACAGTTGAGCTTAAACATGAGCACGTTGTTAAGCATAAAGAGTAAGGAGATGTGAAGATGCATTGTTTGGTCACTAGAAACGGAGGTCGGCTCACTCATCTTTTACTGCGACGCTTTCACTGCCGTATACTTTTAAAGAAATGTTTTCCACGCTCAGTTGCTTTCTTTTCTTCTCTTCCTTTTTGTTGTTCTCTGGAACCGTTGTTCATCCGTCCATCTTGTCTGTTGCGTTGCTGCTCTTGTTTGTTTGTGCGCACTGGTGTGTGTACGTGTTTCTCTGGGCCATGATGCGGATGTGGTTTTCTTCTACGGGGTTCATGTTGTTGGGGGACAATTAGGGCATGCATCACGGCGGGCAATGCTTCAGCAGTTACATGGAGTCACTATGTACTCCCATGACGAGCACCACACCACCGCCGCGTACTGCTGGAACGAGAGAGGTAAGGGGGCTTCGGCAGACACACAAACACACCTACCGCTGTCCTGCTGACTTGTTTGCGTCCGTCAGTCAGAATGTCAACTCGTCTTGTGGCCCTGTGTCATCTGAACATGACTTCAGCTGCGTCATCTTGTCTTGGACGATGTACGAACTGGGTGGGTCATGTCATCTTTACAGAAGAGCAGATAAATCTTTCACAGGCTTTTTGCTTGGTACTGCTTTTATGGTCAAGGGAGACAGTTTTTCAATTTCTTGTTTTTGTTTCTTTTTAGGTTGTGTTTAATCAACAAGGAATGTTTGGGTATTCTGGGATTTAAAGATCAAATGTTCAACTTGTCTTTGACAAAAGTACTTTGGAAAATTATTCGTACTCCTTGGCCTTTTCCACGTTTTGTCCCATTACCACCATAAAACATCATTGTTTTTTGCTGTGTTTTACTTAATGCAACAAAACAAAGGCGCAAATGATTGTGAAATGAAAGAAAACAGTTTTTCAAAAAAACAATTTTCCCAAAAAAGTTAAATCTTCTTAGTGAAACTGGTTTGAAAATCATGTAAGCTTTTTCTTCAATAAGTATTAATGATTTTGTGTTGGCCTGACCCAAAAGCTTGACAAAATGCATTGATGTTGGTGGTTTGAATTGCACAAAATGTGGTAAAGGTTTAAGGAATAAAATAATTTTCAATGGCATTGGCAGTACAAATCTATGTAAAAGATAACTAGATTGCATATTTTGCCATCATAATACTGTAAAATGCTGCAAAAAAGATGCAGCCTTTTAATATCCATTTGGATTCAATTTATCGGTTTGATAAGCATACACCAGGCTTTGCACCCATTTCCATAAAGCCTCCACTTTTTGTAACATCAGTCTAAGAGTGCAGTACTGAACGTCTCTTGGCTCTGAATTATTCAGAAATTCAGCAATACGAAAATACTTTCATGATGGAAGCTTTAAGCACACAATGAAGGAGTGGAACGCAGAATTCCTAAATGGAGTTAAAGAAGCTTTTGAAATTGGTGCAGTTTGTAGAGTGTGCGTGGGTGTGGGTATGAGTGTCTCACCAGATGGAGTCCTGTCAGTGACTTAGGACTAGTATAATGTGAATAAACTTAAAGCATAAATGTGTATGTGTTTCTTCATGTGTGCAGGTGTTTATGTTTCAGGTAGAGGTGGTGTTTCTGTCAAGGTGTCTTTACTGTGAATATTCACTTATATTGACATCCATTCAAGGAATTTTTGTTGCAGTGTTTGACATCATTTAGTAAAGAAATTAGCCATTTTTGAGTTTTAAAAATGTTTCCACCATGCTTATCACTCCTATTCTTTCTGTTTGCACTTTTTCTTTTTAACTGCTTGTCCTGCCATACCTCCTTTCTGTTATGTTACCATTCCTCCCCAAAATTTTCCCAACTTTTAATGTTTCTTTCCCTCTTGCTCCTCTTCTCCCCATCATTGCTTCCCATATGTCTCCTCATTCTTTGTTTCCGCCATGCCTGTGTGTTCGGCCATTGTTCTTGCCGCCGCTGCTACAGAGAGTCGTGAAAACTCCTTCAGCCGCTCTCGCAGTTCCAGCGTGTCTAGCATTGACAGGGACACCAAAGAAGCTATCACCACACTGCAGTTTGGAGAGTCCTATGGACGCAAGAGTGATGCCCTGCCCACACCATGTCTGTGGGTAGGGACTAGCTTAGGTGTGGTCATCCTTATCCCACTATCGATCCCCACTGACCATGAGGAGAGGATGGAGGACCCTGTCACTGTTGGCCCTAGTGGTAAGCACCAGCACTTCTAGGTTTTTGGTGACCCAAATTGTAAATTACTGTTATCACTCAAAAGTTCAAAAGGGTTTGTTGCTTCCCTGTTTACTTTGAACATGATTAAATAGCAGCAGATAAACATGCATTAGTTGTCCCTATTCCTCTGAAGGAAAACACAAACCTTTTGTAAAGTAATAACTTTCAGTAAACAGCTGAAACAAACTTGTTTTTACAATTTATGTTTTTCAGTTGTCTAAATCTTGAAGACATCAGTCTGGTCATGTGTAACTAAGAAAACACTAGGAGCTGTCAGTAAAAACGCTGGCAATCATGTAATCAAGCTTATTTATGAAATCTAAACTTTAAATTCCTTTGACAGATATTGTTATGAATCCAACAGCTCTTTAGCTTCTATATTTGCAGCCTTGAAAATTGTAGACCATTTGCTTCTTATCTCTGGTTTATCCTTTAAAACTTCCCAGGCGCAGTCCAGATGTTAAAAGGCTCAGTGCTTCGCTTTGGTTTCTTGGACTGCAATGGAGCCCTAATTCAGAGCCCATATGAGGTTTGGCGGGACCTGAATGCCCCAGAGGACCCTGACAGACCACGGAGGCGCAAGCTGGTCCACTTTTCCCCGTCCTCTTCCCAGGATGCCTTCGGAGAGGGACATTTGGCCGTAGTTTGCTCTGAGAGGCAGGCCAAAGTCTTCTTGATGCCCTCACAGTCTTGCCTCTTTGTCCACAACATCACAGAGTCGTCCTTTGTGCTTCGAGCTGATGTGGTATCTCTGTGCAACAGTGTGTGCCTGGCCTGCTTCTGTGCTAACGGGCACGTCATGACACTCAGGTAAGATTGATCTGCAGCGCTTAGAGTTCTGCATGTGGCTCACACTTATCACTTATGTTTTGTTTTTTTTTTAAAATAGATGATTAAATTCTTTTATAATGTACACATGAACCAAAATGCAAGAAAAAGTTTCGTTTGGAAAGTTGTTTACCTGCAAAAATCTGAAAAGCACAGCACACATTCCCAGGAATCTTGAATTTGTACTTTTTAGAACCACATGTTGCTGCAGTTTAAAGTGCATATATCATGCTTTTAAATCCTTCCTTTTCATATTTCAATCTTCTTTAAGTTGTCTGAATTTCTCATTATATTAGCTCCTCAAGCCCCATGTGTATCCCTGTTTCGGTTTGGGCTTGAGAGCAACTCACTTTGGTGTGGTTTCTTTAAATGCACCTCAAGCATTTATTTACAAGTATCTAGGTGCACAGAATTTTGCCATCCATCTTTACATGTTCAAGCTAGAATTGCTACCAATATTTCAATTAACAAGTCTTTTAGACAAGGCCTCGACATAGTTAACCAGTTTGCTAACACTAAAAAATGTAAGCAGCCAAAGCAATGCGAAATTGTTCATGTAATAAGTCAATTAAAACATCTTGTGCAGTTATGTCCTCGAGGAGCAAAAATTTCAGCAAATCCTTCTTGATAGTGGTAGAGGATACCAAAGTATTTATCCTTGCAGTGCTTTGTGCAAACAAAGATGATTTCCCCCACAATGTGGGTACATTTCTAAGAACCTTCGAACATGTTCTGATGCTATGGAACATTGTGATGAACTGTGTGTGTTAATACATCCAACAACTGAACACTTCAATCCACTTGTAGCTTCGGGCTCCTTGAACTTAGACTTCAAAATTGCTGCAAGAGATAAAACCTGGCAGTGTCGCAAAATTGGTTAGCCAGAAGTTCATGGACTTTTTTTGACACTACAGTGCAAATAATGTTTGATTGCTCTGAGAAAAATGCAATAGAGAATAGAAAAACTGAACAGATAGAAAAAAAATATGACAATATAAAGATATCTACTTTTCATCAAAGAAAAATTAAACTTTTCTACATTCCTATGGAATGTAACAATTCATTTAAGAACTAAAAAAATGGGTGTTGCATGATATGCCTTCTTGAAGTCTTATGAGAATTGTCTTTTAATAATCTTCTCACATCAAAATAGGGAAATTTTTGTCAAGTCCAGATCAGAACTGCTAAAATTAACTGCATAGTTAATTTTGATTTTAGATTTAATCTCAATCTCAAAGTGAGATTGAGGTTCCAACATTTGCAAATATAGTTGACCGATTCCATTCAATATTCGATGTATTTCAGACATAAATATTAAAACAGAAATCAAGTGCTTCATCTGAATATGCATTGGCTTTCTAGTCTTCTCTCATGCACTTTGTAGATATAATCTCATAGTTGAGAAAATCTGCTTCAAGAAATTACTCTTCACTACTCAGCTGGAAGCTAATTGATTTTATTTGAATATCTGATTTCCTTTTCACTGCTGGGCATAAAGTTAGCTCTCACTTCCCATTTGGTATTTTTGAGGGTAACTTATATGATCTAAGTTTTCCCCAGGTGTCTGATGTGTCTTTCATTCACTCCTGTCATCATCTCGCAGTTTGCCCAGCTTAAGACCACTGATGGATGTCAATTACCTGCCTCTGACAGACATGCGCATAGCAAGAACCTTTTGTTTCACCAATGAGGGGCAGGCACTGTATCTCAGCTCCCCGACAGAAATCCAGAGAATTACATACAGCCAGGAAATGTGTGACAACCTGCAGGTGAGCACTGTGGTTCTGTGAATAGGTATATATCTTTTAGTTGGGAAAAGCACCGGTGCTGTGAAGGAGCTGTATCCATTATTCATGCCCTTGTTAAAGCCTGGGGCCGACGGTGGGATTAGACGGCAGATGTCACTTTGGTTATACATGGTGCAAACTTCAAAGGATTGAAAATTTATATGGTTTTACTGTGTAAATGTGTTCATTTAAATATGAGCATCATCATAGATATTTATTGTTCAGAGCTGACATTCCACACTTACAACACATGGATGTGGATCAAGTCATGTGATGTTTCCATAGTGCCATCTAGAGGCTAAGGTGGTCACAGTGTCATAACTGATGTTTTGTACCTCTAAAAAATGGCTGAAATATGAGTCTTAAAATGTTTATTTTCTCTTTTGTTCATTGCAGGAAATGCTTGGGGAACTGTTTACTCCAATAGAAACACCAGAAGCTCAAAACAGAGGATTTTTAAAGGGCTTCTTTGGGGGAAACGCCCACACTTTCGACAGAGAGGAGCTTTGTGCGTCTTTTCATTATTTAATTGTAACTTATCATGCAATCCTAGTATGCATTGTATCTAGGAACCTAAATTATTCATTAATAATAAGAAAACATAAAATAATTAACCCTTTCAAGATTAATTCAATTGTTAAAATATAATTAAGAGTTTATGAAAATGTAATTTTACCTGATGTGGTTCCCAGTTGGTGAGGCAGCAGCTGGGAAGGCTTCTCGGAGTCTGGCACAGCACATCCCCGGTCAGGGAGGTGTAGAAGGTATGAAGGTGGCAGCGAGTGGAGCGGTGGGGGAGCTGGCACGGGCTCGTATTGCTCTGGATGAGAGAGGCCAGAGGCTGGGGGAGCTGGAGGAGCGGACCGCTCTGATGATGACCAGTGCAGAAACTTTCTCCAAACATGCTCATGAGGTGAGGATAAAATACAATATTTATGTTTAAAGGGCCACACTGAAGGCAGGCATATTATCAGTAGAATTTCTCAGGTCTGCACAATATTATGGTTTCACTGTTTGCTTTTTCACCACATTTCTCTCACCTCTCTTTATTTATCAATCATCACAATTTTCTCTCTCATAGCCAACAGCTTCAATATCTCAAATATAGAGAACTTTTTTTATATACATCAGGGAGAGAGAAGTCCATCCAGTCTGAATGAGTAGTATTTGAAATGTAATACTCTACTGAATATTCCTTTCAAGCACCTTGCTCCAATTGTGATATCATGCACATTAGTAATACAATTATAACTGCAAATTTCTGCAGTCTTATTCATTTTCATTTCAGTAACAGATATTCCAACCCAAAAGGTGTTACTGCAAGATTTTAATTGTGTTTTAACAACATACCACCTAAAACATGTATTGCTCCATAATTTTTGTCAAAAAACTCAAAGCATAGAACTGCAAACTTGAATAAACTAATGAATTGCTCCTGCAGACAATGCATCATTGAAGAGCAATTTCGTAAATGCTATGCTAATGCTAGCATATTTATTCTCATTTTACATTTTTTTAGACGAAGAAAATGTACATTTACATCCCGCTCTAATTATACAATCAGCTAGTTGAGGCTTCGGAGACATTTCATTGGTCTTTTACTGCAGGTTGGGCCCATTCCTAGTCTTTCCATGGTTGGGAAGAGCAGGAATTAAATGTGGTTTCATGTCAGAGATTTCATAAGCCAAAATATATATTAGTTGAGTTATTTATTTTTTTTTATTTTATTTTATTTTTTATTTTTTTTTATAAGTCACATTACATTGATGATTTGGACTTGCATTGCTGTTGGACCTGACAGCTGCTGTTTTCAAATTATTGGCACAATTCTTTTATAATGACAAAAACAAGCTCCCCCGAGTTGAGAAAAAGTCACCAAATTCATTGGAGGCTCAGCTACTGTTTATTTGTGCTCTTTGATATATTAACCAACAGCATATTACTCTTGTCTTTTTACAGCTGATGCTGAAGTGTAAGGACAAGAAGTGGTACCAGTTCTAACATCGGGACGGCGGAGTGAGGCTGCCACTGGCCTTTCAAGAACTTCATGCTGCGACTGGACTTTCAGATGTGAAATGAAAGCAATCAGAAGAGACAGAAGAGTGACTTTGTCTTTGCAGCTTTTAGAACCAGCTGTGTGTAAGTCAGTGTCACTTTGCTGAAGGACGAGAGCAGGTTTATTCCTCGTCTAGACAGGAGGTAATAAGGACAGTTTGACGATGTAAAGAAAGAACTTGAAATATCCAACAATTTGGTGTGAGTGTGTGTATGCGTGTTTGAGTGTGAGCTTGTATGGTTGGGTTTTCTGGATCTTACTGTGTAGATACTCAAAAGTTATGAAACCAACAAGAAATGCATGAAACAGCAATGGATGAGTATTAAAAATATCCAACTGCCATATTAAAAAGCAGCATGCTAATTTAAAAGAAGATTTAAAATGATTTAAAAAAATCACTTTTATTTATGAAGTAAGCCAACGACAGAAACTATAAAAAAACTTTATATTTTTGAGATACTGGCAAAAAAAAACTATATCTAAAAAGGGAATCATATAACTGCATTGCTATTAAGCCAAAACTTCTGTTATTTTCCTTTTTTAATTTTCATTTATGGTTGATTTTATTAGTATTTTTATTAGTCTAAGCAAATATTACTTAATACAATATAAATGCACATAAATAACTATCTACACAGACTTGGAATAATGTAATATTCAAACTTTCTTCTAACTTCATTTACTCTGGGCTGCACAATGCAAATTTAAATAAGTAGTAATAACACTTAACTCTGCAAAGTCTGATCACCCTAGTGTGTTTTCACTGTTTGAGCTGCTGCTACTCTCAAATACATTGGATGACAAAGAGGGACAAATCCATACTCAAAAGTTGTGTAAAAACAGCAATTGAAGTGACATAGATGAGGACAGTGTATTCTGAATCGTGTGTTTATATCTGTTGTACAAACCTATATACAATTTGTGTGCCATAAAAAGCAAGTAGGAGAAGTCTTTTCACTGGAAGCTTAAGCAAGACGAGGTCATTAGTGGGAGCGATCGATCTTAAAGAATTACACATGAAGTTTGTCGTAGACGGCATGTCAAAATTCATTTCCTTTTTTTTTTTCTTTAAACATTATGTATAATGGCAGTGGAGATTTTGAAATGGGGGAATTTGCAGGACTGCATCCTGTTGAAGGGTGGCACTGGCACTTAGGAGGAAAATCTATTCTCCGTCTATTGCATACTAACTAGTTTTATTATTGCTTATCTGCATGTTTATTCAATTGAGACTTGGGATCAACAGGAATAATTATGTCCCTGTATTGTGGGTGGTGATAAATTCTTAGTTTGGCACCTGTATCACAACTTTTAAATTGATCCAAAATGAATAATTTTATTTTCTTTAAATTAGTCCTGAATGTATTTTGTAATTTGTTTTTTGTTTTTTGTTTTTTTGTTAAAATACAAATAATTTGAAACCGGTCAAACTTGAAGGTTTATTAATCTACATGAGAGGTGGATTTAAGACACATTAAAACCTTTATTCTGTTTATGAAAACACAATTTTTTCATTTATTTATTTTTTAGACGTTTGCATTGAAACATAAGAAACTGGGGCCAGAAAGAAAGAGACTTATGTAGGTCACCTTTCATGCATGTAAACAAAGGCGTTTTGTTTTGTTTTTTTGTAGGTCTTTAACAGCCTCTGTTGGATGTCAACGTTTAGCAAGCCTTTGGGTTGTGTGTGTGTGTGTGTGTGAGTGGGTGTGTGGGTGTGTGTGTATGTGTGTGTGTTCAAGAAAGATTTCAAATAGGACTTTTTTTCAGTCAAAGCAATCAAAAAATGTGCCCTCCCATCTTTTCAATGTTAAACCCAAATAGGCATTTACTCGCGACCCAGGACGGCGTGCATTGTGATTTTCAGTTTTTTCGATAAAAGTGAGTTGAGATCACATCAGTTTCATCTCTGCCGTCTGTGAGTAGTGTATCTGTAAACAGTTCAGGGGAAACAACAGTATTTTTTTTAGTGATGTTCAAATGTTGAGTCAGTGAAGAAAATATGTATATGTGTAAAACATTTGCAGAAATTTCAACTGGAGGCAAAAATGGTTGTTTTTTTTTCTTTTCAATATTGTTCTTACTGACTATGATATCCTTGTGTCGCAGTCAAATATTTGATGGTTACGGCCTCTTCACTGATGGCTTATGTATTTTTAAAAGCAACTAATGTTTTATGATACATGGTCGTGTATCAAATTGTGATTGTGTTGTACGTCAGTGGGTAGCCACACGACACAGACTAACAGCGTCAAACAAGAAGGATATTTTGTACTTGTGTACTCGTCTGTATTTTGAACTGACCTGAAAAAAAAAATCCAAGGGTACCAACTTTGATCACTCATGTGTTCTTTATCCTTTGGAGCATCACCACATTGAGGGTAAAATAAATAACCTCGGACAAGTAGAGTTTCACATTCAAAATGAGACGTACATTAAATGCATTTAAAATCTGTTCAATAAAGATTCACAAGTAAATCAGTAATTTCCACCAGCTTTGTCAGGCTGCTGAGACATTCCTTAGACTCAAATGGTCTTCATGCAAACATAAATTTATTTAAATATTCTGACCTTTCACAGTGGAAATACATGAATAAAAAGAAAAAAAAAAACACCATAATTTTGATTCAATAATACATCATCCTCTTATCTCTGTACCGTCAGTGACATTTGTGTTCTGTGCAGTTCTTTCAGTGGCAGAGAATACGCATAAAAAGAAAACAAAACCAAAATTCAGAAGGAAAAACAAACAAAAAAAAATCTGACTTCTGCTGACAGGGTGTTTTGTTATTAAGCTTTTTTTCTGTTTTTGGTTTTTTTATGTTTTCAGTTTTTATATTAACTGTACAGTTTAACTTTGGTGAACGGTAAAACACAAAAAATGAGAGACTCTTGGGATATTTTCTGTATTTGTTCTACCTGTTACTGCTGGTACTATACTATCTGGTATTCTGGCTCTGTCTAAATCACTGGAACTATGTAGTTCTTCACAATGTAGTATGCTGAAATGGCATTTATTTGGTTTGCTCAATAATGGCAACAACGTTTGTCTTATTTCAATGGATTCCACTTTTTGTTCTTGATATATTCGAGTGTAATAGAAATAACTTGATAAAAAAGGTCTGAAAATATGTTGATGCAAAACTGAAATAAACATTGATTGATGTACACACTGGAAATCTCTGTTCCTTTGGCCTCCAATGCTGTCATGCTCCTTTATCAGAGTACAGGAAATGTAATATTAGGGGTGAAATATCAAGGAAAGCAATTTACATTTACATTTTAGAACCTTTTTATTTGAAAATATATATTTCCAACAACATATATACATTTTTCTCCACAACAGAAAAAAGTACTATTGTAAAATCCTTATGATTTTAACCATTCAACACAACAAAAAGTTGAACAGTTAGGAATGCTTTTGCCTAGTACCATTTCAGCTTGCATTGCTCACAGCTGGAACACAACTAAATGTTGTCATTCCCAGATCCAAGTTCCATCTGACTGCTGATTCAAGTGGAACAAATTTATATTAAGTTCCATTTGTACTCAGAAAAAAATGACATTTAAACAGCTTGAAGGTCAAAACATAATTTGCAACTCCCCATTAAGTCAGAGATACAATTTTAAAAGTTGGAGGCTCACCTTTGACTCCAAAATGGCTGCTGCAAATACCAGAAAAAATTATGGTTACAGTAAACAGCTTAATTGCTCTTTTGTGCCTCACTAAATCCATCATGTTGATAGTAGAGTATGACGGTCATTAGTGAAAATGTTATGTTTGAATGCACTGCATAGGGGTAAAAAAACATTTTCATCTTGTTTTGCTAATTGTAGTTATTCTGGTCTTTGAGCAGAACTAGCAAATTCCCAATGTTTTCGCATGAAGCACCGTTAAATTGAGTGTTAATACTAAATCTAAACTCTGAATTTTTGAACCAAATATAGAGCAGCAATACAGCAGATATTTTGCTAATATAGCTCAAAGAGCCACATAAACATAATTTGTCTGTTTTGATGCTAAGATCAAAACTTAGATTCAATTTACTGAAGAAAGTCAGTGTATACTCAATGTATAACATATGATATAAACTGATGAATCTATGGTTACCTTCCAGCAAGATTGTCCTAGATTTGAATTCTGCCCTTGTCTCTTTTGTGGTTTACACTCCAGAGCATGACTGGTTACTTTGTCTCTGTAAATTGTAAGGTGTTAATCTGCATGGTTATTTGCCCTGTGTATCTTTATGTTCCACAATGATGAACTTGCGACCTGTCCAGGATTTATCCTGGTTTTCGCCTAATCGCCATTTGAGTAAAATAAGAATCGCATCGGAGTGTCAAACTCCAGTCCTCAAGGGCCGCTGTCCTGCAGTTTTAGATGCGCCACAGGTACAAAACACTGGAATGAAATGGCTTAATTACCTTCTTCTTGTGTAGACAAGTTATCTAGAGCCTTGCTAATTACCTAATTATTCTATTCAACGTGGTGCAACAGAGGCACATTTAAAAGTTGCAGGGCATTGATCCTCCACTACAGGAGCTTGACACCTGTGGCATAGTCAAGTTGACATAGACAATGAATAGATATACTTACATGCTTTTTATATTAGTTTTTTAATATTGTTTGATAATGTCTTACGTCCCCGTTTTAGATTGACACTTTGTCCTATTTCAAAACATTGCTTTTTCCCCCCCCCATTCCATTCTAAAGATAAACTCCTCCTCCGCTGCCGTAGCTGTGTCATGTGCCGGGCAATATAAAAAGAGCAGACCTAACCAACTATATTTTACAGAATGACTTCCGTGTTTCTGTCCAATCATATTCTTGTTCAGTATTTTGTTCTTCCTGAAGCCAATTGTTGCTACAGTTCCGTGAAGCCTCAACCAATAGGAGCTCTGCCCTGCCGAGTCTGAGCCCGCCTCCCAGGTTTATTTAGCAGATTCCCGAAGTTTAGCTGAACTGCAAGGAAATACTTGTACAACAAAAATAATATGAGGTTTATTTTAAACAGACATTAAATATTAGCAATGCCGCTGCTTCCTGGAGCATTTACAGATGGAAACGGAACATATTAAGACACGACCCTTGTGTTTCTCATCTTTTGGTGGGCATCGGCAGGAGACGGCAGTGAGAAAAAAGGCTAGACGGAAAGAAAAGACCTGGCGTTATGTCTGTTCGGTTGTTGCTGCTGCTGCTGGTTTTTAGTCTGGAGGCGTTCAGGTGTGAGCGATCCGGAGAAGAGGTTGGCTCGGTCATCAGCGCTGCTGAAACGTTGGTGTGGGGACCAGGGCTGGAGGCGGACATTGTCCTCCCTGCTCGATTCTTTTACATTCAGGCGGTGGACAGCTCAGGGAAAAAGTGAGTAAATTTGGCCTGGTCTGCGTGGGTTGTTCCCCCTCCTTCAATCCCAAGTAATGGATGTTTTATTTTTTTATTTTTTAATGTGTCACATCGAAAGTTTTCCCTTTTTTTAATAGTGTGCAGTCAGCCGTCCTCCAAATTAAATAAATAAAATAAAAATCGATTTTTTTTTTTTTGAAGTTGTTTCTAAACAAGAATGCAGATAAGTCCAACTCAGCTTAGTTTAGATATATAGTGATGTTTTACAATAGATTTAAGACCCTTTACAGAAAGCAGCTTCGGTTTACAGCCAATCGGACAGAAATCTAAATCGATTCGAATCAATCGAATTTAAGCCCAGTTGTTCTTAAAGTAAGGGTCGCGGGCCAGCTGTGGTTCAGAAGAGTTAATGGTCAGGAAACCATTTGCATTTAAAGAGAACTGCAAACATCTTGCAGGTTTACAACTGGTACAATATCAACTATCTCAAAAAAAAAAAAAAAAAAAAAACTAAACAAAGAAAAACCCAGAGTAGCATACAATCATCAAACACATTTTAATATTGCGTAATGATATCCTGGGCAAAAGCAAAAGCTGTTTTCAATATTGACTTCACTTCTGGCTGAACAAAACATTTACTCTCTCTGCTCTATCAGTTTACAGTTTCTATTTTCCCTGTTTCCTTAAGTGAAAAGTTGAAACTTAGAACTCGGGAGAACACATGGAGCGGATCTTTAAGCAGTTTTGGCACACATTGTCCTCTAAGAAAAAGAGAAACCTTTAAAGGTTTCACATTTAGGGTGTGTTCTCTGTTTAGCTGTATCATTTTCACTCGTTTTGCACAGAGAGCAACAGTCGATATCAGATTTAATTTTAAGCAGACAGTTTAATCTTAAACTATTACCAATCGTGAGTAATCTCTCTGTATCCTGATACTTTTAGTTTCACAACGTCGCCTGGAGAGAAGACTTTTGAGGTAAAGATGGTCTCCCCAACAGAGCAGTTCACCAGGATCTGGATTCAAGTTCTTGATCGTCGGGATGGGTCATTCTTGGTTCGCTATAGGATGTACGCCACCTATACTGACCTGCACATCCATGTTCTGCTGAAGACCAAGCATGTTGCCAAGTCACCTTATGTTCTCCAAGGTAGAAAACTGTTCAAGTTGCCATAACATTTTTGAAGTGTAACTTCAACATTGTTCCTGTGAAACAGGATGAAAAAGCATGAATATGACTCTCCTTCCCAGGCAGAGTCTACCACGAAGGCTGTGACTGTCCCCAGCCAAGTGGTTCTGTATGGGAGAAAAACATGCGCTGTCCTGAGTCCTTCGCCCAGATAAGCAGGGATCTCTCCCTTTATGCAACTGTTGATCCAGATCAGAATGCACAGGAGATCCCAAAGCGCTTTGGGCAGCGCCAAAGCCTCTGTCATTACACAATTAAAGAAAACAAGGTACTCGACATGTTTAATTATAAAAATTATAACTCACAGGTTCAATAAAAGAACAGCTCAAAAAATCCTAAATGCATCCCCTTGCTGTTTACATGCCTTAAGCTTTTTTCAGATTTTGCAAAGTTGCAATCACAAATATCAGTGTACCTATTTGAGATTTTATAAGATTAATCAACGCAAGTTGATGCATCATTCTATAGTGTCACTCCCAACATGGCATCTTTTCAAACATCTAATGTTTTTTTTTTATAAGTGTACCTAGCTTAACTTAAAAATCAATCTGAAATGCAAAAGAGGTTAGTGTGACTTATTTTTGCCAAACGTCTTCAGAAAACTTGCAAAGCCTGGTGGTTGCAGCGCTTGGGCAGTCATTCATCCAGTGGCCCACTTTCCTTTTGAGTTAAAAAATATTTAAAGTTGACTGGAAACTTGAAAATATCACTTGATAATTATATGGTATTGGAGATTGGAAGACTGATTCCTGAACACCAACTATAAAGTCTTAAAAATGCAAACATTAAAAAAACAACTTATAAATAACTTAAGCAATGCTTAGCCTGGTGAGGACACAAGTAAAGCCTGGTGGCCCACTAGGCATATAATGTACTAGGGGAAACCCTGCATCTTCATTTTGTCCTTCCTGTTCCCTCCAGGTGTATGTGAAAACATTTGGAGAACACGTCGGATTTAGAATCTTTATGGATGCCATCTTACTGTCACTCACAAGAAAGGTGAGCTTTAAAAAAAATTGTCCTTTAATTTGATAGTTAAACACAGAGAATATGATCCGATCAAATGTGATACTACTTTTCTGTAAGGCTTTCATTGTGAATATATATATATGAGAACATCAGACAGGAGCTGAATTATTGATATTCTATAAGGGTGTGTTTGCAGGTTCGACTCCCTGATGTTGAGTTCTTTGTAAATCTGGGTGACTGGCCTCTGGAGAAGAGGAAAACCACTGATAAGCTGCATCCTATCTTTTCTTGGTGTGGCTCAAACAACACTAGAGATATCGTCATGCCCACTTACGACCTGACCGAGTCAGTTCTAGAGAGCATGGGAAGGTAGGGCTTTTGAATCAATATGCTTATTAAGTGTTGCTTAGCACCGGAGTTAGTAGTATAATTAAGTCTCATTCAGCAAAAGCTTACAGGATTATTATTATTATTATACACCATCGGCTATTTATGCAGGTGAACTTGGAGTGCACTCCAGAAGCTTTTTGAAAACGAAGCCTCAGCTGGTTTCAGCTCTAATAAACTGAAATCAAAGGAAGTAATTTGTCTCGTTCTTGCTGTCCTTGCAAAGGTTTAAAAATTAACCGGCAGAAAACTGCTCCATTAGAACAGGCACTCTGACCTTCAGTGCCAGGAACTTTTATATTTGAATTTAAAATCACAGGCCAATACTTTTTACAGATAACTCATATACATACATATGGATGTTTTTTTTTTTTTTATTAATTTATTTTATTTTTTTATTTTTGTTCATTTTAATTAATTTGTTAGCAAATATTATATTCCTCATGGACAACAGGGCCAGAAATTAAATACTGTATCTTTGATGTGATAGTCTATGCACAGCAGGTCTGAATGTCCTGCTAACTGACCCAACACAACAGGAACACACAAAACAAATCCCACTGTTTATTCTGAGGAGGCTTTTAAAAAATTGATTTATTTAGCAAATAAAACATTATTTAAATGATAAAGCAGAATATTCATGTTTTAAAATTAGCTTTTTTGAAAGATTATATTTTATTCATTTTGTGTCTACAGGAGACTTCATTGGCTTATAAAATTTTTGTAAAAATATTATTTTCTGTAATGTTTCTGCTGATTTATCACAATGACTTGGACTCTTATTTTATGCAAGAAGCACAGCCTGCAAATTTTATTTAGCTTTTTTAAGATACTGAGTTTGACCAAACAGAAGTATATTTTGTCACAGATTATTTTCTTTTGGAACAACAGGAGATTTGACTTCACCTCTTTATTTTCCTGCTCCGAACAGAGTTAGCTTGGACATGATGTCAGTCCAGGCCAACACTGGGCCGCCGTGGCCAGAGAAGAACGCCACGGCCTTCTGGAGGGGCCGGGACAGCCGCCAGGAGCGCCTACAGCTGGTCAAGCTTTCTAGAGCTCGCCCCGACTTTATAGATGCTGCTTTCACTAACTTCTTCTTCTTCAAACATGATGAGAGTCTCTACGGCCCGCTGGTCAAACACGTCTCTTTCTTTGATTTCTTCAAGGTGAGAGTGATAAAGGTTCATGAAGACACATCATCTCTGTGCGATATGTCCTGAAACCAATTAAATATGTCTTTGAAGTTCCTATATGGGAAAACTAGCTGCCAAGTTAAGTACAACTTTGGATACGGAAGCACTCAGTGAAAGTATTTATTCCAAAGTTCTTTCTTGTGTCTTCTTTCTTTCCAGTATTCCTTCTTTATGTCCCTCAGTTTTTGAGTCCTTTTCTCATATTTTGTGAGTTTAATTTTCCTTGTCTTTGCCTCCTTTTGTCACTCATTGTGCCCTTGTGTCATATTTTTCTTTTCTTGTATCCATTCTTTCACTTATGACCTTTCTTCTTTCCTGTATATGTTAGTGTCTGGTATTTGTAGATCCCATTAGTAGAAACTAGCCTAATATAAAAATTTTAGATTTGAATTTAGATTTAAAAACAGGCAGAAGTGGACAGAGAAGTATGGAATTCCTACATCAAAACTATTTAGAAACTAATTTCTCTTCAGGAAAGTAATTATCTCATTTGTTTCCCCTTTTTTGTTCATCTGCAGTACAAGTATCAAATAAACATTGATGGGACAGTAGCAGCCTACCGTCTGCCGTATCTGCTGGCAGGAGACAGTGTGGTCTTAAAGCAGGATTCCAGCTACTATGAGCATTTCTACAACGAGCTGCGGCCGTGGGAGCATTACATCCCAATAAAAGCAAACCTGGGTGACCTGCTGGAAAAGATCAAGTGGGCCCGAGACCATGATGACGAGGTGATCATATGTTGGATAATTATGGTCATTAAAATTGAACTGATGTCATTATGAACAACCATTTCACACAGATTTTTTGCTCTTACCAAGAGAGCACATTGTTACTTTTCGAGCAGAACCATCTACAGCAGGGGTGCCAAACTCCAGTCCTCAAGAGCCACTGTCCTGCAGTTTTTAGATGTGCCACAAGTACAAAACACTGGAATGAAATGGCTTATTCCAACTGATCTTCTTTGGTAGAGCAGTTCTACAGAGTCTTGATAATGACCTAATTATTTTATTCATGTGTGGTGCAGCAGAGGCACATCTAAAAGTTGCAGGGAAGTGGCCCTCCAGGACTGGAGTTTAACACCTGTGATCTGCAGAATCCACTGATAAAATACCAACTGGAAGAACAGAGTAATGGAAAAATCCAAGCCTTCCTGCTGTGCTCATTGTACCTGTTAAATAATGGTCACATTATTTTTGCATTATCAGATCTCTTCAGTTTGCTTTCTAATGCTGTAGGCAGTCCATTTAAGAATACATTATTCATGAGTATGAATTTATTGACTTGCTGAGATTATTTTATGCCTCTATGAGTTAACTATATATAAATCTATCAACAGGAGCTCATCAATTATACAGTGCGTGGTGAAGTATTCATACCTCTTGAAATGTAATCATGATATAAGCACAAACTGTAATGTATCTAGTAGGATTTTGTGTAAAAAAACATAATCTGTCACTCTCAGGAGGTTTGGATATAAATGCAGAGTACACTTAATCAGATTTTAGTTTGTAAAAAAAAGTGTAAATAGTTCACATTCCAGTATTTTAACAAATAAGTTCAAATGCTTTGTTATTTTCAGGCTTGCTGGATGTGTATTTTCTTTTAGATTTTATATTTGTGAAAAGCATTGAATTCATCATGTAACCTATTGATTTTTTGAAGCGTAATTCCTCCTTGTGGTTCCGTTTTTAAAACTCTCATCTTTTTGCAGGCAAGGAAAATTGCTCTTGCAGGTCAGCAGTTTGCCCGCAGTCATTTAATGGGAGATAGTATATTCTGTTACTACTACAAGCTTTTCAAGGTATCATTCCTTTACCCCTGCTGTAATACTAACCCGATGTTGGTCGTTGTGTTGAGTAAACAATATCCGTAAAATAATTTTTGCTGTGCTTCATATAGGAGTATTCCAGACTGCAGATCACAGAGCCTAAGGTTCGGGAGGGCATGGAGTTTGTGGAACAACCTAAAGATGACTTGTTTCCATGTTCCTGCGACCGGACAATGGTAAGGGATCTCAGCATGTTTCCTGTTTAGCTGTTTAGAACAAATGTTAAACAGCTAAAAAAATATTTCTCTATAATGTATTTGTTGAAATCTGTTCTGAAACGTGATTGCTTTATTGAAAAACTGTCTTTTTTTCCCTCCATTAAATGGATCGTCTGTTGGACAAGTGATTTATTGTTATTAACTGACTTTAAAGTTTAAGAAACTAGGTTTTCAGTTAAATTTTGCTTTTTTGTTATAGTATGGTATGGGCTCCAATAAAGACATACTTTCATTTTAAAGTATCCGGCTCCCTCTGCTGTACATGACTTGCCATCAAACATTTTTTTTTCTTTTTCTAATGCGGTTCATCTGTCTCCCTTTTTCAGGCAAAAGATGAACTTTGATCTTACACCATGGGAAGAGCAATGCATCATATCTGAAATTGCCAAGTAATTTTAGCAAGTTATGATTTATTTGTTATAAGATGAATGTCACTTTTTTTTATATAATTAAAATTACTTTTTACATTGGTGTGTGATTTATTTCCTTGTCATCATTTACACATTACATTACATTCACAAAAAATCACTGCAAAGGTCATATTGGCCCTGTGTTCATGTTTTGCATGTTACACACAATAGTTTTTTGTTCCCCTTTTTTTTTTCAATTGTTTTATGCAATGAACCAACACAGATAAGCGCATAGTTTAGAAAATGTTACATTTTTCAAGTATTTTACGAAACATGGCAGGGGTCCAGACCTGAATTCAATATGTGGCTCTGTTCCTAAACAGATGTTCAGATGGGCAAAAACTGAAAAATTGTAAATGCCACTCCTGAACTCTAGATGGCACTCATTTTCAGTCATTTTAAATATTTCACAGAGAAGGATCGCCTGCAATGGACAAGTTTAATGAGGTATTCGTTCAAATACTATGCAATTTATTAAGAATAGGCGCCTTTTTCAAGCGGTGTAGGCTGAAAAGAAGAATTAACAATTAAGAGGCTGTAGATGAGGATGCACAGACTGTACGTCATGAAAAAGTGCAGTAAGCTGTGCAGATGAATGACTTGCTTTTAAACTTATCTTTCAGGAACTTGTAAAAGTACCGTTCGGGACAAAGAGTCTGGACGCAGTCCTGTGTGTTCCAGCGTCACTGAATGATGTGCACACAGCCGTCATACTAACACACGGTGCGGGAGGAGACATGAACTTCAAACATTTAGTTTCTCTTGCGCACGCTCTGGCATCAGACGGTTTTCTTTGCCTCCGTTTCACATGCAAAGGCTTGAACTTGGCTTATAGAGTTAAAGCCTATAATGCTGTCTGGGTACGTATTTATTTATTTATTGCAAAATTAAAGGAAAAATCTGACTTGTGAGCTATTTTGACACTTGTTAAATACTATTTTTAAAGAGTTTCAGTTTTGTCTTTCTCTTCCCGTCCCAAAAAACAAGGCTCTGCGAAAATCCTTGGAATGAAGTTTCATAAGAATTAAGTTTTTTTTTTTTTAGAAAGTAGAATGTGACTTTTGTTTGAAGTAATGAATACATAGAAACCAATCAGATGGCCAAACAGAAATGTACCAAACAAAGTTTTCAAGATGCACATTTTTGCTGTTTGCTTCTTTTGCTGCTTAAATGTAGAAATATGTAAACTACTGCAAATTTGACTTACAGTTTGCAATAGCAGCTGATCAGATCTTTCTTTTGCCATCATCGACCGGAATATATATGAGGCAAAATGTACCTTTTCTATCTGTACATTTTAAGAAATTTGCATGTTGTGAAATCCTGCTGTGTCCTCATTGAAATAAAATAAACACTTATAATTGTCATTTCAGGACTACTTGAAAACCTTGGAAAGGTTTACGTTGAAAAACATATTTTTTGGAGGTAAGTAGACAATGCCTCCTGCCCATGTTGATTTCCACTGACAATAGCTACGTTGTGTTTTAGACAAACTACTGCAATAAATGGGATTCCTTTCATAATAAAATCAGGCAGGTCAATGGGATGCCGTGCGGCTGCTGCTCTCGCCAGGCAGCTGAGCGAAGAGTTTGAGGACGCGGTGCAGGGTGTCATCTGCCTCTCTTTTCCCCTGCACCCACCAGGAAAGACGTACACCCGTCATCAGCGGAGTGAAGATTTAAAAATGCTGCCTGGGAGTGTTTGTGTTCTGTTTGTGTCTGGCACGGAGGACACAATGTGCAACCAGGTGAGGGTGAAAATGTTCTGGATTGGATGAGGAAATGGATGTACTTTTGTGCAATTTCTTTTTTTTTTTGCACATTTGCTTTTGTTCTCCTTTTTTAATGTCGTGCCACAACATTTCAATCTGTTTCAGTCTGGATTTTGTACCGTTCTATTGCAACATCTTCATTCTCCATACTGTTTTAGATTTGGTTGTTCATTTTTCAATATGCAGGTCAATACATAGTCAAAAATGCAATAAAATATTTTGAGATGTTCTGTGTCTCAAAATATGGGAAAACTGAATTATAGAAAAAAATGACTTGCTGCTGTGTTTGGAAACTCTAATTGTCTCAACATGTCCTTGTAACCCTAAATTTATGGGCAGCTACAGTTATTTCTCTTAGACTGTTGCTGATGTTTTTCCCAACTTACCATTGTGTCAACACACATTAGTTGAGAATTTTGCTGATCATCACTTCATCAAGTGTATTTTAGTATTATCTGACTGCTATATCTACTTTTTAAATTCTACAGACGCAGCAAGACTGGGCTTAGTTTTTCCAAAGAGCTCATATTCCAAATGTAAAATATTTTATGACTGTAGTTTATCTATTAATACTCATAAACTGCCCCTCTTGGATGCAGAGCAACTTATTTCAGTTGACCATTTCTACTCTACTGCTTTCACAGACTTTTCAGTTTTTTCTTCAACATCTATAATTCTGTTAAGTCTCCTTTTTACCCTGCCTCCCTTTGATCAGTTTTTGCCAAGCTGTGTGCTTGAAGGTTCAATGACATATCAGGCCACAGTGGTGACTTTTCTTCTTTTTTCCTTCCTCAGGACCTTTTTAATGAGGTACTAAAAGACATGAAAGCTGAGGCTGAAGTTTTTCGGCTACAAGGAGGCAGCCACGGTCTCACTGTGAAAGGAAGGTCTGAGGATTCTGTAATGGATGAAGTGAATTTAAAAGTCCTCCTGTGGATTAAGGAGAAAACAACATTGAGGAATTAACATTTGGTGTTTGTTCCATTGTGTTGTTAAATGAAAGATATCACTTTGTAACTGTGCATAAATGACTTGATAATGCTTGCTGTGTTACGTAATCATCAATTAAGAATATTTCTTTTTCAGTGTAGTTTTCAAAGCAGATATTTTTTTCTCTGATATAGTAAATAATAAATACTGCACGAGGAGAAGAAAATAATGCAACTGTACAAAGTTGCATTATGGAAAAATACAAAGAATAGACAAATATATTATTGTAGCTAATTAATAAAATTATTGTACATGGGTTAATGAATTAAATTATTTCAAATAAAATAAAACTATTTTTAAGGTGTGCACTATTTTGATATGTTGTCTATTCGCAATGAAAA
The DNA here is from genome assembly GCA_911649635.1 of Poeciliopsis gracilis. Classification (NCBI taxonomy): domain Eukaryota; kingdom Metazoa; phylum Chordata; class Actinopteri; order Cyprinodontiformes; family Poeciliidae; genus Poeciliopsis; species Poeciliopsis gracilis. The sequence continues at coordinate 17,840,270 of CAJVRI010001532.1, forward strand.
TGCAAATTAATATAATTTATTTTTTAGATTTTGTTACACAGTCTATTTTAGGGCAAGAAAATGCTAGTGGTGCGCACCGTGGAGGGTAATAGTGTTGCGGCTCCTTTAAGGCTCACTCTGACGTCACCTTTGTTGGAAAAGCGATTGGCTACTCCACTTCCGCACATTTCTAGCAGCGCAGCATGGCAGAGGAACAGCTTTGGAACAGGGTAAACATTCCTTATCCCTGTGCAACTTCAACCGTCCGCATGAATGTCGCTCCAAAAACAGGTTTGACCGTCCAAACAGAAAATGTCTCACCTTGTTGTGTGCCCACTCTTAAAGACATATCAAAGGAAATGATACGCCTAACCCCAACCACGTGCTTTTGCAGGGACACTGACAGTCTACCTTTTATGTTTTGCAGTTACACTTTTTAGAGACCTGCTGCTGAAAAATGGCGAGGTCCTGAAGCTTCTTCACAGTAAGCTACTTCAGACGGAGATCCGGCTTGTATACGACCTGATGTACATCCTGAACAACAGCTACAGGGGGAACAAGACCTTCAAGGGCTTACAGCAGGTGAGAACTGCATGCAAGAACCCCACATTGTGCTTTATTGTGTCACATTTTCTCTTTTCAAGTCTCAGAATGTCGAGCAGCAATACAAGTGTCAGACTTTCCAATCTTAATCTGAATTTCTACATGAGCTTCTCTATTTATGTCCTACAGGTTGAACAATGTGTAAACAGACTGAAGAATATGAAGCTTGATGCTGCTCTTCAGGGGCTAAAAGAACTATGTCCCAATCAGATTCAAATGTAAGTTTTAACTAATTATTGTTGCGGCAAAAATTTTGAACAAACTTCCAGAAAACTGGAAAACAGCGGAAACCCTGACTTCCTTTAAATCTAAACTAAACTATTTATAATTGTATTTGAAACGTAATATGTAACAATGTATTGTTTATTCTATGTTGCATGACTTTGTGTTTATGATGTAAAGCACTTTGAAATGCCTTGCTGCTGAAATGTGCTATGCAAATAAAATTTGATTGATTGATTGATTGATAAATGTACCTATCATTAACACACAAGCCAGATGTGTTTCAATTACAAAACACAATGCAGTTATTACAATTCTTTGTCTGCATTTTTTTTCACCCATGAGAAATGTGGGATTAATGGCTAATCCTCTTATTATAAATGCTTAATGTTTTGTTTTTTTTCCAAAATTGTACTGCCCTAACAGAACACTATACATTTTTTTTTAATAAATAATAGAGAGAATTGAAGATAAAATCTACACTCCGTGTGCTGTAATTTTATTGTAAAGCCAAAATCCCATGATTGTTTGAGCTTCCCACTCCATAGTGTCTGCAGAGCTATTTTGTTTATCTTGTTGCAGCTGCACGTACAATCTCTAATTACAGTTTCTTCATGGGTTTTAGGGCATTGTGCAAGACGAAAGGTGACTGTGATGTTCCGAGTCAACCAATGCTGGAGTGGACCTGTCTGAAAGTGCTGGGAGCTGGCAAGCTGCTGAGCTGCACTTTGTCTCGCTGCAGCAGAGCCTTTATGTATCCTATTCAGCAGTTCATACTGTTCTGTAGATCAAGCTTTAATGATATTTTTATTAGAATCAAAAGAGGGTTTGTGATGCATCTTAGAACATCTCTGTCAGAGTTAGTTTGTCTTTAACAGATTCATTTTTCAGATTAACAAAGCAGCAGATGAAATGGGAGGAGTTTCTCATCCTGAATATAGTGATAACCAGCATGCTGAGTCGTTTATGGTAAGTAGCTACTTTATTTTTTCATATTTCCAGCTGCAAGTGGATGTGGATAGTAGAGCAGCACAAAAAATCATTTTAATTCGCGTTTTAGAATGATTTGACTCAGAAGTCAAAGGTTGAAATCTTCAGATTTCAGGGGCCTTTCCTGTTTCTTTGACCAGAAATTAGAAACTATGTGTGACATTCCACACAACCAATCTAATTAAAATAAAATAATAAATGTCATTTTTTCTGTCAGTGGATACAAAGATTGATTATAAAACAATGCAAAAAAACAAGTTCATAAGTTTTTTTTTTTTGTTTGTTTTTTTTAATTTATATAACAGTACCAATATTTTACCCTGGATACAGTTGAGAAATTGATATTTGGTTTGAATAAAATGATTTTTAATGTTATTCTTCCCTTCATACTCCCCACCACTCTTTGGCACTGACTGTGTTAATCCATCCATCCATCCATCCATTTTCTGTCACCCTTCTCCCTAACGGGGTCGGGAGTTGCTGGTGCCTATCTCCAGCAGCGTTCCGGGCGAGAGGCGGGGTACACCCTGGACAGGTCGCCAGTCTGTCGCAGGGCAACACAAAGACAAACAACCATACACACACACACACACTCACACCTAAGGAGAATCTGGAAAGCCCAATCAACCTGACAGTCATGTTTTTGGACTGTGGGAGGAAGCCGGAGTACCCGGAGAGAACCCACGCATGCACAGGGAGAACATGCAAACTCCGTGCAGAAAGACCCCGGGCCGGGAATCGAACCCAGGACCTTCTTGCTGCAAGGCAACAGCGCTACCCACTGCGCCACTGTGCAGCCCGACTGTGTTAATATGACCACATAATTATTACTTCTGCTGGTGTTGGAATTCAATGAACATTGGAACTGAATGCTTCTCATTCAGGAAGCGGACGTGTTTTCAGAAATTATTTTTTTTCCAAAACTGTATATTCTCACTAGACCAACAATTATACAACAAAAACTTTATGATGTATTTTTGATGTATTGCCATAGTAAGAAAACTGTTTTTTAATATTGACATATATAAGTGTTCTTGCAGTTAGTTTAAATGTTTCAAAGTGTTTTTTACTAGGGTACTTTCTGCATTATAGTTTGGTTCCTCTTTAACAAGCATTGAACAGTAATGTAGCCTGATGTCTGCTGATGAATTGATAACCGTTTCCTCAACACACTCAACCACATTAAGTCAGTAATCCTTACTTGTATGATTCCCTGAAAATTGATGTATCAGATTTATGAAGAAGTGTCCCTTTTCTTTGGAGGATATTTTAACCACTTCTTGAAATCCTAAGGAATGGGAAGACATTTAGGGGTAAAGACAACTCCAAGAAATCTGATTTGGACTAAGTAGTCAGTGGTAAATGTTGTAAATGAACGGTAACAACAGTGATTGAAAGCAAACATTACTGGTGATTACTTGTGGAGGAATTTGATGATGAATGTGACAGAAATGGAAGCCATCCAAATACCTCCTTGCGCAGAGTCTCTCCTCTGTGGGGCTGTAAAGTTTATAGCTCTTACACTGCTCCACTGTGCTTGGGTCTGTGATTGATTTCTGCAAAACAGGAGTATATAAAAGCTATTTCTGCCAATTCTGTCAGCCATTTTTATTGGAGCTAATTGGTGCTGCAGGAAAAGACTTTTCCTGCATTCCTGGCTTTAGGCTGCTGTGTATTGTACATTGAACAATTTAAGCAGTTATAATGATTTATAACTAAAATAATTTTGTTTGGGTGGGCTTTTAGAAATGCTTTCTCTTCATATAAAATGACTGATCTGGTTCTTTTGCTTCATTAGGGTGTTTTTTCGTGGTTTTCTGGTCAGCCTTTGCAATCTTTACCAGAGGCTCCTGGAAGTCCTGAAAGCTGTAGCCCAAGCCAAACCCATGCCCTTCCTCACCGACATGGTCTTGCCAGAAGATATGGCTGAGTTCCTGGGTCCCTCTGATGCTTTAATGCTTAAGAAACATCCGGCGTTTCACACTTGTCCTAAAAATCAGAAAACAAAAAAACAAACAACAAAGGCAGTGAAAGTTAAAAATAATAAACAGCGCATGACCTTTAAAGAAGACCTTGGGATGGCTGTTGAAAGAGAAAGAGGTATGAGTCACTTGATTATGTAAGCCCAAGACCAGATAAAGCAATTTGACAAACTAATTATCTCCATTTATCAGGTATTTGCAAAATTCTGCTCTTCTTAACCAATTCGTATACATAAATCTATTTGCAGGTGTTGGTTTTGATGTTGACGACAAGCCTTTTATCTTCAAGGTGAGTATGATAACCAAGACGTTTATTCCTTTAACATGTGCCGTATACAGCTGATTTTTATTCAGACAACTTTAACCGAATTGAAAATTTAATTTAAGTGAATTTAGTTTATTTATATTAAAAAATTCCCTATTTATATATTTGTACACAACAATTGTGGCAAAAATTAATGTGGTTGATTTGTCTTAGTTACTTCTTAAAATGGGAAATACTAGAGAACACCTTTTGTCTGGATACTTCTTACTTCTTGTGTTAGAAATTAGCTCTTTAGTTAAACTTTCCAGTCTCCACAGTCAAAGTAACAACAAAAAAATAAATATGAATTGGAACTGTAAAAAATTAAGTTGCAGTAGAACCTGTGTTTATCTACACAACACAGTGTTGAATCACAACACAGTGAGCTGACTGACCAATTTTTTTGCTTATGTAACGTAGATAAATTTATTTAAAACTTTGCAACACATCTTTACCAGTGGCGGGTGCTGTATTTATCTTTATTTACCTTATTGTCTCATTTTGATCTCAAAGAGTAAGACTGTCTCAAAATTGAGCAACAAAGTCAAGAAACAAGAGTTCAAGAAACAAGTGAGTGAAGCTACTACATTTACAATCCTGGCTGCCAATCTGGAGGAGATAATCCAGTGGTGCAGATCTGAAAGAATGAAGAGGACAAAACGTCTCCTTACATTCCTGCGATTAAAGTGCCAAAAAATGAAGAGTCTCGAAGCAGCAGGACAGAAGTAAGATGAATAAAACATAAAATTGTTCAGCCATGACTTTCAACTTCTGTGACACATTTTGAATGCTAACTGCTCTCATTATCTGCCCTTTTATTCAGTGTTCAGCGGAAGCTTCGGGTTTTCAGACGAGAAGTGTGCCAGGCTGTATCACCCCAGGGATCAGCGGTGAGGACTTTTCGTTCTCCAGCCATAACGAAGAGGATCACTGGCCAAAGAAGTCATTCTCAATCACTCTGGAAAAAATATATGTTATCTAGAGCCAGGACTAGTTTTAAGAGGACAATACTGCTTGGACAGCAAAAAGACTCTGGTCCTGTTGTGCATTTTAAAGATGTCGAAAAAAGCAAGGCCTTAAGCGAGAGAGCATTACAGATTAATAACCCAGACAGCAATGAAGACATCGATGAAATATTTGCAATTGCAGGCTTGTAATGCTTCATAAATCAAGATAAGACTAATAAATTGACAATGGAGAGTGAATGTGGTCAATCATCAGGTCAGTAATCTATGTGTAAATTGCATTCATGCCAGGTGTTGTATTAGAACAGATATTTTTACATTTTATACCTATTATGTTGCTGCACCTCATCACACAGGACACGTCACATTTTCAAAATTTTTATTTGTAAATACAAATAAACTGCATACATTTGCCCTACTCTGTGTAATTCTAGTACATTAATCCAAATAAAATACTTGAGATGTGCAGTTGTATTATAACAAAAGGTTAAAGTTAAAGAGTTACGAATACGTTTAGAAGGCGCTAACAATCAATGGGACTTGCGTCTTTTTATTGTTTTCTGTTAGAGCTCATAATATTTAGACAGGTTATGTCTCACAGTTCCTTTTAAGATCTAAGGTTCAGAATGCCCTGTTGTAGCTTTGCAATAAAAAATCTCATTGGAAATTACAGAACCTATTCTGTCATCAGCTGCTTTATTAATGGTCTTAATCTAATCTTAAAACCCATGAGATCTTGCAATTCAGATTATGTTAAATGGAATGATAACGTTTTCTGGCTATTGTAGCTCTTTTAAAGCTGTGATTTTAACACAGCTTAAAAACTTATAAAAATGTCTAAGTTTTTAGATCCTTATAAAAATAAAAAAAAACAAGGCTATTGTCCTAATGTGGTAATCTTTATCCAAAGATCAAGGTACAGTCATAAAGTTAGGATTATATTGCTTCACTGAGTTTTGAGTGCACATTAAGCTAAAACACGAGAACTTTATTGTCTTCTCCAAAAATACAAGTTTTGTTGCAATTTCCGGAAGCTGGTTCTGTTTTCTATCTTTAAACGTAAAAATAAAAATGAAATGAATAGCAAGTTTAGATTTTTTTTTACATTTTATTTATTTTATAAGATCAGTAGGTTTAAAAGGATTATGATGAAATAGTTGCATAAAAGCGTCATAGTGCTAAAATGTAAGATTAATAAAGAATCTGATGTAAGCCTTGCCATTGCAGGCTATTTTGTCTGGATTTAGTATGGACTAAGTATTACACATGGTCTGTTATTCATAAATTTGATTAATGGATCTGAGCAGAACTTAGAAGTGTTTGCAGGTATTGTTGGTCTCTTTCTCTTGGAAGTTGTGGTGAACTGGCTTTCTTTGAAAGGCAACTTCTGCTGCTGCATTGTCTTTAGTTTTATACAATATTGCAGTAATTTTGGACATTTTACTTTTTACCCTTGTTACATAGTACAATTTTGAATTGTGCTATGTTGTAGTTGGTTGTTTTTCCACTGAAAAAAGCCTTTCAGAACAAGATTTAAAACCCACAACATCTGTTTTCTGGTTGTGTTTTATTAATTTATTTTCTGCAAAGTGGTTGAACGATGTTTTTGGTTCTCACAATCCAAATATTTAAGTTCTAACAATTTTGCTTACATGTTTTTTTTTATATATACGACACACAAAAAAAAAAAACACAAACCGTGTTCTTTAACTGGAGCGAGGGCAGATGCGTCACTTCCTGTCATCTGTTGTTTTTTACTTCCGTAAGGTGGGGCTTTTGTTACGGGAGCGGTTTGTATTCGGAGAGCCAATGCGTCGGTCTGCGCTGGAAAAGCAGACAGCTAGATAGCATCAACCAAGGGCAGTCATTGGAACTACGCTTCGGTAAGGCGTCCGAATCTTCTTATTTCGGTAAAGTAGTTGTATTGTAATGTGCTTATTGGTATGGCTCTTGAAATCACGTTTCCATACGTTTGTAAGGGCAGAGCGAGTGACTGCTGGAGGCAAAGTGCTCAGCGTTTAACGGAAAATGGGTGTTTAAAAACTTGAGGTCACCAGATCAATGTGATCAAATTGTCACCTTGTGGTGGTTGTTAAACTTTTTTCTAAATAAAAAACCCGATTAATAGTAGAATAATACCAGCACCATCGATTGAGTTTAGGCTAGCATAACTTGATCTGTTAGCACTAAATTTTCTTTTTCTGACTTGTAAAGAATACTCCGAATAAACGTTTATGTTTATTTCATTACGCTGTGGTTTTGAAGTCCTGTTTATTTGTCTTTAACAATAACCAGTATTCGCAACTGAGCGGGTGAACTACTCTTTTTTTTATATGAACAAACTTGTGAGTTCCTCATAATGTAAGTACATCAGTAATATCTCCCATCATTAGATGTTTGAATAAGCACCTTGGTAGTAATTGTTACTGCTGTAAAGTTTTGTCACTAAGAAGACACACCCAAACTAGCTCATGTGCTCTTCTGCTGATGTTGTAAATCCGTTTCTATTGGGTCTTTAGGTTTTACATTCGTCTTGTCCTCTCTTAAAAGGATGCAGGAAGCCAGTTCGGTCAGTTGCCAGATGATAGTTTACATATAAACAGTGTGATGTCGAGATGCAGGTTGGTTTTATCCTGTCTGTTTGCGAGTAAGAAAGAGGGGCGTTAGCAAAGCACCAGAATACAATCTCGATATTAATGACAGGTCCATTGAGGTAGCAGGGGAAGTGAAATGTGTGTTTCCTTTTCCAGATAACTGGCTGCATAAACTTGTTGTTTTAGGATCTGCTTTGGAATGAAATATGCAGTCATTCCCCCCCCCATAAACAACTCGTGAACAGAATGCTGAGCCCAGCACATTTGCAGCATTTTCAGGGAAACCAGCTTAAGAATTGCTTGGCAGTCTTGTAGGGCTTTGGCCTGGCTTTTAAGAAGCTAGTGCAGACTGTTAGATCTTTTTTCTTCTCACAACAAACAGCATTGAGGGTTTCACAATTTTTGTGTGTGTGATTTGATTCAAATGTTACTTCTAACACTGTGCTTACTCAGCAATGAAACAATGGATATGTCAGATAACTAACTTTTTTGATTCCATAAAGGTGCCTATGTTTTAGTCTAGGACTTTTTTGCATAATTTAAAAACATTGCATGGGCATTTCAAAGTATACAGTAACACACACATCCACACAAGCCTTTCAAAAATAGCTAAATAGCTTTTAAACGATTTCTGTTTCAGCCACAATGTTCATAAAACTTGGTTTGGTAGCCATCTGTTTACTGTCTTTGTTTTACTTTGTAACTTGTCAGAGCATGATAGACATTTTTCTCCCGTCACTTCTCTTCAGTCAGTCAGGATGGCTCATATCCAAACCTCCATCTTTCTGAGTTGGGTAGTAACGAATGACATTTACTTAAGTAACTTTTTTTGGGAGGAAAAAAAAATGCTCTAATTTTAATACACTGTCCTTTATACTTTTACTTGAGTAGAATGAAGTGTTGGTCCTCTTACTTGAGTAAAAGTTTTGGATACCATATTTAGTGTGAGTAATTTCAGAGAGTGAAGACCAGATATATTTTGACCAAAAATATATGAGGCACAGAGACACACCTACAGTTTATATTAAAGTGAAGCCTCTTGTTTGTCCACAAATAACACACAGCTTTGCTGTTTTCATATTATTTTCCATCTGCCTGCTGTGCCATTTGTAGGTCAAAAAGATACAGAAAACACTATATATTGTCACTGAAAGTACTGGTGAGTTGAACAGCAGTGTGCCACTTGTTGCTACCACACTGTGTACAGTAAAGATATTTAAAAGCAGATCATTCCTGACACAATTGTATTCTTTTTCATACACCTGATAGACCTGGCATATAACAGTTAACAAATACCACATTCCATACAGTCGCTTTTGTAGTTCAAACACTACATTGCTATGATTTCATATATTAATTCCATTGTTATTCTGTTAATATTTTATGCAGAAATTCTGTAAAAACACATAGAAAAATTACTAATTACCTTTGCATTTAATATGATTGAGTGACTAAATGAGACTTGAATTATGTTGATTCTGACCCTCAGCTGATACATTGTTAGGTTTAGCTTCAGCTCATTTTTGATGAACGTAGATGAGGATGTAAGGAACTAGCAATACACAGCAGAGCATCCTGTTTCCCCTGAGGAAGAGGAACAAGTTATGCAAATGTGCATTTGTAAAAATGTTCAGCCCTTTTTTTTTACATTTTTATATTATTTATAATCGGAAATCCTCTCCAACTCAGTGTTGGCAGCTGCTGCTGGTGGGCATGTTTACCAAGCTGTGACAGACGATACCTGTGACAGTTGTTTGGCTTTTAAAATGCAGCTTTATTTCAGCGTGATGGAAACTTCTGCTGGTGTCAGAATTTTTAGATCTACTTTCACTGAATTTAGTCTATTTTTTTCTTCCATGGTTCATATGTAGTCTGTGATTCTTTTTCTTGAATTTTAAATATTTTCTTGTAATTGCTTTCATTGTATCCTAATTAGCAGCAGAACAGTTTCTAATTTTAGAGCTCTCATTAATGTAGGGACACATGGAGTCTCTTGGATCACAACTTCGTCTTTCCTCAGTCTCTCACTCTCAGAATACGCTATAATGAAGGCCACCATTTCACTGACCAAAAGTGAGTGGGTTGTCTTTACTCACAAACCTGATGGCGTGTGTATTTATGTAAATGCTCAAGCCAGATAAAGAAGTATGAATTTACACAACAATCTGATGCCCTGGCTAATGAGTGCAAATCACTCTTTATTGTTTTATTAAAATTCAGAACACTTTTAATGACTTATAATCCTCTAATTTAAAAACATTGGAATTGAAATACTTTTGTTTGGGGAATCTGAAAGCAGACGGGACAAAGTGATTAAAGTGGTCGCATCCATTGTCAAACCTCCACCTTAAATTTCAAACATCTATATCTGTATAAAAGTGCTAAAATGATGAGTGGAGAAGGCTTTAAATAGCATAAAATTAAGGCTGTTAACTTGAGACAATGTTATTTTTAAACAAAAATGATGAATTACACTGTGCTGGTTGCCATTGTGGTCATTCTCTATTTCTATTTTTAAAGTGGAAAAATGATTCCAGTTTTGATGAATTAACCTTTCAATAAAATTTTTGTCTTCTTTTCAAATAACGTAAAGCAATACATTTATCTAGTACTTAATTTCCTTTTAAAATATTTCTAGACTCGTAGTTCAACTTAACACGTAATAATACATGGATTTTGAATTAAATTCAGGAATTAATGTGGGAAATGTAATTTATTACGTACATTTAATCGGATCCAAATTTACGGTGCTGTGAGAGCAACAGACTTTGACTTCCCTTTAAATAACTGGGCTTTACACAGAAAGATCCATAAAATAAAATAGAATATTTTTTTATCTGTAAAATACATTACAGACAAAATTTATTGAATCTGAAATGAAGATGTTTATATTGTTTGCACAGTTTTGTGCTCTGAGGGTGGTGTTTTTTTCTGAAAATGATTTCTAGTAGAGTTTAACTCCATTTAATGATTAATCGATTCCCAAATTAGTTGACAAATATATCAATTGGTTGATCACGATTAATCCAATTGTTTCATCCCTAGAAAAGACAGGTTTCTTTTATTGGGAACAGTTTAGACAGAACCTAATTTTTACCTGCAAGATATTTTCATATTACATAAAACAGAAAGTGTTTTAAATAGAGATTGGTTTGAAAAAGAAAAGCAACCCACTTAGTATTGCTGCAGTCGAGAGGATTCTAACATGGGGAGGATTTAAGTTCTCAGTTGCCCAGTTTTGTCAAAGGCTTCTCTGTACACTTCCACAGCCAATTACTTGTTAGTATGCATTGTGGGGTGAAAATGGGCTCCTGTCTGCTCTAGCTGTCTTTTTAAGTATAGTAAATCATTTCCTTATATACACACACAGTGACTGTTATAACTACTACATAAGAAGAACCAAGCACACTTCTGCAAAGGTGTGCTTTGCAGAAGCACACCTTTGCAGAATGCTTCACACTTGCATTCTGCATTGTTTGTTGCACTGTGATGAAGAAGTCGTGGTCTTGAAACCTGGTCGGGGGTCACAGAACGTCTTGCCCATTTTTACTCTCCCCTCATTACTGTGACTCTGTCAGGCTATTGTTTTGGCACAGCAAGCTGAGAGCCAGGTCTATCCTTCAGCTCCTGGAGTCAATTTTGAGACTTGTAGCAAATAAAGACAAAACATTAAAAAGATACTGCCCTTACCTACTAAAAAAGTATTTGTAGTGTTGTATATAATTTACTTAACCATAATATTATAAGTTATTTGCAACTCTCATCAGTCTTGAAAGGTAATAATGCAACACTTGTGTGAGACCAAGCTACTGTACATAAATTATATGGTTAAAGTCATTACCTGTAAAACAAGATGGTGGATATTCTTTGATCTTACCAATGTACAGGCAGGAATGCTTATGAGCAAAGAATGCTATCCAAATTGTTTTCAAAGTTAGGTGATTATTTTCACTTTGTAGTAGAGGTGCACCAATGATTTGACCATAATTTTCTGAATATTGGGAGATTTTGATTGACTGATATTTAAATCTGAAGCTGATTTTATCCACAGATCTTATCTACACTGGCAAAAGTCTAAAAATCAGCCACTGTCCTCTGTTACTCTGCCATGAGAGATGTTTGACTGACCTGTCCAAAAGATAATGTCTGCATATTGACAGTAAACAATAATGACCCCACTGGTGACAACTCAGCACCTTTCTGGCTATTTTTTTAGCAGCATTTCAGACAAAACAAGTAGAATCAGCCAGAAAACTCCAATCGATGCACCTGTACTTCGTACTTTAAATGACCAAAGGTTGCATCAAGAAACACTTTTGGTTAAGTGGTGGACAAGTCAATTTTTCAGGTACTGAAAAATTTGCTTGTAAGCATTTCTATGCTGAATCCTGGAAAAAGTTGTTTTAGTTTCAACCATGTCTTAAAATAAACAGCTGGTGAAGATTGGGTGGTTCTCAGAAGGGCTTTCTAATAAATGTCTGCTGTCCACATTGCAATGGTGTCATCTATTTTTCAGAAGCCTAGCAACCAAAGTGGTTTGTTACACTTCACCCCTCCCTTTTCACAACCCCTGATCCTCTTTAAAGGGCTTGTACCAAACATGTGAGACTTGCCAGAATGCTGGTTTATCTTGACTTTGAGCATTTCTGAGACCGTGTTGCTGTAATGTTGGAGGTTTTGGTTAAATTAGTTTATTACGTTCAGTTTAATGTTAATTCCTACCTAGTTTTTCCATCTGTGCTTGTGCACAGGGAAGTGGGTTACATGTGAATAATTAAAATGGTGACCCGTACACATAAATGCTGAATTCTGCTGAGTTCCATAAGAAGGTGTAAATGTGTTTGTGTGGCCATCCTTCATATCAACTATTCCACTGGCCTGGTTTGGGATAACAAAGACAGAAAGAGCGAAGGTCAGGCTTCATTCCCCGATTAGGGAAAGTGGAACCATGATGCCACATCCTCAGATGCTGTTATCTGTTAAACATGTTCAGACTTCTCATTATGTGGCCTATTTAGAGATCTTTTTTGTTTAGGTTTTATTTGATTTTAATGGCTTGTTTCTTCTGTTTGCAATGACAAGTTTAAGTGGAAATTCTAAGGTATTTTTCTTAAGACTTTCTCCTCTTAGTCTTGTCTCCCAAATAGAGTGCTGCTGGTTTCAAGCAGAAATGTTTACTGTTGGGGAGGAGCAGATTATGAATACTGCTATGAATCAGCTCAGTGCTTCCATTAGCATGACATCCTGAGAGGAGGGAAGGATCTGTCTCTACAGAGACAAAGAGAGATAAAATGTTAAAGATAAGGTAATCAATGTATTAGGAGGGACCAGGAGAGTCTAACATTATTAACTGACAGAAGTGTTTATGTTAGAGCTGCTTTCAAAGCGATTTTTATGCTGTGGAATTGTTTTAGATTTGTGCTTTTGGCTATACATTGTTGCTGGATGGCCCAGTTGATATTCTATGCTCTGATGACAGAAATGTCATCAATCCAGAGCAAGGTAAACACATGATGGTGTTAAGTCTTTGTATTAGATCAGCTCACACAACAGATTGAAGAATGCTTTTTATCAGAGCACAATAGACCCAGGAGGACTTTATTTTACTGAGTGCTTTGTATTAGGTGCAAACCTTGAGATCAAACACTGATACATTATTGCTAGCAAATCATCTTGCTGTGACAATGTCTGGTAATTTACCTTTTGATGAGATGAATTCCATAAGTTAATGAAATATATCAGCTGCATTTAGTAGTTAAAAATACAACTAATATTACTCTGAGTTCTTCCTCCTGGTATTTTTATTCTGCCAACAGATTAGTTCAAGTCAGTGGCTTTCGTTTTTCAAAACATACAACACTTGTACAGTTTGAACCGTTAACCAAATTATTTTAAACTGGACACATATAAATTAAACAAGAGTTGAGATGAATTTTACCTTTAATTTTTCTAATTTCTGGAACATAAAAACAATTTGGAGTAGAGGCAAACTTGATTGAAATATGCAAATTTTATTGGCCATGAAATTCAAACAAAGAATCTTTTTCATTGACACACTTGGTCATACCTATGTGTCACCAGGCCACATTAACGGTAACAGTTTTTAGTAGGTTACTGAGTGAAAAAGATTCAAAGTTCACTATTTTTAAAATGATGCATAGTGTTTTTAAAATTAAGTTCAAAGAAGCAATAAAAGGAAACGGTACTTTCTATGTATCGAGACGTTTTCATTGAGGCATGAGAGAGAGCAAGACTTTTTTTAATGGATAACAGAAAGGCTAGGGGTCTTGCAAAGTTGCTGTTTGAAATGCTAGATTTAAATATGTCTGCAGGCTTTTAAGATCTCAGAGTACGTAATCCTCTTTCGCTATTGGACATGCACACAGAAACTGCTTTGTTTATTAAGTAATACTTATTAATAAAAACGGTGAAGATACCAGTAGTTTAAAATGTTGACTCAACTTTGCTTGGTTTAGTTGAAAATGTTAGTGAAAGCTTGTGTTAACAGTTACTGCTCTCACACAGAGCTGTTGCATTCTGATGAATGCATCTCAAAATTTCAGTGCTTCTTTTGTTGTTATGACAACAATAGATTAAAAGAAGCATAAAAAGAACATGAAGCCAAAGCAGAACTGGAATATTATAATGGTATATGGATTCTTTAAAAGTTTGTAGTCTGTAAAATGTTTAGTCTGTGAAAACAACAAAAACCTAAGTTACTTGAGATAAATTCAGTATATTGTTGTCTCATTTTGTGAGGTGGATTTTTCTTTCCATCTGTTTATTTTCTCAACCTAAATTAAAGAAAATGACTGCATCACTTAAAAGGACTAAAGTAAGATAAATATTTTTGTTGGGCTTTAAGGCTGTCAAAACAGAAACTGCACTTGGCAAACAAACTCAATGATTGGACTTCTAGTTGCTAAAGAAATGATGTGAAGAGTGTGTTTTATCCAGCTGTAATGTGACAGTAATGCAGACATAATCACAGTTTTAAATAACTGCAGAAATATTGACAGTAGAAGCTTGGTTTTTAGCTCTCAGCGCATACGACACTTGAAATAATTTCCATTTTAATTGAAGCTCAGATGAGACATTTAAGGGATCTGCGGTGGAGTCAGTTAGCACTCTGTTTAAAAGTTATATCTGACAGGGAGATACAGAAGCAGGCAAAAAGCAATTGACTCAGAGCTTTCACCTACTCAGGGCAGGGCCCTTATAAAGCGGATAGATGGCCAGTCAGTTCTTCTTTTTTTTTTGTTTTTAATGGCTCTAGCACATGATGCTCTGTTTTAATGCTTTCGTAAATTCAGCCTTGCCATGGAGAGTGATGGCTTCATTACTCCTGATCAGTTGCAATGACCTTTTGATGGGCAACTTTATAAAGTTCTCGGATTCATGAGTGGGCAATTTGGCACTTTAAAGGGGGCGGTGGGTGTTAAGATTCAAGATTTGTTGGAACTCAGCCTAGAGTCTTGGCACCGAGCGCTGCTATCTGTTAAGTAACAACTGCCATCTGCCCATCTGTTTCTCCCATGTTCCCTCCTTATTGATGTTATGCACTGTACACACTGCTAAGTTTCCTCTCTTGTCATTCACAGGTCGCAGGCGTGTGTGTGCATGTGTGTGTGACTGCGTGGGTGTGTGTGTGCATGTGTTTGAGTGTGTGAGAAGGGCTTGAAGAAAAATCCAGTGATGGCTGCCAATAAAGGTAAAAACCAGAGTTCTCTGGCACTGCACAAGGTGATAATGGTGGGAAGTGGAGGTGTTGGGAAGTCCGCCCTCACGCTGCAATTCATGTATGATGAGGTGAGTTGATGCTACACACACCTGGTCTACCCACAAACTATCTTTATCAGTTAATCATCGTTCATTTGTTTAATTAGTCTCATGGGAAATGCTGTTAAAATTAGCAGAGGGCTCCCAAAACGACGATGTAGGAGAGGCTAAAAACACTAAGATGACCAGTAGCTCAAACTTCCTTTTAAATCATATGATCTATTTACTCATTACAACCACAAACTTCTTTGTAATTTAATGCTATTAAGTGTGCAATTGTCAAGTGAAAGGAAGGTGCATTCACACCAATTTGTTTGCCCTGAAAGTCCAGTTCATTTGAGGATACACAATCAAACTCTGGCCCGTCTAAAACCCTAGCTCTCTGTTCTGTTGAAGTGAACTGGAAAAATTAGAAACATTTACTGTACATTTATGGTGCTTTAATGGCCCAGTCACATATCCAGGTAAGAAACTATTCTGCTATTCACAAATGGTCTCCATTCAGTGTGTCTCAAATTGAGTTGTTTTGGTAAAAATTTCAAAATGAATGGCCTCTTTTGTAAAGCTGGTAGAGTCACCCTCACTGCAGTAACAATGATTCTGCAAAGGAACGACTTTGCATTTTATGACTGGAACCTGATCATGTGAAAAAGTTGAGAAGTTGTTTAAATCTGGTGGTCTGCATCCTTGTGCAAACACGCAGTTTTCAAAACTCAAGAAAATAAATTGTCTTAATGTTCTCCTTCTCAGTTTGTTGAAGACTACGAACCCACTAAGGCAGATAGTTACAGGAAGAAGGTAGTGCTGGACGGGGAGGAAGTCCAGATTGACATCCTGGACACAGCTGGCCAGGAGGACTATGCTGCTATCAGGGATAATTATTTTCGCAGCGGGGAGGGCTTCCTGCTGGTTTTCTCCATCACAGAGCACGAGTCCTTCAGTGCCACTGATGAGTTCAGGTAATGATGCAGTGAGGCAAGCACGTAAATGTAGCATCTGTTGAAGGTCCGCAACTTTGATGAGATGTAAATTAGATTACATGTTGCTATATTGGTAATGACTGTGATTACTGAAATGATTCAGTTACATTTTTTCTACTCCTTGATCATGTTATTGTTTTAGACAAATTCAGTTTAGGAATAAATTAATAGCTTTTCTCAGTGTCAGTTCTGAGGAATTGACAAAAAGATTTGCTTGAATCTGATCCAAAAAATGCGACAAAATTGTTACATGCAGTGCAACATGGATTTGTTTTGCAGGGAAGAAAGTAACCCCTTATATTACAAAAACAATGATGCTCCTGCTAAATGTTAGTTTAAGAATTGTACCTATTATTTGCGAAGTACAAAAACAATATTTGACTACCCTTGCACTTGCTTATTGGGTTTTTGTTTTGTACTTGCAGGGAGCAGATCCTGCGAGTGAAGGCGGAGGAGGACAAGATTCCTCTCCTGCTGGTTGGCAACAAGTCGGATCTGGAGGATCGTCGGCAGGTGTCTGATGAGGAGGCGCGCGGGAAGGCTGATGAGTGGGGGGTCCAGTATGTAGAGACGTCTGCCAAAACTAGAGCCAACGTGGATAAGGTGCCAATACTCACTCACTGCATTACTGAACAGAAAAAGGCTAAAATTATAGGTGTACGTGGTGAAGTTATGCTATAAATAATTGGTCATAATCAACAGCATTGATATTAACTGGTTAGGAAACAACACAGCCTGCTCAGGTAGCCAGACTGTTGTCAGCTATTTAATATGCATAATTTACCTAAACTAGAGTTATATGTATACAAATCTCAAAGGACCAAAATAAACTTTTTCATAGTCAGAGGTCCATGTATTATAGTCCATACATACAACATACAGTTATACTCAAAATAATTCAAGAATCTCGTAAATAATAATAAATAAAATAAGTGCTAATATAAAGTTGCAACTCCATTTCAATTTAACAAACAGAATCCACTCCTCCACAGAATTTGTCGGTAAACAAAGAAATAAAGCTCTGCAGTAAGATCTGTTTTAAAATCCATTCCACTAAGAGTGAGTACGCTATTGGATTGTGTTTTGTGTCATGGATGGAGCAAGAGATCTACTTGCAGCTTGATAAAATGGTCATCGAGCTTTTATTCTTCCTTTTCTTAACTCAAAAGTTTGAGAAAATGTCTTTTCAAAATTCCTCTCGTTGCTCTCAGATGCTTTGTCATCTTGGTAAATTAAGCACATCACGCTTGTGTTGGTTGGAGGGAGAATGAATGCATAAAAAAATACAGTCCATTTTCCTTTCACTTCAAATTTGGAATGTGCTCTTTTCCACTGCAGGGGAAGTTTCAACTACAAAACTGCTCCCAAAGTGAAAGTAAAAACATGCCTCTAGTGTTGCAGCAGTAATGACCGAGTGACAGGTTGACATGGCGATGACTGCTCTGCTTGCTTTGTTATATGGCTGACATTTAGTTGTCTTCTGATAAGGGAAACAGAACACACAACTTCACGCCACCTTGGTCTTTTATTAAAAAAATGTAATAAAGTCATAGCTTAGAGGCCACAAATACCTGGTTTGCAGACCCTGGACTCCCTATTAACGGGGTCTGCATAATTCTGTTATAAAGCCATTTTATAACTGAATTTTTAAATTTACTTTCCATTTTATAAGTCTGTTATTTTAGCAAAGTACATGAGTGAGGCTCTTTTTCACTGCCTTTTAAGTTCCAAAACCAAAAGATATTCCAGGAAACTGCTGTTTCTGATCATGCTTCCAACTTGATTCTTTGAAAAATATCCATTTCTAGCAAAAACTGACAAAAATAACAGTTTCTTGCATCTTGGACGCTAACAAAAGCAAACTAAATCTGGTCCTAAATTTCAAAAAGTGGTCAAAAATAATCATATCAAAAACTGTCACACTGGACATTTGACCAAAAGAATCACAACATATACAAATATAATAATTATTTACAAATGTAGATTCTAAACTAGATTAAGTATTGGTTTTTTTGGGGTTTTTTTACTTTAAAAAATAAAATATAAATTAATAAACATCAACGTTCTAATGAAAATGTTTGCCAAGAGCAAAATAATATTTTTGTCAGTGAAGCTTGCTCCATATTACCAATGACGACTCCATTCACCCTCTGATGGAAAATTTGGTGATTATGAAACCATAAATTTGTAAAATGTTGGTGCAACTTGCTAACCACTTGTATCTAACTTGTTTATTCTGTACAGTACTGAATTTTGACATGAACTCAAATTTACTTGTTTGATTTTTACCTGACTCCCAAACATGTGAAGTAGCTACTCATTTTCTCTCCAGGTATTCTTTGACCTGATGCGTGAAGTGCGTGGCAAGAAAATGACAGAAAACAAGGACAAAAATGGAAAAGGAAAGAACAAGAAGAGTAAGAAGAGTTTCAGAGAGAGATGCTGTTTACTTTGAGCTCTTCATGGACCTAAACATATGCCACGACACACATCTGTATCGCCGGGGAACAAAACAGATGTCTTTCATTGTCATTTAAATGGGAAATTGATAATTATTTTTGTAATGGCTTGTGATAGATTAGTCTACAACAATCTCAACCACTTTGTTGCCAATTTTACGTACTAAAACTGGAAGATGACCACTGTTGTTACTGTGACTTAAACTGCAGTGCTTGATGGCTCACACTAAGCTAATGACCAAACTGCCAGTGACACTAACTATGCTGCTCAAGAATTTCTCCACTGTTTAATGCTGAAAAATGCCTTTGAATTTCAGTAAACAACGCGTCAAATTTCCAAAGCCACTCTTAACCTTATCATGCAGACCTCTTGTTTCTGTATTCATCAAACTGTAGGAACTATAATGCTGCTGTTTGTCATGTTTGTCCATTAATGATGACATTTACTGCTAGTAAAGTTACTGCAAAGGTCTCATCCATTTGGTCTATTCAGATGTATCCTTTCAACTGCTTTGATTTGATAAACAGTTCAAATTATTATTATTATTTTTTCTCTGAGTGCGTAAGCTTTATCTTTCCCCAAGACTTTGTGACTTTTGTGCCCAGAGATGATTCTCAAGGTAGTGGAATCCAATTAGAGGATTTGTGGCCAAACAGGGTTATTTCATATTCCTTTCTTCTTTCTTGCTCTGGTAGGATTACAAAATGTCAATCAGAGAAATTCTTTTAGTTCTGCAGGTAAAAAGCTGCAGAATTTTGGAGAGTGAGAAACTCATTAATTCTTTGTGCAGATATGATGCAATATATTTACTAGTTTATCACAAACAGAAGAAAGCATTCATATACTCCAACCTTTGTTGTAGTGCATATTTATATTTCTTGTTTCTTTTAAAGGAATGTCGAAGTTCTGGCATTTTGATGACTATCTTCAATAATGACATGCCTGTGTTGTGGTCAATAATTTAATTGCAGGAAATCATTGGTTCTTTTAATAACATGCTTTTCATTGCCAATTCATAGGAAGGGGGTTTCGTTCATAGTGGAAACTTTTAAATGGTTTGTGCCAACCAAACTGCAAATCGAACCATGTTTGTACACTATGTATGTACGCTAACAGAGCAATTTGTCTGAACTATACTACCTTACTTTGTATAGTAAAAGCTTTGCATCTTAACTCTTGTTTAATTAAGTGCTGTGGTGAGTGAGATGTTTCTATCACTGCCTAAGCCATTCTTTGTAACATGCCTTCTTTGTTTTATGCATTTTACTGTGAAAATATTTCAGTCTCCTTGCAGCATGAACATTTCAAAAATAAATGTTTCTTTTCTTTATTCTTGACCCTTATGTTTTTATAATTTAAAACCAGTTTTAGGTTTTAACCATGGCTGATTAAAAACCTAATCAGCCATGATTAGGTTAAGTATTTAAAATACTTAAATGAAGTAATTTACCACCATTATGCTTGGTGTTCCACATCATCATCTCCTGGTGGGTGTATGTATTTAAAATTCTATCAAATTATTAGTGATGCTCACATTTAGTTTGTACCCAGCTGTAAAGTTACACCACAATGTGATGGTGGCGAATGTTGATGCTTTTTCCCATTCGAGAATGAGAAGCTGAACGGCTGTTAATCTGCAAAACAGTTGAGACTTGAGAGAAGGGTCACCTTCAGTAGCAACAGTAAACATACAACCAGAGCTGCGATGGAACAGGTTGGATCAAGGTATCTTGTGCTAGGATAGATTAGTCAGTCCACAAAGTAGATGAGAATCTGTAGCAAGACGTTAAAGTTGCTTTTTCACAAATGTTACAAATTTTGAACTGTTTTGCAAAAAATAATCACCAAATGTTTCTGTTTCTTGATGTTGAAATCTGGTTCCGACATATCCCGAAAGACCAACAGCTGTAATTCGTGCAAAGGTTGTTTCTACAAAGTGAGTTTGACTTTA
Organism: Poeciliopsis gracilis; assembly: GCA_911649635.1. Taxonomy (NCBI): domain Eukaryota; kingdom Metazoa; phylum Chordata; class Actinopteri; order Cyprinodontiformes; family Poeciliidae; genus Poeciliopsis; species Poeciliopsis gracilis. The sequence continues at coordinate 17,861,079 of CAJVRI010001532.1, forward strand.
TTTGCTGTTTAGATAAAGTATAAATCTAATCAATGCCTTTGGATTTGGGTTTAAAAGAATAAAGGGATCTGAATACAAATGCATTCCATCCATAGGATATTTTCCTCTTAGCAATTGTGCTTTATTTTGTCTTGGTCTATTACATAAAATCCAAAGAAAAGGCCTTGAGGTTTGTGGCTGAAAAGTAACAAAATGTGAAAAATGTTCAATACTTTTGCAAGCCTATACAATGTTCTCATACACTTACATTAACCCTAAAGGACAAATGTCACTGCTGCCATTCCTTATCTTCTTTGGACCAGTAACTTACATCATATGGTTTCCCAAGTAAGGTTGGGAGCCTGGGGCTTGTTTTCCTGATTGGTGACAATGATGTTTTACCAGCCTTTCTGTTAACCTCGCAACCTTCTGTCACATGGCAGACTGGTATAAGATCAGCCGAAGCAAGGCCTCACATTTTCGAAGCCCAGGGAGCGTCTAGGTCAGTGAAGCTCATTTCACAGTGTGAAAAGGGGTTGACTACATCGCCTGGCAAAGACTCACTATCATGACATTTTTAAAATAGCTTTGGGTGTGAAGGATAAGAACATGTCTCTTTGTTGCTACGTAAATCGAAATGTTTGACCCATAATCTGATTGCAACTTCTTTGGAGTTAAATTTAGCGTAATGTGCATTTACTCGAGATTAAATGTATTATTTGAATCTGCAGTACTCTTCATGATAAAAAAATAAGAATAATCTGAAAATCATCAAACAAATTCCTGCTGTTTTTATTCTTTGGGGGCTGTTTACAAATCTGCCTGAAAGCAAGTTGTTTTTTTTTTGGGGTTTTTTTTCTGACCTTGTTTTGCTTCATTCAAAAGCAACTCTTAAGGGATTTTAATGGATTTTGTGTGTTATTTTTTACATTCTCTAAAAGTTGGCTTAATCTTTCCCAGCATCATTTTTGTATTTTTTTTTTCCTTTTTTTTGTGCATCCAATTCTTTTTGGTTGCCAACACTTTAATATCCCTACCTGTCCTCAAATCAATCCCCCATTGTAAGTCCAGTCTTTTATTCTTTATGGCAACAGAGATAAGACTTCCTCTCCAGTCTTGGTGAGAGAACTGTGTATTTACAAGTATTGATCAGACAGGCCAACGCCGGGGGAATTCTCAAATCAGCATTAACCTTTAAAAGAAAAAGGCACAGAGAGAGTTACAGTGGGGATTTAAAGCTGTAACATCTATGAAAGCCACTGCTCCACTTTCACAGGATACTTCACATAAATACACTAATGCCTCCCCCCACCTCACCATAATTTATATCACCAGTGAAACCTGCCGGGGGTTGGAAGCCTGTGGCAGAATTTCCACCAGAGAGGCTAAACATGTCACTGCGCAGATAAGCACATTTACCTGCCTGAAATTCACCTCTCTGGGCTCCCACTCCTCGCCCGCACCTCTAAGTAGGCAGATTAGGTGGTCTGTTAAACCCACAGGAAGGCACTTATTTAGAAATACATGAAAGGGCAAAGTGAGGCAGGCTAATGACCGATGCCATGTCACAGACACACTCTCGGGTCTTTTATCATTCTGTGGAGAGGGCCCCCGTCCTCTGAATAACCCTCATTATATCTGAGCTAATGTTGGGGATGAGGATGTTCAAGTGATAAAGCACCATCACAGTCCTTCATTATACAGAGAGAGAAACCGGCTCTATGGAATTGCGCTCGACCTATAAAATAAATGCAATGGACAGAGAATAACTCCTATTTTAGTGTTTGTGCCATTTCCTACTGTCTGCACATTGAGCCTTATGAGGGAGAACTTCTGTTCACTCTTTGGCCATGGGATGGCAGTCTTGCATCTCTGTAGAGCTGGAATTGCTGTTTGCTGTTTTCTGCATCATTAGTGCTACCAGCTTCTTTTCCACCCCAAGGCTTTATTCATCTTGACTGAGGCTGACAGAATGACTGAATGTTTATCACCCCTTATTAAATCATGTCTTCTTCCAGAAATCAAGACTAAGTTTTGATTATCTTTATAGCCCAATGTATGTGTATCATCACTGATAACACAACGGTAACATTTTTGTTTAAATGTTGATGGAACGAATTAAGCTTTCCTCTGAGTGAGTGTGTCTTGAACATCCAAAAGCATAAATAAATATTAAATATAAAACAAGAGTCAGTATTTTTTTATTAAAAATTTATTAAGATGCTTGTTTAATTTTTGATATTGATTGTAAATGTACTCCTACACCCTGAAGTTTTTCCACATCTTTTCTCAAAACTACATACTTTAATGCATTGAGATTTTGGTTTATAGACAAACATAATTAAAGCTTAATTGTAAAGTGAAAGGGAAATACCCGACTTTAAAAGATAGATACAAATAAAAATATTAAAAATGTTGTATTTGTATTTATACTTAGTTACACTATTTTTGCCTTCGCCTATCAGGCTCTTTCTAGTTATTCCCTGATTTCTCTGGTTTCTCGTGTTCCTTTTTCCTGATGTCTCCGACATTTGGGATTGCCACATTGATCACAGTGATCGACCTCTGTTGCTTATCAATGGTCACAATGTCCAGTTGGTTGGCCATTACTGTTTTGTCTGTCTGCATCTGGAATTGCCACAGGATCTTAGCCCGACAATTCTCCATCACCTTGGAAGGTGAATTCCACTTTGACCTATGGGTCTCCAGGTGTTATTCCGGCTATCCTGGCTGCTTGACCTGTGACGTTCCATGTATTCCTTTCCTGCTCTGAGATGCTGTATGGTTTCTGGAGTCTCTTTGCTTAGCTGTACCTGAGATCTTTCCTGGTATTGTAGATCTGAGCTTCTATTGCTCTGGTGCTCAAGACCTGCTCCTGTACTAATGGGATCAGTATTTCAGTTCTGTCTTTCAGACCGGCCCGAGCCACTGGTAGGATTTGGTCATTTCAGCCATTACAACTATCTGTAATGGGTATATCCCATGGAGGGAGTTTTTTTTCCCCCATGATGATTCATTCAACCTCTCTTCCAGTTTCCATTGTCCATTGGTACATATATGTACATTTGTTATCCAGAGAAGCTAAACATGTCTGCTGTGTCCTCTGAATGACTTCTGGCAGAATGAATCCTGAACTTCTCATGACTTAGATGCACAACTAATAGTTTCAATATAAACAGAGTAATGAATCTTTTCAGCTCCCCCAGAGTTACCATTGACCTTTTCGCTGCTTCTTTGATTAATTCTCTCTGCCCGTCCAGCCTGTCACTGTAGATGAAGGGCATTTCCTGGTATCTTTGAAGCTCAAAGGCCTAGGATATCGTTTTATGACATCATCCCAATTTAAATATCTCCACCTCACCTATCTTATCCGATGTGTGCCTTGGTCTTCATAATGTTTTTGGTTTTGTCATTTTCTCTGACAAACCTCTGAGATTCATAGAGCAGTTCAATTTATTCTGACATTAAATTATATACACCCTTATTCTCCACTGTGCTGATTTCTGAAGGGAATTACTTTCTTTGGATCTTATTCAGGAATGTCAGAGTAAAAGTGGATGAATACAAATGGCTTTTTCAGATTTTTATCATTAAACAGTCTTCACTTTCATTCTTCCACTTCACAAGTATGCACTACTTTGTGTTGACCTATTTACATGAAATCTCACAAAAATACTGTGAAATTTATGATTTAACGAGACACAAAGTGAAGAAGTTCAAGGTGTGTGAAACCCTTTGCAACAACTGAAGCACAAATCATAAAAGTCAGTTGTGGCAGTGGCTCAGATGTCTGTCTCTTCAAGAATAAATTACTGCCGAATTAAAGTGAAGGATTCTTCTTCAGCTGAATTTTGTTTCCATAACAGCTAAACTATCAACAGCTCCCCACAACAAAACAAACAATGCCTATGAAAAAAGCCTGTTTTGCACAGTGTCTTTTATTGCATGGCACATATGCTATCGTCGGGCGATCCCTTTGGAGCAACTCTGCAGACACGTTCATCACTCAGTCTCTGCAAAGAGTGTGAGCTGGGACAGATCCACAATGCTCAATATGGATCCACTACAATGTTCCAGTGGAAACACTTAATGTGGTTATCCTCTTCTGAGTTCAATAAATTAGGTGTTTAAAATGTTAAGAAAAGATTTCTAAGATATATTTTTTCTGAAATGTTTGCTCATACTACGTATATAACTGATGTAAGCTTAAAACTACTGCATTGATTTCCGTCAATCAATAATCATGTCCTCTCTACACATACAACTTTGTCTTGCCTTTCTGGAAGTAGGGATGGATGATACAGACCTAAGGTTTTAGCACAATATTTTGTGGTCCTATTGTAAAAACAATAAAAGTGATGTTAAGAACTATCTACTGCTTCTTTCTTATGTAACTGTATGGCTTTGACTGCATGTCCCACAACCCCACAAACAGAAATGTTGCTCTTGAAAACAATACCATTTGTAACATGCCTCCTTAGGACACCAGTCATATAAAGATTTGATTTTGTCTCTAAACTTCACACTAACTGTATTTCATCAAATTTTAAATGTATTGATATGTACTGATACTCCTGGAACAAACAGTGAGAAAAATAGTAAAATTAACAATCCGAACAATATGGACAGTTTTGTTGGGGTTTAAGTATTATTAATGGTATTATAACAAATCTTATGATAAGAAATTCATCACAATTAATGATAAACAAAACAATGAATACACACCTCTCTCTGAAAGTGCAGCATTGTTTAACTCTCGCAGATCCCGTCAAGGAGACCATTGTGGAGTAAAGGACTTCTATCCAAAGTTGTTTAGTTGAAAAAGACATAAGATTTTGAACTTTAAATATCTTTTCAGTTTATGCCATTGGATTTCTACTCTGTTAATGTGAAAAATAAAATATTCCTAAAATTAATTAAGCCTTTGGACACTAAATTGTCCGGCATGTTTTATTCTTCTTCAGCTAAACTGAGCAGATTTTTGTTGCATAAAGTGTTCAAATAAGATGAGGAACATTGAGTTGAATGTATAGTATATGTGAAAGTCACATAAAGAGTTATTTTAATGACACTTGTGGTTTATTCTTTATCACATGGTAGACAAAGAATGCAATTTCATGCAAATTGCTGCTGTTCTCTCATAATCACTAACAAACTCATTAGAGAAATCAGTGCAATTCTTCATTATGAGTTAATGAAAAACCCATTGAGCAGCTCTATTTTAATCCAAAAACAAACAACAGGAGTTTACCATATGACATCTAATTTGCTACATGAGCTCACACCAATCAGCTGACCTTATTGGACCCTCTTTTGGATACGTAATAATCTGAACTATCCAAAACAAATCTTTTCAAGAATAAATGACCAAAATGACTTTACTCATGACAGCTGGGATGGACTGTCCTACACCACCCTAAACAGGACAAAATGGGTTTGGAAAAACTAATAATGGAATTAACATTTTGCAACTTATTAGAGATACAAATAATTACTGCTGCTTCTGGTTTATGGATTAGCTGAGTGATTTGTCATTTCTAATCAGCAGCGGTTCTTGCATAAATGGTGTCCTCATGCTTCTAATGTTAAAAATGTTGGTTTTTAACATTAGCACCTTACATTTGAGATACATAAAGATGAACTTGCAAACACAGAAACAGGTTTAGATAAAAACAAAAAGTGATTAAATTTGTGTTTGATTTATTTGTTGCCAATGCTTGTTGGCAATAAATGTTATGCCATTGGAAAACTTGTTTATTTTCCCTTATATGGGGCCATATTTGTAATGAGCAGCATGGGGATGAAGTGCCAGGCTGTTGCAACTGTGACATGACCCAGAAGCCATATCATGCCACATTAAACACCACTGCTGTTCATAACGGTTAAAGCCCCAGCACAGGAACTGGATCTTTAGCTTAGTTTTTATTTAGGATAAATCACAAAATGCTTGTTTGTTTCTTTTATGGAATATGACCTCTTCTTAATGTAAAAAGAAATTGATTCTATAGATTCTATAATACATCAATTGTGCCAATTTTTGAAGTTGTTCACTTTAAAAACAATTTTTTTTTGCTGTCATCATAGGTGCTTTGCAATCAATTCCATTCCTTTTCAGTTTCGTTCTGTGTTTTCAAATTTTGTACACGTTGTAATTTGTAGCTTTTCATACTGGGGTGCCCATCTCCAATCCTCCTAACTCCAGAGAGCTACTATCCTGCAGCTTTTAGATGCACCTCTTCTCCAGCTCACATGAGTAAAATAAATTGCTTGTTATCAGGGTACTGCAGAACTGCGTGACATGCTGATGAGTGAATTCAGGCATTCGGACGGCTTTTGGGCAGGGATGGCTCTAAGAGTTGCAGGATGGTAACTCTTGAGGACTGACTTAGGCACCCCTGTAATACAGCTTCAAAATTGCAATATTATTATTCATCTCTTAAATGTTGAGCTGGCTGCTGTTATCTTGTGGAAAGGTGAACCTCTGCTCTAACCTCAAACTTTTTTCTGGTTTTAAGAAGTTTTCTGCAAAGATTGCATTGTATTTATTGCCATCCATCCTCCTTGATGCAGCTGAAGTTAATAATCCTGACAGCATGATGCTGCCACCACCATTATGTTGCAAGTGTGTTCATGGTGCTTTGCAGGAATGCTAGTGGTGAGCTGTGAATGACGTGTCTTATGAATTTCTTTCCACTATGGCTTTTTTCCCACAACTCTTGCAAAAAGTCCAGATTTGTAGAGTGCACAAGTAATAGTTTGTCTTGTTAATAGATTCTCCCACCTGAGCCATAAATTTTCTCCAGACTTATCATGGACCACTGGCTGTTTTTGCAATTAATAACTTTCTTGCCCTCTATCTTGGCCCTTTATCTTGGTTTAGCTTGATTCCTTATTATTTGCCATTTTTGGATGCTGGGTTGAATAGTATTATAATTTTTAAACTTTATGTATAACTTTACCCATTTTCTTTCCTTTTCCATTTTCTTTTACTATTTTTTGTACATGTATTTACACTTAAATCAAAATGCACATAAGTACTCTATTTAACTATTAGATAACTTCTAGTGGCAATAATTGCACTGGATTGTACTTAGGAACAATAAAGTAAATGGAGCTTAATGCATGCCACACATGTTAGATTTTCATTAATAAATAAAAAAAATCCTTCTACTTTGTTGACCTGTGTTAAAATCCCAATTAAATATGCTAAAATTTGTGAATGTGATAAAAGAATATTGTTCAGAAGGTATGAATATCAACAAATGTACACGAAGAAAGGTTGTTAATGCCTTAAACAATAGTAAATACTGAATGTTGCTCGAAATATATTTGCATTATATACTGTTAGGAAATGATGGTAGAAGATCATCATCAGATCCATATCACCATATGTTATCAGCAGTAGCTTGCGCACATAACAATCTCACCTCGTAGATTGTTGTTAACACCTTCTGCAGATATCCCGCAGTTTACAGTGTGAGTGTGAATGTGTAATTATGGACGCCATTTCCACTGTTAGCTGAATTTAATCTTTTACAGCTAGTCACAGCCTGTTGTAAAAAAGCAACACAAACCTCACAGTTTACCTGGGTGACTGAGACTTAGTATTCTGCTCAGCTTGCAGTTTGTGCAGCTAATACCAGGAGAATTAGAGATGCTTATAATGTGCCGAATGCACACACACACATTAAAGAAGCGGGGCAACTGATGCTATTTTCTGCTTGAAACACAGCTACATGCAAACAGGTTAAATATAGTGTGCAGTTATCTCTAGATATAAGCAAAGTCAACCTTCTACTCTATTCAGCATCAAAGATGAGCACAGAGTGTCACACACTCTTCAAATATGAATAAAAGCTCCATAATGCAGTGGATGTGCTGTTTTTCAAAGCGAGAGTTTAAAGGTCTGCTTCAATTTGCTGACAAGCATCATTGGCACCTGTAAGAGACATGAACCCTGTTTTGCTCTCATTTACAACTGTGTGGCTGCATTAAGCCTCAAGGTATCTGAGGTTTGCAATAAATCTTTTCCCACTGATGTTGTCAAGCTGACAGTACAATACGTCAGCACTTCAGACAGGAAGCTGCTTATCATTCTTATCACTATCAGTATCTACAAGTGGTACATAGAGGAAAGGAACCTTGAACACCCACTGTGATGAAGGAGAAAAAATATTCTAGTATAATAAAAAACCCATTTTTGGTGGTCGTTTAGCTTGTGGATCGCTATGTCTAAATTTTTCCGTTTTTTTTTTTTTTTTGTTCTTTTTTATATTTAAGTGATCCATTACAGTCAGCTACTTTACACACTGTATTTTGTAGAACAATGCAGGCCATTGAAAACCTTCCTGTGGCACACCATGACAGAAAGAAGTTTACTTTGGTCCTACTTTGGACCAATGTTGGTAGTTTATAGGCACAGACATGAAGTCATTGTGAATTCATAAGCTTGATGAATTAAATATATACTGCAAATGTGCACTGAAACTACATAATCAATTAAAGGTGTAAAAGCTAATTAGCTAGAAGTATGTGTAAAGTATTCAAAGATGAACTACAGGCAGCTGAAAAAAAATTAACAGCTTAAATCTTTCCAAATTTTACCATGTCATAGGCACCAAGTTCATATTATTTTGTGGGATTTTTCATGATTGACCAACACAATGTAACGCATAAAAGGAAGAGTATTGCAACTCTTATTCTTCATAACTTTTGAAGATTGTGGCTGTGCTTGTGTATTTAGGTCCATGTTGTTCCTCTGACAGTGGAACAATTTGCTGTGATCAAATGAGACCAAAGTAAAACGTTTTGCTCTCTGTGATGAAAATCTAATACTGCACATCACCATGAAAAGACCATAATTCAATTGAACATAGTTGTGACAGCGTCGTGCTGTGAGGATTGTTCTCTTCTGGTCACAGTTGATGAAAGAACAGTTCTGGATATGGCATTTTGAGGACTTTAGACTGCATCTGTATTTCTCATGCAGTCTGTTCCTCTTGTTTTTGACCCTTGTTATCTTCAGTTTCAGTTTTTTTAAAGCTTTATTTTTATTTATTTTTAACAACACATGTCCACAGTTATATTCTTCTGTCTCTTACTGACATATTTCGTCTGCATTACAACTTGACAAAAGAAGATGAGACAGCAGATGTTCTAACCAACGTAATAATGACCACATAACAGCAGAGTGAAATCAGTAGACAGATAAATACAAAACACACGATTAAATCCCCCCTGAGTTAAGATGGTCCACACATTATTAACCCAAGAGTACACACGAGTGCAAAAGGGCAATCCTGTAAATGTGTCACTGAATTAATAACAGTATGACAGAGCTCCACCTTATATTAAAAACTGTTTTTTGAAGCCGTAGGGAATGTGTGATTTCTTCTATCAAATAAATGTCCCAAACTTTTTGTATCCATGTGTTAAATGCAGGAGGCCCTGGCTTCAGCCACCTGATAGTTATGCATTTCAATGCTGCTGAGAAAAATACTTAGAAGATATCTATCATCCTTCCTGTCTATTCCATCGGGTATTACTCCCAAAACTGCCAGGGAAGTTTTGGAACATTTCTCCTGAAAATTACCTTGAGAGCTTCAAAAATGTCCTCCCAGGTCTTTCTGCACGGAGTTTGCATGTTCTCCCTGTGCGTGCGTGGGTTCTCTCCGGGTACTCCGGCTTCCTCCCTCAGGCCAAAAACATGACTGTCAGGTCAATTAGTCTTTCCAAATTCTCCCATGTATGTGTGTGCATGGTTGTTTGTCTCTGTGTTGCCCTGCGACAGACTGGCGACCTGTCCAGGGTGAACCCCGCCTCTCGCCCGGAACGCAGCTGGAGATAGACACCAGCAACTCCCGACCCCGTTAGGGAGAAGGGTGATCAGAAAATGGATGATTTTCTGATCACTGAAATGTACTGAAGTATGTGCTTCAGTACATATTTATTTCCATTTGTTCCCTGCTATTGACTCCTTGTTTTGACTTCTTTACTTTTAAAAGAACAAGTTTAAAGTTAAATAGAGGTCTTACTGGATCTACTGAATTAGACATTAAAGTCCATCTGAGCATGTTTACTACAGGTCATATGCTATTTTAGTTAATAGAAAATAGATTTTCTTTGCAGTAAGCCACAATTTTTCTCACAACTAACAAATGTATACTACTAGACAAGTGTTGAATACAGAGAATGAGAATAAATAACATACACAACTGAGTGAATAATCAAGAAATATGAACACTATATGTCGTCACAGCTGGCAAGCAAGAAAAGTAAAATCTGCTCTGAGCCTGAACCTCTAGATAGTGATTCCAGGGAGAATCCAACAAAGAGTCAGTGAAGATTTGAAAGATAAAAACATCATCAGACTCTGACACATCTTCCTGCAATCTTACTGTAACATGTAAGGATGCGGCAAAGGGAGATTAAAGTGAAATAGACAATAATTACCCTTTCTGAATGCTCCCTCCTAACCACATGACTCCTGTCAGTAGAGGATATGTATGCTTAATTCATTAGAGACTATTTTTATTATAGAACAGCAGGATACCACAGTACTGCTCACAACATCTGCATGAGGCATATGGGCAATAATTGCATCAGGAACTTAAATTGTTTAAGTGTGTGTATATATATGTGGTTTGGCATTTCTTACCCTGTAAGGTCCATTTTTCCAACAAATGCTACTTTGTGAGGACACACGACTCCTCAGGCAACCTAAAGCCTATTTTCCATGGGAAGAAGTGTTGTTTTTGGGTTGGGGGTTAGGTTTAGGGCCGAGGTGTGAGTTGAGCTTAGGTTAGGTTTAGGGTTAGATAATGATTATGTATAGGTTCTGGGTTTGGCAATAGAAATTAGCAAAAAAATTAATGGAAGTCAATGCAGTGTCCTCATGAAGATAGAAAGACACAATGCGTGAATGGGTTTGTGTGTGCAGTTAAGAATTCAATTATTCCAATAGATAGTGATGCAGAAGGATGTCTTGTTCTTTAACACAGCTGGGCTCTTGGTGCCAGCACTATAATTCTGTTGAACTTGACAGGTGACAGGTGTGAAGGCATGTGATCCGTGTGTTTATATAATATGCAAAAGTGATTCCTTTAATTAGTCTTTTAAAGTAAAATAAAATCACTTCACTACTTGTTGCACACATGCCTTTGTGTAAAATCTAATTGACAGATTTGGAATGGTGAGTTCTCAAATTATAACATCTCCTTTGGCATTCTGCCTTTAGGCTCGCACTAATGAGCCAAAATATTATGACACATTCTGCTCAATATGCCGCAAGCACTTTATATGCTGCCAACGCATCTCAAACTGGCTGTGATGGAGTCCAGAACATCTCTGAAGGTGACCTTCAGCATTCAGGGAATTAGCTGTGTGGTTATAGATCTTTTAAGTCATGGAAGTTTGCAGGTGTGGTCCCTGAGGATCAAACATGCTTGACAACATCTAGAACAATCCTTTCACTAGTTCATGTTTCATCTCTCTACAGTTTACGATCAGTGGGTACTCACAGATATATGAACATATTTTAAAGAGTCCTTGATGCAGACCAGCCATATTAATTTGGATGTTAGTAAAGTTTCTTCTGCCTGTTTCTTACATTTAGCGATGGTTCTCCTGACCTTCTCTTGCCTCAAAACAAATTTACTCTTTATTTATTTTATCCCAACATTATTCATTATATTAGGGCTATTGTTACAGTTATATGGTGCAATAGCCAAACTCTTTCAGGTGCATTTAAAGCTGCAGACACCGACATCATTGCCTATCACCATTCAGCTCACTCAGATTGGATGGCTTGAACTCTGATCTGCCCATGGATATGTTGTGAACTAAAACTTTTGGATTTCTGGTTAGCCTCTAATTAGTTTCTATGAACGTTTATCACAGCAACTTCTTCCACATGTTTATTGCATTACCTACATGTCTTTTAGTATAATGGAAATGGGACTTATGACTTTTTTTCAACCACGGCTTTCTCATTGACGCATCTTGACCAAGCATGTTAACTTGCCCAACAAGTACACCACACTTTCAAATTTATATTTTTGTATATATATTTACAAAAACACAACTATGCATCATTTCTACTATATCAAATTCACTCAATACAAAAATCCCCATTAAAATAAAATTGCCATAACATGAGAAAATGTGAAAAAGTTTCAGTGGTAAAAATACTTTTGCAAGGCATTATAATGTATTATCTCATACATTTTTAAGTGGTTCATGAAATGTATGTATGGATGTTTGCCTTAAAGGTGCTGACCCAGTCAGCCACTTGGGGATTAACCAAAGCTCTGACCTCCATTCTAATCAGCAGACTTGAAGTTTCCCCAATTATTGTGCTGCAGGTTGACCTTTTGTACAACCACCCTAATCTCCCTCAGGTATTTGGATGGGCTCAAAGAAACATAATATTTACATACCTTGTGCTGTGCGGCTTGGAGATCAGACTGCAATTATGTAACAATTGTCCAGGACTAAAGGAAGATATCAAATAGCAAGTCAGAAATGATAGTGCTCCTTTGCAGGTAAAGTGCTTCCTATTCAGGTCTCATAGGATTCTGATCAAATAACAAGCAGCCCTCTGCTCCAGTTTGTATTGTTATGTCCAAAGTGATTTATCTCCACTGTTAGGTGCATTGACTGAACGGTTCAGCTGAGCATAAAAGATTCAAGGATTCAGACTGAGTCTAAGATGCAGCAATGATAATGGCGTGCTGTGCCAGGCTTTATTCTCAATATCACCTGTATCTGAGTGTCTACCAGTCAAATGGACCAAAGGGCTGCTGAGTCCTACATGAGGGAAAACAAAGGACACACTGTATCAAAATGTTGTTCTGTAATTTTAAATGCTCTGTAAAAAGTTTGATTAAACTGGGAATGTTAATTTGTTTCAAAATTTAACAGCCTGTTAAATTTAACTACTCAATTAAATAAAACAATGCTAAAAGAAATGCTTTGTGACAAATCTGACTATTTTTACCATGTAGATTGATTCACTTCAGTAATCCTTCTGTAAAAAAATCTTTATATTCCCTTTAAATAATAAAGTAAAATTGTATAATTTACAGTAAATTACTGGCATTGGTGTTGCAGTAGTTACTGTTACAGTTACTGTAATCTTTACCGTATCCGGTAAAGATGTTACAATTTTACTGTTACTTTGTATTTTTACTTTGCTTTTATTACAAATTTATTGAAATTTCACTCCCATTTTACAATGATTTAATACAAATTTATAAGAATTTTGCTAAAATTTTAGTCAGTCTCTATTTTTTGTTTTAAACTGGTATTTTGTAATTGAAACTGTGGCATCCTTATTCTAATGTCACACCTCCCATCTTAGACTAACTTATCATATGAGATGCAATACACTGTAGACTCTTTACCACCAGGTTTCAAGTAACTTTAATTTGTATCTGTTTTCTACAACAGTTTCAACACTTAATATTTTCTAACACACAGGAGAATTTAATATATCAGAAAATATGTGCCAAAAAGAGCCTAAGCAGAATACTGATTAGACAGTGGATTTAAGTGGGATTTATGGCAGGGATGAGCTCTTCATTTATTCCTTGTACTGCCACAGTTCTGTGTTGTCAGGCTTTGGGATGGGACTTTGTCTCTGTCATGATGCATGTACGTACACCGCTTTGTTTTTTCAGCTACACTGGCTCTGGAGATCGGGATATGAGAAGATTGATTGACGATGTATCAATGCAACAACATGTCCACAGGCAAAAATGATAATATATCACTATCAGAAACAGTAAAATGGACAACAGCTCATACAAAACATTTTCTATATAAAAATGTATTGAAAAAGAACATTGAAGGAAGCATTATTATTATCTTTATTTGCTGGTATTACAAAATCTGGTTTAAGAACATTTCATCCTACTGCTGAAATTCTATCCTTAATTGTTAAAAACTAACTTTAAATAAAGTTTCTTTAAATATGTTTCATCTTTAACAAAACATGTTCGTCTTCAAAAACTCAGTGAAACATTCACACTGAGTGAAAACTATCAACCCAAAATTGGAAACTCAAATAAACATATTGCCAAATCATTTCTCAAACATTTAAAATTTCGAAGCAGCCAGTGAGTATCGGAGCAGCTCTGTTTGATGAATGGCTATTTTAGAGGCTATAGTGTTTACTGAAAAACACTAAAGAGTGTATCCCTTGAGGCATGTCATTTTAGATCTCATTTCAGAGCTCATTTTCTGGCTGAGCGTCGTGATTTTCAACTAAAGTAAATCAGGAAGTCAAGATGAGCAGCCCAGTCAAAGTAAAATAAAAGAAAACAGAGTGAAGCACAGAAGATAGTCATAAAGACTGTTTCTTAGAAACTCCATTAGCCACCAGCTGTTTCCCTGACTGTCATGCTGCTGCCGTGAAATCTGCACACTTCCCATACAGAATAACCTTGTTTATCCTACCTCTTCCCGTAACTTTATGACAGCATTCTTAATGATTAAAAAGAGCCACAGGAATGGCAATGGATATGCTGAAATGTGTCATCTTGACTGGTTTGTTACTGCATCTTCACTTACGTTTCATATTAATCATGGGTGGTATGATTTTTGCTGCTGCTGCCTGAAGCACAGATGTTTGACATCATGTCAGAAAAAAACTCAGAGCACATCTTCAACAATCATTTATTTTACAAAACGTGATGGACCAGGGCTAAATCATGATACTTGATTATTTTTGTGAGCACAGAGGTTACACTGCACACATTAAAGTTGTTTCATATGTTTTGTGCAAGTATTTAAGACTAACTTTGAACAAATAGTATCATAACATTATTGTTATAGATATGACAGGTGTATCTTAAGTTAGAATAAGGTCCGCCTTAGGATGGCTTATTTCTAACCGTGTAACCTGTAGTTCCTTCCATCATTAAACAACACACTGAACATATTCATATTATTAGTGATTTTTGCCTAAAATCAAACTGAAACGACAAGACTGCAGTGGGTGGTAATCTATTGTTTTGGGTAAATCTGAAGTGACAGTAATTATGGTAATTACTCTGCCTTCAAGCAAAAACATGTTCTCCAGCACCAAAACAGAAGCTATTTTTATTTATGTTCTCCTTTTTGTAATTAAAAATAAATAAATAAGTGGATGTGAATGTTAGCTTAGGACGAGGAATTACTTCAAAGCCAGTGCAGTCACTTATGTTTTGTTAGAAACATTGTTCACCAAAAGACTTGATAGACTAAACTTGACTGAATTGAAGTATAATTTGGAACAATTCAGAATCCATGTAACTGAATTTCAGACTTTTTGCGTGGTTGGACTGACTTGGTTGCATGTTTTTGTTCAGAAATTAGATTTAATTTGTTAAATGCTTTTCTATGACACTTATTAATTGGGTACAATGCCCATTACTACAACACGTAAAGCAGTAGGTACTGTACATAGTTGGTGTTAAAAATATGTTGCAATACAAAAATGTCAACATTAGTCACTGAGGCAGCTGAATTAGAATGAAAAAAATCATAACACTACTCCTTATCTTTGTTTCTGTTTACTACATGCCAAAAGAGTAGAGGCCTTAACGTAATCTATTTGTCAAACTTCGAAATGTGATTTATAGTAACCGTTTTGATATACTGCACAAAAGATTTGTAAAAGCTCTTTGATGGGTATCATTTATCCTTATTGGAGGGGCATTTCAGCAACACACGCTGAATGTTTAGTCAGCTTTGCTAAACAAATGAACATGTTCTGACCTTACAATCCTGAATTGTTTTCTCTAAATACACCTCTGCTGCATACAGTCATTTCCCCCCCACAAAGCATTCAGCATGTCTATTTATTCATTTACTGAAGTTTACAATTGCGTTTCTTTGTGAGAGCAGAAAAGTAAAAGGTTTTTGTTGAAAAATATTTTGCATGAAGAGCATATATGTAAGGGCATGACTACACATTATAAATGCACCGGCACTACTGGGTCTTTTGTAAAGGTCAATTCAAGTCAAACTGCAGGGTTCATTTGTCTTTCTATCAAGTCCAGTAGAAATTCTCAAAGGCAATTTTCACACCACATTCCTTCACAATTTTCTTCTGGATGCTTTTAGTTGCCATCAGCTGAATTATGACTCAGAGCTCGATTGTGAGTAGAACCCATAAATTAACTCATAAAATGCAAGACAGTTAGAGGGTTGCAAGTTTTATTGCAGGTTCCCCCAACTCACGAATGCCCTTCGGCAAGGCACTTGACTCCAAGTAGCCTGCTAATCTGTGTGTCAATACAGAAATGTGTGTAGCTGGGTGAAATATGTTATGTAGGGTCAGTCTGTGTATGTTTTTTTAATACATAGTTTCGATTACAGGGTTACCTGTAGTCTTCATCAGGATGGATATAATAATTTATATATTTTGGTTGTTTTGTTAACAAGGTGGAATGACTAAAGAATTTCAGTGATCAAAAATAATTTTGAGAAGTTTGAATGTATTTTGGGTTAATACCTATAAAAACGAAAAGTTCTTAATGCACTCGTGTTAAAATGTGAATGAATGTTATTTGGCACATCAAACTGAAGGCTGTATGTTTTTTGTCATCAAGTCGTCTCGGCATAATTCTGACTGGATGCTTTATTTGACCAGAAGTAAGAGAGCATATTTAAATTGGTTGGTTTTCTGGGGCAAAAGTTTTTAGACCACATTTACAAGAAAAACAAAAATCTGTGCTTTTTTTCTTTAATGTCAAGTGATATTTTCCATGAAAAATATCATGGAAAATGATGCACAAAACTGTGCAAAAGAAAAAACACAGTTTTGATAAACTATTACTCGCAGCTTTTAAAGATTGTGAGGTTAAAAAAAAGGATTTTTGAACAGGATGGAGGTGGAACAGAGGAGCCACCTGAAAGCACCACAGAAGAAAATAAGAGACTCCTTATGCTGTCTGTGCTTTCACTTAGCAGCACTCTCACGTCTCTCCCAAAGCACAGAACAGAACAGGGGATAAGAGGGAGAAAGTCTTCAGACATTGAGGAGTTCTCTTTCTTTCTTTTTCTTTTTTTGCTGATGTTTTGTTATGATGGATTGTGCAGACTGAGTGCCATGATGTGCGCATCTCTGGGAGCGCTTGTGTTGTGACCAGTAGGGTCGCTCATCGATTCCAAGCCATCTCTACTAAAGCACTAATAAGACACTTGGCATTTTCCCTGGTGTGATATTACTCCCTTTGTGGGCTTCCTCAACTCCTGCCAGTTATTGGAGAGAGTGGAAAAGTGTGTGATTTTTCTGTCTGTTGAAGTTTTGTTGTTTGTGTCTGTCTTTGTGTTCATACCCACTTCCTCATGCATATGTGCTTGTGTGTGTGGTAGCATTTAAGTCCATTATGTTCTGTTCAAGTGCAAAGCACAGATGCGCACAGATTTGCGTGCGTGTCTGTACATACATATGTGCATATGCCATGAAATAACAGATTACATTATGTGAATTTAGATTAGTGGTAACATTACACAAATCCTGATGGTATGAGGAAGACAGCCCGCAGTGGGTAGAGGGATCAGATGAAAATGTCACCTTGGAAGCCACTCAAAACTCACTGAGGCCTGATTGCCCAAGTGAGATCCGGAATGTCATCTGATTTGGAAGCAGAATCATCAGTGAACATGGTCTGATCCTTTCTAAGGATAGAGATTAGATGCAGTGTTGGAGACGAGATCAGCATCGGCAGATGGAGCATTTACTCAAGCAAGAACTTTGAGAAAGCCAAGTCAGGCTAACATGGAAGCTTGCAGGACTGTGTTTATTTGCTGCCAAATGTTTAGAAGCCTCATTATAATTAACAGTATGAATAAATTGGGATATGTGCTTCATTTATTTTACTGTAAGAACGGGTCAGTATGAGATTCTGATGGTATGGTAACCTTATGTTGTATTAATGTTATGTCCCTCTCACTCTGTCTTCAAACAGTGGTCATATTTCCCCATGTGGCCCTTTAGGAGAATTACTTGCCTGACCTGCCATCGTGCTCTATACAGTGAGACAAAAGTGTTGACAGATCAATTTTCAAAAGGCCCCAGGATATAGCTTCTGTGCTTTTCCAAAGTTACCATAACAAAAAGTTAGGAAAGCCAAACAACAAAAAGACCAAAAGATCAAAAGTTTAGGAAATTTTAAATTTCACGGAGAGAATGTCAAAAATTAAATAAAGCATTAAATAAAGTGAAAGAGTACTGGACCAGATATCAGTTCCCATTCTATGCTATTTACTGATTTGATTGAACTTATTGTTCAATCAGGAATTTGGGACCAGAATTATTATTATAAATGACTTTATATTCAGCAACCTCCTTACCTTCCTGTCACTTTTTTCACGTCTTACTAAAATGACATCAAGCCTTTTGAATGGTTGGACCTTTTTGAGGCTTTCAAACCAGAACGAGTCAAAACCTTTGGATGCCTTAATGCTGATAATGAGCCAGTATCTGTTGTGTAGTGTTACTAAGTTCTACTTGGTGAAATTTAGACTTTATAAATCTGTCATGCCGTCCACTTAGCGTTTTAACAGTTTGTCCACCGGGGTGCACTTCAGTTTGCTTTGTGCACTTAAGTATCTTAACATGGTAGCTGGAAAATTTGAGTGCTCCAATTATGCTTGTAATCACTGAATAACAAAAGAAGAAGTACGTCAGGAAAATGGAAAGTTACATATATATTTTTAAAAACATGCGTGAGTATGCTTCAGCTTGTTTATGTGTTTTATTGGAGTGAGCAGTAGTATGTCTGTATTTCCCAAACCAATGAACCACTTGCATGAGCATGAAAGAGATATGTCTTAACCTATGAGTGAGGCGTCTCAAGGCCAGCAACTTCCAAAGTAATACATTTGTCTGAGGAAAAAAGGATGAGAAATAAAGGCCTTTAAATGTTCCCATTTCTCTCCACGTCAGAATGAATGGATGTTTCAGCAAACAGTGCCACAAATTACCCCCAGAGAGAAAAACAGCTCAGCTCAGACAGCTGCAGCGTGGGGGATCCACTCCCTCTGGAGAAGTCATATTCAGACTGATAGGCTTGTGTGGAATTCAGTGAACCTGACTGCACCCTCCACCCACGGGGCTCCGCTCCTTCCATATTGGTGCAATCCTAACTCCTCGGGGAATATTCCTTCCTCAGCTATCTTCAACATTTTCTTAGTTGTTCCTTTTTAGAGGTCCTTCTGCCAACTCAATTTCAGATGGCTTTTACACTTCAACTACATGCCTGCTCCGTGCCCACGCTTGTGGCTCCCAGTGAATCTCGGGGCAATGCATTCTATTACCCTATTTAGTTTTTTCTTCTATTTGGTATGTAGAGTCAAACACAGCCTGTATCAGATTCTAAAGTGAAGCTTGAAACCCCCAAGCTAACTTGCCTGTGAGTGTCTCGCTGCCTACAAATCCCTTCTGCTCTTCTTGTGTGTCCTGCATATGGGTTCAGTGTTGCCCTCTGCTCCACACTGGGCTTCATTAACTGGTAGCAGCTAAGATGGAGACATTGTCAAGACATAAATATAAAGATATAGAAATTGAGTAGAAATTTTCACCTTTCACCTTTGAGTTTTTCACCAAGGATAAACTATTGTGCACTGTTTTACTGTGTGCGTCCTTGAATTGAGAGATGTTAATTCCTCTCTAAAGAGAAGCATTACAGCAAAATAAAGGTCAGCATGATTAATGATTAACACCATTATCAAAGGCTGGGGGCATGATTGTATCCATCTGTGTACAGTACCTTGAAAAAGTACTCAAACACTACGTATTGTCACGTTACAACCTTTTGTTGTCAGCCTTTTTAGGGACTTCTGTGGTGCTCCATAGGTGTTTGTTTTACTAACTTTGGGCTTAAGGCCACCTTTAAAACCCTCCTATAAATGTATGGACCATGCACTAAGATCATTTTACCACCATCAAATAACATAAGATTAAAGGTGACCTAAGTAATTGAAGGCCCAGGACTTCTCAAAAAGTTTGAGTTTCTTTAATTAGTATAGCTTTGTAAGGGTTAATACAGCATAAGTTAGTGCAGAATATTGAAAGAAGAAAACTAAAATAGCTAATGGTAAAAGTGAAGAATTCCAATTGAAGGCTTTCAGAGACAGAATGACTTTCATGGCCCAGTCAGACCAGATCTTTACATATGAGGGGGTGTGATACCACTAATTCCACTAAATGATTTCTTGGACAGAAACTTTCACCAGCTTCTCACTGAGAAGTTCTTTGTCTTTGTCTTCTGGCCTTCAACCACAGCTGATGAGGGATGCTTAATCTGGAAGATCTTAAGGGTTGAATTCTTTTTACAAGGCAGTGTCTCTTCGTCCATGTTTATCTGCCTGCAGGATACAACCAAACTTTTCCTCCTCTCCCCTTTTTATAAGGTTTTCTGCCATGCAGATGTGTTTTACTGGTTAGGTCTGTTGCCAGGCTCTCTTTATTGGCTACCTTGGGTAAATAATGATGTCAGCTTCTCCATGCAGTGTACACAGAGGTAATGCATGATCTTCAACATTTCACTAAGTACCTTTCCACCTGTGGACACTTCCCCTTTTCCTTTGGCATAGCTCATATTCACTTCAAAATCGTTGTTGAAAATCAAACTCACTTAACTAAAACTTTTTTTGGTCTGTTTTTGGTTGGCACTAGTGGTTCTGTTTTCTATTTTTCTACAGTATGCAGACAGAAAAGGAGCCTCATTTTAACAGACAATGTTAATAGTGTAAGTCCCAAAAACATATCAACTTTGTTCTTGGGTCTGACACTATTATTCAAGGTGCTTTTTCTTTATTTTTCAATCATATTATGTATGGAAAAAAGGACTGGCCTCATATTTTCAAGAAATCACAAGCTTCAGTGTAATGCATTCGAATTGTATGAGATGGACTAATACAAAGTATTACATAATTGAAATAGGTAAAACAGCCCAATGTAATATAAAAGTCCTTAACCTCAACAGTAAAATTGTGGTCAAATATCCAATCAGAACTCAATCAAAAGCTAATAGATGGCTGCGAAAAGCAGGTGAGAATATTTAATCATTTTGAATGCATGTATATTGGATTTACACTGAAAAGTAACAAGTATACATCAGATAGAACATTGATTAAAGTATGTCAAATAGATCTCAGTTTTGCATTTTCTGTTTTAGTACTTATTTTACCTCCTCCATCATTGAGATTCCCCAGTGTGATATTACTTCAGACAGTGGAGATAGGTTAAAAAAAAGATGGGGTCTATTATCTTGACATTAAATGGCTTTGTGATTTAATGTGAACATATGAGAACATGCTTCAGATTAATCTCCTTTCTTATGATCTCAAGTCACAGACCAGATACAAAAAAGTATAAAAAATGTCCCATCATTGGGAATTTGGTTTTATTTATCTGGAGCTTTTCTCTGAAACAGATTGTTTGCTTTCTGCACTGCAAATGTGCCTTATTCAATTATTTTTTTACTGCTGTTTTTGCACAGAGACAATGTTTTAGATGCAATATAAATCTCACTCATGATTGGAGAAATAAGCTCTGTTCTAGAGGTGGTGCTAGTGCAGGATACCCACACCATCTTCCCAGGTCCTGAAGAAATCCATTGCTGTCTAACAGAGAGAGAAAGTTCAATTTAATTACAAAAGATTTATATTCACTCCTATGAAGGCCGTATTTCCTCAGCTTATCTCAATTTGCATTTTATTGAAGGTAACGAAATTAATAGATTTTTGTGGGGAAAATAAAATATTAAAAATATGAAATCACCTAAATGTAAAGATCGGGTTTACTGCAATATGCAAGGAAGTAACTAATTGAGCGCTTACCAGGATAATAGCCATTCAGCCCATGATTTATATTCTCTCTCTGCTACAAGGGCAAACATAAGTATTTGCAGCCTGATTGGTGTTTAATGTCTTTTGACGACTTCAGACAGCGGTAAAGGCAACGATCATTACACATCTCAATAATGGCAATCATAAAAGCCGGCACCAAAGGAAAGGTCACTCTTAATGGCCGGCAGGCAATATTTTGTGTCACTCAAAGTGCCCAGCTTTGATAGTAAATCTCTCTAATAAGAACAGCCTCGCCAGCAATTTCTTTAACTTAATTACCAGGTTGTTCCAGAGGCATGTGGTTGATATCACTGCATGACATTTGAGGCCAAACAAGACAGAGTTCTGAGTCTCTCTCTTACTTTGAGTTTACATAACATCCACCCATTCACCACCTATTTTCCATGTCTCCTTAACCTATGTCATTCTTATTCAGTTTGATTCCGTTTATTTATAAAAATGTAATCTCAGACACCAGTAGGCCAACTGTCGAGAAACATAAACATCAAATCGATGAAGTCATATAGACGAATTCAAATTCAGTTAAACACATTCCATCTTAATTCTAGCTCTAATACAGTGGAGAAAAATGCAGTATATTATCCCAGTTGGTGAAAAGTTATCTAATGTACCACAGCCAGTTACATCAACTCATTGATTTTGCAGCAATCCCTCATCTTGAGTGAGCATTTTGTGTATGTGATTAACTATAATTGACAATTACAGTTAGACCTTCATGTCCTGTGGCCAAACAGATTAATATGTTATAACATTGTTTTTTTTTCAGATTGGTGCACTTATACCAATCTGAGTCCATAGCACATGCTGTGACACTTCACTGAATCATAAAAAAAATCACTTTGCTTAAAGGGTCAGCTATAGATTTTAGAGAGAAAGCAAGAAAACAAAAGGGTGGTTAGAGATCATTTTTAAATTGTCAAATATTCTGAGAGAAGTCAGTACTCTTGCGTGGAGCTTTGCTTCTTGTAGGTCTTACAACTGCATTAAAAATAGGAGAATCTAAAAAGAAGGAAGATGACTTACAAAATCACATTTAACTTTAAAATCCAACTTTAAGATTTAAGGATTTCTCAAACATGCAAGACAACATCAAAGCAACACTAAAGGGATGCTTTTGATGAGGGAATAGCGTTATAATATGATGTGAAGCTCAAGCAAGTCGATTTTACATAATACCCCTATTTTAGTGAAAACTTGCTTTGTCAAACACACTTAATTGCCAACATAATTCTTTCATTTATCTCTGCAACCTATTCTCAGTGACCTGCAAGTCTCAATGAGAAAGGAAAAATAGATTTCCCACTTCGACACATCAAACTTTTCAGTTGTTACTGAATGTTCTTAAAGCCGCTAAAAGCATAAATGTAGGTTTGTAAAATACAAAGTGACTAATCGGATTAGGAGAATGTTTATTTCACCCACACAAAGTAGTACATCATATCTATTCAGCTTAAGTTCTTATAATTCTTTATATGACAGTCAGACTTTTGCACTTTTGTCATCTGTACTCTTTCTGCTTTGATTTGATAATTTTCTGGATGGACAAACTCCTGGGTTGAAAGTAGGAACACTTACTTTTTACATAGCTGCATGTGTGAATCAGGTGTTTCTTTCTTTTGTTGCTCTCTCTATTTTCACCTCACAACTCAAGTTTCTTGCTGAACTTAATACCTTACAAAATCAGCAAATTTGTATGGAAGGGTTCCTATATTCTTTCAGTCCAGCCTGTGTTAGACATTTTTCTGATTTTCTCATGAAAGACAGATGAAATAGATGGACGATGAGGATTTTCGCAGGCCGAGTTCTGAACAACTTTGCTATCACCTAATTATCACACTTTTATAAAAAAAAGTATCACTTCTCAGCAGCACTGAGAGTTTACAAGAGTAAAAGTTATTACAAATAGATGTGTGTGTGAATCTATTGCAAGCGATGGCTATGACATGTCAGGCAGATGACAGCTCCAAAATGATTCTAATCGATTTTAATGAATCTCTCGGGTTTGTTTTAAAACCAACAAGACAGTAAACGGATTCCCAATGAAAGATAGCAACGATTTTTTTTCATAACTGCCAGTGTTAGACATAATGGCTGTCTGTGACAGATTAAATTGGAGGTAGGAAGTCGCAGAGCCTGGCAGAAGATTTGCTTCCAAAGTGCCAATTTCATTTTCAGCAGATATATCTGGCCACTGCCATTCATTTACTGACTGTATTTCATTATAAAACCAATTTTCCCTACTTTGGGAAAGTTTCAAGATCAGAATTTTATTACACAAAATGAAGTGATTATTATGGTTAAACCTTATCTGTACTTTTTTGTAAAGAATAGATAATCTAATAATTTTCAACAAATGATAGATGATAGTACAGAGGAGCTGC
This sequence comes from Poeciliopsis gracilis, assembly GCA_911649635.1. NCBI lineage: Eukaryota > Metazoa > Chordata > Actinopteri > Cyprinodontiformes > Poeciliidae > Poeciliopsis > Poeciliopsis gracilis. Next base: position 17,885,303 of record CAJVRI010001532.1, read on the forward strand.
TCAACATTTGCCCCGATTCTCAATAAAATCAACTAATGAATATATATTGACCTTGAGCTTGCTAGAAAGGACAAGGTTAGACATTTTAAAATTACAATGGGTATGATTCCTATATTAATTTTTGTCCATTCATAATGTGGAATAGAAAAATTATACAGCGTACATTTTCACTGAATTTTAAAAATAAATATGATGTGTAGAAGTTACAATTTATTGTGGATTTTCTCTCATCAGCACAGAACCAAAGGATAATTACAACCTTAAGCACAAACCTCACTTATGTTTGGTTAAATGTTCTTTGGGAACTCGCACATTGACCACAGGATTTTCAAAACTGCATAATCAACCTTCTGGTATAATTCTGGCTAAATGTTTATCAAATCTTTTTATCAGAAGTTGTAGGGCTCATCTTTAGTTTCTTGCTAGGAATACAGCTTTTTACAGTTATCCATAAATTATCAATTAAGATCATTTCAGAAGTGTGTTTGATCTTTGAGCTGTTGAAATGCACATCATTTCAAGTATCTTCCCAAAATACCCCCTACAGACCAAATTTGGTTCAAACTGGTCATAAATTAGAGACTGCTGTATCTGGAGTGCCTATGTCTACCATCAAGCAATTTGATATCAACATGGAGTTAAAAGTTATTGAAAGAAACAAAGATTACAGAGTCTCTTGATCTAAAAAACCCTGACGAAAGCAATGTTTGGACCAGTCAATACATTTTTAAATTAATATTAATTTAAAACTTAAATTATTAGCTAAAAATCTTGGAAAGATAAAGATTTAGTAGTCAAAATCTGAATTTTAACGCTTAACTTTGATCTAAGAGGGGAGCATTTTGAAGTGGTGCATAGTGACCCATTTTTTCAATTAGCTACCATAACTAGTTTCATTAAAACCACACCGATTGAAGTCTGCAACCCAACCAAAGCCTATTTTATTTACAGCAAACTGACAGATGAAAACAAGCCTGATGTGCATTCTGTGAAGCTGTGACTCAAATATTTGATCAAATCTGTTTCACAACTTGCAAGAAGCACAGCTTCTATAAAAGATATAAGAATCAAACGAAGTCTAAAATGTTTACTTGTCTTTGATTTGTTCTCCTACAGCTTTAAAGCATCTGCATCAATTTGAAGATTGATGCAGAGGTTCACTATCTTGTTTTTATGAGCATCTGTATAAAGGCTAGAGTTAAATAAGCCCTTCTGGAGACTTGTTTACAACTGTTGCATTCCCTAAAAACAACAGGTTTGTGATTTATGTCTTTCTCATTTTTGTTGAGCTGAAAAATAAAAACATACCTTCTTATTAATTTGAGAAATAATTACTTTGCACTTGCAAGCACTCAGAGCATCGGAATGAGATTCTCCGATATCAATGAAATGTGACATTATAGCAAAAGTATCTTACTAGATCTTGATGCAGTTGAACGCTGTGAGTCCCACACCATGAATCCCAAAACACACACACACTATTCAGAGTTCATCAACAGTGAAAATCTTCAGAAGAGACCAGAATTTATCCTCTACAAAATCCCTTCTATTTCCTTCACATTTAGGTTAGTTTATTTTTCTCAATGTGCTCTCATACACTGCAAAAATAAAAACATTTGAGATATTTGGTGAGGTGATACTTGTTGCGAAGCATCTGACAGCCACAAGGATTGCACTAGACTAGTAAATAAAAACTTTAAGTAGAAAATAATAAACTTTGTAGCCTTTATCTGCTAAGGATAAAGACTACAAACTCCATCCATCTTTATCTGCAAAGATGGATGGAAAAAATTACATTATAACTTGCCGCAATATACTCATGTCTTATATGTTTAACTTTCCCTCACATATTCCGTAGTTTCATTTCTGACAGACAGTTCACTGTTGCTCTTTTCACATTACAATCTTTTTCAGATTTCAATTGGTCTCCAAACTCCAAAGTATGATTCCTAAGGTAGAAAACATCATCTGTTTCCCCCACTAATAGCTAGCTACTACACCATGGTCATTTGTAGCTATAGAATGAATGGCTGGGAGGATTAAACCTGGCATTCTGACATTTCAAAGTTATATATCTTATCCTGATGATGTCTAAATTCCAGCTGACATTAAAGATACTGCAACACGAGGCACATTTAACAAATGTTTGAAAGAGAGACAGGTGGAAGGGAGATGTGTGTGCACCATTTTGCCCAATGAGCCTGGCGATTATCCAGCTGTAAAGGGCCATCAGCAGCGGCAGCCCTGACAAGCAACTGGATTAGTGAGAGATGCAATTAAGACCTCAATAGGGAATCTGCGTCTGACACACTCCGATAGGCTTGTAGCTTTCTTTCCACACGTACATGCTTTATACTGAGACTGTGAAGAGGAAAGCTGAACTTGAGTCACGTCAGTTGGCTTCCCCATCAATTTATTTATCTGTGTTTTGTTTGTTGCTGGTGGGGAGCCTGAATGCTTGGTTACTGGTAATTACCTACTGTATTCACTGTTGCAAACCAATTATCACATGCAAATGAATAAATATGGTATAGGGATTATCTCTGGAATGATGCATAAAGAAATAACAAAGATTAAGTGGAAGTGACACTCTGTATGCTCAACAACAATTTTCAGTCAAAAGCATATTTCACATTAGATATTCAATATGCAGACAAAAGAGAATAAAACCAACATGCCTACTCAGGAGAATGAGTTTGTTTTGCATTCATTTTTAATTATTTGCCAGGTCTGTCCTACTGTGTTTTCAGATAGTTTTGGTATGAAGAAAACAAAAAGGTTGGGAAGACATGGGCTAAGCCGGCAAGCCTTTTGTGAAAAAATAGCTCTCATATATAAATCTAACTCAGTGAGGCAGTCAGCAAAAAAGGCTCAACGTTAGAGTGGATGCACGTTTAAAGACAAGGTTGCAGAAATTCATCAACTGTTTCCTTGTAGAATACATTTGAGTTATTTTGCATTACATATGTAGTAAAACAAATATGAGAAGTAAAACAATCATTGTATACAACACCAGATATTTATCTGAGTTGCATGAGATATTTTCAACTCAGTTCAGTTTACATACCAGTTCACAAACAACATATCAAAAAACAGATTTGATTTTAATGTGCAACTTTATAATCAAATCATTTGAGGCATATAAACATCTTCAAATTTAATTATTCATCCCAATGCAATCCTGGTTAAAATTAGTAGTTGAACTTGACTAAAATACTTAAGCAAGTTAATTACGGAATATTTAATTTATTTATTGCAAAGAATGTTTATAGAAAACCATATATTGAAAAAGTAAGGAACTTTTGTCCATGTCAAAAACAATTTTCCTTTTGTACTATTGAATAAATAAGTATAAGAGCTTAATTACAAAATAATTTGTTATTTTTATTCAGTTATCTATGGTACTCAACCATCAGACTGGCGCAAAGTGCCATCATACCCATTCAGCTTTCAAGTGTTCCAGGAAACCCTGATCATTCATGTAACTTAAATTGTGGATGCTGACATCAGTAATGGGGAGATTTGTGCTGCTGCAACATGTTTTGCCCTGAGTTGGTACTTTAGGCTTGAATAGCCTTACTGATAGGACAACTCCTTTTAGCACAACTTGAACACAACAATAATCTTTTCCAGCATCTCATCAGATCATTTTTGAAGCAAATATGAAGCCCCAGTGGGCCAAGAAAGAAATCTTTTTGTGGTTAGATGTGCAAAGCTTCAAGAGAAACACCACAAAAGACGTGAATATGTAAATGGAGGAAAAATGGATCTACAAAGCATTGACTCAGGAGGCCAAACATTAATTCATGTCACACTTTTTTTTTCAAAAATGTTAGGAAATATTAAATTTTATTCATTCATCAGTTTTGAAGAACTTAGAATTAATTATTTGCATAAAATTCCAAATAAAATATATTTCATTTTATGGTCGTAATTCGACAAAATGTGATTTAATTGGATTGACTAATTTGTCAGGCAGTGTTCAATTGAGTTATATTGTGTATCTGTTGTTGTCTTTTCTTCTACTTCGTTAAATAACCGTGTAGATACACTAGAAACAGGTGAAATTATTCTAGTCTGGCACTTTGCTCTGAGTTCTTAGCGTTAAGGCTCATTTGTGGTTTGGTCTGAAAGTCAAATAGCTATCAGGCTCCTCTCCAGTGGAACCAGCTCCCTTTGGGTTCAGGAGCCAGACACCATCTCTGCTTTTAAAATTAAGCTAAACACTTCAGTTAGTTATGCTGCTCTAAGCCCAGTCTGCTAGAAGACCTCCCATGATGCACTGAGCTCCTCTCCTCTTTTTCACACTCCATGCATTTATATGACTCCTGAATGTCATTAACTGTGTTCCTTCTCTTTCCTGTAAACTGTGATCTCTACCCTTTCCTTTTTACATCCTTGTGTTGCTTTCCATCTGCATCCCTGGCTCTGGCTGAGTATGTTTTCTTATGTGACGCTGCTAGCCTAAAACCCTGGCCAGTCTTCGCTGTTATTGCGTTTGTTCTCTCTCTTCTTTTCTCTCCCCCAGTGTCCTCTCACCCCATCCACTCCAGGCAGATGGCTGACCTTGCTGAGCCTGGTTCTGTCAGAAATTTCTTCTTATTAAAAGTGCTTTTTTCCTTTCTCACCGGTGCCAAGTGCTAAAAGGGAATTGCTAGCTGTCCCTTGATAATATTCAAGGATCGTGTCCTATACAATGTTAAGTGCTTTTCGTGAATTATGTTGTCATTTGGAGATGTATAAATAAAACTCAATTGAATTGAAATAAATAGTTTTGGTGGCATGAGTACTGGAACAATGCCTGAATTTCCACCCAGGGGAGTTCAGCTCCAATGCAACTTTTTCTAGTATGAAGTAATTGGTAGCTTTCAAAGACGGTTTCCCAACCCTCAACACATTTTTCCCATCTCTCCTGTGTTCCCAACTCTGTTATATCTGTGTCCAATTGTGAGTTTCTATTTGTCGCTGCACAATTCACGTTCTGCTTCTCTGCCACACCATCTCAGCTAAAATGTCATAAGTTGCAGAATATGTTCTGAGATGCTGCTCTTCCCTTTTGTAATGACCTCCACTGAGACCCACTGATACTGGCTGTAAATCCCCAGTTGTTTGTTGGACGACTTTGCGACATTAATAAAGACTTGTGGCTCAGTGTGGTGTGCAGATCAACTCTTCTGTATTATCATCAGAGAGATCCCACCACCCAGTTGAGGGGTCATTAGCAGATGCTACAAAGGAGCGTGTCACGCTGGGTCCCAAGCAATCAAAGACCTGTTTCAAGCCCTGGTGAAACTTTTAGCTGAGACTTATGCCAGATTCCAATTAGATGTGATCAAGAGGTTAAAAGCAATTTGGGAGTGGCTCATTGTGACACCAAAAGGAATATTGTTGGAATTAAGGCGCTGTGTCTTCCACCTGCTATCTCACATTGCAAAAGTGTCAACACAGGCTGCAAGCGTACAAATCACTCAAATTATAACAACAATCAAATGCAGTGGAACTCCAAAATGACAGGTTTTAATGCACTATTTATAGAACTGGCTCTACTAACAAAAAAATACATTCAAATGTAAATGAAGCACAGAGTTTAACTTTCAATGAAACTTCCAGCTCATCAGCCTGCACCACAAAACATGGCAGCAGTGAAGGTTAGCAGTTTTTGTCCAATCAATGAAATATAGAAATGATTGAAAACATTATTGAATAAATCAGTAAATAAAAGATTAAATCTGGGCAAATGATCAAAAATCTTCGAGTTTTTATAAAATTTAACCAAATCTTACTTTTAAAAATGAAAGCAATGGTTATTTCTAGTGCTGGGAAAATAATTTAATGTCTTTACAAATGGAGTAATAAAAAATATGTACTATTTACTCATTATTTGTCAATTTTCAGACACATAAAAACTGTTGAATAAATGCCTGCAAACTGTGCTTCATGTCATACTGTAGATGAAGCCATAATTTGAAGTGGGTGAAGCAGTCCCAGTTCCTCTCCTCATGTTCTCCACTCATTATGCAGTGAAGCAATTCATGTTAATTCTGTACACAGAACCATCACTTTTGCCAACTTAGTGACTTTGTCGCTGCATGTGCATAAACAAGAATGATTGACAGCTCTAAGTCCCTCCTTTTTAGCACTGACTGGTTGTTTGTGACTGGCATTAGTATATTTCTGCAGATGGCTGTAGGACCTCAGGGCATAGTAACAGTTTTAGCAAATATGAAAAACATATTTTTATTTTATAGTTTTAAATAACAAAATCAGACAAAATCCATTAACTGAAATACCTTACATTCCTGGCTAAGTTTATGAAACATTGTTTGTGTGGTGGATCCAGTGGTCAGAGCTCAACTCTGAATGTTTTATTTGGTTTGGATAGCCTTCCTTCCTTTGCAAGGATATACTTTTCTCAGTTCTCCAACTTCCTCCCACAGTCCAGAAAGATTTGCATATGGTTAAAATTTCTTTTAGTTGCCTTAGAGTGATCTGTGTACCCTGACTGTTGCTGAATGGCTGCAGGGATAAATCTGAACTCCTCAATGACCCTGACTAGGAGTTTGTGGAGAGAAAAAAATTAAAGGATGCTAAATATATGAAAAATAAATATTTTCACATGTGATTTATAATTTCTACTCTATGAGGAAGAAAGGCATGTAGAGGGAGGAAATGTTTCTGGAATTTGAGCTTGAAAATTTGAATGACTATTAGTACTTCTTGTTCTTGATTAACTCTGTTGGTTCCCAGTTTGTACAGAGAAAGAGTTTGAATTCTTTTTATTTCAAACTCTTTTTAACTCTTCTCAGGGTTAAAACTGAAAAGTTTTAACCCTGAGAATATTTTCTCGGATTATAACAGTCACGGTTACCACGGTTACCCTGGACCAGAACCAAATAGGAGGAAGCAGTATTTAGCTTTCATGCTTTCAAACTCTGGAACAATCCTGAATTACTGAAAGTAATTCAGTAAGAGGCGGGGTACACCCTGGACAGGTCGCCAGTCTGTCGCAGGGCAACACAAAGACAAACAGGACAAACAACCATGTACACACACACTCATACCTAGGGAGAATCTGGAAAGCCCAATCAACCAATCATGTTTTTGGACTGTGGGAGGAAGCCGGGGTACCCGGAGAGAACCCACGCACGCACAGGGAGAACAAGCAAACTCCGTGCAGACAGACCCGGGCCGGGAATCGAACCCAGGAACTTCTTGCTACAAGGCAACAGCGCCACACACTGCACCACTGTGCAGCCCCAGATTAGTGTTTATCTATTTCAAATTCACATTTTACTGTTTCTTTCTTCTCATGTTATGCAAACACTTTTATGTTATTGTAAGGCCTTTGTGACCTTTATATATATATATATATATATATATATATATATATATATATATATATATATATATATATATATATATATATCCATCCATCCATCCATTTTCCGTCACCCTTCTCCCTAACGGGGTCGGGAGTTGCCGGTGCCTATCTCCAGCTGCGTTCCGGGCGAGAGGCGGGGTACACCCTGGACAGGTCGCCAGTCTGTCGCAGATATATATAGATATATATATATACATATATATATATATATATATATATATTTCTTCTAGTTGTCTGTTTATCTAGGCACTTAATTTTCTGCAAAGCTTCTTGAGAAGCGTTATCAGTCATTGACTGTATACAATGACTGAATCTGCTTGGCCTTCTGTTTTCATCTTCAACAAATTCATATAACATTCACAAGCTAGAAGGACATGAAGTAAACTTTGATAAAACAAAAGAACTATGTTCTGAGTGCTGTGCAACAGACATCAAACACTGATGAATCAGATGAGGAGACTTTTCTCTGTTGAAAGGCAGGAATGTTTGAAATTTCTTCAAATTTTTAGCTTTGTATCCATTTTTTTGTTCCCTTCAAGTGGCCTTATGGGTTAATACTGATATAACAGTTTTCTTTTAACACAAGATTTTAATGATTATTGTATTTCAGTTCTATGTGACTTGTCTAGCTTTTTTTTCCATGGCTATGCACAGAAAAATGCGATTGTGTTTTGGATGCAATTGGTTTGATTCACACATTCATAACATCATGGTGAAAACCAATTTGAATGAAGGATTTTGGAATCCATGTTTTTAATTGTTAAGAACCATTTTTAGAGACCCTAAAATCAGGAATTTTAGGGTTTATATGCATGTTTTGAAAGCTTTTGCAATTTTCTCTTAACATACACATGTTGAAGTTTTTGTTGTGAGCAAAAAATGATTTTCCTGCAGCCTAAAATTTTAAATCAAATTGATCACACATGAAGCAAAAACGTTTTGGAAACGGCAATGTCATTTTTATGAATGCTTTACAATGGAAATGAGAAAAAAAACGTTGCAAAAACCTCCAAGCAGACCGAGAATGTAAGGAAGTGAAATATCCTGTGTTGTCTGAGCCAACCATCTCATCTCCACCCTAACAGTCGGCTTGCTGAAGACAAAATTAGTCAGAAAGAAACACAGATAACAGTGACAGCTGCAGTAAAGGCCTGCCAAACAAGGAGAAACCGTTTTTTTTCTTTCTAGACATTTCCACAGTTCACTGTCTTCAGGCAGTAATTGGCTGTAAACCATTTACAAGTATTAAAGTGGCACCGTTTAATTTATGGTTGTGTTAATTTGTCTCAGCCACAAAAATTAGAGCTGCTTAATAAATTGCTATATCTCCTTGACATCCTTGATATTTCTGAGAACAGTTTAAAAGTTTTTCAACGTTTTTTTGGATCACTATTATTTCCCTAATCTTATAATTTTATGTACTGTTTGATTCTAGCCTTTTTTTCTACATGTGATAGTATTTTTGTGAGTATGCCACTTCTTCTGAGACTGAATGAAAGCGAATGAGATGAAGTGCCACCATGAAAACACGATGCTTAACTAAGTCATATGAGTATTAGCAAACCCCACAAAATTACAGTTTGAAAAATCTCACATCACTGGCATGAAGTGTTTAACCTTGTGTTAGACATTTGATCCGTTCATTTAACCCTAGTAGTTTCTAGAAACCAGAATGGCTTGATATCCTTATTACGGTGCTTGGTAGTGGTCATATCATTCAGATCTGTTATGTTACCAGATGTACTTGTGCATTTCCAAATGGTGGTAGGATTTTAAAGACTGTGGTCTTCAAGTCACCTCAAATTAGAAGCTAGCTGGTTAACAGATGGATACCACTGTCTTTTCATGTCCAAACTAGTTTTGAAAATAACTCCATCCTCAGTTATATTTGATGATTTAATTCTTGGACAAAGCTTAAAAGCTAACTATTTGTGAGGAAAGCAGCCAATTTAAAAGATCACTGATAGAAGTATGATCAAATTTTTAGCAAGATCTTGTTGATAGCTACAGAAAAAACATGTAATTTTTGTGCAAATGGATAAAGCAAATGTGTTTTTGAGGAAGTTCAAAATAGTTTTATGTGTTATTGAGCTATCCTGATATAAGAATAGTTCAAATGAATTATTAAAAATCTAAAACGAAAACAGCTTTCACGCTGATTTAAAGAATGCAAACAGTTCTATGATATTCATCATTTTAGTTGTTGTGGAGATTGTCCACTTTGGTTCTATGATTTTTCTATATAATGTTACAGCATAGACACATACAGTGGTACAGACACCACTTTATACTAGTTAACTTGGTCATTTTCTTATCTTGGCATCTGAACACAGGTTCAGTCTGCTTAACACATGGCACACATGATACTGATTTGGAAGACTGAAGAAGACATCAAGCTTTGTTCAAACAAGCGACCTGAAGCAGCCAAGCTGAAAATGCTCTACTCTCCTCCCAGAGCTTAAATTAGGAGTGCTACTAGTTTGAGTGCATTGGTAATGGGGATAATTACCGGAGCACCCTGTTGAGTTGCGTTTGACCTCAAGCTTTCACCCTGATGCTTGATGTTTTCTTGCTATCTGGCAGCTCTGACAATTTCTCCTGCAGACACTGCTGAAACACAGCTCCTCAGTGGAGTTAATGTTTCTTATGAATGCAACAAATTGTCTTTAGAAAGGTCTTGGTCTTTTGCACATTGTTCATTTCGGACAGGAAAAGCAGGTGACAATGGCTCTGACCTTAATGTTCCACTTAATGGACAATTCAAAAGTTCAAGTGTCAAAGCTCACACACAAGCATGCACTTTAGAGCTGGTGGAGCTCAGAGGTCAAATGAAAACTAAAGTGAATTTGAACACGTAACAATAGTTTGCTCCTTCCCATTATTGTGCTAATGTTTTTCCCTTTTCCTGGCTGTTATGTTAACGCACATGGCAACAGAGCACCTGTGACGACACTGAAAGTATTTTATTCTCCTGATATACACTGAAAGTGGAATTTTATGTTTTTGGTTTATTACAATTTTGCATGGCTAAACTACAAAACCCTGTTGTGTCCTGAGCAAGCAGCGAGTGCTACCGTGAGAACTTGCTAAGCACTTCAATCAGTGTGACAGTCATTTAATCTGTACTATGCCATCGCCAGTAGTCATAGCAGGAATATATTATAAAAAAATTACACATTTCTAAAGTTGAGTGTCGCTATCAGCCACACTTGCCATTCCTACTCCTGATTCGCCAAGTGACTGTGAAGTAGCTGGGAGGAAAGTCAGCAATAGTTCTCACACACATAGCAATGTTTGTTTGATCTTGTAACAGTAACAATCATCTGCCTCATTCAAATTAATGTAGCTTAGAGTTTTTAATATTTCAGGAAGTCATCTTCAAAATGGTCCATTTGGGAGCTTAACTCCCCTGTGAGAATGTCCCACTAATTCTCCAAACTGGGACATATCCCTTTCAGACTATAGATTTAACTATTATTAAGCCTAAATATATTTAGTTTGATGGAGATGGAAAAAATGTTTTTCGATGCATCTGAGTGGACAGTCTTCGGAAATATATGTGGTTTTATTGAAGCTATTTCCACATCTTGTTTTTCAAAGAGTTTACATTTGAGGCGTACATGCAGCTGTCGTGGGAAAGTGCTATTTGTGTCTCCAATCAAAACCAAATATCCAAAGAATGACAGAAAACAATATCCCAGAGGCTCTGTCTCTGTTCTTTCATTCAATATGTAAATGCAGACGCCATTTCAGTTCCATCTCAATGGTACAAAAAGGACAAAAAAAGATGCTGCACCTTTAGTGTGATGAATGCAGAAATACTTTAGAGATTCCAGTGCTGCTAAAGAGGGATTATAATTTCAAAAAACAAGACCAGCAGGGATGTAATTTTGTAACAATATGTCACGATTGTCATGTATTTTCATGTGTTGTATCTCCAATGCCATTTATTGGTATTTTTAGGTGAAATGGCAAAGCCTTTTTTTCCTTAAAAGACTGTCATTATTTTGTTTAGTTTTCAACAAAGTTGTCATTCTTCATAAATTGTTCTTCAACTATATCTCTAGAGAAGATGCTCTTTCTGCTTGATTGACACAAAAATAACAATTGCTTGAAGAAACTGGATGCTTTGAGAGTTAACTGTCACTTTTCATGCTATTGTTAGTGTTTTTGTTTTTTTTTAAACTGCATCGTTGGAGACAGGAAGAAAAGTCTACAGAAACACCTGGTATTAACAAACACAAAGGCCTTCAGGTCGAAGTTGAACGGGTTGCCAGATTCAGCAGCTCAGTTGGTGAGAGTCTCTGCAGGTAACAACTGTTGCCCAGGTTCTTCACTAGTTAAAGCTTTATGGGAGAGTGGAAATGAGAAAGCAATAGTAGAACAAAACTCAAATTAAGTCTCAAGGAGACTCCATGGTCAAGTGGATGAAGGGTTGGCTGATGAGACTAAAATGGACCGTTTTACTAATCAGACAAAGATGCTTTGTTTGGCAGACATAAAACACTGCACGTCACCACAAACACATGTCTTTGAGAATGTGTGCCTGGACCTAACAGAGTTAGAATAGGTTAGCGATGAGGATTGGAGTAAAATTGCAGGACCCAGATGTGGAAGCCTGATTGAGGCCTATCTGCACAGACTCTGTGCTCTGATTGTAGCCGAAAGTGCCTCTAGTACTGACTTGTAGGGCGAATACTTATGCAGTCACCTATTTTAGCTAACATATTTTTATTTATCATTATTTTGTAGAAAATAGTTTTTACTTTGGCAAAAGATTTCTTTTTACATTTTTTGTCAACAAAGTGAAATTTTCATTAATCATGAATAATTTGTAAATACAAACAAAGAGAAAAACATCCAATTTAGCAAACAGAAATACAATAAGCACTTGGATCCTGTAAGGTTGTCATTGTCATGGTTATCGTTAAAAAGGCTGTTTGAAATTATTTTTAGTGAGCGTTTGACAAAATTGTTGTTCAATAAAGAAACTCAAACATATGGCATAGATTGTCATGGATGCTGGGTGCCATCATCCAGTTACTTTTTTTGTTGCTATGGAGACAGCTAAAAACACAGCAACAAACAATCCATCCTGTTATCCACGAGATAACCATTAGGAGACATAGGCTGAAGTGCAGCTGGTTATGGTTCTGCTGTTTGTTTTGGGTTTCCAAGAAAACCTCTTTTATGTATCCCTGCTCAGTCAGCTGGTTGCATCCTCAGTGGTCATGCAGCATCTCCTCTATGACAAGCTGTCTAATGTCTTCCTACATATTAAGAAAAAAAAAATGTTTCACAAGACATAGAGACAGAAATGTCAATATTTCAGGGGGAAGAGTGGCCGCTGTACACAAATAACTTCCATTTCTTAAATTTAAACAAAAATTCTTTTTAAAATGAACTTTAATTTAATCCAACAATTTCATAAATGAATATAAAATTAGTTTCTTCCTTTTTTCACAACTTATGTGACAATTTGATAGAAAATTTGTATTCCTCTTAACATTAGCCTCCTGTTTCTTGGTAACTTAAGCGCCACAAAATATGCTCGCTCACTTTAATTAGGACTCGTTAAGAATCACAAAATGAATGTGGCACTGCACATACATTGTACAGCTTTCACCGTGTAACAGTTAGATAAGGTGACCTCTCCAGGGGAGCGAAGAGGAGAAAAAAAAAGGGGAAAGGATCTTATTTTTTCTTTCTATTTCCTGCATGAGTGGATTTGAGTGTATGCTTTAGTCTGCTTTTGTCTTCTCTCTCTGCTGTTCTCTCATCTGCTCTCTGCTTTACGCTTGACATTTTTCTCCATATAGGTCAGTCTCCATTGGAGGTGGAAAGAAGAATAAAAAATACAGCAAAGAAACACAAGGTGCATGTGTTGTTGGGTGCCAGCAAGGACAACATACTAATTGTCTCTTCTCAGAGGACAGTCAAAGCTTCAGTTTTAAGGTTTTCTCTTTGCAAACTCCTGTGTTGGTTAATTAGGAAATGAAGGATCATGTTATTGTCTGTTCAAATACTTGTGGTTGAATGATAGATTTGTACACATGCTTGTTACTTTATTTTCTTGTAATGAGATGAGAAAACATTTGATAAGCAGCAATACTCAATGACCACACAAATAAAAAAAGACAAAACAGCAGGAGGCAGCTTCATAAATTTTAAGTATCATCAAGCGACGAAAAAATGACAACTGACTCAGAAGAGATCAGATTGGTTCTGCACTCTTTCAGATGTGAAGTCAAACACTAGAGCCCAGCGATAGAGTCATTTGTAAGATAAATAATGCTAGACAGCAGACTGCCTCCCTGAACTAGACAAAGGAGGAGTTGCTGGGCGTCTCTCTCTGTCATTTGTCCCAAGGCCGAGGCTCAGCCTAGAAACTATCAGGAAGATGATGTGTCTCTGGAGACCAACACGCTTGGGGAAAGAGGCTGCTCTTAATCATCTGAGACCCACTTCTTTGGCATTTCTCTCATTGTTGTTGGGAAACACTCAGGCACTTACACGCACATATTGCACATCCATATAATGCTATTTGCATATTTGCAGATCCAAACAAAATGTGTCTCTGAACTCATGTTTCAGACACAAGTCGACGGCATGCCTAAACTGTGAGTGTTAGTTTTTTCCTCCTATAGTTCTGTAGCAGCTGTTATTAAGCAGTGTAATAATTCTACGAACAAGGACCGGGCCTCTGTGGCTAATTAGAGATGTGAACTCAAACATGGCTCATCTCTTCAAATAGGGGCTGGCATGCTCGAGCGGAGAATGACAGAGAGAATCCATCTCTGCTCACTCCCCCCCCTTACCCTGCCCACCTCCATTAGGTCTATATGTGTGTGCACAAGCCAGCCACTGAGGGCTATTCCAGCCAGACTGCAAAGTGCAGCCAAGAGGATGATCATTTGTTACCAGTCGCTCGGTCAAAAGGTTCCAGGCCACACAGAGACATGAGGTGAGGCGGTGTGACCTCATGCAAATCTGATGGACACCAACTGTGAGGGAAATTAAATGTTATCCAGGATCAATAGCACTTGCACCATTATGCAAAAGAAGAATCTGCCAGGCTTATATATTTTTGGTCCCATTAAGGTCACAGGTTTTTTTGCAGTTCTTAATAGCCACGGTTTAAATAACACAAACATCTGGGATAAAGTTATGTCAGGGCAAAGTGCAAGCAGCTAATATAAAATACAAAAAGGTTCAGTTCGTCTGAAATGTCAGAGGACAGATAGAGTAAAGGTAAAAAATAAGACATTTATACAAAACAAAATGATCTGCATGATAATTTGCTGCTAAAATATTCATATGTAAATCAAGCGTTTAATTATGATTAAATCAGATTTCAGATTACACTTTTAAACATGAGGCAATAGCTAATCAAGAAAGTATCCGTCTGAAAATATTGGGTAATGAAAAACATTTAACATAGTGTATATTATTTTTAAAATTATGAATGAAGTCAACCATGATGTTGCCCTAAATAATACAATACAATTTGCACTTGTTATCATGCAATTATTACATTGGAAGTGATTTTTATTTGCTAGCTGTTAAACAACTGAGCAAACGCATAGCTCAGATAATCATTTATGAAGCAAACATGCAAAATTTTATTTATTTAGGATGAAATACCGACCTGTCACAAGCTAATATGACATCAAAATAAAAATAAAAGAATGATAAGACACAGGTATAAATAAGCAAAAGAAAATCTTTAACACTTGAAAGTTGCCTTATTTATCTTCTAAAAGCTTTTGCACATTACTTATTCCTTATTTTGACAAAGAAAATATATTTTAGGAATCTTATTTGGACACAAGCAGAAAAATCAATTACTTATTAAAGCTTAAATTGTTTTTGTTACTTTGGTAACATAATTTCAATAATAATTTGAAACAATCTAATCTGCACTACAATTATCTATCAATTTTAAATAATTTGCCTCTTCACATTTAAAATGAAATATAAATAAAAAAATAACTTTTGGGCTTTTCTATATCAGTTGTATGATTATATGATTGATTCAGGAAAAAATCATTTTCTATTCAATTGGCCTATTGGGGGCAGTAGCCCATCAAAAACTGACTGCTATTCAATAAACAAGAATGAAGAATGAGAATAATGCATCAAACATTTTGTTTATGTTCCATTTTTATTCACTACAAATGACATACACACACTTTTAGTGACACGCTAGGATGGGAGAAAGATTTTAAAGAAGCCCCGTTTCCATTGAGAGACAAGTGATAAACCCTGGCATCAGGCTTTTCAGGAAGCTTGAACTGTAATAAATGGATGAATGCAGGACTGGTAAAAACTGTCTGTTCAAAAGAAAAGGAAGACAGATTTAACAACAACCCCAAACACAAGGTGAAACTGCAATTAATATTCCTGTGCAGAGAAGTGGGCTCGATTTTAGGCCAGTCACGATGGCCCAGCGGCTGCCTCGCTCTCTCCTCCTCTCTGCCTTATACAAGTCAGATAATTACCTATTTAGATTTCACCCTGACAGCCTTTTCAACTGCAAGTGAAGAAGAGCTGCAGTGTGTGTAAGATAGTGAGACGGCAGGGCAATGAAACAGAAGAGGAGGGGGGCCATGGCAGAGACTATAATAAACTCTGGGGAAAATTAATACGCCATTGTTTAACATGTGTATGAAATGACTGACAGTCCTCACAGAGGTGTTTTCTCTGTGGATGGGAAATTAAATTTTAATGTTGACGGCGTTTCATGGAACATTTGCTTTGCCTCTAAAAGGCAGCCAACGGATGCACTTTGATGAGTGGAGTGCAAGGCAGACCAATTGGATTTTGATGTCCATTGGGTGTTTCATCTAAATCACTGGTAAAAGAGGGGACATTTGTTTTCGGTGGAGAGGGCTATTTATCAGCAGTGACTGATATCCAGCAACACTGGACTGCCTCGGGGCTGCACTCATCTATTCGTTGCCAATCATTGAGGTCTGCCAGAAACTCGCAGCAACTTCAGCACTGGAGTCTTTCTGTTGTAAAGTTCATGCTCTTTCAGGGAATTTACGGTCATACTGCAAACGCTCTATCTGTTCATTAACAGTATGCTCTATTTTATGCATATTTCACTTACAAGCTATTTGTTTTACTGGTTACGGCAGTTGAACTGCTGAACAAAATACGGATAAATAAAAAAGACTTATACATGGAAAAAAAATAAACCATAATTAATTATATTTCAACAAATTAAAAATTCTGGTGGGGAATAAATTAGGACACTTCTAAATGTATTTTAACTGAAATGCTTTATAGTTTGTGGGGTCCACCCTGATTATAGGATACTAAAAGAAATCCAAACAACTTTTTAAATAGAAAAGTAGTAACCAGTCTGTTTTTAGTGTTCTTTTTTTGCATGAGCAGGTATTGCTGCTGTGCTGAAGTTGAAGTTAATAATAACGAACCGAAAATTCAGATTTTCACTTCTTGACACTAGAATGAAACCAAGAATATCAACATGACGTGGGGTTATTAACTAATTTAATGAGCAGTGTTAGAAAATTTGTGGGTTATCACTTGATTTGGAGCGTAAGTTGTGTGGTAGCTCTTTTTTGAGCTAGCAGTCACACGCTAAAATAAGGAACAGTATGTTCTTCTTAAGCTGTAGCATTTGTTTGGCTTGGCATCCATTTGAGTAAAAAAAGAACACCTCACTGATTGTTTTAGAAATCCAGAAAACTCAAAGTAAACCAAAACAGACGCAAGGAGAAAATCCAAATATCATGTTGAGGCAATTGGGCTAATCATTGTGTTCTGTGTTGCTCAAAAGTCAAAAAGAAATTTGTCTGTGACTTTTCGACCAGCATCTGTCTGCAGGATGGTGTTTTGGGTGCCAATTTAACTTGGGCCAAATGCAAGCCTGTGCTTGTTTCATTGATCAGAGCTTACAGTAGGATAAGAAAAGATTACATCTCCAGAGGGCTCCTGGATTGATTTAGGCTTCAACTGTGCTTGTTGCTAATTACTAAGAACTTTGAAATTGTTAAGGGACTGTATCGAAGTGACTAGAGATTAAAGTGGTTTCTGAAAGTTTCATGGGGTTTGTTTTTTCCAAATACCTCCTCAGTTAAAGATGTTTCTCTACTTGTCTTTTGAACGTGATATGATGAAGAATTTCTCCTCAGTCTGTTAAGTGTCTTGAACTCACACAAGTGTTGGTTTCACTTACTATCAAAATTAAACCCTCACCTTAGTAGCTGTAAAGGCTATGAAGATCTCACCAGAAGGCTGAGCAGCAAAAAAGCAAAAACCTCTCTGTTGTACTAAAATTAGCAGCTGGACTTGACAGTAAGATTCACTTTTCCAAATAAGAATCGAAAGAACCAGCAGCTTCATAATTACTGTCCATCTTGTGAGTATGGTGATGTCTCCATGTGTTTGCATCTTTGTCATTGGTTGTCCAGTATAAACTGTAGCTTCAGTAGCTTGAATGGCAAGCTGCACTAGGAATAGCAACTGGGAAGGAAGGGAAGAAGCCAAGAACAGAAAGAAGGTAAGGAAGGAAAGAAGGGTTAGGATTAGAGTTGGAATTAGAGTTTGAGGAGGTTTGAAATAAAGGTTGGAATGGGAGTTGGAATTAGACTTGGAAACATGGAAGGAGAGTAGGAATTAGCCAGGGAAGGAGGACTGGAAGTGCACCAAGATTTGGAGAATTCACTAGCTGTGTTTCAATTGAAATATGTAAAAAAAAAAAAAAAATTATATTCTTCTAATATTCAAAATCCCAATTTTGTCAGTGTTTTTCCATTGAATAAGAAATTTAAATTACACATCAATAAGTCTGTGCAATAGGTCATTTGAAATCATGGTGGCGGCAGATGTAAACACATTTGTTAGATATTTATGTTTCAGCCGCAGGACTAGTTCTCATCAGCTGCTGGATACAAACTGGAGTGATTTGTGTGATGAGAAAAGGGTTTCCATTGCATGAAAACATAAAAAACATCACAAACACATCATACAGTCACCAATTGTGAAACCAGTAACAGATGTATTTTCTAAAGTCCAATCATTAAAATCATCAATCCAATTTGTGCAATTTTATGGTGGAAACACAGCTACAAAATATTGGTTTGAACACATGTACAAAAAACAGAAGCAAAGATTATTCCACCCTGGTGAGTCTTTTCAGGTAACAAAAATTGTGAAGAAATGTCAAGGAAATCCAGAAACCAAATCCTATACCCACCAAAATTGCATTAAAAATGAACAGTTTCTCTGATTTTACCTCTTAGTGAAATGAACATTGTTCCTTAATTCTATGAACTAACATGTCTCTGAAATTCCAAGCAAAACATTTAATTGCAGAACATGAAAAAGGGTCAACATAACTAAAAAGATGCAGAGCTTTTAGACCTAAAAAAAAATGCATAGAAAACAAGTTCACATTCATTTAGTAAATTAGCAATGCAATGGACTTATTTTTTTCCAGAGCAGTATTGCATTAATTTGCTGTTTGTCTGTTCTCTCTCACATTGTTTTATGTACATATTTCAGCACTGTCACCAAACAAATATGACGTAAACAATTATTTTCCATGGGTATGATGTATTTGATTTTAGTGCTCATGCATCTTTGTGATCCATCAGTGGGTGTGAATCCTCCCACTACCAGTGACCAAAGTCTCAGTGGGGAGCTTCCAATTCCAGTCACTGACATTTAAGACTGATTTATTCACATGGCAGAATGTAGATATGCCAGACTGCACAGAAGAAACAAAATGAAACTGGATATATATATTTTTTATTAACAAACTAAATAGAAATCACTCTTGGGATCCTGTGGCACGTTTTCAGCACAATTGGTATGCAACAGCAAATTTAATCATTATTGTCAGATGATGTTGGCTGAATGCACATCAACAGATGTCATTTTATATTCAGAGTGAGCAAGCATCATGGAAGCAGAACAAACATTTAGGGCTATTAACAGTATCCGTGATATGATATAAAAGGAGAGGGAGATTAATAACAAAACACCAGGCACAATTGCCCTGAGAACAATCTCTGTTTTATGTGTTTGAAAAATATTTATTTTTTTGCTCTCTGAGTTTAGAAGAGAGAATTGTTACCAAAACATGTTTTTAAGCAGAGATAAAAAATATCCCTTTCAGATAAAGGATTGCACACAGTTATGCCATCTATAGTCACCCTTTTTTTTTTTAGTTAATTATAATACATTTCCATAAAACATTTAAATCAACCAATAAGATTAAAAATTTGCAGAAGAAGCAGATCAAGCATTTTGGTTCTCAGTTAATTAAATTTTAAAAAAATCCCATTCTACCCACAAAATTCTAAATTCAACTGCACTTTGTTCAGGAGTTTTAGATTTTGTTTATTGGATACAATAAAATGTTTTATTCTCCTTTTGCTAAAGGATCACAACTTTTAGTGGCATTTTTATTATCTCAAAAGCCGGACCATAAATATTTTTCCAGTCTGAAAAATGTGTTCTTCATTCAATGTACACAGAAGGCCCATCAATAACTTTGACAAACTCCATCTCATAAACATCCGCTGCTCATGAAGCTCATCTTGTTCTTGCATTCTTTACTACTGGCAATAACCGCAGGCAATAACAGCAATAAAATGCTATCAGACTGCAACATTTTGCATAGGGTGGATTATTTACAACAAAAATAAAATTCTGTTATTGAAGAGGAACAAATGTAAGCTGGGAATGTTTTTAATCTTCAGTGTGCAGGTTTTCCACCTAACCAAAGCACCCATTACGTATGTTTGGCTGACCAGCGCATATAGAGATCAATGCACACTAATGTATATTCGGTCCTTGAAGCATTGGAGTATGCAGTTTTAAGTATTTTAAGGAGATCTCAAGTATTTCATCTGTTTGTGTGGGACTATGGTCCCAAAACCAAAAATACCAAATGTCTACTGTTATGTGTAGCAAAACAAAACAGCTACTGAATTTACTGTTCCCTTATTATACACGTTTGATTCAATCTAGATACTGTATTATGTTTTCCTTTTAATTACATGCATGTATTTGCATCACTGTGCATTTGTGTTTGTGAAATGCGTAGTTTTTATGCTGCGTTTAAAATAATTTTAATATATTTTCTGCTAGATTCATTTGTCATAAAATGGTAAACAAATGGGCTTATATCAAGGAGAAAACATCAAGGGATGACGGTAACATGTCCACGGAACATTAGCTCATTTTTGTAAACCAACAAAGCCAATTTTCCTCATTTTTCCTTTGAAAAGTGGGTTTCAAGACTACATTTATCCCTTGATAAAACGAGTAAGGCATTATCTAGGTGCAAAACAAACACTGAACAGGTAATTCTCTTTGCACTAGCCTGTGTCTTAACATGAAATAAACAAAAGAAACAAATTACCTGCACAGAATCCGCAAACAAAGCCTCCAACAGCCATTATTGTTGTGCCATGTTATTTTCTCTCTGACATTGACGCAAAATAACTTTTCGCCTTCTTTCACCATGGTGGATTTTTAGTGTCCCAGGTTAAATTACAATAAATAAGTAAATAGATAGAAAAATTCACAAGGCTACAAGGAATGTTTGGCTCTGGCTATCAAAGCAAAGACAGAATAAAATCACATTTCTGATCAAAAATAAAACTCAAATAAACTCTACATCTCATTAAATTATTCATCGTAACAAATACAACTTGCATCAAGAAAAAAAAACAACATAACTTCAAACAACAGTGTGAAATGAAAATGTTCTCAAAGCTTGTTATTAGAAATGTCACTTTGACATATGTGTACCTGAAGGCCTTTTAAATCAGTTTGATGATTACCAAATGTACTTTGATTGAGATAAGAATTGATCTTACAAGTTGGGATTTAAAGCTAAACAACAACCAGACAGAACCCAGATATGGTTAAATGCACATTTAATTAAAAACAGAAAGATGAAAGTGTTGCCAAACCCTTTCATGCCAAGTCTTTTGGACACTTCTGTCCAAACTTTTTTTATCTTATGTATCTCCTGTAATTCTTAACTCTTACAAACAATGAGGTTATACTGTCACATGTCACATGTTTAAAAAGAAAAACAAGGACGAGAACTATAATCCACACATAGAATAGCCAAAAAGAAGCAGTGACGACACACAAGCAAGCTTAAATTGGTTGTGTCATTGCATAAAGTCATTTGAAGAATGACTTAATGTCATTTAGAGTTTTCTACTGCCCACATGAGAGTTGTTTATCAAATTGAAACATTTTTGTTTTTGTTGTGTGACCTTCCACAAACTTCCCCATAAGATGAACTATAACTGTTTTGAATGCTTTGTTATTATTGCTGCTGCAGCAGTCAGGTGTAATTTTATATTTTTTCTATCAGACATCAAATAGATTTTACATTTTGGCTCGTAACTGCCATAATTTAAAACAACAACAAGCAACCCAGTAAACTGACAAGAACATTAGTTTCAAAAACACATTAAAATATGATCAACAAAAAACTATCAGAACAAAAACATTTACAATATGGATTTTATGTTTCACACCCCATTAAAATACACTTGAAAGACTTCCACAAACAATAGTGTGTCCTCCCTTAGTGGCAGTGAATAGGTTGCATCCATCATTATCATAAATGCTGAATTAATTACAGCCTTTGAATCTGGTCTTAGACTTTTCCTTTGTAGGAGGAAATGATCAAACATAAAATGACACTGCTGCACTTTAAGCACTTCCACATTTAGATGTTTGATTTTATTGGGGATTTACTCTCTTCTGCATAATATGTACGGTACATAAAGCTTAAAGTTGTTCACCCTCCAATGGTATTTGGCTAAACGTCTTTTAGCAAGTTGCAGAGAGAAACTGCAAACTCTTTCTATCTGTAAGCAAAATCCTGACACAATAACAGTTGGATATTTGACCACTCTTCGTTTTAGAAATGGAAGAGTATATTTAAAATTTGAAACTGACCTTCGTCCAAATATTTTCCAATGGAACAAAGTGCATTGCACAAATAGATGACAATAAAAGTTAAAGACAACGTTCAAAGTTTCTAGATTCACTTCCAAAAAGCAGCAGGATTGATGACAAAATTGCATGTTTCAACATGGTGCAAATCCCCAAAATAAATCAAGATTGGCTTTTGAGTGGAAAAAAGACAAATACTAACATTAAGTTTCTGCAATAACTGGGCCCTTTTGAAAGGTTTGAATTAATGCCTGATAGCTGGATCCATGCCAGGAAATCAACTCACTTCAATGATTTGTTCCAATTCTGACAATAGCAGTGGTCAAACATGTCCAGACAATTTCACTCTGAATAATTTCCAGGCTGCAGGAAAGAAGATGGATGGATGACAAGAAGCCTCACCTACAGTGAGAAAAATGTATAAATATGGTAGGAAGTGTGATGAGGTCTACATTGAGTAGCACGTGTTGTCACAAAATGTCAAACTGACAGCCGAACAACAAGCCGGCGACTTTTTAAAATAAAACTGTGTCCAAAAGGGCCATGGCACAGTCCTTTTCACTTGTCAAAGTGTATAACCTTAATGCAATTTATGACAAGTTAGAAATGAAAACCTGCTCATTGCATGGTAACTTCTGGTTCAGGCTTTCAAATTGGTTTAGGTTCCCCTGGTGTGAATGTCACAGCAGTTTTTAGAATAATTACATTCAGCATGAACCATCCATCCCTTTCTCAAACCAGCTTTGTCCTTTTCAGGGTTGCAGGATGCTGGAGTCTATCCAAGCTGTCAAAACAGGCTACACTGTGGACAGGTGGCCAGCCCATCAAAGGGCCAGCTCAAAGACACATGACAAAAACAACCCAGTAAGTTTGAGTTCACTCCTGAAGTCATTTTCGTCACCTGTTCTTGGAGGAGCTTCTTGAGGTTAAATGGAAAGGCACTTAGAGGTGGGATGTGACAGAGATCATTTGTACTATGTACTTAAAAGTACACTGCAAATCAATAATGACAAAGGGCTCAAATGTACTATTTAACTTTAAACTGGATTAAAAATAAATTATTAGTGAGCAGATTTTTTTAAACTAAATTATTTTTCCCCATCTCACTTGTTCATCTTTATCTGTAAATTGTAAAATAATAAATAATTCAAGATTTACAAATAAATCTTTCTGACATAGTAATTTGACGATTTAGCAATGTCTTTTCGATTACAGAAACAAGGGTAATATTTTAGCTACTGCCTGAAATGAAGCATTTTCCAGCACAAAAATTACAGCCTTTCCATCTTCTGATATTTTTGGGTCCAATCTTGACATTTCATTTTACGTGTCTTAGGCAGCCTTTGTTACCTTGGCAATGTATCTGAGATTTGAACAGCTTGTACTTTTAGGCACTTTAGGTAAGTTACAATTGTGAAATATGACAACAGTTGAGGGAAATGGATTACAGGTAGTTTAAATTTTGATTCTTCTCAAATCTTTGGAAGTCAGTTGGCAGCATTTTCTCGGAACACATTCCTTGTGATGTCACTGACTATTTGCAACAAACCATTTGATTATTCCTTGGTCACACTCCAATATTTTGACAATTTAAAGTGTTTGGAATACCAGCTACATAATATTTATGCAGGCCACATTCTCCCTACACAATTGTACATTATAAATGCTTCAACCCAATAAGAATTTAAGCTTCGTCAGGCTGGTAATGGAAATATGTGCAAACATAATTTCATATAATTTGTTTTACATGCTTCATATATTAATACATACACAATAAATGTAGCCAATACCAAAATGTCCTATATATGCCACTAAAAGAGCCCAAGTGAAACCAGTGGTACTTAAACTACAGTTTGGTCATAGAAAAAGCTCATAAGTTGCAGTACGAGATGCAGGAATGTTAACTTTGCTTCATGAACTACAATGAACAATTGCTTTGACTTTTTTCCAGACAAACAAGGTTAAGTTATTCATTTCATAAACATTTACGCCTCACCAGAAAGTTGTTTTGGAAGTCTTCCAGCAGTGTTGTTACCTATGACATAAATACCTGTCATTACCGTGCTCAACCATGAACACGTCAACAAATAAAAAACATCTGCCATAATTTTGTTAAAAGCCTTTACTTTGCTGTACCACACAGCTTGCTGTGGATCATTCAGACCGAAGCTAACAAGTAACATCTGCTCTATTCTACATCTGCTGACATCTTAATGGGATAATTGTTCTGTTCGATTCCAATTTACAAGGCCACAGCCCACCATGCTTCAAAGTCAATAGGACATGAATGCTCTCTTGAAGTGTCATTACAGGTAGTGGCACATGCATAACACCTGCAGCTTCCCAACACTGTCCTTGGCCTGACTTTTGTTTACCTCTGAAACTGAGAGGGATGAGTGAGGATATATGGCTGTATAATTAACATTATGAACAGTGGTAAGAGAATGCTGTCCTATATATTATTCAAATGGGACATAAAGGAGAAGATCTCCCAAGGACTTTTGCCAAGCTTTGTCATTTTATCAGTTTATTTCTGTGGAATTCTATACAGTCATCTTGAATGCCTCAACACCGATGATGTATTTGCTGAGAAAACTGAATTTCACCTACTCTGGTGGTATTTTATTTCTCCGGGTCCATTAAAATGTCAGATCAATTCTTTTTATTGCAAATCGACTCAAACATATAATTTCTGAAACACTTCTGCTCACATTGGTCTTTAGGCATCACTTTTCTGTCCCCAGGTGGTTGGCTTGTGTAAAAGACCCACAAGGGACATTAAACAGTACTCTGAGGCTCTGCACTTTGTATCATTTGGCTGTGAACTATACTGTACTTACTTGCATGAGTGACACTAAATATGTGGCTAACTACAATGAAGGATGGAAGTTTAAAAAGTTATTAGTCTCTTTGCTGAAATACTGATGTATGTTCTGCTTAATGACTGCTTGCTGTTAAAAAAAACTATTTGTTCAAGGCCAACGATGAATTATGCTTCAGGAAAGGATGTCTCGACATTTGATGACCTCAATCGATTGTCATACAAGCTCAAGACATTTTTGAATAATTGGGATCAAAGTCCCCAACAAAACTGAATGCCAGTGCTGTCTGTCTGTGTGTGATCTTACTGATCCATAGTTCCTCTTTGATCCATTCAGTTTCACCGCCTTTCTTTCAAAATCCAAGTCAGCTTAGCACAGCTTGCACAACTATATCATGGATCATGAAAAAATAATTTTGTGATCTATAAAATATGTGAAAAAGTAACTTTTCTGACAGTTGCATCTTCTATCTTGTTTGTTGTGTGTGTTGGTTTGGTAACTGCGCTCAGACTTCCTCAGACTGCTTTCAACGTGGCAATTAAATTTTGCAGCAGTCAAAGCAAAACACAAGAACAAGATTTTGTGTAAATTTTGTCAACAAACAATTAAATGCAACTACGTTGAAATAAGGTAAGGATGGAATTTTTGTGCATATTGAAATATAAAGTAAAAATACTAGCATTATAGTAATTCTGCTAATTTCTTAGCTTGAAATTGTTGTCCACATAAATAAGATGTAAATTAAAGTCTGACTTTATGGGTTAAGCCAGACGTGTTTCCAAACAAATGGCAATGCAATGCACAGTTATGTCATACAGTCACAGAAATATTTTGAGCTTTTTTAGCCGAATCCTGTCTGTTGAATCAAGATAATGAGGCGAACTTGTACAAGATCTGGTTGGAACAAAATATCTGTTGCTGTCAAGAAAAATAGATATTATGAGAAATTTGAGAAGCAATCACAAAACAATGATACTGATTAAATATAGAATATTAGTTTAGCTTTTACTAACCCATTGATATACTGTCTTATCGGGTTAGGGTTTAGCATCAACAAATGCATTCTCCCTAATATTATTTAGTGGAATCCAAGAAAAACCTGCCTGTGTGGTGAAAAGTACATTTAACCCCCTAAAAAACTCCCTCTGACCAGGTGTTTTATAAGTACAACTTATTTGCTGTGTAGCATCAACATGAACATATGCATCATATCACCACCCACATAAAAAACTCTTCAGAATCTCTGCAGTTTCTGTTCCACATACAAGCCTCACAGCACAAGCTATTGTTGGCTTAAAATTTTATATCTTGTATATCGCTTTTTCTATGATTTTGCAATATAATAAAGAGCTGATAGGAAACTCTGGAAATAATGTATTAACAAGTAAATCCTCATACTTGTGTTAAGAGAAATTAAGATTTCCAAGTAGCCCATCATTTGTAAATAAGTACAGATGTGAGTTAGCTAACCTCACACATTCACAGGTTCACAGTCACAGACACACGTCTACTTGTGTGTGCTGTTCCACAGGATTAAAATGACAAAACAGCAAATCTTTTCCTCTGCCTGTAGGTTGTTTTTGAAGAATGCAGCAGAGATGCCTCAAGGATCTCTTTTTCTAACATCCCCTATTTCATGAACATACTCCATGTCAGCTAAATCAAAATTCCAAAGATTTTGTTCACATTCCCTGCAAAAACTTTTTCCATTACAGAGATGTCAAATTTCAAAGAAGTTGAGGACAAAATCCATCCGTTAGCGGATAGAAAGGTTTGTGGCCTTTTAACAGTTCAGAGCTTCAATGGCCAATTTCTGAAGAATTCTCAGTTGATTTCAGGAAGAATGAGGCTTCTTTCAGAGCAGCGTGGGGTGAAAGCAGTATTGATGCAGTCTGCCCTCACCGAGACAGAGAAGGTGGTGAGCGGGAGCCTTGCAGGAGGGTGGATGTGTTCCGATTGAGAGGACAGACAACACATGATAACTTATCAACAAGTGAGGTTCATCCCACCCAGTCACCCTAGAGAATGGGCTTCTTCCACAAGGATTTCTCCCCAGAGAGAGAAGCTACAAGGGAATTCTTTTAATCTCACAGGGGTAGAATCAGAATGGGACAACTAGCCACTGCCATTGTCATTCTGTAACTGAAATGATAGGCAGATCTCCAGTCATCATTATCACCTCCACACATACTGAATGTAACAAGAGAAAAAATATAAGTCATAACAAATGAAACATGTAGAAACCCACAGATGCTACAAAAGGGACATGACAACAAGAATCCAAAGAACAGAAAATTAAAAAAAAAGATATAAATAGATGGTTTTTGATGATGAGAAATTCACAAAGCAATGCAATTTGCAGCATTTTTTGCAAAGGTTTTACACACATAATGTGCTTTATATCTGCACCACATGTACAAAACACTGACTGCACACACATTCAAACAACTTGTTCCTATCTGAAGATGAAGATGTGATTAAGTATTCAGAGAAAACTTTTTTTCTCTGTCTTGTTGAAAATTTTTCAAAATCAATAAGCACTGTGGTTACTTTAACAACACAACTGCAAGACTGAAAAAAATAATCTTTTCCTTAGCTGATTTCAAACAAAGATCAGACCATTGATTTATTTTAAAGAACTTATTTTAATCAATATATCACAACCTCTGCACCTTAAGAATTTGCTTCAGAATCATTATCATGATCCAAATATTAAAAATGCAACTACAAGTAAAAATATTAGGGCAACCATCCCTCTAAATGTGTGTCTAATTTATTTTAAAGATGCCATTTCATTTCTAGGGCTATTTTAGGAGCAGATAACTTAAAGATGCAACTAATGCAAAACGATTGATGTGTGCAAAAACCTTGATGATGTTTCTCCACTTACTGTATACAAAAATATCTGCTAATATGATTAAGCTCACATTTCAGTGGCTCAGTGCAGAAACTCTCCGTCAATATATTTACTTATAATTACTTAGTAGAACCCACTTCTGCTGTGAATTAAAAAATCTGAGTATGAGCAGTTTGAAGGTTACATTTTATCCCACATTGGATTAGCATTTTAAAAATGCATTGAGGAACTTAATATTTAATTAAATATTTGTGCTTTTACCAACACTTTCAATCATTTAGAACACAGGTTAAATCATGAGTGAAAATGTGATAATGAACTGAGTTATTATTATTTTTTTTCATCTTAATGGCTTTCCTTTGCTTTGATGAAAACATCCATGAATTCAATCAGTGCAGCAGAGAGCACTGTGATGCTGCCAAACCAAGATGCAAGTTCTAGGACAAAACTCCTAGTGAGAATAAAAGCACATTAAAACATGCAGGTACTTTGAGGACTCGATTATGCTGCGACACGTTACTATTTAGCATGACTTGTAAAGAGGAGATTTCTAGACCAGATGGTGATTTGCTTGAACTATATATGAATGAACATATAGAAGTAATTATAGATGGCAAAAATAAACTCAGGAGATCTCTAAATGGGCTCAGAACCCTGATCTTTTAATCAACCAATCCTACAGACACTGTCCTGTCTTATGCAAATGTAATGCGCTTGTTGTTTAGTATTTCTGCTGTTGGTGTATTATGGCACTAAAAGACTCATTGGGCATATATTTCAAACACTTACAGACTTGACAAAGTGGGGTAATTCAATGCTTTGGGAAGTAAAAATGTTTAGTGAGTGTAAACCGAATCCACAGATTTGCAACGTCTGTGTTCCGACACTTGCTGGTGGGTATTTACAGTCTGCCCTTCAGTGTTCAGAAGTGTAGAATAAAAATACAATTATTGGATATTTTCCTCTCTTCAGGGTTTATTTATGCAAGGACATGCAGTAGGTCATTGCAAATCAAAAAATGAAGGTGAAAATTGCTTTAGCATTGTATCTTTCTTCCCATTTATATGCTTTAAAGCAGGGGTGCCCAAAGTCGGTCCTCGAGGGACGGCATTCTGCATGTCTATGTTCTCTCCCTGGTTTAACGCACCTGGATCAAATGATGGCTCATTAGAAGGCCAAAGAAGAACACTGACATGCCGAAAAGGTTGTTACTTTGGACACCTCTGCTTTAAAGGTATCACTAATACAAAATGCAATTCTTGCATGTCAATAAATAAGACATCTAGAATCAAAGTGTGTTTTTGTAATTCAATTTGAAATGTGAAACTAGTTGTATAGATTCACACACCAAGTGATGTATGTTAAACATTTATTTTTGATCACTTTGGATGTGGCCAACAATTCACAAATTACAAGACACAGTTTAACAGAAAATTTGAATGATCACTGAAAATAGATTTAGATTACATAAGTGTCAGCATATGTACTTTTTTAAGCAGGCGCAAAATTATACGATATGATATCAGCTTTACTATAATGCTTGCTAGCAAAGGGATACATGACATGTCCTTAAAATTTAATGGTACCTGGTCCAAAGATGATTTTGGACTGGATAGTGAAACAATACCAGCAACTTTATTCACCAAATCATCAGACTATAGAATCTTCATACTGGACCTCAAGCAATTCAAACTCTTTTTTTTCCTCCCCATGCTCTTTTCAGACTCTCTGACTTTGATTTTCAACTGAAATGCAAAGTTTGCTTTCATCTGAAAAGATTAGCTTGGACTACTGAGCAACAGCCTGGTCTTTTCTCCCTGAGTGCAAGAAAGGCGTTTCTGCTTCCAGAGTAACCTAACACAAAGTTCATGCCCTGAATACACCGGTGCTGTGTTGCTCTTAAAGCAAAAGTATTCAATAAGTTTCCTACTTATTTCCCTTAAGACTCTGCAACTATTCCTTTTGTTTATGCACAAACAACTATTAAATTTAGCTTCATTAGCTAGAAACCATAATCATAAAAGATTAAGAACAATATAAGCTTGAATTATATCGCTGAGTGTAGCAAACCTATATCAGGAGTTTCATTTTTTGGAATAGGAATGCTGAAATAAATTTGCTTTTCGAAAATGTCGTAAATTACTGAGGTGCGCCTGTGTGTTGTTATCATCCATTTTCCATGTGAAAACATATCTGCATGAAATGTCAATGCTTTGGGAGAAGTAAACGAAATATTAAAGGAATGATTTTCTAGCAGTTTGTAACAGAATGGATTTATTCCAGTTTCAACAGCCTAAATGTTTCCATTCAGCCTTCAGACAACATTTTAAACCTGTTCCTCCTCCATACTGTCAAAAGAAAAGACAAACTATTTCCATTAAATACCTCTACTTTGGTTAATGTGGCACAACACATACCACTTTACTAATGGATGTGCCTAACACTTTGAATATGCATTATAACTTTGCACAAAAAATTTAAAGAACATTTAGATTCATTCTTAGGTATGTCCTTTCTTTAGTGACACAATTTTCTGTTTTCACAATAATAATAGCAATAAAACTCTCAAGGCTTTAATATTCTTTCATCCAAAAGTTTGTTTGGATGTTGCAGCAGAAAAAAAGCGGAATATTTTTTCTCTGCTGGCCTCAAGCAGCGTCAGAGCGAAAGGTATCCAAAGAATTTAGCTGAGTTGAAATGAAGAAATTTCAGAATGCATCCAATAACATCCCAGTTTTTCATCCATTATATTAGGACGACAGTTTTTTAATCAAGCAACTCCGCCATGGTTATGCAGACACTAAAAGGAATTGAATTAAAAATGACAAAAAGCTGATGTCATTTGACCCTTATGGAGGCCTTGTTGCATGAAACAGTTGGAAGGAAATATTTACATAGCGTTAAGGATCCTTTAATAAATAATAGAAGGCTCATATTTCATAACTGCTCTTCAAATAAAAAAAAAAAATTTAAAAATTAAGATCCGAAAATAATGTTCTGCCTAAACTTGTCCATATTAAGTCAGAGTAAAAATTCAAAAGCTCATAACTGGTAGCTGGAGCTACATCAAAAAAAGAGACTGCAGTGTGATTTCAGAGTGTGGGTTTGCTATTGCGAAGGCTTTTTGCACTCTAACAATGGTGCACATAAATTTAGAAGGTGCTGTAGATCTTTTAGTAACAGAATCTCTTTTGCCATATCTTTGCAGAAGTGACAACTACTACTTTGTCTTTAGTTTCAACGCAGACACAACTCTTAAATTCTTAATCACGCTAATTAGGTGCAATTAGACAATGAGCATCTGAAAAATTCATGCAGCACTTAGCTTTGCCTTTCTTTTCCAACAGGGTGTAATTCAAAAGTGCTTAAGTGGAGAACTACAAAGTGCTTTTTGGTGTGGACAACATCTGAATGCAAAAAGCGTCCTATTACAGGCAGTGGTCATTCTGAAACACACTCACAAGCATTTTCAAAGGCATAATGCGCAATGTGTGGTCTCCACAATGTCACGGTGGTACGAAAGCGAGTGTTCAATATCATGTTGTCAGTGATATTGAAAGGAAAACACAAGATACAAAGTGGCAAACTGTCAGCACAAAAGGTGGGGTGACCATCTGAAAAACCTGGCCCACTTAAAGCTTCCTCAGTGATGAGCTACACTCCCAGCACAGGCACAAAATGAATGGATCTGTTAATAGTGCTGTTCCCATATTGTAATACCATCTGTTCCATGACAGGCCGTTGAGAGCTTTGCCATCATTTTCACTGGCCAGAACGAATTTTCATGCACCCTTTTCTTTTCTTCCTTCTTCCTCTCTTTCTTTCTTTGCTTTTTTGCATTTTGTGAAAGTAAGACACATTTTCCTAAGATTGAGTACCCACATATGCTGAAATACTCCACAAGCTCAAATAGCAGCTACATTACAGTATGAGTTCACTCATCATCTCCAAATCCCTGTGCAGTGTGATGCAAAAGCATTCATTCCTCTTTGAAGTTTTTTTTATTTTTTTTAACGTTTTGTCACAATATAGAAATGAATAGAAGTTGAATTATTTTATGCTCATAAACTAGTAAATAACTGGGAAGTGGAAGCAAAAATTACACATGTAATATATAATTTCTTTACACAAATCTGACAATTTTGGAATGCATTTGCAGTCAGCTTCCTTTGCTCAATCATAGAGTTGTAACAAAATGTAACTGGTTGAATAAATTGTTCTGCAAAATTTAGGTGTGTTTGTAATTTACCACACCTAAATCAAATATTTAGATCATTAGGAGCACTCTTTTGAACTTGATGACATGCCAAGAAAGCAATTCATCATTTGATTCGGGTGTGTTGGAACAGGAAAACATCTAAAAGACAAAGACCTCCAGCCTTCAAATTTCAAGGACTGGCGTTCAAAACTTTGGCTGTAGATCACAGGTGTCAAACTCCAGTCCTCAAGGGTCACTGCCCTGCATTTTTTAGATGTGCCATAGGTACAAAACACCGGAATGAAATGGCTTAATTACCTCCTCCTTGTGTAGATAAGTTTTCCAGAACCTTGCTTATGACCTAATTATTCTATTCAGGTGTGATACAACACAGGCACATCTAAAAGTTGCAAGACACCGGCCATTGAGGACTGGAGTTTGACACCCCTCCTGTAGATGAAGGGGGAAGCTTTTGGGGTGTTCAGGAAAAGAATCAGTTTTGGAGGCTACACAAGACTTGAGACTCGGAAGAAATTAATTCTCCAGCGGGAAAATTATCCTAAACATCTCATTATCCAGATGTGTAAATCTGGTAAAGACACACCACAAAATGCTTGAAGATGTAATTGACTCAGGGCTGAATATAAATGCATGTTTTAGTCAAAAGACTTTAATTGTAAATCTTTAAGTAATTATGCAAAATCTTCTTTCCACATTACCATCATACACTGCTTTGTGCTAGTCTATCACATGCTGTCCATAAATGTGACTGAGTTCAAGTAGCAGCTATTACTTTATGTGTCCAGTCTATGCCTTTGCATGTTTATGTTTGTCCTTAAGTTTAAATTGAGTTTTCTGTGAAAGTATCTTTAAAAGCTGCAATTTATTGACCGGGTTTTAAATGGCTCCTATAAGGGAAGACTAATGTAACTATCCTACAATGGAATACCTTATGGGTTTGTCTGTATATTGTGAGTGCCTATGCTTGTTTGTATCTTAATAGGAACCACTCAGTGCTTATTGTTGTCCCTGTAAACACAAGAGGTCAATTTTTCTTCATTCCTGTATTGAATTGAAAACAGCTCAAAAATAGATTCTTGCCACCCATCTTATAAACATAATTTGTTGACGGAAAAGAAAAATATATTAGGCGTCTGTGCAGTGTGAGATAAACAAAAATACTGGTATTACCTGAATACAATAGGCATTGATAGGTTGTTTGACCTCATTTTCAGAGGCTAAACTGGGACAGCTGGTTGGTTACAAAGAGTTTTTTTTTCTTATATTCCTTTTATTTATTATTCCCAGTAGCTTCGAGCAGCTCAATATGTGAATGGTGCATTTACTGAAATGTAGATTTGTTTTTAATCTTCAGTGGTTTAAACAGACTTAATGCAACTTGCATGAAATTTCAGCTGTGATTTCGCAGCATTGATTTTAATTTGGATTTGTTTAACAAACTAGATAGGCTAAATCAATTTCTTTTATATAGTTTTAGTTGGAAATTAGGCTATTCTTAAGATGCCTCTTCCAGGGGATTAAACCCATTTTAAAAAGAATGGACACACTGAACTCACCAGAGAGGTCATGATTAACATTGTTAAAAGAATGGTTAGGTTGTACAACAGCGCTCCCAAATTGGGAGAGTTCAACAGAACTACAAATGTACCAAAATTTCTCCATCCCCTTAAACTGCAGACATAGCAAGTAGGGCAACTGATGACTGTGAAGAGGTTGCACAGTTCCACAATGCAGGTGAGAGAATCTGTCAACTGGGCAGCTATTAGTCGTGCAGTCCACAAATCTCCCTTTTATGGAAACCCAGCAAGCCATTGTTGAGAGAAAGCCATAAGGTCCTACTTTCAGTTTGCTAAAAGCTTTGCACATATGAGCTCAATTTAACCTCTTTGTCCTAACAGCAAGCTGCTGTGCTAGAACTGTGGAAAAATAGGAAAACATATGAAAGATGGTTATCTTGGTGAATGTTGCAAACACGATGGGATTTGCATAGACTGGAGTCTATGTTCATAGCAAACATAGACTCCAGGTAATGAGTCGCCTGACCAACTTCTTGAAAGGAAATACAATTTTATATTTTTTATCTCCACAACAATGTATTATTTAAAAAGTTCCTATTGGTCAACATATGCTGTTTTTGCATTAAAAACAACTTACTAACAGTTTTTTAAACAATTTAACAACCTTGTTACCTTATATGATATTTTATGCTGAATTAAACTTTAATGGTCACCTAATCTTACAGACATAGAGACACTGTGACACTCCAGGCTCCAGGCTACATGGTATGAATTATGCATACAGTTATATTGTGGAAATGATACGTTTGTGATTAGTTGTACCGCCTGTATGTAGTGGGAAATTAACAGTGTAGAGATGCTTTTCCTCTAGCAGCCACACTTTTAACTATTTTCTGTTGCCCTCGCACATAAAACACAAATAAAATATGTCCAAGTCGGTTTTATTTATGTTTCAAAATATAACATTTTCACAAAGTATATATATATATATATACTGCTAAAAAAAAACAAAGGGAACACTCAAACAACACAATATAACTCCAAGTACATCAAACTTTTGTGAAATCAAACTGTCCACTTAGGAAGCAACACTGATTGACAATCAACAATGATTTTGTTGTCAGCACATTCAACTTTGTACAGGACAAAGTATTCAATGAGAATATTTCATTCATTCAGATCTAGGATGTGTTATTTGAGTGTTCCCTTCATTTTTTTGAGCAGTGTATATATATGAAGGATTTTAAGATGTAATTAGCTTCACTAAAGGGTGCCAATAAATTTAGAGAGCATGGTATGTCCTGTTCTGGATTTTTTCTTGGCTATTTCCAACATGGTCAGACTAGAAGTATTGATTGCGGCAAAAAAGCATTTCTCTGCATGAGTGGTCTTACTAAAGTGAAAACAGCTGACAGCCAAACTCTTGTTAGAGCAGAAGTGTTGTGGGCAGCTGAACTGCATGGTAGACAGAATGCTGAAGACATACAGAAACTCTAAGAGACCCACGGAGAGAACGTTGAAGTTGACTCTCCTTAATGCCATATTTTTCCAACAGTAGTATATGCATGTTTAACCCACAAACCAATTATATACAAGGCATGAATTATGGAAGATCTACAAATAAGACATGAAGCAGCTTATCAAAAGTGCAATTACCATTTGAGGGACTGTGTCATATCATTTACTACTCCAACATAATCAGTCTGCAAGACAATTCTAAACTTTTTTTTATTTAAAATGACTAGATGTGTTAATGGTAACATGATACAGTGACAAATAGACATGTGCTTAATTAAACTGATGCCCCCCCCCTGTTCTCTTGTACTTCTGCAGGGACGGCAGAGCAGTCGGAGGGTTGAATGATGCTCGACCCTGCCTGTAAGCATTAATTGTACGGTCTCACAGAGTCTCCCTTGACATGAGGCGGAATATTGCGAGCGGGAGCAATGGACCGTGTCATTTTAATGTCCAATTTCAGCTTGAGCTCAGACCTCCTGCCAACCAAATCAATTGCTTTTTTACTGCTGGGCATTTGTTGATGAGTTATATCATAAAGAAGAAGCAATAAGCCTTAATCAGGACCTCATTGTTCTCATCTTGGGAGTACCAAGACATCTAGTGTGTAGCTCTAGGATTCACTCTCATACCTTTTTTACCAACCTATGCAGCTAATGAGATTACAGTCATTATTTTCTATATTAAACTTTCATGTACCAAGTAAAAAATGCACAACGTATTTTAGAAACTACAGATATTCTCAGAAGAGAAAAAAGAGAAAAACTGATGTACCTTTGTGAAAAAGCCTGTTTTACTTGTGTCTTCTCGCTGGACAATAATAACTCTTTCTTACTTACTGTTTCACAAATGGAAATGGTGATGCAATATGATCACAGCACCGATGCCCGCCAGGCTACAAACACCGCAATAAGCAGTCTGACAGACACTGATATAAGTTATCTGATGAGACAAAACAAACTAGATACTCCAAAGCTGATTTCAAGCTGTGCGGAACTGCAGCTCATTCAGGGAGAAATAACCTCAGAACAAAGATCTCAGATGAGCCAAGTGCATTTTAATTAGATTGTTTGTTTTAATTAGAGTGATGGCTTTAAAATTACTGTTTCACATAAACAGTGTGAGTCATAGAGAGCTTACTGTAGGGTTGAGAATGAGGTAAAATGATTAAACAGTTTGGCTAATCAACAAATTCTTAGATTGCAATAATGACAGGACAATGAACAAAGCACCGCAAAGAAATCAGGAGGAGCATTGTGATGAGCATTGATGAACATTTACCCACTTTCTGTAAGTTCACTTGCCTTTTTCCAAACAAAACACTCTGCATTGTGTTCATGAACTACAGAAAACTCATAAAACTCAGTACGTAGGTGTGAATCAGGATCTATACAGCTGTGGTGCCAAGTATGGCACCACTAATGCATGGTTTATAGCTTTCTTATACCAATTTCTATTTTATACCACTCTGCCACAAAAGCAAGATTTGATAAATGCACAAATATTTGAAGATGGGTTTTTTTTTCTCTCCAATCCTTTATTTACATAATTACCCACGAGTGAACTCTGTTTTCTAATTTGATGATTCCTGAAGACATTTAGTTGCACCACCAATTTAGTGGTATAAGAGTAAAGATGACAAAAACAAATACAGATATTTGAGGAAAAAATAAATTATGTATATTTTTATAGAGTGAGGAAATAAGGAAAAAAAAAAGGTGTACGAATACTTTTCCCAGGTACAAAACAGAAAAAGAAGGAGTATTTATATGATATAAATCCTATGGAGAACAATTCTATTTTATTATGAAGATCTACTTTCAACATGATTATTATGCAAAGAAAAACAAAAAGACAACATAAAATAAATGCACTAAAGGCTACATTTACACTGGCTGCTTTAAGTCACCAGTCAACATGAAAGAAAACACCAAACCCAAATGAGCCTCTGTGCAACATCGACCTTATGTTCTCTGCAGTTGCAAACAGGGAATATTCTATTCCTCTAAAGTGAGTTTGATGTACAGTCCTGGGAGTTTCCCCAGACTGGAGCTGAAAACCTGTTCTCGGGAATAAATTATGTCACAGCAAAGTAAAATCTGGACCCACTAAAAGGCTAAGTTCCCACCAGAGATGAAGTGAGACTTTTTCAGGTTTATATAAAAAGATGAAATACATGTTTTAGAAACTTCTTTATGTGGGTCTAGACTAAGTACATTTCATCAAGTAAAACTTCAAGTTCTGCCTTCCTCAAGTATGTGTAAATTATTATGCCATATATAGTGCATTGAAGGGTGTGGGACAGAAGGTTTAAAATACAATAGTCACAACTTCACCATTTTGGTTTTGTCTCCCTGCTTTGTTTGGCTGATATTCTTCAGAAGAAAACTCTGATGGTGCCGTCTATTCAAAGATCCCATTTTCAGTGACTTCAATGTAAATGGTTCTGCTCTGGTGCAGTCTATGGTCTGCATTGCATAACATGAGATCAAGTAGCAAAAAAATTGGATCTTTGTGGTGATTCACTATGCTAAGACACTCCTACTCGCTCAGATGGATTGTTTTTGACCAGGAACTGTGTATTTCTGCAGATGACAAAAAGACCACTGTGAGGAAGGGAAGGAGCTCAGTTTTTTCCACTGATTATCTGTCTCATATTGTCATGATATAGCGACAGTTTTAACAAATATGTTAAAAAAAAAAAAAAAACACATCTTTGTAAAAGGTACTGCAACTTTAAGCAGGAGAAGAAAGTAAAAACAGAAGAAGCTGGTAGGGGGGCATCATTTTCAAGAGATGATATATCAGAATTGCAATTTTGTTGATGGAATAACATTAAAGAGATCCTAAGGATGTACCCCCTCCTTCTGCTGAACAATCAGAGGGCTATTAGTCGACTTTTGCAATGCATATGCTTGCAGCAAACCCAAACACCCCCAACTACACTTTCAATCTATCTCTCTGGGGCTCCTATTTACAAGTTTCTGCCCTAAAGATGTTGTGTGTATCTTTGCAAAGAACAAAATAAGAGCGATACTGTCTTTTCAGAGCTGAATGTAGAGCTACAAAAAATATGATAAATATAATATCTGGTTCAAGCATGGTCTAGAAAAGTTTTCCCTGTGTTTGTTTTCAATAAATAAATCATATATCATTTGACTGGGTGCACAAAAGTTATTATGTACCACAGTTTAGAAAATGCACATGCATAATTTAAACATACTATGGATGTAGTACACACACATTTCCACCTAGGAAACAGATTTACACCTGCAACAGGAGCTAATTTGCAAATATTTGAATAGGTGTCCTTTTGAGAACAAAATAAAAGCAGACACACAGAGAGGAGAGAAGATCATTATTTTTTTACCCTGCTGGCCTGCTTGAAGCAAACAGAAATGTAAGGGCACACAAGAGGACCTTTGCTGCTTTGCAAGAGTTGAAATTACTGCCAGCTATGGAGGACTGAAAATTTGATGGAGGAGAGGAACTAACTTTTGATGAAGTAGGTGATTCCGATACTTAGAAGTGTCAACAGATAATGATACCAGTAGTAAACCTAATAAAGAGCAGTGCAGCTTTCCCAGAAAGAAACTTTTGGAGGTGTGAAAGCAAAGGATGGGAGAGTTTGGGAGACAGTTGTAGAAAGATGTTAAAAGATGCAGAAAGATACTGAACAATGCATTGCCATGTTCTACAAGATGCTTGACCTGGCAGTTAGAGCTGCATGTGTTGTATATGCCATGCATTGGGTTCACCAAAGCCAGGACTAAATTGACTTTAAACATGAGGAACTTCTGCAGTTTTTAATGCTGCCAAAGGCCATGACTAAAAAGCAATGCCCTAACCTGGTCTGCTACAGTAGACACATTGTCAGGGGCAGACGCTCTATTGCAGGAACTGCAGCACAAAATTATGTGCAGTTTGGAACAAATACACCTATTGCTAGTAGAGAAATGAGAAAAACTGGGTGTCTGATGAGCACTAAATTTAAAACTTTGGCTGCACATAGATTGATCAGATCAGGCTCAGAAGGTAAGAATTTGTCCTGTAACCAGATGTTGCTGGTTTGAACCCCTGCTCTGGCCGTCTCAGTCATTGTGTCCTTGGGCAAGACTCATTACCTGCCTCAGTTGCTGGTGGCGGCCAATTCTATTGTATCCTGCCAGCTGTGGCTGCAGTTTAGCTCACCACCATCAGCATGTGATTGGGTGTGAAGGACTTTGGGGTCCTCTGCGAGTGCATGTCATTTATCCTTCATGCAACCAAGTTGTTGCATGTTTTTGAAACTGCTTTGAGATTACATTAGTTATGAATTGATTCCACAACAAAATTACTAAATAAATTGAATTGAAATACCCGAACTTGTTTTTGTTTTTCAGTTGAATTGTTCAGTCAAAATTAGTGTAAAACTTTATATCCTCTGTTTCTCTGGTGAACAGCTCAGGTTTTTCCACTCTAGAGTTTTAAATTGTACATTTCTTAGCACTCTTCTTGGAAAAGTTTTTCTTTTTTTTTTTTTTCTCAGAATGACCAGCACTAACCTAGGGGATTCGTAAATACTTTTTACAATGTGCTTACAGTTTCTTCTTTTAAAGATGGAAATATTGTTTACATTATGAATTATTTGTGAGAACTGTGCTTTAAAAATGTGGATTTGTCAGGGCAAGTTGGTTTATTTAAAAGTTTTTCACATCTACATTTCCCAAAGATGATAAAGAAGAAGATGGAAAAGGATTTTTGAGGTTGTATAATCTCCATTGAATAAGTATACAGTCAGCTGGACATTCATGTCCCAGTCATACTTCCTCCATCCATTCAGCGAAACGTTTGGGTCACATGTTGTTAAATATCATAAGAGCTCATTTTCAGAAAATATGTTTGCTTTCATTTTTTATGTCTGGCAATGTTCCAGTCAAGAGGCCATAAAAATAGGATATATATATAGTTTGCCATTTTGCATTTGTACTCATTGGAGAAATGCCCAGCT
Source organism: Poeciliopsis gracilis (assembly GCA_911649635.1). Classification (NCBI taxonomy): domain Eukaryota; kingdom Metazoa; phylum Chordata; class Actinopteri; order Cyprinodontiformes; family Poeciliidae; genus Poeciliopsis; species Poeciliopsis gracilis. The sequence continues at coordinate 17,925,568 of CAJVRI010001532.1, forward strand.
GACTTTTACCCATGAAAGACCATGAGCTGTATCAGCCTAAGAACAAGCTCTATTAGGAGGGAAATAGGAGAGGTGGCACGGTTAATGGGTTTGACATCAGTTTTCACCTGGGAGTTGAAATTCAGCTGGACTCTCATCGTTCACACATTTTTTACTCTCGGTATCAGAAATTCATCATTCATGTCTGTTATTAGTTTATTAACCTTTTTGTATCCAACAGTGACAAAAATGGTAATAGGTGTGATTAAATTATATAAAAATACTTACAGAAGATGGATGTTATTTAACCATTTTATGATGAGAGAAAAACTAGACTTGGACTTGATGAGGCATATTTGGTTTTAATGTTAGGTAAATCACAATTTTACAAAATAGAATATTAAAATACTGACAAAGAAATACAAAAACTTTTACTCTAGAAGATAAATAAATTAGGATATGGAGAATAAAAATGAAAGCACATTATTGAAGGTCTTGGTGTGTCTTTCAGGTAGACACAAAAGAAAAAAAAAAGATTTATCCGATTCCTTTCAGGTAGGTGTAGAAAACCTCCCACACAGGATTTCTATGCACTGTTTTTAAGTTTCTGATTCCGTGTGTGTTTACAGACCCTGACTGTCTGAACTGCTCAGAGACCTCTTAAGGACATTAAAGAGAGATAGAAGAGGGAGTCTTGGTTTCAGAAACACAAGGAAATGGGTCAGGTATTAAAAAACAGGAGCTTTAAATCTTTATGACGAACAGAAGACGTCTGCTGGCAGCAAACTGCTCATCTGTTCTTGTGGTTTCACTGCAGCATAAAAGGGTTTTAAAGAAGAAAAAAAATGACTCTGAGAACAATTCTTGCTGTATTATCTTCAACAGAATGAGAACAGGGTATATTGTAATGCACAGAAGAGAAGCTCTTCATCATCACTTACCCACACTGACAGGCCACAGAATTAATTTCACTCCTTGACGAAAATGACACTCCTCATTCTTTTCTCCCAACACATTTACTCTGGATATAATTCAATACATCCTGAAATTATTTAGAGCAACATATCCGGTGTCACTGCGGTTTCTTTTTTCTTATTTAATACAATTAAGTTTGACTGTAAAATGAAAATGAGTTTCTTATTAGGAAAACCTAATAGGGGTAGTGTGGCTGAGTCTGTGAGTGTTAGAGTGATGCTCAACAGGATCCCCTCTAGTCTCATGATGTTAGACAATTTAGTGGAAATACGTCTGCTACATGAAGATAAAAGGGAACAGAGACTCAACATCATTAAATGAAAGCTAGTGGATGAGCTCAGTTGTCAGACAATGTTAGTGAGATGACGATAGGCCTTTGGGGATGCAGGTGACTGTCATCACACACCTCAAATCAAATGGAGCTCATTCATGTGGAGCCAGACTTAATAAACCATAAAGCAGTAAGGCAAAGCACACAATACCTGCTAATGAAGTATACCCTGAAAGGCATATATATATATTTATTTTCCCACTTGTGCTTGATTTTATTTAGATATAATAATGCATTTGCATGCAAATAACTAAAGTCTTGTTGTTGTGATTAGAACAAACAGAAAAGGTGATGCAAGAAATGCAAACTTTTCAAAATTACAATGCACAAAGCACAGATCTACTATCTTTGTGATGTGCCTGCTTTTGAAGAGATAGTTCCAGTTTTTAAAGGGGGCGAGATTTTATGCAAAACAAACTTTTACATGTTGTTGCAACATAATTACTGAAGTGTTGTCTTGATTCTTCATGCATATTTAAGAAATGTTTGAATCTCCCATATGGCAGCCATTCGGGGGGTGCCCAAACAATTGCTCTCACAAGAGCCATTTTGTTTTCCATAAAACCTCTCTAGCTGAGCTTCCAGCTCACAGAAACCCACAGTTCCTCCAGACTAGCAGCAGCAGCAATTGGCAAACACCTAGAGGAACTGTAAATCTTGTGTTCATATCATGCAAACTAAACTACTTCTTAGTTCAATGCATTTAGCAATTAAAAATTACTTAATGAAAAGCACTGCTGGGTGTTAGAACAGTAGAAGCTTCTTAGACAGACACAAATCTCAAGACATTACTTTTTAAAGTAATGATTGATGAATGCAACAGGTTTATGTCAACTGAAGGTAACATAGTTACTTAACTGTGTAATTCAATGGCACAATGTGCCTGGAAAATACATAATACTGCCCCTTGAAGTGAATTTCTGAAAAATATAGATGAAAATTTCTATCAGTCTATCCAGCTGTTTGTGGTTGCAGGGAATTGATGCTTTTGTCCACCAGCTCTTATTTGAGAGTTGGAGTCTACCCTGGAATGGCTGCTAATTCATCACAGAGCAGCACAGAGACACACAAGACAAACAATCAGGCATGCAGACAATCACTCATGACAATTTAGAAAGCCAAATTAGATTTACCCTCTTGGCCTGCGTAAGGAAACTGGAGTACCCAGGGAGGAACCATTCATGCACAGACATGTGCGAACTTCATGCAGAACAATGTTAGATCGGATTTTACTCCAGGATATGGCAACAGTGCCAGCAACACATAAAACATTTTATGTCTGATCCCTGAGCAAATGTCTGTTGAACAAATAGAAAAGATGAAAGATCCTTCATATCAGACAATGCATAAATTGTAGTTGAAAGGGTGAAAAAAATTAAACGATGTCTAAATCTGGTGGAAACATGATTGTGGTAGAAAAAATGGGCTAATAGTCCCTGGCTTCCAGCAAAAATCAGAATAAGATGGAGCTCATCATTATTTGGAATTATCAATGGCTATTGAGTTACAGTAACTATTCCTCATGAAAACACTGAATGGAATCAGCTATACAGCATCTCCTATTAAGAGATTTAAAGAGATTTAAAACAAAAATCTCTCCTATTAAGAGATTTTTGTTTTCTTTAGCTTTGCTCTACCTTGCATATTGTCCTAAGACATGTTTGACGTATTCCTCCACTGATCTTTTGCCTTTGGATTTAAACAGCAGGAACATTCTTAAAGACATATGCAGTTTTTATGGAAATCATTTTTAGTAATTTCATTCTAGCCTCATTATATACTCATTTCCAGCCCACCAACAGACTAACATTTTACATTTGAATTAGAATTATTGACTCCTGTGTTCCTGCAGGCATGTGCCGTCATATATCAGCGACAAAACTACATTGTTAGATCAAGGACATCATTGAAAATCTCATTATATCACAATCTTTTCTTTTCATCTCTTAGCTCAGTCAGACTGTATCTAACTTAATGAAACACAATAACTTAAGTCTCAAGTAATTTATTCCACTTTTCCTCCCATAAAGACTTGAAGTGGCTTGTCTCTTTTTAAATATTTCTGCAGCTCCTTTATCATCATTAACATGAAATAACCCACTCCACAGTCTTTCAGTAAAAGCTCTGTGTCTAACCTGAGTCCACAATGTGAGGATTACACTCCTTGTTTAAAGGAATAATGACCAACTCAATTTTTTACATTTTGGTTATGTTAGAACCACAAAGTTTATTATACCTTATAAAATTACAAGTTGAAGTGTTTTGCAAACATTATGAAGCTCAGGTATGTCTGGGTTTTGGTTTAAATTCATGTTTTCATGTAGTTTTAGTACTTTAGGTTTAATTTCTTACTTTTTCTTGTATTCTGTTCTCTGTGTATTCTAGTTTATCGTATAGATCAGTGTTTGCCTTCCCCCTTGGTTTGTTGTTTTGTGCATAGTTTAGTTTCCACTGAGTTAATTATTCACCTTTTCTCTGTTTCCTGGATTTGCTTTCCACCACAGTTGTTCCAAATCCCCACGATTAACTCATCTGCATTCAGCATCATCCTCCACCCTTTCCTTTGTGGATAAAGTCTCTGGTTATCATTGTTCATTACTGGTTCCTCCTGCTACTTTGTCCAATCTCCATACCATCCATCCATCCATCCATTTTCCGTCACCCTTCTCCCTAACGGGGTCGGGAGTTGCTGGTGCCTATCTCCAGCTGCGTTCCGGGCGAGAGGCGGGGTACACCCTGGACAGGTCGCCAGTCTGTCGCAGCCAATCTCCATACCTTGTTTGCTTTTTTTAAAAATAAATTGTGTAAGTTTTCTGTTTGTTTATTAAATAAACGCTTATCATGCTTATCCCATGCTCCTGTCTGCATTTTAGTTGCATTCACCCACAAAACACAGCAATCTGCCCAAGAAAATATGCTTATGCTCATGGTTGTTATGTGACAATATGCAAAATAGTGATACACTTTGGTGACATTTTGAATTATATTCTATGATAACACATAATTGTACATATGTAGTAATAAAAATGAATTAATACCCTATAAATATAATCTAAAGTTCTTTTAAAGGTTTGCAGGGATTTAGAGGATCAGAAGAAGATTAAACAGAAATCTATTGATGTTTTGGGTGAAATTACAAATTTAAAGACAGCTTTCTGCCTCTTTGGATAAAATGTCACTCTTGTGCTCATACAAGGCTGTTCAGGTTGTTTGCTCTTCATTATGTTTGGTTTCATTTTCAGGGTGGGAAAGTGTCTTCTCACTAGAGATAACTATATTCTGTGAGAGCATGTTATAGATATTGGCAAAAGGTACTTGGATGATTTTCATCTAAATATCTATGCTGTACAGACACCATTTGTTCAACTCCTTCTGAAATGAAATACCATATTTATTTCAGCTAAATTTCTGAAAACTGTATTTTCCTTCTAATTGTTTGTGTATTTGACACAAAAACATTCACAGCTGGAGAAGTTTTTATGATTTGAAAGTCTGAATTGAATTGAAGTACTTTTGTAGCTCAGAGATGAAACTGTTAAAGGAGATGAAGTACCCTAAAGCCAGAAGACATTTAACTCTTGATAAAGAATCAAAGTACATTGTCACCTGCTCTTTCTGTGCAGCATAAAAAAAAGAAAAAAAAGAAAGGTAGGACTCTTTGTATTTAATTTGAGGTGAAAAGCACTATTTAAATTATTAGATCATTTTAAATTCTGCTCTATTTTTTAATCACAGCATCCATGACCTGCTTCCAGAAGAAGCAGAGCAGACTTTTTTTGACAACGGTGATGCATTTCTGCCAAATTAATGCTGAAATCTACAATTTCAGAAAACCAAAATGTATTCCTCTAAATTCAATAGCTAGAAAAAAAGGGTTTGAATTAAATCAAGTGCTAATTGTACGAATATTTAGTGTTGACAGTGGGGATGTATTGTTCATAAGGTATTATTATTCTCACCCTTCAGAATCTAGAAGGTGCAGTCTTGGAGAAAAACAGGTTCGACAGCTTAAAAGCTAATTACACTCTGAATTTCTTTAGTCACTTTGTTGTTTCCTGAATCCTGCAGAGCCTTTTCGATTGTATTGTACTGAGATTGGCATTTTGCAGGAGCTCACCTTTCTAGTAAAGGTTCCTTGAACCGACACAGTCATAGTGACAAGGTCTAATTTTACCATCACTCTATTATCCTATTTTAATCATACAAAATATATATATATATATACATAGGTTAAATAGCAAAAGCTATATCTTAAATAAACTGGTCATAATGATAATTACTCACCACCATGTTTTAGAGACATCAGACTTATGTTTTACTGAAACAAATATAGCATATTTTGTTTTTATTTTATTTTCCTCCATATACATTCTTCTTCATTTGATCGCACAATCTTTTTTTGTTTGATAAAAACAACTTGCACGTTTAATATCTTCTGAGAACATGAGTGTAAAAAGGCTGGTTGTTTCTGATCGGATAAAAAACAAAATGTCCGCTGTGAACTGAAGATTTTTGTGAGAACCTTCAGCTTCTCTTAGAGAAAATTCACACTTACTTTCTCTGAAGGAAGTAATCTGGTTGCCTGCTGTGTATGCTGGGTGGTCCGGCTGTTGCATATCCGTCTTTGTTTTCCATTTAATTCTGCAAATGTTGTTCTCCAACCATTGTACAGTACCTGTTGCTAAATAAAACGCAAATCTTGAATTGTATTTTGTTTAAGTTCTAATAATTGACATACTCATATTAGATAGACTGGATAAGATTTAAAAATGGGTGATAGTCTTGTAATTTGAAGTCCCAGTGTTTAAATGTAATCTGAATGGACTGTTTTTAGCGTAAAATGTATGTCCACATTATCTGTCAGAATCTGTTTTATTGCTGACTATACATTATGTGTGCTTGGATGTTCCTTTCTTGTCATTTGAAGCAACACTGAGTTTCTATGCACCACAAATCTGGAACAAACTTCCAGAAAACTGCAATACAGACATACACACTGACTTCCTGTAAATCAAATCTGTTTACATTTGACTTTGATTAGTATTGTATTTGCTTGATGATTTTGGCATTTGACAAAAAATATATGTTTATCGCTGGTTTCATAATTGGTTATTGTCATACAATGTAAACCACTTTGAGCTGAAATGTGGTATACAAATATACTTGACTTGTTCATGCTCTATAGCCAGAAAGCATTCTTTATTGAAACTGTGCTTAGTTTCTTCATTAAATTTAAATTATTCGATTCATTTTTAATTAAATAAATCAAACATATTTCACGTTTAACATGTACAGTGGATCAGAGCAATACATTTCTTCCAAATATAATGAGAACTCTGAAGTTCTCATTATATTATTGACACACTCTTACTGACCTCCATAGATCAAATGTTACATCCAGACATCCACGTGATATGGAAAAGCAACTGCTAATATCTGCTTATTCATGCAGGTATTTTGACTTTGAAGTTCCTCTCTAATTGCCATTTCCTTTTGAAGTCATGGTAAATTAAATGCTCAGCTTAGATTTCTCTTGGACTCATTTCATTCCTGGAACAGTTGGTTGTTATCTTCCAACCCCGTTCCCACCTGTTAGGAAAGTCCCTGGGGTCCAACATCATCCGTCTTAGATTTTGTTGCCGTACAATATGCTAATTGAGGGATGCAAATATGGTGCCTGTGGATCATACAAATATGTGTGAGACAAGGTGAGGTAAGGTAGAGAAGGATGGAGAGTAAAGAAGACAAATTATGGTGCAAAGGAAGTAGCTATAAAAGCAGGAATAAATGCGGAACTGGACACTGTTAATTTAAAGGACGTGACTAATTCTCATTGCTTGCAATTCAGCAAATGGTGAAAGTTTAGTTTCAGGGGACCTAGGTGTAGTTCACGTTAATATATGATTTCTTTTAAGAAATCATAAATTTATCATTAAGAAGAACCTTCCTGAAGTAGAAATTCCTGCTGGGAAAATCAAAGTTCACCAAGCAATTCCTAATTTTAACATCCGATTTGATTACATGTGGACTGCAGTGCCGGTGGTCAGTTCTGCTGTCATTCTGCAGCAGCAGACTGAAAGTTCCAACATCTCTCCCTAACATTACTTCCCTCTTCTTCACAAATCATTACATGTATGAGAACAATTATTCAAATTCAGTAATAATGTCATTTGGCAACTACTAGTGACTTTAAAGGCAGCCAATAGCTACATTTCCTGTTTTGGCAGAACATATCGGCAAACTAAGAGCTGCCCAATCTGTAAGGCTGCCGACTGCTGATTTACTACTCAAAAGCCCAACTAATTAACTACCTAACTTTAGCTGAACAGACTCCTGGTACTACAGTGCTGAGAGCAGAAATGTGGCCACCTTGATTTTCAAAGTAAATTCTCCTTAGCTGAAATAAGCTGATTGATGAATCCTTGTCAAGAATGCATAAAATAAACTGATGTCAGACAGAATAACTCAACACAATTATCTCTGAATTTAAAAAGCAAATCAAAATTACATTATTATGCCTTTTAAAATCTATATGTCTGATATTTATTTTTTTGAATGAAGTCATTTTATGTTAAATGTTTGTTAATCATTGGTAGCAATACCACAAAGCTAATGTCATGAAAGTGAATTCTCAATCTCTTGTCAAACTATTCCTGTTTGAGACTCTTAATATGAAGTAAGAGGGAAATTTGTTCTTGAGTTATCAGCATGTTGCACTGACAAAGTTGCCTAACTAAGAAAGACAGCATCTGTTAAAAATCTGTTATCAGAGTTTCAAATTGCAGTCACAGCTTTTAATGAGTCTGAACTGCCTTTGATCCTGTCTAGTTCAAAATTCAAAGATATATAGTGGTTAAACAGTGAAATAACAAATGCATTTTGATGTTTCTACATCCTATTTAAAAAAAAAGCAAAAAAAAACAAAACACAATCCTAGCCCTTTTGACCTCTTATTAATCTTGAGTTGTTTTTTTCTGCATTAGGACCTTATGAAAGCAGGCTTGAAAACAACAATCCATGGACTTCAACTGTTCTACGCTGATTAAACACAGTTTGTGATTTGCTCAACCTTTTCTTTTGCTCAAAAAATGTTTTAGTTCTTCCAAAAATAGTGTCTTCAGATGTAGATGCATCAAAGTCAATTACATTTTGAATCTACTGCATCTCAAACAATAGGATTACAATTTTCTGAGACACCAAATTTTGATCTTTAAACCATAATCATCAAAAATAGAAGAAAGAAAGGCTTGGGATATTTCAGAGTGAACTATTCTATGTTTACACAATATTATGTTAATATGTTTTAAATGTACTAGTAAATTAGTTTACTTCAGACTGTTCTTATAAAAACAATCTGATTCATTTAAAATGATTTGTATGAGAACAGAAACATATAAAAACGAGATGTTGTTCTGAAATTGTGGCGTGTTTAAAATGCAGCATCTGTCTTTGATAAAAAGCTTCCATAAATTAGTCTGTGTTCGCCTTCCACCTCTCCAAGCAGGTCCCCAAAGAACTACAATGCCTGACTTTTGATTGACCTTTGCACTTTGATGGCCTCTGGCATACAGATATAAATTTGTATTATTTAATTGCATGGGGAGATATAAAAGATCTGCTTTGGAATTGTCTTAAATCCCTTAAGAGCATTTTGAGGACAACACACTGACCTGATTACCAGCAGCTAAAAGCTTTTATTTGTCCTATTCCCTGTGAGCACTGAACGACTCATCACTTGGCCATGTTCCTGAAGAAAAGCAGAAGGATTTAATTCACAAATAGGGTTGCAACCAAGTTTCATAACTGACAGACCAACACTTTGAACAACAAAGCTAAAGCTGCAGCTTTCTAGATCAGATCAAACATTTATGTCAGGACGCTGTGGCGACTCTGAGAAACTTCGAGGAGAATTTGAAATATGAAAGGCTCAATTAAGAAGTTTCACACCAGCAGATAGTAATAGCTCACTCGTACTATGCAATGTGTGCTTTCAGAATAAAGACAGTAGCGGGTACTTTGGTTTTAACAAGACGGTTCACTATAATTACTATGATGAACTATAACATAAACTAATGAAGTAGCAATAATGGTTCTACAGTTGACACTCATAAAAGTGATTTCCACACTTGTGGCACAGGGAGAGGGTGAAAGAAGGATCAGAGGAACTGATTATCTCTGGTGGACATTAAAACACAAATTAAATGGCTCCACTGTATATCTACCACTTATAGACCTGACAGTATTCCAAGTTGAAAGGGCTCCTCAGCAATTATATCATGGGGGAAATAGTTCAAAGGTTTGCATAGCATAAAGTGACTAAAGCGATGCATTTCTTTTTTTGTTGCTCTATTTAGGAAGATCTTCATCTGAAAAAGAAAAAACAAACATCAGTTTGCTGCGAACACAAAGATGTTTCTGAAAATGAACCAGGAGGTAACCTAATGTAAAAATATCCTGCTCCTCATTATTGTGACCATTTTATGGACTTTGCTCTGAAGACCCAATACCTGCAAATGTGTAATTATAGTAATTTTAGGAGACATTCTGTTTTTCTGTTTAGCTGATGTGTGTCTTTTTGATATTCTCCTGCATCAACCAGACATGCTTGTTCTAAGACATGACAAGTAAAGCTTCACAGCCCCCATTTCAGGTGACGAGCTGGTAAAATGGGATTTACATTTACACCTTCTCAGATGTTATATTCCACATGTAGAATTAGTTTTTAAAAATTTACTTGACAGAAGTACAAGCTTCAATATGAATAAAAAGCAAATGCACATTTTTTATGTGTACTAGCTCTTTTCATCTGGACTTTTATTTACTTGAATAGCTTTGTTGTTATTGCTATAAATCAACCAGACAGAATATACTATTATGATCACCTGCCTAATAGTGAGTTTGCCTTCCTGCTTCTACCAAAGCAGGTCTGACCTGTCAGGACATAAGAGTCCAATAAAGCTATGCTGTCGTTTCTGGTACCAGAATGTTAACAGGATGTCAACAAATGTGTTGTGTGCACCCTGAACCATTTTTGCTTTGTGGCAGGACATATTACCTTGCTGAAAGAAAACTATATCATTTGGGAGCACTATTTCCAAAAAAGGTCCACATGGTCTGCAGAAATGACAACATATAGTGAAAAGGTATTTATTTCCATGCAAATGGAACGTATTTTCCAAAAACAAAAAAATTCTAGTTCGCCCCAATTTTACACACAAATGGGATCACTCCATAGGGAACACATGTTGCTCATTCTCTACATGGTCTTAACCAGAAAACTTCTGTAATTTTTAATTGTTATTACAATTATCAAAATGATTCTGTTCCAAAAGTGATGCATAATTTGTCACTTGAAATAAGTGAAATAAAAACCCAATCTCAAAAAGTCAATTAAAAGTTCTGCATTTTTGCTTTGAGAAACTTAAGAATTAAATGGAGTCTCTCTTAGGTTCAAGTAACTGATTCACAAATTTAGTATTACAATAATCATGTAGCTAGACTCCCCCAGATGGACATCTGATTGCTTCTTGTTTCCATATTACAAATGTCAGAATACCAGCTGGCAACTGGGTTTTTCTCTCCTCTTGTCTTCTCACCTTCAATTTTCCTCAAGTGTCATGTGTCTGCTCGTGCCTGGCTCCTCTCTTCCTGGCAGCTTACCTGGCACAGCTGTTGCTCATCTCCTCATTACTGTTCTGCATATCTTCTTCCTCTTCCTCTCATCTCCTCACAGGATTAACATACTCCCCAGTCGGCAAAACAAAAAGGTCTAAGTTCCAGAAAAATGTTTTGTCGTTTTGCTGTTGCGTTTTCTGGCTTTAACTTGTTTTTCCGCGCTTTAGATTTGCAGCCTGACTGCCAGTGTACCTCATCTATCACACTCACCTGCCAATCAAACGTCATCCTCCGCAATGTAAGCCATATGGAAAAGCTCCATGTCTTTGTGGAAGAACTCAAGACCAAGACACATTCGGATTGTTTCCAGAGTTTCGGTGAAATCATTCATCCTTCCCTCAGTCATGGTAAATTCTACACCCTGCATAACATGCAAATACTAGGCAAAACAATGGGGAATTAAAACTAACTTCATTGACATGACAAGACTTGACTTTTCACAAATGTACCAAATTTATTCACGTTTACACCCAAACTTTTCACCTAAGTTAAATAAACGTGACATGAATCAAGATAATCTGAAAATCCGTCCAGCAAAAACTTCAATTGGAACAACATCTCTGTCAAGAAAAATGGAAACGGCACTGTCTGGAATGATGAGTGATAAGTAAAATACAATCACAATAAACTTGAAGATCATCCATCCATTCATTCATCTTTTGCTTCTCTGGGTTGATGGCAAATAAACAATTTTCCATACAGTAATTGACTATTACAGTCAATTAAAATTTCCTTTACAATAATTTACTCAAAATTGCCCTTGGATATGTGCGTATTTGTGCTTGGTTGGTTGTTCTGTGTCTCTGTGTTCCCCTGTAATGGACTGACGACTTGTCAAGGGTGTATCCTGCCTCTCATTAGGATTAAGAGTTTATTCAATCAGTAACCCACAATACAAAAATAGAGATAAATGAGATAAAGCCCAGTTACTGTAATGTATAGAAGATGCATTTGCCTCCACCAAAAATACTTATTATTTGGTAAAAAACAAACATATATTTAGCAGCATCAGTCAGTTAATTTCAAGTAACTCTCCTGATAATATTTTTAAGTCAATATTTCAATATGAAAGACTAAGACTGAACTGAGCCTAAAGCAACAATCTCTGTGCACACAAGCTATTTTAGTGAAATCACTGGTGGATAGGAATGTGCAAATTATTGATCATTATGCTTCCTGTAGCATGTGCTCTTCCCTGGCAGGCTGTGCCCAATATGACACTTGAGCACTGCCATATCCAAACCAAGACTGAAATACAGAGACATAGCGGGAAGGCTTTCCAAAGCTGCTATTCTCCTAATTGGCGAGACATGGCTTCGTCTGTGTCTGACAATAGAAAGCTGTGAGAGCAGAGGGTTTGTCAGTTGGGAGCACTGAAGTGAAAACAAGAGAAAATTTGAGAATAACTGTGGAGCGAGAGGTACATAAGGCACACGCATTGATCCCCCTCCATCTGGTTTAACGACTTCACAGTTCTTCATTTTGGAATACCTCGACAGTTTGTATGATGCGCTGTTTGGTTAAAGTACGTGCTGTCAACACTGTTGTGGATACCTAGACACCATTCTTTCCATTTTCTTTTTTTCAAATATTAACTTCAAAGTCATACTGGATTTCTACGCCTAAAAATAAATAGCTTCATTTCTAATACTCTGTGAATTGAACATGTTTCCTTTGATTTTATCCAGTTGGAAAATGAGAGCAGCCACCAACTTTTCAGATGACTGTCAGAGTTTAGCTTAAAATACTTCTTGTATTTTATAATGTCTGGTTTACAAGGACTAACTATATGTAAACTGTTTCTTATCCAATCAAATGCTTAGTTTATATTCATGCACACAGACCAGGATTTAAGTTTTCTGACGAAATGTTTCAAAAGTGATTCTATGAATACCACATCCATTGAAGGATTGTCTCTTGTTACAGGTGCTATAGTTCTCTCCTGAACTCTGGCTAACTTATTCAACTTTATTATAATGATGAATGAATAGTAATAGTCTGAACTACACTTTATAAGGCCACATCAGGCCCACAAAGTTTTTAATATGAAAAAATGAGTAAATATTTTTCATCTAAATCGAGTTAATTTTACAGATTGAATGCAATGACTTTGGCATTGAACTCTGTAGTATCTGGAGGGTAAACATAAGTCTCTTAACCAGCTGAACTTATAAGTCCATCATCTACTGATTTTATCAAAATATTTTGAGCACTGCTAATTAAGGTTCTTATAAGTCATTTCCCTTAATGTTATGATTGTTTTAAATTGAATTAAAATAATCTAGAAACTGAAAATTCAATGTGTTGGCCTGATTTAAAAAAATAATATAATTCACCCAATTGTCATTGTAATTAGCCTCTAGCTGCTTTTAAAATGAAAAGATAACTTAGTTTTTTTTAGGTAATAGATTTCCTAATATTAAGAGACGTAAAATAAAAAATATTCAAATGATAATAAGATTAAAACAAATCTGGTTTCTATTGTTTATTATCGACTTAAAAACTTATCTTTGAAGTGTGACGTTTGGATAACACATTAGAATTGTAGTTTTAAATTTAAACTTTGTGTTTGATTTAATATATTAAATTAAGATATTAGTATACAGCTTGCCATGTATCTGAGTGTTATTTAGAACACTTCAATGTGTTTTAATGGCAGACGATTTATGTTTTGCAGTACTACATTTTATTTCAGTAGACTTAACTTCAAAATTGAGTACTTAGAGCTGAACTCATTGGTTGATAAAGTAACCAAGATAAAAGCCAACAGATATAATTTGCGATCCTAAAAGTTCAAAATAAGATTCCACTATGCCTTTCCGGACAAAGATAAAAATACACAGTTGCGAAAGCTGTTCATAGCTGCTGAAAGCGACAGTGACCTAATCCTTATTTTGCACATTTGCCATTTCAGGGCAGCGAGCTGTTGGGACACTGGTGCCTACCCATGCTTCATATCGGCTGATCTAGCAGCTAGAGCGTGTTTGCAAAGCCTGCCCTGTGAGAATGATAAATTGAAGTGATACATGTGTGGTCTCACCTGTACGGCTCGCGAGTCCCCTGGGTGAGTAACTCTGCTCTGTTTGTGAACTGAACCTATCCTCTCTCCTGAGGGGGAAAGGGGTGCCGGGCTCTGTGGGGCCTTCTGGGAAGACATTATCGCCCACCCACCTATCCCCATGGGCTGAAACTATCTATATCTCAGCTAGAAGGACCTTAGTGTCGTTTGTTACTGCTGGCATGTTGCTGCATGTCGTTCTGCAGGTGTGGTTACTTCTTTATTGTAGTTATTGCTAATTTAAATGTGGGGAGTTTCTAAAAATTACCTCATTAATTTTCCACACTTGCTTTGCTAATATAATTTATCTGTTTATTTACGGTGCGACATAATATATTGTGCTAAATTTCCTGGCTTACTCAGATAGGTTGTTGCTATTGCTGCAAATGTGGGGCATTTCTGCCACAAGTCATTGTATTTAATTATCTATTTTATATGTTTATTACCTCAATATTTCATATTCCATTTGAACTATTCAACTGCTTTACCCATTTTATACAATTAGAGATGCATTCATCAAGGTAATTAAAAATAACACTGTAAACCAAATCTGTTTGCTGCAGGTGATGCATTGCAGAAGTTGATGCACAATTGCATATGTTTCAGTTTCTTTTTTGGTAGCATATTAAAATGCGTACAAACAAAGATGACAGAACTAGAAAATATACCTCAAATGTACAATAGGAGAGTAAGAGGAAGTATCGAGCAGGACGAAAGAAAGAATGAGCTAAAATATCTGCAAACTAAAATGACGTGTGTTGTAGCAACAGGTGAACCAACATCAGAAGCTGTTAGTAGTCGATGTAAATGACATGATCTTTCCTCAAGCTTCTCACTTAATACAAAATTACTTGATTTTAATTATTTGAAAAGTCAGTATTCTAACTGTTTAATAACAAAGCTTTTTCAACTTCACTGTATTTTAATACTATGCAAAAACAAAAATAAAACATATTTTGAAAACACTTTAAAGCCAGCCCAAGCACCACAGTGTGAGAACCATAGACATACAGCATTCTTTGTGTTTGCTTAACAAACACAATTGATGATTATTGTCGTCATTACAGGTCTTTAAGCATTTCAATTTTACTAAACTGCCACTAACAGCAGCACACTGGCCCCAATTAATCCTTTCAAATCACTCATCACCACGTAGAAACAAAAGGATTTCTGCCCATCTGCAGAGATTTAAAATCACAGCTTTGTGATTGAAGCCAATTGTTTCACTGTCATCACATTCTTACCTCAGTACAGAGCTAAGCCCCTATTACAACGCGTTTGGAGATGTTTGTTTACAAAGCGATTAGCCTCTCAATCATATGACAGACTGTGAGCTTGAATGTCATTGAACATAGCCCATACCACTTTACCCAGGAGGTTGAGAGATATTGTCATACGCCGACCCTCTTTGAGCAGAGTTGGGATTTATTATTGTTTTATTAGCGTGGCGGCTAGAATGTAGCATAATAGCCTGCAGCAGGTGGGTGATGTACATACCAAAGACTCATTTTGCTGTCTATGGCCTCTTTTATTCATTTATGATTAAAATTAATAAATCACTCATTGTATAAGTTTTAATAATATTTTGAAATTTGAAATGAACAAGGCCCAATTTTATACAAAGGCACAACATTCTCAATCTTTAAAAGAAGATATTCCCTGAATGACATGATATTCTAAATCTAGTTAAATATGATGCTTTAAAACTGAGTTAAACTTCATTCAGCGCTTCCTCGCTGCTATAACAAGATATGAGAAAGCATGCAGTAGCCAGTTGTTAAAACTTAATGAACTTGTTTGACCTGTGTGACCTCCTCTATGGTGTTGAGATAAAGCCGAGTCAACATCAGAAACAAACAAAAGGCGTGTTTTGAGTAAAAGAACCAGAAATTTATTGTAATGGATTCATTAAATTCATTCCGTTCATCCAACTTGGCTGTTATTTGGGAGGGCAAAGTAGCAACTCCTTCCATTGTATCAGTATTAATCAAGGTTTCACTCAGTGGCCAAGTCTCCATTACAAGGGATTCAAATCCCTGATGGCTAAGATGAGGACAAATAGCCTATAGACAGGTTCTCTGTCACATAACTAAACTTAACTGATTTAATGTTGATTTTGCGGACAAACGGTTTAAATAGTTAAAGGTGAGAGAAGAGGAGAAATTGCCTCTGCCTGATTTAAAACTTGATGTTTTAGCTATTATCTTCAGATCATTTTGAAGTGTTTACTCTGTCAAAATGACTTCAGGGGGAAATTTGTAGCATTCACACATATTATAGGAATAAAGCTTTAGAGACGTGTTACACACATTTATCTGTAAGATGCCATACACACATTAAGTGTCATGGATATAGCAGAGCAGTTTCCAAATAATAGCAGTTTTTGTTTTTAGTGATCTGTACAACACTTTGAGATGCTTATAGTATGAATAAAATTGATTGATTGATTGATTGATGGGCTGAGAATGATAATTGTTTTTTTGACGTTTATCATGATAGGCCTCAATGAAGTGAGTGGAAACAAATTTATGAGACAACAGTCCTTATTTAGCCACCAGCCACTGCCTTGTTGAGGTAGTGCTACTACGCGTCAACCTATTTATTTGTCCTTTTCTAAGTAATGTTTGTGTCAAGGATAACATGACAGATTATTTATATCCAAAGCATGAGCAATGAAAGCAGAGAGGTTCTGGTTCATTATCATTAGAAGGGACAAATATTGATTGTTTTGTCTATATTCACACAATTATTTAATGTTCACAAAATACTGGCATGTGTTGCAATATTTTCAACAAAACAAATAAAATAAAAATAAAAAACTTTTGTGGATAGGAACGAGAAAAAACCCTCCATTTGTCTCACCATGCAGGTTTTGTCGTTTAACAACATAATTTTCAATAACTAGTAATGTTAAGCATTTTTACAATTGGGCTCAAATTTTAATTTAAATTTAGAAAAGCAGTCAACTGATTTATTTCTATCCAAATTCATCAGAATTTTAGGTTTGATTGGTTATCTAACTTGTTCAAGTTTATTTAAATATCTTATGGTGGAAGAAAAAGAAAAAAAAACAGCCAGGAGAAGGATGTTATGTAACATGATTACACAAGATCATAAGTTAAACTCCGATGGTGATTATCATTTTTAGTTTCAGTCGTTGTCTAGAATAGATTGTTTGTGAAGAAGCGCCCAATGGGTAGCAAGTGTTAAACTATGCAGCCAGAATGTCTAAAGAGAACACGAATGGTCCATTACACCCTCTGTCACATTCTTTCTCATAAATCAAACTGATACTGAGGCTTCCTTGGCTACGAGACATGTAGGATTATGCACTCTGCTAAGATGGACAAATAGAGCAGACAGATCTGTTATACTTGGTTATCAGGGGGCCTGGGTCCCATCAAAACATTGCTTCTTCCACTTACGAACTCTGCGAGATGGCTGTTAGTTACCACTTTCATCTTGAGAAGACATTTTTGAGATCAAATACCCCAGCTGCATGCAAAATGACTTCCATCTACAGTTCAACAATAAAGCCCTGTGCATAATGTGGGATACAGCAAAGTATAGAAATAATGCATACAGTTGAGCTGATTAATTCTTATGTCAGACTCTGTAAAGAAGCTTCATTGCCTGTTGAAATATTTAAGCAGCCAATTTCTTCATAATAAAAATTTCCTAAATAAATAATTTCAAGTCAAATGATTTTTAAACATCAAAAAGAAAAAGACTCATACTAAAGGCTAGCTTGATGAAAGCTGTAATAATTTCTAGAAAACTCCGATATGAGCATTCCATGTAAGCAGTTTTCACTGTTGTCTTGTGTTATAATGATTTATCTACACAACCAGGAGCTAGTGACAGTGAACACATTGAACAACAACATGTACATATGTTCACAACATTAATCTTGCTTGCAACATAATTTGGAACCATATGCTGTGACATATAGTCCGGCTTTCAGTTTCAAGTACAGGCTTGGCACTAATCTCTAAATTAAATTTCCAGTTCCATCAAATCACATTTTTATAAGAGTAATGAGAAGGCTCTTCATGAAACATTTTGTCAAGAACCTTTGACCTCAGTGCCTTTGCCCAGATGATTGAACACAAATGGCCAGTGGCAACACTGCCTAAGCTGTGTGGACTACACTGAATGATAAATGTGCTCTTGCCCCTCAGGCTTAAAAAAGTCAGTGTGTGAGAGCTGTTGGATAGTTTCAAACAACTCTTAACTTATCGAAGCGATGGACCCAACGTGACATCCAGAGCTAGAAAAGGATATGAAAAACACCACTGTCTGTTTAGCTTTGATCTACTGGGTTTTGAGAGTAGACATGTTGGCCTGCCAGTTAGATTAGAATGCTGTCACAGCGGAATTGGGGGGGAAAAAAAGCCCTAAAAAAGGCAATGCTCCCCTTGCATAAATTATTCTGACAGCAAATTCCTCAAAAGATTGATGAAGTGATTCAGCGCTTGTCTTTTTAGTGGTTGAAAGAACAGGTGCAATTTCAAATGGAGACAAAACCCCTCAAAAGTTCTCTCTGCTGCAGGGAATGTCTTTTTTTTTTTCTTTGACAGCCATGAGATGAAAGGAAAACAGTGGGGTTTCAATCCAGCCTCAGCACGGCACCAGGAGTTAACCAGGCCATCCCTCCGAAGCTCATGTCACCAAAGAGATTAATTGGACTGGGTCTCTTCAGAATATCACTGATTGGCTCTCAAGAATGCAGAGGCTTTTATCTCATTGGCTCAGGCATTGCCTTGGGTTGAATGAAAGACTAAGACCGTTCAGTAGCCTCAAAGTCCAAGTTAATGTCTGACAGTGCTTCCCCTGGTTTATTTTGTCCCATCCCTTCAAGTGTTGTCTCCAGCTTGTCAATGTCCGTCAGGGGGGAAGTATAATATTCTTAATTGCCATGCAAACTGTTCAATCACTATTTAGTTGGCAGAAATGGCTTATTTTATGTACAGGTAAGTGGAGCATTGTGGTCTCAGTATGGTTATTTTGGGCTTGTGAAGTGTTGGTCGCTAATATTAACAGACGGCTGCAGAGAGTGTAGAAAGCTCCTAGTGTGAATGTGAGGCTGAGGTCAGTACAGGAACAGCAGGCATGTCTGTTATGTGGCTAATTATGTGCACAGAGTCTATCAAGTTTGAGACATGCACTTGAATTTAGCCTGAAAGCAAATATTGGAGTTTGTTTATATACTAATGCTGCTAAAACAGCAGCTGGTAAAATCCACTGGAAAAAAAAAGACTGACATCTTATAAATTTGGACATTGCCAGACATATGCATTTAAATGACCGATTTACGATTATTTTGTTAACACAAATTATACAAAACCTATATTTTTACTTAATTCATTCTACTGTGATCATCAATCTTTCCAGATCAAAAATTAAGTCAGACAACCTTTGCATATAGGTTGTGTTTATTTGCAAAAACATATACAATTTTAGCTTTTTATTTTTTATTATTTTACTCATCTTAATCGTAAGCAGAACACGTGTGTGTAATTTAATCTACATATAAATGCAACTTTTTTGTAAAGGCCTGAGAGCTTTTTTAGAGACCTCAATAGCTGGATAGGGTCTGTGGTCATCAGGCTATGCCAAATGTGAGCATACTTTTTATGGACTTGCCATCTGTTTTCAACACAATTATGCACAACTTTATGTTGGACTATCACATAAAATTCCAACACTGAAGTACTAAACTGTCCCTTTCAGCTAATTACACATCCTGTTCTATAATAAACACATGTAATATATGAAAAAAAAACTGCAGACAATCAAAATAATGTCATTGTTTACTTGTGCCTGGTTGTCTGCAAACTCCCTGCAGACAAGAATCTATCTATCTGATCATGATGTTGCACAGAAATTTTGTCCTAATATGTTCTTTTAAGTTAAGGGAAAGGAAGGAACTATTAAGAAGTCATTGGCTTTAGGCTGTTTAGCTGGTGACCCAGTTGTCCAGGGACAGTGACTCACCACTGAGCACTTACACAGAGCAAATAGGCCCAGCACTCCAGCCAGGCATCCAGAACTGCTGTCAAATCATGACTGTAGGAGTCAAGAAAATAACATTGACATTAGCAACAAACACATTAACGGTTACTATATGAGGCATTGTAGCTTAGCCTATGCACCCACAATTACATCACCCTCTACATTTATAAGCGCTTGTGGTAAAGTTAATTTTACTGCACACACAAAACACCCGGCTCATAAAGTTTATGTAATCTGACCAAAACATGTTTGCTGTGTCCTCTAAGAGGCTTGTGGCAAACTGAAAACAGCACATCAATAGTTTTTTTTTCCTTCCACTCTCACATAAAGGTCATATTTAAGGAGTTAGAAGGTGCCATTTCTATTTATTATTCTACCGCAACAATGGATTTCTGCAGCTCCTCCAGTGACCATGGCCATGTTTGCTGCTTCTGTGCATCAATCCTGCTTTTACTCAGCCTATCATTTTTTTGACACTTAAGGAGGAACACTAATGTTGACCTTTTTCAGTGACAATGGAAAGTATCAACCGATAATTGTGGCACAAGTTAATTTTATAGTTAACTGTGCCCTTCTTAAACTTTAGAAGATGAAATGTATTTCACATATTTTAGTTGGAAACATGTCTCTGCCTGATTTCGAGCACTAGTACATTTTAACACAATCTGTCAGCAGGTTGATTGGATGTAAGGCTGTGAAAATGTATTTGATCTCATTTGAGTGCTGCAGGAACTGAACTGTACAGTTCTTGGGCATCTGATGCAAACAAAAACTAAACCTATCCAGTTTGGGAGGCTTAATGCATATTCCAGTGGTAATTTATAATTGTGCATTTGTAGTATATCTTTTTTGTTTTATTTGTAACTTTTTACCGCTTCATATAAACAATTTATACTCTGAAATACATGCTGCATCTGACAGAAAAAAATCTATTTTTAGTTAATGTAACTCCACTGGGAATCTGCCAACGAGAGGTCACAGATTATAGATCCAAAACATACAAGGTACAACTAACTTTTTTCCCCAAGTCAAAATGGGTCAGAAAACATGAACAGACATGGTGGGTATTGGTTATGATAGAGGTAAAAGCAACTGCAATCCAACAGGAAAGCCAACTTAAAGTAGGTGAAACTCCACTAGATGACCATCCATTTTGGGGAGAGAAAGCTTTACTTGAGCAGTGGAGATGTCTCATTAAATATGCTGCAATTTAAATACAAGATGAGCCATAATGGCCAATAACACCTACACAAAAACATGCACATATTTGAGATGATTAGGCTCCATGAGAAGTAAAACCAGAGGAAGCATTAATTGGTTGTTTTAAAGAAAAGCATGGATCAACAGAGTGAAGCATTGATCTTTGGTACAAGCCCTGTCTACTAATGTTGAAGCTCACCTGAAATTGTCCACTGAAGGTTGGGGCCAGTCACGTCATCGTTTGTTGCTTGTCTTTCAGTGCTTTTCACGCTCACTCACAATTTCAATTAAGGCAAGGTGCAAAAAGCCTTGGAAAAAAGAGAAAAGAAAAAAACAGCTTTGAATGACCTGAAAAGAAGAGAATGTATTTTTTGTTGTTTTAGAGTGGCCTTGTCTCAAAATGAATTAGATGCATTAGTAGGACCTGTCACAAACACTCCAGAGTTGTAAAATTAGCTGAATAGAAGTATGAGTCAATATTTTACATACTGATGTCAGAGGCAGAAATTTAGGTACTTGCATCTTCAGTGGTCATTTAATACTTTTTGGTATATTTGAAAATGCAAATTAGGCCCTTCTAGTCAATTATTCAAATGCAATTTTGAAAACAGATAATTTTTCTACACCTCTCATTCACTTTTTTCTTGTCATTATACCTTCATTTCACATTTTGTTCTAATGATTTATTTTTCAAGTGGAACACAAACTGACTCTTCATAAATAGTCCTGTGACAGTTTTTTACTGACCTTCAAACTGTAAAAGCCCGGAACAAAAATATCACTTCTTACCAATTTTAACACACAATATCTTTATGATTTTGCTACATCTGTTATAAAAAGAGATGGAAAAAGGTTTAAATATTAAAAAAATGTAAATTTTTACACAGTGATAAGGTCCACAAATGATTAAGCCAATTATCTATCTTCTGAAAAAACTAGTGCACCTTATTGGTTTTTGATCCTCCTGAAATCGCCTTGGATAACAGAAGTGAGTCCATTGTGAATAAAAAAAAAAACACTTTTTTTTTTTATTTCAGAAAAAGAACAAGATTCTTTTTCTGCAGCAATAAACACAAAAGAATTCTAGCCTCTTTGGAAAAATTCTAGCTTACCTTTTGTTGCTCCTTGTCATTCAATTCGAGTACTGTGAGTTGAAGCATCCTTTTAGCTTAGGTAAGGTTATCATGAATGGAAGGAGTCCTAGGAGGCATTATTGATCCAGCCCACAATTTCATACAAAGCCCCATATTCACAATAAAAATGATTGCAGGAGTACTGTCACTTCCTGTCATTTGGGTTTTAACACAGAGCTCTCTGGAGGACCTGCTCAATGACTTTACTGATTACTTATTCAGTCCCCCCTTAGGCCATATCATAAATGTCATCATATGCAAAAAGGGATTTGTGAAAACCCTGTGGTATAAATTGAGTTGAAATGGCTGGAAACTCAGTCTTTCTTCACTTGAAATGACCTCAGCACCTCACATAGTGGTGGCTTACATTTACCCTCAAGATTATATGTTTTATGCAGTTAGTACCTACCGAACTTGTTTTATTACCAAAAACACAGTGGAAATGTGTGAAAATTGATATCTTATTGCAAAAGTTTGAATGATAATGGTTTTTTTTACTTGCAAACCAACAGCATTTATTTGAATTAGAGGTAAAACAGTTTCAATGACATAATAAAAACAGGAGCAGTTATGTTTAATATAAAATAAGTTTGAAAATGTAATTCCTTATTCACTTATTGATTGATTTTAGGTTTCAAGGCTTGTGGTCCTGAGAAAACCATCCCAACTGAACGAGGATGCTAGCGTCACATTTGGGGCTTTGCTTCTAGAGGGACTGGTGCGCTTCAAAAAGCAGATGGTTAAAGAAAGAATATTATTTGTAAATATTGAAGCAGAGGCTGGGGCACAAATTGGTCCAGCAGGTCCAAATCATGTCATCAGATTAATCACAAATTGCGTTGAGGACAAAGAAATCATTATGGATATTTAAAAAATGCTGGGCAGAGCCCTAAATTTTCAAGCTTTCTTGCTTTGAAGGAATGAAATCACCTAATGTCATCTGCTTATGAAAGTGTTTAAAAGTCAAGCCAACAAAGACAACATTTCTCACACTGAATACATCACCAATAAGTCCGACTGGAAAAAATATTTTATTTCATAGACGTTTTGTTAAATACTGCAGCCTATAGCCATTCATCAGCTTTACTCAGCGTGATGGATGAAACACTGAAGATCATTTACTACAGAAGCCTATATAAAATCTGACCTTGACAATCTTGGTCATTTATTCCTGGTTTCAAAAGAAACTAGAGCAAATAATTATACCAACATGTGCTGGGTTTAGAGATTACACAGAGGAGTCTAATGATTCTTGTGACTTCTCTGCAAGAAGTGAACTGAAAATGACCTAACAGGTTGGATAAAACTCAGATCAGGTCAGAGCAGCATTGGGTTTTCTTACGTCAAATAATCCTCACTGTGTGCTGATGGCTAATTATGTTTTGAAGTCAACATGCCTTATTTGTAATTTCATTAGTGTTTAAAAATATTTATTGCAACAAAACTGTTGGCAGGAAGCTAAAGCTTATTGAACCATGTCCCTAGAGGAGTCACTAAGCATTTCCAATCCTATTTTTAAAAAAAACTCAGCTGGGGAAAGCGGTTTAATATCCACTCCAGCCAGAACCAAGGCCTGGAGCTGCAGGGGCTCCACTGCATCCGGCAGATCTGGTAAGATGCAGATGGTCTCACTGGGTTCTCAGCCCATTCCACAGTGAAACTCCACTGGAGGCATCAACATTATTGTTGTAAATACATTATGTGTGGCCAACACTGGAGGCAAGTTTGGAATCATGGGAGGTACAAAAAATACTAATAAAAAAAATAAAAAACATGTAAACAACACTTCAGGCTGATAAAAGAAAGGACAAACAGCCATTGCCAATTAATTAGTTCAAGATTGCAGTGACAGTTGTCAGGAATTTTAAACAAAGTTATAATTAATCACTGATATATTCTGTCAGGAATAGTGTCTTCTTCACTTACTAACAATCCCCATATATGTGCACAAAAACCTTAAAAAGCAAAACCATTGTGTTATGGAGATTTTGTGACTCAAAGATGCCCATGAACATCTGGTTTTGGGACTGATGGAGGGAGATCCTGCAAATAATTTTTCTGTGCTCTGCCTGTCCTCTAAATCTTAACGGCTCTACTACAGCTCAAGAGGCCTCCAAAGCCCAAAAATACAAATAATTCGACAACAATGGTGTTGAGGCCTGGTCCACCACGGGGCCCGCTAGCAAGCGGCCGCATTCACAGCCTGAAACGTATATTCCCCGGACTTTAAGGCTGAACTCCTCACTGCACTTCGCGAAGAGATGGTGGATATTTTCAAGACTGATTTGGAGATGGCGTTGACCAACAATCTGACTCAGATTAAGTCGGAGCTGCAAGGCGTGAATGACTGAGCTAAGTGCTAGCATTGCGGGTATCAGGTTGGAAGAGGATGCATTAATGGTGTCAGTTGCAGACATGGAGGGACCGCTGTCTTTATGCACTGATGATGTGGTTTCAATCAAGAGCAATTTGGACAGGCAGACATAAGTCTGCCTTCTTATTTACAGAAATGCTAGAAATATGCATTGTCTCTGTTATATAAAAAAAATTAAAATCAAACTCAAAGATGTCCATCTTTGCTCTCCAGTGATGAACTTTGGAGATTTATTTTTACTTTTCTCCTGAATGTGCAACCTTGGGTTTTTCTGCTCGTCACACTGTCACTTGTTTCAAGCTTTATAATTTCTGCTTTGTAAATGTGTGCAAGTTCAGGAGAATAGTAAACCAACGCACATCTATCTCACTTTAATGACATGATCCCATTTTGAAAAGGGGCTTAAAGAAATTCATCTTTGTGTCTCGACATAATTATAACCAAGAAAATACTACAGTACTTTATGTTACATTGAGCATTGTAACATAAAGTATTGATTACACACATTTTTAAATTTGCTAAAAAAAAAAAAAAGTATGAGTGCCAAAAACTGAAAAAGCACTGACTTTTGTCTAAATTCCTTTTTGTGGTATTTGCAACCCCTTAAATAAATGTACTCAAATTACAGCTCAGTGTAAGATGAAAATGTATTTGAAAGATGTTTCTACAACTACATAGCCATGTACTGAAAGAATAAAATGGCTCTGCTGATGTCCTTTCCAGCAAGCCTTAATAAAGAATAGACACCTAAATTAGTCTTATCATAAATTGCTGTCATTTGTAAATGGGTTTTGTCACTAATTTGACTTCTCTGGGCTGTTCTGTTTCTAACAGATAAAGATTACAATTCTCCTTTTTCACAATCAGGTTCTTTGATAAATTTCATGCTGATGGCTACAGCATTTGAAGTAGTTGGTTCAAATGCTGTGGCTTCGTACACTATCTACATTAACAGCATGGATTCAGTAATATATATTCTGATATTCCCTTTACTGTTGGACAGCAATATGAATTAGAGACTCCATGAAAGATATCCCCAGGACTTTTCATTCAACAAGTTACAGAAAATTATAGAGGAAAAACAAACAAACAATCAAAGCAATCTGGATACCACAACCACTTGAAGAAAATAACTGATATTATTTTCTTCAAGTTGTATATTTGTCATTTGTATTGACTGGACATGGAGATTGGATGCCCTCGGGGTTGTCTGGAGTGTAAGTCCAGAAAGGTCCATCCATCCATCCATTTTCCGGTCACCCTTCTCCCTAACGGGGTCAGGAGGTGCTGGTGTCTCTCCAGCTGCGTTCCGGGCGAGAGGCGGGGTTCACCCTGGACAGGTCGCCAGTCTGTCGCAGGGCAACACAAAGACAAACAGGACAAACAACCATGCACACACACACTCACACCTAGGGAGAATCTGGAAAGCCCAATCAACCTGACAGTCATGTTTTTGGACTGTGGGAGGAAGCCGGAGTACCCGGAGAGAACTCACGCACGCACAGGGAGAACATGTAAACTCCGTGCAGAAAGACCCCGGGCCGGGAATCGAACCCAGGACCTTCTTGCTGCTACCCACTGCGCCACTGTGCAGCCCCAAGTCCAGAAAGATAATATGTGAAATAACACTGAATTTTGTATCTGACTCAAGGTTCCAATCTGATGTTAAAGACTTGTTAAGGAATCTGTTCCTGCTCTAGTTTAAAACTTCAAATAAACAATTCACAAGTGCCTTTTCTAGTAGTGTACTTGTATAAAACTTGACAATTAACAACAACAAAGGATTCGTGTAACATTTAACATCTGTCAGACTGCAGATGTGACCAGAACACATTCTGTATCTTACCAGTGATCAGCAAAATGGTTTCCCTTTACACTGAAAATTAAAGACATAGCATTTGTTTTCAAAGACTGTTTATGACTCGTTGCTTTACAGCATATTAACCATCCAGTGTACTGCAAACAGGTACCACTATCACTGCTGAGAGGAAACTGTTGTGACAGGGAAGTAGCTTAGCTGTGCCTAGAAGTTTGGTCTTTGGCTCAGAGCCATGGAGGCGGTAATTAAAAATAAACATGGCACAGGTTTTTAAAGCCACTCTCTTAGTAACACTGACAATTAATATCTTCAAAGACAGAAATGGTATCCGTAATCATCTATAAAAGAGCAGAGTTGATACAAAGCTGTTAGAAATAGTTGCCTACTACTTTTCTTTAGCTCCTCCCCTGCGACAAGTGCATAAATAGAAAAGGTAAAAGCTGGGCTGAGCTCCATATTCACAGCATGTAATTTACTCAGGTAATAAGGTTAATGATTATGGAGTGAGGGGAATATCACCTTTGCTTTCTGACGAAGAATATGTTTCAGCAAGAGGAATTACCTGCAAAATTAAACTATTGGATGGAAATTCTCTCTAAAAATGGCATTATTAAACAGATCAACTGTAATCAATGCACGGACAAGAAAACCAATGCATCAAGACTTAACTGCATCTTTTTACAGTTGCACAACAGATATACTTGCCTAATGCAATCTTAAAATCCCTTATAGGCAAATCTTAACCAAAAAATATTACCTGCCATACATTTTAGCAATAAGGCTTAATTTTAGATCTATAATTAAAGCTATATTTCCCAGGCAATGAAGAATTCCACTC
This sequence comes from Poeciliopsis gracilis, assembly GCA_911649635.1. Taxonomy (NCBI): domain Eukaryota; kingdom Metazoa; phylum Chordata; class Actinopteri; order Cyprinodontiformes; family Poeciliidae; genus Poeciliopsis; species Poeciliopsis gracilis. The sequence continues at coordinate 17,952,965 of CAJVRI010001532.1, forward strand.
GAAAATTAAAAGCAATGTGCCCTTGATGAGCAAAAACATGTCTTATAACCTTTTCTTCTACAATTCTAAATAAATTAACATTCGAAGGGAAATTATTTCCCCTTCATTGCTCACTGTTCCCTGCAGCTCCTCCTTCCAGCAGCTGCCATAGGCAAGCGCCAAGTTTGTCTTTTCAGTTCGTCTTAAGCAGTACAACACACCTTATCAAAACATGGTGTAACTTATTTACATATTCTCCTCCTCAAATGATTTTCACAGAAAGAAAAACTCATAACATATTGTTTTAATGTGGAGATATTTTGCCTACCGGTGAGAACTGTGTTATTTTCAGTATAAAGGTTTAAGAGTTGGATGAGAAATGGGTTTTTCTTACCAATTTCCCTCCTTATGTGTGGCTAATCCCTTGCTAACTGCTATGTGATGATGTATACATATGAGACATTATGATGTAGAGTGAGCAGATATTTTGTTCCAAAAACCATAATGTTCTTTCACAACGATGGAATCTATTTTTGTGAGGTCCCTGCTGTTGTAATCTGATGTTGCCACCCCCAGGATGGTGGTTTCAAAGCTTTCTTTTTTTTTTCTTTTTACCCTCACAGTGTTCAATTTTAATTTAATCAGACCACCAGGCATTTGTTCAGAAATTAAATGTACTACCCCTATGTGCATTTGCAATCTGTTATCCAGCTTTTTCATGTTGCTTTTGGAGTTTTGGCTTTTTCTTTGTTGAATGACCTTTCAGCATTTGTGTGTACTGGACTTGTGTCACTAATAATTGACTCCTTTCAGCTTAAACCAACATCTGCACAAAATCTTTTACATGTATTATTTGGTTGTATGCACATTTCATTCAAAAAGACATTCAAATCATGGACACAAACCTTCACTTCTTCCCGAGTGGTTTGCTCATAGGACATTTCAGTTTTGCATATACTTATACATAATTGTTTGGACATATATATTATGCGTATGGGCTCTTCACAAAGCATTTGGGTTTAGGGTTAGCTGCAGTTCTGCATTTACCTAAGCCACTCAACATTTTCCTTTTCCTCTCAGGATACAACAAAAACAATACTTGTTTTCCATAAAACAGATTAAGGAATCAAGTTGAAAAAGCATGTTCATTTGCAAGAACTTAAAAATGTCTCACCAAATACTTGTACTGCCAGGACAGGGAATTTCACTTTGTAGCATGCTGTCAACTTGTAGCGCAATCCAACGACTGCATTTGCATGTTTCGGGGGTGACAATGTCATTTGCATAAATTTAATGAGTCATTCAGGGGAAAAAAACACTAAGAATACCTGTGAAAACAAGCTGACATTGCTCAAAGACCTTCTTTTCCTCTTATTACTCACAATATTGGCCTTGGCTTGCAGACAGAGCGCACAGATAATCAGCAGTTTTGACATATTTGCCCAAAGAGGTTTGTTTCTTTGGTGGGGAATGTGCACAGGAGATGGAATTTCACCCTTTGCTAAATGGATGACAAAAATAGTTAGGATGATACAGGAATGAGGACTTGTTTCCTTGGATGGGATAGCAATCACTAGTCACCAAGGCTTGTCTGCTGCGGCTGGCAAGGAAAAGCGTCACACTGTGTGGTATTTTGATGAAAGGAGTTTAGCTGTCAGAAGCAAAATGGGCAAACTAATTACCAGTGTAAGCTGATTTCCTGGTTCAAGCCCTCCACAGCGGTGGCTCTCCCCAAGCACAGGGCTTGATTGTTAAACTAAAAAAAGGTACATGTTCCAAGGAGGTACGCCAGGGACCGTCTAAATGAATGGAATTGAGTGCAATGAAATAAGTGTGGCCCTTTTTACTGGGAGCAAGTCTGCAAGGTCCAACGAGAGGAAAATGGTCTCTACGGCAATGACAACAGCAATTTATGACTCTGCACCTCCTTCCTGTCTTGGGTTTAATGCGAATCTTTGGCCCCACATCGTACCGCCAGCCTTTTGTATGGAAATGCTATCACTTTGCAGATAACATTTTCAGAAAGCTCTGGATAAACTCTACCGTGGTTAGTGAAGCAGCTCTTCCTGTTTGTGCTGCCATACTCTGCTGCATATTGTTGTTTCTCCTGAGTCATTTATTAAACGTTGACGAAACAATGGTGACACATAAGCTCTCCTTTGTCAGGCCTGAGGTAAGTTAATTAATTAGCGATCCATGCCATGGAGCCAGGAGGTTGTTGATTGTATCATTTTAAGCCGTCATCCTGTGTAAATTGAATGAGATTGAGATCTAACAAGGCTCTGACCTGGATCCCTTCCTAATAACCAGATGTATGAAACATTGATGCAGGGATTTAGCTGAAGGAGGCTAGAGGACATGTTATCTTTAGCAGTGCCATCGACTTTAATATGCAGTGGTGGTCGGATACTTCTCTGAACTGCATTGCTAATCTGTAACCTTGAAAATATCTCCTTTTAGCTTAATTTGTATGCTTTCTCACACTATTTCTGAATCTGTAACGAGTTGCACAAATTTAAATACGTCTAAATATAAAACTTTCTGTTGTGTCTTTACTCTTGAGTAAAAATGAACTCAATAATAATATGTACCCATCATAACGATAAGCCATTGGGAAAAATGTGTAAGAAGCCTTGAACAAATCTAACTGTAGGAGAATAATGTTAAACTGCTACTTAAAAAAAGAGTAAAAACAAAAAAAGTTTTAGTATAATTAAAATTCTATGTTCATAAAAGCATCTTTTTTGAAAACTATTTATTTTTACTTTATTTTTCATGTTGATCCAAAGGTCAAGAAAGCTTAAACTGGTCATTTAAATGTTACTATATTTTTAGTTTGGCTTCATGTTGATTTTAAAAAGTTTTTCCTCTACTTATTTTTTTTTAATCTCTGATATAAAATATGTTTTGAAATTGCATTAGAAGTTTAGAAATGTTTTAATTTTGTTTACTTATTTTATTATTTATTCTGCTTTTAATTTTGCTTTTTGTGATTTCAGATTTGACCCTTTTACAAGTATTTTAGAATCAATGCTTCAGAGAATCTGTGTACCTGCAGTGATAACATAATTGTATAAAATGCAAAGAAGATGAATCTGCAGCAGTCAGACAAGCAGGGCTCAAACATCCCTGGGATAACCATGTATGTGGTGGGATGTCCTGAATTTAGCCTGGCAAAAACAGAGTAAATGACAATACAGCAACTATTATTTGAGGAAATGAAGGATAGAAACAGCTATTGGAGGTAGCATGTCCAACATCACACCATCTGTTGACGAGCACTGAAATCCCTCCTGCTGTGTTTGCATTTTGACTGCTAATGTTTTGAAGCTGTATAGATGTTTGAGTCAAAATATGAAGTGTCTAATCAAAATACTTAATTTGTATTTGAATCATTTTTGCTGTCTCATTTTAGCTTCCATTTTTCTTGTTCCTTTCACTTTTTTTGCTCTCCTTAATCTTTCGTTAACTATATTTCATATTGCTAAGTTAGAATACATTTAAACAGCTTCAACATCACATTTGTTTGAATTTATTTTTAAATTTGTCACAGATGTAGTTTGGCTTTACTTTTTTGCCCGTGCTCTGCATTCAGGACTTCTTCACAGCTTGATGTGGATGTGACTTGAGTGACTAAAAGGCTCAACTTTCTGTTGGGGGTTTAAAGAGATGCTGCGTTGGAGCAGGAGGTGTCAGGAAAAGTTTTTCAGTTCAAGTTAGTTAGGAAACTCCATTTTTAGTCCTGAGGTCTTTTACTTTTGGATAACTGTGCCATTTTTTGTAGTTGCTAAGATCTGATACAAGAAAACATACTTAAGAGAAGAAATTGAATATTTTATTATTGTCACAAATTAATAATATAACCATTGCAACTTAGATTAGCTCAGTGGGTAATAATATCTTGCAAATTTAGGATCTTGTATAAGAAGTCACTCCATAAAGCTCCTTATAAAATTAATATCCTCAAATTTGATTCTCCTTACATAAGACACAATGGTGATGTTTAAAAGGGTTCAAGTACTTGTCACATTTCCATGCAGCAGTCTCAGATTCATTGTTCAATAGTCTTATGTAAATTGTGCTTCTCTCAACCATAATAAATCCACAATAAAAGATAAGATACGCTTAGAGAACCCAGATAATGTCATGGATTTGTGGGTGAAGGGGATCCAAAGCAACCATGCGGGCAAACAAGTAGGTATTGTAAGTATAAATGTTTAAAGTGAGATGCTGCTGAGGCAGAAAATCCAAGAACGAATTGCAAAATGCAGAGAAAACTAATCAACTGAGCATGACTGTGAAGCACTAACACAACCATAAGAGTAGAGCAAGGATCTGATAAAGAACTGGGCGTCTTAATTGCACGCTTAGAGACAAGTGTTTATTCAATACTGCAGTTGGTAACTTTTATAAACAATTTAATTGAACATATTTGTTAAAAATGTCACCAGGTGCACAGGGTATAGATGAGACAGTCTGGGAAAAAACAACATTGTACTTTGTGCAAGGTAGGATGGATTTAGAGGAGTAATTGTTCAATGCCGTGAGGTAGTAAATATTAAATTCAATTCTGATCCGATTCAGCAGGAGAGTTGCTCACAGACGTCTACTGCTGTTTTGTTTTGTTTTTTGATAAGGTGAAAAATAAAATGAGATTTTCTAGTCTGTCTATTATTTCCTCCTCCTCTGGACTGAAACGTCTAAAACTATGTAACTGTTTTAGACGCACAGAAAAGATTCGACTTCAGTCCAACCATGCTGGACCGATGTTGAGAACTAGCTGCAGCTTAGCATAAGGAAAGGGGAGAGCATGAGACAAAAAAATATTTATAATTTCCACCATGTTATATCACTCAAATACAACTTAACACAAATAGCATAATGCAAAGAGCTTCCAGTTAAACCAGACTGCCACTTACTTTCTAAATATGTCAAAAAGGAGAAATTATATGACTCAGAATCAAATTTTACAACAATTCAACACATCTTAAGGTAATGTATGCACATACTTGTTGAAAGTTTCCTCATTTTTATATAATAGTGGGACATTATATCTGTGCTGTTACAGAAAGTGTATTTAAATAAATAAAAACACACATTAACCATTTTTAAAAGCACACCTATTTAAACGGCTTGTATGAAAAATGGGTAACAAATCAATGCTTCTAAATGTTGTCTAAGCAACTTGCTGAAGTTCAAACCACAGATCAGAACGAGGAAGAAATGGGATTTAAGTGGCTTTTAACACATCATGGCTTTTGATCCCAGACAGGCCGGCCTGAGAATTTCAAAAACTGTTGATCTACTGGGATTTTCTCACACAACCATCTCTCATGGTTCAGAGACTGAACCGTAAAATAAAAAAGATAACTGTATCAATTTGCCTCAAAGATTTGAGATAGTCCTACAGGCAAAAAGTTCATCCTGGTTCTAGCAAATTGCACCTGATAAAGTGGGAGGTAAGTGTACTTGGGAAAATAAGAAACATCATTAAATCAGCTTTTAGCAGCTCTAATTTGGGAGTGGGAAAAGGTATAACATGCAACTTCCACATATCAATGGCCAGACCCAAAAGGAGAAATACTTATTTTAAAAAATACCCTCACTGTGAAGATATGTAACTGAAAAAACAAAATCATAGTGGACCCAGGACTTTGGACCCAAGAAATGCATGAATGACAGAAAATAACTTGGGAATGTGCCAATTAGGAAGCTTCAAGAGTTTGTGACTTTGAGACAGCTGATAAATTGAGATGCTTGAGAGTAGCACTCTAGTCTGTTTTGCTTCCATTTTTAAAACTGTTTGGCTTAGTTGCAACACTTACTACTGTCTGGAGACTGTTGTGAATAGGCTCCCCACCAAGATGCCACTTCCCAAGAGGTGGTAGGCAAACCAAGATTTGGCAGGCTTTCTGTTGCACTCAAATTTTCTTGCATAAGTTGATGGAGTTAGTTCACATGGGAGCATGGATGATCCACAATCACACATGTGAAGCAGGGAGTGATTGCACTCCACCCTGGTTCAGCTTTCTTCTGGTGAAAATTACTGTAGATTCTGATTTATTATAATTTTTTTCAGCCAAATTTGGTTAAAATCAAATATTAACCTTAGATGATTATCTAGGTTAATATACACCTGAAAGACTTTCAGGTGTATAATATGTCCTGTAAAAGATGTAATTAATTGTTTGATTGTTTTTTGAGTTAATATAATGTTTATGTTACAATAAATATATAATTTAAAACAGGCATGTTACAAAACTAAACAAAAGTCAAGACTGCACGGCATTCATAGCATCTTTAAAACTATTGGAATGCATTATCTATTATTGAACAACAACAAAACCCCATTAAAACACTAATTATTACAGTTTTAATATTATTCATGGATAATATTTAATGTTAATGTTTTGTCACACAGAGTAAAAGTATACAGAATAAATACCAGCCTAATGTTATTTTGATTATTGCAAATAATATTAATTTAGGCTGATCAGCTAATTACCGACTCAAACTTTTTTAAGACTGTCATCATAATAAAAATGACAGATGGCTCTCTTTTCATTCCTTTACTTTTTTTAAATTAAACTGAACTATTTTCAGTTATTTATTATTTATTATTTTCAAGTATTTTCAGTCTTTCATACGGCTGACCTGCAGTGGGCAACAGCCCTTTTTGAAATTTTGGTAGTCACTGATAACACCACAATATTAGTAATTTGTCTCCAGAATGTAATTTATTGTTTTAATGGTAGATAGAAAGATAGATTAAGTGGACATGTAAAGTTGATCATTTTAACTAAATAATACATTTCCAATTCTTCATAAAACCTAGTAGAACTACCACATTTACACTAGAGTGGTTGGGTATCTCCTTTAAAATAATAATAAGAGAGACTAAACATATTTTAATAACCAGTTTGGAGTTTCTCTTATCAGAAAGTGGGTGTCACATTACCATAAGTCTTCTTTAGGTGAATGTTGAATAATTTTGCCTTCCCTGGTGACCACAAAAGATGCATTTGCTAATTACAATGTCTGACTGAGATAAAGAATTCAAAATTTTTTCTATTCTGTGTTTTGGAAGTAAAATGTAGCTGTGCGAACAATCACAATCTATTACACAGATGTTAGGCTGAAAGACACAGGGGGAGGCTGCAAGTTTCTTCATAGTACAAGTGTACCACCACATGAACACATAATTCCTTTTGACCACTCCTCACTCTATGAACACATGCAATTTTAAACATCCATTTTAGTCAATTTATGCTACCATCAAGACATTAGCACTAAGGTTACAAATACCCCTCATTTTTATAATTACTTGTCAGACCTCTGCACCTTCTTTAATAATTTAAGACAGATATGCGTGACTTTGTCAAGATGAAAATAAAGTATTTTCATATTCCACTTAACCTCACATGATATTTGTATTCACTTATTTCACGTGGGATTGAAAAGTCGCCTTTGCTTAGTGGAAGAGTAAGATATCAGTATAGCAGAAACATGACCTGATTTGTGTCAAGTTTTAAAGTCTAGTCCAGTAAATGATAGCATTATTAAAAGTTTATTTAAATAAAAACTTGTTGACATAAAACATTAGAGAACATTATTGCCAAAACAGATGAAGAAGAGCATGCTCTTCACAGATGTTTAAGGGAGAAGTGTGGAAAAGCTGAAAACTTTCCTTCAGAGGACAATTTCTCACTCAGCACAGGAGACATGTTAGAAATCATACAAGTAAAATTTAAGCGAACTGTAAAAGTTAAATCCACTGAGGCCTCCAGAGACCACACATCCAAAACAAAACTTATTTCCAGAGGTCAGCAACCTGACCTGGACAAATAATAACATGAATAATTTTTCTTTTTTTTTCACGCCACCGCCATTTTTGGTAGGGGTTCTGTGGAAGTATTTTATATCAACATAATGATACAGTTCTACCTTAAAAAGATATTTAGAAAATAGGTTCTAACAAATCATCAAAATCAAAGTAACACACAGACCTTGACCTGCACATAGCATTTGTTAAAAATTCTGCAAAAACAGTCAATGATTGATGAGGTGGCATTTTATATCTATTTTAAGATCTACTCTAAGTAATGATTTAAAAATATTGAGTGCAAAAAATAAATAAAAGATGATGAGGTGTGGCATTGTGCTCAACTTCACAATCCGAAACGACAGATTTTTACATAAAATAATGGCAAATAAGTTGCAAATGGAGATGAGGTTTATTTATATGTTAATGTGAAGCCAATTACTAGAATGCACATAAATAAAATAGACAAAAGAAAAGTTAAAGTAGAAAAAATAACACAACCTAAAAGAGTTAAACTTCTTACTAAGTATAAGAAGTCTTGGCTTCTTATACCTAGTAATATCTAGACATTTTATTAAACTTCATAAACACAATTTATTGATTCTTCACCATGAGAAGTCACTGAAGGAGAATGCTTATTTCCGTATCCAGCCTTGATTAGATTTATCAACATATTACCTAACCCAAAGCTCACCTTCAAATGTCATGGAGCCCCTTAACCTAAAACTAAACAAATTATTTAAGTCAATCCAGTTTGCTAGTATAATATAGTGTCAGAATAAAGCATCTGTTGTGGCAGTTAAAAATGTCAGTATATGCATACCTGTCATATTGTTTGTTGCTGATCAGAAAGCTCAAATAAGGCATTGTTTTTTTAGTTATGTGTTAAAGCTGATAGGAGACAAATAATATACAAATCAATCCTAACATTTCTTGAGCAATCTTTCTGTTAAAACGGCTCTTGATTGGCGGACATTTCTGCACAGTGCAGGAAGGAGAGGGATGTGGGAGAGTCGGTAAGAAAGAGAAAAGAAACGACAAGAAGACATCCTGGAAAATTAAAAAATGAGTGACAGCAGGAAAGACAGTGAAATTTGGATGGACTTCAAATATTTCAAAAGCAAATTACAATAATTTGTAACAATTACTCTTTTTTTGCATAGAGGCATGTTGATTTATGTAGCTTTTTTCCCTTTCACCTTCAAAAACAACAAACATCATTTGTAAAAACTAAGTTCTCAGGTAATCTTTGACCATTATTAAAATCTGTTTAATGATTTATGTGTGACAAGTAAATGACAAATACTTCTCTACAGTACTACTTCTCCTCTGTCTTATTCTCTTGTGACTGGATATGTGCATTAAGAAAACTATGCCTATGACTACTTTTGTTTTTGGGTCAGTTGCACTGTGTGCAACAGAAATAATTTGAAGGTCTGCCACTTAATCTCATCCCAGTGTTTCTTTTTCATAAATGCTAATGAGTTTATACCACTTTTAGACAATTATATTTATTACTTGCTTCACAAAAAGACAAATGGACTATAAAAGGGTTTGTTAAAATTCTGACTTGCAAATGTTTCTGGTCTCTTCCCACATCCCCCCTTTCAAACAAATGTGCTGTGTCTTGTTGGGTCACTTGTGGGAGAACATGAGTCAAACAGTCCTGCTGTTAAATTTATGCGAAATTCTAACAGCAATTTCATATTAATTTCAGTCTCCACAGGCACACTACCCTGAGGCTGATATGGTAATGAGATTACTCATGTCCCTAATTGATATGTGCGGTCAGCGTTATCTGAGTCAGGATTTGATATTTGTCACAGCTTTTTAATCACTTCACACAAAAGTAAAGCAGAAACGTTACTTTACAGTGTACCTCCTTTATGAATGTTAAGATTGTTCCAATAATTTCCTTATGAAAACAAAAACCAAGGCGGGAATAGGGCACTGTGAAATTGTCATGGAATAATTAATAAAACTAATGTGCTCTAATAACTTAATCACTTGCTTAGAACAAAAAAGCAACAATTATCCTCAGTGGTGCATAGATATTTTTGCATTCGTTTTTATAGTAGCAAAAATTATATTTAACATTTGCCATTTTAATTTTTATACATGGACACATATGGAGAGAGAGAAATAAACAAAATAGTCAGTTCACAGTCAGTGTTTTAAATCCATCTGACATTAAATGTATTCTTCAAAATTGTTTACTTGTTTCTCCAATTAAATATATTTTAAATTTATTCTTAGAAATACTCTCACCTAGAACAAATTTTTTTCTTGTTTTTATATAAATCCATTTCTTTACCGGGATCATATATCCACAAATAGCAAATTAAGTCTTGCATTGACCCAGACAAATTTTGATTTATTATCTTTTAGCTTCACAATTTCTAGTTAATTTGTTGTGACAAACTTTAACCTGAAAAACTTTCCAAGTGCTTGTTGTAGAAACTATGTTTCTAGCTGGCAGTAGCCATAGGCCTCTGGTTTCTCAGCAGAGATAAGTTACCCAACTCAGAAGTAAAGGTAAGCCTGAGGAAAAACACTGAAGGTTGAGAAGAAGCTCTTCATGTCTTTCTAAAAAAAATAATAACAGATAGAGAATTCAAATCACACGTGTCAGACTGCTACGTTTTTTTTTTTTGTTTTTTTTTAGTTTGAAAGGCTAATACAACTTTAGAAAAATTTGAATAAACTAAAATGTAAGGTGATAATATAAAATTAAATAATTGGATGTGCTCAAGTCTAAATTCAACACAACACATCTTTATCTAATTCACATAGTTTATTCATATTTGTCTGCAACACATTTATGATGTGAACCAAAAAAGTGAACTCTGGTCCACCTGAAAGTGTTGGTCTTGGTTTGGTTGAAGTGAAATCTGGCACCATTTATATGAAAGGAGCCAGACAGTGCTCCAAAAGCAGGAAGTGAACTATGGTGCAGCGCATTCTGGGTCAAGTGAGGGAAACACATTGTTGTATATTTCAAACAACTGGAAAAAATTCTGGCACTTTCTCACACCCAAAAGATAATACTGCAATCATATATTCCAAAATAAATCTCGTACATGTTTTGCTATTTCACTATTAGTTTAGTTACCTTACAGTTGTATCAATGTAGAGGTTTCAGTAAGTTTTGGAAAAGTTCCCGGAAGGAAATACAAGAAAAGCAGACCAGTTTTTTTCAAAGCAACAACTCATAAATCAAATCAGTGGGTGTAAAAGGTCAGTTTTTAAAAATCGCTTCTTGTGGCTTACTTCACAAACCAACTGATACCTTTTAGTAAGAGTCTCCATCTTTTCAAAAGAGATGTGTTTTTTCTGACTTTTAAAGTGTTTAGAGTCACTGCTGAATGGTGTGCATGTTGAATGAACCAAAGTCACTGCTGTAAAAACCCATCTCGCTTACACTTAACGGCTTTGTGAAGTTAAACTGTCGAACATACACCCGAGCAGAAATAACCTTTAGAGACATCTGTAGAGGTTATCTTCTTAAATGTGACAAAGCTCCTTCAGAGGCTTTGAGCATATTATACTTCTGCTGTCTCAAACTAAGCAGTTCTTCACTGGGGCCTCCTAAACTAACCTCTATGCTTAAATGTGTTGGAGAATCATTTTAAAGCTTTATTGCATGATGTTGGAGTTCAAAAGAGAAAGCTAAAATCTTGCTCCCTCTCAGCTGTACGAAATAGTAGATTTAGAGGCTTCTTTTTGTCAGGGGACCTTGTAGGTTTGCCTTTGGAGGACACATTAAACATTTGATTTAACAAGAAAGAAGGCAGGGAACTGAGGCTCAGTGCAGCATTGTGTTGAAATAAGGATTTTGTGTTTCAGTAAGTATGGAAGTGACAAATGGGCATGTGTACAGCTAAATTAAGATTGCAGTAAAAACCAATTATGTAGTAATTCTGATGCACTAAAATGGATTTTCGGACTGAATTAAGAGGGATTTCGCCCTCTTACAAAAATGGGGAGGAAAAAGGGTTTTTACAAATTTATTCTATAATTATCACAAATTAATTTCAAGCAACACACAAGAGGAAGAAAAATGTAAATTTAGAGTTTTCAGTTTATGCTAATTTATCGCATGTTTTAGCTTGCTGTAGATTAATTCTCTCTGTTGGGACTGTAAACTATACACAATAAGAGGACATTTCGAAGTTACTAATTAGCTTGATGTTGGTTGAATGAAGCTTGCTACAGGCAAAAAGCCATTTGGGATTTAATGTGTGGAGTGAAGAACACAGCCCTTTCCATTTTTCTTCTTTGCAATCCTCTGGTGATGCCAAAAAAGACATGAATCTGCTCAAACTTAGTTTGAAGTGTTAGGCTATGTAACAAACTGATTTAGCCAGAAAATCGAATAAATGCCGACAACCTCTCTGTATTTTCCAAAGCTTAAAGGCCTAAGTAAAAGATTCTTTACTTTAAATTATCTTTGGATATAGGTATTTATAAGTCATTTAAAAGAAAACACCTAACATAAAATATATACAACTGTAAATTTACTATTTGAGCTTCACTGAGAGGATAATATTTTATCTGGGGTCACACTCCAGGCAGGCCTGAAAACAGCCTGACAGGACGGTGGTTTGTTTGTTTCACTTCTTAGTTTCTAATTATTCTATGTTATAATAAATTGTAGACAGGCTTAATCAAAAAGATTGGAAAATTTAATTCTGGATGAACAATGATGATGGATTTTCTCTGATGGCCCCTGTTGTCCTTTTATGAAAGTGCAAATGGTTAAGTCCAGTTTTTCAGTTCAGTTACCAATGACAGATTGCACTTATGCAGGCCAAGAATCAGGGGTCAGGAAAAAGTCCCATCCTTCTTCAAAGAAAAGGAAATTAAGGTACCAAAAATGAAAGAAGACAGGAGTTTCAGAGCAAATGCATTTTCTTTGAGATGAGATGAGTAGCGCAAAAGACATTTTAAGCTAATATTAGCCACAGAGCTGTCAAAATGAAGCTAATGGTTAATCTTGACCACATCCATAATGAATTTATGATCCATTGGTTAAGGACAGATTTATTAGATTTATAATTAATCTGACTTATCACTGGCAAATATTTGACAGAGATGACTGACTTTGTGGTATAAACTCTTAATCTTTATTGATATTTTTTCACCATTCCCATGGAACGAATTTATTCAAAAGATCATTCAGTTTCTCCAGATTGTGAAGATGCCTTTGTGATAACTAAACTAAATGATCTACCATCCTTTTACATTGAGTTCAAATGAATCAAATGAGGCCAATAATGAATAATGAATGTCGAAGAAGGCTGTTTCTAATTGCTGAATTTGAATCAAATTCTATGCCTTTTCAAAAAGCATGCCATCTTGAAATGAATTGTTTCATAATTATTACCTAATTTAACTCATTAGCTAAGTAGACAACTATAGGGATTGTCATGCACTAGGAATAAAATCCATCCTGCATGGGATTATAGGATACAAAACAAATGAAGAAGGGAGGTACAATATAAACAAACCACTCTGCCAGTGGTTTTTATTGTACAGCAACCATAACTTTTCTTTACCCCAACATCAGGAATCACATTGTTCTTCAAGGTCATGTGCATATTTTTGCACTGAAGATGTGACACAAGGTGAGCTCAGTTATTCAGTTTACGAGAAGTCTTTTGCTTGCACTGAAATGTCATTGGCAAAACTTGAATTGTACGTTATGCATTTACTATTATTTCTTTATAATTCCTTTTTCACCTTTTAATAACCACTGTTAAACTCAAGTTGAGTTGATTTAAAGCACTGGAGATAAAAGCTTTTCTTAAGCACAAGTCATAATTAAAAAATGATAACTTGGTCACAACTATTGCATGAACATCTTTATACATGCAGAAACATTACTTTATAAATGCTCCAAAATGGTCAGCTTTTGATTTAGATATTAATAAAAGTCATGAATTAAGTGCGTCTCATTAGAGGTGATTGAGGTTCTCTCTGCTTGCAGAAAAAAAAAAGACAGATATGCTTCCTATATTGAAACTAAAAAGTGAAGAACTTAATCTGCCCTGACATTTAACATTAAGGGTGAGTTACTGCATGTCACCTTTTATCCATACTTAATAATAGATTTTGTCAGCCTCAGGGACTCCTGACAACTCTGCAAAGTGGAAGAGTCGGTGCTGAGCCATGGAAAGATGCTGCCCAAATGAACAACTAGTGCAACACATTGCAAGTAAGCATGACTCCTAACATGCTTAATTTGAAATGAATGTGACTGGTTGGGTGTATTTTAAGGCAGTTATTGCTAGATGAAGTATATTGATACAAACTGGTGAATTATAATTGAAATCTAAGGAAGAAATTAATCCCTTCAAATTGTGCAAAGGAATACTACTTTAACTTTTTATTCTTTTATCACTCACCGTTCCTCGTCAAAGACTGCTATTAATCACTTCCTTTATGTGCCACAAAGAAAACTGTGCCAGCAGCTTCCTTATTTTATCCCCAAAATGTTTTGCAGTACATCCCAAAGAATTGGTGAAACATTTATTTTTTCCAAGATCAGTTAGTTTCTGGTTATTTCAACGCTAATAAATAGGATGGAGCAGCTGGATAGCTTTTCTTGGTATGTTGTGACAAAGAGCTGCGATTGGGCCTGTCTCAATAAATAATAAATCAATTAATTGCACAATAAATGAAAGTTATCGACCTTTTTTTAATTTATCAGCTTGATCGATTCTGCCAGCCTTTTTCTCTTCCTATTAATGGCACTGGATGAAAAAAGGTGCTCTCCACTGACTCTTCCCTTCCCCAATTCTTTAGTGCCCAGTTCGCACTACACGATTTTAGAATTGTTGGCTGATCGTCGGCCCATTTTCAAAACCTGACAGACATACTAATGTCGTAAGTGTAAAGTGTTCGATCGGGTTGTCCAGCGACACGGCAAGAGCAGCACACCACACAACAAACTGATTTCACTCACCGACATTCAGATTCCAGACAGAAAATGCAGTAAAAGCCACTGAATCACAAGTGAACTTAGATTGAACAAACATGGCTGATGACGTAGATGCAGTAACATTAGTTTGTGTGTGAGCTTACGTTAAGCAATGAAAGATGTAACAAGAAGAAAAGGCTTTGGATAAAAGAGTGTAGGACGAGGCTTTTTTTGCTGCACTACGATATGGAGGTGAGTTATTCTGTTTTTTCGTCCATTTGTGTGTTTAAGCAGTTAATTAGTATTTATGTTTTAATGTTTAAAATTACATTGAGAACAATTGGTACAAAATAATGGCTACAAGTCCAGTTGACTAATTTTAAAACCAGGCATTAATCTATCCAGCTGCACACTTGTATGAGCATAAAGTCCTCACTGAATAAATAACCTTATTTATTTATGTCCTATTTATGTCATGTTAATGATGAATAGCTGAAAAGTTACTGGGTTTATCAGCTGCAGTAAAAGTTTCGCTCCAACTCTTCCTCTTGTCATTTCTGTGGATATTCTTTGCACAAATAAACATTGTTGTTGCTTCCACATATCGTCTCTGATGTCCACTAGACTTTGGGTCGCCCCTTCATGCTGTCCCCTCAGAAAGCACGGAGAGGAATCTGTGCTTTCTGATTGGCTACCTGTCACATTCAATAAGCTGCGTTCTTGCTCCCAGTCGGGGAAAACCACACACACTGCAGCAATAACCAGGCCAAGACAATCCAACATGTTGAATATGCCTGATTTAGATTGAAGCGGTCTGACATCACACTGCAGGCTGATTGGTTAATCTTCTGTTATTATGTTGCATAATTCTGAGATCTCTTTGATTGTCTTAATTCCTAAAACAAATCTGCCGGCTTTTGAAACTCTGCATCAGAGACATAAAAATTGCAGTATTATATTGATTTGACAAGGTAACATACTTAGAATGAAGTGGAGAAAAAAATATGCAGTGCATTAAAAGTATTTTTTTTAAATATAGATTTCAAAAGGACCCATTTCTCTTTCTTGATGAAGAAAGCATTATTTAAAGTACAAAAAGTGCTAAAGCTCTTCAGAGAGAAAATCAAATAAAGATATTTTTATGTCAGACCAGAAAATGAAAGACTAATGACATCTCAGGCAGCTTTTATATGGTGTAGACTGTTACCCAAGAGGCACGTTGACACAGTGGGAGACTTTACCCAGAAGTTTTAAGAAGTTAAAGATGGTTTATTTCAATACTTTTTATTGCATATAAATTTGCTTAACTATTGGCTTGTTTCTTTAATCATGTTGCATTTAACAGGAAGAAGCTAATCCAGTTGAATTTATCTTCTTTTTTTGACTTTACTCAACCAATTGATACTGTTTGTGAGAAAAACTGAAATACATTTGACAAAACATTCTCATCTCAAAAGCGTGCAACTCTTTAAACTGCTTGTGTTTTGAACTCAAATGCCATTTGCCAGCTCTTTTCTCTGACCTCACCATCCGAGGCTATAAATGGTGAGAACAGATTCATGTGAAACGACCCACCATGGGTTTTTTTTAGTACTAGCTGGTTTCACAGATTAAGTGTCACGCCTAAATCAACTCGGAAAGTGCGAAACTGGTTAGCCCTTAGCTAGGTCGACTGTTGCAGTCCTGACACAGTCTCTCCCGATGGGTCAGAGGAACAACAGTGACAGGTCGATTTAGTCCCATTGCTGCCTCAGGCCTTTCAGAAAACACAAAGAGAAAACGAGAAGGAAACCCAACTTGAAGTGTCTGTGAAAGGATCTTGAAATTTGTTTCAAGATTCACATTTTGTGATGATATTAGCAAATTATAATACTCTTCTTTATCATAGTCCCAGTCCTTTCTTACGCCATAAAGTTGCTATTCCTGCTTGTGTTACTCTGAGAATCAAAGATTTGAAATGGCACACTTATATAACCACATTGAGAAAGTCAAATACAAAATGAAGTGGAATAAGTGATGCTGTGCAATAAAAGGTCTACATAATTTCAAATAACTTATTTTCTTTATTCATAGAGCATTATTAGAAATGCGAAGCTGCTGAAGATCTTTACAAAAGTCAAATAAGGCCTTCATATCTGAATAAACAGAATGAAATACCGACGACATCTCAGGGAGCTTTTCAGCAAATCTATCAGCTCAAATAGAAGATAAAGATTTACCATGAGAAACTTAAAAGTGGTGAATCTCAAGACTTTCTATTATTTAGAAATGTACCATCAGTGTCAGTTTAAACTAAGAAAATTACTACTTTTTAAGGCCTGTTCTTCCACAAAGTAATTTTAATTCTCTAAAGACCCAAAAGATACATTCTGTCATGAGTTTTTCTTCATTGTTTTAAATCACTAATGCTGTTTTTCAAAAGAATCCAATGCCATTAGTAAGAAATCTGATCAACTTCAGTGAAAGGTAAGGTTATACAAGTTTTTAAATGATAAAAAATCCAAATTTTTAAAATCTGAATTTACTGAATTACTATTAATTCACAAAGCTGCTTAAATGGTAGCTTTGAATGTTGTTACTATTCAAAGCCAAGACTGGTGTCTGCAACTTTCACAATCCAGAGAGCCATTTTTGTTTCTGTGATAGTTTAAAAAATTCAAGCAGAATTGTTAATGTCACATGACCTGTTGAAAAAATGAGAATCTATCATTTTGATAAATATCTACTATCGGAAACTTGTTGTAACTTTTAAATGACCAACATTTTACTTATATTCTTCGGTTTAGAATAATAAAGAAAAACTTTTTCAAAAAAGAGGATACATGGTGGTATGATGGTATTTGTGAAAAATGATTCAATGAAAAATACATGATTTCCAAACCTAATGACGAATAGATCTGTAAAAATCGGGCTAGGAAGACTCCTTCTGATGTAGAAATATTAGCTGCTATCATTAAACCTTTAGTTGTCCTGACAACGGAATACCGTAGCTTTATATTTTGCAATTTTAAGTAATTCATGGCCAAGAAGAATGGTATCTGTGGTATCACTTGGGACTAAAGCAATCCATACCTAACATATCCCTTTTCAATAGTGTCGTTGCCACCATACCGGCTGGTTGCTATGGTTACTAAAGTAATTGCAGAAGGTCAATACAGTAGGACGACTTAAAGCCACACCTTTAAATCTGTTCTCATTATGATTAATTACAAAGTTAAAGGTTAGATCTAACAATTATTAAAAGGTTAAATGACTAATAAAAAAATCATTTTGGGGAGGAATTTCTTTGACCTTTAACAGATGTTTTGGAGGATATAATATATTTTTTTGTTTTCACACTTACGTTACATTACTTCATCCACCATAGAGAAAAATCATGTTAACACTCACTGATACTTGTGCAGACAGCCTGTCTGAATTTGTAAACACAATCTGAATTCAGGTTATTGCTCCTGGCTGCACTTATCGCACTCCACAGCACAACCACTAACCTAACTATTTCACACTTGATCTGCTGTGCTTTAATGTGACACAGCTGTGATCAAATAATATTTGGGTACCTCAGTGTAATAAATAAGCACATTATGGGAAAAATAAATATTTTTTTGTAAATAATGGAATAAATATTAATCTAGTTTTTCATTGAGACCAGTTGGAGAAACTTGGATAAGACATGGTATATATACACATAATGTGCAAAAATAAATTTAACACCTGATAAATTCAATTTTCAAGGCTGATGTGAACTATATGAGACTTAAAGAAGATTACAAAATATTTAAAATTTAGTTTTAGTAAAGATTTTAAATTGACATTTAGCAAATTAAATGATCAGGTCAGCAATCTGCTTCCACAAGCTGTGTTTAATCTCTGTGATAATCAGCTGTGGTATTGGTCAATAGGTGGAGGCCTCATTACTGCATTGGGTTTCGATATTCTTCACATCACCAGCACGTAGATTTCACAACTCCCTCAGATTTGCTCCATAACAAGACAGCCAATATCTTCCTGATCTCAATTAAAAACTGGACAAAAAAAACTTGCAATAAAGCACAGGATGTGAAAAACAGAAACAAAGTAAGACAAAAGAGGACTTGTCCAGGAGCAAGGGAGGCCACAGTCAGCATGAGGTCAGCCATTTTCTCTTCAAACTTCTTTAGTTCGTTTTGCCATTGGTATGTTAAAGTTTTGCATTGTAAGATTATTGCTGTTTTTATTAAATTCAAAATATAAAGGATGATAAAGCAAGGCTTATCCTCAAGTCATGAAAGAGCAGTTTTCCTCTTATAGATCTACACCTTCATCAGCTACAAAACCCCACAAGTCTGTGCAATGCCTCCAGGTTTTTTTGTTGTTGTTGTTGTTTTCAATTTAAAAGAGTTTACACCAAGCTCTTTTTGAGGTGGACCCAGGAGGGATCAACAAAAACCCCGGTTCACCTGAGCCACAGATGCTTAATGCAGCATCAGGACCTGACTGGGGTGACTTCAGGACAGTCGCTTTCATCTGTCCATCGAGGGCTCAGAGCTTTTCGACTGCTTATCGGATAAGGTGACCATGACATTTCATCCTAGAGTCTCTTCATGTAGATTGTTTCCCAAGCCACCACGATATTGAATTGTGTTGGGTTTTGTTAAACGTAAACAAAACTAAAATACTAAATATGTATGTAAAGTTGGACCTAATTACAAGAAGTCAAATTGGTATCTGTTTTATAAAATTAAGCCAGTGTACAGTATGTGGAAGTCTGACTTGTTAGAGTATATAGACTCCCGATATTTGAATTTTGGCCCAACAACACATTTTCAATTCCTGTGCATTTTGGTGTAAAGTTCCAACATGGCAAACTTCCTTAAGCTTTAAAATTTATTTCATTATTATCCTTTTGTTTGGAATTCACTGAATAATCTTCTTTGACTACAAAATGTGAACACAGTGACCAAATATCAACCATATTTAAGCCCAGAGTTGATTCAGAACAAGAGCAGAAGTTCAGTTGGTTCACCACAAAAAGCATTATACCTTTTAAAATATGCATGAAGCCATTAACCACAGAACTCATGTGTATTAAACTCTGCTTCTTTTCTTGAAATAGACAACCCCCTCTTGTTTGACTACAGGAAGAAAGACATTGTTCTCTGAGACTGACTTGCTCCACTCCGTTTCTCAACTCCATTCGGCGGATTAAAGTGGAAATCTTTTTTAAGCTCGAAGCTTAGCAATAAAGACAACATATGGGAAGCTGTGCTGTAAAAGACCCGGGAACAAGACCGACATCCAAACTTAGCGGGGTTTCAAACAAAAATGTTCTTCCTTGCGTTAACTCATCCGAAGATGAATACTGATCTGACCTGATCGTTTAAGCGCAAAGATTAAGATACTGAAGCTTCCCCTTGGTTTTCTGAAGTTGTGTAGACATGACTATGAATTGCAATTGTCTTGAGCTCATTCTGCTATTCCACAAAACGGAACTGAACTTCCTTTCACAGTGGAAAGGGTCAGGAATTCTTCCATTTTCCTTCATACTGGGGTTCTCAAATATCCCAGAGTACCCAGAAGCAAACAGATCGCTTCCTCAACATCTGCTAGAACAGCAGGGTTTTGCCTCCTGTGAGCTGGCAGGGTCTTGCAAAAGTGACTCAAAGTGGATTTAAACCAGTAGGGCGATTATTGCTGCAGCCTGACAGGGCTCGGACTTGCCAGTTCTGGCACAGGGCACAAGGCTGCTGGTTATTATCAGTCAAACACTTCAAATGCGATTCTACTTTAGGCCACCTTACAAGGTGCCATATCAGGCCTCAGACAGGCAGGCAGCAAAAGGCCAATTTGGAACAGAGCATGGGGAGATAAATGGAACAAGCCCCGAGCCACTTTTGAAATGTTAACATATTTCTTTTTGCTCTTGCTTGAGTGAATGCATTTCCGGGGGAAACCACCCTGCACACACACACACCAAAATGTACTATATATCAATCATACACATTGGCCCATGGAGTTGGTCATTCTGTGAGTAATAGGTCAGATGTGACCACTCTTTGTACATTCCCTTCAGTCATGCATATCTGAGTGTATAAGAACAAATAAGGTACACAGACACCTTGGTTCCAGTCCACCTCTTTCATTTCTTGCTTTATTGCTGAGGTAGGGACCAATTGTTCTGCTACAGATCCCACCTCCTCCCTCTCTTACTCACTGCACTTTGGAGGCCTTTCTCAAGGGAAGAAAATTGTAGAAGTGAGGAATGGTGGCTGTTTTTTAAAGCAAACAGGGCTTTTGACTGTATGACATGCTTTGATGGATGGGTTTACAACACAATCCTAATTATTCTGTTGCAATAAAGTTATAGTAAACAGTGTTGAAGGAGCTTTCTTACCCCTTAGTGTTTTTCACATTTTATTAAATTATAAAGACAAGACCCAAAGCTCAGATGGAAAATAGTGAAGACAGGGCAATCAACAAAATCTGTATTCAAGAGATATGATATTTATGGGAGAGTAACGAGAAGAAAGTTATTGTTAAAAGTTACATTTAAGTAGTTTCCATTGCCAGAAGCCATGAGGGCTCATAGCAAATATGTGGAATAATGTGTAAGATAAGCCTAAAATTTCCTTTTGCCTTACATGCAAAAGACAATGTATGGGAAAAAAAAGCACATCACCTTGAGCATATCATCCCCACTTTGTTGGAAGATAGATGGAGGTAAAGACAGGAAAATCTTGGAGGAAATCCCATTAGATTTTGTATGACTGAGCCTGGAATGGAGGTTCACTTTTCAGAAAGATGAAAACTCTAGGCCATACTTATACTAGGCATAAATTTAATTGAAAACCAGGAGCAAGACTTGAAAACCCCCTTTACCTGAAGGTCAGTCAGAGGTGAGCTCTGACTGACCTTCAGGTGTTTTGCAAAGGCAAATTAGAAAGAAATTCAGTCTCTGCATGATGCCTCAAAGTAAAGCATATATCCTGTTCTTTTCACACTCTTTTATGTTTTGAGAAACTGTGAAGCGCTCTGTAGTTCTCGGTGCTAATTACAATCCTGTGCCGGCCAATGTGAAACTCTGAAACTTCATTACATTAGTTTGGTGTATTATGCCTAAATCTACAAAGTTGCACATTTAGAAAAAAGAAATAAAGTGCCACCATGTAGATTTATAATTAGCAAATCTCACTTTTTTTTTTGGTTTTCTGATTTGAACCGAGAATGCACTGAGATCGTGACATCATTTATGTCTCAAGAAATGGAGTCAGAGTGAAGTTTTAAAAATATCACATAGGCAGTCCCAGGTTGTCTTTTGTTATGGTATTGTTCTCTTCACGTTTGCAAACCTGGACACTTAAAACCAAAAAAAAAATTAAAAAGTATAATTTTTAATAAATTCAGTGGTGACAAATAAACAGCATTTAGCTAAAACTACAATTTTGCATACTTGCTGCCATTTTTCTCCAGATATTTTTTAACAAACCCTATTTTGAAGCGATATGTAGTCACACTCCAATTAATCAGAAAGAAAGCTTAAATAAGTGGGTCAAACTCTGACCGGCAATGTGAAATGGAACGAGCCATTCTCCAATCATTTCAAGCAACCCATTTTTCCCTTGATTAGTTTCAGATGTAGTTTCTGCCTCAATTTTGTTAAGTCCCAACCCACTCACCGCACATGGAGTGATAAGCAGCTTTGGTTGGGGCCGATTGTGGCATGAGTATGCAGGACTTGTTGTTTATAATGTGAATACGACTCCTGTTATTATTGATTCTGTCCGAGAGATGAGCCCTCTGGGTTTTTCTGATGTTTATGCAGGAGAATGGTGATGCTTGCTAAGTGGGATAGAGACAAAAAATCAATAGGCGAGGTGAAGGGAGGGGAGTGCCAGGCTTCTCTTAGTTCAGGACATGTTTTCAAATTCCCGTTTTTCTCCGCTTTAGAACCATTTCTGGAGCCTTTCTAATTTCTAATTTCTATAACTGCTGAGTCAGAGGTCTGTATCGGTTGAAATCTACTTGATAAGTCTTCAGCACTTTTTATTTGGAGGTTATTGTTTTACTCACTGATAGACACAAATGGCCTCTGTATATGTTAAAGTGAGGTGAAAATTCCCCCAGTACAATTTTTTCTTGTTTTCTCATTTTGGGTTGGTAATACGCGTTTCAATCCTGACTATTTTGTTATTTCTTGCTGCATCATAATATCCATTTCACTCTTTGTGAGTAATAGCATCTTGGCAACAAAAACTGGAGATCAAAGGCAGTTGAAGCCTCGCCAACATGGATAGGACCAGCATGCATGACACGTGACAGAATATTTCGTCAAATATTATTGTCCTTTGCAGTTGCAAATTTGCACATGTTAATAATGCAGTGATAAATGAGATTTGATATATTGTGCAGGTCTACTGGAAGAAATTACATAGCTTTCAAGGCGTTGACACTCTGGTGAACCACAAAAAGAACTACTGTCCACACATTGAGAAAATGTAACAATAGTGTTGCACCAAAAGTATTCCCAGAGCGTATTGCGTTTTATTCAAGGCAGTTTGATTAAAATATTGTACCTAATCAGTAAAGATGATACAAAGTTTTCAATGCAACTGCTTATAGTAGAAAAAAAAGAATATTAATGAGGTAAAATGTGCTAATTAATCATTTCAAAAAGTGGTTAAACGGTAACTATCTGCCTCAATAAAACAAAAATATAATGTCGGTGCAATTTGCAAAAACTGGGCTGAATCACATAAATCCTTGTCAAATAATCCTAGAGTGGGTATAGAAGGCTGGCTCATCATCACCGGAAAGAGCATAATGCCTCTGGGCGCTCATGTAATTTTATATTCATTACTTCACTGACGTATTGTGCTGATTCGCTACTTGTTCTTAAATATTTCATACACTGCTGACACTTTGTGATGACAAGTTTTGACTGCCAACATTATTAATCTGTAGAGGTGGAAGATTGGAGCCAGAAACTTCTCTCAAAGTTGTGCTCACATTTATTTTAATGAGCCTGAAAAATATTTCTATAATGTCTCACATATGGGAAATTAACCCAAAAGATGACCAGAAGCTCAATTTGAAAAGTAATAATGAAAATGTCTTACTTCAGGAAAAAAACAACCTGTCATTTAGATTTGTTAATCAATGGCTTTGAGAATATAATACCCATTTTTTATTCCTTGTGTGACGTCAGCAAATGGACTTTTTTTTATTCTGTACAAGCCTTTTTCACTATGACAGTGGATCCATAAAAATAACAATCCTTTGACTGGCAGCACCTTGAAACTTGAACTTGGCTGTCATAAGAAACCTATATATAGTATGAAATGGGAAAATAAAACAAGTGCTGAAATACTTTTTTAAACTATTGTAGAAATATCAGTATTTTAGAAAGCTGGGTTAAAAAAAAAGGTAATTTTTTAGCAGAAGAAATTGCAACTACACACCAAGACAGGCGAAATAAATAAGTGCATCACACTTTTAACTATATGAAAAAAAAGTGGCGATAACTATACATCATTTCATTCACCTTGCGATGGTTCACCATATAAAATTTCAATAAAATACACTGAATTGTGTGTTTCATAAAGTGAAAAAAGTGATTCAAAACTCTTGCTTTGTATCTACTGTGGCAAAAGAAAGAGAAATAAAATGGAAATAAGCCCCCTTTATTCAATATTGATTTACATTTTATATAAAAAATTACTTACATTTAATACATTTCTCCAAAATACAAGCAGCCAAACAACATACAAATCAAATACAAAATTATAAAATTTCTTATATCTATCATGTTCATCTTCAGCAGAAACATGTTTAATAATAACTCCTCACAACCTGTGTGACTGTGGTAAATCACTTCCTCGCCTATATCATTCCATTTGTTGAAATATGAGACCTAGAAAAATATGGTATTAATTATCTGTCCTCTTAGTGAACGATACAGGAATCTGACAGCGAACATTCAACATGGGCCTCGTGAAGTATTTCCGTTGAGTGAGCAGAGTTTGGAATAGGTGGTGATGGAGAAGACGGAAGGACTGTGGGATTACATCGTTGGTGAGGAAAGACTGACTGAGTTACGGTCTTTCATGAGGAGATCCATCTGGGTCAGAGCAGAAAAAAGACAACAGCTAAAAAAATACAAAGCTTCAGCTCACTTATGAAGCTCTCTGGTCCTTCCAGCACACATAGGAAACAAAACACATGAAACACTTTGCAACTATACATACATTTGCTTAGAAAATATGCTTCCAAATCGTCTGGTTTTGCCTTCAAAAAAACAAACCTCGTGTCAGTAATCCTTTTAAACAAGAGTCAGCTATTGGTACAAATTGTAGCACTGAATTTGAACATTTGAACTGTGCACAAGAGTGGCTTATGGTGTTAAGTTTTTTTTTTTTTTTTGCAAATCAGAAGGTTTACTTCGGTACTGTGTACAGTATAGTGCTGTATAGCTTTAAAATAAAAATGAGTAAGCAAACTGCATATGTAAAATCTAACTCCTGAACACACCAACAAGGATATTATGCTGATGCTAAACGAGAAAAACTCAAGAGCCTCGTAGGAAATAGAAAAATCTTGTTTCCTCCTTTATATTATATATTGTACACTGTGGTAAAAAAAAGAAGTACAAAGTGTAAAGTTAGGCTATGCGGCGGTTTCACGAATTGTCCCCTCTAGTTTCTTTGGGAGTAGCTCTCTCCTTTCATCAATACTGATGACTGGTTTCCGACAGTTTTGTCCGTCGATATAGATCTTTGCATACACGGGGTTGGAGTAATTCATAGGCTGCATTGGGAAAACAAAAGGAGTCAATAAGGATATTTCCAAAAATCAAGTTCCAACAGTGATAATACTAAAGTAGCAACAATTAATATTTTTTGATATTTGTCAATCTGTTGTGTGTAGCCGAGAAGGCAACACTTCACATTAAATCTGGTAAAGTTTGAGATTGTAAATAGTTCCCTATTTACAATACAAATAAGTCTTAAACATGGCACTAAACACGGCTAAAAACTCTAAAGATGAGAGTGGAAATTGAGCCTCCCAAAGGAGGTCCAAGCCTGACTCCAGATGAATCACTTCCAGCCTTTATTTGGGTCCCATTTGTGTTACCCATTTAGCTCCTGCTTGGTACAGAGGGAATTACAAAATGAATGTTTATCAAAGTTTGTTTGCTAAAAACAGCTGGCCACTGTACCTTGAACAAACTGATAAGAAAGCATCTGGAAGCTCATTTTCATATTTTTTCTAACATAAAGCATCACATTTTGGCCAAAATCAGTGTAGAGTTAGGTGCTGATTCTTTTAATTAGGAAAGACAATTAATGGAAGTGTGAGTCATGAATATTTAAGGAACATTCAGGTTTTGAGAAATAAGCCTGCCAACGACTCAGTGAGAAGAAAGAAAATCTTTGCACATAATCGTTTTCTTCCTTAGAAAGCATGAAGAAAATCTACAGATTACATATCCATTAAAAAAGATGGGAGCCTGTGGATGTTCTATAATCAACTTCAAGGTAATGATGAGCTGAATTTTTGATTTTTCAGAAAGCAGCTAGGAGTTTGTATACACACATCACTGCACTGTGTAAAATATGTGCTTGCAATATGTTACACATTCAATCATTATGTGATCATTTTCTGACCAAAAATGATTAGATAATCAAAACTCCGCTGGGTGTTTGGATTTTAGCAAATATAGAAGATGCAGGGTATGCAAGTATCTGGTTGAAACTGCATATATTCTAGTTTGTTTATTATTTTCAGAATAAAAAAAAAAAAAGTTAAATTCACCTGTCCAGGAATAACCTCCTTGGGCACAGAATTCATGCCCAAGGCATGAGGGTCACTGGATTTTACACACCACCCCTGCAACAAAGCAGATACCATCTTCATTCATCACTTCAGCGACATACAGTAAAATTACAACCTCATTGTTTTGGTGTCATAATGTCCAATGATCATAATCAGTACTTTGGACTTAAAACAATTTGAAAAACATGTGAGCAAACAGAAAAAACTTCAAGTTCAAGTCAGCAAATCTCAGTCAATAACAAAGCACGACAGTCCTCACAATAGCAAATGTCATAGCTGGCAGCACAAGAAGCAATAGCATTAAGGCTTCAGGCTTTAGCAGATGAGCTGTAAACCAGCATACGTGAGGGTGTAAGGATTTATTTGATGTACTAAGTGTGGGAGTGAGGTTGAGCGTTATGGACAGAATAAATCACCAACAAAATGAAAAGTCCTTTTGGCATCTTTAAACAAGTGTTAAAACATAGCAAACCTCAATAACAGTATATTGTATATTCCTTTAACAAAATAAGAGAGAGAGAAAGCAGTGAAAATGTCAACATGCGTCACAGGTCAAGAAACTTTGCTTAAACTGGCAAATAAATATTCTAGATGTTCTTTTTCATTTTTAAGCAGTGCAGAATTTATCGAGAATCCAATAGACGACTAAGAAACACGTATGGAGAAACATACTGCAAATGTCCAAACAGATTGCTAATAATAACTTTACATCCCATACTGTATTAATATGCTGCTCAATCAAATTAAATGCTCATTTATGCAACCAGACGGACTCTGTTTGCAAGTGAGCTTCTGGGAGATTCGCAGCTGCATCTATATAAACCCAATTAATCGTCTTCGAAGAATTTTTGTTGAAAGGCGTTTGACAAAAAAACCTAATTTAATTATGCAATCAAATTATTATTAGTAAATTAGTACTCTCAAACATTTTCTTGTTACTGTAATAAAAGACTCCAAATATAACAGAACATGATCTGAGATTGCTGAGCTTTATCACAATCATGTTAAACCCCAAAAAATACTGTGTTTAACATGCAAGATCAAAAAAAGTACCCCGTAATTGTTAGTCTCATCATTTTACAAACATTTTTCACGACGACAGTTCTGAATAGTGGAGTGTGTATTTGTATTTATTCTCTTATCTTAAGACTCCTAAATAAAATCCGGTGAAACTAACAACTTTCACCACTAATAGTCGAGTACTTCCTCTGTGAAGGTTAATAGTTCATTTTAGGTTCCTCCTGCAATTTCACCCGTTAAATGTCCCTCGCGTTTTGTAAGTCATGGATATAATAGAAAGAATTAGTCTAAGTACTGAACCCTGTGGTACTCCACAAGTAATCCTGGACTGTGAGGATTCATCATTTACACAAGGAAACTGGAATCTCTGCTAAGGATAGATTACTTGTATCTAAAATGGAAATAGTAATCAAATGTAGCACTTGTTCAGATAGTTTTGTGAGGACAGGATCCAACATGAAGTTTCAAGATTTAGAAGAAACTAAAACTTTTGGGTACAACTAAATAAAATCAGTCCAAAAACTGATTACAGTTACCTCCAATGAAGATGCCATTATCATGCTCAGGAGGATGTCACTAAATTGAATTTTTCATAGAATCAATTTTATTTACAAAGAGTCCCATAAAGTCATGACTGCTGAGAGTTGGGGGTCAACAGCTGTGACTCTGTGTAAGCCTGGCAACTTTACTAAAAGGAAACCTTGGATTATTCCAATTCTCGTCTCGTTTCTAGAAACTATTGACTCAGGCAGTGTATTGAATACAAATACACGTCACATTTATGGTTTTGTTTGTAAAAAATGTTGAAAGTTAAAAATTACTTACTACTGTTTGTACCATTATACTGTATAAAATACCAGTGAAGTTCATTGAAGTATGTAGTTATTATGCAGTAACATCCGAAAAAGTTCAAAGTGAGTGAATCCTTGCACAAAAAAACATATAGGACCTTTATATGTTCTTAAAAACACACATTAAAAATAAAAAAAGTATTTAATCAAACCCACCTTGTGAGGGTCCAGTGTGAAGTTGGGTCGCAGCAGGCTGCCTGCATCAGCATGGTTGTCATGGTCCACCTCATACATGTTGTATGACGGGTTACCAATCTCCACGTTTATCCCTCCGTTTGTCATGGGCTGCCTCTGCACACGTTTCCCCCTGAGAAGTGTGTGTTTGTGTGTGTGTGTCAGAAAGAGAGAGAGAGTCATTAACATGAACCACAACATCCAGGTCAGCTCACCTCCCAGTGCCGCACATGTCCACACAAGACAACACTTGGAGAATATTAACTTGGCTGGATAGTTACATTCAAAATAGCCAAACAAAGTTTTCAGTAAGAAAGTTGAGGCTTTCATTCATCATTCAAAGCTGCACATTCTTTGATAGTGTCATCACACGCTGCTTAGAAACCACCCTTTCAATTTTTATCGTTTTACTTCTTTTATCTCTGTACCTTTGCCTTCGTCTGCAGATATAAACACCTGCCACCACCATCACAATCAGGATAACCAGCAAAACCAGAGGTACAATGATGGCAATGCTTCCTGGAGAAGAAACAGATGAGAGATGAAGGGAAGTGTTAGAAATAAAAATGACCTGAGATGAATTCAGTCAGTGACCACAATAGGTCAACTTTGATTTTGTTCTTTTTAATTTTCAGCAGGCATTGCTTTGTTCTATTTACCAAGCTTCCGTTCAGATAATATACACAGTAGATAAACAGTGAAACAATATAAAACTGGTGCTAAACTGTGTATTAAAAGCTCATAAAATTTCAACAAGTAGCTCAAGTTTACTTCATCAATTAGAAAGTGGTTCTCAAAGTCGTGGGCGCGCCAACACTTGCTATTGCTATGGATGAAAAAAAAAACAAACGAAACAACAAAACAGTGTTTCACTGTAAAGATGGTTTGTAGTGTGTTTTTTTGCAACCTGAAGTGTGAAATAAACTTCTGTGGAGTTTGAAAACAAAATATGTGTATAGGTTTATGTCTGGTTGAACAATGTGGGTGCCCAGTAATTTTTTTTCTTCTTTGGGGGGCATTTTATTGTATTCCATAGCGGAGCCCAGAAGAAAATCTTTGGGAACCACTGAATTAGAAGATAAACCAATGAAATTCAGACCTATTTAACTAAACAAAGTAAATAGGCTAAATGAAGGCTTTTGGATCCAAACAATGGTAACTGGTGACTGTTGTTCTTTTATTCTTCAAACTAGAATGTGACTCAGGCTGGCTGTGCTATGAAGGCAGCTTAACAGCCTAGTTTTCAGAAACATAAAGACAAAGTCACCATAGTAACAGACAAAATAGCGCTCTCAGGGACATGTTTTCAGCTTCTGATTTCATATATTGTTATATAGTGTTTACTTAATCTCAAAGAAAAGTCCACCTCTCTGACCTAAAGTTAGCAGATATTTAATTAAGTCATTGTAGTTAGGAAATATAATGAATATAATTAGAAATCTGAATATGCTCTCCAACCACGTACTAAGTAGCTCACAGTCAGACAAACAGAAAACTGTGTCAACTGTTTCTTGTATTAGAATATAAATGGCCAAGTAGATGTTATTTTATATATATCTTACCAATAAGTAAATGTAAAATTTTACAAATGTATTGTTTTTTTATTCTATTATTGTATGTTGAAACAAATATATATATATATATATATATATATATATATATATATATATATATATATATATATATATATATATATATATATATATTTGTCATGTTTGATTTTCACACTAAAGTATTTTGTTCTTTATTGTAAGACATTGTCTTCAATATCTGCCATTTGCTGTTGCAAGTTTTGTCTTATCTCTTTTTATTAATTCCCTATTTTTACAGCTAATATTCATAGTATCAACATTTCATTATTTAAACTTATTTTATAGACTGATATTTTTTTATTGTTGAAAGGTATTGCATTTTGATTTTTTTTTCTGATTTTGTGATGCTGATATGAAGAGTTATGCCTGCAAAGTTTGAACATACTGTGTTCATTGGTACAATAATAATAAATATTGTATGTATTTTTACTGGAGTATTACTTTTGTGTCTTAGTGATAGCTACAACAAAGGCACATTTCTGATAAATAATCTGACATGAGTTTTAGGTGCAGTTAAAGCAGAAAATATAGAGATAATCCACCCATGCTATACTTGCTTCACAACCAACAGCTCCAGTCGGATGTGGACAGAAATTCATCATAAGCATGAATGTTGTACTTGTAATAATATTCTATTGACTTATTTAAACCAAGCAGCTGTAAACTGCAATGACAAAAAAAAAGAAGAAATAAGTGAAGTTTGAATTTTTTGTACGTCTCCTATAATATTGCATTTCAGCTAAAATATTTGGATACACCAGAACTAATACTTACTCTGAAGTCCCCTAGGATGTCTCAGAGAACTAGACTTTTTCCTGCAGCGATCAACCAGCTTCTGGCATAATTCTGGTTGGATATTGGTTTCTTTCCTCATCAGAAATCATAAAGCTAATTTAAATTGTTGGGTCTCTTGGCACACTCTTCTTTTAAGCAGAGGCAAGACATTTTCACTCGGATTGAGGTTAGGGGGATTTCCAGAAGCTGTTGTAATTAACCCTTCTAAAACCCATTTTGACACATTGGGGACTATGATCCCAATGCACATGAAGCTAGCTGAAACCAACATTTTTGAATGAGCGCTTCCATTTCTTTTAAATACATTGTTCAAATAGCCAGCAGAATTATGCCCGAGGTTTGGTAACAAAAATTGTGGATATTTAATCAAACAGGCATATATGTCTAAGGAAAATCCAATTCATATTGTTTGTTGTTTAATCATCCCATCCTTATTTTTGTTATCATTAATAGTTGATTTATCCACTTCTTACCTCCACTTGTGTTGTCTGATCTGCTGCTTTTAGGGGCAGGCCTTTCACATTGTGTCCCAGCCCAATTGGCAGAACATCTGAAGGAAGTTAAAGCAGAATGTGAATAAAACATCTTTAGCTTTCTTTTTAAGTCGACAAAGTGCGCAGGAAACACCTTAGCAAATTCACTACAGTATGATGTGACAGTGGTTCACATGTGCAACACATTATGATTCAGTCTTGCAGTGAGGTGCTTTGATCCAACAAAAACAACACACCACCTGGAGAGAGAATAAGCGCTATGTACATCCACACAGTGTCCACAAACAGTGTGCGTTAATTTACTAGCGTTGATTATTCAGTTAATAAAAAGATATACATAAAAAAAATGACAGCAGGACAACAAATCTCATCTCATTTGTGTTCCAATGGAATCCAATGGGTGTGATGTATGACCCATGTTAGAAAAGGTGATGTTTAATTTCACAGTAGTCGCAGATGGGCCCGTAAAGCATGAGTGATCAGGTGGGCGCGGCAGGGTGATGAAATTATTCTAAATTACATGCAGTATCAGACTCAGAACATCAGGCTATCAAAAATAAGAATGCAGCCCCATAGATGCGGGAAATTAATCCCCCCTTTGTAGGACGAAATGTCAGTGCAACAAGAATTTTAATAGGAGGTTGGAGGCAAGGTGGAGTGTGATGTCCTTTCCAAAGTATAAACCAAGATTCCTAAAAAAAATCTAAGCTATTTTTAAGAAAATTACATCAATTACTGGGTTTGAGATGGGAAATCACATATGATTCAGGCCATTACCCGACATGTTTAGTTGCTAATCATGAACAGGATGTAAATACACACACTGATGCTCACATTACACATATACGGTATTATGTTTTATTTCCCCTGGGGTTCATTTGTGCACAGTGAGAACTGCATGAGATGGGCAAATGGCAGTAAAGGGGCCAACAAAGATGTTGAGTCATGCAGCAACTGACAATGTAATAAGTGCCGTATTAGTTTATAACTGTTCAAGATGTAACAAACATCATTAGTGTCCAGAGTACAGTACATTCGCTTACTCTGTGTCTACTGGTGGCTCAATATAATCATAAGATCCTACTGAAAGGGTGGGTCTGGAGTATAAACAGGGATGCAGTGAAGGTTAGAATAACATACATTTAATTTACACATTTTCCTGGTCAAATAAGAAAGAATATTTCCAGATCTTATTCCACGTCCAATTGTCTCAGTGTTCCTTCTTTCCTTCCATCTTTCCATTCATCCAATAACCCATCCATCTATCGGTCAGAAATTGATGATTGACTTTTGTCAAAAATGGCTGAAAACATTCTGGGGACTCCGGAAGTTTCAGTCTGGAAATATAAGTTCTCTGGACATTTTAAATCATGTAACTATTTGCTTTATAATATCAGCAACCACAACCATAAAATGCACTGCGACATCTTATATTAAAACTTCAACATTTTATCTTCTAAAACAAAGTTTTGGTGATAGAATGCTGCCACAATAGAAGAACAGCTAATCCAGAAAAACACTCGGCATCTTATTGTAACAGTGTACAATAATGAGCAAATAAATGTCACTTTGCTTCCAAAGTTCACAGTTATCTGTGGTCTATGAGGATTTTTCTGTCTTTAATGTTTATTTCTTTGCACAGATTTTTTTCCTCAAACAAATCCAGATTTTATTTCATTTTGGTACTTTCATTTAAAAATTGTTGCCCTCAAGGATTTTTAAGTGAAAAATAAAATACATAAATAAATACAAAAAATTAAAAATAAAACATTTATCCTAACATGGTAAGGTGAGTGTCCAATATTCCTAAACTTTATTACCAAAGAAAATAATATTTGC
This sequence comes from Poeciliopsis gracilis, assembly GCA_911649635.1. Taxonomy (NCBI): domain Eukaryota; kingdom Metazoa; phylum Chordata; class Actinopteri; order Cyprinodontiformes; family Poeciliidae; genus Poeciliopsis; species Poeciliopsis gracilis. The sequence continues at coordinate 17,986,264 of CAJVRI010001532.1, forward strand.
ATTTTATGTATATATCTAGCACTTATTACTTGACAGTTTGCTACAAGAAGGTACCAGATTTACAAACTGTAGAGTCTGAAATGATGCTAAATGGAGTGGAGGAGGGTGAGTGTATACAAAGGAGGTGAGTGGGCTCTGAACAAAGCTGGAGAGGTGAGAGGGACCTACTTGCAGCGAGGTTTGTTAAGAGCTGTTAATGTGCACATCCCCTCATTCTGACAGAAGTAATCGCAGGGGTTGGCCAGCTCATCACAACGTTGGTTCTTGAACCCTGAAGTGCAGCTGCAAAACATTGTGTTGGGAGTGATGAAAGGGCCCAGAGAATGTATGTTGTTGAACACTTGGCTGCTTGACGAATGGAGATTGACTCACTAAATCCTTTAAGCACCTTCAGTTGTCAGACGGAGTAATACAGTGTTGCGTTTTCAGAGAGTAAATTAGGAAAATAAATCATGTGAAAACATAAATCTGGTTTTGTAAAAAAAAAAAAAAAAAGAAGAGTCTCCTTAAAAGACACATTATTTGGAAGTCTGTTTTGCCACTTTCCAGTATCAAGGTTTAAAATATTATGATTTCTAAAATTTTAAAAGTCTCCAGCAGACCGATGACTTTTTATTGTTTGAGCACTGAATCTCATTTCTCCAAGTTCAGGTTGAACTTGAAGAAAACTAACTCAAGGTACCACACTACCCTTTCATTTTCTGCTGTAAACGTCACAAAAAGAAAAATGTATGTTCGTCTAGAACTACAAAACAAAACCCTTCATTGCTGACCCATGCCGAATGTTTTCAATTATTAGGAAACTAATATAATAATTGTTAGATCTGAAAGGGAAAGATTATCAATGACATGACCTTGCCTTTCTTTCTGGGTAATAATTTAAATACATAAGCGGTGTCCTAGAAAAAAGGTCCTCACTGGAAAAAGCAAAGAGGTTAATACCATCTTATAAAATTAGAATTACAGCATCTAGACAAAAATTGTCTGGACTTAGACAGTTATAATATTATGCAAAAGAATGTAAAAAAAGTTCAATACAAACTTATATTATTAAAGGTTTTTGTCTAACTAGATAACATTATTGGCCAATTGAGGCTTTCTTCCACTAAGAAATAGATTCTTTTCAATGTTTCATAACTTGTATTTTTGCAGTGCCGTTTTTTTCTTTTTTTACACGTTTAATGCAATGATTATCATCACAATTGAATCAGCGTTACACAGCAGGGTTTTTGCATTTGGGGAGCTTGATGAAACACACATTAACTCGGAGGATTAAGGTCAAACTTTATGATTTCTTGACACCGCCATATCCATCATCTCACATAATTTCAAGTCTTTGGAGCAAATAATAAACCGCATTATCAGGATCTGTTAACCTCATCGAATAAGATGGAGTAATTTGCATAGAAATTGATTCTATCCCCTGGAATTTGGAGAGAGGTGACCGCAAATTTCAATTTAACTACAGTGGACAATGAGCATTTTAAAAAAAGAAAACTATACAGATGGCTTTTGAAAATGAATTTCCAATTTCCTCCTTGGACAGATTTTTAACACGCAATGAATGCGATTATCGCAGAGGAAGTGTTCATTTTAAACAGCACTCTGAGTAGTCTTGATTCCCTCATGCGTGCCACTTTAACTTTTGTCTGGTACAAGTTTTTGAGTTTCATGGCATACTGAAGCAAAGACATGGAACTTTTTCTGTTTTTGTTGAAGGAAAAAAACCTTCTAAAGCCAGCTGCTGAAGACAGTTGCCGAGGTCTGACATGAGCTTTAAACGGCAGAGAGGAACAGCATGAGATGTTCAGAATGGCAGGCTTTGAAACAGTTTAAAATCATTTTTATCTGTCTAAACCCTTAAGCCACAGAGAGGTGTCACGCTGCACAGGGTGGTGTACTGGCACTCAGCCCCCTGCTGTTCATTGGTGCCTCAAAGAGTGACATCAAATCTTCCCTCAATTTAAATACTTTTTTTTTCTAATCCAAAAGGAGACGCTTATTTTGTTGAGTACTTCAGGTAAAGAGAACGATATCCCTTGATAATTTTTCCTTCTGCTCCAAAAGCCACTCTTTTCTTAGCCAGCATTTCAGTAAAACCAAGTCTGCGTAGAAAACATTCAGCTCTCTTTCCTCACACCTCTTTCACCCATTAGGCTGTAACTTACTGACAGAATGGAAGGCTGGTGTCGGGGTCCAGGTGACAGGTACCTCCATTGTAGCAATATCCATCACACAGCTGACAACTTGGTGCAATTCTACCATTTGTGCAGCTGCAGGTAGAGAAATAATTGACTCAAGTTACAAGCAAAAAACTATATTTTAACAAGATGGGGGGAGGGAAGGAGTTCTGGGTGATTTTTGTCAAACAAATGCATAATTGTTGGAAGGGAAGAGATTTCACCAAATAGTGACAATGCACACATGGTCAAAGGTGTAAAAACTAAATGTTAGCATTTTTACACTAATCTTTATGCAGAAGAAAATAGAACAGAAAACAAATAATTTAGCAGCCTGAATAAAAACATTCACTTAAAAAAATGCTTATTGATCATACCAAAAATATTAATCAGAATTAAACAAAAGCAAAGCTGAAACATAATACAAAGAATGAATAAAACAAAATAAAAAAAATAAAACATGTAAATATCAATAGAAATAATAACATAGAAAATATTACTAACAGTTTTTCCTTGAATGTGATAAATCAATTAAGATAAGAAATACACAAAATTGCATTGTAAGTAGATACTAACCAAATAAATGATAAATAATATTGGCAAATTTTTAAACTGGCTTCTATTTCACTGAGATTATTAGCCGCTTAAATCTTTCTTTTGAATTTAATCAAAGCAATTCAGAGAGCTTCCAGTCTGTCGGGGCAGAACCTGTGATAAGAATTGAGAATATGCTGTTTTTCCCCATAAATGAACAGGGAATGTAAAACCCAAAGATTTCAGCTACAGAAATCAACAAATATTTATTGACTTTGGCGTACACTTGGCAAAAAGAGTAATAGTGATATAAATGTGATATTTTATCACATGAATATTTTATTCATGTGATAAAATATTAATTATATGAATTCTATCAAATTTAGTAACCATTTGTTGTGAAAATGAAAGTTATACAGTGGATTCCAAATTTAAGATGTAAGTAAATTGGAGAGGGAGGTTGGAGTGAGGTTTTGATTTAATTAATTTAATTGATGTTTTTTTGTAAACTTTAAGTCTGTTGCAGAATTTTAGCTTGACATTCTGGTTTTGTTCTATTTTGTTATTGTGAAAAAAATGGCAATTTGCTAACCTGGCTTCTATTTCACTGACATTATTAGCAGCTAAAATTATGTGTAGATTTGAAGTTATTTTTTTACTTATTTATTTTTTTAATATAATCAAATCAGTTCAGAGAGCTTGCAGTCTGTGGAGGCAGCAACTGTGATATGAATTGAGAATATGCCGTTCCCCATGAATGAACAAAGAATGTAAACCCCAAAGATTTCAGCAACAGAAATAATGGACGGGAGTGCCAAACACTCACTTGCAAACCACATCTAAGGTTTCCTCGTTAATAAGGCAGGGAGCCCCATGGCATCGAAGACACTTGTCCACCTCACACTTGTTCCCTTCATACCTTGCGGGACACACACATTCCACATAGCCGCTGCTGGATAACGTACAGGCCTTTGAGTTCACACAGTAGTGATGGCAGATGTCTGTTTCATATTGAGAAGCACAGAAGGAAAGGTTAGTGTATAAGCTGGTGAGATAAGAATTGTACAGGGCTTTAATGGGACTTAATTATCCACATCAAATGACATCTTAGCCACAGATGGAAACATATCTCCCCTTGGGCAAGCAGCAGTGAGAAAATACTAATGATGTGCAACTGGAATTGTTTTCCCCCATCCCATTATGTCAATGCACTGCTAAAGAAAATCCATCACTGTGGAAATGAAATACCCAAAGGATGCGAGATGGAAGAACTCTAATTCTGTTTATCTGCAAATTGAAGCAAATGTGGTGTTTGTGGAAAGATAACTCTTTGGGCAATTGCTTTGTTTAACACTAAATGTGTGCTAAAAATTTTTTTTTTTTCCGAGTTTTATCCCGGGTAGCTGAATACAGATTAATGCTTTGTGTGATTACAAGGGAATGTCAGTTATGTAAACAACAGGTTTCCAGAACAACCCACTAGCTGAAATGAAGAACTCACGGTAAAGACAGCGATCCCCGGTGTACTCTGCCATACAGCGGCACACAGGCTGATTTCCCTGAGTGACATCACATGTTCCCCCGTTGAGACAATAATTGTCACAAATCCTCTTCTCACAGAAAGGCCCGGAGTATCCAATAGGACAACGGCATGTAGGCTTCCCTGTGAAAAAAACACAGTCAAAGATGTACAGATCAATGCCAATTGTACACACAGTTATGATTTTGGTTGTTATAGTCCTCAATTTTTCTTTTTCTACATGGGTTTTCCAAAACAGTCATACCCCTTTAACTATTTCACACCTACCATAAACATATGTTTTGTGTTTTAATTGGAATTTTATATGATGAATAAAGTATTTTTTCTTCTACAAACCAAATTACAATTGGAAACTTCATTTTCCCATCTGTAATCTGTTTGATTGTCCCTGCAGCAGAAAAGCACTCTGACACCATGATGCTTCCAGCGACCTGTTTTGTGTGATGTGCAGTGTTACCATTTCACTCATAACATTATTCATGTAGAAAAAAAAAGCACAGCTCTCATATAGAGCGTTTTTTTTCTCACATGTTTGTTGAGTTTCCTGTGTGGTTTGTGGAAAACTGCAAATGGACTTCTTATGGCTTTCTGTTATTGGTGTCTTCTTACCATTCTCCCATAAAAGTCATTTCTGCAGTGCATTAATCATAGTTGTCTAGTCAATAAATTCTTGAAACAGAGATTTAGATCTATGAGGCTTCTCTAGAGTTAAACCTCCTCCATGGACAACGTCTGTGCAATTTCCATCCAAGAGTTTTTAGCCATATGTCAATCTTCCTAGATATTTTGTGAAGAATCAAACAAATATACGCAACTCCTCACTGTGTATGATAAACACACCTCAGAGGTATTCAATTCAAAAAGTGGAGAGTATAAGTAGACAACACTGCTATCTGAGCACATTTCTGAATATAACAAGCCCACAAACTTCTCATCACACAACAAATCTCCCAGAGCTCAGTGCAAAATAGTTTGGAAGTTGAGAAAGGGAGGAGAAAGCCTCTCTGCAAACACAATATTTAGTTGCGTAATTACGTCAATGAGCAGCAACTTCCATGCTTTGGACGAAGCATGGAAGAGGCTTTACCATGGAACTTTTGCGAAGAAATATCATAGCTGTTTTTTTGGAGCCAATTGTGTTAATAACAATTGTGCCATTTCTAACTAAAATATTTTGCATGGGAGTTTATTTTCGTAACATTCAAGACTGGGGCAAAATTGAAAGCAAAGAGCGTCATGTAAAATTTATTCAAGGAACTGCCTTTTGGTCTGTACCGATTAAAATTTATGTCAATCTCGAGGCATCCACTGATTGGCAGCTATGGTTCCAAGCAGATGTATGCTGCTTGACATGTCTTCCAGATCGATCCAGTTTTTACTTCAGCTACAAACAGCATGCATATAATTGCTCCAATGACTTCACATTCTGGCCACAGAGTTATTCCTCGTCAGATATGGCTGGAATATTTCCAACAGGGAGGTGATTCTGAAGGCCTCCTAATCGTGTCTCCAGATGATTTTCAGATTCCACATTCAGAGCTTAGATCATTTCGACTATTTTTTGGTAACGCTGAAAAGTTTCACAAATCAGATAATTTTATACCTGGGTCATTAATTTATATGTATGATTTTATCTAAATGACTGACAGGTATGCCTTAGTGGATATTCAGGTATGAGCCAATTAGAGTAAAGCAATGTTTATCTGAAAATGACTCAACAGAGAAGTAAGAATTTTTTATAATGAGCAGCACTATTTAACCAATGATAGTTAAATATGTTATGTCAGATTAAAAAGTCAGCATTTTAAAATATCCAATCTTGGTCATTATGGTGAATCTAAATTAACTGTCAAAGACCTGAATGTCCATGGTTGGCTGAAAACAGAAATAATTTAATATGTTGAGTATTTATTAAATGGAGTCCATATTTGCAGTTTAGTCTTGGGAAAATTTAATTTATCTGTGAAAGAATCAGAGGTTTGATAGAAAACATTTGATGATTAGTAGGTAACATAAAGACTAAGGAACATACCAGGCAGGTCAGGAAAAACGCTGTGGAGAAGATTTAAACAGGGCTATGTTATAGAATAATATAAAAAGCTTTGAAGATCTCACAGAGCTTTATTCCATTCATCATTAGAAAATAGGAAAAATGACACAATGAGAAACTCACCAAACCATGACTGCGCACCCGAACTGACAGACCAGGCAATGGGAGCATTATTCATAGAAGCAGTTAAGAAGCCCATTGTAACTCTGGGCTAGCTGCAGCTATCCACAACTAAGAGAGGACACTTAGTCTTACATTACAAATCTGGGCTTTATGGAAGAGTCACAGAAAGAAGCAATGAGAAGTTCTGTTTAAATTAGACTAAAGTATGAGGGCTCAAAACAAATGAGACCAAAAAAAAAAAGCCCTTTGTCTTCCAAGAAAAACTCCATTCTTGGAGAAAAACTAACACATCACATCATTTCCATAGTGATCCATGTTTGTGGTAGCGTCATGCTGTTGAGAGGATTTTTCTGAGGGAAGAACAATTCAGGTAATGGTAAGAAGAATGAAGCTAAATACAGGTCAATCTTTGACGAAAAGATGTTAGAAGCTACTAGAAACTAAAATGAACACTACAGAATTTTGTCAACCAACACATTTAAACAACATCCAGAACCTTTTCTGTGAACAATTACAACAATCATTAGTAATAAAAACACTTCCAGGAGATTTCAGCCAAACAAATTTTATCCAAGTGCTATTACAATTTATCCAGAAGGTTACAAAAGAACCCACAATATAAGACTTCACATGCATCATTTAAAGTCATTGTTCATCATACGACAAAAGGATACTGTGTAAAAATGGCATCCCTGATGAGTTTTCTAAGGTAAAAACTTCTGCTGATGTTAGCCAAAAACAAAAACATGAGCTTCAGTACTGGGTTTGGGAGTGAAAGTCCAGATTTAAATCTGACTGAGATGCTGTAGTATAAACTTAAAATAGCAGTTCTCCTTATCCAGTAAGAGAAGTGCACCAAAATTCATCCACAAAGATGTAAACGACTCATTGCCAGATATCGTAAACACTAGTCGGCGGTTGTTACCACCTAGAGTGGCCGAAACAGTTATTAGATTTAGGGGACAATTAATTTTTAAGATAGGATTCATAATAGTTTGGATGGTGTTTTCCACTCTTAATAGATTAAATAATCATCTAAAATGTGTTTTATGTTTGCTCAGGGTATCTTTGGCTGATGCTAAAATTTGCTTAAAAAATATTTACTTGTAACAAAAACAAAAGAAGAACAAACTAAAAGGAAGCAATTACTTTTCACAACAATGTGTTGCTGTATGGTAGGTTGCTTCAGACTATAGATAAAGAATTAAAGCCTGCAAGGATTGCTAAAAAAAAAAAAAGAAGTAAAACTGAGAACGAATAAGACAAGCTACCAGTATTAGATGATGAATTTGTTGCAAATAGTCACATCTGCTGCGGCTCCATGCGTGAACTTGTTAATTTATTCTGGTGAAATAGATTTTGGCTTTGCAAGCACAGAATTTGCTCTTAGTCACTTCCTGCACATGTGGCTGATCCCCCAAAGACCCACAAACAGAACCTCCAGAGACCCTAATTTTCTCTCCTCTTGGCCAGACTCCCTGGGGTGCGGATCAGCCCCGCAGAGTGATATCTTTGCAGCAAAGGCAAAAAAAGCAACCAGTTCTTCTAGAAGCAGGCTTCAATGAAACATTACCCGGCTAAGACCTCTGATATATGGACACAGAGATAGGACTGAGAGCCCTTGTACTACACCCCTTACATCCTGATCTACAAGTAAATTCAGCTCAGATAATTCAAGTCAATGTATTTATAATCTACACCAAATGATCCAGTTTATAGAAATACACAAATTTTTCCCATAAATAGGGTCAAAGTAAATTGCAATGGAATAAACTGATGACAACACCTTTCTTCTGTGAATTACAATGTATAACATTAATGTTCCATTTTTCTTGAAAACTATATTTTATCCCCAAAAAGGGGGGGAAATAAACTCAAAAGGTTCTGCAAAAATAAATAAAACCAATATTCTACTACCTCAGATTCAATTGATTCTACTTGGTCTCATGTCAAATCCAGTTACCTTAACACATCCCCAAGCAGTATTTGCCTTTCCTTGACACTACCCTGGGAATAATGGGTGGAAAAGGAGGCATTGAATAGGAAATGATATACAAGTAAAAAGCCTTTCACATTGGATCATTGTCACAGTTCTCGAGACTATACGGATTGCAGGCAGCAGACCGAACACTGCTTCAGTCTGTGTTGAACTTGCATCTACGCAGGGCATATGGTAACTCTGCATACCATACGCAGATACCTAATAGGTGAGATGGTGATATGCATCCAAAAATCAGAAGCCATAAACATTTCTGCGGCAGACCCAGAGGCAAACCGCACTGACAAGAGAGGTACAAAGGTTTATAAAAGCTTAAATTGCCCACATGCATAAGACATGTCGGCAAAAAAAACTGAAACTGAAACAAACGTTTTGTACTCAGTTTCAAAAAAAGAAGTGTGATTAAAAGCAGCAAGATGAATTTAGTTGGCTATAACCTCTGCTTTGATTTCAATTTAATGTATGCATCGTTTCTTCTTTGAAAACTTCTCAAAGCATAAATATCTCACTTGCTCAATTGATGCTGTAAAATAAACAAAAAGAAAGAAAAAAAAGAGAAAACTTAAAGCATCCTTGCTGCCAAAGCTAACATTTCTATGCTTATACACAAAATAAATCAAAGACATGGGAGTTAAAATTCAATGTCACCTTGTGTCTTAATAGATAAATCTGTAGATATTCCAGCCTCTAATTGATGCCAAGCTCACTTCTGGTCCATTTTAATCACTAAAGCTGGAGATTTAGGGATATCTATTTTACTTTAATGCCTCTTCCTCTTTTCATGTTTGGTCACTCTTTCCAGTTAATATTTCTGAGCCTCAGACGAGCTCAGTGCAGACAAAAATCACTAAACATTTAAAGGACTGGTGTTGCAATATTTATTTTCCTCGCAGCTGTCTTTTCATGATCAGAAATTCATTTTAACTAAGAGTGGAGCATTTTCATTTAAAGGTGAAAGAAAGTCGTGCATGATAGCGTGAGATGAACGGTGATGAATGGTATGCCATTTTGATAGTCAAACTCAGGGTTGTTCAAAGAGAGGAAGGCATTAATCCAGCTCTTCTAAGGTTATTTTTCTAAGTCAACACAGTCTTCAAAAAGGAAAGATTAATAAAATCTCAAAAATATTTGCCTTATTTTTAATAAGGATTAAAAGAAAAAACAAACTCTTTACTCAACATATTCAGAACATTAAAATAAAATGCTGTAAAGGCATTTACTCATTTATGTTCAAACAAATACCAAGGCTTCTAATTCCATTTGCTGGTTGTCATTCAGCAATTACATACCTCTATTTAATGAATTCTAGCAGTCTTAATAGGGCTGTTCACTGAAAGAACATAAATGTGGAAACATAATCCATATCCTGCGAACTAAAGCCCATCTATCATATTTGTATGTTTCTTTTTTAACAAATTAAGATTTTTTTTTCTTTTTCTGAAGAATGCAAGAGGAAAAATATACAAGTTTGTAAACCAAGGTTAGACTCCTTCATTTGATTTTACATCATGATGCATTTTGACATCAAAAGATTTCCTTTTGCTTTTCATTAAATTGTTGGACAGACATCTTATTTTTCATCTTTCAGAATGCTATAAAATAGACTGACTGGATAGAAAGCTGATGGCTTACACTGTTGCAGCTGCAAACCTGAAATCAAAATTGCTCACCTAGCTGGCAAAAAAGCGCAATTTTGGATTCAGAAGACAAATGTGTGGCAGTTCCTCAGAAGACCCATTTGTGTGTCTGCTATTATGGTTTGCGTAAGTTTGTATGAAACACTGGGTTAATGATGTTAAACCCCAAATATGTAAAGCACATTTATGTTTTGTGCTTTAAGAGAATAACACAAATTGTTTCTTTTTGCTAATAAAAGAAACCCGTCAATGATGAGGTGATGTGACATACAACTTTTTAAAGAATAAAACCATCAGTTATGCTCAATTGTCACAACACAAGACTCCACTGCTGAAGTAAAGAACTAGTTGGAGCTCAGTTGAAGTTCCCAGCAAAACATCTACATACATGTAGGTTTACATTAAAGCAGAGCTGGTCATAAGTCATTCTTCACTACTTAAATCCATACAAACCATTCAGAAATACTGTGCATGTTTCCATAACTACTTACCAGATAGTATGAACAGATAAATATGAATTAAGTTGCAAAATCTGCAACCCTGCAGAGATGAACATGAATATTTGAATAGAAATCATGGCCCACTGCGCATATTTTAACAGACTTACCCAGTGGTGAGCCCATGCAGGTGCCTCCATTCAAGCAGTAGTCTGTGCAGTGGTTCACCTCGCAGCGCTCCCCAGAAAAGTCGGGCCAGCAGTAGCACCTCCAGTCTCCTTTCTCATTGGCCAAGCAACGACCTCCATTCTCACAGGGGGGGCGACAGAGTTCACCTGCACAACAGCAGTACTCCCTTTATTTTGGGTTCAGAGGGGTGTGCCACAGTCACATCACATCAACTGGAGGGGTGTGTGGATAAAGTTTGAAAAGCTACTTTCAGAGAGGTGTGAAGCCGAAGTAGAATCCCAGCAGGAGGGTGATTTGTGGAGTATTCACAATGCCTCATGCATAAGTGCCATAAAATTGCTGTTAAAATATAATTTGCTCATTTTACAGTGTTTTGTACAGGATAAGGGGTGGAGGCCCTTATAATATTGCACAAAGTTCCTTGCAAACCTTTTTTACATTTTGTTAAATCACAAACTTAACTTCCAGCATGCACAACATTTATGATTTTTGTGTTTGCAATATGTAGAAAAGATAAACAACCGTCATAATCCCTTATGCAAGGCAGAGGATTTCAGGATAATTATAGCCTACAGCACCTGAATTGTTGATGTCATTACAGGTGCCATTGACAAGAACTTTTCCCTCTGGACAGATACATCTGGCCCCGGTTGGGTTTAGCAGACACATGAAATCACAAGAGATCCTCAAGCAGGGATTTGATGCTGTGGAGAGAAAATACAAAAAATGTCCTTAAAGAGCTAACAAGGTAATTTAGTTAGTTAGCAAGTAGAAATACTTGTTTGTTTGAGGAAAGTATGGCTCTTTTTTTCTAAAATGAAGCAATTAATTCAAAGTGCTTTAATGTTTGGTTTGAAGAGTGGATTTTTTTTTTTCTTCAAGCAAGAAGAGGTGCTGGCTAAATTATGTATGCGTAGGACTTCACACTGAAACATCAACAATTTTGAAATGTGAAAACAATTTCCTTTCATCAGGCTGATTTGTAGATTTTTCAAGTGCTCCTCTTAGTCCCGCATACAGCCAAAAAAAATAAATAAATAAATAAAAATAAATTGATGTACTGGAAGCATTCCTTAAAGACCCAGAATAAATTCCAGCAAAATTTCAAAATGTATTCATTAAAGGTATGTGGTAAACAGATTTGAAAGCTGAGGCAAGAGGAAAGGAATCAAACATGTCCAAACTACATTCATCATGCAGACAATGTTAAAAATCTCAAACCACTTTATATTCAGATCTTGATCTGAAGTTGTGGCATCACATTTTCTCTCTTTCCAACAACTATAACAATATAGTAAGCATACCTTAAGTATGCTAACACCTAGGGCATAGAGCAATGATGAAAGAACTGTTTCCTATTTAAATTGTTGTTAGGACGATTTCTGCTGAGGATGTCAAGCCTTTACTTCACAGCTCAGTGCAACCTGAGTGCATCCTCTGCCCACAGACTTGCACATTTCGCACTACATGGCTGGCCTAATGAGTCTCTGGGGAGTGGAGGAGCTGCCCTGTAAGAGGAAAACTGACCAAGACTGAGCTCTCTTATGTTCTTCAACCATTAACACCAAAGATGTAACAAATACCAGGCACGGGTTTACCGCATGTAAGTGAGAGGAAGGACAAGGCTGTATTGATTGGCTGCGTACCAAAGTTTCAAGATTTCTTTAGGCTTCATATGTGTAACAAAATATTGTATTTGACTCAAGTTTAATCAATAATTGCAACAACAAAAAAATGGTTTAAGCTTCATCAAATCAAAATACACTTCCATTTAGAAAGATTTGGAAAATGCAAAGATTTTGTAGAAAACTAGGTCTTGCTGATGGAGCATAGAGAAAAAAAAGAAGAGGTTACATCATCAACAAGCCAAAAATGTTACAAGTCTTCAACTTAGTTTAAGACATTTTTGTTGTTTGGTAGTTACACACAGGAATATTTAGAACATATTTGCTTTTCTTTCAATACTGACTCCCAGTTTTATTGAGATAATTCATCTTTAAATGCTTTCAGAGATTCTTCAGTCCTTAGTCTTTTAGAAAGTGGAATGCTCTTACTTTCATCTTTCATGTGGCAGTTGTCACAAACAACTTTTTAAAGAAAAGACTCAAAATAGTTACTATTCAAAAGTATAAGGATGAACAGGGGTGATGAATTTGACTGGGAATAACAGCACTGTGGATGTCTTGGGCAATTGGGTGCAGGATGTTGTGAGTGTAAATATATGTGGGTATGTAAATAGATATATATTATTATGTAAAAATGCAGGTAGATGCCTATTTATACATATGGGTGTATGTAAGACTTGCATCTGGTACAGGAAATATCCTTTCAGATTTATTATTATTGTTTTTTTTTATTAATGTTAGACTGGTTTATTAATTCAATAACAAGTTTGGACATGTGTTTGGGATCATTTCCCAGCTGGAACACTTAGTATGATAGGTTTCAACCATTTGACATAAACTGTCGCCCTCAAAGGAAAGAAAATATGTTAGAATGATCAGGAACAATCCTGAAACTATTAAGGCTCAAGGATACCATGATCAGGACACTGCTGGAACACCAGTGTCAAGATAAATATGGAGCTCAGGTGTAATGTGTAAAGGAATACTTAGATGAAGGGTTGATTAACATGCAGATCATAGTCTGTATTTAAAAATTTGTGAGATTTTCTCGGTATTAACTTTAATTTATCTGTAAATTAAATATACAGTTGTCTATTTTTTCTTTTAGATGTTTCTTACATTAAATGGGGTATATTTTGTTATTCTGCTGCTGTGAATTTCCCCACTGTGGGAATGATAAAGGACTACTCTATTTAAATCAGGAGGACTTACCATCTTGCTGTTTGTAACGGTGAGAGACAAAAACATTGGTGGGCCTCTCCACCCCCAAATAGAGAATCTCCACCGCCTGTTTGCCGTACTTCTGAATCTTGAAGAGCTCATGTTTTAGTCCAGTTCCATAGATGTAGTCCTCAAATAAATCAATTCTGTATGGCTGAGAAATTCCTGAAGATACAGCAGAGAAAATGAAATTCAGAATACCAAGGATGCTGAACGTTTGTATCCTGTGACTCAGAAAATAAAAGGAACAATGTTGTGGAGGGCAGATTGATCTTAATACAACCTAGCCTTCTGAGACTCACAGGCAATACTGCTGCAATTATTTGATAAGAAGTTGTGCTGCACGACTACCGTGGGTTTAAATAAAAAAACCCCCCAAAACAAACAAAACAAAATACTTATACTTTGTTTTTTTTCTCTTTGGGGTTTACCGTGTCTGTCGCTGATTGTCACAAGGGGGTCCGAGCCATCCAATCTCATGCTCCCTATCTGTGAGAGCTCAGGATCAGCCCAGTAAATACGCTGGTTGAAGTAATCAATTGCCAGCCCTGTGGGAGGATGAAGGTAAGCAATTTATTTACCTGACAAATTAAACTGAAATCATTGTAAAATCCCTCAACGCAGGAGACCTTCAGGTCAAGAAAGTCAGATTTGTTGTAGAAGAAGATGCTGTGTATTTTAAAACCCAGGCTTTGTGCTTGTATAGAACATTTCAGCTGTGAAGTGAGGTTTGATGGTGGATTTTGGCCAATAAATTCTTTCACTTTCTCTCCAAACTCTAACCAAAAAACTGAGGATGCCCCTAGGCATGTAAATTAATCTGTTTTCTTTTTCTTTTCAGCTCTCCAAAGATGAATTTCTCTCTTTGTGACCAAGACAGAGCATTGGTCTCTTGAATTAAAGGAGGGCAAAGCAGCTTTTCAAAACTAGATCAGCACTAAGTGGCTCCCTCTAGACCTTCAGACACAAACCGAGTGGCTGTTAACTACTCCTTACTTGCTCTTCATTTTACACTGACTTCAGTGGTGATGTTAGAAAAAATAAAAAATAAACAATTTAAAATAGCTTTAGGATTATACTGCATATTAAGAAAAAAACATTTCAAAATTATTGTCTAGCATTTTAACCGAAAGATATTAAGCTTTTATTTTTATCCCTCAGATTCATTGACACCCCTGGAAAAGATTTGTATAAAGGATTAAATATATTAATCTTTTATTGCAATAGTTTTTTCTCACATTGACTGCACAGTTCCAGTTCTTCTTGATGCTTTATCTCTCACTGTGGATGTGGGCACAATTAGGTCTATAAATATAGTCTTTTTATGTGTTTTTTCTTTTTTTTTACTATAAACACCATTAGGACAATTGACTCTTGTCTAACCTGAATAGTATCTTCTTTTGTCTTTCCCATTTTGAGAACATTCAACTTTGGTATATAACATGTTGACTACTTATTATAAGATCCTAAGCAGCTTAAAAGTTTTGTATACATTTTAACACATTCTAAAGAAGTCAGTGCTTTAAGATCGAGACCCTGAATGGTTCATGTCAGTAAATAAAAATAAAACAAGCCTTTTTTTCTTGTAATTTAAATTATGCTTCACAGCTAACAAACATTCTGATCCTCTATGTGGCCACGATTCTATAAGCTACTACATCACCAAAACAGCATTTTCTGTTTTAAAATGTTTTCTCTCTTTTGTTGGTGGATTAATCTGAACACCTGAAACAGATTTTTAGATTTTCATTAGCTGTAATCATTAAGATGAAGAGAAACATATCACAACAATGATTCTACACAATATTTGAAAGTAAGATAAATTTGTTTTCAGTATGAAAAACTTGTCTTGAAGTTCAGTTTTTGAATGCACAAATACAATAACTTTTCAAAGGTTGAAATGCATATGGAAGCATCTGAAATTAGAAAAGTAGCTATTGAGGGTCTCTGTTGAATTGAGGGAAGCAATAAATACAGACAGCATGTTGGGCTGGCCAACAACACTCAATTACAAAAGCATTATGCTAAGTTGATTGTGTTGCAGCATTTTGTAGATGTTTCTTTTTTTTCACAATATGCCCTTTGAATACAGATTTTAAAAGAAAAACTTTGATTAAAAAAAAAAACATTTATTCCTCCTGTGAAGACACAAAAGAGAGTAATTCCAAAGCTTTTTTGGCATTAGGACTCACTTAGACTTAGAAACTGCAAATAAAACAATAAATATTCCCAAGGCTTTTTGAACTTCTTTACCAGAAAAACCAATAAATGCTAAATAGTCTGATTTTACAATGAACTAGAAAATACAGAGATATGTGCAATTTATTGTTTAAAGTGTTTTTTGTTCACCTTGGTATATTTGTATTTCATATAATGTTTATGGTAGGATTACCTATTTTCACACGCCTGTTTTCAAAGAGGCATGTACTTATCAAAGTCTAACAAAAAGCTGCTGCTGGTTCAGCTTCAAAAGTATGAAAAGGAAGCAATGCAAATATGACAAGTTAATAAGTTGAAACACACAACTACACATATAGAATACATTAAATGTATCTTTGGTGGAATGTTTGGTCCAATATATCGTATATAAAAAACTGTATGACGATTCAAAGGTAAACAAAAAAGTCCTTTGTGTGTTTTCATATTCCATCATATACCACAGGCCACACTGATTGTATAAACAAAAAGGAATTAATTTCACATGCTTACATAATCAGATGGACCCACAGGATAAGAAAAACACACATTGTTAATGCGCCTTCTGTCGTTTTTCAGACATCTCCACCGAATGACATCAAGGTAATTAAAAGGTACCACAGAGAGAAAAAAAACATACAGGAATAATAAAAGCAGATATACCTACCAGTGGGTCTCCGAAGATTTTTCTCCAAGAGAACTCTGCGTAATGATCCATCCATGGCTGATTCCTCTATTTGAGAGTGATCGCCAATAACACTCCAGTACATCATTCTGTAAGAAACCAGGATTCTGCATGAATATAAACTAAATACGACATGCAGAAAATATGCTTTAATGTAGCCTGATAACATATGCATAGAACTTTATATGCATAGGGGTCAATTTTATAAATTGCTGCCACAGCCTTTTTCCTCAAGAGTTCTAGTATTTTTTTTAATCTTGTACTTTTGTAGCAATAAACATATTGTAAATTAATTTATGAAATAATAGAAATATTTCTCCAACATTTTTATTTACAGTCAAATGTAAAGTAGGATAAAAAAAAAGATTAAAACTGTACCTCTATCACTTAAAATGTAGTTATGGCCATAACTACCATAAGCTGGTTTTGCAATATTGAACTTCACACTAATTATATTAGTTTTACATAATTACACATGTGGGAGTATAAGTTTACATTTTTTCAAAAACATTGCTTCTACATGGTATTAAAAAGTAAAATGCAAAATTTTTTAAATATGGAATTTATATTATAAATTTATTAATCCTATTCATTCCACAAAGCTATAAGAATAATGGGTTTTAAGGAGTGTGATCAAGAAAAGAGTGTCTGAATACACAACTCACCCCCTGGCTGGGTTTACAGTAATGGCATATGGCTCTCCTGCTATGTCAGTAATCAAGCGAGTGCAATTTGGACCCTTAAGTTGGCCCACATTTATGGAATATCGTAATTTAGTCCAGTGGGCTGTGTAATAGCTGAACCAGTGCATCCGGGAGTGATCAGTCCAATAAATGTTTCCCGTAATCCAGTCAGCAGAAATGTCTCTCGGACGACGGAAATCTGAACACTGCAATGCATAAAAAGCAGGTTCTCTTATTCAAATCCTGTGCATGCATCATCTAAATTTGTCATATAAAAGGCAACACAGTAAAACATCACGATACACAGTTTATAAACTCAGACAATTCATGAAGCAATAGCAGGTTTTGATAGATGGACAAATAAAGGCACTGGCAGTACTTACAATGTTCTTAACATTTGCTTTTGTTTGGCCTCTTTCAAGAGCGTCCTTGTAAAAGATCCCACCAGGGTTAAACTGGGTAGCCCATATAAACTTTTGCTGATGAAACAGAACATCCATTCCGATAATGCGAGCATTGTCCTCAATGTGAGTGAGCAGTTTATGTCCCTGGCTCTGGTTATATGGATACACAAAGCTTCGGATTTCAGTGTCGTTGGCTATGTAAAGCACTCTGTCATCTTGTCCTGCAAAGACAGTCGTTAATTTGAGAAAAAAAAAGGAAATGAAAGCTTGTATAAATTATTAACAACCTACCCTGTGCAGTTTAAGCAGGACACATAAAAATAGATCAAACAAATGTAAGCCGAGCTTTAAACTGGAACACATTTTGATAATATTCATACCTTTAACAACACAGTTGCCGTTCATCTCCTTATAGTTCCGATCGCAGGTACATTTAAAGGATCCTTTAGTGTTTGTGCAGTAATGAGGACATGTGTCAAACTGCAGACACTCATTGATCTCTGGAAAACAATGATATTTGTAATATTATAAAAAAAAATTATAATAAAAAAAATATTATAATTAATTGAAAATTAAAGCAGAATTTTTCTTAGCACATTTCAAATGTTTTTATGCCTTTCTAATATTTGTCCTCTAAAAACCACAATGTGGTTTATGTGGGTTTATCTGTCCAAGTAAGGGCCACAATGTCCTTTTTAAATTTAAATTATTTCTCTTTATCTTCACTCATGGTGTTGCAGTTGAGCTCAGACATCTATTTATTTGATAATTTAGCAGGGAAATTAGTTTTTAAATTGAAAATGTTGCTTATTTTGTCAATATTGCTTTTGATTAAAATGCAATTAATTGTGATTATTTAATTACAGACCCTATAATTAACTCCAATAAATAATTACTCAAATCCCACCAGTAATTACACCTTTTTGTTGATAATAAACAGACCTCTGTGATGATGAGTTGTCTACCAAACCACTGGAACAGGACAATGAAATGCTTTATTTCCATCGTAATATTTTGTTGAAGTTTTAGGAATTTTTGTTTATAAAAGTCATTCATTCATTACTTGTCTATGAAATTCTCCATGATCTTAACCTTTAAAAGCCTAGAAGTATAAAATTTGCAAAGGTTTTAGCAAATATGACTCCGTAACAAACCAACACAGAAATACTCAAACGTTACCTTCACACTGTCCTGTCTTTTGGTTCCTCTTGAAACCAGGTTTGCACTGGCATATCACATTAGCATTTGTTTGGTTGCAAATTGCATCCTCCCCACATGGATTTGTTTTCTTTCCGCATACATCTCCACTGGAAACTACAAATAAATACAGGTCTTTGATTATGCCTCTGAATCTCAGTTGACTGCTGGGGTTTTCCTTTGATGTGCAACAGCTAAGAGTGCATCCTAATCACTCACACAGAACACAACACACCTCAAACATTTATTATCACAAACAACAAAACCTTGCATCTCAAATGAGAAGATTGCTGTTCTTCACGATAACCTCACAGTAAGCTACACTGCATATCTTGCAGAAGCTTCAACAATATTTTTGCGAAAGTTGCCAGATGGTGTCCTTACATGACTTGCAGTCCTGCTCGTCTGAGCCGCCGTCGCCGCAGTCATTGAAGAGGTCACACTGAAGCTGCATCGGGATGCAACGTTGATTACTGCAGGTGAACTCTGTTTTGCCACAAGGCCGAGGCCTTCCAGCTACCACCTCTGATTTTGAAAAAAAAAGAAAGAAAAAAAACAAAGAATAGTAAATACAAAGCCTTTATAAAATATGGAATTAAAGTTAGTCCTATTAACTCGGATGCAACTGTCAGAGTCAGGTCAAACACAGGAACACTGATTCAACTCATTCGTTCCAAGTAGTTCAAATCAAAAAGGGACAAAAATTTTGCGATATAAATCTGTTTATTTTTTTTTAGTTCTCTGTTTCTTATTTTTTTGGAAAAATAACACTACATGGAAAAATCTAACAGAGTGATTACATTCTATTCATTGAATGAATAGAATTCTCTACACAATTTGTTTATACCAAATGGGTATAAATCTGAGTTGTTCATGTTTCTAATTTTGAAAAAGAATGTAAAGTAGACCTTCCCTTTCAAAAGCTCTACCAAGCAAACAGCAAACTTGCAACTGCTTTTTGTCAAAGTAACTAAGTGAAATGATCAAGTACAACTAACAATTGATCATTGGCATGTGTTTCTTTGTTAACTTTAACATATTTTATTTATGAACATTAACTTAAGTTTTAAAAAATATAGCATTTGGTAGTATATATGGGCATGTTTTGTCTGAATGCAATTAGTGTAATCTGCTTTTGAATCCAGTGCAGAATTATAGCCAATTTTAGATACAAAACTGTTGCAAAAATTGGAGCATTTTGGACTGCTTTGTAAGTTTCCTCTAGGAAACACATCGCACAATTATTGTTATTGCAAAGCAGAATTGGGCACAATTTTTTTTTTTCCGTTTTTGTTTATTGCAATTTTCTCTTCGCTATTTTGAGCTGACGTCCTAAACAAATTCAAATTTTGTGTTTCTAGACCTTTTCAGCAAGTTTGTGCTTGCAAATAATATTCCTCCATGTGTCCTGCGCTTCTCAGCAACACTGTTTCCAGCACAGGTTAAAACCAATAATAATAAATAGAATTATTTAAGTCATTTCTAGGCCTCAATAATTAACACAATTCCACAGCAAATTTTGAATTATTTTTATAAGTGATTTATTCGATATATTCACTCCTTACATACCTGTTACAATTCAACCTGCACTCATCTTTATACCATAACCTCAAAAAGAAATATGTAGTATCTTGTTCCACTGAGATAGTTTTGGTTTAGAATACAAATTCTATCCACATGTTTGATGTGTGACCAGTTAAGTTTCAGCTAGCTTTTATGATCTGACAAAGCACACAAAATGTTTTACTGTATGTATTATCTTCAAACTTTCTGGGAGTGCATAGATTGTTTAATACTATCCAGCAGTGTGAATATCATTGATCACGAAACAATTCAGAGTATCTAAGTCAGTGTGAACAAAGTACAGGGTTGTTTAACTAAACACAAATTGAAAGAGTGCAGAGTTGGATTTAGAGTGTTGCACTTCTTGCGAGGCGGTGTGCTTGCTCACAAAGGTATTTTCTCAGAAGTTACTGTTATTGGTTTTGGAGTTCTGATGTTTGCTTGATGCCATTGCTCAGCTTCACTGCACACTAAATTGAAATCCTCACTTGATCCAAAGCATTCAGCACTGCATTCCCAGCAGCTGAATGAATCTCATACAGCAGAGCTTATAAAGCAGCCAATCGATTAGATGTTAAACACAGGAGAAAAAGATGAGCAGCCTGTCTGCATCGTTTTTGATGGTAATGTAAGATATATGAACGAAGCACTAGGTGACGTGAGTTTCAACTGTAGGCTGCATGAACTCCAAGCACTGCACCATATTTATATAAAACGTGTCCAAGTGAGGCCCATTGATTGTAATAACTTTAATATGCTTAGAGATGGATGGCTTATTGGCAAAGACTAAAATTTGAATAACTTGGATTGACTGCAGTACACAAATATTGATTGTCACATCCCCACAGCCAATGACAGTTAATGTGTCAATTTTCAGTTTAAGGAATGTACACAATCACATCTTTTCTACAGCTAGTCTAGAAATATGTTATTATCTTAGCGGCAGGTAAAATTACAGTTTGATTTTCATCTTCCCATTTTTGTCTGTGTATTGTAAAAAAAAATGTATGTTTGGCACACTCCAACAATAAGAGAATGAAAAGGAAAGGAGCATAATGAAGTGATGGGGAGGAGGATGATGGGATTAAGATGAAATTGAGGAGATGGATAGGAAGAGGCATACAATGGTGAGAGGTAATGGACTGAGGTAAGAGATGGATGAGGGTCTCAATGGAATCAGAGAGAAAGATGAATGAAAGACGAGAGAAACAAGAGAATGATAGAAAACAGGAGCTATTTCTCTTTTTTTTCTCTCTGTGAGAATTTACAGACAGCTTGTGCAGAGGAAAAATGTCAGGACACCAGAAAAGGGAGAATCAAAAGCGTTTGGAAACATTAAAATGGGTATTTTCACTTTCACATAAAAGAGGGACACAAAAGCTAAAACTATTTTGTACATATTTCCCCTGACATTGAAATGAAAAGAAAGAAGAAATAATAAATAAAAAGCCACAAATCTGAACATACAGCAAGTGGAAAAAAATATCTGCTTCAATGTTTATCAACTACCAAATGTTCATACATTTTTGCAGAATCAAATGTTTGCTTCCTGAGCTCACCGCATTCTTCTTCATCCGAATTGTCGCCGCAGTCATCCACTTTGTTGCAGACTTGGTCCATCCGCAGACACACATGATCGTTTCTACAGCGGAAAGGCCTCGTAGGTGGGCAAGGAAGCTTAGCTGGAGGGCAAAAGTTGCAAAAACAAATTAATTTGTTGTTGGAATTTAAGAGAAGCAGCAACATCTTTTCTCTAGGGGTACAGAGAAGTAAAACAAAATTCATCAGGTGGCTATTAGGTGCTATCTTATGAGTGGTATTTTAAACTTACCACACATTTCTGCATCTTCATCGGAGTTATCGCCACAGTCATCCTTGCCATCACATACCCATGTGTGGAGCTTGCATAAGGTATTGTTACAGATGAATTCATCAGCTCGACAGAAAAATGTTCCTGCAATCACAAAGTTTCCACAATTTTTATCAAAGCAAGTTAGCTAAAAAAGTACAACAGTTTCAGATGTCATGGATTATCTTACCTCGTTAAATCAAAAGGCTAAAACTCTTTCTGTATTGCCTCTTTAGCTAAATTTTCATCTGTATTATGTTTGATATCTTTTCATCTCCTGTCCTTTTGCAAATGTCATATTACTGGATTGACTTTGATATTAAACGTTAATTTGTTTTGCATAATTATTTCTTTTTAATTTAGCTCTAGCATATTAAATTTATGCTGCAGATTTTAGCATAAGCTTTTATATTCATAATAACGTTCCAGTCAGATATGATTGTTGTTTTTTTTCTTGAGTGGACTGAAAATACAAATTCTTCTACTTTTGAAAAATAAAAACTGGGTGTACGAGTTTGATTTTTTTGTGACTTTCGTAAATCACACAGGGCCAGAATATACATACAGCCAGAAAAACACTCATATCTACTGCCCTATAAATAACCTTTTTCTACAGGAAAAGCTACATATGGCTTTTATACCAAATGGGTGGGTATGTATAGACCTGAGCCTTTGTTTCTAAATGTGGGCCTGTCTGAATTAAAAAAAAAAAATCTCAAATAGAAACACAGAATTGTATTTTTTGAAGTTCTCTATTAAATAATTCATTTCATCCTGGAAAAAGAAAACATCAAATACATTATTAAAAACAAAAGAAACATTCATGTCTATTATGAGTACACCTAATCTTCTAACTGGAACTGTGTGATATAACATATTGCAGTATTATCTAAGTTTTTCCTTCTTTTTACCATGGTTACAGTTTTCTTCATCGCTGTGATCCATGCAGTCCAACACGTCATCACATCGCCAGCGTCGAGGGATGCAGTGAGCGCGATTCAGGCACAGAAATTCATCCTCTCTGCACTCCTTCACACAACCAATCTGTCCACAGCAACAAAATACAAAATCCTCAAGCAGTAACCATGAAAACTAGACTCTTTACACAGTAATCTGCTGAAGCACTTTTCACAATAAACACACATTGGTGTGTGATTCCTTTAATTCCTGGAAACGTGTGAAGCTGTACTGACCTCATCTGAGCCATCAAGGCAGTTGTCATGTCCATCACACCGCAGGCTGGCTGACACACACCCTCCACTGGCACACACATACTCATTTACAGAGCAAGATGGGCCCACTGGAAGAAAAAGCTCCAAGATATTATTTACTGAAGATGCAGCACTTTCGTTTTCTTAACTATTACAAAGCTCAGACTAGCACTATTCTGTCAGAAAAACCAACCTTAAAGAGCCATGATTTCTCTTAAAAGTATTTCTTGAAGTATTTCTTCAGTGATGACATGATTACAGCATTTCTTTTTGCTACAAACTGAACTGGATCTGCTTCTAAAACCGATTTGCACATTTCTGAAGGACCTCTGAGAACTTTTCTTAAGATGTATTTTGGTTTTGGTCTATTTGCCAATTCACCATACTTCTTAGACAGATAATGACAACTAATGTTTTAAAAGGAAATTTCAGTAAGACTTACGTCTATTTGTCAAAATGGAATAATAACCAGTGGAATTAGAGTATTATATAAAGTTCTCAGAAAAAAAGTATTTAATAAACACTAACACTAGCATTCTCATGATGATTTTTAAGATAGAGAAACTGTTACACAATGATTAGATAAGTGATTCTGAAATGTGGACAGAAATTGGTGAAAGCTTAGAATAGAGCAGAGGAAACCTTAAAAATCCTTCAAATCAATTATCAAATAATAACCTATTGCCTAATATTGAGGGCCTCCTTCACTTCCAATATATTTTCAAAAAAGGCAAAGAGATACGGAGTTTGGCAGTTTTTTCTTTTTTTGGATTATAAGATGTGCTTCTGATACAGACATGAATAAAACCATTTCTGAATATCTGGAGGTGGGATGAACACTTCTAGTTCATTCATTATTCAATTCCTCTGATTCCTTTCACTGCCAAAGATGGACTGATTCTGTTTGTCAATGTAGAGATTAATTCACTTATCACGAGTTATAATGTGATAATATATCAACCTAAATATCTCAACATTTTCTTATATTTATTTTCTTATTTGTGAGCTATGAGCAAAAATGCAAAATAACTTTTCATGAAGACTTTTTCGACTGCCCAGAGAAAAAGGGAAAAAAAATACTTTTTTTTACAATATATATATATATATATATATATATATATATATATTTTTTTTTTTTTTCATGAATAATTTTGTTTTTATTCAGAAAACTTTTGATCTGAAAAAATAACTCGGAGAACATGCAGCCATCCTTTGAGCAAAGATGAGAATCATCTGAGTTATTTTGGTGGGTTCACACCTGTTCCATGGCAGTTTTTTTCATCTTCCCCCATCTTGCAGTCTTCTTGACCGTCACACAACCACTTGAGTGAGATGCAGAGGTTGTTGTGACACCGAAACTGGTCATCTGCACAGCGTGCCTCACAGCCTCTCTGTGAACAAATTCAGAGAAAAAGAAAGTAAAAAACACAAGAAATTATTTAGATTTATGATCATTTGTATTTCACACCAATTATGATACATTAGCTATAATATCACCAGTTACTTTTGAAAAAATAATTTGATGATCCACACATTTGGATTAAAACATGTTCCTACACATCTCATCTTAAGTAAAGTAAAAGGAAGATATTAGTTAAGAATATGTAAATCTATGATGTTTGCACTAAATGTCACAGTAAGAAAGTCAAACGTTTACAGAGAATGACCACACTAAGATCCTGCAGGTTGTCCTTGACTAAACTGACAGAGCAGTCATGGCTAACCATTCAATGAGGTTTTTGACTAGGTAGACAAGGGGGCAGAAGTGGTTACAACATCAACAGCAACATTAAGGATTGATCAAAAGGGAACTTGAAAAGTTCAAGGAAAAGGACTCAAAGAGGAGGAAATCCTTGGGATTCTGTGCCCAGAAAAGCATAACCTTAGGAACAGCTAAGATCCTGCATGGAACATAAAGAACCCCAAGATAAAGAAGTGTGAAAGAGGAAAAAGTGTTTATAAAGCCTTTGGGTTGTTTTGGTGATAAGGACTGAAAAGATTTTCAACTTAAACACTGATTTGAGGGAAAAGAGGAAGCAAAAGGGATTGCAAAATAATTTTAAAAGTATGATATTATGTAGTTTCGAGTCATAAGTGTTGTTTCATAACACAATCAAGTATCTAAGTTACCTTCAGTTGTTACATTTCTATATATATCAAACATAACATCAAAGAAATTAGACTTTACACTTCATTGCTTTGAAATTGGACCTGTGTCTCCTGAAGAAACTTTTACTCTTTCTCACACTCCGTCTTCATAAGAATGCTTCTCATTATGGCATTCACAAAAGTCCTTAGGTGTGTTGCAGTGAGAAGTTGTTATTTTGAGAAGCTCAGCAAACAGGTAGTTCAACCAGGTGTTTGCTAATTGCTGATGCTACTTGTTTGGTGGAACTGTGGTGGGCGGCTTGGGAAGGGGTGTTCTGTGAGGACAACAACAAGCTATGTTCAAGTCTGCAGTTGCAAAAAGCTTTGTAGAAAGAAGCAGCACATTGTATGAGCGAGTGTTTAGGTACCCTGAGTGGCTTCTACGAGAGATTTAAGGATTTCTCAAACATGCAGGAAAGAATCAAAGAAACACTCCAAGTACCTTTTGAATACGTGGAGTGTACAAACATGATACTAAAGCTCAAAATAGTTGATTTTACATAACCCCTTTTAAAACAACTACTTAATTTGGCTGATAATATGAAAACACCTACTGATGCGCACTAACATTTGACATATTAAAAACCAGCAATCTGTGTTAAAGCAATGAAACTGGTCATAGAATGAAAATATGCAGAGGTAGCGCTATTCTGGAAAATGTTACTGAACTTTAACAACTACTGCAAGATAATGATATACTAATGCAGTCCTCAAACCTCACAGTCCACCCATAGCTTCAAAGGTTTGCAAATAGGTGAAGAGGCAGTGCTTTTTTTAAATGTGCTTTGAGTTCTCTAAAAAATGAGATGAACTGCTTTTAAACTCAGCTAGAGGACTCTGAAAATAACTTAATCATTACTTTTACAAAGTCATGAGAAAACCTCCCACTTTTTTTCTGTTAGGACTCGCTCCCAGTAGATGCACACACTCCTTTAAGATAATTTCACCCATTTATACACCCAAATTGGACAATTCCTTCTGGGTGTTTATTTTTGACCTTAATTTTAATCGCCTACTAAAAGTATTTGCAAACATGAATTCAGAAAGAGAACACTTGGGATAAACTTCACAAAGGGTTAATTAGGGTTGAAGCACCTGCATTCAAATAGATTACATATAAAACAAATATAAAGAGGGCAAAATATTAAAAAGCATAATGAATTTTAACAACAAGCTTTTGTCCTTGTATTATACACCACAAAACAACATTATCTGTAATAGGCCTTTATGTCTTCATTTTTAATGCAAATGCTATTTTCCCATGCACTGCTAAAATTAATGCGCATGTAGGTTCATTTTGTCACATATTATCAGCGTCATATTACGAAAGAAGTTTTAAGCTTTAAAAATAAAGATATTCAGGCATCTGAATTAACAAAGCAACCAGTCTTTGTTAGACCTTCCGGCAAGAAGGATTAGGATTACCTAAAGCAAATTAATATGGTTTTCATGCTCTAGTGGACTGGAAGGTACAATAATTCATCACAGTAAAATATCCTGTACCGTTCTGTAGTGTGATAAACATGGTGAGGAGATTTTTATCAGCAGAGAGAAATATAACTAAAACAGGAATATTTTCGGAGTTAAATTAAATTTGCTTAATTCAAACTTGAGCTACATCTGTACTGACAAACTGTACAAGTGATCAGCTACTTAGAAAAATACATTACCTACATGCTATAATTTGGCTTCTATAATTCATGAGTGTTGGTGACCCAATTATGTCGTTTTGATCTCTTTTCACAATATTACACTCTTGATATTACAACCTTTAATTTTAATCCAAGCTACCTATTGACCCACTAATTACACATTAGTTAACACATAACGATTTAATGGGGTATGATGGACATTCTCTCTGTTCAGGCTAATAAAAATCCATATGCCAGACAGCCCAAAATATAGGTGTCATAGCTCTGCTTGTGAAGTCATTTTATGAGGCAAATTTAATTCTTAAAAATAAACAAAAACAGTAAAACTCAGGAACTGACCTCATCTGAATTATCCAAGCAGTCATAATCTCCGTCACAGCGGAATCGGGACGAAATGCACTCTCCATTTGCACAGGCAAAGTCTTTGTGGTTACAGGTGACAGGCTCTGTATAGGAAACAGAACACCCACATTTTATTAATTCACACATGTTCATAAATTTTGTGCAAAAGCAATGACAAAAAATATTACTGTCCTGATCCAATTCCAGATGCTAGCTTAACTTCAGATACATGTTGTTGGTTTACTGTAAGCTACAGGCAGGCTACAATTTTAAAGTAGTGCAGAAAATCTCTGTCATTGTTTACATCTTCTCCTTCTGTTTGGTTGACATTCTACCAGAAATCCTCTTCAATAAGAGAAAGAACCAGATGGAGCTCTGAGAGGAAATTATTATTAAGGGAGTTGAGTAGAAAAGCGATGGCCAAGCTGATTACGTATTTATGATTATTGCAAATAAGAGTATAACATATTATGGTAACATTTTAAGCTAAAATTGCTCATTGGTTTTTATAGAGTTTCAGTGTGGGACTTGCCAACTGCAAATAGATGTCCTTAAAAGGCCTGGGTCAAATTGAGTTATATTGACCAGCATATGCCTAGTAAAAGCTTTAGGTTTTATTCTTTAATGTAATTTTGTATTCAGAACTGGGAGAAGCTAAAAGATTTTAGAAAAAAAAGTCTGCCAAATGCATAAGCATAAACATAAGAAAATCAAAATGTACCCATTGATTGTGGCTCTTATAAGAGGCTCTCATAAGAAGCGTAAGAATTTCTCACTGAAACCAAGAATCTTGCATCTGCTATTTAGGGGTAGTCTCTCCCTAAGGACAATATTAGACTGGTGCTAAACAGCTGGATTAGATTCATTGTCTGGGCCCTCCCTTGTTATCATGGGCTGTTAGCTAACCATGGGCATGTATTATGAGTTGTGCTGTAAGACAGACTCCCAGCAGGCATTGCAGCAAAATCTGATTTGCAGCCCCTCTATTGTCTGTTGGTCCAGCTGCTTTATGTCTTTTTTTTCCATCCAACTCTTGACTGGCCTTTATTTGCATTTTAAGTGACATTAATAGGTTTGGAGGCTCGAGCATCTAATAAATCATGCAAAATGTGCACACACTGCAAAAAAGCACACAGAGTCTTTGCATGAGCTCATACAACACACAGGCAAATGATTCCCCCCACGCAAATACAAAGAGTTGAGTACACAACAGGATGTGAGATTTAACAAGGTGGGTTAGCAGTGACATTTCATGTGTAGATAAAGTAGCCCAAGAGTCTGAGCTTAACTTTGTTCTCAGAAAAGAAGCACAGATATTAAGAAAAGAGGGAGTTGTGTCTCTGGATTGATAAAGAAGAACCACCTTGAATGCACATAACTGCATATATTATTTCTGAGAACGGGACAAGGCGTTGTTGTGGTTAGTGGGAAAAGCAGTCAGGTGTCCTCAAGGGCGTCAAATTCTTCACGGTGCGTGCGAAGCATCAATAGTGTATACAAGCAAATAAACAGAGCTAAGAGCACGTGAAGTTGTCAGGTATACTCACTGCAGTTCTCCTCGTCTGAGCCGTCTCCGCAGTCGTTCTGGCTGTCACACCTCCAGTGGTCTGGGATGCAGTTGTTATTCTCACAGCGGAATTCATGAGGTCCACAGGTCTTTTCATCTTTTTCATCAGGAGCAAGAAATAGAAAAAAAGCATACAGATGAAAATGGCTTCAAAGAGCATGAATATTAATACAGCACTAGCTATCATATTTTTAAAGTGTAATCATCGTTTCCTCAGGGTTTCCCTGAGCAAGTCTGACTGTGAGCTCAAAACACAGTATGCATTCAAAAAGCTAATACACCGTAAGATGAAATACCTGACTCTGCTGCCAGGTCTGCTCAGCCAATCGGTGACAAAAAGTTGGCAAAATTGAACATTTCTAAGTATGACTTGTGTTTCCTTTTAAGCCACATTCAAGCTGTGATTCTGCTCCTTTCAGCATTATCGCAGACAAGACGTGACGGTGATCGAGAAGTAAAATGGGAAATACTCTACCATACTGTTTGGCTTTCTTTTTTTGATTAGTTGCTGTACTGAAAATCTATAGTTCTTGAGCATTCCATGCTGTTTTGTTTTACTGTTCTCTCTATTTTAGGCTCTATATTATGACCTCACAAGATGTACATTTGATAATGCGACAGTTATGAAAGAAAAAAAAACAACTTTTGCTCAATTACCATGAACAATAAACTCAAGATATTAACAGAATGGGTTGACTCAGGTAAATCTGAGGTTTCAATTAATTTTTTAGAATATCTACATAGTAAAATAATATTCTCAAGGCATAACTTTCAGGGACAATGATGAGCACAGAACATCTCTGTGTGATTAATTGTCCACTATTCAGGGTAGGCTGCTATTACTGGCACACTAAACTTGAACTAGAAGCAGTTCAAGTTTGTTTTGGGTGTTTCCATCAGACATTTTGCTCTGCTTTAGTACATGGATAAGTCAATGGAAGCTAAAGTGAATTCTACAACAACCAGACTAATGTTTATTTAAAATTCCACCAGATTTCTTCGAAATGTTTTTTTCGAAATATAATTATCCTGACTTAATTTATAAAAGTATTCTTTCAACAAACATCATTCAGGGATAACAGCCCGGTGACGTTATCAGCTTGGGAAGAGACGTGGGTGAAGAAGGGGGTGGCGGATTCCACCTGAATTTCTTTCTTACATGACAGCAGGCAGAGAAACGGGAAGGTGCAAGAGGCATCAATTCATTAGGGAGCAGCTTGGTTGAATTAAGTATTTAAATGTATAAGGGAGAATAATTTGGAAATATGAGACTTTTGGGTCAGAGCTCATTAAAAAAGTGACAAAAACAACTTTCTTTGGCTATTAGACATATTTTAAGAGTAGAAAAAATAGGCATAAATGAAGAAATGTCATTTGCTAACAGTTTGCTCAAACAATCTGAGGACCAAAAACCATCTGTGATAAATGAAAAGTGGTTCATTTTATTTTTACTTATTTAGCTTTGCTAGAGGATCTTCAAAGGTTATCACTCATAGAAGCAAAAGTAAAAAGAACAATGCTACATGAAACAGACTGAGATTACAAAGAAATCCATAGCATCAAAGCATGAGGCCCACAGTAAGTGGAGTTTAGTCAAAGCCAGACCCAGTCCTTGTCTTTGTGCTCTGAAATAGTTGCAACAGTCACAGTAAAACATGCCCGCATCCACTCACATAACAAAAACAAACTAAATGGACATAATTCCTATGTTACAATTGTGCTGAGAATGGAGACAAATGTCCTGAAAGCAACTGAAGTATTCCGAGATGTGGTGTAATTTAAGGGAAATATGGAGAAGTGAGGGTCTGTGGGAGTCATTTAATGCCTGTATCTCAATGAAAGAGGTGAAAATAATCTATAAACAAGAGATAAGGAAGAATCTGGTGTCAGGATTCCAGCCTGATATCCCTTACAGTGAACCATATTGACTACTGTCACTTTACCTTCTCACTGCTGAAAATAAAACTGACCAAAAAGTAAATCTCAATTTTCCCCACAATCAGTTGATGCATGTATAAACTAGAAAAACAAAATCACTTAATCAAAAACAAAACAACAACCCCCCCCCCCAGAAAAGTACATAACTACTGCAGAGTGAAGATTTAAAGTTTTTTTTTTTTATAATATTTTAAAGCTGCTCAGTTTAGTAGGATTTGCATATAAAGATATAAGCATTTCAGAATACTCACAAATTTATGATATGCTTAATTTAAGATTAATTCTGTTTTAGTCAAATATTTTGGTGCTCCCTTGCATGAATCTTGCACCCCACTCTCCCGTTCCTCTCATTTATTGACTTTGTATCAAAACATAATAGAACAAAAACTAATTAAATTTTAACAGTAAAGGGAAAAAAAACAATAAATTAGTCTTTGTTGTGCTGGTTGTTGCATCGCAGGTCATTGTTCAGATCTGGTAAGAACAGCCATTCTTGGAATGATCAAATCAAACAGTGCCATCACACCCAGGCAGAACTAAATATATGTGAGAAAGCACAAAAATCAAAATAAGAACTGTGCTTTCAGACTGCTTAGTAACCCGATGATATGACAATAGCAATATGGAAATCCTTGCCTTAGTATTTTATAAACAGCTTATTAAAAAATCTGACAATCCTGTTGGCTCGTTTAAAACAACCAGATATGTGAGGGAATAATTTAAGTTTCTTTTTTCTCCTGCTGACAGTTTTAATGAATTCCTTGTTGAAATCCTCATAAATGAAGAAACAATGTTCTATTGGGACTGATCAGGAAATGATACGGGTTTCTGTGCTGTGAAAGCTTTGTTATTGTTTTTGGAGCTGACAGTACCTCCTGTGGTCACTGTTTATCAAAATCTCCCAGGGTGATCTAATTTTTCTTGTTTTGTCCTCAACTATTTGCACAGTAAAAGTTGTACAGAAACTGGTCTTGAAGGCAAGTTTTATTGTGCATTAAATTTTTTTATTGTTTTCATAAAAACTGTAATGGTCAGGATCCTTTAAACTTCCTTCATTCCGCTCCAATTCCCTTTAATACGTAGTATAATTTATCTTACTTTGAGCGGTGCAGCTCAAGTAATTTCTCAAAAATGCAGCACAGGGGAGGCTGAACCAACGCTTAAATATTTAAACTTACAAACACTGTGCTTGGTGTTGTTGACAATTAACGTAGTCATTTAACTACATTGCTCTGCATGTGGGAAAAGTAACTCTACCTGAATTTTGAAGCTTTTTGTGTCAAACTGAAGGCCTGGTTCCTCAAAGCTTTTGACTTGAAATTATCAATAAAATCAAAGCAGTTTTTATTTGCATAATAGTAAATTATTATGAAGTTACAGATTTCAACTGAATTTTAAGTCTGATGAAAGCCTTTTAATCTACAAAAAAAAAATAAAAAATATCAGGAGTTTTAGAAAACATATTTTCACTGATATTTTAATCCCCTTGTTGGTTCAATGAGTCAATAAAGTTACATTTCTGTTCTCGCTACAGAGATAGCTGCTCTTTTTACATGATGTAATAAACTCTCTTACTGCAGATTCAAAGAAAGTCTAAACTCAGCTCACATCCATTCAAGTTACCAAAACATTGTGTGATTTTATAATTGAGAGATTATACTACTGTTTTTTTAGTATCTACACAGTTACATCGAAATTGTTCATTTGACAATGCTGGCAGCTGAGAGTCGGACCAGAAGAACAAGTAACATGACTGAATCACTCTGAGTCAGACCAGAATAAACTCAAGGGTAAAATTAATCACAATCTAAGCAGATTCATACAAGTGTTCTTTCTGGGAAACTAATGTAACATAACTCACCACAGTTAGCCTCATCTGATCCATCTGCACAGTCGGGGTCCTCATCACAAACCCAAAGCTTGGAGATGCAGTGCATTGATGCCTTACACTGGAACTGGTCAGGGGAGCAGGTGCTTTCAGCTGTATTCAGAAAGAAAGGTGTATAGAAGAGAAGAGTAACATCTTTCATCATTCAGGATGATTTTTTTTCTCTGAAGAAAGACCTGAGTCATCATGGTATTCTACCACGATGTAAGACACAGTGAGGAAGCAAATTATGCCTCACAAACGTCTTCCTTGCCCTCATTTTTTATGCTATATTACAACAAGGTAGAAGCAGGTTGTTTTTTTTATATAATGTGACATTGTTTCAAATAGCATTTTAATTTCAATGGCACAGTGTTCATTACAAAAGTGCATTCAAAAACACATCCAATCATGCTGGTAGTTTAAGCAGGGCTGAGGTAATTAGCTTCACTTTAATTAAAGTCTTTTTTTCTCCTCCTGACTTTCTCACAATCTCCTTCACTCACTCTCACCCCTTCTGTAATCATCGGAAAGACTAACGCATCCGGCGAAAAGTCTTGAATAGGGTGTGATATTCTGATGAGTTACATCACCGCAGACAAAATCTGCTCTTATCCTCTATGCGATTCAATTTCTAATCCCTTTTCACAAGAACAGGCCATAACACAAGTTGTCTCCAGAATGCCTAATGAGGACTACATAATCCTAATGGTGTGTTGAATGCAGTTCAAGTACAGGCATGAAATAAAGGTTTAAAAAAATGCTAAATTAGGATGTTTTTTATGATCTGTACCAATTTAAAAAATACATATATCAAAAGCTTTGTGCACTATATATATATACACACAAATATATATATATATGTATATTTTTAATTACTTGCACAAACATATCCAATTCTTTTTATTCCAATGCATTATTAATGGCTTCTTCAGACAATAAAAAGTAATGTTGCAAACTCTCACGGCAGTCTGTCTCATCCTCTCCGTCACCACAGTCGTCCTGACCGTTGCAACGCAGGTTCAGAGGGATACATTTCTGTTTTCTGGTGCACTTGAACTGGCCTGTCAGGCAGATATATGTCTCTAGGAGAAAAAACGGGGAGAGGGAGAGCAACATCAAACAAAACGAAAAAAACACCATGAACACATTTATGCACTACACTGAATACTCAATGTAAGAAAAGTACGACAAATATTTTTAAAAAGCTCTGAATATGCTTCTAAATACTTTGCAATTCTGACTAAAATCTGACAATATGTAAATGAGTTGGGTTAAGATCTATAGGAATAAGATTAGGAGAAAAATAGAAAATGAGTGGAATATGACTAATGTTCGGTTTTCATGATTTCTGCCATTGCACAGGACTGATGATCTGGAGAACAGTCGGTGCATCTTGTAGGAACATATTATTTCAAATCATTCATCAACTGAGGTCATTTATTCTGGGCCTATTCATATCTACCAATAAGGCATCTTGTTATTTTCTCCATTTGCCCATTATATTTACCCATGGTGAGTCTGGAGCAATGCTGGTACTCTGCTAAATTCATGACCAAGTATTTTATTTTCAATAAACCTCTTACTATTTGCTCTTCAGTCAGTTTATCTTTCATCATGCAGCTTTGGATTTGTCATTAAGCCTCTTTAATGCCCTTCAGAGTCTAACTTCTAATATGACATCCATAGAAAAACCACAAAATGATGAAATGCATGTTTACTTTCAATCCTGCTCACTTTTGTTACCAGTTAGTCTCTTAACTTGGAACTTATATAATTTGTAATAATAAGAAGTTTGTTTCAGTAAGTATCAATCTTTCGGTTACTATTCTATAATCAACTAGCTAGTTGTTTTTGTAATCAATCACATCAAGTTCCAATAAAACACACTGATGTTTGTGCTTTCACATGTGGAAAAAGTGAAGGACATGAATATTTTTTCAGGTACTCCAGCAGAGTAAACTATCCACTTACCACAGTTAGCCTCATCCGTGTTGTCACCGCAGTCATTCTCTCCATCACAGATGAAGGGAGGAAGAGCACAAAGGCCTGTACCACACTGAAAACGCCCAGGCTGACATTTGAATTCCGCTGTTTAAAATCAACCAGTGTGCAATTAGAAATAAAAATGGCACATATATTATAAAAGAGGTCAAAGCGCTGACTGTAACAGGTGACCAAAACAATAAAATAGAGAGAAAACAACAAGTTTTTGCCCCCGATTTGATGTTTTTGTGGTTTACAACTATAACATTCCACTTACGGCAATCAGGGGGTTCGTCTGAGCCATCCCCACAGTCATCCACCGTGTCACACTTCCACCAGAAAGGGATGCACTCATCTGTCCCACAGCGAAACTGTGTTGGAATAAAAGAGACAAAAAAGAAGGGGAGTGGGTGAACACAATTTGAAGTCAACATGCATTTTCGACTGCCTGGTTAGACTTCTACGTTCTTCAAAGCCAGAGTTAAAATCAATACCCAAACATTTCCTTCACCCTTCATGTCAGAAAAGAAGAGCCCATGAAAGTAAAGCAATTTGCCTCCAGGTGGAACAGTGCTGATCAGAACAGAGGAGCAAACAACATGATCACAGCAGGTGTAGACATGGTGGGGAAGGAGGAAGAAAGGAGCTGACCTGACTGGAGGTGCAGTTGGAGAGGCAGGTTTTGTTGTCAGCAGCAAGGTAAAAGTTTGTGGGACAGGCACATTTGTGTTCCCCACCAGGGGAAAGAAGACATAAATGGCTGCATCCACCATTTGCAATCTGGCACTGGTGCTTGGGCACTGAATGGCAAAATATAAATACAAAACAGAGCTCAAACTGTCTGACATCAAGCATGTTTTTCTTCCAGCTGAAAAAAAACAACAACTAAGGAACAAAACTGTTAGCTGGATGGAACAAACATGAGAGTTTGATGCACTACTTACCTTCAGGCTGCCGTAGTGAGTGGTAGACCTTGATTGATTTGATAGCTTGCCAGGAGTTGAGGAGCTCTATCGCTTGAGTGCCTGAAGTCTTGTGAGCACGTCGGAGTGATTTGGACTTCCCATCAGTCCAATACACAAAGTCCTCAAACAAAGTCAGTGCCATTACTCCTTGGATGTGGTCATAGGACACTGAAAAAACAAAGTCATATATTAAGTTTTGTGTCTGAACAGAATATCATCCAAAATCCCTTGGAGATTAAAGCAGTTCAACAGATTTAATAATAGATCTGTCATGATTTTCAAAATAGAGTTTTTAGATAGTCAAATAATATTTTTAGATATTTTAAATGATAATAAAATACAGTGACTTTCACATTTCAGAATATTGATTTGTTTTATGTGAAAGATCAACGCAAAATAGTGAAGAGGAAATTTTACATGGTTTCCAAAATTTTTTGGAACCACTTCTGCATCAGATTTGCCCTTTTAGAGTAAGTACATTTTACTAAGTGTTTCTCTTCAAATCAGTTCATAGTAAGAAATGGATGGAAAGTATCTTCAAATATCAACTTTTAAATCTTGTCAATGGTTGTCAATTGGATACAAGTCTAAATTTTGACTAGGCCATGGTGATTCAATGATTATTAATCTCAACTCAATTTCTTAAGAGCTACAATCCCACTACTTTTAGATGCAGTCATCCTCCAACACACCTGACTCAGATTATTTTAAAATGACCTCTTCACCATGTCATGGAGTTCTGCAGAGGCCTACTAACAACCATTTGATTTAGGTGTGTTAGAGAAAGGATGGATGTAAAAATGCCACAACAGATGTTCAGGACTGGATTATTTTAGTTTCCTGATCTAAACCATCCCATTGTTCCTCTAGCTGTAATGAACATTTTTTGGCTCTTTGTGTGATTAAACCAGCTCTTCCTAAGCCTGTCCATTTCGGAAAATGGGCATTTCTTGTTTTCTTGCAGTTGTGCTATTTTCTCATTTTCTAATGACAAGTTGATGGTAAGCTGTAAGAATGTCCAAACTTAACCCATTTGCAATATTTATCCCTGGCCTAAATATTGTGTTGATTAAAATTATACATGATTTTACTGTCAGTTCATAGTTTTGAATTGGTCTATCATAATAATTCCTAAGAAAATACATTAAAGTTTGTAGTTGCAACACGACAAAATGTAAAAAAACAAAACACTTCATATGAATCACCATCACTGCCATACTCAATGGTGAAACATCAAGGTGAACTCCCTTTAATTTGTCTAAACTTAATTTTAAAATTTAAAATGTGCAACTTATGTTATCGCACATTTTTTTTTCTTACCTTTGCGTCTCTGGGTGCCATCCATGTTGGCAAACAGGATGTGGTTGTCGTCTGCCCAGTACAGTCTCTTGTTGGTATAATCAATAGTGAGAGCAGTGGGGCTATAGATCTCTGTGTCAATGATAATCATTTGCCCGCGGCCGTCCATGCCTATACGTCCAATCTGAGAGGGCTCACAGCAGTCTACCCAGAACACATACCTAGTCACAAATATTGCAGAATTGAGAAAAGCTGCATGTCACTGTAGGCAACATTAAAATGGAGTAATGTTCAAAATAACAAGGCGATACAGAGAAGAACATACGGGTCAGATAAATCAGTGGAGGTAAAAAGTAACAATGTGACTATACATGCTAATAAAAAGAAAACAAAAATACTGAAAATAATAACAAGTGCCTAAAGTTTACTGACTCTACAATAACACTACATGTTAAATAAAAAAAGATTATGTGTGTAAGACTATGATTTATTTTTAAAAATTGTATGCATTTGAAAAAACTTGCTTTAAGAACCATTCAAACATCAGTCATTTTTGAGAACTAAATTTAATTTGTAAGTATTGTAAACTCTATAGTTTTAATTTTCTCACCCTGTCTGGGGATCCAGAGCAAGATCTGTGGGGTTCTTGAGACCAGAACTAATCAAGATGGTCGGGTAGAGGCCATTCGCTTTTGACACTTCTAGTGTTTTCTTCTCTGCATCACACCAGTACAGATTCTTTCCAATCCAATCCACTGCTAAAGCACTGGGCACCGCTGTCCTGTGGACAATCTGTTAAAACAGAAATCAAAAGGTTTGGTAAAAGTAGTTTGAAACACTAAAAAACGTTTAAGTGATAAGCTATGTTCAGCAAAATACTTTTTTTCTACTGCAGTTTGGGCTCTCTTGACTTTTCAAACTGAATGGTTCTGAGAGGCTGTCTTGTGCCACCATAGTAACTGCTAAACACAAGTCTTGTGCATGACAAAAGGTTGTAGAGAATACTGCAGGGTGATGTAATGACCTACGGCTGCAAACCAAAAGCCTCAGCTTTATTTTAATGTGCATTTGCATTCACAACACTGTCAGAGATAAAAGCCTGCTTCTACCGCTAGTTTGTGAAGAAAAGGTCAGCCCTTCAAATATATTTACAAAGAAATGTGTTATGAAGCACGCAGGGTGTAGAAGTAGAGTGGTCGCCCCATATACAGAGGCTATTAGTCTCAATGCAGCAGTCTGGAGTTTGATTCCCAACCCTGAGATCTTTGCTGTATGTCGTCCCCCCCTCTCTATTTTCTAACTAGTATACTGCAAATAAAAGCTACCAGTACCACTAACACCCTTTTAAAAATGTGAAGTACAATAGAAATTTGTTCAGGATTAGGATAGCTTTTGTTGAAAATGCTATTTTCACAAAGCAGAAGGAGTTCACCTGCAGTCATTACTTGATTAGTCTCATGGGGAGCAGAAGGGAGCAGTTTAATAAGGTCGAGCAGCAATGACTGATGACTTTAAAATTAGACTCGAAAATCAAAAGTCTTCCCCGCTGCAGTGAAAAAAATAGGTTTTGAACACATGAAAGATTTTTTCTGTAAAAGAAAAAAGTGGTGGTGGTCAGAGGGTTCCGGTTTCACCGATTGTATGTTAACAGGAACGGTCCTGCCCCAGGGCAGCTTTGGCAATGTAGCTTACCACCACTGGGGTGTGAATAAGTGCACAAATAGGCAAAAGACTAAATGTAGTCTAAAGTGCACTGGGGTCCTTTGGCTACATAAACACATTATTCCTGAAAATTAATGTGTTAAATTCCCAGCCCTATTTTTTACTTAAAGTCTTTCTACTTGTAGTAATCTAGGTTAACACTTTCTATTGTTCAGAATAACTGCTCCACAAAAAACATTGGAAAATGTCAACATTTGAATATGACTTTTCAAAAATAAATATAAAAAAAGGATGTTGAATGATCTGCATGTAAAAAGTGGAGCCGGTTAGACACTCCACTTTTTCAAACCATTTCAACAAAAAGATAGTAAAACCTTCAGAATACCTGCTTATGACCTCATCACAATGTTAAAAAACAAAATGACAACAAAAAAGAAGGGTATTTGCAGGGGTTTGTGAGATCCTTTGGCATACCTTGGGCTCTCCAGGAAGCATAAAGCATGAGCGCTGAAGACACTGTTTTTAGCATGCACCAACCTTCTTTAGCAAGGTCATGTTAGTTAATCATTGTGGCAGCATATCAAGGTCCTGTGTGGAGCATGAAGAAGTGTGGTGGCAGTTAAATATGAGCATATTTATAAACTAATTTACTTCATGGAAACAAATGCCACAAAAAAGAATTGCATGTCAGCAAAAATGTTATTTACCTTTAGAAACACAACTCTGCAGCAATGATTATTTAAAAATGGAAATCACAGATCAACACAGGTGACGTTTATATAACTAAATGGCATAAAACTAAATTGTATGGCTGAAATAATGCGCTGAAGTCTAAATGAAAAATGAAAAGAAAAATGTCCACTAACAATTTTTCTAATTAAATACCACTATAATCTTCTTTGCAAATAAAAATCATACATATTTTCTGTTTTCATGTTTTTCCTCATATAACAAACCTGTGCAAGTGGCTGTCCATGCCAGTGACTCTTTAATTAACCCGATGTCATTAGCTCATGGATCTGTGTTTCAGTTTGCTAAGCGGTGTCAGTGGCTCAGGCTGAAAACTGTGGATGTAAGAGAGCTAAATAAGCCTATTGCTCAGCGCACAAAAGCTAATGAGATGTGGCACGGGGACCCAGAAAGTGTTATCCTAATGTCCCATCAGCTCTTCTATCTGGGTTTCGATCCTCCGACCTTACTCAACCTGGTGACAACACCTGAGAGCGCATTTGTAACACGATGCTTGCCACATTCATCTGACAGCCATTAGTTATCTTCGCAAGCACTCTATCTGAGCTATTAAGCAAGCAAGAAGCTCTTTCCTGAAGCAATAAAAAAAAAAATCTATGATGTCGAAAGTGCAAAATATAAAAGACACCTATCTGTAGCTGAGCGGCGATAATGAGCTACTTCAACCACATGTTGTTCAAAAGCAGAAAATGTTTTTAAACGGCAAATTCTGATAATTAGACAGAGCAAAAACAGAGCTGAGATAGGTGGGTAAAAAATTCAGTGGGAGTAAGAACAGGAAACACAACGATTCATCTCCAAAGTGAAATAACAACATATGATAGTCAGTCACAGCAGCAATATCTCATCAGTTACCTTAAGGTCGCTCCCATTTAGGCGCATTCTGTTGATCTTTCGACCACTTGGCCTGGTTGAATCCACCCAGTAGATGAATTCCTTTTTGTAGTCAAAATCTAGATGGATGATGTTGTAGAGCCCCTAGGAAATAGAAAACACACATTGTATGTTAAAGCATATTAATATTTATCTAAATGAAAATGGGTCAAGCAAATACACATCTGGTAATAAAACAGAAACACCTTCATTTTCATCTGCTTAACCAAGAGGTGATTTCAATTTGTATTGATAAAAAAAAAAAAAAAAAAACTGACTCATGTTCTTTTTATATGTGATATGTTTTGTGCAGCACATGCAATATTGATTTTGGTAGATATCCCATAGCTCTCAAGGCTCTCAGTAATACAAGCAATTTTGAAATTGACTGGAGAGCAAGCTGAAGTCCGATCAAAGGAGCAGAGTGAGGTAGCTTTCTTCAATGTTTAGCTCATCGGAGCCTGCTGTCAATCAGACAGTGCCGCACACCAAACAAGTGCCCCACCCTGCTGTCTCACGCTGTAGGAGCCTTGAACACATGTCAGACAATCTGACAGGTGCAATGAAATGTCTTCATCAGATCATCAACACTTTCATAGACAGGTCGCAAAGGGTCCTGCGGGAACATTTCTGTACTCCACATATCTGTTACAGAGATGAAATCCACCTTTCTCTTGTACTTCTAAAATTGAACACTATATTTTATTAATCTACCTGGAGGACAGCATGAAGATGGATTGAGACCCTTTAACTGAGCTTTGATATAAAAAGAAAACAAGAAAAACTAAAAAAAAATGTTCCCTATTTTTATCTCATTAAAATGATCCTGTAGGTCAGATAATTTGCTTAAACACCTTCACAATTCATCACCTAACAACCAAAACCTTCAAGTGAAAGTGTAATTATTCAGTTTTGAAAATGAGCTAATCTCTTCTTGAGACTGTTCTAACCTGTTGGCCTATGCCTGCTGTAGAAATGCATCCTCAAGATTTTTCTTAGCCAGGCTGTTAGTTTAGCTGGTCAGCCATGTTTTAGTAGGTTTGAGGTTGTTTTAAATTTTCTGAACACAGATTCAACTGAGCACTGTGAGACGTCCAAAGCTCAGCTTATTATTTTAAAACTGAACCGTTCTTTGAACCTATACAACAACAATACCTATCTAGTGTTTCAGATCAGCTATATTTAAAGTGACAGAAAAACACACACAGTTGGGCTCTCTTCACTAATTGGAATGCCTTTTAGACTTTCCATTAATACTAAAATTCGTTTGGTATTTTCATTGCTCTTATCAGCTTAATTTTGTGACTCTTGTTATTAAGAACGGATGAATGAATAAATGGATGGTGGACAGACGGATGGATGGATGGATATATATATATATATATATATATGAAACTGAGAAGTAATTAAAAATTAATTGTAATGACTTACGCTTATCAGAGGTCAAGGGTCTGAATTAAGAGGCTAATCTGACTGTGAGAGAAGGAGGTAAGATACTTTTGAGGTGAGTTATGACAAATTGCATCCTGCCTTTTGTGATAATCAACAGTTAGATTCAAGTATAGCCCGGAGCAGCAGTGAGACATGAAAATGATTGAAAAATCACTTCCAATAGTTTCTCGATTAAGTGAATTCACCCACTAACATCTGACATCATTCTAAGTCTGTACATGCTTAAGTTGATGAATGAATATGTATTATATATTATACAATGCCTAATGAATATAATACATACATTAGTCAACTTAAGCATGTACAAAGTCTTAAAAAAAGTCAGATGTCAGTGCAGTCGCACAACTTCACGCAAATAATATTCAATGATTCCCAAATTTTCTTTCTTACGAGACGATTTTTCAAAAGTTCAAACTCTTTCTCTCTTTCAGTGAAAGAGTATGCCTATGCAACTTTAGATTAATTTATGTAGAGAATTTTTACATACTTTTAACAGGGGAGGCCAGTAAGTATTAACAATTGAGTGTTACATTTTTTATTAAAAATTTTAAAATACATTTTTATTTTACTTGTTTGTGAAAACAGTCAGGCATGTTAACCAGTGTGAATCTCCTCTAACCTAGCAATGTACTGCCATTAAAAAAAAAAAATCCAAAAGGACTTAACATGTCACATTGTCATTTGCAATGGCAAAACTGTCTGTGCAACAAATTATTGTGCTGATGTTGCACATGTCAGACAATGTTGTGACCAAAGTCTGCAGAAGTATTGCCGGTCTTGGAGCAGAGGCTGTATCTGACAGATGGGAGCTGAATTATTTAGGAGTCAAATCTGTTTCCATTTTATAGCTTCAACAGGTCTCTGTTATGAGGTGTTAACAATTATCAGATATGTTAGTATCTGGTAAATAGTTTTTCTCTTCAGAAGTTGTAACCATTAAAGCAACAGGTGTAATTTATTGTATGAATAAAATTTGTATCTGTAATGTTTAAAATAAAGCTTAAAATATGCAAAAGCTAAAGGTCACTACAATGCTCAATACTGAATAAATACTAATATTTTTCACAATTATTCTGCCTAAAACACTCTCACAAGCTGGCAGACATAGATCAAAGCTTTTGACGAACACTGCAATTTTGAATAGGTTGAGATTACCTGTTTTAAGATGGTGTAATTTGAACCATCCACACTCAGTTTGCGGATCTCATGGTGGTCTGCCATGATGAGAAATGGCTCCTCAGCTGAAATACAGAATGCATAGCATTAAGGGACTTGTACTGTTATGTGAGGAAATGCTTCAAATTGAGAAAACAACAATCAAGCTGACCTGATATAGCCTTGCATGTGTTTGGGTTGCGATCCACAGGCTCATAACCATCCACACAGAGGCACCTGTAGGACCCATAGGTGTTGATGCAGCGCTGGCTACAAGGGAGGGTAGTGGAGCATTCATCAACATCCA
Organism: Poeciliopsis gracilis; assembly: GCA_911649635.1. Lineage (NCBI taxonomy): Eukaryota > Metazoa > Chordata > Actinopteri > Cyprinodontiformes > Poeciliidae > Poeciliopsis > Poeciliopsis gracilis. The sequence goes on from CAJVRI010001532.1 coordinate 18,029,550, forward strand.
CACAAGTCTTCCCATCATCTTTCAGGTGGAAACCAGGCCAGCATTTACACTGATCATTAAAAAACATGAAAAACATAAAAGATAATTGCTTGGAGATATTAAAAAATCTAATGAAAACATATAAGATTGTAATGAAACTAAAAATAAGAATAACTTAAAACTATCAGCGTTTTAAGTTTTAACTTCATGTGAAATTAAGAGGCTAATCTGACTGTGAAAAGAAAATATCTCTTCTATCATTTTCTGCTTTGCTATTAACAGTAATGTCTACTAATTCAGTGGCCATTTAAATCTCCTTCCTCAACCTTACCTAAAATAAGGTAAGGTTGTCTCCACAGAGTTTTTTCCCTATTTTATTCTTTATTGGCTTTTCCTTTTTTCATTTAAGGTTTACTTATAAGACAACATTCTACCCTGAAACACATTTACTCTAAAACCATCCGATAAGAACAGCAAAGATGTTACAAAAATGTAAGTGATAAAATCACAAAGAAGCTTGTAGTCTTAGAAAGCAAGCTAAGCTCAAAGGAGAATATATTTTTTTTATTTTGAAAACAAGAAAACATCTTAACACCAAATCTCATTGAGTGTTTGCTTCAACATTCTTGGGAAAGAGACTTTCAATCAGGCAAACAGGTACTTACAGCAAGAGGAAACTTCATAGGGACATTTTTGTTTCGTTTTCCCCTCAGGGGGAAAAAACCCCAACAAAACATGATAAACCATGAACTAAAGTCAACATTAAATCTGTTATATACCAAAAAATGTCTATTTCCCAACCATTCTGTTCCAGCAAATAATATTGAAAGAAAAAGTTATAATTATTTGCAAAACCATAAATGTGATAAACATGTCATAGTTCTGATGCAATCAAATTTCACATCCACTTAAACTTTCTGCCCTTCCAAAGAACATATTGATGTACAACAGGCATTTTATCAAGACGCTGTTCTCTTAAGTCACTTTAGTGAAAGAAAAAACCACTCAAATAGTTTCTTTAAATGCTTTGAAGGGAACCAAAGTGGTTGATCTATTAAACAATGACTCCCTATAATATTATTAGACTGATTATATGTTTTATATGGTTTCTAATTGGCTTACCATTTATCAATCAATTTTTAACACTTAGGGGTATATCTGAAGATTTCTTCTCGGTTTCTGACACACTCAGTTATTATGCAATAAAGAGACAGAGGCCTGGAAATCTCTGGATCGGTCCTAAAATTTCTCCATGTGTGTCTGCTGGGTGGCCTGAGGCATAAATTAATTTTGCAACTGCTTCAGGTCCTTTTCTAGCCCCAGGGCCCTGGAGAAACTGAATTTAAACAGACCAGCTACCAGTCAGTTTTAGAATTTATTTTACATTTTTTTGCTGTTAACCTGCAGAGGTTTGAAAAGATCAGCTCCTTTATATATATTGCTGACATGATACAGTAATAGACCTCGAATCGAACACTGAGGTGTTCCAATCAGAACCTTTTAATAGTCCCTCTCTCGTTTCAGGACTGGAGGATATTGATTTTCACAAACAGGAGCATCAAGGAATGTGCAGCCTATATTTTTGTGGAGTTTGGACTTTGTGGATACTTCCAGAAAGAAACTGAAGGGTTTTTGGTGTATATTTACTGAGTTGACTGCAATAAAATCAGCTGAAAAGACATGAGTTATAAGTGACATGCTACCCTAACTCTTTTGCGGAATTTTAACACAGCACGTTACACCGGTGTTAAGATCTCAAAACAGAGCGTAAAATGAAAAGTGAACACATCTTCTCTTTACGCAAGTCACTGTTTCATAGAGATTCCAGCAAAGCAGGAACGCTAACATACCATGTCATTAAAGGCATGACACATACACACACATGCATGCATACAGCTCTGGAAAACAATTAAGAGACCACTTTAAATTATCAGTTTATCCGATTTTACTTTTTATAGGCACATGTTTGAGTAATATGAATGTTGTTCTTTTATTATATGAACTGCTTTCAATTTTCCTCTGAAATTCCAAGCAAAAATGTAGTATTTTTTGTGGAAAATGAGAAATGTTCAAATTGAACAAAAAGAGATGAGACCTCAATTAATACAAAAAAAGTTCATATTCATTTAGATCAATGTTTGAACCCAGGAAGAGTTCAGAAATCAATATTTGGTGTTATAACCATGATCTTTTCTATGGGGTTCAGTGCAGTGGTCTCTTAATTTTTTCCAGAGCTGTTCATACATAATGCTCTGTGACTCAAAGATTCAATCTCACCTCTGTGACCAACTCAGTGACCATTGCGAAACCAAAAATAACTTAAGAGTGCTTGTATCAGCTGTTCTGCACCAACCGTAAATCCTCATATTATGTGGCGTTATAACCTTGATGGCCTTTCTGCTGATCTCCCTGTTCAGCCCACGAATGGATGAGCTAAAGGTTTGCATTGATGTGCTCTTTGTCCAGATCTGCCCCCATCATGACAAGCTAGAAGCACTTTTTTGTGCTTTCTGGCAATTTCTGAAGCAGTAAACACCAACCCGCAGAGGAACACAACAATAAAATTCAGGAATGAATGGTTAAAACTGCCACAATCTGACAACCAGGATGACCACCAAAACACTCCAGCGGTTGTGGCCTTGACCTGGAGCCAACCCTCATGTCAAAATGCCACGGTTGTGCTGCCAGAAGCAGAACAATGACATGGCACAGCGAGGAAGCAAGGTGGATCAGACAGTTGTTTGCTTATCGTTAACCCACCCACCTCCACCAAAAGGCTTTCAAAGTTACAAAGCGAGAGCGTACATTTATGTATATAAATATATATATATGCTCCAACCCATCTTTATCTGTTTAATGATGTGCAAAGTAAGGCTTGATTTATTATCAGTCATTAATCATTCATGTCCACACCACTACTGATATGAGCCCCGCATTACACCTGCTAGTGAATTAGAAATGTTACTGCTGCAGCTCAGCACTGCAGGTCAGGGAAGATTTTTAATTAAAATTTTGCACTGTAGTGATTTAACTGACTATTGGAATGCAAGTCACACACTAAAATGTTGAGATATATAATAGCTGTGCTGTGACTCATTAACTGAGCTGCCAGATATTATCAACAGATATTGACACATATTTGTTTCTTACCATGTTTACTTTTACTTAACTTGAGTTAGTTTGTTTAAGTATAGTTGTGGAGAGGTAATATATTTTCAATCAGTGTCTTGCAAAAGTATTCACACCCCTCAGGCTTTTATTTGGACTTTATGAGAAGGACAGATAAACATTTGTTACATTTTCAGTTGGTGCAGTTCACTTTCATACTGCAAACGCACCAAACCCTGTTGATATGTTCACCTTCACGCCTGTGGTGGCGTCACACCATAAACCACTGAAGGACACAACATGAAAAACCTCTAAATAAGACACTGAGAGCCACAAATAAAAACAAAAAAAGCAGTGGTGTCAAGATTTTAGTGGTTTTAGGATTTACTTTTTGTCTTTGCCAAAACACTTGATGGCCATTTCGAGAAAAAACTTAGTCTTTGATTGTATTTATTTTCCAGTCCGCTTGGCATTCACATGCAGTCAAACCACACAAGTTCACTTCAACTGAATCCAAATTTGGTTTTAGGTGGACTAGAATTTCTTTTTAAGTCTTCATTAGAGTTCAATTGCGGATTAATACCTCACTAAATGAAATGGACTTTCTAGGCAAATGAACTAGAGTTCAACGAAAGCAAACTAATTGTGGCTGGTGTGACTCCACGTTTGATGAAATTCACTGAGGTTTGTTGTGTTCAATATCTGAAGACTTTAGAAAATTATTGTCTAACAGTGTTATAAGTTCTCTGTTGACTTACCTTGTACCCCACAGTGAGATCCTGGCAATCCTGCGAGCACCCACTGACTCTGCGGTTCAAACATTCATTCACATTGCAGTTCCTTTCATCTGATCCATCTCCACAGTCATCTTTCCCATCACAGAGATTCCCCTGAGATATGCAGCGGCCATTGGAGCACATGAAGAAGGAGCCATTACACAAGCTTCCTGAAGAGAACAAAGAAAAACTATCACAACACCCTGTGATCACCCATGAAAGCTCATAAAAGTCATTGCCCTCACATTGGATAATAGCCAATACATTAAACTCAGAAAGTCAGAAGCCTTTTTGTTTCCTCCGTATAAATCCACCAGTTTCCTTGGCGAGTGACACTGCTGGTGACACTGATGAAGAGATTCTTACAGAGAGCCAAACAGCAGCCTTACCTGCAGCAAGACATTTGAGGTTCAGCGGCAGTTCATCTGAGTGATCAGGACAGTCCGCATAGCCGTCACACTCCCACTGAGAGCTGAGAAGACAGCGGCCGTCCCCGCAGCGAAACTCCCCAGATCCACAGGAGCGATAGACTAAAAAAAGAAAGTGAGCCACTATCTCATCAAGTTACACTCGGACTTGTCAGTTTCAGAGTTTTCAGTTCGGTTTGAACCTTTGCAAAGTTAAGTGTCAATTATGTTAAACAGATTTACAGAAAAAAGATTTGCATGACCACTGTTGATAGCATAATGAGGCACTATCAGAGTGTAAATGGAATCATTGCTGATCAACAATTCAAGCCATCTGGAAGTATAATGGCTTTCACAGCTGCAGCAGCCAACATTTCAAGAATAAACACGCGTTTCCTCGGTCAGTCATCGTAAATCAAAGCTGCAACAGAGAATTCCCTCCACATGAGGTACTACATAACAGTATGTGCCTAAATAAAACTGGGGTGTCAGCATGTTCACAAACATTGATACAAATGTGTTTCTTGTCAATGTATTGATAGTGTAACAAACCAGCTGCAAAACACAAGAAACATGCAGTCTTCTCATTTTAGAAATCTCAAAGGAGATTTTATTGAGTCAATGCTGCCATTATTGAAAGTTGTTTTCTTTTATTTAGAACTTTAAAAAAATAAAATAAAGTTATATCAGATCATAGACAGACTTATAGAATTAAGACATTACTTACACAGTGCCTTTCTGACAATGTGAGGTAGACTAAATGATTAAAGAGAAACAAGACACTATGTGCCAGTGTAAATAAATTCAAGAAATAAGGAGATAGTGGGTTTTTTCCCCTACTAGATCTTGAATTATGTTTCTGTAATATATTTTTTTTATGGAAAGATTATGTGCAACTTTCTATTTTACATTAGGTTTATTTCAGTGTTAGTTTTTTATATTTCCATAATGAAGCGAGTGGCCTTTGCAAATACCGATTTTAACATTTCAGTTTACAAAATAAAGTGAAGAGATTTTTCTAGAGTATCTAAGAGTTTTTTGTGTACTTTTTTGTTAACTGGACGTGACAGTTCATACATTAAGAACTGCTTCCTACTTAGAATATTTCATCAATGGTATGTGTTTATGGAGATCTGTGACCAAAATATTACATTAGCAGATGAAAAAAGTATAAGTTAAAGTTTTGGGATTGGTTGGATATTAATCAAACTGAACCAGAACATAAATGGGACAACAAAAGAATATAGTGTGTGCTATTGATCTGAAGTCATTACGAGTCTGATCAGCCAGACAAGAAGAAACAGACAATCATTGCAGAAAGAATCTATTATATTCTGCCTATTTAAAATTCTCAGACATGTAATTATCCTGAGAACTTTAAATAGGCAGGTTAAAAAGAGTCAAGCTTAACCACCTGGGGATTATTTTAAAAGCTCATCTGAATTTTTATTTTTTAGTAATGAGCAATCACAGACAACCCTTATTTTGAGGGCAACACTTAAGTCATAAAGAAACTGAAGGATTCACGATTCAGGACACTGACAAAAGGATTGTTGAGGACTATTGTAGAGGAAAGTAGGAGTTGTGGGTAAAAGGTCCGATTTAGATGTTTCTGAATATTATATGCATTGTTAGATTCAGAAATCTGTCCACCATTGCTGTTTAATAGCTCAACCTGCAGAGTGCAATTTTCAAAAGAACCATTTTCATTTATCACTGTTAAATATGAAGAGCATCAGAGACCAAGATAAATCTACTTGCCACATTCCACGGACTCGTCAGATCCATCTCCACAGTCGTTATCATGGTCACAGACAAATCGCTGGGGGATGCACGCTTTGTTGTGGCACCGAAACGAGTTGTCATCACACGTGTTATTTGGTGCTGATGGTCGAAAGAAGAATATTCAGTCTCTAATGAATGGATAAACTTTTTCTTCCCTGCTGTGGAACAAGGAATGTCTACAAACTAGTGTTTTGCCTTTTATGCTTTTTCTAATTGTTGTTCCCCTGCTAAGTGGGTTTGAGTCAAAGAAGAAATAACTCTGGTTACGCCACTAAGTGATGGCTGCATTTGTGTAGAAGCCTCTAATTATCCAATTACCCACTAATTCTCTCTGTATGCATCCTTTTTGCACCGTGGCTTAAAATTAGTTGGGCCTTTTGTTTAATCTTTAAGTAATGAAATGTCATAAAAATAATAATATTGTATTGAACTAAAAGAGGCAACCTCACCACAGCCAGCTGGAGACAGTTCGTCACTTCCATCAGGACAGTCCCTCTCCCCATCACAAAGCCAGCGTTTGGGAACACAGGCATACGATCCAGGACAGCTGAATAACCCTGGAGCACAAGTTACTGTGCCTGAGAAGAAAACAAGATCACATCATCTACTTCTAAATACCAAAAGACCTTGTTCTTCAAAGAAAAGAAACATATTTATTAGCACGCCTGGTAAACACTTACAGAAAGCTTAAAAATGTACAGAAATTGTATTATTTTATTTTATCCTTCACAAAAAAATAACCCCAAAAAGCCAAGCTTTCATCTTAGAAGATTTAGGTCAAGTATGTCAATTCCCAAGTTAGAGAGAAATTGTTTCCAACAAAATCACATGCTGCAAAATTATTACTGGTGTTGCTGTTAAAACTTTTCACAATTCCCTTTTACTTAAAGTACAACACTTAGTCTATAATACTTACAATGTTTTATTTATTTACGTTTGTTATTGAGGGAGAAGAAAAAAAGGCTCTTTTTTGGCATTGCTCCCAAGCACCCTATCATATAGATAGAGCCTAATAGCTGTTAAGGAGATTTTGTGACTCAAAAATCCAATAATTGCTGTATTTCCCACAGCGATCTTTAAAGAATTACATGTCGTTTTTTGCCATCCAGATAAGTGGGTTAAAGAAATTGGTCATGTCATATTTATATGGTGGGAAAACAAAAGTTGTGGATTCCTAGTAATGTAAATTTTACATTACTCTCTTACAAACCTCTAAATCAAACGTGGCAGTAGGATTATTTTTTGGTTGAACTAACTGATAAATGTACAGAGACTAATAAGTGCAATTTTCTAAATTTAAATCATACTACTGCAATACCATATATATATTGCAAGGCTTTTTAAATGTTTTTCAGTGAGAAGGAGGTGCAATAAACATGGGCAGCACTGCTTTACTTAATGATGGTGTTTTTAAACTTTTTACAGTCCTTAAAAATAAGACTAGTTGCATAAATTTGCAAAACAGATAATATACTACATACTAAATGTTTTTTTTACTTCCAGTATATCCTCCTATGAACCAACTGCAATTTTCTTGGTGCAGTTCTTTGTTTACTGCCAACAACATACTGCCTGTGCTTTATGAATACTAATTATTTAGAGAATTCTGCACATCAGCAATATTAACCCCTCTTTCTTAGCACTGCCCTTAAAGGCAAATACTGACAGGGAGAAAAATTAGCTGCACTGACAAACAAAGGTAAATACTGCAGTTCAATTAGGCATGTGTGCCTACAATGCCCATCATGCTTCTGACAAGAATTGTGCTTTTGGAGACCTCTGGACCATTTCATTAATATTTCCATGACACTCCATTACATTGAAATTACACCACCAATGTTTGCAGTGGTTTCTGTCTCTTTATCATGGCTGGTTTTGTTTTATTGTAGAATTCATTACACATACATCTCATTTGCCCACTGAAATAGCTATGCCTCTTGGGTCCTGGTGATGAAAAATCTATTTGCCTCAGTGCTCACTCGAATTATCAGAAATGCCTGCGGTCTCATTTGTTGCATCATTAAGACCGTCTCATTTCCAGTTCTGACTCTGGAATGCACAAAGCTGCAACAAGCAACATGGCAGATGTGACCTTTTATGTTAATAGCAGAGTCCTCATGACATCTTAAAGGGCACTAACCGCAGATCTGCACACTCTCGTCGAGTCCGTCCTCGCAGTCGTTCTCCCCATCGCAGAGCCACTGTTTGGCAATGCACTTGTTCTTAGAACAAGCGAACTGGTTCCATAGGCAGGATGAATCTGCGGAAGGTAGTGGAAGAAAATTAAGCACCATAAATCAAAGTGAAAAGGAAACAAAAATGTCTGCACAAAAACCAGCAGAAGGGAAAATACTTTTGATCAAAACACAACAAGTGGACTAGCTCTCATTTGGTGCTTAGTTTTATTGTTTGGCGCTAAAGGTTTTCTTATTAGTACCAGCTGTTATGGAAAGAATTGCAAATGGAAGTTTTATTTTACTATCTTCCAACTAAGAAATATTGGTGTTTATTGTGCTGGGAAAAGAAACAGTTACACAAAGTAGTGCCTTGAGTCTGTTAATTTTATTACATTGTAATATAAAAACAAATTTAAAAACATTTTTTCCCTGGAAAACCAATTTTCAGTGTTATTTTATTTCATAAAATTACACATTGCTCTAGTCTATATTGGTACAAATTGCTTTATTTTGAAAGTGTGGCATGCATTTGTATTCAACCCTTTTACAAACTTCGATTCAACCAAGTTGCCATTTAAATAAAATGGCAACTTTTTATCACGTTAATAAGTGATATGAAAAACTTAAAAATATAAAGAAGGTGTTCTGATCAGATGAGATCGATAGTTCACATCACTGAGAACACAGTTCATGGTGATGTGAACATGGTGGTGCCATTTATGCTGCAGTGAGTTTTTTTTCCCTCTTGAACATTGCTAATTGGTGATATTTTGTAAAGAAAAAAAAAAGGACAATTTTTCCATATATGCTGATAGAGATATACCACAAAAAACTTGCAGCTGTAATTACCACAAAAGGTTACTATATCAACTCATTCATACAGGAGGCTGAAGGAAAATATTATTTGTTCTTTAAAACCAAAGAATCAGATTTCTTTCACTACATAATTACTTCCAAGTTATCATGAAAATCTGCTAAAATACCATGAAGTTATGAGAAAATGCAGTAAAAGTTGAAGGGACTGAATACCGCTGTAAGGCATTGAAACTGAATCGTTCCTCCACATCCGTGTTGGTTTAGTTGAATGTTCTCATTTATTTTTGACAGGAAGGAGCTGAATGTCGTGTAGGAGAACACTCTGCTGATTGCTGTATAATGGCCATTGTGTGAAACTTGGATATACGGTATTCATGAGCAGCACTGAATTTGTGTCACCGAGCCTCGTACTTTCCCTGGGGAGTTGCTCTGTGGTCTCATTCTCTCAGATGTCAGGCTGGGCTAAGTCTGCCAAAGCTTTGATAAGATGTTGAGAGAAGGAAAGGGGGATGTGTGCTGCAGGTCAGACCACAGCACAGGGAATTATGGATCCAACTAAAGGTGGGGGGTAGCAGTGGAAGAAATAGCTCCCACTGAGTTGGTTTCCCCCCTGTCAGACTTTATGCATCACTCTATCTTTATGCGCACTCATACCAGGATGTCAGATACGGGTGAGATAAACATTAAATTGCTAAATCTGGAAACTCAGATTATCCAGACATCCTGTGCATGAATCCAAATTTGCACTTCAAATGTGAACAGCTGCTTGAAGTGTACAGCAAAATAGCAGGTCTAAAGAACACTAAATGCATCAAAGGAAGTCTTTCATGTCTCATTTTCAATAGTGAATTGTGAAGTAGAAAGTGCATTATTCATTGTGAAGGGTAGAACTGATTATTTCGTCCAATCAGATGTGGAACTAGAAATCTCTGAAATGCAAAGACATTTTTCTCAAACCACAATGCTTTTGCAGTCATGTTATCTGTCACTCGGGCTTTTTATATGATAACTAACCCAGAGAAATAGTAATGCCAGTTTGTTGTGAAAGAAAAGAACATTTTGGAGATTTTGGGCGTAATCCACAACAGTCTCAACAGTTTGGGCAACAGTTATAAACAGTCTCATTCTTTGCAGCTAAATATTAATGAGAAATCTGTTTGTGTTATTTGAACCGATAGAGAGAAATCAGACCGTCTTGAACTTTCTTGATGATTTCTGTGGCACCTTTTATTTGTCTTTTTATGCCATCAGACTAAAATTGTTGGTTTGCAGTTTCACTGTTATGCATGCTTCCATGCAATGTCTTTAGGTATATTTAAATCAGTTCATGTTGATGTCATGTTTGGTTTTATTGACATTTAATTTTTTTTTTTTTTTTTTTTGTGGAGTTGATATTTTGAATTCATACATTGGATGAACAGTATGAATTAATCATAGATTTTCTCTATTTTGCAAATGGTCAGCGCAATACTTACAGGCTCAGTTATACACATATACCACCATAAATATTCAGCAAGTTTCACCCCAACCACATGTTTTGTTTTGCTTTGCTTTTTATATTGCCATCAAAACACTTCATTTGCAGCTCATTTTCTGGCATGAATAGGATTTTCTAGGAGTGTTTATTACACTTCAGATCAGGGTAACACCGGAAGCTCAATGCTTTTGAGGTACATTCATTTGCAAAATATACCTAAACATCCTGGCTACTTTTTTGTTATCTGATGATGACAAGTTTTATCAGATGATTCAAGAAGAGAGACAAGTGCATGTTCCGAAAACAGGTAAAAAACTCAAACATTTAACTGGCATAACAAAAACAACTTTTTGTGATCAGAAAGTTCATCTACTTTATAACAAGCCAGGTAAGAAATATTTACAGATTTTACATTTTAAATAATTTGACATTTGATTGATTGTTTTTCAAAGTAGAAGCCACTACTTAAAATTATAGCAATGTCACATTAGCAAAAAGAGATAATTGAATAGATTCCATGGTCAAAATACATCCATTAAGTTATATATTATGTTGTGCTGAAGTCATACATTAAAAAGTACTCTTCCACGAGCAACATCCCTCACTTTTAGCTCCATAATGTCTTATATTTAAACTCAATAAACTCAACGCGTAGGTCGACTTTCTTTCTTTTTTTTTCCCCAAAATGTGTGCATATGGATTAATAAATCAAATCCAATTACTTTGCAGACATGTGATGGTGATAGAGTTTAACAGCAACTCTGACCACCTACATCAAAGCACTAAGCTCATTTTGCTTTGATGCGAGACATACCGCCGTGTGACTGAGTACGTGTGCAGATGCTTGTTGAGTTTTTTTGGGCTAAAATGATCAAGTACCTTGACTTAATTATGCTTCCACTGTTTAATTGGAGAGATACTGACTTTGTCATAGCAGGTTCTACATACATTAGCATGCATGAAAGAAGAAGCAGGAATACTTGCCTGGGGTGCAAGAAGTAGTTGAGTGGCAATGTAAAGCCTAATTCTTTCACTTTTTCAGAGAACCTATATTTGCATGCGCAGTATATCTGCTTCATAGATTGATGGGTGGTTAATTAACTGTTATGCTGGAAGTGTTGTACTTTAGAATTCAAACAGAGAAGTCAAAAAATGTGTGTCATATCCAGGGTCAGAATTAGACTTTCAAACAAGCGCCAGTGCTCAGTTAAAAAAAAGACAGAAGAAAAAGCCTGTTCTTTTTGTGACGGTCAAAGATGAAAACTCTTCATAATTATACTTTTCTCTGACAAATGGTATCAACTAACCAACACACATTTCTGGATCAGATGCCACAACACAGAAAAACACAGACAAACTGTGATCAGGTGAGCTCATTTAGTTCTAAAACTGCCATTATATTGCTTTTTATGAATATCATACAAATGCATTTGAATGATAATGTATAAAACTTAAAATATTGCCTTTTTTAGGACACAATGACATTGTAAGGGTTCTTGCCAGAACCATGCTGAAAGTATGCTCCTTTACCTAGTCTACATTTTATCACACTACAAAGATAACTTCCGTGTGTTTTATCAAGATTTTATAGAATTTTATATCAATTTTGTTGTGAAGATGCTTCTATGAAGCAGAAAAGGAAACTACTCAGAGTTAATGGGATGTTGACTTAGAGGGTCATAATAGATACACACAAAATTTTTCAACATTTTTTGTAGAAAATGACTTAAATCATCACTTTCAACTCGATCACTTATGTGCTATTTGTATTGGTCTATCATATAAAATTCTGGTTGTTTGCAAAGGATTGCATTGTATCTGGATACTTTGCAAATTCTAAATGTATTTCTGAAGACATAGTCACGTTGCACTTCAACATAAAGCAATAAGTTAGTTAAAATACATATTTTGTGTACATGAAGCATTTATGACACCACACTTTCATTTTTTGGACTTTAAAACATGTTGACTTACCACACTGGAATTCATCTGCTCCATCTTCACAGTCTTTTTGGCCGTCACACAGCCACACACTAGAAATGCAATTCCCACTCGGGCAAGCAAAGTGGCCCTCCTCGCACTTCTGCCCGTGGGAAACTGGGGCATACAACAAAATCAAGTCAATCCGCTGAGCTTTAGCAATGATTGAGGTCATTATCATCTCCCAAGTTCTCTCTGAATCCCTTGTTTCACTGCCATAATCAGCTCCGAAAAGGAGATGAAGTGTTTTCAAACTGACGCCAGCTTTCCTGACCTGCCTCTGATTTCACAGAAAAAAACGTGAGTCTTTGTGCAGCTCACCCAGGCAGTTGGTTTCATCTGCGTAGTCTCCGCAGTCATTTGCACCATCGCAGATCCATGACGGATGGATGCACAGCGAGGTGGAGTTGCAGCTGATGAAATCCTTTTCTTTCACCCCCAGCTTGTAAAAGTGAGAGCAATCGGTGTGGTCTGAATACAAAACACATCACTAGAATGACTGCCTTGTCACAATGCCACTGAGGTGGGAGGTGATCGTGAAGAGTGAAGCACTGAATCTGGCCTATCTAAAGTTAAAATCACTGGATATTTGATTTCCTAGTGAAGCACCTGTGTGTATGTGTTTTAATTTTGGTTGTGATGAAAAAAAGAAGGAACCACTTACTGCAGTTTTTTTCATCTGAAGCGTCGGCACAGTCAATGACCTGGTTACACCAAGCTGAGATGGATACGCAGCTCCCATCCTTGCAAGACATTTCAGATGTGCCACATGTGGTATCTGTTGGAGCAAATGAACATTTTATATATACACATATATAAAAAAACAGGACCTTTCCCATGTCTGGTTCAAAACCACTTTTTCAAACCTGTAGTAAAAATTAACAAGGTGCTAGAAAGAATTATTTTTCTTTATGACTTCAGTGTTCATGTAGCTGGACAGCTTTTGTAGTAAATCTCAAATCCTGTATACTGCTGCAGAAAAACACAGCAAAGAGATATCTACTCAGAAGCTTGCACACACTTATCATGAGTATGAATGCCGCCATCATTTTGCATTTTCACTTGATTTTAACTGTTGCCTTTTGGGATGGAGGTTAAGATAAAACATAAATATATACAGGTATAGATATATATATATATGCACAAATGCTTGCTAAAATCTGGATAACAACGCTGTATGGTGGTTAGAGCATGTAACCCATGTGCTCAGGCCTCTTGCACACACAAGAGCAGTAGGAGGTGTTCAGTCATGCAAGCATCCATGCAAAGATGAGAACTTTTCTATTTTTTTCATGTGTTTATTGGTTAATTTCATATGGAGTTTTTTTTTACCACCTTATTCTTTCACAACCCTGTCTTGAGATCAGACATCAAAATATACACTAGCAGTAACATTGAGGTGAATTCTCTGATATGCATGAAACACTGAAATGCAATGATGACCTGAAAGTGCTTAACCTGAGCTGACTGCAGTTTGTCCTTTGACAAGCTACAACATTTTTTTCTTGATTCTCCTGGATGTTTCTCTCACTGGAAATCAGCCTGAAAAGAGATGAGTTCATGACATCAGACTTTTTTTCTCCTGAGTTTGACAGTTATTTTGATAGTCAAAGCTGTTTCCCATCTCAAACTAAATTGGCCACGATGGATAGATGTTACAAATCTATGCATCAAGATACGCATCCCTCACCATCCTCTCCTGCTCTACCTGCTCATCTGATGCTTTTTAATCTGTTTACAAATATTATTGATTCAGAATGCTGCATCTGTGTAAGTAGGGATTTTTGTAATTGAGAAGTATTAGTCTTTCCAATGTAGTTTAATGATTTCTATAGTTTTTCCACAAATATACTTTAGATAAGGTAAATGAGAAATGTGTAAATTTAGAAATTGATACAAATCATTTCATTCTGTGCAAAAATGGTCTCTTATATTGAAAAACTGGCACTCTTCTCTGAGTGCTCAACACTCAGTTCTCTTTCCTGCCCTTAAACATTTGAGTTGATTGTTTTATTATCATTTCACCTCAATGAACAAATCCAGACAACAAAATATTAAATGAGATTCCTGCACATACACAAAACTGCATATATACGTCTGATTTGAAGTCCATAAAAAAGATTAATTTTATTTCTGTATATAGGTTTGTAGCAGCATAATTATGTATTCTGTTGGTCGGTATAAACATGGTTCTTGATGTACTAATGAAAAAACAAGAGGTTGGTAATGGAAACAACATACTGTGATAAACTCACTACTAAAATCCCAGACTGCTAAATTGGACGATCCTCATTAATTATCAACCCACTGGTATCTCCTGGTGGGTTTAGTCAGCATGGCCAAAATCTCTAAGCTTGAATATTATCCCACTCTCATCAATTACTGCATGGAAATAAACATAAATGGAAAAGGAAAAAAAAAAAAAAAACACCTTTAGACACAGTCCCACCAGCAAAATAAATAAATAAATAAAATAAAAAACACCAAATATTGTTCAAGCAATTTCCAGGGGCAGTGTGGTTAGGCGTCTCTTTTAATTTGTGCACTCCTTATGATCTCTGGGCTTATTAAACAGCGAGGGCTTAGCACAGCGTGTGGTCTCGTGAGCTGTATTAACATAGGCATGAGTGCGACTAGATCCTGCCCTCAAAGGCAGGATGGAGTGCGAGATCAAACAGCTGCAAACTCACTGCTACAGAAGGCTTCATCTGAGTTATCCCCACAGTCATCGATCCCATCACAGAAACGACCACTGGCAATGCATCTCTGGTTGTAGCAGGGTCTAAAACCCCTCCGGCAGGTCCTGTTGTCTGAAGGACAATTTAATTACTTTAAAATTATTTCCAAACTCAATGAATCTAGTTTTTTATTATTATTATTATTTTTATTAAATCTGTCAGAATCCTAATGAATCTTAAAGTGTTGTTGCTGGTTATCTTCTATTTTCTTTTATATAGATTTGTTAATTTTTTCTTACCACAGTACTGCATCTTCTCATCTGATTTATCTTTGCAGTGGGCCACACCGTCGCAGGTTAGCTGATAGTTGATACACTCTCCATTTCCACACTCAAATTCAGTGTAAATGTTACATGATGAATTTTCTGCTGCAGAAAAGAAAATGGGGTGAAATAAAATGATAATAAATTTTAGTAGTTATATAACAACGTTATATTGTTAAGCAGTTATTTTAACAAATAAGATGCCATAATCATTGCCTTTGATACCATCTAACGCTTAATACATCTAATACTAATATTGAAATTTGCAAAAGATCATCATTGGTATGAATGCCATCTGTAACTTTAAATTATATCTCAAAATATTCATTCCAAAATCTTTTCTGAGTTTTGATGTTTATTTGATAATAGCCCTGTTTGATCATCCAGCAGCATCCAAACTTTAACCAAGTTGTTGATTTGAAGTGACATTGAAGAACTGGAAGGTAGTCCACCTTCTTACTTATGCTATGTACTTTATGTAATAGGTTTTTAACAGCTAAAACAGAACCTCACTGTGGATAATCGTCTCACTCGTTTTCTCCTCTGAAAAAATAATGCCTTTTTCTGCAAAAAAGACATTATTTTTTTCTCTGTCCATGTGGGCAGCAGCACCTCAGACGTTGAAGTTGTTGATTTTGAAGCAGGTGTTCTTTCATGGTTGGCAAACTTTTATTCCTGGTTTATGTAAAAATGGCTTTATTATGGACAACTAATCTTATTTTAGCAAATTCCAGTTTATGAAAGTCTTGATCTGATGAAAATACCTTGCACCAATCTGGGTATTTTAACAACACAAAGATCCCAAACACACATTAAAATTGGTTTTACAATGGTTTTCCTAATCTTATTACCAATACTTTTACACTAAACCCAATTGCATTAAATAAACTTCATCTTTTTAGATAAGAACCGGTCAAAAATCAATCAAGAATTAAGCTAAAAACTTGATGGTAGTTACACCTGAGTACAGTTTTCCTGTAACTTGCTGACACTTTCCTAAACATTCTTAGAGGTCCATATTTATATATATATGAGCTTTTACATTTTAAATTACTCCCATTTTTTTAATTAATTGATTAATGAATTAATTAACTTCATCCAAACTTTACTTCACTGAAAGTCAAAAACTAATATGACACTGACACCTAAGATGACAATTTGTTAACCACTGACTGGAATTTTAAATCTGCCTGTGCGATTCCAATACTATTCCATAAATATTCACAAATGCTTATGAATATTTGTCATATATATAAACACCCAAAACAGAATTAGTTTCATTACATAAACATCTCAATTTCAACACTCAAATCATCAACAGACCTCAATCTGAAAAAAAAAAAAAAAAAAAGCAAAAACCTCTTTATTTTAATAATGCATCAAGTCAGGCTGATTTAAAAAAGATAGCCTACAATCCACTGCCGTGACATTTAATCTAGCATCCAGCTCTGAGTCACACACCATGTTTTGTCTGCCCAAACTTTGCTTGTTTGAACAGCTCCTCCCACCATATGGCCCATCAGCATAATGGCTTTCAATTTCAACTAGTGATGCCAATTAGAAAGCAAGGCATCACTTGTACTGGTTTATAATTGGGAAGTGTAGAAACTATTTCACTCCTTTGAACAATTTTATTCTGCATATTTTAACTCAGACAGCAACCTTGTTTATGCACAAATACTTATTGAGTTTCTCATAAAAAAAAAAGACAACAAAAAAACAAACAAAAAAAAACATCTTCAAAGTATTACAACCACCATCTGGTTACTTGTTGGATTGTTAAATGAATACATCATTTCAGACAACAAAATAATAAAAAAAAAATATCTAAAAATAAACTTACAGAGAACAAAAATCAAAGATGTCCTTAAAATACCTGGTACTTCTTTTGAATCAATGTGAACTCCTGTTGACTTACACACACATCTGTTGTCATCCAGCAGCACACGCTCTCCACGGCAAGTGCAGTTGACCCTTCCATGAGCTGTCAGCAGACAGAGGTCACCACAGCCTCCGTTCATGTGTCGGCATGGGGAGAGCTCACCTTCAATAACATTCAAACACAGCTAATTAGCCTTTAACAAAGAAAGAAAATTCAATTCAGGTAACTTTAATGCATTCAGTGTATTCTGGGGAAAGTATAATATATCACATGTGTGGGAGGAATTAGAAGTGGTCTTTCTATTTTATTTTAATATTTGTGGAATTAGGTTTGTGACTGAGAAAAAAACTATTTGTACTTGGCTGTTAAAATACATCAAATCAAGCTCATACAAACAATAAACAATACATAAATGAGGATTGATATTTATTTTATAAACCAAGACTAAAATAGATGAATAAGCATTTTGTGACAATTATCTCCACACCAAATTCGAAACAGCTGTTTGTCTGCTGTCACTCAGTTTCTTTTTGACACTTCAACGTGTTTTGAAGTATTTACAAATAAGTTTTAAGCAAGGGCAAATATAATCAAATCAAATGGTTCTTTAAAAGCTCTGTAGGGTATTAAATGTGGTGGAATATGAAAAAAAACAGCACGTTTCACATTTCACTGATAAAATGAAAGCAGCTCACCATTTTCTTTCCACTTTCTGATAATTCACGACTTTGCCTTGGTCCTTAACAAATGTTTCTAATTCTGTAAATTATTTTGATATTTGTCGTTGTTTTGAGGCCAAATATGGACATGTTCAAGGGGCGTTAACACATAAATTACTCATCTTTTTATTATAGTGTTCCAAAGTGAAATTCACAATGCATTTAATTCCCTTTATTAAAAAGTTTTGGTGTAAACATACACCATGGAGAACCTGAAGGCAAAGCATAAACCTATTTTTGTCCTTTTACTTTGAAACGGTGAAAAAAATGTCCCTGTTAATTCCTAGGGGGAAAATGTAAGAAATATTAAAGCAAAAGATGCCTTCTATATCTGAGTTATTTAGAGACATCTGAGTGTTGTTTTCAAAAAAGAATAAAGACGTCAATCTGATCTGCAGCTCAGATAATTTTAAGAACAGTACTTATATTCAGGATATTCGTGACAATGAAAACAAAATTAGAGTGCAACAACGTCAAGACAAAAAGGGATAAACTAATATACCAAGCCGACATTTCCGTTGACTGCACATGAAATTGCAAACGTGCAGCTGGCTCATTCAGGTCACAGGATGCAATAATTTCCTATAACAAGATAAACAAGGAAATGAGCTGCTCTCGCCATCCGATCCCAAGCCAGTGGGATGTGCTTAAGCTCACCTTCTATGTCCTACTTGGAAATTAAACTTTCTACGACACTTAAGAGACTCCCTCTACAACATAAGCTACTGTTTTATTAATTACCACTGAGGTTTAAGTTTCTCGCCATTCTAAATACGACTACTTTCATTTATCAACTCGGCGTCTTTCAGATCAAATTAATATGTTCTTTAAAGTAAGCCCCAACTGGGTGATAACTAACAGCTATATATGGTATTGTTGCTGACTAATATGCATGTGGGTTTGAATAATTTAAATAACTTCTTCGAGTGACGTTGAAACAAGGAACTCACAACTTGGTAATTGCTAGCAATGTTCTGAGGCCAGAGGCTAAAATAGATCAAATTTTGTGGTGTTAATGTGACTAAAGGCAAATAAATTCAAGAGGCATACCGTTACAAGGTGGAACAGTAGATTGGTTCTTGTACTTACAGTTATTGGTATCCTTTGCCACGGCTATTATTCCCATTGGCTGATGGGGTATATCTGCTCGAAGCACCTTGGTGTCAGCACCAGTGTACTTATTTGATCGTAGGACAGCTCGACGGGCCCAGTCAGACCAGTAAATAAAATCTGCATAGATGGCCAGCCCATAGAAGTTTCCAGGTCCTGATTTAAGTATGACCTAAGAAAACATATAGAGCAGGGAGCTGCTGTTAGGTCACAGGGTGAATTATGTAATATTCCCTTAACAAAAATATATTCCCAAAGGAAAACTGTATAGGATACAGACAATCTCTGTATAACCCCTGGCAAAATGGGGAAAAATTTTGTGTCTACTCATTAATCAACAAATCAACCCCTGCTGCCAGCTTCACTGCTTAACCCAGATGTTGGGAGAGTAAATGACAGTGCCACTGGCAGTGAGGCAAGAATCCATCAGATGCCTCCTTCTGGGACTCCCCCCAGCTTGTATAGAGGATCATGGACTCCAACAGCTTGGTAGCCTCAGCCATTAGTGGGACAGGCTTGTAAGCGACAACACATTAGCCCTGTGCCATACTGGGATTAATAGGACAGGTGTTGATTAAAGGAGCCCAGCGTGTGGAAGCAACAACTGGCCACAACGCGACTGAGAAACAGTGAAGAACAGAGAAATAAACGACAGATGGTGTGGGGAAGAACATATTGATAGGAAATTAGATTTGGGAAATGTTCGGTTTAAAGGCAGCAACTCATTAGTTTTGTGCCGAACTCATGTTTGAGTAAATTAGTAACCAGTCTGTCTCTATTCAAAAGTATCCAGATATGATTGTAGAAATTACTGGTAGTTTATGATGCAGAAGGGAAAATAAATATGAACACATCAATGTTTTTCTAAATTTCTAATGGGGCTATTGTCATGAAATTCACACCAGATGTCACCAGAGTGATCCTTGGCTGCTGAACAACTCTTTTGATTATTCTTTTGACGCATGATCATAAATCTTGCAAGGAGGTGGTGGTCACTGAAACATTTAGACGTCAGAAAATATATTCTGTAACCACTGTCACTTTACACTCAGCTGGAACCTGGTGAAGAGCCACATCATCATTACCTTGGGATTAAGAAACCTTAAGTCATCAGTTATTTTCTTGGCTTTTGATTCCTTTTTCCATCTCCTTTTTCATTCGTTCAATAACTACTTCCTTCATTACACTTTATAATACATAACGTAACATTTTGACAAATTTTTATGACTTACTTTTTATATGCGGATCACTTGGACTGTCAAATGCCCATTCAGAGACATTTTACTGAAAAAAAGTGCTTGATATTTGTTTGTTCTTGAAATTAATACTTCATTACATTTAAAACCAACATTAAGTAATGCAATTGATCCTTTACACATGTTAAACTTAACAGTTTGATATCTTTCAGTTTTGTAGTGATGATGATGAAAAGTCATCATCATGAAAAGTCACAGCTTCTTAGCCAAACTTGACCTTCACGCTGTCACCGTTAATGCCGTCATCACTCTAAATACAACACTGAGGTGAGAACTATGCAAACGCTCGACTCCCCCAAGCTTCCTGTCAGCATATATTGGTACTGCAGTTAAGAGGAGAATCTGTGCCCTGAAAGACAAAACTGCTACTAAAGTTTCCACTAATATTACTCATTACAAAAAGTCTTTCATCATGGTTGTTCTTTTGCCTTAGTCTGTTATAATTCCTAATTGAAATCCTGTGGTTACTGGCATTTCTTGGTAATTTGAACACATCTTTTGTCACATGGAATGAAACAATATTCTTTAAAGTGACAAGCTGCCTTAAGCTTTCACAGTAAGTAACTTGTCTGCAGTGAATGCTTTGTCTTACTATAGTTTGGTTTGAGAATGCTGTTAACAGCTAGCTATCTCTGTTCAATTTACACATTTTAATTGGAAAGGAAATGCTGCACCCAGAGCAGTCTTGCTGCAAAGCTTTCATTAGCAGGACAAGGCTGCTGCAGGTTCAGGTGGGGTCTCAAAGGTGAAGACTTTCTGAGCCTAGTGACCCAGCTCATCACACATATGGGTAACTAATTGAGATGGGCCAAACTGCTGGGCCGCGTGAGCCATGTCAAGCAAAAACTAGATTCTCCAGCATGAAAAGGTCATCCTGTACTGTAATCCTCTGCATACCCAGGACACAGCTGTTGGGATGTCATACATTATGCATGAAACTTTTATGGACAAAACTTGAGCTCCCCCTTGCTGGGTTTTATTTACTTTACCAAGAACGGACTTTTGTGATTAAGGAAACCATCTGTGCCCTCAGAGAAGAAATAGGACAACTTCAAGAGGTATTTCAAATCCCATCTGCTGTGTGGAGGATCTTGTTCCAGGAATGTAACTGCACAGAAGTTTCTTTTTAATGCAAGAAAAAAAATCAATTTACTACGCTCATCTCTCCAAGTGCGGTTGAAAATTAAAATGCATAAAACATTAGATGTAATGACAATTACCACCAATTTTAATAAATAGAGATGCATGTGTGCCATGTAAAAACCTTTGTTCCCCTTTTGTTTTATAGAAAAACTAACACAGAAATGTTGTGTTATGACCCAATCATGACTGTAATTTCTCAAACGTCAAAGGTAACTTGGATCTGTAACATACCTTTAGCAAAACATATAAGAATGGGAAAGTAGCAGGGCTTGTAAATTTTATTTTAAATAGGCTCAACTTTTTGTGATCTTGCTCATTGTTATGTGAGGCCTTACACTGTCAGTGAGTGTAAAACAATCTAAAATAGTATGACTTTTTGAAAATATGTTTCTTACATCTTGGAAATTCAGGACATCACACAGAAATGCAAAACTAAATTAAAATGAGAAGTATTCTTTTAGCACAGCAGCCACAATTTGTTGCATTTTTGTTTTCCTACTTACATATCGACTGGAGCCATCGTAGTCACATCTCTCAATCTTGCCAAGGCTTCCATCTGAGAAGTAGAGCTTTTCTGCTTTGTGGTCAATTGTTAGTCCATTTGGCGTCAGGATGTCAGAGCTGATTATAATCCTGATGTTCTTGCCAGCTAAGGTGGATCTCATGATGCTGGGCCTCTGCTCATTCCAGTTGGTCCAAAACATCAAGCTGGCATACATATTGGAAAGTAAAGATCAGTTTTACGAAGTACACAGTGCAAAACCTACTTTCAAACTTTACATCCTGTTATTTCAGAGAGACGTTTCTTGTAGTCTATCAGTCTATCTATCAGTCCCTGACATTGGTCTGAGGAAAGTCTGCTCTACTCCTGATTTTCAGCAGAGTTGTTTGAAGGGTTTGTTGATTGCACAGCCCATTTCATGTCACCCCACAGCATTACAATTAGATTAAGATCTGGGTTTAAACTTGCCAAACATCCCCAGACTTTTAAAACTTCCAACTCTATGCATCAAAGTTGAATGGAGGTTCTCTTTCATGAAATGCTATATTTTGTTATGCCAAACGTGTCTTTTGTTCTGGTGTCCGAACACTTATTAGGCTCATCTGTCCAAAAAAACATCTTGATCTTTGCCTACATTTTTTCTGGCAAACCTTAGTCAGACGCTCAGGTTTTTTTGGTAACAAAAGTGTTCTCCTTGCACATCTCCTAATAAAGTTAAAGGTTTTCAACATCTTTGGACTATTGTACAAGCAATCACTTTCAAATCAACAATTGAAAGAGCCTGCTGCCATGACAACATTGACAAGCTTTGTGATTTCTTTTAGCATGTCTGTGGTCTGAACTTCCTTATAATCCTGGTCCAATAAATCTGGGCATGTTAGCAATTTAATGTTTTCCAATTGCAAAGTATTTTCTATTCAGAAAAAAAGCTGATTTCAAATTTGTTTGAGGTCTCATTATCCCTTTTCAGACTCATAAATTGCCAAAATCTTTCTAAAGGCTGGAGATGGCGCCCATGCATTTCAACAGCCAAGGAAATGCCAGACTAAAATGCTAATTTTTCATATACCCCTGTAAACAGTAGAAACTGAGATTACGAGTTTAGATTAAGGCAGTTATTTTTGTTAGGTATCACAATCCTCTTATAGCTGAGAAGATCTTGTTCCTTCATTTTCACTCTGTAAAAATTATATAAGTTTAGCTCTGGCTCAAATAAATAACATGGATTAGTATCACAACTTAAATGATAAAAGTCAACTATGCAAATCCAAGTGTGTGAGAACCCAGGAAACAGATAAGAGCGTTATATGAATACGTTTTAAAAGTCATACTATCAGTTGTATGAGACGTGCAATAGAAATGGACAACACAAGTTAGAAAGAGGCTGTGTTATTCAGTAAACAAGAAGAAGGATCTCCTTTGACATTTTTTTAAAAAAACAAGCTTATCTTAATCCTGGCCTCCTACTTCAAAACTTAATGAAGTCATAGAAGTGCACTCTACCACACTGGTAAAAATTCAGGTCAGAAGTCACAACCAGAGTCTACTAATTAATCACTTGAGCTTAAATTTTAATTATCAGACTGTGATTCAAGAGCAGGATAGATATGCTGCCAAATTGCCAACCAAGGAGAGACTGGGGTCAAGAAATTAATTTAGTTAGTGTAGCAAGAGTTAGAGGACACTCAGTCTTTTCTGACTGCTCTCAATATTTTTAAATATATTTACAAAAAGAGAATTTGAAAACAAAATTATGCGAAAACGTGCTTAATTTTTTTAGTTGGTTTAAATTTTTCAAGACTGCTAAAAGTTTGAACACATAAAAACTATTATTTAAAAATTGTACCAGGGATGCCCGATTATGTGTTTTACAAAATACAGAATCAGGGACAAAAAAGGTAAGGAAGATATACTAAAAATTATTCAACATAAACTGTTCAATATTTACATCAATACACAAGAGATCAGGACTATCACTTGTGATTTTTAAAATTAATGTAACTAATATAATCCCTAACATTTGTTGTCATGAAAATTAAGACCTTATCTTGCAAACTGACTGTCAGCTATTCCTACAGTGACATGAGAAAAAAAGCATTTGCACACTTGTAGATTGGGTCCTAAAAAAAAAAACAAATTTGAGAAAATACAAAACTCATATTTCAAATGATGCATCTGTTATGCAAAAAAGGAACTAGCTTGGCCCTACATGAAGAAGCAAGTCTCTCTTATTAATTTATGC
Organism: Poeciliopsis gracilis; assembly: GCA_911649635.1. Lineage (NCBI taxonomy): Eukaryota > Metazoa > Chordata > Actinopteri > Cyprinodontiformes > Poeciliidae > Poeciliopsis > Poeciliopsis gracilis. The sequence goes on from CAJVRI010001532.1 coordinate 18,053,910, forward strand.
GTTAGCTGTAATTAACCATATTTTCGGAAAGCTAAGTTTATTTTCATTATCGACATCCAGGCATGACTGCTATCAAAATTCTAGACACAAGAAATAACTTAAAAAGACTCATTTGGACAACATACAGTTAGCTCAATTATCTAAAAACAGTAACACACCACAAAACAATATAAGGATATACAAGCAAACCAAAATCCCTGAGATCAATTTGAAAAGGCTTACAGAGTAATTTCTTAAATTTCGGGCCTCAAGGAAACCACAGTGATAGTCATAATCCACAAAAAGTAAGAACTTGAAACAGGGCTCAAGCGCAAATCGAGTACTCATGCAAGAGGTCACAACGAAGCAAGAACAACATCCTAAGTACTCAAAGCCTCACTTGTCTCAGTTAAAGTCAATGTTTACTAGTGTGGGTCAATAACAGGAACGAGACTGGACAAAAATTGCATTCGTAGGAGAGTTTCAAGGTGAAGACCCCTGCTGATCTAAAGGAACATAAAGTCTCTTTTCACCTCATCCAATAAATGTCTTATGAGAAACTTGCCACATTGATGAAAACATTGATCCATTCTGCTGATTTAAATTTGGACTTAAATGCAATAGGGAATCTATGGCATGACCTTAAAACAAGCCCTTCATGATCACAACCCTCCAATGTAGCAGAATTAACATGATTCCACAAAGTAGACGGGGGCACGTCTACAAAGGGACGTAAGAAAAAAATAAATCACTGCTAGTTGTCACTAAAGCTTGATGGCAGTTTTTGCTGAGGAAGGGGTTATAGATTTGAGAGCACTTACTTTTATCACATGGGGTCAGGTGGTTTGGATGTTTTTATTTATATTAAATTACATAATCTTTTAGAAATGGCATTTTTAGTTTACTGAGGTGTGAAAAAAGGGATACAAATTTGTTAGAGGAGAGAATTTCTCCATTGCCTTGTTCTTTTGACTGTCAACAAAAAAAAAAATAAAAAACCTCTGCTAGAATCTCCTATGTCTTCTTTTTGCCTAATATTATGTCACATCCTATCTAAACTGGATATATTGTTACATTCCATATTGTTAATTTTTTTTCTCACCTATTGTGGGTATATGCTTAGAGATTTAGTCTAAAAAATGGTCAGAGAGATGGTGTTTCTATTACCGAGCAGGTAGCTTCTCTGCAGCAGATATACACTGCATGCTACCAGCACATGTTTGAATGTTCTGTGAAGCAGAACTATAACAGCACTGTGGATCTGGCTGGCTGATGAGGTCTGCAGCAGGATATCTAATATTATACTTTATTTAGTCTAATTCACAGGTATAGAAATTAAGTAATCCTGTACCACTTCAATGTATTTCAGATTCTGTTAAGTTTAATCTTAAACTTCACAGATCAGACTGATCCAGCACAAAGGTGAAAACAATAATTAGAATCTAGCAATTAATTTAAGATATAATTTTAAGTGGCTAGTTTACAGAAAGGCCAAAAGGGAATTGACAAACTCATCTCGGCATAATGTCAACAGCACAAGTTTATGAATGAACTTATAGAGGAGCACAAGCAAAGTCCTACAGCTGACAGAAAGATTTAAAAAGAAACAATGCTTTCTGATAATGTTTGGGCATTTAAGGCAGTTTTCTATTTCTAATCTTACTTTGAACAAACATTAATTAGGTCATGTCAATTTTCAACATATGTATTTTAAATACAGTTATACTACTTCTGAATACAGTGCACATACTCTCCCTGTATCTAGAAAATATTGTGGGATTAAGTGAAGCATACAGCAATTTACAATAACCAATGTAAGAGATGTATTTTGAGAGAGACGAGTTACAACCTCTGACACTCATCCAGGGCCAGTACGTGCGGGTGGTCTTCCTCAGAAAGAGTGACCACAGGCTGCCTGGAAAAGGCACCGACTCGGTTCTGGTCCACGGTTTGTCTGGAGATGGTAGACGTAGTGGAACTGGTCCAGTACAAGGTGTCCCAAGCCCGGTGGTAAGCCAGACCCTCCACTGAACCCACATCTAAGAAAACAAAAGATAATAAAGAAGAAAGATACAGTTCGGATAAGTGAAATAATCTGTAACCATAAGTCAGCGATAGCAATATTTTGGGCATGAATCCTGTTTTGTGAAAGAAAAGTAGGTACATTTTTATTATTTGAAATAAAAATGTAAGTGAAATGTGTATTCTATTTAATTTGTAATGATAAGAGGTAGCATGCTGGTATGAGTGAAAACTGTCACTATGACGACATATACTTAATGTTTTTTCACTTATTTATCTTTTGTTTTAAAAAATTCTACAACCATGACTTTGTAACTTTATGCTATCTGGAAAAGAGAACGGTTTGTATATTTGGAAAGATACCACATTATTTGCTTTGTCCAAATCTTCGTTGCAATCTGCAATGTGCTCCTCTACATCCTGTCCTTCTAAAATTTTAACATAGTGCTATGGCACTTTGTGTTATTATCAAAATATGTTCCTATCTGTCACTGACACTTATATCTCAAAAAATTTAAATTAAGGCCTGTCCATGCAGATTTAACAACAACAAAAAAAAACTGTTTGCATGCAACAGATGGCGAGCTCTTTTTGTGTTAGACGTGGGATTGTGTTTCTTGATGATTGACAGAGAAATTACTTCACGGCTCAGTACACTGGACAGACAGCCATTTGTTGACGCCACAGTCACTGAGGAACTGAGTGTGTTTTCATCGCAAACCAATTTCCTAAACACATCATAAGATAAGACTTTTGCAGCACTCACATGTTATTGCATAGAGGTGAATAACACTGGCAGAATCCTCTGTCAGAAACACTGTCAGATAATGTGGTCATATCAATATCTAATTACCCACAGTAGTCTGCTTGTGTGGACAAGGCTTAAAAATGTTAACTTAACGTAACTTTTGATTATTATGCACAGCAAAATGAAAAAAAAAACAAAAAAAAAAGATTGATTAACGTATTAATTGTGCATCAATTTGTGTGACCACATCTATAAAATCAGGCATTTTGGCAGTTTGCTTGTTTAGAATATACAGATGTATATAAACACAATGGCAAGGTGAAGAGACATCAACAACTGCCTGAGTCAAGCTATGGCAGCTGCCCATTTATTTGGGAAGTTTTATAAGGCTTTTTGAAACTGAAATCCATCCTTCTCCAAATTAAACCCAATGTGATTCTGTGTTCAGAGAAAAAGAAAACAAGAACTAAATTTAATGCTTGACAGGCCTCAGCTAGCATGTGAAATGGTATTGCCTAAAGCAATAAAATTAGAAAAAGACAAAATTGTTGCTTGTTTGGAAGTTTTAGACCAAGAAAGTGTTTTCTCTCAATGAGGCAGCAAGGCTTAGTGTTGCACTATTCACATGAACGAATACTTCTTCAACAATGTCCTTAGGACAAATAGGACAATAGAATAGATGCTTTGCCATAATACACAGCAGGGAACTTCACTTAAACCAAACACAACCTATCAGTACAAACATCTCATATGTGTTGTCAAGGTCTGTGGTGGCATAGATGATTAGAGTTTGTTTGTTTTAAGCCACAGAACCAGAAAGTCACTCAACACAAAGACAACTCCCAAAAAAGTTATGAACATCTCAGTAAATTCTCAGTGTGAGTTTTTGCAATGCTCGGAAAGCAGCAATCAACAGTCAGTGAGTTAAATGCTAAAGTTGAGGAACCTTGATGAAGTCTGAACAAAATGGCTTGTTTGGAAGGGTTACCAGATGAAATATGTTAAATGCAAACAGAAAAATAACAACAAAACCGTCTTTTTGTTTTTGAACAGAAATGACTGAATGTTCATTTCAACAAATGTTATTTATGATATTTTAGTTCAACATAACCTTCTTTGGAAAGTCAAATCAGCTCAAATAATAAGGGTGATACCAATACATGCTCCTCCAGAAATGTGTGAAGCTTAACTATGACTTAACTAAATCATGGACAGTCAAATCTAAGTTTTTTTTATTTTACGCTTTCAGAACATACACTGTATTATACTAAAATGCAAAATATTTGTGTTTGTTTATATATAAAGCCAAGCTGTGACATCTATGCCAATTACACAATTAATTTAATTATTTTTTTTATGGATGGAAAGCTAATTTACTTTGTGTCAATTATTGAAGTTAGGAGAATTTCACAATAATTGTAGGTGTATTAAACATTAATAAAAATTTTGCATGGTATCCAAGTGCAACATATAGACAATCAGATCTATCCTCAACCTTGTTTTTGCACACTAGTTTTTCTACAGTCATAAACCACCTCTAAAATTCTTAAGACTCTGCCTGAGTCAGCTGACAACTAATTAATAGTTTCCAATAAAAGCTGTCTGGCAGCTTGGAGTTGCTCACAAATTGTTGGCCACGCGAGGGAGTAATTAATGGGGGACACAGAGTTTAATTAGGGAAATATGGATGATTAACATCTTCACCTTTCCTCAATGATGAGATTCAGTAAAAAAAGAATAACAAAAGGCCTAATTTTACACACAGGTCAGTGTTTGATGCTGCCTTTAAGTGCCCTAATGCTTCTAATTTTGCTGTGAACCAACACTAAATACAAAATCGGAGACAGTCACAATGTCCTGAAACTAATCTTTGCATTATGGCTGCATAAAACATGAATATGTGAAAGTGTTGTTGACTGAAAAACTCAAACGGTGCTTCAGCAAAATTTTTGGACCTCTTTCATTCTGCATTTCACAAGTGGCAAGGCGTGAAGGACACTAACACTCCTGACAGATGGTTCTTGATAATGCCTGTTCATTTCAAGAAGATAAATAAATAAGCAGAAAGCTCCCTCAGCAGGAGCGTGGGAGATGGGATGGGGGATGGGTGAGAATGGATCAGTAACACTCTGCTAGTCTCCCTGTGTAAGAAGAGGATGGGAAGGTGCTGAGCTCTGCTCCCTGTGGAAACTTTGCAGAATGGCAGAGAATGCAAGCTGTGGAGAACAGACACTTCAGCTGTTTATCTCACACTAACCATGCTCATCAAGATAGATTTGGCTGACATTTGGTGATTAATACATGGAAATGGACCTTGTTTTATTGGTAGCAGTGAACGAGGAGGAAGCTTAGAAACACATAGAGAATAGTCTTGAAGTTAATGGCATTTTTTTTAAGAGTAAAAGGTGAACAAACCCAGTATCATCTTGTAACATTGACCCAAACAGATGCAATCGACTCTTTGAAGATAGCAACACAACTATTTAATCAAAAATAAAGTAAAATTCCTACCTTGTGGAAAGTCATCAATGCAGAAACATGGATAACTGAAACCTGAGTGCTCAGGGTTCATTTAGATATCTCCTAATGAAGATATCTTAATTATATAGTATCAACCTGTACTTATTGGCACTCATGGTTTGAAGAGCTGTAAAATAAATGCATTTTAATTTCTCAAACATAATCTCAGACTGATTTTTTTAGAAAAAAGCCAGGCTGTAATTTGAGTACAGTAATTTTTGTTGTTTACTTTCCAGCAGTCTTATCAAACAGAATAAAATCTAACAGTTGGTATGGAGATTTAGTGACATTAATATCTGTAAGAGAGGATGTCAATGTAGATTTTTACCAGAAGTGTCAATAAATGTGTCTTTGGCTGTAGACATGGCATAAAAGGTATCATGAACCACCTGAAATGATGTGCTTTTACACAGGGCTACCTTAAAGTCACAAAATTTATGTTCACATAAGAGCATGTCTGCAATAAAGAAAAAGTGGGTAAAAGAAAGTAATTAATCTCTAGTGGGAACACATTTTGCCAGAATGAAATCCACTTACTTTCTGCAATAATATATCGTCCTGCCCAGTCGTCGTTAATAATCTGAATATTTCCATAATGGGCATCACTGAAAAAGATGCGGTTGGTCCCAGATTTGCTCTGATTGTAGTCAAAGGCCAGTGCAACAATGTTCTTGAAGAAAGCTGGATTTTCCAGTGGCTGAACCGGTGAGTTGAGGTCGTTTTCATCGGAGAGGTGGATGCTTTTCAGGATAGTTCTTTCAGAGAAGAGTAAATAACCTTCATAGCGCTCGCAGGCAAAACCGTCGTCTGCCAAGCGACCGTGGGCACAGGAGCAGGTTCGCCGACCGCTTCCCAGGTGAAAGCACAACTGCTGGCAGCCTCCGTTGCCCCTGGCACAGGGGTTGGTGCCTTCAAAACACAACACATGTTCAGTTACCAGCTTGCCTTATTTCCTGCTTTGTGCAGTCAGGTATAATTTGTCCTGCCTATATCTGACAGATGAAAAAAACAGCTATGGCAAGTAAAGAGTCTTGGAATATCATATTCCTGGAATTTAATCATATTTGATCATATTACAGCCACTAACTTCAACATAACTTTGAAACATTAGAAGACTGATAAAGTGACACAATGTGTAATGAAAAATGAATCAGACTATAAAATGAAATACTACCTTTTTCTCTATCTCTGTTGAAAACTGTCACATCTTTCAAATTGACCCCTAGGCCACTCTTCATGGTTACATCCTCACTGGCATCGGTCTTAAAAGCTCGCCGGATTGAGCCATTGGAATGGGCCCTGAACATCATTAACAAAAAAATAAAAAAAAAAGGCAACTAATAAATATATGTTTAAGAAAAGTTCTAGTCTAGGTTTTGATTGAGGCAAGTTGAAGGGATAAAAAAGAAACAAGATTTGCACAGGAAATTAGGGAGAAGTAAATTAACCGTTTTTACAACTAGTTTAAATGTAATTCATGAAAAACATGAGTCTAAATAAGCCATTATAACTGGGATGAAGAAGAATTTAGGATGCTGGTGACAAAGGTTTCTGTCTGCATTCACAAAAATAGGCTTTGACTTTTGGTAAGAACAATTGCTTTTTGTAATATTTTCACACAAGACGCTTGTCGACTTAGGTTGATGTGAAGTTAAAATACAGGGCCTTGCAGGCCAGAGAATTTGAGTGCATTTAGGAAAATAATAAATTACCTGTCAGACCAGTAGATGTAAGGCCCAAACACAGCCACAGAGAACAGGTCTACGTTGGCCGCTGACATTACAATCTCCCGGCTCTCACCTGTTTCAAGGTTGATCCTCTCGATCTTATCTGTGCGTGCGTCGCACCAATATAATGTGTTTTCCTGGAAGGTAATTTAAAAAATGCAGATCAAAGACCAACCTTCTTATGCACATTAAAATTTCAGAAAGAAAGCAAAATGATGAAAGAGGAGGTGTAGAATATTCTAGTATATCAGGTTGAAGACAGTGCTTGTGTGGTAGACTGTACCTCAAAGTCTATGGAAATCCCATTGGGCCATACGATGCCCGAATTAACGAGGGTAACTTGGTCTGAACCATCCAGACGAGAGCGGCCAATGCAGGGATTCTGCCCCCATTCGCTCCAGAAAAGGTAACTGTCAAGCATAATTGGACCCACATAAAAAGTGACCTTTACCCACTTTGCTTAATTTCCACAAAGAGAATAAGACAATGAAGCAAACCCACATTGGACCTAGTGGGCTAAAGCGCAACAAGATAGAACAAATTACTGGACTTCAGGTGTGGATTACTGCCAGTATGTGTTACCTAACAGAAAATAAGAGTGCTACAATAAAACATTTCTTAGACTGCAGATTATGTTTTGTCCTTGTTTGACACACAGAACAACCCCTTACATTGGTTTTGATCCTAAGTTTAACTGAGTAGCTATTAAAACGTTTCAGTCAGGACTTAGATGTCATCTGTTAATCTCGGTATTCAAAAAAATGTTCGACTGACATTAACCTGCAATTATAGCCCACCATGTCATCAAGGGAAGTATTGATATTGCTGTCATGGTAAATTTATTTAAGGGTTTTCCAACTGTGCCTCATCAGCCAGTGGATGTGACGATATCAGGCAGTCCTTGCAACGAGGCAGCATTGGGATTTAAGGCAAAAACAGGTGAAACATCTGACACGCATACATTTTCAATATTGACCCTTAGTAAACTGTGCTGAAACAGACTTAGCACAATTAGTGACTCAGGATATTACATGGCAGCACCTTGATATATTTAGCCAGTGTGTCGTGAAGATGAAAAGTGCTGTCAAAGTTCAAATCGAGCATCAGAATGGGGAAAAAATTTTTATTGATTTACTTGAAACAGCATATAGTTGTTGGTGCCAGACAGGCTATTTTTCAGTATTTTCAGTATTTCAGAAACAGCCATTATGCTCGGATTGTCATGCAAACCATCTCATAGGTTTAAAGAAAATGGTCTAAAAAGGAAAACAGTAATTTGAGCAGCAGTAATGTGAAGGAAAATACATTGTTGATGTCAGAGGTTAATGGAGAAAAGGCAGATTGATTGATGATAGAAATATACAAGTGTACTACTAGATTTATTCACCACTCGTTAAAAAGAAAACCATACTTGGTGTCATTCCTGTCAGGAAACTGAGGCTACAGTTCACACAGGTTCATCAAAAATGGACCACATGCTGGAAACTGCTGCTTGATTCCATGAGTCTCAATTTCAGCTTCAACATTCATTTGGAAGGAATTTGATTTAAACCAAATGGAAACAGATTCATGTTGCTTCATATCAGCAGATATGGCTCCTGCTGGTGTAATTGTTTAGTTGTTCATAAATCGACTGAATTATGAAAAACTACACATAGTTTTAAAGATGGTATCATATAAGTAGCTAGGAGAGAAGTGCTTTGCAAAACATTTCAACAATTACATGCTGGAATAAAAGATCATGAACAATAAGCTGTTTCAAACAACTTAACATCTTTCCAGTTGTGCACATCATCACAATGAAGCCACACGTTTTTGAGGATTGGGTCTTTATGATTATAACCTAGATAACTATATATATATATCTATAGTCTGCTCTAATGTTTCTCTGCTTTCACCTCTGACTACTCAAATATATATTTTTCAGTTGGCTAAACTGTGTGAAATGCCAGAAAAATGTTTTTAAAATAGATTCTCAATTGTCAATATCGAGGCAGTGTGGCATGAGTTACTAAGAATACCGTTTTCTCAATGTTTATGTTTGATCCTGACACTAACAGAAGCTGCATGTGTATGGTCTAATGCTCAGCAAACCTGCCAAGTAATTGGCTGACTGAATAGCTGCATCAATAAGCAGGTAAACAAACATGAAACCGCTCAAGTGCTCAGACAAGGTCTGGTGTGAAAACCAGTTTTTCTCATTAAGGAAAACGACAGTAATAATCAGTTTGCTATGCATCCTCACACAATCAAAAACCCAACTGATCCCACTGATTGCATCTTGTTGCACTGCAGAACTGGACAACAGAATCATAAAACAGAGAGGTATTCCTTACCCTTTTTGTGGATGAACTGCAATGGCTCTTGGTTGATCAAGTCCTTCAGATATCACCACTGAGCGGTATGCACCGTTAAGGCGGGAGATTTCAATCAGATTAAAACCATGATCTGTCCAGTACAGGTTTCCTGTGTAGACACAATACAAAAAGTTAATGCAAAAGAAATATACTAGAATAGACAGGAATACAGTGTGAGTATATGGTTAGGAAGACAGAAACCAGCTATTTATGTATGGATACATATATTTGTTTTCACCCACTTTAAATGAAAACAAGAAAAGCTATTGTAAGAGAAAAACTTGTAAGGTCAACTTAATGGTATGAGAACTTTTTAACATGTTCTTTAAATCTGACGGCATAAAAAATTTTACACCACATCTAGAGTTTTTTGTTATAAAGTACGTCCTTCAGTAAACATATTTTAAACAATTTCAAAATGCAGTACATTAAGTCATGTTGCATTTGTATTCTCGCAATGAATGATTTTACTTTGTTTGCTGAATGTTTTTTTTGGTTTTTGTTTTTTTTGCTGAAATGTGACATCAAACCTAAGCTTCTACTAAACTAGTTAAACCAGTTAACTAGACGTAGTAAATAGAAATGTAGATCGTCCACTGTCAATAGCAAGCTGATAGCCTGTAGAATTAACACCATGGACGAGGAAGACACAATACTGACCCGCGATCCAGTCAACAGCAATGCCTTCGACGCGACTGATCCCTGTAGTAATGACATCTTCCCGCCAGGTCTGATCACGTTTGGCACGGGATATTCTGTTGAGCCCCATATCTGTCCAGTACACTGTGTCATTTCCTGAAAATTACACCATACCATTAATGACAGGAGATAATGGGATGATGAATGCTGCTGCCATGGATGTAGTTATAGTTTTAAACAACGCCAAATTTTACTTTAGCACCGTCAGTTTTACCAAATGTCATGTAGAGCAAGAAAGGACCTCAAATTGGGAGCAGCATATGGTACAAAATATGATGCTGGAGTATACAAGTACATCTCAATAAATTAGAATCAAAAAAATAATTTATTTCAGTAGTTAGAAAAAAAACATTACATATCTAGATTTATTTCACTCAAAATTACACATTCTTGGTCATTTTGATGATTACGGCAAGCAGCTAATGAAAATCCAAGTCAGTTTCTTCCTAACTTTAAAGATTACTTCAAAGACCAACAGTTTTTTTTTGTTGTTTTATTTTTACTGAAACGGTTTAAATTTTTGATTACATGTGACATGAATCCATTTAATATATGAAATTAGATGTTAAAACTGTGCTACTGAAATTTCTGATATTTTAATTTATAGAAAAGCCCTTTTAGTTTTAAAAGCAGCGCACAGTATGCCCTGAAGAATTTGGTCAATTCACTATGCTGTATTTGCAGTGGAGCCTCCAAGTCCAACTCTCCACAGGTTGTTAAGAGCTTACCTAGCATCAGACATTTAATTGCACCATCTTGTTCCTCATGCCTTCACACTCTGTTAACACAAAGATGACATATGACAGAATACAGCTGCGGGGCTTTCATCTGTTCTGCTCTGGCAACCTGGCTTCCATAACGATATGTAAATGAAATGTGCATGCTGTCAGGTGCTGATCCTGGATGGGACTTAGCGCTACATTTGCATGTTCGCTTGCCCAAAGAATTAAAGGCTGTGGCAATCATTGAATTTTGTACTTGGACTCAGCTCATTTATTTTTCAAAAGCTGCAGTCACACTCAAAAGGGCTACTGACCTTCAGAGTCTTTTTTTTAAATAGTCTGACGTGAAGCTTTTTATTTTTATATTAAGTAAGTTGCAATATTATTCATATGTGTCTAAGAAATTTCACTATGTTTTCTTTTCTTGAAATTCACAACAAATATCACTTCAGTAAATAGCAAACCAGAGTTCATACCAAAATATTTCAAAACTAGCACAAATTCAACTCAGGTCAGACAAGTTCCTTTCAATACAATCAATTCAGATGTAGATCAAAGTACAAACCATTCAATTTAATCCAAATTATAGGGAAGAGTGGACAGGAAAGAGACACAAAAATACACACTATTCTGGTATTAATATGAAACTAAAAATAAAGAATACACAGATCTAATAGCATCAATAGTTCTACTAGCGTTCTTGTCCAATACAGAAAACAGAATAACACACAAATACTGATTTAAGGGAGATTAAAAGAAATACGGACAAGAGTTCAAACAGCAATGGCTTTGCTAGGGAAACAGGAAAAGCAAAGCACATATTACTTTGCCACAAAGGTTTTCTACAAAAATTAAAAAACGAAGTTCAAAAATTAATGCCGGCAGCGCCTCCCTTACAGGTATCATACTGGAAAGAAAAACAACTTAAAGTAGCACTGTGCAAGAAGAACTTTTTATAGAATTAAATCCAAAGTACACAAGAAGTGGCAGCAATAGCTCCAGCAATGAATTTGTCTCAAAAAAAGAATTCCTAAACCAAAATTAGTACCTAAAACTAATGGCAGCAATGGCTCAGCAAATTACATTATCCGTGTTGATCAGTACCAGCCTTCAGGGTGACTACTGAACTGCTTGACTTTTATCACACTTATTGTACACTGCATGACCGCACAAACCAACCAAAATGCTTTTCATACCTTTACACTTTATATAGACACAGCTAAACACAGAATCATGGAATACTTTCCACAAAAAAGAAAATGGAATAGAAAAGTTATTGGCGGTTCTATGCTCAGTATAACCATTTGGTAGGAGAGTAAACAGGAAGGAAAAATTACCAAAAAAAACCCTAAATAAACTCACTGGATCAGAATGACTTTTTATGAAAAGAAATGAATACGAGAAGAGTTAAAAGAACCTTTATGCCCTTAAACAACCTGTCTAGGAAAGGAGATAGTGTGTCTTCATGTGAGAATATACTCAATATTAAAAATAATAATAATAATAATCAGGAAGGAAAATGTAAATTTAGAACCATTTTAAAATGTTTAACATTAATGCACTTAGGATATCTAAACATTGGTTTTCATGGAAATGCTAACTGAGGTCTCCTATTTTCCTCGTTAAAAAGGGAATTCTTTCCTCACCCTCACATATTTACCTTCACGAAACTTTAAAAAGCAAATAAAATGACCACGCTAATTGATTCCTTTATACCTTCACTATCTGAATGCTATAAGCATGTAGCAGTGTGAGCATGCAATAGCTTTTATACAGAATTTATTTGCTTCAGAAACAGAATATAGTCTGAGTATTTGTGAGCATGAAAGGTCAACTGTCATTATCAGATATTATGCGAAAAAGCCCAACGGTAACAGATGACAACCAAGGCAGCATTATGGTACCTTAAGCTGATACCATTTTAGAAACTCTTTAAAACAGAATTGTTTTAGTGGTTTGATGAAAAGTAGTTTAACAAAATTTCTGAAATTCATTTTTAATTTGAACTTTATTGCATAAACTGAACAGTATTTGTACTAAACATTAAAAAAAAACTGTACCGAAGAATCATAACGTTGGAGATGTACAGGCTGAAAGATAATGTTATTTAAAATGAATATCCCAAAGCAGCAAGGCGTGAACAGAGGTTGCAACACAAAAAAACTCAAGAGCGATGAGCGTTAATAGATATTTGCTTTAGTATTTCACAGCTATTATAGAGGTGTGTGTAAATGTGTGTGCGTGGGCGTGTGCGGGCGTGTGCGTGCAAGAGTCAGACTGTGATAACTGCAAACATGTAAAGGGAGGGAAAAAAGGCAAAAACTGACAACTGCAGAATATAAAAAAATAAATATAATCAGCACTATGTCAGCAATTTAAATATCACATTAAAATGAGACAGAAAACAGCCCAAAAGCTGGGTTTTCAAACAGTTGTCAGAGATTGTATCTACTTTATTGTACAGATTCGCTAATGCCTGGAATCAGCTTTCTAAAATCCTTTCAGACATTGTTTAAGTGGCAGTTAGTTGTAAAAATCCCGTTTCTGCATTCCTCCTGACAAAGCCAAGCTTTATCAAATTTGAAAGTTACACAGTCATTTAAATCTAAGCAATGCCATGGTAGTACTGACAATCAATGCAGACATGTGTCTGTTCTTAAACTGTGCCGCAGCTCAGCTTAAACGATAAGAAGGTGGAATATTTCTTTGAAGTTTTCTGAAGAAAATCTAAAATTAGTGAATGATGATGTTTCAGACGTAGAAAATCTGAAAAACAACAAATGTTGAAATGTTTATTTATTTTGTTAGGGCCAGTTTTTGAGACTTGCTAATGCAACATTCAATTAATTTTTTTAGACATGAATAGCCTACGTTTTCATAAACTCTGTAAAAATGCCAGAATAGAAATATGAAAGTATCGACACTATTCAAAGTTTTTAACTGCTTCACCATCCCAAACTTCAATGCAGTTTGTTGATTTATTTTATGTGGTAAACCTACACAAAATAACATAAGCTGTGCACTGTAACAAAGGGTAAAGAATGTGCAACACTGAGAAATGATTAAGATATAAATTGATACTTATGGTTAAAGAGTGACTTTTTATAGTAATTAAAACTTCACACCACAAAAGGTTTAACAACAGATAAAACTACCAAACTTCGCTGAAAATTATCAGCAGACAAAGCTCTGTGCTGCAATGGAAATCATTTGACATTGTTTTATAAGATTGCTGACATGTCTCCATATTAGTTAGCGCTCTAATTGCACGTTTCTGTTGCATTAATTGTCCCTTCCACCTGGAAAAGTCAAGGGCCAGTTGTCATTACTACAAGAAACATGTTTAGCAAGCAACCACTTTGAGTTAAGATGATTTCAGTTACAGTAATTAGCTGAGCACTAGCTGACATGATGTGGGTGGACAGCCCATCTGCTGGTTTCCAAGGAGAAGATGTTTGTTATGTTAGCATTTAGATGATATTCCATTACCCTTTCCACCAATCAAGTGCTTTTAGAGAACTCAGGAGTGTAACCTCAGCAGTTCAATGACTGAAGCATCCAACTTTGTGCAATTTAAGCTTTCAAATAAAGAAAAACTGCTTTATTGCTATTGAAATGTGTTATTTTAAGCAAACTCCATGAACAATTCCAGAGAGATAATTTGTCCATGGTTTGTTGGCTCTTTATATACCAATATCTTTAATCTACACTGTTGCTAGATGAATACATTTCGATGAATCTGACTTTCAACTTTATGGAAAGTAATGTCATGTTAAATTTTCAGACTTTTTCTGACTAAAATTTCTACTTATTCATCACATTCTGGACTCTTTAGTAGAAAATACACATTTCCAATCTGAGTAATTATTTTTAGGTCCTATACTATACAGGTCTGTACAGGTTTTATCAATGAAGAACAACATAGAGCTATCCATTTTACAATTTCTAAGTCTTGAACCTGCCATGTAACGACTGGAGGTTTCTACAGTAAATGCAAGTTATTTAATCAAAAGTTGGAAACATTTGTATATTTTATCTATTGGTGAAAATAATAAAAAAAAAATGTTTATGCTTAATGTGATATTTTAAATAGAGTTATTTTTAAAGTCATGTTTAGTTCAACCTGTACTTAAATATGTCTGTTTTAAATTCTATGTCTGTCCAATTGGTTTGGTAAAATCATATGAGTTACAGCTCTGTTCAGTGAAAGTTTTCTTTCTGCCTTTTAGTTATTGTGGGAAACATAATCACTGCAAATGACTGTCTTGACCTGCTGGGTGGGAACACAAAAACTGACCAAAAATATATTAGCTCTTGAGAGCTAGATCTAACATGGTCTTCTGATTTATATTATACCTGCATGAAAGTCAACCCCCACAGCAAACAGAGTTCCTGTGATGGGCATGAGGGCTTCACTGTTGTCATTCGGGTCTAATGCAATTCCACGGATTCCCTCATGGATGGAATACAGTAAAAATGAGTCAACACCTAAAGAATGACAGAAAGACCTGTTACAAACCTTTATTAGCTATCATATGTGTTTAAATATACCTAAGCATTTCGAAGCTTTGATATGTGCATAACTAATACACTTTAATGCAATCTTACCTTGAAAGTGACGTGTACCTTAAAGCATTTCTTACCTTCGCAGGAAGTACGGTCGCTGCGTAGATGATATCCAACAGTGCAGGAACAACTGCGGGTGTTCTCTGAGGTTGGGAAGCAGAGCTGGGAGCATCCTCCATTGTTCACTTGGCACAGATTTCTTCCTGAATGAAAAGCATAACCAGGAAATGCAAACAGTAAGATATTATAGATGGATACTTGCATTTATTATGTATATCACTTTGTGCCTTCTTACCTTTATGGCCCTCTCTGTCGTACACTTTCATATGGACAACACCACTTGTTTTGTTTCTCAGAATCAAAAAGTTTCGTCCATCTCTTTTGGTGACTGTCCCCAGCTGTGCTGATTCCTCATCAGCCCACCACAGTTTGCCACCTGTAATCATAAACCTCATTTACTGATTTCTGTTGTTTGTGTAAGTCAGTTTCCTCAATAGTGTTGCTAGCAATCCATGGAGTTGTTTCTGGTAGAACCATATACAAATAAATTAAAAACATGTACAAGGCTTTACTTATGCATTTTTTTTTTACTAGTATCACATTGGAGCTTTCTTAAATAAATCAGATTGTATATCTGTGAGATGTTTATCAAAATCTACAAAAGCACATTTTGGTTAAAAATAACATTTTAAAGGAAGCTTACTCAAGAACATAATATCAGAACTCATCAATTATTCGAAGTGCAAGTGTTAAGTTTCATCTTGCACTAAAATTCCAAATGGATACAGCTTTCATGTCAGAAAGCCATTTAATAATTGATGTGGTCTCTGAGCTGATATAAGATTAATGTATAGCATATTCTGTCCCCTGCTAGGTTCACTTGCTAGCTGCTGATGACATGTGCATTTTTCAGTTGCTTTGAATCACACTCCCATTGATGTTCAGTTTCTTCTACAGCAGCTTTTCACAAACCTCAACAAAAGAAGGGAGTGAGCAAGACAGTGATGTTCAACCCATGTCAACAGATAGATGCCCCTGGCACCAGTTCAACTGAGAACATGCACTTGCAGTTGTTATGCGTCATAATGTTTTAACATCTCCACTCTCACTGGTTGCCTCTCTGTGACAGAAAACAAAGTCCCTTGAGGCTAAGTAGGGAGCTTTGGTGCTAAGTGTGTCTCTAAAAAGCACACACACCCACAACAGCCCTCTGACCCTCAGCCAATCGAGTCTATCAATGAATCCTACCTTTTTCCTCAGGACAACTCTGACCTGACAGGAATGTTCAAAATAAAGCAGAAAGTGTCGAAGAGTTAGATGTCTCTTTCTCACTGTACGCTGGACCGTAAGCATTACATAGTGTCATGGGGATGGAGAAAATGTGAACGCTTCTGCGAAGAAGTGAAACTGTGGAGGGAAAATGATGCCTAGAAAATTATGTTCTTATGTGTGGGCAAATTCAAGAAGTTTTTTTTTAATAAAGGAAAGAGCCATATTAAAATAAAGAAATCTAAATCAGACTCAAGAACCAACCCTTGATTATGAACCTATCACCACTCTTTTGTGGAGCCCTTGAGAAGGCGCAGAAGAACTACGCAGCTAAGGAATAGCAGCAACCATTCAGTAAATTACTCCTTTCATTAATGCAGTGCGACTTAAAAGAACAATTCATTTGATGTTTTTCTCTAATTCAACCAGGCCAAGCAGCACTCTTTGGCACATAACTGAGTGAGTGCAGTGGAATATCCTTCAGGGTTATTGTTGCAACCAAATTAAAATGAAGAACATTTCTGTAGTTGACATATTAAATTCTAAAGAGATTAGCATCATTTATCTCCTCTTTAGACTATTCAATCAGGCATTCTTTTAATGTCCCACACTTTTTGATTTATCACAAAAACAGCAAAGCAGACAAACACAGAAGCACTCAGAAGAGCAATTCCTCATTGCACTCAGTGCTTGAGTGTGAATGCTAACCTTAAAATCGAATATAGGCAGCATTTCCAAAAATCAGTCAAGTGCACATGAAGAAGAGTGACAGTCTACACGCAGTTTACAAAACATTACGCCCCAGAGGGCATACTGGCTGAGATTAGCTTTGCACCTTGTGTTAATTTGATGCCACAGGGACCACTGTCTAGATGTGATTGTTCGCTTGTGGCACATCATATTCAATTTCCACTTCAACGGCTTGTTTGATCAAAGACAAGCCAAGGCTGATGGATCACTCACACCTTCGAAATGGAAGCCTTCAAGGCAATTCAATTATTACAGAGCCTAAAGACCTGCATGAGTTGACCTTGTGTTTCCAGTAGTTCTGTAATTACACCATTTGGCAACCAACAGGAGACAACATCAAGGCGTGTTTGCAGAGTGAAACAAGAACCCTCCATTAGGACTGAACATTTGACCCTACATTATCACTACTCCATATTGGAGGTTTCTCTTACTGGTTGAATTTATGCACCACTTCCCCCTTTATCTGTGTATCAAATATCGTCAGTAAATCAGAGTTCTGAATTAACCATTTTCAAAAAAAAAGGCCACCTACTGAATAAATCTTTATTAAAACACTAACACAATTCATAATGATAGGTTTGCTCAGTGTGCATCACAGAAACTCTGAGCAGAAACAATAGTCTGTGTGATGACACATTATCGGTGAGTCAAAACTAGAACTATGAAAGCAGTCCCTTGATGATTACAATGAAGGAGACACTTCCTGGCCAACTGCAGAGGAGCATAATGCCTAATTGTTCAGTGAAAGTAAAATGATATATGGTTTTCCTATTTTTTATATAAATAAAAATCTGAGAAGTGTGAGACATATTCAGCCCCCTGGAATCAATTCTTTTTAGAATCACAGATGCATTGCACTTAAAGCTACAAATCTCTTTGGATATGTTTTTGCCACCTCTTGAAAATTTAGCTCATTCATATTCTAGCCTACTCAGGCCAGGTGGGATGCATCTGTGAACATCAATTTTCAAGTCTTGTCACAGATTCTTTATCGACTGAGTCTGGGCTTTGACTGGAACATTCTAATACATGAATGTGCTTCGATCTAAATCTCATTGCAGCTCTGACTGTAAATTTAGGGTCGATGTTCTGTTATCCCAATCTGAAGTCTTTTGTAGGGTTTCTTCCAAGACTGCCCTCTATTTAGCTGTGCCTATGTCCCTGTGATCAGGTTTTCAGTGCAATATATTTTCCATTGAACAGTGTTGCGTGAGATATTCAGTTTAGGACATTGTTTTATGACAACTTCCATACTTTAGGTTTATTTTTATCTTTCTTTTCTTAAACTTTGATAGCCTTCATAAATTGAAGAAAGGAAGCTGAATTCATGAGCATATTACACTTGAACAAACATGAACAACCATGTATCCATTTTCTTCTACTTTCCAAATATGTGTTACTTTGTGTTCTTTGATGACATGAAACCCCACATTTTGCCCCAATTTTGTGGTTATACTGTGACTAATTGTGAAAAAATTAAACAGGTGTGAATACTTTTGTTAGGCATTATTGATATGCAAACATAATAAGAATGTTCCTTTTTTGTCCAGTTCATCTGATTTCAGATAGACTAACCAGCAGGCAGTCAGATAGCATTTCTGAATTCAGCTGAAAAAGTTGTATTTCTGTATGTCCCTGATCTGTTGGACATCTTTGGCCTAAAATCTTGATCCACCTGGCATCCATGATGGCCAGCTGCTGTTCTGGCCAAAGTGGTAGGGACTATCACCTTCCTTCAGCCAGTGCAGCAACTGGCAACTATGGATCCAAGGACTCAACAGTTATAATGACTTTGCTGAGAAAGGACTCGCACCTTGTTTTGGTAAGGCACTGCACTGCTTCAAATCAAAAGAAGTGACAGGACTTCTGTCACTTTAAGTACAAAAATAATACCTCATTAAAAGTTTTGTCTCATTACGCATTATGAAAAGATAAATAAATCACTAAGTTGTTTGATACTTTATATGACAAAGACATTAATGAAAAGCAGGAATGGAAAAGTATCTGTGCATCGGAAATTTGTGAAACCTTAACATCTGTTCTTGCTGAGAGAATTATTATTAAATAAGAATTAAATGTGAAATCTTCTGCATATACTCGTGCTGGTAAAAGTAAAAACCAGTGAAATGAATCATTTTTTTCTCAAAAAAAAAAATAAAACAGTCTAGTGCTGACTCTAAGACTATTTAGTTTTCCCTAACATAGGTAAAATTAGTCATTAATTGTGATTGATGGAGACCCGCGGACATCATTCCAGTGTTTTGCTGTACCTGCTTCTGTGAGGAAACCACGCCATTAGTCTCTGTCACCTCATATTCTCACTCAGATTTGTGAAATGTAATAATGAAGTCTCGAAGGTCCTTCGCCCTCAAGTCTTAGCTATAAAGAATGCTTATGAAAATGAACCAACAGATCTGTTTTCGCTTTGTTTTGTTTTTTTATTGGAGGTTGCTACCAGCTAATAAAGAGGAAAAATTCAGTTCTGCCACGGTTGTTATTCTGTAACACTGTAATTAATGCAGTCTGCACATGCTGACAGTTACCCTCCTCGCAGGAAGCAAGGGCCTGTCAAGATTAATAGCATACATCGGCGAAGCACAAAGCATCAGCCTGACAACAGTCTTTTATTATTTACAGATGGATCGACAGACAGACAGATATGTGGACAGGCACAGTGTGTAAATGACTTCTACATTGCTCAATTCTTGAGAATTGGGATGTCTCCCGACGAGATGAGATTTCATTTAACTTGCCAAGACATGCTGTATGACATGCTGAGAAGGTCAGAAGTCTACAAACATAGAGTGCATCCAAAGAAACTGTTGCCATGTCGAAAATTACACAAGGTTAGATGCATCTGAGTGTAAAATTGAATTATCTCAGCTGTGTTGTAAGTGTTCATTTCAATGAGCCCTTGACTTTGAGGTCTTGTTTTTCTTGTGTAAGCACAATCTGTCTAAACTTTATAGGTTTTTAAAAGGTCTAAATGGTAACATAATTCTCTGGACAACCTTTGTGTACAGTTGCACTTTATGTTTGCTTAAGTAACATAAACTCTTCTTCAAAGCAAAAAATTGAGAGGGATATGTGTTGTAGGATTCAAGAGAAATCATTTTATACCATCTTCAAGTAAGTAGGCTACAGAACGCAGCAACAAGATTTTATTCCACAAACTGAAAAGTGGTACTTCCTCAAAAAAAATCTTAAAAAAACAGTGACATTTTTTCCAACCACAGTTTTAGCCTTTTGTTCAAAATTAAGATTTGGGAATCTATACAGAGAACCTACTCATTGATTGCTATGAGTAGCCATGCTATGCTTAACTGCATGGCTTAATCTATGCAGTTACGCCATGCTATGCTTAACTGCATATTTTTAACACTTTTGAAGAATTTAATCATAGTATGAAGATTAAATGAATAGCACGTGCTATTCTTAATGAGGTCAAGGTTTTTAGGCAACGCTTTATGTCAAGCTGCTAATTGGAGACATGCAACCACATCAGATAATATCACCTGGTTATACCATGTGAATCTATAAAGAATAAAATAGCATTAAGGGATAGTATTCTTCAGAACAAACTCAAGAAAAATGTTTCTAAATTTAACAGATGAATTTACTTTAAGCTTACTAAAATTAAAATGATAAGTGCCATGAATAATATTACCAAAACTTTAAATACTTGTTAATGATTTATTTTCCTCTATGAATAATTGCTTTACTGTATTGTAACAGACTTCAAACACAATATGTCTGACTCTTTAAATTTATCAAACTTATCTACAACCTCACCACTCTGACTTCTTAAAAATTGCAAAGTGGGATCTGATCTGAGAAACATGCTGATCAGCCGAATCTGGAGCAGATCATAAATGCTGACATTATATTTGTATTTAAAGCCCTGAATGCATCTAAAAAGGTTGCATGAGGATAAGAACACAGAGTTCGGTCCTGTGGGGACTTCCCCTTAGACAAGAAAATCACATGAAGTCTGTCACAAATGTCATGTGCATATTGGGTGTTTGCTTATGAGTTGTAAGCAAACACCCTTGGTTCCTTAATCCCAGTGGCACAATTTCAAAAACACACATGGCTCGGATCGATAAAGATGATGTGAAAGGACAAACTAATCCATTATTATGGTTTATGGTTGCACATTTATTGTGGAACTGTGATCTCAAAGGGACTGCGATCATCTCAAAATAATCTGCTGAAATCCTGTATTAATACATGAGAATTAAACATTTTCCAATTATGGTCAAATACCACTATGCCTGCTTTGAATACTTTAGATGGAAACCCCTACATCAGAACATTTACTGCTATGACAAAAATATAAATACATCAAGATCCTGGAATTTAGGAAATGTTATAAACCTTTAATAAAATCTAAAGTACAGTTTAACAAAGAAGTATTCAAATCCATGTCAGATTGATATTAAATCATTTTTAGTTTTTCAACAAGCAAACTTGCTTTGTTTATGAATTAAGGTACTTTTCATGTCCAGTGGCCCAGCCAGAGTCCTGACTTTGATCAGAATGAGTGGACCTACATATTAAAGTAATGACAAGGAGACTTTTTACAATCAAAAACACTTACAGAAACATGTGAAATGCTGGCAAATAATTCTAGAAATGTTTGAATGACACTATATTAAAGACAAATCTTTTCATAGATTGATGGAAGAGGTAAAAACATTCTATCAACCTATTTTTAGCAAAATAATAATAAAAAAAAACTTTTTGTCAAATTTGATGGTCCTTTTACATTTCATTTATTGTCTTTTGAGAAAGAGTTTCCTAATTTGCTGCAAAAAAGAAAATTTTTGGTTGAAAGAAACTAAATTGAAGTCTATTATGGGTATGAATATTCATTAATAAAACTGCAAAAATGAAGTGATAATTCTAGTTGCTATACAAATTTCTCAAGACTTGAAATTTTTCATACTGTGTACATGTCACATAAATTAATCTTTAACCCTATTTTCATCATGTATGTTAATTAAATGTTTATTAGAATGAAAAAGTCCAACATTATTCTGGAAGATTTGATACACCATCGTTTCTGAGAAAAGAGTATCTGAGAAAAAGAGCTTGTTAATTTTAATTGTTATCTATCTTCTGTTTGTGGGTGCTCCTGTAAATCTCAGTCACTTTTTTTTATGAATGTTTGGAGTGAATTTAGCTTTAATCCTTTATCTGTAAAAATGTGCATTTTAACATTACTGCTTCCCATTTGATGTGGGACTAAATAGACAATGTCAGGAAGAACCATTGTACAACAACATGAAAGATACATGATTTAGGACTGGTACATTTAAGCTGATTCTAATATACCCATCAATTGATGGATGGTGTGACACATTGGATTTAGCAATGATAGCAAGAATCAACATGTAATTAACACCCCCCACCTTTTCATTATAAAAGGAGAGAGAAAATCTATCATCAATCACTGCTGTGATACATTTTAATTATCTAGTGCTTGGACGAGTTCGCACAAAGTGAAGCACAATTGTTGCTAGGACTCCCTAAGCGACTCTAGTCTACCCACTTATCGGGTTAAACATTTAATCTCTTCATACCTTTTGAATAATCCTCTGTGGCAATCTGATAGACTTGTGACGAGATTCACTCACCCATTATGGCCAGAGCTGTGCCTTTGGCTAGCACCCTCTTTAGAGTCTCCAGCACTTCCAGCCCACCGCCGTCCAGATTGCACCTGTTGATTGTGCCATTGGCCGAGCTTATCCAGTAGAGCTTGTTGGCAGTGAAGTCTATTGAGAGACCTGGGAGATGTATAGATGGAGAGAGCAACATTTTCAATCAGTACACTATAAATTACCAAGATATAGGAATGGACATCACAAAGCAGATAGATTTTCATTGTGCCAAAAGGAAAATGAATATATATATATTTTTTTGTATACATTTTACATGCATATGCTGATGTGTCAAGCTGAATCATAATAAATATAATTTAAAACAATATAATTTTAAATAAATTACATTAGGGTTTTTTGTGAAGAATGTTATTTTTGGAAAATGTATAGAAGAAAAAAGTAGAATAGCTCTATAGTGGAAGCAGTCAGAGCTGAATTACCAGCATTTTTTATTTTACATTCTATTGTTCCTATGTACCTGGTTAGAGTATGACTAATAAAAATGTTTGTGTTTCCTCACACGTCTACGTGGGGAAGCATTCAAAAAGAGCTCCAGCTGGCATGAAAAATGAACAAGAATGAGAGCTGACTGCTTTTCAATCCATTTCCTGGCCAACTGATGTTTTTGTTTTTTTCTTTCCAAACAGTATCCCTGTTAATGTTTGGAGCTGAAAGCAATTTCAATTGTGTACCTCCGGACATTTCACTGTCTCGCACCATGTGTTGGATTTATGTCTGGCAGATTCACAGTCACAATGCATCATTAATTTACTCTTGTCCCCAGGTCTACCCCATAATCATAAATGAAACCAGTGAAATACAGACCATGCTAGTATCTCCATGGCTGACAGGCCTAGGAGAATGAAGAATTGCGGCAGAGACAAAGCTGTGCTGTGTGACAAATGAAAAGTTTGACCTTGAGCTATATGTAACAGCAACTTCTACAGATGAAGACCAGCTGATTGCTTTTACATTTAACCATGGATTGTGAAGTTTACAGTCAAACAATTTGCTTGCTTCTAATGACAGCTGAAGAGAGCAAAGCTCTCATAAACAAGCTGAAATGGATAAAAATAAAGTAGTAATGAAGTAATTACTACTTCATTACTAATGAGGTAATTACTACTTCATTACTAATGAAGTAGTAATGAAAACTCTTTGACTTTATTAAACATTTTCTCTGTGGCTTCACAATATGTTTCCACAAGACACTGTTGTATCAGTTTGAAGTTCACTGCAATATCTAAATTAACGCGCAACGAAATTGTACAAATTATTTCCCATTATGTTGTGAAACTAATATCTTACAATAGGTGGTTAGCATAAATTTCCATATAATTTAAAGACGCTGGGAGTGTATCACATTCAATTTCCATCCTTTCTGGCTTTGACCTGAATTACAGAATTAAAATAATAATCCAGATGATATTACACCTTCAACAGAGATCAACCTAATGGCTTACAAAGCGCTTTCCAAATCTTGTGGTAATATTCAAACGAATATCTCACTAAATAAATATTCATTTATAAAACACTTAAAATCTCTGATCTAGTCAGCTGACAACAAAATACATTAGAGCTGCCATGATTCCTTTAGAAAAACTAATGATGTTGATTGTAATAATCTACTGGCATTGGTGTTTTTCGAGGACACATGATTTTTTATGGTCTTACAATTCTTAGTAATTTATTTTCTTCTTAATTGCTGTTGTACAGAGAGTCCCTTCCCTGCAGTCTGCAGCAGTACATGTGCATGAGTGTCTCTGCATGTGTCATTAAGTCAGCCGCATTGAGCTCAAGTCATTGGCAATCTCTGTCTGCACTATATTTCAAAACAAGCATGGCAGATTTAATTATTTTGCAAAGATCTGGGTCATCATTATATAACCCAGATCTTTGTCCTTGAAATTTAAAAAATTTCAAGGACCACAGTGGCCTAATGTCACCACTTTGAAATATGTGACAGTAAAGGGAGGTATAGATGCTCTGGAAAGTTTAATTAACACTAGAAGTAACATTATCAATAAACAAACCTACAGGCTAAATAAAATTAAATAAAAATAAAACCTACAAAGCACGTTTTTTAAACACTGAAATTCTGTCTGCTACATTTATCAGTTGTAGTGCATAAAAAGTTTATTTCATTACATTCTAATCTCAATTGTATAGATCACATCTATATGACTCAATCAATTTATTAATTTATAGTAGAACTAATATGTTTGCAGAGCATTATCACAACATCATTGTATTATATCCTATCAAACATTGTCATGTCACAGTATAAAACACAAATGCATTAGTGGTCCTTGGAAAGCTGTGCAACCACATCGATGTCCATTATCCCTAATTTGGTAATCTTTATTCATGCTGAGTGAGCTGCAAGTAAATAGACAGTTTTGGTTTATTCACTGTATAAGCTTCCACTGACCTACGGGATCCTTCTGATTCTGATGGAGGACTTTGCTGTTACTCCCATCCATGTTAGCCATGTTAATAGTGTTTCCATCTGTCCAGTAGATTTTCCTGCATGACAGAAGAAAGGTGAGAGGTAATAATTTGGTTAGGTTCTAAACAACATAGCATCACATTATTTTAAAAATCGTATTTTCTTTTTCTATTATTATTTTAAATATTTATCAGCACAAACATTTAAACAATGTATGTAATCCCCCTTATAATGTCTGGATAGCCTAGTTTTGAACAGAAATAAGACAGAGCAGTACATTGAAAAATGTAGAAAAATTTAACCTTCAATGACTGTTTCAGGTTGAAAAAAAAATTTCTGTTTAAGAAGAATTCAATATGTAACTGAATTAATTTTTAAAAGGTATACTTGACATTTGTGAATTAATTGGAGTGTAAAACTTTAACTGGAACATTACACTGTTGTTAGACAACACTGAAATCTGAGAAAAAAAGAAAAAGAGCTGCTAAGCACGGTGCACAATCTGTTATGCTTTGGGTCTATTTCTATTCCTACGAGATGAAAACGGAAACAAAATTGGAAAATTGATTCTGATTGGGTGTTTTAGCAGAATAAATATCCAAAATCATAGTCCAAATAAATAAAAAATTGTTCTATAGAAACAAAACTGGATATTTTTTTTAAGTAAGTTTATATCAACAATGTATATATCAGAAGAAAACATGTGGAGAGTACTGAACAGATTTTTTTTTTTTTTATTGTCTTCACCAAACAAATTCTTCAGTCTGAGATTCTGCTGTGGCAGTGAAAGATGAATTTAGAAAGGCCATTTTACACACCATCACCAGGAGTGCCAATAAGTGTGGATGGATGTGTGGATGGATATGTGGAAACGTTTTTGTCTTCCCAAAACGACTTTGATCTTCTTATCTTCCTTTTGTACAAGTCAATTCTTCGTTACACTATACACTGATGGTGAGGCACTCATGAGATGCACACTGTACTCTAATCTACTTACCCTTTGGCAGGGTGCACTACGAGGCACCTTGGCTTGTCAATGCCGTGGATGATGGACGTCTTCAGGGACCCATCAAAGCGAGCCACATTGATTTGTGACTCGTCATTTTCTGAACTGAGCCAGTACAAGTTCTTAGAAAGCCAGTCTAAAGCCAGACCCCGACAGTTTGCTATGTCTGACAAAAGAAGACCATGAGAAACAGTCATGCTATGTTGTACATATTATTACATATGTACATATTATTTCTTGAGATTTTCATCTTGACTAGACTAGACAATGCACACACAGACTTAGAAATCTTAAATTGCATACAAAAATTTGTTGCATCGTACATTTTTGCAAATTACCTGCAATTATATTGATTACTATAAATAAACAAAATCTTATATCTCGTTAAAAAAAGCATGTATGGAGTATTACTTTCTCATTTGGTTCTCCATTCAGAATTTCCACTGAGATATTTTAGAAGACTCCCTGGAAGACTGCCTGCCCCACCTGAAGAAATGATGGTCTCCAGCTGGGTGCCGTTGATGAACACCCGTTTGATGGTTTGACTTTTGATGTCAGCCCAGTAGATTCTCTCCTCCTGAGCATCAAAGTCCACCACTGTGACATCGTCAATGTCTGGCACCGTCAGCGCCGTCATAACGTTCATGTAGGGGTTGTCAATGTCAACACCACGGATTTCGGAGCGTCGCACATACAGAAGAAACCTTTTCAGCGCTGGTGAGATAACAAAACAACCATTTGAGAGTCTTTTGAGGATTTCTGTTGTAAAATGCAGGTGAAGCTGCACTAACAGCCAAATTCAAAATTTGTCAAAAGAAAAAATTAAAGTATAAAAGGCAGCAACTTACATTTTTACTTGGACAACACATGCTGAAAGCGTAAAAAATGAGGAAGGTGTTCTTGCTCACCAAAGCAGGATTGTTTGTTGGCTGAAAGCTTCATGAGGTGTGGACAGGTGCATGACGCGGTGCGGTTGTAATTGATGAGACACAGATGTGAACAGGGACCCCGTCCATCATTCGCTTCGCAAGGGTTAGAGGCTGACGGGGAAGGAAAGAGAATAGAGAAAAGTCAGCATAAAGTGAAGAGAAGCAAGGGGATTTTCTGGGATAATTACAGTATTTCAAGTGGTCGAGATTTTGGTAATACGGGTTGTGAATAAGGCAGTCATGACTCTTTCATAGACATGACATAACACCTGTTATTAACATCATTAAGTCTTTATGAATATTTATGCCTGTTGTCATAAAGTGTCATTTGGTAAATTATGACACTTTTAATACAAAGCTGACATTATTCTAAATGTCTTTGTTATGACAACTTTACATTAACCAAGAAATCATGATCTGGCATAAATTTGTTATAAAAATATTACTAATTAAACTTTAAAAATTATGTAGCTTTATGTTATCAAAGCTAAAGTTTAATCAGTAATACTTTCATACTCAAGATCATAATTTCTTGGTTAATGACAAGTTGTCATAACAAAGACATTTTAAATAATGTCAACTTTATATTAAAAGTGTCATGATTTACCGAATGACACTTTATGACAAAAAAATTAGACTTACTCATGTTCATAACAGGTTTTATGTTATGTTAATGACAGTGTCATGACTGTCTTATTCACAACCCATCAAATAAAGTGTTACCAAAATGTTCAAAATGGACAAACATAGATTAGATTAGAAAAAAGCAAGGAAAAAAGCATGATTACAATATGGTTTTACGAGCAAAAAAAAAAGCACACAGCATTGTGGCTCTCAGACTTAGATGCTGTTGAATTTATAAACGTTATGGACCTTCATTGTTGAAAAAAACTCTGAGGATAATGCATCCCTTTGATCATCTCAAATGCAAACTGGAGATGATCAAAGAGTGCTAGAATGAACAATACTGCTAGCACCATAAGCTTGGTGGTTCTCTTGTGGATTTCAGTGGACATGTTGTGGTTTCAAATCATTTTACATTCCACTGCCAATTGAAAATACCCAATGGCACAAAATCCACAAGGCTTTAGTTGAATCATTGCTGACTGGCTTAACCCAGATATGTAGTGATCGTCATAATTTGCTGAAGCGACACAGTCTTTCACTTTTAGAAGGTTTATTGGTATCTTTTTATCTTCTGATTATGCTACACAGAAACTTTTAAAATTTTGAATCATGCATCAGCCTACTCCTTATACCTGACGTTATTAAATATACCACCAGGTAGGCTGTCGTGTCATAAAATTGCTGGGCAAACAGTTATAAACAGTTACTGTAAGAGAGCAATATGTTTATCAGAACAATCAATATACATGTAAAGTAATGTTTGAAATGAACCAATTATGGTCTTTATTCAATGATGGAACTTGACTTAATGTATTGCTTATGCTAAATATTAAGCATGACTTTGTCTTTTTGTGTTTGTTATGATGTAAGGCACTTTGAAATGCCTTGCTGCTGAAATGTGCTATACAAATAAAATTTGATTGATTGATTGATTTATATTGAATGCCTTGGCTAAAACAGGTTAAGGACATATTGATTTTTATTTTAAACAGCTCTCTTTACTCAGATTCATCTCATACAAGAAAGCAAAAAATATTGGATTTGCATGAGTCAATTACAATAATTTGAAAGCAAAGAAAAACAGATTCAAAGGTAGCATAAAGCTAAAGTGGCTTATTCTCTGCATGAGTACTATTTTTCAGTCAGGCACCTGCTGGTTGACTGACAGGTCAAATGAAGGCAGAGGCAGAAGCTAAAACTAATTATATATGGCTTTATTTTGTAATTGCGTTATGAGCCCTGCATGAGACTGACTTTCACTTTAAAAGACAGAGCGTCTCACATCAATATCAAGTGATTCAGAACAGTTCTCACCTTGTGGTTGCCGGCTGGGATGAAAGATCTGCAAGTCGAAAGGTTGAGCACTTGTCTTCTGGATGACTGTGACGTTTTGACCTGTCCACTTATTGGCTCTGGCTAATGTGTTTGTTCTCCAGTCTGTCCAGTAGACATTTCCACCAAAGAGAGACACAGCAAAGGGATGGGACAGGTATTCATGGCCCCTGAGGATTTCTATGACCCCAGTGCCATCGTAGAGTGCAGAGAAAATGGCATCCGAGCTGTTACAGAAAAACCAACACAATATCAAAGTTTAAACTTCTGCTTTAATGTCCTTAAAGTACAAGATAGAGGGAGATCAAAGTGAAACCTTCCAATCCACTGATGGAACTGTTAAAATGTTCAAGAGCCATAGAGTGGCATTTTTAAAAAAGTCTATAAATATTGCATGCCTTGCATAATTTAATGCCCAGTAGGAGAATAAGATGATAAGATTTCCTTTGGTGAAACTTTTGCAGTATTTAATGGCATATATGAATTAAATGGTTCCGATTTTTGCACACAAGCTGAAATTACTAACCGTGCATCTGTCCAAACAATTCTTTTTTCTAAATGATCCAGTGTTAGTCCATTAGGCCAGGCTCCAATCTCCATATCTTTAAACACAATGTGTCTTCCACTCCCACTCATGGAGGCAGCCTCAATTCTTGGAAATGTTGCATCCCAATCAGTCCAGAAGAGAATTCTTGAAACAGAAACAAGATGTGGCTATTAGCATCTATTCTTCTTTGCGGTTGTTGAAGATAGAAAGCATCAAGGTACTGAATGCAATTAGAGTTTCTCATCATTATGCTCAGAAAGATAGAAAACAGTAATTATGGATACAGTATTGCATCTCTGTTATGTAACACAAGCAGCAGTCCTGATGACTTCCCAAGAATAGCAGTGTTCCAGTGAAATTCTTAACCATCTATGACAAGCCAGCAGGTTGAGTTTTTTTAAAACAATATTTTCCTAACAGGGGTGTTTTGATCACAGCTTTTTAAAATTATTTGTGTTGGACTCATTGATTAAGCTTAACTCCAAACACCATTTGATGACCTAGGATGGTCTACAGTTTGAGATTTTGTCAGCTCCATCCACAGAAAGCCACAAAAATTACAACCCAATAAAGCATGTTTTGACAACATAGCAGGTTTTCTGTTTAATATACTTGTTCATTTATTACTTTGGTACATTTTATATGTCTCAACATTAGCTAAATTTGCCATTCAGCCACCTGTAGTTATTTTGTCTCGAGAAGAGTCTAATCATCGCATGGCTTTTCATGAAGATGTTTCTTCTTTATAGTAGTGCTATATAGTAGTAGGGTTACCAGTTCTCATGCACCATGTATCTTAAACCAATTCTGGACTCATTGACCTTTCAAGCTGGCTAAGGAACTTCAAAAGAAAACCAAGGACCCATGTTTCACTGGCAGTGTGCAGCGTCTTCCTATCAGAGAACGCTGCTTCTGTCTGTTCGCTGTCAACTAAGTCATCCAAAATTAACAAGAAAATGGGTGCTCAAATTTAAATCACATTCTAGCGACAACAAAACCGTGTTAGGAAGAAATATATCTGTACAGATCAATACGCTTATTCACTTGATAAGACCTCAGTGATCAATCACCCACTCCTTTGAGTGGATTCAAGTAATAAGATTAGAATTATTGCCCCGTAATGGAAATGTGCCTTTAGGTACCAAAAGTACCCATTAATCCTACTCTCTATAGTCATGAAATGTAGTCTAGTGATTCTTTCAAATGTGAACAAGTACAAAAGGAAGATTGTGCAAGCATATAAGTCATTCCTTAAAAGTGTTAAATTGATTTTTTGGGATGTCTGGGTTTTCCCAAAGACTCCAACCACTGGCTTTCATACGAAATTAATCCAATGTAGATAGAGTATCTAATGAAAATTGTTGTAACATTTCAACAGTAGAGAAAAATTGTTTTTTTTTTCATAAAAGTTCCTAAAATCTCATATTTTGAATAGAGTTCTTTGAAGTTCTTATCTTTCATATCTTGCTGAGAGTAGAATATAATTCAATCAGGCTGTAATTGCTAAATTAATGGGAAATAGGTGTTTAACAACGAACTAAAACTCTTCAAATCTTACTTTTTGATACAACAGCAGTAGGACATTTGGATCGCACATTAAAGAAGATATGTAATAGCTAATTATAAAAACAAAAAAATCAAATAAGCAAGACATTTATTGAATTATTTTGTGTGTATTTTATAAAATAGGTCCCATTTTAAATGCCTTACATCTGAAGGTTTCTAGTAGACAAGAGGGGGCTTTCAAATTTTTTCTGAAGGGAAACACAAGAACTCAGACCTATCCAAGTTAAGGGATAGGTCTGAGTATGCAGATATAGGCTCAATCTCTTCATATCTCAAGGTATTGAACCAAATTTATAGTAGCATTGAATCTGTAAAACACACAAAAAATTACACATCCTACAACAGGTGTGGACAAAATTATTCATAATTATTAAGGTCCAACTCTCAGCACTTTTACACATAAACCAGGCAGGCGATGTGCAAAATTAAAAATTGAAGCAACATTTTTCTTTGTTTTGTTTTGACCACTATGTATACAGAGCATAAAACCTAAACATTATACTTTAATGGAAAGTTACAGTGGTATTCAACCCTCTCTCCAAGGTCCAATACCCAGCTCAGGGAGCCACAGTCCACTGATAACAGCGATGTTATGTATCCAAGGCAGAGGACTAGCTGCAAGGAGGTGACATCAGGTTACAGCAGCAGCGAACATCATCATTTTCTTTGCCCTACTTACACATCCCTAAATCTTTAAAATCTTTCTCTTACATAAAGAAGAAAATCAAGGAAGGAAAGACAGACTTAATATTTTGTACAACACATTCCTTCCGAAGCTGTGGCTGCTGCTGGACAGCCTGCAAAATAGATTCTAGCAACATTCCAAAGGTGCTACAAAAACACAAAGAGGATTTCTAGGGTGGCAGTCACTCAGTCCTGGGCAGGTTGAGCATTAGCCTTGCTGTGTCAAAGCGTACTTTGAAGAAGTACCGGGACAGGGTAGCAGATGAAATATGATATGGATATAGCTAAATACCACAAAATGTCCTTTCAAATTTGTTTTAAGACAATGCAGATAAGAAACAAGTTGGACCACTATACAATTCACATCACTGTGCCTCATTCCAGGTCTTTTGGTAACACTTTATTTGCTGGGTTGTGAATAAGACTGTTATGACACCATCTGTCATGAGTAAGTCTTTATGAATATTTATGACTGTTGTTACAAAGTGTAATTCGGTAAATCATGACACTTTTAATACGAAGTTGACATTATTCAAAATATCTTCGTTATGACAACTTGTCATTAACCTAGACAAAAATGTCTTTGTTATGACAATTTGAAATTAACCAAGAAACCATGATCTGACATGAATTTGTTATAAAAGTACTACGGATGAAACTTTAAAAAAATATGTAGCTTTATGTTATCAAAGCTCAAATTTAATCAGGAATAATTTTATAACAAATTTATGTCAGATTATAATTTCTTGGTTTTGAATAACGTTAACTTTATATTAAAAGTGCATTGATTTACCAAAAGACACTTTATGACAACAGTCATAAATATTCATTAAGACTTACTCGTGTTCCTGACTGGTGTTATGTCATGTTTATGGCAGTGTCAATGACTGTCTTATTCACAACCCGTCAAATAAAGTGTCACCGGTCTTTTTTCCCTTTTGTAATGGCAACTTTATCACCTGCTTTACATGCAAACTTTAAACTATGTCATTATTCTAGTCTTACTAGTTGTTTCTGGCAAAACAGTATTTGATGTAGTCAGTCCTCTCTTTGCTAACAATAAAGGGAGAATAAAACGTTTGCTGTCAGACACAAAGATGACTTTACAAACAATCTCCTTGTCCTACTCTGCAGGGTAAATGAGGACTGAATTTTAGGAATTATACCCAGAGGGGACCAATTCAAAAAAGAACAAGGTATCTCCTTTGATTTTTTATCCATAATGGTTGTAGTGTTGAGCAACAGAATTACAAGAATTTACAAAAGTTAATTATTTGAAAGGGTTGACATGGTATTGGAGTATTTGCTCCATGTGATTTTGATATTCAGGAAAAAGAACCAATGCATTATTTTTAATGTATTCTATAAGACCTTGACTCCAAATCTTATATAAGAAGCAAAATACATTGAAGGTTTCAAGTGTTGAATTATTTCTAGTGCTAGCAGCAGTGGAAAAATAACATACCCCTGTCCTGGGTCGAGAGCAATGGCTCGTGGATGCTCCATGCCTCCCGCGATCAGAGTGGTCCGCATTTCTCCGTTAAGCTTGGCCACCTCAATCTGGTCCAAATTGCTGTCAATCCAATAGAGTTTCCCTGTAATCCAGTCCACAGCCAGGCCCTCTGGGGTGGCTAGCCCATGCTGCACAACCACCTCAATACCTGCCACTCCTAAAACAATATTGACAAGACAATAACGTGACTGTACTGTAGTGACTTCGAATGAATTCATAGAATATGGGATGCATGGGGAATGCTGACCATAAGGCAAAAGAGCATTGGGAGGCTGGATATAGCCATTTGATAAAGGGGGAAACCTGTCTGGTGTTTTATGAAGGTTTCTTAATAGAGCAGAATAGACCAAGCTCAGAGGTCAGTTCTGCAGCTCCGCAGACAGAGAAAAACTACCATTCACAAAAATCCAAAGAGTACAGTTTTGATTCTTTTTGAAGGATAGATAAAATACTACAATACAGGTCTTTTGGCTCAATATTTTTCAGCTTGATCATGAGGATAAAATGATGACATTATGAACTTACATCATGAGAGTGAAGTGCAGAACTGTGAAAATGAACTGCCCCCTTTAAAAAAGTTTTTTTTGTTATTTGTCACACCAAAAAGCCTGAGATCATTGAATACATTTTACTATCACACAATAATAACCTGAATAAAGAGCAATGCTTAAAGGAAGGGCATACTATCCAAAATCTAAATACTCACTTCATAATTTAAATGTGATTAACCAAAAACAGAGCTGAATTTTATGAGTTGAATACAATAGAATACTGCTAGAACTGCAGAATCAACAAATTGCATGAACAGAGCCTGTTTGACAAAAATTTAAAAAAAGTTGACTAAAATTACCTAAATTCAATACATCATGTGCCTATCCGAAGAAATTCAAGAACAGATTGGAACTGCTTCATGGTCTGGAAATAAAACGTCCCTTTATTAAAAGTAATCATAATTTTAAAACTTCTTAAGTGTGACAAAAACTAATTTTGTAAATGAGAAAAAATGTTTTATAGTACTGTAAAGGCATAATTATGATGTATCTCTATAAGCGTTTCAAAACTATTTTGCCAAAAGTCTAGAGAAAAAGAAAAAAAAATCATAAAACATGGATTTTTAAAGTTAGCACATAAAAGCACAGCGTCTTTCAAGTATATAACAAGTTTTTATGTACATCGATGCCCTTGTGTGTGCCCCAGTGCATACCACCCGTCTCCGAGAGCCTTCCTCTGTAGATCTTATCTTCCACCACGTCTGTCCAGTAAAGCAGGCTACGGTTAAAATGGAAGTCCAAAGCAATTGTGTTCCTCAGTCCCGGCACCAGCAGACTGTAGTCTCGCTTGTGAAGGTCTATTCGTCTTATCTCATGTCGGATTGAGAAAATGATGAAAGCTTCAAAAGGATCTAGTCGCAGAGAGACACACAAAAAAAACAGCCACAACAATTTTTCTTGTTATTTTTTTTAAAAAACATGATACAGAACATCAGGTGGCGAACACAGAGATTTACGGACTAGATAACAAATTGCACTTGTCTTCTCTTGAATCCATCATGATGCAATAAACAAGTAAACTCCTTTTTATGCAGACAGGAATTTACGTTTTGATGGGTCCAACTACATAAATGCAGTGAGAACTTGTACTAAAATTACCTTGGAATAAGACATTTACAAAACAGATGGAATCAAGATACAAAAAAAGGGTATGTTCATTTTATGTAATATATATAAATGTATGTATGTGTAATGATTAGATGTTCAACTATGGATCATTTTAAAGGTGTATTGCTTTATTGGAGGATTTACAGTCCTAGCTGCCACAGGCCAAATGCAAGTAATTACAAAACATTGGCCAGTTTGCAATTTAAACAGGCAATTTGTACAAAGGGCCTGTTGGGAGCAGAAATGCACCTGAACCGCTGCCAGACTGGTGCAAATAACAATACTAGAAGAAGAAAAAACGGAGTTGTGCAGTGGCATTCCTTGTGTAATGCAGTAGGTAAAAAAAAGAAAAAAAAAATGTTTGTTAGGAAGACCTTAAGGATGATCTCAAAGTCACACTGCCACCAAACGAGCCATGTTGGCAGATTGATCAATGTGTGCTGTTTATCACATCTTTGAATTGTGTCAAAAAATTAGAATCAACACCTCAATGAGTATTATTTTGTTGTTTAAAAAGTAACATTTTAAATTAGCAATCTTTAAACAGGTATTGAACATACTTTCTAATAAGCCCACATTTCCTTTTTTCTTTTTGGTCTGGAATAAGATTTAACTTCAAATGTCATGTTTCCATTACCTATGAGGGGAAAATCATCACATTTAACATAAAAAAATGCATTTGAAAACACATCTGTATGTATTCATTATATATAATGTGGTTTACATAGTTATAAAGTTCCTGAAACAAATAGACTGTTAAAAAATGTTTAGGATTTATTGAACGGGTCTGTATGTCACATTAAATGTGTTCACATATTGAAAAGTGGATGTTTAGTGAGATCAATCATACAATTTCAAACAGCAAATTGCATCAGGTTTGGAAATCTTAGTTTTCTGGTGACACCACTATTTCTTTCTTTCACAGTATATTAGTGGATCTATTAGTGGTTGTTAAAGAAAAACATATTTCCACCTGTGACTAAGCTGTGTTGTTTGAGGGTCATTGGAAACCCCCAAAAATCTAGTTATGATTTAACATTGTTATTGGGAAACATTAATAAAGTAGTAAAAAGGTTAATTTATCTCTGATGATTAATCCTATTTATCATATTTTCCTGTATAAGAAAGCAATATGTAGCCAAATCAGTGTTTTTTTATAGGATTGTTCTAATTTAAAAGGAGAAGTTGCTTGTTTTATTTCTTTATGCAAGCATTTTTTTTCACTATTTATTCCCAGTCTGATGGCTTGAGTAGTAAAAATGGTTTCAAACATATTTCAGCAGTTTAAACCACCATGTGGTGTGCATTAATATTCATCGATTTCAGGAAAACCAATTTGTCGCCAAACACTCTGAACATATTTCCCAAAGTAGTAGATACAGTTGTACATCCAGTCTTTTGAGGAATGTGTTTTGCAGGGGCTCAAAAACTTTGCTAACTCTTAGTGCAGGTTGATGGTAAACAGTGTCTGAATATTAGACCTCCGTGACTCTGCCTGTGTTGGTTTGTTTCAATCAGGAAG
This sequence comes from Poeciliopsis gracilis, assembly GCA_911649635.1. Classification (NCBI taxonomy): domain Eukaryota; kingdom Metazoa; phylum Chordata; class Actinopteri; order Cyprinodontiformes; family Poeciliidae; genus Poeciliopsis; species Poeciliopsis gracilis. Next base: position 18,090,765 of record CAJVRI010001532.1, read on the forward strand.
ATTACTTCTACCTTCAGTGTAGCTCCTTTTCTTAGAAATGTTTGCTTTCTATAAATTCAATTTCTGACACCCATCTAAAACACATATTTTCAAAGCAACTTTTTTGTAAGCCTCATGTTCAAAACACTTTTAAGGCAACAGAACTGTTTGCACACAAATGTAATGAAAGTGATGTCCTTACTTTAGTCACTTGTTCCAGTTAGCAAACCAGCGACAACACTTTCAGTGATAAAAGATTTGTACAAACACATCTTTTATCACTAAGATGTGAAAAGCAGAGAAAGAACATGTATGCCTGGGACTTCACAATGAATCTAATAACACCTTTTTCAACATGAAATTGTGGTATTAGTTGGCATGCAAAGACTGATGTTTGATTAACAAGTAGAGTCCCAATCAGCTTGAAACTAAAATAGTGTATTATTTTCGGGTGTTAATGTATGATTAGAGCTGCAACTGCTATCCATCTCAGAGTGCAAGACAGAAGCAAGTCATCAAAACGGGATCCATAAATCAGAATGTGACAAGCCAACAGCATGTGCGTCCCAATTGTATTTCAAGAGCTTTCTAGCAGTCTCATCAAATGGATTATCCAATAGCAGCAATCAGTGGACCAGACTCAAACTTTTTGATGCAAAGGCAAAAATTTGAAATAAAATTTTTGATAACACATCTGTTTTGGGGGTAAATATCTGAACAGTCAAGAAAACCATCAAGCTTTGTAGTTTGGAAGACGTGCTTATCTCAGTAAACATCAATGCAGATAAAAATGATAGAACTCATCACTATGGAGCATCTTAAAATTTTTAAATAATTCAGTTCAGCCCAGTCTAAATCAGCATTCATTTCTGCCCTTACAATCACCTCTCCACCTTTTCAGCATTCACATAGCCAAACAAAAAATGCATCTGTTCTGCAGTTTGGCTTGAATTGTTTTGAAACACATAGTGCATTTATAAGTTTCATTTTTTATAAGAATTAGGATCAGATGTTGACCAGTTTCAGTTCACCTAAGTAGTTGACCTGGCTATTGAAAACTCAAATAGCACAATCTTTTCATATGAGTTGTTAAAAAAAATTAAGTCAGCAGAATCACAAAACTGCATGTATGGAGCAGAGTCGCCCAGTACTCGCACTACCAGCCTCCTTCAGATACTTGTGTTGCTTATCAGGTAGGTGGTCAGTAATTGGAAATTAATGTTGTCTAAATTAGGTAATCGTTGCCTATTGCTGTTGTTAGAGCAAAGCTTTATTGAAAGTACAGTTGGCAAGCTAAAAGAATAGAACAGAATATGTGTGAAGCAATAGAATGCAGGCTAGCTAACCAAGTTAAAGGTGATACTAATTAACCACCTAATATTAGCATGCAGTGTTACTCAAAGAGCAGAACGTCAAGGCGATAAATATTATTTCCAAATTAAGTGAGTGTTTGTAATGCAGTATATTTTACTCAAGTCTTCCAACAGTGTGTCCATGTTAAAACTACTTAAATATTTTATGGTCTCAATCTTTAAATTTATTGCATTACTTGTGACTGAAGTGAAACTTACTACTTGGTATTTTTAAATATGTAAAAACCTATGTATACATCAAAGTGCAACACATAACTTAGTTTTTCTTTTTAAGCAATAGTAAACCCGGTTATACAGTGATTCCTCTGTCACACACATGCTGGGTCACCTCCACTCCAAATATAAATAATTAATGACCACTCAAGGCAGGAAGCGAGAAAAAAACATTTTTGGGATAAATCTGAATCAGCTAAGATGTGACAGGTTATTGCATGACAAAAATATAAAGATAGGAAATCAACCACCACTGTTGGATTTTCACTGAGTTAATAACTGCATTTACAAAGAAAACCTAAAGAATTAAAGATCATAGCAATGCCCTAACATAAAACTACATTTTACAACAGAAACAAATACAAAGCAGCAACCACACAGCAACAAAACAGCCAGGGGCATCATGAAACAAACATTAAAAAGCAAGCCTCTGTTACCTATGCTGTGACAGCTGTCTCCATCTGCATCGAGTATCCATCCCGAATAACACGAGCACTTCACTGTGGTCTTGTACTGCTCACACACCTGGCTGCACTTCAGGTGACGGCTGCAGTAGTCCACTGCCTCGCATGTCTTGTTGCTTGAATCCAGGTGAAGTCCAGGGGGACAGGAGCACACAACTCCTTTCCCCGGTGCCACCGTGCACTGGTGACTGCAGCCCCCTCTGGCTACAAGACACATGTCTGGGGAAAAGAGACAGGTAAGCAGTTCTTGGATAAACTGCCTCAGACAGAATAAAAATTGAATTCTAAAAGTTTGGAACGTACTTGTCAATGTTTAGACTTAAATCTGAGCTCAAAAAGCTCAAATTTTGCTAAAAGTTAGCTTGTATTCCTTTCATTAAAAAATGCAGGGTTTCATAAACTCTTAATATCAAGGTTTTGATGAGTTTTGATAACATAACCAGTAGTAAAGTTTAGGCAATAATTGCTTTTTAACATAAGAGCTTTTTTTTTCTTAGTTTTTTGACAGATAGCTGTTTTGAATCAGATTATTTATCTGATATTAATGATCTTCAAACATTTAAGTGTGATTAAAGACATAGAAGAAATATGTAAGGATCAAATACATTTTCACAGTACGCCAAGTCTCTGACTTTCCCAAAAATAAAATGAAGAAAAAAATTAACCTGGGGTCCCTTTATATGCCTTAATTAAAACCGTATTTTAAAGTAGAATAAGATTACCCTCTCTAAACACCAAGAAATGTTTTTTTTTTGTCATGACTGTTACTGCAAGGTCTGAATTATGCTGAACTGGTCTAAATCAAGCAGACCCTTGAGGTTCCACTGAACATAAACTAATAGCCTAAGATGAGCCAGCAGCCCACTTTTTGAACCACAATAGCTCTTCAGGGTCCTGCAGGAGCCCATTGAGGATTGGTTAGCAATGCTCTAGAAAATGAACCTCGATGTTTACACTACTCACTTTAACAGATTAAATTGCTACTGATAGTCACATGAGGGCATATTTTTTGGTCTCTCAGAAGGCTTTTAGTGCACATTTGCCATTACCAGGAAGGAAGATTTTCTTTATGTTGTGTCTTGGGTCTCAGAAACAACAGATGCTGGTAACTTGTCAAGCACCAAGCTGCTGTGTGTGGAAGAAGGGGGATATAAAAAGACTGTGCTGGGACACTTCCAGTAATCCGAACATCGTTTGAAAAAGAACAGGATGAACATTTTAAATAAGATATTGTACAATTGCCCAACTGGAAAAGGGGAAGTTGCCCTAACAGTGCAAATACATTTTTAAAGTTACATTGCATAGATATTATTTTCACTCTGGGAGGTTGTCTTTTTACAGTGTCTTGCAGAGTATTCACAAATGTGAAACATTTTTTTTAAATTTTCAAGTTAAAGCCAAAGCTTGTATTTTTAGGAATTATGCATGATGTTGGATTGTAGAATGCCTAAAAAATAAGTATTTTGGTCAGCGTGCAAAAGCACCATGTGTGGAGGAAAAGCAAAACATATGCATGCTACTTATGGTGGAAAATGTTGGTGGTAGAATCATATTATGTGAATATCTTTCTCTGCTTGCAAGCTGATGTTCATAAACTGGTTCTGTTTAATCTGACTGAGACTGAGCTATTTTGCAAATAAGGATGGGGGAAAAATTGTCTGTTAGCCTATCACATAAAATACAAGTTTTATTTAGAATGAGAAAACTTGAAAAAGTTGAATAAGTAAAAGGGTGAGTGCTTTTGTTCATGTTTATGCTCTGTAGAAAATTGGAAATATAAAAAGTTCACTTAGCAGAAAAAAAACTTTTGTGTCAACAGATACTTTAATGTGTCATTTTGCTTTCAGGGTAATGCAGCAAGCAGTGAGGGTGCATCGGTTATTTTACTTGGCTACTGTTGACTTGCCAGCAGAGCTAAACCCATCAGACACCTTTGGGATGAATTGTAATGCAGCCTGTGAGCGTGATTTAACAACAGGCATTGAAAACCTTGGTGAGAGCCTTCCCGGGGCAGTGATGGTTGTTCCAACAGCCAACATAATCAAGGTGGTCGAAAGAGATTTTCAGTAATCACCTGTAAGGTTTGCTATTCCCAATTATTTTGGAAGAGTAAATATTTAAGGAAATTCCCTAATGGGATGTGAAGATAAGATGCAAAACACTAAGACAAAACAAATTACCACAGATGGGTCCTTCATCCGAACGGTCAGCACAGTCGACTTTGCCATTGCAGATCTTATCAGGTGTCAGGCATACTGAGCTATCGTTGGCACAAGGGTACTTTGGGGGCTTGCAAACAGATGATTCACATGACTCTTCATCGGATCGGTCCTCACAGTCAATGTCTCCATCACATACCCAACTCTTTGTGATGCACTTGCCTGTAAAGTATGAGAAGCTGAGGTCAACAGAGGCAGTTCAAACTCAGATAAACATCAACTTGTTTTCCTAAACCTGTTTTAGGGCTCAGGCATTTATTTCTGTGCTGAAATTTGCTTTCTAAACTTGGCCCATTTTCAGACAAGAAACAGCTTGACTTTTTAGTGTCTTTCTCTAACAATAAATGTTTAAGAGGTTTTAATAAAAATTAAAGCCGCAAGCGGCATCGGTCGGCCCTCGCAGCCAAGCGCCGCTCCGGCCTATTGGCCACCGCGGGGTAACTAGCAACCTCCGCCCGCCAGCCACCACAGAAGCTCTCACGCAGCTTACTGGACCTCCATCCGCACGGCACCGCGGAAGCTGTTGCGCAGATTCCAGCACCGCGCCCACATGCCAACGCAGAAGCCGTTGCGCAGTTACCGCGCCCGTCCACTCAGGCGGTACGCATCGATGCGCTCGGGCGGCGCTCCCTGACGACGCACAAAAAATGTGGTTCAGATTGGCGCATTTAGTGAGGAGATATAGCTGGTGTATTAACCTAGGGGGCGCAGTGGAGTCAAATTACATTTCAATGCTGTTGTGCTTCTTAGAGGTCAATAAAGGTCATACATATCCAGTTTGGCGCCAGTCGGATCATCCATGAGTGATTTGTAGCCGATCTTATGCACATGGCGAAGGACTGCAGTTCGCCATTTCTACACCCAAATGCGGTTCAGTCAGCAGCCAGCATTCCACAGAGTTAATCATTTTATCATTTTTAAGTCAGTTTTCAGATCATGAAACTCATATAAATGATAGAATAACAGTAAAATATACAGTAGAAAAAAACAGGTCACTCTATGCTAAAAGTGGGCGGGGCTAACGGCTGCACGAAACCGCGGAAGCTGTTGCTAGATTCCAGCACTGCGCCCACATGCCAACGCAGAAGCTGTTGCGCAGTTTCCGCGCCCGTCCACCAGGCGGTTTGCACTGATGCGTTCGGCGGCGCTCCCTGACGACGCACAAAAAATGTGGTACAGATTGGCGCATTTAGTGAGGAGATATAGCTGGTGGATTAACCTAGGGGAGCAGTGGAGTCAAATTACATTTCAATGCTGTTGTGCTCCTTAGAGGTCAACAAAGGTCATACATATACAGTTTGGCGCCAGTCGGATGATCCATGAGTGATTTATAGCCGATCTTATGCACATGGCGAAGAACTGCAGTTCGCCATTTCTACAGCCAAATGCGGTTCAGTCAGCAGCCAGCATTCCACAGAGTTCATCATTTTATCGTTTTAAGTCAGTTTTCAGATCATAAAACTCATATAAATGATAGAATAACAGTAAAATATACAGCAGAAAAAACAGCTCACGCTATGCTAAAAGTGGGCGGGGCTAACGTGATGTCATGAAGTCACCATGTAAATGTGTTCTGCAGAGAGAATCATGAAGTCTGGTGCAGCTGTCATCTTGCATTTGGAAGTTATTTAATCTTCATCTTTCATGGCAAATATTCAGTTTCACACTAAGCCACGCCCACATGCTTTCATGCTAACTACAATTTAGATGGAAATGCAGTGCAATTTCAACCTTCTTCTAAAAATCAGAGGAACATTTTAAAGTTGAAGATGTTCCAGTTAAATAAATAATAAACCAAGGGCAAAGCACATTAGCAGAGCACAGTTAACTCTCAGCACATTAGAACAATAGCACAGGCTCAATCCCAGCCATTAATTAGGTATTAATCACAGGAAGCGCTACAACTAAATATTATAACCCCAATCACTCGTTAATAAGACACTTAGGATTTTTTCTTAGCTCTTTCAAACGAAACTTTAAACCAGGGGTCACCAACCCAGTCGCCTGCAGGGACCTTTTCAGTCGCCCGCGGAGCTACTCCTAAAAAATAGCCATTATAATTATGGAGCACTACCAAAAAATAATTTAATTAAATGTTTTTTTCATTGAAGTAATAACGTTTGACGTTTATATTTAGAGTTCAAACGAGGGAAATGATAAAAACATTTAGCAGGAAAGAGTATAAAAGTCTTTCCTGCTGTTAAAGTTTAGAACTGCAGGCGCCTACAGGAAACTGTTGAAACGCAGCAGCGCCTGCAGCTGAACTCTCATGCATCGTCACATTTTCCTTTAAGTAAACAAAGAAAATAATAACTTCTGGAGTTTTTATTATTTAACCCTATTTACTATTAACAAAACTGTGAAGAAAAAAATAAATAAATTGTGCCAAAACATCTTATTCGTAGCGCGCATCGCAACACCTGAACCTGGGAATCAGCACCGTCCCTCTTTCCGTGAACCTCATGGAGAGGCTTCGCTTCACGTCTTTATTATTTAGCGTCGTCTGGAAAAGAAGTCCGCTGCTCTTGTGGTTTAAGCGTATTTAGTTGCAGCACTTCCTGTGATAAATACCTAATTAATGTGTGGGATTCAACCTGTGCTACTGTTCGGATGTGCTGAAAGTTAACTGTGCTCTGCTAATATGCTTTTCCCCTTGTTTATTACTAAGCATAACAACAAATGATGCTCAATGTATGAAACTGGATGTATGAAACACAATATTCAATATATTGAATTAGTAAAGCGCTCGTTAGCTTTAAAAACGTTGCAGCTCTGAAGGGACTCGGTTAGCATCGTCCTCTGAGTTCCAAAACATGACGGCTCCTATAATCAGCGTTACTCACCGCGAGTTACGAGTTTTTAAACAATAAAACTGCTCCACCTCCGCTTCAACAATCCGCTCCGGCTCACGTGCGAGGTTCGGCTCCAAAAACCCAAGCAAAACGTTGAGCGTGGTCCGGTTCTGTTGCTCCAAAGTCCGTGCAAAATGTTCAGGAAACGTTAGCCACTCGAACTGGTTAGCAAAAAAAAATTACAGTCCACAGCAGAACAGTACGAACCTCGACCATGAACGGCAGCCGGCCGGCTGACAGAACGTATTAGCTTAAAGACACAACTCTCCCACAGTCTTCGCGGCCGCACGCCTGTCGATGTTTGTCATTGTGTAAGACTGACCCCTACTGTCGAAATTCATCATCTTTATCCCTGTGCTGAAAGAGCGTTGTTTCATTGGTGGAGTAAGACTGACCCCTACTGTCGAAATTCGGAAATGGTTTCTAAACAGTCACTGCTGATGAATGAAGTCCTTTCTTTGACCCCTGGTAACCCCCCCGTCAGCATACTCAAAAACTCACCATTTTGATAACTTTAGATGGGACATGCCTTATGAACAGACTGACCGAGTTTGAAGCCGATCAATCGAAATCCCTAGGAGGAGTTCGATCAAATGCAAAGGCTGTAAACGGCAAAAATGGGGTCAAAATCTGAACTTCAATCTAAAATGGCCGACTTCCTGTGGGGTTTAGACCATGGCTCCAAGAGACTTTTTTTTACGTCCCGACAAGATACACATGTGTACCAAGTTTCATAATTGTAGGTTAAAGCATGGCTTGGGGCTGATCGTTTAAAGTTTTTTAGGGGGCGCTATAGAAAAATTAGGCCACGCCCACCAAATGTAGTGATGGATTCCTGTCGGGGAGTTGATCAGGATCCATCCTAGTGAGTTTGGAGCAGCTGGGCCCGAAACTGTGAAATTGAGAGCCAAACGTATGGCAATGGCGTTACAGGTAACTTCGCCACGCCGCCCCGCCCACCTGCTCCTTCTTAGCTGGTTGGGGTTGGAATCCTCAACACACCAACTTGTCTTCTGTCTCTGGGTAGAGTTTCATGTTGATGAGGTTAAAGGGGTAAGATAGCGACCATTCACAGTAAAACATGACACTTCCTGTTCTCAGGGGGCGTGGCCTAAGTGATGTCAACATTTAACCATAGGTTATTGTAGGAGACCCGATGATGATCAATCACAGTAACTTTAGTGCCTCTGTGATATTCTGTGTATGAGATATAACAGTTTATTATTTCATGGCGAGTCGGTGAACTTTGACCCCTGCTAACCCCCCTTCAGCAGTCCCAAACACTCACCGTTTTGATAACTTTAAATGGGACATGCCTTATGAAGAGACTGACTGAGTTTGAAGCCGATCAATCGAAGTCCCTATGAGGAGTTCGATCAAATGCGAAGGCTGTAAACGTCAAAAATGGGGTCAAACTCGGAACTTCAATCCAAAATGGCCGACTTCCTGTGGGGTTTAGACCATGGCTCCAAGAGACTTTTTTGTACATCCCGACAAGATACACATGTGTACCAAGATTCGTAATTGTAGGTTAAAGCATGGCTTGGGGCTGGTCATTTAAAGTTTTCTAGGGGGCGCTATAGAAAAATTAGGCCACGCCCACCAAATGTAGTGATGGATTCCTGTCGGGGAGTTGATCAGGATCCATCCTAGTGAGTTTGGGGCAGCTGGGCCCGAAACTGTGGAATTGAGAGCCAAACGTATGGCAGTGGCGTTACAGGTCACTTCGCCACGCCGCCACGCCCACCTGCTCCATCGGAGCTGGTCGGGGTTGGAATCCTCAACACACCAACATGTCTTCTGTCTCTGGACACAGTTTCAAGTTGATGAGGTCAAAGGGGTCAGATAGCGACCGTTCACAGTAAAACATGACACTTCCTGTTCTCAGGGGGCGTGGCATAAGTGATGTCAACATTCAACCATAGGTTATTGTAGGAGACCCGAAGATGATCAATCACTGAAACTTTGGTGCCTCTGTGATATTCTGTGTATGAGATATAACAGTTTATATTTTTATGGCGAGTCGGTGAACTTTGACCCCCGCTAACCCCCCTTCAGCATACTCAAAAACTCACCATTTTGATAACTTTAGATGGGACATGCCTTATGAACAGACTGACCGAGTTTGAAGCCGATCAATCGAAATCTCTAGGAGGAGTTCGATCAAATGCGAAGGCTGTAAACGGCAAAAATGGGGTCAAAATCGGAGCTTCAATCCAAAATGGCCGACTTTCTGTGATACTTGCACTATGACATTAATTGTAAATTTTGAGCATCTTGGGGAGCTCTACAAGTGTACCAAATTTCATGTCTCTACGATAAAGTAAGTGAATAGCAAAGGGTCCTTTGAAAATTTCTAGGTGGCGCTATTGAGCCATTTCTTGTGTGATTTTTGTGTTGACCTTAAAAATCAAAATTTTTAAACTCCCTTTATGCTTCCGCCAAGTTTGGTGAGTTTTTGAATATGTTAAGGCCCCCAAAAAGCCCCCCAAAGAGGTGGGAAGAAAAATAATAATAATAAACAATACAGATACAATAGGCCTTCGCAGCGCTTAGCTGCTCGGGCCTAAAAAAAAAAAAGGATACTGAAGCTATGGAGATTTTGAGTTTAAGTTGTCATCGTTTGTCTTTTAGGCGTCATTTCACTTTTAACATTTTATTTTGTACTTGTGGGATTATATCCACATAATCATTTTTGCTATAAGTGACTAATTTTATGTGAGATTGTATGAAAAAAAAAAAAAGACAGGGTGTGCTTTTATTTGGTCAGGGAAAAAATTGATTCAAACTAATATCTGTTTTGGCCACATTTGCCAAATTTCAATCTGCAATGTCGCTAAGACTTCGAAAAAAATCGGTTGACTAACAAGACAAACATGAAATGTTTTAGAAAGTCTCGTCTAAGTACACCTGACAAAAAAACTAAGTAAAAAACTTCATGCCACCAATAAAACATTGTCTTGATGCTGCGGCGGCAACAAAATATTTTGCCAAAATTAATGGGGCTGTGAAAACTCCACAAAATCCTGAAAAAAGGATGTATGAATGACCGTCTATCACTTTCTCATTCTTCCTGCAATGAAGTTAAATCAAAACAATTCTTCCAAGAACAGTTGGACAAAAATTCTCCACAGCGTTCCAAGGGACACATTGTTACCGCCAATACTGGTTACTGTTGTTGTCTAGGGTTGCACAAACAGTCATTAATTTTAGGGGCCAATTACTTTTTTTTATAAGCAGCCATATGAATTTGGATAGCTTTTAAAATAAAATTACAAAACTACATTTTGGATTTGATCCGGTTATCTTTTGCTTAAAATTTGTTCAGTGATTTGAAACAATTAACCATGACAAAAAACAGCATAAAGCAGAAAAAATATATTCAGGGGGATAAATAATTTTCAAAGCGCTGCATGTAAAACTTCACACTGTTTTACCCAAATTGAACTTGAAGGTTTTTGCATACTGCCAGTGAAGGCACTCGTCCCTTGTGGAGAGGACAACAGCACCAGTGCAGAGAAGTGTGACACGGTGGAATTAGAGTAATTAATAATTGTGGTCTAATCAACCCGTCACCATGCAGCACAGCCGCCATTCTTGATAAAAGCTGTCTAGGGAGAAACAGCAAAAAGGTGAAGGGCAAAATTCAGAGTAATAGTCTAATTCTGGCATAATTAAAATACTTGATGTAAAAAACATACTAAGTTTGAATAGATGGTCTCAAAACTGTCTATATTAAAGATGACCTGATTGTGGGAACAATAGTCTACTGCACATTCTTTGAGAGATCAACGCAGAAATAAAAAATAAACTATGGAAAAAAAGTTTATAGATTTTTTTGTTTAATATAAAATAAGTGATGTTGAAAACAAGTGAAGAAATGGGACGGGCCATGGGAAGAGTAGGAGCAAGTTGCCACAGCACAAACAAAGAAAAATAAGAAAAACATACATTTCTGATAAAGTCGCGAAAGCTCACTTTTATATGCACACCTTCCCCACACCACGCTGGGGTGTGGGATTATTGAAAAGTACTGTAAATGAACAGCCTTTGTTACCACCGGGGCATATCTTCTTCATTTTTATACATTTATTATTTATGTTTGACATCACTGCAAAGCTTACAATACACACTTTCTGATTCTGTAAATAACTCAAAGCGCCCCCGGGGAGATTTGTTCCTAGCTTTGTCGTGGCCAGTCACAAATACTTGGATTTCCTGCTTTGAGAGCAAATGATCTTAAGTTTGCAAATATCTTACATTTTCATTGTGATGGTTTGACAGTTTGCAGATAAACACAGCAAAAAAATTGCTGTCATACAGGACTACGGTAAATCTTTAAGCCTTTCAATCTAAGTTTGAATTACAAAGTGCTTCATAATTTTTAATAGATTTTTTGTTTGTGGCTTTGACATTTACGACTCATTGGCTTTGTGGAAAATTTATTCAGAAATTATTTTGATAAAACCATAAACAATTTTTATAGTGCATCTATAAAGCAACTCAGCCTGTATTTTTTATTAAGTTCATTTGCTATTTTAGTTTAGTTATTCTTCCCTTTTAGAAACTGCTTCTGAGTTTGGCAGTGTCTATTTTCTTGAGAAAGTAATTGAGGGCGTTATTGTCATTAATTAATTTTGACATTAACTGATTTTCTTTCCCACTGAATGCAGTCTTGCCTTACAACCTTTGTGCTTAGGAGTGTCTCTTTTCTGTACAGAGGAATTAATGTGACCAAAGCTTCCTTAATTTTATTTTCTGTTCTTATTCTACTTTCCCATAAATAAAAAAATTACTCCTAACCCAATGCTTTGACCCATTTCTTCTTTTTTACATGACTTCTTACAACTTAGCTTGTTGCAGATAGCCACTTATATCGAGCAACGTTCTGTTTGATATTAATTCATGTTACAAGGAAGTGGTTTCTCTCCATCATCACCTCATACAAGCAAATAATTCTTGAACATTTTAGCTTTTTGTATTAAATGCCAAAATGAGTGTGATTTACTCTTCTTTCAGTGTAGTTAAACAGTATAAATTTGACTAAATGACTGCCTTGAACAGGAACAAATTGGATTGATTTGATTCCATTTGGACCAAATTGTACTCTATAAGGGTTTACATGAATTTTACATGAATTGGACCAGTGCCTTAAGAAAACATTAATTCTGAATTGAAGGTTTGTTTTTAACTGGATTAATTTAAATTAAATGCCTTTTGTTTTGTCTATGTGTATGCAAATGATGAACAGGGACAATATTTGGTAACATCTGAAAAAGAGAGGAAATATCAGTAAGATTAATTAATTTACCAATAACTACCCAGCAAATGAAGCTAGTGTAATGCAAATAATTTTTTAGGATTATTTTTACTTCTGAGATTCCATTGACAACCTGTATCTTTGCATGTAAACTTGGCCTTCGGGTCACACATCCTTTTGGTGCCCTCGCAGTCTTTCTCATCACTTCCGTCCTCACAGTCTTTGTCTCCATCACATCTCCAACGTTCAGGGATGCAGGTTCCATCCTCAACACAATGGAATTCATCCCCACTGCATTCAATCACAGAGGGCAGCACTGGAACAAAAGTAATCAACAATTAATGCTTCACAGTTCCACTCAGCAACATCACAACACTGAAACACACAACAGTAATTGGCCTGTTTTTTTTTTTTTTTGTTTTGTTTTGTTTTGTTTTTTTGGGGGAAAATATTCTTTTAAATATCTATTTATTGTCAGAGCCTTTTGTTTATGGGAAGTACTTAAATTCCAAAGTTTTCTCAAGCTTGCTGCTTTGTTTAATGGTGTGTTACTAGGTCAGCAATGGATTTATTGGAAGATAAAAGACATCCGCATCATTGTTCTGTTTAATAATACGAGTATGACAACAAGTTCCCACAGGATGTTGATATTTTTACTTTTATTTTCACATAAAAGACTTTTGAATCACAACATGCCAAGAAGGTAATGATTTAAGACATCTATTGTGTGTTTTAAGTATTAAGTTGAAATCACAATTGATCATTTGCTTCACTAACGCCAAGCTTTTTTTTTTCTCCCTCCAAACAACAAAGATGTAGCCTAATCTCTTTCAATCCACAGAATAGACGCAGTGAGGATGGAGAGTGCAGCAGTTTACATCAGAGTAGTTTGATGAATTATCTCCACATTTTAGTGACAAGCAACTGAGCTATGATCCTGTTAGATTAGCTACCTGTAATAATTATATACTTCAACTTCCATTGGTAAAAGGTCTAACTATAGCTTTCTTTGCACAGTCAAAATCAAATAAATAGACCTAATCAACCCAGCTTAAAGAGAAACAGACATTCTTACATGCAGGTCCACCTCTGCAGGTTGTGTTCTCATCACTAAAATCACCACAGTCATTGTCACCATCACAAGCCCAGTCTGCTGGAATACAGCGCCCACTGGTACACTGAAACTGAGTGTTTGAACAGGTCTGCATGCAGCCCACTTCATCACTGCCATCGCCACAGTCATCATCTACGGACAAAGACAACATTCACAAAGAATATCAGAGGTGATGCATTTAATACTAGTCAATTGGAATCCTTGTTAACGAGAAAACTGGCTGCACTCACCTGAATCGCAGTGCCACTTGACACTGATGCAGCGTCCATTTGAGCAGCTGAATTCAGTCAGGGGCTGGCATGTAGGGAAAGCTGGAGAAAAGGAGAGAAAAAAACATTGTCAAATTAAAGAGAATCCAACTTGTATGAATGGTTGTCTAGGAATACTCTAAAATGACATTCTATGTTTTCATAATTTTAGAAAAAGGATGGTTTTCTGACCTAATTTGCACTGCGCTTTTCCTAATTTCAATTTATCTACAATATTCCTTAAGAAATTTGTATGATATGTGGTTCATAACACCATAATCAATATTTCATATCTGTGTATATGGGCTAAATATAGCATTAAAATAGCTTCATTAACCAAATTTTTATTTTGATGTTTTATTGCAGGGGTGAGACAGTCTTTGCCTGAGACTATTGTAGGGTTTAAACAGATTAGTTCAACTCAAAGACAAAACACCAAAACACAAGCTCTGCACGATGTGGTATATGCAATGTACTATTAGGGACACAAACAGCAGCTACACAACACAGAAGAGACACCTAAATTGCACGGTTCATCTTCATCTCTGGGGTTGCCTTTCATTTTAAACCCTTTGGATCACAATGTCTTAGGTGGCTATGAATCTTCACCAACACACCACTACATTAGCTTCATTAATCACAAGTCTTAAAGCCACTGCAATGCATCGGCTTTGTGAACCAAAGCCCTCAGAAAGCTAGGGCAGGGTCCAATGAGCAATCAAGAAACAGCTCATTAAAAATGTAAGCATATTTCTCTAGAGTGTATATATATATATATTTCTTTATGTGTCACAGACATTTTTGATCGTATTCAGTCCAGGGCCACGGGTCAATCCCTTTACAGCTGAATTATAGCTACTGTACAAAGGTGTGCCTGCTCTAGACATATGGAGCACTATCCAAATAGAAGTGTAAAATGGAGGACAATATTTGGTGGCTGTTGAGTCAATTAAGCAATTTGTTTTTCTGAGAAAGTTAACTTTTAAATAAGTAGAATGTAGTCTACAATAAACAAAATATTTATATTTGAATATGGAGATAGTAAAGTCTACGTCATTCAGGCTGTAGTGTTGTGATGCAGAGAAAAAAAGAAACTGACAAGTTTGCAAAGACTGAAAAAAATATAATAAAAATCCCTGCAATTCATTAATCACTTATTCTCAATGTTGCCAAGAAACTATGGCCATGCTCTCCAATCTAAAAAGTATATATTGTGCTGATTTGGAAGTACTTGGCAAATTTTTTGTTATTGGTGATCCTGTTATAAGTGCAAAATAATGTGAAATTCCACTTCTGATTAAAGCTGTGTGCTCATGGAAGCCTTGAAGTGCTGTGGTTTCTTTCAGAATGAGCGCTGTCTTCACATTTCATCTGTTGCTCAATGCCTGCAGTCGCACAACCAGATGTAAAACACGCTTGGCCATGAAACAGAATGCAGTCTTCACACAAACAGCTTTCACCCGTCGTCAGCTTACTATTTATTCAAAGACAGATAACACAGTATATGCAAAAAGCTTTCAATATTAATTTTCTACTTTCGATTTATCTTACAGTTGTTTTTCCTGTCATCTACCTTAGCATATTCTGGGTTTTCTCATTTTTCTCTTTTTGTTAACTTAATAGAAATCAACTGTGTCCCATTCCCAGCTTTGTCATCACCTGAGATTTAATAAAGAAAAATCTCAAACTATTTTGGTTTACTTTAAAACATATTTTTCTTATTTACTAGTGATAGGGAATGTATAGGAAAACTAAATATTTTTCTATTTTTGTGGGCTGATGACACTGTCAGAATCGACATTTGAATTCCCTTCACATATTAGCCTAACTTTGGTATACTCTGTACAGAAGGGTTATTGACTTCTTTAAGAAATGCAAGTCTCTATTTGAATTGATTTGTTGGCAGTCTGCTGTAGCTGCATGGTATACCTTTGATGCTGTGGAGAAGGTATCATTATCATATTAGTGTCATCTAAAGAATGCTGCATTTCCCTCAAATGTAATGGGTCTTACTGACAGGATGTGGCTGCCTGGAATTTAACGTTTGTTAAGAATGGAGCACGAGCATACATAAATTATGAGGGTTTCAAGTAAGCAGCGAGCATAGCTAAAAATGAAACACCAGTATCTATAAATAATGACGACATCGAGAGAGTCCAGCAGAAGCCATTGTGTGACAACCACTAAACTACTGACAAACAAAATCCAAATTAACATCAATCTCTGAGGCAGCCACCACCGAGCTTCAGGTGCTCCAAAACCCACAGAAGCTCCACTGAAGCTAAATGAGCTGCCAGGGCTTCACAGAAGAGTGCCTGCAGAGAAGTGATGCCTGAGGATGCTCAGACAACAGTAAGGGGAGAGAATATGTTTTGCTGCACAGCTTGATTATGATTGAATGAAGCCGAGCATGAACTTTAATTACTGCTTTACACCCCGGCTGTTTGTGACTGCGTACTGAAGCGGCTTAGGACACACAAAGGGAGGCTGATGCAATATGGCACAGAGCAGCGTTTGGCAAACATCAATCACTGTTAAAGGGCTGATTTAATACAAATAGTGATTAAGGAGAATCTTCAAACCTTTTCCCTGATCCTTTAAATGTATGCTGCTAATACATCTACTTCAACCTCACTGCTAAAATCAGCTTTTGCACCCTCAAACGCCCCTTTACCCTCTCACATAATAAAAGGTTAAATACATCTTCAAAGAGCTCTAAAAACCTCGGGCCATCATAGTGTCTGATGTTTTTTATGTTTTCTAAGATTTATCCAGAACACTGCAACTTTTAACTCACTGAACTCAGCTGACAGATTGTATAATACCACAGAGGCACTACTTAAGAACAGTGAGCTGCTGTGCAAAAGTATTCTGTTTACGCAGCATCATTCCTTTAAGCTGTTGCCACCAGTGAGGAAGTGTTTAGTTTTTGGTCCAAAGAACACAACATCAATAATTCAGCCTCAAAATTCTCTCAACGGAATGTAGTAATGGGTGTGAAAATAACTATGTATTCGAAATGAGTAAGCAGCTCTGACGAACATTCATTTTCATAGAAGTCGAGATGACTAGTGCTTTGGCAAAACTCTAGCCTCTGCCAGCGAAGCAGGTCTTGCCGTTCTGTACAATTTAGCAGCCATTCAGAAATGAGAAGTTCCACCTGGGTGATTGTTCAGTTCTGCAGGTGGAATTCTAAAGTTGCACTAAACATAAAGACACAGAAAAAAAAACAAAAAAAAAAGAAACAAAAACATCTCATTCCAGTAATTATCAAGATTAGTTTGTGAGGCTGCACATTAGCATGTCATCACAAACAAACTGACCTGGTAATTTTCAGAGCGTATAATGTAGCATGCAACATATTTATTGTAGCTACAATACAGTCCACAAGGATAAATCACAGCATGCTTAAGTGTTGAATATATAATTATTATCTCAGAAGAACAAAACATATGACTTTGTAAATACATTGAACATATTTCTTCTGTACTAATTTACTCATGTGTTTTGATAATTATTGCTTCATTCAGAAAATTATGTTAAATCATGATTTGTGACTGGTACAAAGCATTTACAAATCTGTTCCTGTATCTTTTCCAAACAAAGCTTTTATAAACAGTATGTGACATAGATTAACTTTAACAGACAAACAATCATCAGCATTTTCTAATCACCAGTCGTCTTGATATGTGCAAACAGAAATTTGAAAAACAAATAAAACAGAGAAAATGTAACTCAACCCACCATCAACACATCTGTCTTTAGCCTAAACAAATGGTTTAACTTTTAAGCCTCTTTTCACACTCTTGCATTTTTTTAGCACATTGATATATCACATTCTAACACTATTTTATGGATTTGAAACTGTAAAATTTATAATAAGAGTTCCAGCTAAGCTAAGCCTCCACTGCCCTTTCAGACATGTTAAGATAGACAATTTATTAATTGGCACAACTTTGAAATTTCATAAATCAATGCAGAAAACATTATAATTTGGAGCCACAAAAAAAAGTGAAACAAAATGTAAAAACAAAAATAGGTTATTGTATTACTGTGCCGACTACTATTTGACGCTGCTCAAACTGGACTTACATCTTTTTACTCCAGCCTTACTTCAGTTCAACACAAAAAGCAACTCCGTGGGAAATACGACACTAATAAACTGTTTGCTTTAAAGATTTCTCACCCCTTTATCTAATTTCTGCAAAGAAATGCAGTATTTATGTAGTAGGAAACATGGTAAATTGATTCATCTTTGAATTATGCAGTACTTTTAAAGCCACTGTGGAAAAAGAACAGCCCTGTATTAAATAACCCAACAACAGTGCCTTTTAGAACATATTTTCTTTCTATCAATTACAGGTGAAATGTGGCGTTATATCTACAAGCAAGGACTGCAAAAATGCTGACAGCTTTCTGACACAGCCATAAATTAAACAGTCACATTTCAAGAGTTTCAAGAATAAAATGGAAAACTAGTTTTGACATTTTACCAGCTGATGACGTGGGTATTCAATCAGTAGTGAAACCTAAAGCCTTTACACTTTTTCAACTTTTTTTTAGACACAATATAAAGAATAAATGTAGTGCTGTGAAAAAGTAGTTGCCTCCTTACAGATTTTCATATGAAAAACCTATAAAATCATTCCCAGGTTTATGTGCAAACATAATTTTTCCCCCAGTATGTGAAAAAGTAATCCCCCCTATACTTGTTATCAGCCAATAAGCATTTGTGATCATTGACAGGTTTCGAAGGACATTTGGCTCATTTTTCCTGGCAGAATGGCTGCATAGTAAATGTTTCATGCATAATCTGCTTATTTGAGTTCATAACACATCATCACCATTAGATTCAGATCCAGAGTTTGACTAAGTCACTCTAAATGACAATAGGTATGGCATTCTTGAAGTCATAGGAAGTGGTACCATTGTGACTGAATTAAAACAATTCTGCAAACAAGGGTGGGCTGAAAGTCCTCTACATTTCATTGTCATGTCAATGGCTGTTTTGCAAATGCTTGAAGGTTGTTACTGCCAAGCATTAAATAACAAATTATTACATTTAGAGGGAATTACTTTTTTACCTGAATCTAAGTTGATGTGAGGAGCTTTTTTCCCCTTAAGAAATCAAATCAAGATTTCAAAATTGCAGTATTCAGGTCATGTTTGTTTGGTATTTAATTTAGCTTGATGATCCGGAACATTTAAATGGAACACAGCAGTTAAAATCATGATGCAAATACTTTTTTATAGTCTTTTAAACATCTGAAACATAAAATCTGAGCCTCTACTGTAAGTCCCAAATAGCTTTGTTTATGCCCAGTCAGTAAGACTATAATAGCATGTGGTAAATATCCAGGAGACTTACTGCATGATATTTCATCTGACATATCCCCACAGTCATTCTCCCGATCACAGCTCCAGCCTCGAGGTATACAGCGTCCATTCTGGCAGGAGAACTGGTCGGCTTGACAGGGCCGGGCTGAGAAAACAAGAAAGTGAGAAAGTAGTCTCCTAATTCAATCACAGCATTAAAGGCGCATACGTCAATGTTGGATAGCACAACTACATCGAATGTCCAGTAGATCACCAAAATGTCAATGTCTGGCCAGTGCAAACTCTTTATCACTCTGTCTCACAGTAAAATATGGCATGTCTGACAGCGTGTGTAAAATGTGCTGTTGCTTGATAGGCCTTCAGTCACATCCTGGTGGTCATGTACATGACAGCACTCAAGCAATGTCCTGCTGTAGAAGGATATGCATGTCAATCTGCCAGTACAGGAACATTCATCATCCACTGACTAATGCTCATTGATTGATCTTCAATGGATAAAAAGCTGCAGAGAGGCACTGTTAAAGACATGGAGACAATCTACCACGAGTGTTCCTGACAGAAAGTTTCCTCTCAAAGGTACCTCAACACTTTGATACTATATAGTGCTCGCGCACACTGAGAGTGATAGTACTGCACCAAAGCCTCTTAAGAGCCTCAAATTATAACAGTGATGGCTGCCTTGACAACACCTGACACCTCGGTTTAAGACATGGATAAATAAAGCCCACCTGAGGTGAGAACATCTTATCAAAAGATGAGAGAGAGAGAAAAAGCTTTCCACCTCTTTGTATAGATGAGAAAGCTGTTTGATCTTTAATGCTATCAGTCTATAAGCTCGATGAGCTAAAATCAATTAAACAGTACATCAGTCTTCTGAGTAACAGAGCATTAACCACATGATGGGAGCCTTTTATCAAAACATAAAGGAAAACTCCTTTAAATAGTAATTATATTTCCAACAGTGAATGTAGGAACATAATTGTAGAAATAAATTGTCCTGCATGAAAAGAGACGGATCAAACTATCAAACAGATGCCAAAACTACAAACATAAAGAATGATGAAGAGCATACCAGAGCAAGTGGTGTTAGCTTCATCTTCACCGTTACTGCAGTCATTGGCTCCATCACAAAGCCATCTTTTAGGAATGCACCGGTTGTCGTTGCATTTGAACTGATCATCAGGACAGGTGTGGTTGTCTGAAACAGTTCAAATAGAGACAAAAATGACAGTGACTTCACAGAAACCCACTATTAAAGTAAATGAAAAAGCAAAACAAACAATAAAATTAAGCAATGCACTCAAATAACTCAAAAATGATGTTTTTCTGAATCTTTAGTGCAATGGTTCTCACTGAAGAAAGACTCAAAGTTATGTTGCTTTTTTCTTGCTTTTTTTTAAAAGAAAGCCAGAAGAAGAAACAAATTATTTTCAACAGAGGAATTTTCATTCGACCAGCTATTTTTAACAATTAGACATTAGCAAATAACAGATAGTAGTAAACCGTTCCATTATTTTTATTTTCAATATTCAAATTTCTATACACAGTCTATAACTTCTCTCCAATAAGTAATATGATAATTAGCTGAATAAATCCCTACTTGAAGCCTTCACTGTAATGGTGATAAAATGTTTTCAATTAGCTATTGAGTGATTATTAACAAATTTTCATGACCTTTTTTAACAATTACATCAAAACTTATCTCACTCAAACACAAACTTCTTGTTGAATAAACATAACTTTTTCCTATTGATTTAGGATTCATACCCCTAAATCTGGCAGGGTTATGAATCATTTTGGGGAGAACTGTAGCATTAAAATAATTAGTTAATTATATCGCTGAGTCACGGCTGAGTTGCACTGGCAGTAATTTTGAGGCAATAATGCCCATCTGGTATATATGACGTCTTTACATTACAGTTATGCCAAGAGATTATTACAGCATGGCCAAAAACACTCCATGAATGTCTCAGTAATAGATACTTTGAAAAGTCTTGTTTTTTGTATTCAAAGCCACATATGTTTGACGCTGACATTCAAGACATATGGGGGATATCGCTCCTCATCGAAAGAAGTATTCACATTAAAGTCACATTCAGTTCATTTTAATATTCTTCAGTGGAAATAATATCGCCACATACCCTATTTTCTTGTCAGGCTTGTAATTAAGTCAAGCTGCACACTGAGTTTGCGAATTCATTAATTCTCATCATTTATAAATTGCACTAAGTAAATGAGAAAATTTATGTGCATACACAATGAGTGAAATCACAATTCCTTAGACAGGGATGGCGGTGTGGAGTTAGGGTAGATCAAGATTTCACAATGTTAGAGGTTCCCAAACTGACAGTAGTGTTCTGCCAAATTTGAGGAAAGGGTGTGATTCCATTTTTATCAGTTTGTAAGATATTGAATGTTTATAATCAAAAGAATAACACTAACATATGTGGGAATATCAATGCTGACATCTTGTGTTGTTTAGTTTGTGGCGACACTGTTTTATGAAGACTCACTCAACATCTATTTAGATAAACTGAGTCAGATTATCCCAAATGATATTCTAGCAGTGCAGCTAACTGGTAATTCATCTTTAATTTCTAATCATGCTGGCATATGATTATGGTGTAAAAATTTACTGCTTCTGCCTTGCCACAAAAAAATAAATTAAATGAATGATCCAAATGAGCCAAAAACTGTACTCCTCCAAGTAATTTGTTAGAGTGATTATCCTCCAGCAAGACCAAGAAGGTAGACAGCAGCACATTTGACATCCCTGTTGCAGTGTCAATTTGCAACATGGATGTTGACAGCAAGAGAGAACTAACTGTAAAAATTGTAGTGGTTTTATTTTTTGTTGTTGTGCTTTTAAAAGTATTGGCCCATACAGTTTCTGCATGGGATATATTTTATTTTTTGAAGTAACTAATCAAGATCCTCACAGCAGCTGTGGCTCTCCTCATCGCTTCCATCTAGACAATCATTGTCGCCATCGCATTTCCACGAGGCCCGTATACAGCGCTGATTGTGACACTGGAATTCGTCACTTTTACATCGAGTTGGCTCTAAAACATCAGTGGAGGAATCTGGGGGAAAAAAAACAGTACAGAGAACAAATTAAAATCAACGTGGGACTTGGTAAGAGGTATGGACTCAGGAGAAATTATCGGCATAGCCATAATAGCAGGCAAACTGAGTTAATAATGTCTCACAACCCCACAGAACATAAAGCAAGTGGGATTTGTTTTAGGTAGCTGGAGGTCTGGTGGGATAATTTTTCACATGTATGTACTTGTTTATTGCCTAATTTCCATAAAAACAAGGAGCTCTTTCATCTTTATCCCTTAGCATGATGGCAGGATGACAGCTGGAGATGGCGATCCTGGACTCTGTATTTCATCTGATTCATTACGTCCTCCTACCTGAACAGGTGACATTGTTCTTCTCCAAAGCTTGGTTGTCAGCACAGGCACACACTCTGCCTCCTGGGATGGCAAGGCAAAGGGTACTACATCCTCCATAATTCACGCTGCATGCGTTCTCACCTGGGAGAAACAGATCGCAAACACTGTGAGTTGTCTTTTTCAGTTAATTTTACCATTTCTAAGCCTTGTGAATATTAGTACCTTTCACCACTTTAAGTCCTGCAAAATTAATCCCATTTCTGATGCAAAACCCATTTCCTGCCTTACTTTGACATGCCAGGTGTAAGCCATACATCACATGAAATATTGGGAACACAGCAAGAGAAATATGTTTGACATTTTTTTATCATTTTTTCAGTGGGGATAATTTGTCTTCCTGGACAAAACTGTCACTCCTCAATTGTAAAAAAGACTCCTATGAAGTTAAGCCATGTGACACCTTTGTCACTTCAATTTACCACTTTTCCCAAAAGCAGTGCCTGAACCAATGAGATAAAGCTTTAGGTCTTGTGGGAGCCAATCAGTAGTAGCCACAACATTGGACATCCAATTAATCTATCCAGTGGCCACAGAAAAAGTCTAGACGTTTTCTGGATCATGTGAACTAGTCTGTGCACACAAAAACCACGGCTGGTTTGCATCATGCGCCTGACAGGGCATCCTCAACTCACAATAAGCATCTCTGATTGGACAAAGATGCATCCTTAAAGGATGCTGCAAAGGCACAAAACCCCTTTGACTGTCTGCTAAAATAATATTCTTCGAAATGTATCATGTTCTGCTTTTACATGGCTGTTATAAGGCAAAACAAAAAGTCCACAGAGGACGTTATACTGATATTATTATCCATTTTTCCTTCTATCTGTTCTTCTCAGCATTATAACAACATGAATCGATATTCTTTAAATGAAAGGAAGAAAGAAAGGACAAAACAGCAGTATTTGATGCTGCCATTCCCTGAGCATCAAATACTGCTGCTATGACAAAGCTAGAATTGAAATGCACCTGCTGCCACATCCTTTGATGCCAAAAGCAAACTGTAACTTAAATATAAGCAACAAAGTCAGCCCTGTGGCAGGTTCGGTAAAATGGAGTAGTGCTGGAATAAGTCACTGCCTTGCTTATTTATTTAGATGTTTTTTCCAAGTTTCTAACATGTCTGAATCACAGTTGAAATGTACGACTGTGGAATATTCCATGACGCTTTAGCTCCACAGTGTATATCAATAATATATATATCTATTGTCATCTCTCCAGATTTATTTAGTCAGCAGTTTCCATCTGTCCGTTGTTGACTAACAACTTCTTTGTCCCCAAGTGTAACTTTTTTTCAGCTAAAAAGTTTTAGACCCTACATCTTTCTGTTGAGCCCAGTGAAAATGCCAGAAGAAGAAATGGACAATTATTGTAGTATTTGCTAATGAACTGTTAACCAGCTAGACAGTATGTAGTTGGGATGTTATTTCTGTAGTTTGAACATTTCATTGTATAAAATTGCTCTTTATAATATGCACAGAATTATTTTTTGAGATGACTTGTTTGACAGTTGTATTGCCAAAAACAATTTTTATTTTCAGATCAAAGATATATAGATCTCTCGTCCATAGTATGAGAATTGTGACTTTAATGAAAACTATTAAATTACTCAAATTGGAGTCAAGTTGTGAGCTTCGTTCTTTCCATTAAAGCATTGAAAAATGAAACAGATTTTTACATCTCGCAAAGTATGGCATATAGAATTGATTTTACCACTCATAAGAACATAGAAAAAAGTATTTTGGGAAATATGCAGTATTTCAAGCTCACACAATTTCAGACTTCCGTTTATTAAAACAAATCTCAGAAATTAATAGATTTCAAAACTGTTCCCCTAAATATCCTTGCAACAAAAACCTGTGTGTCTCACCTGCTAATTCAATAAGGAATATAGAATAAAAGTCCTATGGGAGGTTACATATTCGATTTACCAGAAATTACTCAAGTTTTGCGATTATGCAAATACTTATCCAATGCAATCTCAAGCAGCTAAAGATATATATATATATATATATATATATATATATATATATATATATATATATATATATATATATATATATATATCAATCAATATTATTCCTGTACAATAAAAATATGCCTTAAAGGTTACTTGGTTGGCACAATTTTCTAACAGACAGAATAGGAGTAAGATTATGACATGAAGCCCTCAACATGTTGATAATCTACTCCAGCATCAGTCACTGCAATGAAATAACAGAGCACCAGCATTTTTTGTTACACTGGAGTAAATAAAATACGTATCGTAATAAATCCTGCATACCCATTAAGACAACAGGGATCCATACTGTAAAGGAAGAAATTCACATTCAGCAGCATTGGACGGCTACTAAGTGAAGGGAAAGCTGCCAACCTTGCTGGCTCTGTGCGTCATAGACACGCAGGCCAAATAGAGGTGGTCTCTCACTCCGCAGCAGAGTGACATCGCCCGTGGATAAGTCCAGCTGGAATACAGACGCATTCATGTACTCCGTCCAAAAGATGAAATTGCGATAATGAGAGATGCCGAAGGGATGGTTCAGCTCTTTTCCTCTGTACACCACCTGGAACAAGAAACACCATGCACTATAATCAGAAGATTAGTGGAGCCACAGAGAGGCACCATCAGCAACAGCAAAATCAATCATCTCAAAGCAGACTAACTATTTGAATATGGGTTTAGATATTATTCTAAACCCATAGAATGATGAATGTTATGTAATTTCTTTGCACAAATCTGTCCGGCAGAACGGCCTGCTTGTAATAATGTTAGATAGAATCTTGGCATTGATTAAAGATCTTTTACAAATAATTTATTATTATTAATATGCCAGTTTAACTGCAGGGGCAGTTAGGGATGAAAGGATATTTTGTTGGCTGTGGTTTTAGAGAGGCGGAGATTTGTTCAATCATCTCATTGCTTTTAAGAATAAAATCATCAACATTAAAACATTTTAAATTAGAAGCTACTTTTTTGCCATATCAATATTTTATAAGGCTGAACGTTTTTGAAAGATTAAAACTTTAATTTACCAACGTATTCACAAATAACTTATTCATAACATGTAGTTGATTGATTCAGACAGCAAAATTAAATTAAGAAGCAAAGGTCCAAATCATAAATATATACACACCATTCTTCCAGTTCCATTCAGGTAAATCTTCTCAATATGATCATAGTAGGCATCACACCAGTACATTGTGCTGCTACTGTGGTCTAGAGTCAGACCATTAGGCCACAGCATGTTGGAGGTGACGAAAATACGGCGATTGGAACCATCCATCCAGGCTTTTTCTATCCGTCCTATGCTGTCATTGACCTCATCCTCTTCCCAGTCTGTCCAGTACATCCAGCTGTCATACAGAGAGGTGGACAAGAACAGTGCAAGCTGTTACTGCATCAATGTACAAATGAATCATTGTCTTAAAATAAGAAAGTACATCCCAGGAGCATATGGGTATTTTACCCTGAATATTGTAATAATATAATATTTTATATTCATTGTCAGATTGTTTTTGACTCGCTAAGCAGCTTAGGGGAAAACAAACTGTATTTTTAAATGCATTGTGTGAAACTGATGTAAACATGGCTTTTTTTAATAATGCTTGCCTGTATTTCCTTGCAAAGCAATAACTGTTTTTACTTGCATGGAAAATAAATGAACGCCGTTATTCATCAAGCAACAATTTACCTCTCCATTTTCTTGTAAACAAATCCTTTCCAGCCTTGCTCGCTGTCTCTATAAATGCATCTAATAGGTGTATCAAAACATCAAGGTAGAGTTAGTTATTTTAAATTCCCCACCACAAAAATAATGTCGGGACTACACCTCTGAATGAGCCAAAGGTATCTTTAACATGATTGGGTCAACAATTCGACATGGTCTTTTCTGTAGTAACAATGCCCAGGGGATTTGCTCTGCTTAAGTGTTGCTGACTGAGCCGTGTGCCCCGTGTTTCTCACCAATGGTAGAGGGTTGGCTCATGAAGATAAAACAGATTGGGATAGGAAGGTGAATGAATACCGTGTCTCCGAGTCGTCTTTGTGACCTCATGAATTATTGATACCATAGTACTTCCACAGACACACACAGATTCACGGACACACATCTACACAGCTGAATATAGATAGACACTGCATCAGATGCACACCGTTTATATAAAGTACAAAAGGAGCATATTAATACTTCCTTCACTGATCTAAATTCAGCCAAAATGTTGAATGTCACCCTTTAATTTCATATTTTTCATGTAAAGCTGCAGGGACGCTAGTCAACAGCTCAGGGCGTTATAAAGAACAAAAAATATATTTTTCATTGATACACTGGACATGTGTTTCAAGTTATTGCTAAAAATGGTTCAAATTGGTTTGCACAAATTTTCTGTTGTTGCATACTGCTTTTTCATTCCAGGTTGTCTCTTCATAAGCTAAAAACATGATACCTTTGACTTTAATGACGCAGTGAACTTCACATTTTTTGTGTAAACACATTTAGATATATTTTAATTTTCATCACAAGAAGGCAAGAAAAATAATATGCAGAAGGAAGTGACATTCTTGACTTAAAACAGCCCACAGTGTTTTTTTTTTGTTTTTTTTCAAAACTGGTGAAGGAGCTGAGTCATAGATGTACAAAGCTACTAAACTGGGTTGCTAGTGCTGACTAACGCTGCTATGCCTTAGTTTCTTTGGGTTTTTTTTTTAGACTTTTGTGGCTCTAATACCCTTTATTCCACAGTGGATTGTCAGGAAACAGGGTTGTGAGAGGTAGAAGACATGTGGCAAAGGGCAGCGGACCGGGACCGCCAGTGGTTCACACACCTTACACTCTGCACCACCACCGTGCCCCTGCCTGAGTTTCTTATTTTGACAAGCTTTGTAAGTTCTCTTACTATTGTCTCAGAACTGCTAACATGTCCAAATTGTCTGTGGTCGCCTGGTTTAGCTGGAAAGCAAATAACTGATAGCATTATATATGTAAAGATTTCTGGAGACTTATTTAGTTAAAGACATGTATCTTTGCAATATTTGTCCACTGATTAATTGCCAGGTAAATACACAGTAATGTGAAGGTGGAATAAGAATCATCACATTTTGATATTTGATATTGTTATTCTCTAAAAAAATGAAAAGCAGAAAATAAATAAATAACAGCCTGTTGTCACAGAAATGTTTACCGACTAAAAGCCCTTATTGAATATGACCAAACTTTCTGTGATGGTAAATATTAAAGGCTTTAATTCGTTTTAAGTTTAAGTTTTTCACTAGGGAACAGCAAATTGCAAACCTCAAACTAGAACACAAGCAGTCACTAAACATGGCTTTGAAAATATCTCAATTGAGAGAACCTAATATTTGGGTTACACACTTATTGGCAGGCACTGAAACCAGTGAAACCAGTGGGGTTTGTATCATAACGGCTCCTTGAATTAGCAATTTTAAATGTTCGCTTGAATATGAAGAAACTATCTCAAAAATATATCTAGTTCCAAATAAGCAAAAGCAATGATTGTTTCAGAACCCCTGAATCCTGCCAAAAGTCTATATTTACATCAGATTTCCCATCAGTTATAAAGGTATACAGAGACAAAATCACATAAGGGAAATGACTTGCACAAAATGTTTTGACTATTCACATATTTCATTCTTAATGTAGCAAAACAGTGGAGGAAGTTACTAGTAAGCTGACACTCATGTCAACACAAACTGAAGGTGGCAATAGAGCAGAAAATAAGGTCTCAAGACTGCAGTGGAGAAATCTGTAGGAGAAGTGCAACCATTTCATGTGAAAAGAGCCTTCCAGCTGAGCAGATAGAGATCAAAGAACTGCCAGGGTTCTGGCTGAATGTTCGCTCACAACCCTAAAGCTAGCTTTTCTAATCACCTGTGCTGTCAGTGGGAGGGTCAGTATAAAAGTTATTAATCCCCAAACAAAGAAAATGGTGACATAATCATTTGTCTGCAACTGAAAATTTGTCTGTATTTAATTTTTTTTATGTTAAAAGTTTAGAGATGTGTTTACTGTATGAATGTAACTTTGCTTTTAAACCATGCAGAGTCAGTTGGAAATGTAAGAATGAAGAAGTTAGTGGTGGGGTGCGAGTTCCCAAAACTGTGAAAAAAAAAAAAGCAATATGCTTCAAAATGTTTGGAACAATCCCCTAAAGCTTGAAAATTAATCTCTGACTGCTATGGATTCAGTGGGTGGTAATAAGATTTAAGCCTTAAAGTGTTAATCCTTAAGATCCTCAAGACACTCAATGAATTGCAGTTTTGCAGCATAATGTCTGTATGCTAATTACCACCTTTGCTGGCAGAAACCATCATTGATGAATCCAAACAGGAACTCTGATGTGATCTATGAAGGCTGCAGAGAAGAAGCCAACAAACTGAAAATTGGATTACCAAGTTTTCAAGGGTGGAGCAAATATTTTCTTTATGTAAAAGTTTTTCCTTTACAAAGAAAATGTTGTCATTTGCTCATTTACAAGTCAATTTTTCAAAAACCTTTCAGGTGACCTACTACTTGGTCAAAGGTCATTGCAAAGGTTTTAAAAATATGATGGTTTATGGGATTAATCCTGAAAGTAATTACATTGGAAGCAACAGATAAAAATGTTTGACATTTTAAAGAACAGTGCTGAAAGTAGCAATAAAAATATCACTCCCACGATTTATCCAATAACAATACTTCCTTTGTAACAAAGACACATCAAGTTAAAGTAGAAGAGAACCAGTGGGTGTTGTAACATTCATAGAATCTCTTCAAAACATGCTCAGGAAAAGAAAAACAAATCTTTTAACATATATTCCTTTGTTTAGGGATTTCAAGCTATTTGTTTAGTTAAAGAACTTCTGGTAAATTATTAGCTTCTAGCTGCACTGTAGGGATTTCTGTAGATTGAGATTCACACGTCTGTTCTAAAGATCTTTTCATGACAGACAACTGTAAAAAAAAAAAGAAGAAAAAAAAAAGAATTATTCTCAAACGAATATTTTTATACATGTACATTGTTTGTCACAATTGACACCCACAATTGTCCGATGTCTGAAGAGAACCATCTTTTATACAACATATGAAAAACCAAGGCACTTTTATTTAGTAATGTATGTGATACTGTTTACCTGATTCATGGAATCACTAAGTATTTTTAACCACTGTTAGATGCAATCTGCATCTCTGTCAGCTGCTTGAAAAAATACTTTTCTGTTTAGACATCACAGATATAAACATGTGGAGCTGGCTAAAATCTACTGAGATGTAAAATAGAAAGATAAAACAGAAAATGAAGTTTTCAGTAATAAACACTACTACTTTAGGTTGTTTTGCAAAAATCTCACCATAAATATGTGGAGAGAGAAACACTTTTTGTTACTTGTTAAGTCAGGTGGAGGATCTGTAATGTTTTGGGCATATTTATTTCTGTTTTTAAGAATATATGGCATCATAAACTATTTGAAGTACCAGAGGATTTTGTGTCTAGTTGTGTCTTTCAGAGTAATGGTCCTAAACATAGGGCCAGATCAGAAGGGAACCGACTCATTGGACTCAGGCTTTTTGCAGTAATAACAGCAGGAGTGCCAATAAGTGTGGCATCAGAAATTTTGCTAAACATATATTTCCAAGTAAGTTTGGCTCAGATTCTGATTAAATATTCTGAAATTAAATTATTTTTCTGTAATTCACAAGGGAAGGCTTTTGATAACTGTTTACATGTTGCTTTCAGTGGTTGGCTTAGCACTGAGGTTCAAAAAAGTGCTAGACTATTCTTTGAATTTTAAATATAAAGAAGCAAACCATATTTGGTGTTCCTTAAGATTACTACTATCAGTGCATTACCAAAATACAACTAAGTACTTAATTCAATGTAACTGTCATAACATTACTATATAAATATCATCAATAGGATGGCTAATACAATTGATTTTTACAAGAATGCCATAGTTAACCCCTTAACTGTCGGCGAAAAAGGCAGTCTAGTCAAACAAACTAGATTTGTCCCATGGATAGGAAACTGCAAGTTAAAGGGTTAAGGAGAGTTGATTAATATTGCCTGCTCATGTTATTTCATTTTAACTTACCTGAGAGTCACACAACCATGCAATTCAATAATTCAGTTAAGCATGCTTTATAAATCAACCCTGGACAAACATTCTGACCTTCTCGGTATATGGTTTGAGAGTTTACCTGTTCAGAGGATCAACTACGATTGCTCTAGGGTGTGACATGTTTCCTTCCAACAGCGTCTTTCTGGTTTGAGAGGCTCTCTCCAGCCTGGCAACACTGATCGTCTTCCTGTAGCCATCGTTGGTCCAGTATAAATTATTTCCAATCCAGTCCACAGAAATACCCTCAACATTATCAAGTTCTGTAACAAAATCAGCACCGTAAAATATAATAGACATTTCTCAACATATATTTTTTTCCATTTCTTCTGAGATTTTTCAAAACTTACAATTAATAAAACAGATCATAAATGTCAATACTTTTTCGCTGTACATAATCATAACCTAAAAATAGCTGCAGTGTTATTTTTTGCTATACACTTAAGAAGCACTCATTTATATCCCCTTGTCATCCCATATATTACATATGTGAAATTTCTATTGCCTAAAAATGAGAAAAGATATTTGAAGTGCAGGTTTTTAAGAAGCGCAGATGGTGCAAAAGCTATTTTATGACAATAGAAATAACAGAATTGGATCTTTTAGAAAGTACAATGAACCTGACTTACAAAAGAAAAAAGAATTCAGAAGATACAAAAAAACATTGACTCACCATCTTTGAGAATTGTCTCCCTGCTACTTCCATCTATGTTTTGACGGCCAATGAGGAAACTGGTAGTGTCAGCGAAGTAAATGTGTCCCATTTCTGCATGATAGTCTATGGCTCGAGGATTGACAAGGTCTTCAATAGGCACCATGTGCTCGTCACCAGACTTGATGTTCATATCCAGGCCACGAATGACCCCAGGACGCCCCTTACCATAGAAGAGGAAGAAATCGTTTTTGGGCTCTACAAAGCAAGAAAGGACAGACCTTTTTTTACTGTTATTGTCAATTAATTGGTCTAATTCATCAGTGCTGATCCGTGCATTAAACCCACTTAACAACCACATTGTTCTTATATGTTTTGCAAGTCCAAAGCCATCTATTCACCCTAATGGAGCCAGTAATCAGTGCCAATGACTCTACTCCCCACCCTCAATCACACCCTCACTGCAAAACTGCCACGAGAATAAAAGTAATGAATTACTTTAGCAAACATTCACTTGCAACGCTTACCTTGGCTTTGAATAGTGTTTCTAATCTAAATAAGATAGTGTTTCTGTAAGAAAAACAAACAGAAGTCTGGAGCTAAGGGACTTCCTTAGTGGCATCTTTGTGTCACATGGGGAATGTGTATACTCGAAACCTTGAAGAACCTCTAGAGAGGAAAAATAAGGAATGAAGTAGGGCTTCCACTGAGAGAAGCAGACCTCTCTCCAGTCTCACCTAGTACCCAAGAGACTAGGATGCTGGAGGTGAGGACCACACATGCCTCAGTTCAATTTATCATTTTTGTAAGCGAGAGACCAACTAACCAAGAGCCAATTAAGCACTGCTAGAGTCCCAGATATCAAACTCTAACAGTGACTGCTGTACGAAAAACTACATCGTTTAACAAAAAAATCTCATTATGCTTTAGGAGATGAAGAGCAAGAGAGAGATAGTTGATGTCATCAGAACATCCACAAGAGAGGAATAAATCAAACATGTCATGCAAAAGCTCCCAAAGCTCCATTACTTGATCGAAATCTTGTAGGCGCCTAAATTGTGTCATCAATTTGATCTTCGGCTTTTATTGTCATCTACACAATGTCCAACAATTGATCAGAGCAGCCCACAAATGCAGGCAAACTTAAACCCTCATTATGGCAATAATCTATCAGGCGTCCCAACAGGTCGATAGGACAACGTCACACTCGCATAAAGCTGTTTTCGCCTGCCCTCATCTTTATAACTGTCAGCCGAAGGCTCTGCCTGCACATAGCCAGCTCTATTATGACACATGACCTTCACAGGGACAAAAAAAAAACAAAGAGTAATCTTAGGCTGAATTTTCTTATTTATACTTAAAAGGAGCTACTTGACAAAAAAAGATGTATGAAAATGTGTCCTTCTTTCAATCCATCCATCCATATCATACTACATTACTTAGTAATTAACATTATTGTACATTATCCCAAAAATGAAATTTATAGGCACGCATTTGTTTGTTATGAACCATAAAAAGCCAATACAAAAAGGCAATGAAAACTTTAATCTGAAAACAACTGCAAACAGGGATGAGACTGATGGCTTGCATCATTTTCATCAGATGCTCATATTTGGACTAAAGTTTAAAGCTACAGTCGAAGCGTGGTAGAAAATCCTTCTTATAGCCTCATGAACTGTCTGCTGTTCTTCATATCTTCCTTCAGAGAAACGTTTGCGGTGAGTCGGTGCTTTACAGAAAATTGACAAGGAACCTCCACAGACAGCAGAAAGACCAACTGAAACATAGAAAGTCACTATTTACTTTTTTTGCATTGAAATATTTAGAAACAGGCAATGTTCACAGCCTGCTGTAGGCCTCAGGCAAAAAGTACAATAATTAGATTATGAAAAGTACATAGAGACACTAGATTTCTAATTAGCAACGTCAACACAGTACTAACTGTTCTAAACATGATCACAAACATTTTTGGAAAACAGTTTAGAACATTTTCACCAATATTACTGCTTGATGACTTCGCCAAAACATGAGGAATGCATACACCAATTCTCTTCCAGTATGACTGTGCGCATCCATGGTTGGGCTGGTGACCTGGCTAGGGTAATGATGCTAACAACTGCGGTTTTCTGGCCGATCCCAGATTACCAATTTTTAAAAGGCCTGACCCGTTGGTTCCAACTTTGGCCGCTAATTTTTTTTTTGTCTGAAATGTCACTAAATATAGCAAAAAAGTCACTGAATTGGTAATAGCAGTTACTATACAAGTTTGGGGCAGTTATTAGTTTTTCGGGGGCACTTACTTTTTTCACATGTGGACCATCTCTTTTTTTCTCCTTAATAAATGGAATCCTCATTTGAAAGGAGTTTTTTAGTGTTATGATGAAAAAAATGATCAAATATTTTTTCACTGCACTGTAGTTTTTCAGAAAACAAGTTAAAAGAGTAAAAATATAGCAGATTTAATTATAAAGCACAAGGAAGTGCATAATAATGAACAAAGAAGGATCAAAGAGAAACCCTGACATCTGCTGCACTTGTCAGTCCTAATTATTGTTAACATTAAAGCATATTTCACCCTGAATTAAATAATCAACATACAGTATTTCTGCTGTTGCTGAAATCTATAAAGCTATTCATAGCATGAACGCATCTTAATGGTATATGTCAGGACCTTTAAAAGTCCCAACCTAGTTTTTGAAGCTAAAACATTGGAGTAAGTGAATTTTATCCATTATTTCAAGAGAAAACAATGTGTAATTATCCCAGGAACAGGATCTCACCAGTCCGGTCAAGCTGAGTAGGCTGAGCTCAACGAATAAGAAACAAGTGGAAGAATCTTAATTCACTAGAAGTATCTTAATGTTGCTCATAGCAGAATGAGATTTTTAAAAGGTCCAGCAAATCTTACTAATCATATGAGAAATCGGGCAAACAATTGTGTTCCAATGAAAAAATTCTACATGTTTAACAATTTAATTGCAACATAAATGCAATACACCTGTTGCCTCTGGTTTCATCATAAGAGACTAAATAAGTCTCATAAGTCTTTGTGCCTTGCCTGAAAGCCCTCAAGAAATGGCACAGATCATGTTTTTGTTACAATAACAGGCAGACTAACTCCTTAAGATATCTAGAGATAGATACAGATAGGTAATGATTGTACCATACACTTTGCTATAATTATCCCATTATTGTTTAATTGTTAGAGATCTTACACAGGGAAGCCATTTTTTAATAATATCTAAATACTCAATTATGTGTTTCTACTATATGATTTCATAAAATAGAAAGATTAAAAAAAAAAAATTTAATTATGCTTTGTGTGTATTTGGGATGATGGCACCACAATAAGCTCAACAATAGAGCTGATGAACTGAATTTATTAGACACAAAATTTGACAGCACAGACTCTAAATCATTCTCTTTTTGCAAGGTGTTTAGTATAGCATAACTGTTTATAATCCTGTTATTAATTTTCCGTCATGTTTTTTTTTTTTTTTTTACAATTTGTCCTTGTGAAGTGAGCAAGAAATATCAGCCGGAGAGTGTTTTAGGCATACTTTGTTTGAATCAAGTAAAAAAAAATAAGGTTTAAATTTTGTCACTAAATCTTACTCTGCTAAAAGTAGCCATCACACGGACACGGCCACTAACAATATTCAAATATACTGTAGCACTTAAACAAAACAGTTCATACTTTGTAGAAAGTATTTCATGAAAATATCCCTTACATCTTTACACCATCAGCAGCAGTCTGAATTGGTGGTACAAGGCAGGGTGAATTGATGCATTTATTTCATTCAGGCCAAATTTTGATTGCACACTGAGTGTCGCAGTGGAAATTGAGACTCATAAAACCAGGCAAATTTATCCAATTTTGTTGAGCTTAAGTGAATTGTAGCCTCAGTTTCCTTTCATTGGCTGACAGCAGTGGCACCCACACTGGTTTTCTATGGTTTGACATTATGGGCCTTTTAGAGATCAAATTCTAAGTAACTTGGTAGCAATGAGTGCTGATGTGAACTATTCTTTATATTATCTCAAACCACACCATCCATTTTTTTCTAACCTCTGACATGAGTAAGAAATTTTCGTCCACGTAACTGTAACGCACTGGATATTTTCTCTTTTTCAAAACATTTCCTATAAATCTAAAAGATGACTGTATGAAAATCCCAGATCACATTGGTGTTATAACAGTCATCAACAAGTAACTTGACATGGGTAGGGAGGAGTGCCAAATATAATAAAATAAATGAACATATAAAATTATTATTGAAATGTGTTACTTTTTAAAACTACAAATAAATACGTAATTTATTAAACATAGACTTAATTAATGTGTCTCAATTAAATGTATTGATTAAATTTAAATAACTAGGTATAATTATTTCATGACTTAAGAAATTATGTTCATAAATTAAAATAAACTGTCATCTTCATCCATCAAACTCAGAGGGTGGGATTAGGAATGCTTCTATATTGTAATTGGCTGCAACAAGTCAAGACAACTTCTCCCTTTAGCTTTCTTTAGCTTAGAGGTCGATATCTTTGCTGGAAAGTGCAAAAATAACATTCAAAGTTTGGTCTAAAATATCTATAAGCTCACAAGAGAGCATTAGCCAGTCGTAGCGAGTGGGTGGAGCCAACGTTGATCCCAACTGAAGTCTGTGGCAGCTTCTTCCATGCAGGACCTCAGTAAGCTCTCTTGTGAACTTATTAGAGATATTTCAGAACAAACTAGACATATAGAGTCTGGAGTATTGCTCGCCCCGAGTTTGTAATAAATAAATCACAAAAATGTGTTGAAGTGATTTTCAAACTTACAGTAAAAATATTGACCCAGAGTCAAAGCAACAAGAAGAAGTTGTCTAAACTTGCTGCTTGAAAGAGCCAATCAGATGTCAGAGTCCCTTTAGAAGCAGCCCTACTCCCACCTGCTGAGTTTGATGGAAAGGTGACGGTTTAAATGAATTCTTGCTTTGCTTCACCATGGGAAAAATAAATTATTTATTAAAACATGAAATATTTATATCTGGTTTTTAAAATAAAATTTATACATTTAATAGATATAAGAATTTATATTTTTTTAATAAATATTAAATAATCATTTCATAAGTTATTTATTTAGTATAATTTGGCACTTTTCACTCTCCATAAATTGAATATCCTTTTTCCTGTTCTGATGACTGATTTGAATTTAAGTAGTCTGTCTTTTCAATATCTAGATAATACGAATGCACTGTCCTGCTGCTATGTGACTGGCTGATTCACTATGTGCTTGACAACATTTCAAAAGATGTATATAATAGTGTCTGGTTACTGTATAATCTGACTCCACCAGCCTAAATAGCGGTCTGCCACTACAATTACACTGGACGCAATCTACTTTAGCTCATTAGATCATTGGAAACAATTTCTCTCTCTCTGACTGCCAAATGAAAGATTTTATTTCCTACATCTTGTCAGTTTTGTTAAATGGAATGATGGTGGTAGAATAGGCTTTTCATGATGGGGTCAACTGGTAGGATTGCGGTCATTACAAGTCTGTCTATTAATTTCACTAAGATTTGGATACGAGGTTTGGCTTTACAGAATAAAATTTAACAATTGTGAAAACATTAAAAACTAAAAGACAACTGACAATCATCTGAATACTCTATCGCTTAGTAAGACCTTAAAGTAATTGATGGAGAAAAAAGGTAAATGTGTACTAACTTTTACATGACGTTCCATCAAAACCAAGTCTGTAGCCAATACGGCAGCGGCAGGTTCTAGACTTGTAACTTCCACTCAGAAGACAAATCTGAGAACATCCTCCTGGCTTTCCATATGAATCCATTTCACATGCATGGCTCCTGACTGGGGAAAAATACAAAAACCAAAACTAATGTTGTATGCCACAGATGTTTTTTTTTTTTTCTAGTGTACACCTTGTGAGTCACGGATGGTAGACTGTGACACATACTTGCACATGTTTACTTATTGGAAAATGTCCTTTACCTTTTGGTTGAGCGAGTTTGTGGTAAACACGCAGGGCTCTAGAATTCCCCAGGCTGGCTAACGTCCTGCTCTCTGCTGTGATGTTGAACCTGTTCACCTGCAGCAACTCCACAGACGAACTCTCCTCTGAAGGGGCAGAGTGGAGGGCGTAGAGGTAGTCTTCAAACACAGCTAATGCATATACGTATGACACCTGAAACATAAGAAAACGCCAATTTGTCTTTTTTGAAACATAAGTCGAGCCACAAGAGGAAAGAGAAAACAACAAATCAGATTCAATATGAGTTGTATCCCAAGCATCAAGCACAGGAGAGAAGGGAAATGGAGGTGTGGTCATCTAGTACGCTTGGCAGCCTGTCCAGGGTCAAAAGCTGGTCTCCACTGGGAGCCTGCTGGCCCTGACACAACCACCCTCCATGCTACATTTAGCAGGCTGACACCTACACAAAGCAACATGGCTGGATGAGCTATGTTCACAGGAAATACACCTATGCTCACTGCCCCACACCTTTACATCAGGGGCATTGAGAAACATGCTTCAGGAAAAAAAATATAACAAATTAAACCACTCATCCATCTGTCTGTTTAGGTTCAACACGCTACCAAGCAGATCTTAAACAGCTCCTTACAAAGAAAACTTTCCATTACTGGATACTTAAAAAAAATTAACAAAAGAATTAAAGCAAATTCAAAATTAACTTTGATTTGACTTCATTAGGGAATAAAAAGGGATTTTTTTTTGCTTTCCTTTCAAAAAGTAAAGTTGGATGTTGTTTTTATGCTAAAAGTCAAGAACACAGGAAGCATGTCAGTGCAGACGAAAAGTGAAAAGTTGACAGTCAGTCACCCTGGGCATGAATGTCATTAATTTATGGAACATTTAAGGATGCATTTGAAACATTCTGTTCAGGGTCAAAATTACAGTACATGTGCAGGCATAAATATGTGTAGGCACCCACAGTAATATTTGCTTAGAAAATCCTCATATGGACTCTCTTTGATCAAATTGTGTTCGCAACTTTCAAATTGGACTAAAATCTGTGACTGCGCACTTGGCAAAGAAAAAAAGGAACTTCTTGACACTGTACCAGTTGTCAAGCATTTTGATGACACCATCATTGTTGTGAGTGTGTTTTGCTGCCTGCGGTTTTGTTGTGTTATTAAAGGTGGACAGAATAATGAAGAACAGGGAATAACTCCAGGTAAATTACTGACACTTTGGTGCTCAAACAGGTTTATAATTCCGAACCCTAGAAAGCTAGAAATCAATCTCAATGATGTGCCAAGAAAAACGGGAAAAATAACCTCCTCCAGTTGAGAATTATGTTGAGGTGTATTTTGTATAAATGACATCTAATCAAACATTCTTTTGGGATGTATATTTATATTTAAGCCTGTGTGTGTCATTCTGTAAAGGATGTGATTAGATAAAGCCCAATACTGCAGCCAGTTCTAGGTGTAAAATTATTTGAAGTTCTTGTTCTATTCTGTCAATAACCATTCTGCTACAAACAATAAAGCCTTCCAAATGGACAAAGGCCCTAAACCAGCAATGCCAAGTGAGAGTGTTTTCACTAGCAGAATAAGCCCGACTTATAAACTAAGCATCAAGTCGCACAAAACAATATTTTATCAAAAGCTCAGTCCAAAATTGGAAAAGTTGAGTAACATCCTTAAAAATATGAATGAGTTTAATATGAAATTAAGTCTAATAAAAAATGAAAGAGTAAAGAGGCAGCTTGTTAACATGAACACAAAATTCACAGTTTAGGAGAAAAAAATGAGGCTCTGTATGAAATTTGATATGCAGATCCAATGGAATTAAGATCCTCAGTCTAATGAGGGCACAAGCAAATGTGAACAAGGCAATATCATCCAAAGAACACCTGCATACATAATAAAGTGCAAAGATGTATGTTCTTTTTTTTCCTCATAAAGGCTGAATTTCTCATCCACGTTGGTGGCAATGGCCTTTTAATGAATAATCATAATTTGCAATGAAAGGGGCTTAAAAGTGTACTACAGGGGAGAGACTATTGATATGCTCATTTCGAAGACTGCTCCACATGTGATGCAGTTCTTTCTATTTAATAAAACATCAAGGTTTCAAAAGACCTTTTCTATGAAAATGAAGAGTGAATTAAAACCCCAGACACTGAATGTACCACCTGCCTCGTATCATGGTGCCCAAATGAAAAAAATACTCTAGAACTCTGTCATGTCATAATTTGACTTTCTCACGGGAAGAGAAATGCATTGCTGTGAAGAAAAGCACCTAACATTTATCTAAAATGGCTCCTTAAATGTAGAAGGAAAAAAGCTGTGCTTACAGTAAAATGTGACACTCACTTGGATGCCATGGATAATGGTGTGCCTGTTCCTGCCATGGTAATCCACAACGTCAATGTAATCCAGGTAGGCATCTGCCCAATATACAAGCTTCTTGATAATATCCAATGCGACAGCAGTGGGTTGCTCAATTTTATAATCCACTAGTCGGGTCCGGTTTGAGCCATCCATGTTGCACCGCTCAAGCTTGGCCACATTCCCATAGTCTGTGATGAACAGCATTCTAGAGAAGAACATAGAGACAAATGCCAACTCAAATTACATTCATTTTTTTATGGATACTTTGTGTTGGTTAGTGTAAGCCAACAGATGGAATAGCACCTTGCATTATATTAACTTTGAATAAATATGTTCAAATAGTTCAGTTTAGTTTTATTAGATGGGGAGAACACTGCCATTTAAAACCAGATCTGCTACCAGAAAGAAACCATGTGAAATATAAGGGACGATATTCTGGCTATCATGAGATATGATTATGAGATATGGATGATGACTAAAAGAATAAAATGCTGGTTGCAAGTGGTCGAAATGAGCTTCCTCGACATTGTGGCAGGACTTATCCTCATAAATTGGATGAGGAACTTCATCATCTGGAGACAGCTCAAAATAGAGCTGCTGCTTCTGTATAATAACTGGACACAGTTGAGCTGGTCTTTGCATCTGTTCAGAAAGTCCCAGGACTTTTTGGAGGGACTTTATATCCCATTTGGCTTGGAAATGTCTGGGAATCCCATACAGAGAACCGGAGAGTGTCGTAAGGGTATGACACAAAGCATAACGACAGCATGAGCTGTCCATTAAAAAACGTGAAATACGCTGAGAAACAGAATTTGATGTAAATAACACATTAGTGACAACACATTGGGAATCCATTGATGCCAAGGGGCTGCTTTTAGTATTTTAATTAAGTGGTGTTTAGAAAGTCTTGCTCTGAATCCTGTGTTCCAGATTTCCTATCAACACACCTTGTCACATGACTATCAGGATGTAGTGAAGAAGTTGTGTGCTTTTATAGAAGTCTCACTGGTTTTGGTTCATCACTGGAGGTGCTTTAGTGGGAGAACCCTATAAAACACCTCATCTTTCTTACCAGTCACCTATACTCAAAAGCTAGCCACACTTTAAACCTCACATTTATTTGCAAAATTGACTCTATAACTCTCTCAACTCTCTTGTTAATATTTTCATTATATTTTATAATGTCAAAATTATTACCACTAGAGTCTCCAAGAGCAACAAAGTCGCTTTTTGTTGCATTGCTACAATGACAAGGAAGCCATGGCTTTCATCTCTTTGGGTAAAGGTCCCCTGGGGTATAACTATACTTTTCAAAATTGCTCAAGTCTGCAAATTCTGCAATTATTAGGAAAGAACTGTCATTCTTTCTTGCTGCCTCTGACTGAGCTCCCACAGTTTCTTTGAATAACAAGGTACAGAGAACGACAGGAAGCTCATCTAATCTGCACAAGTTAAGTTTAAGGAGAGACAGAATGTCCTTTGAACCTTAGACCTGGCTGCAGAGAGAAACTGTCTATGTCAGCAAGAACCCTAATCCTCCAAAGAAGTGTGATTGTATGTGGCATATCAATGATTGCTTCCCAGAATTAGGAGTGGTGCTGATTTTGTCCTTCTGCATTCCACAGTTGGAAGAAGATCCACATGGATCCTGGAAATGAGCCCCCATGATAAATAAACTCTGGGTAGGTCTCATGATGAAAAATAAGACTCGTAAAGCAGAGAATGAGACAGAAAATCAAAATAAACACTACAGAAGGCAGTTTCTTTTCTCTGTCAGTGTACTTTTCAAACATTGGAAGCAGTTAATAATTCTTTTATGCTAATTAGTCAGGTTGGTTTCAAACTGAACTTCTCAAATGAATCCCAATAGACAAAATATAATGATTATGTCAGTCTGAATCTTTTGAACAATATTAATTTATACTTTTAGATGTTAGATAATTTTAAACATTTTTTATAGCTGGGCAAAAACACAAAAAACAAACAAACAAAAAAAAACTATGCAAATTTTATTTATTTATTTCAAAATACTTGAAATTTAAATTATTATTATTATTTTTTTTTTTGCTTGTCTTGCTATTCTTCTATTAATCAGCAGGACTT
This sequence comes from Poeciliopsis gracilis, assembly GCA_911649635.1. Lineage (NCBI taxonomy): Eukaryota > Metazoa > Chordata > Actinopteri > Cyprinodontiformes > Poeciliidae > Poeciliopsis > Poeciliopsis gracilis. The sequence goes on from CAJVRI010001532.1 coordinate 18,132,514, forward strand.
TGGAGAAAAGAAAAAATGGCCCAGACTAAGGTATGATGCAAATTTATGTTCAAATAACAGTTTATTTTGGTAGAGTTTGGAGACATCTTGAAATAAAAAAATGTTCAACATTCGCATTAAATGGAGAACAAACTTGCAGCTGAACATAAAGCTAAAATGTGGTTTAAGAAACTAATAAATCAGGGAGCTGAATACAAATGCACCTTTCACGTTTCAGAATTTTTTTTTCTTTTGGAAGACGCCGTGTCTGCTGCTTTACAATTATATACTGCTTTATTTTGGTCTATTACAAATACTACAACAAATAATGTTTTGGTTGTGGATTAACAAAACTTTGTAAAAGTATTAAATCAATTATATTCTGCAAGTTTGTGAGCACAAATGAAAAATTTGACTTTGGGTCTGCTTTGCTCTAAATGAAAACATTTCGAAAACAAATTTTAGAAAGGCAATAAAAGAGGACTTTTAATCATTTTGTATTATGAAGAATTTTGTGGTTAAGTGCACTATGTCATCAATTACTTGTTTTCTACCACAAAAACAAGAAAGGGCTGTCCATCAAATCCTTTTCTATGTAGCAAAGTTAAAATGCCGTATCCAATAGAAAAAGAGGCAGGGAGACATCATGAGACTCAAACAAGGATAAAAATTGGAGTGCCAAAGCAGGGCATATTCTATAAACACTGTTCTTCCTGCTGTGCCGCTATCCAACACCTCCCTCATTTCTTTTGTTTTCACTCCATTGCTCCAGGCTGACAGACCTCTCTCAGGCCCACTGCTTCAGAAACAGCTGTACCTATTTCTCACCAATTAGAGTCAGTAGGAGCGCACAGAAATGTTCTGTCTTATACAGTCAATCTAGCCCTTAACCTAAAATGTGATAAGGTATTATTGTAGAACAAAATCCCTCAACTGCTGACTTGCAGTAACAAAAGGTGGATTCACAGTTTAAACATATTCTCAAACTTGCTTCATATTTACCAGAAGCTGTAGCCTATTCCAGGAACTGAACTGCATTTAATGAGAGCAGAGATGCAGCCGACCAAATCAAAACTGGTCATGCCATTAGGAAACCAACAGCAAATTATTTTGATTAGACCTGCCGGCATAATAGCAGCCCAAGTTGATGAATAAAGCAGAGTTTTTTTACAACAAAAAATACCACAAAGTGGTAATGCAGTTCTGCTTCATCTGCTTCAACTTTCAGATTAATTATGCAGGGTGTTAACATGCAAGATTTATACTGTTTTGTCATGGCCTTAAGGGGATGGTCACGGCAGAATAAGAAAAGTAGCTTAGAGCAGAAGCAAGGTGCTCTCAAATTCAGCCGTGTTTGGATAGAAACATTTTACCACAAGCATCGGCTTAAATTAAACGCTCTGTCTTTGAATTGCAGGCCATTCCTAAAAATCCCAGACAGAAAAAAAGGTATGTTAAAATCTTACTTTGATTCCAGGTTTACGGCCAAATCTTTGCTATAGGCTCGCTTTTGCCGGCTTAGCAGAGGTAGAAATGCAAAAATTACTGAATTCTTGATAATTGGTGCACAGTTTGATAAAGCTTGTGCATGCAGTTTACTTAAATGATTTGCTTATTTTTTATCACTCTGTCTTACTTAAAGTGCTAAGAATCTTCTTTCAAAAAGTGTGAGCCTGAACACAGCCCACCACATGCTGTTATAGTGTTCACAGGGGGTATAATGTGTTTTCCTCTATCCTTACAGACAAACATCCAGTGATGGAAAGTCCAGCAGGGACATTTTTTTCTGTGGCAACATCAGTGAATACAGATGAATGTCTGGACAATTTGAGCTTTCTGAGGCGTCATCAGCTGCCTGTCAAATTAAACAGCTCAAATAAAAAAAGAGCTTATCCATAGGAGAGAAAGACAATCTTAGAATGCCTTTCTTCTTGGATAAACATATTTTTATTTGTGTGAATACTGAAAACCATTCACTCCATAGTGATCCTCTTGCTCTTTTAAATTGTTCTGTTCATGCTGCAATCTTTTTGTCATTTCAACCTTTTACAGTTCAAAACATTCAGGACATAATGATTATGGCTTCCATTATTTAGTTATTTATATTATTTTCCTAGAAAAAAAAAAAAAGCTTGGCTTGCACTGAGCAACAACAATTGGTTTAGAATCCAGGCTTTCTAAAGGATTCTAAATCACCTGAAAGTGAAAGGTGAGAGCATAAAATTCTGGTTTTACCCTCTCTTCATTGACTTCCAATTCATTTTAGAATTCATTGAAAATATATTTGTATGTTTTTAAGTTTCTGAATGGCAGTGTCCTTACTGAATGTCAAAACTTCTGTATCTGTGGGTTCCATGTCTCTCACTAACAATAGTGGATCTGATGCTTTCAACTGTGTGCAACTGTCAAAAAACAATGTCTTAAGAAATTTAAATTTTAATCAATCAATCAATCTAATTTTATTTGTATAGCGCATTTCAGCATCAAGGCATTTCAAAGTGCGTCGTGCCTTATTTAAAAAAAAAGCTCATCCACTTTTCTATTCACTAATAAAATCAATACATAAATCAGGTTAGGTTTGCAAAAATAATAAAATGGATCATTACACAAATACTACATTTTGACTGAAATGAGTTTCTTCCACCATGAGCACATGTTCATCAGTTTTTTACTTCTCATCTCTAACATTTGTCCTGCTTCAACCATTTGAATATTAGATCATTCATATATTTTAGGAGGTTATGATGTTTACCTTTGCTCTTAGGACAATATGTATTATGTTAAGATATATGTGTAATTCATATTTTCTAAAATATAAATTTTCCATAGAAATTAAAATTTTTTATGTTTCACAATTTTTACAAAATCACAGATTAAGACAGTATATATTCTAACAAGCTAATAGCAAAGGTGTTATCCCTGGATAATTGGTGAACCTAGCTAGTAATTTGGCTGAATATGAAGAGAGAGTAAGAGCTATTAGTAAGAGCTACAGCTACCGTTGACCTGAGTTACAAACACAGATACATTGAAACATGCTGCTCAATCAATTCTTCAATTTTGCTTCTTTGTAGTAACAGAGTCAATTTTCTAGAAATATATTTTCACATTTAATTTTGATATATAAAAAAGGAAATTAGTGTTGAATCTGAATTTATTTTAAAACTACAGACTCAGTGGTTTTGCACTTTTTGCCTTTGAAAGAATCCTGTTACCATGTTATCTTCTAATACTTTACTATTAAACTGAGCAGTGATTTCTGCATCACTGCAAGTTTCAGCAGTGAAGCAGGAAATTTGAACTAATAACATTCACACTGCAAATTTGCAGAAAATGCAGTCCTTCAAATCTAATGTTATTTTTGCTCTTGTATAAAAAATGCATGATAGAAAGTTATTTGGAGCTTTCAGAGAAGATATGACTTTTGTTTGCACTTTACTCACCCCATGAGAGGATCCAGAGCTATTCCTTTTGGATTCAGCAGGTCTAGTTGAAGAATTGTTACACATGTGTCCCCAGCACGATTGCAGACGAATACCTTGTCAGAGGCATGTTCAACAAAATAGAAGTTTCCTGTCAGCCAGTCAATGGCCATCTGCTCCAGATCTGCAATGAATAAATACATAACAGATGTTGTCACTGGGCAAAGAACACAAATAACTGTACATGTAAAATTCAAAATAATTTTTTTAGTTGATACTTTAGCAAGTATTAAAAAAAATCTAAGTGTCATCATACTGCAAGTTGTCTTTGATTATATAGCTGTTTACAAATTTAGCAAAGAATAAAAAGTGAATAAAGCTTCTATACTATTTCAAAGCAAATGATGAAAGAAACTATAAACCATTTCAAGTCACAAAAAGTGAGAGGAAAGGAGTATTAGGCTGTTAAAACAATCTCTAAACATTTGCAAACTCGTAGATTGTCAGTACAAACTGAAATATGCTTCAATATTTCCTTTAGACTATTTGCCATTATTTCTGAGAAGTGCATCATATCTGTGTTGCATGACTTTGACCAACTTTTGGGCCAGTAAATGGATATTTCAGTCCATATTGATTCGATACATAATAATTAGAATGAGAATCTGCTGAGTTTATCATATGAACTACTTCTCAGTTGAAGGCTCCTAAGAACAGGTCTAAACACCATCATGGAGGAATATTGTTGCAATCATGTCCTGAAGGGTTCCTAGGAAGAGAGGCCCATTTCAAGGTGTCTCATATAATGGAAAGTAAAGTTATTTTTGATACATACATTTTTATAACTGAAGGTAGCATAATTACTGGACTGTGATATAATTTGGCCTTATGTGCCTGGAAAATACATAACACCTCTGCAACCCCCTTTAAACAATGGCCACTGAAACCTGTTCTTGCATATAATACCCAACCACATAAATTGAGTTTCACCATATCATTTTGACATTGCCCTTCTTTTAATTCATTATGTAAGCACACAATATCAGAATCATGCATGGAATGGCAGCAGGGTGTTTGTTTTCTAGTGGTACACAAGACCGACTCGAAGCTTATCTGCCATGTAGAAATATAATTTTTTTGCAAAAACACTGAATGATCTGGATAGTGACGCAGAACTGTTATTTTGAATACAACTGTATTTGATAAACCCCTGTTTTGACCTTGGGGATTGTAATTTAGAGTTCTTTTGAGCTATTTTTAATAAATTCCAAGCACTCCCCTGAGAGACACCACTGTCTTTCATAGAAGTGACAGTATTCAAGGTTATGAATACTAGGTTTGATGTGTAAAACTGGCATAAAACTACTTTGAATTTTACTATGGCTACAGATAATTTTTACTTTCTGAAATTATTTTGTGTATACCTAAGCACGGATAATGTACATGCTTAGTAACTTCAGATATAACTGTCTCTGTGAAAATAAGATGAGCTACATTCATGAACACTAAATCAAATGTTGCCGATTTATGTTTCCAATGAACTATAGTGGAAAAGGAATTCAGAAGCATCAATGCTTTTGATGCCTCCAGGCAGAGTGACAGCTATAGGATAAAGGTGAATCCCAAAATTGCTGAGGCTAACCTGTCTTAAACTGCACAGATAATGAGGAGCTAGAGGTGCCTTGCAGCTAAGAGCGTAGAGAAGAGAGAGCCGGAGCAAAATAATGTTCAGCAGATGTGTGAAGAAGCATTTTTTAATAAATACCAAAGCTTAAAGACATGCAATTTTTTTCCTTTTCTTTATGTAAATGAGTTAAATCCATCACTAGAGTAGCATCAACAAAGGACCACCTAACAGTAAGAACTGAGATCTGGGAAGAAAAAAACATACGTTGTATACTCCGTTGTGTTTTTATTTCTTGTTCCCGTGTGAGTCCACGTAGATTCTTTATTGTGGTGCAGCGGAGTTGCCCAGAGGACTCTGTAGACAGTGCCCAGCATACCCTTTCCTGGCTGTGCTGGAAATCCAATGCCAGTGTTCCATTTACACTTAGGGACCTCAGGGGCTGAAAACCCGTTCCATTTAGATGGGTGATGACAATACGATTTGAGCTACCAATAAGAAGCACTGGATGGCTGTCACCAGGATCTAAAATAAATGGAGAAAAAAATAAAAGAAGGAAAATTGTTTATTTGACGAGCACAATTTTCACTCAGGAGCTCAGCATCAGGAGGCAAGCTGTTCCACTTTCTTTCAAACCATAATATTGATGCCTGGTTATGTTTCTAACATGTAGTGAACTTTGACAGGCTTAAGATTGGCATCTTAAAATCCTCATAGACCATTTATCTGCTGTGTGTGGTAGTAATGCTAACTAGACCGAGCATTTACAACAGGCTATGCTAGCTATGGCATAGCACAGACAGAGAGGTAAAGGGGAAGGAGGATGACCAGCCACACAAGATGGTGATTGACAGCGCTAAGACCCACCTCCTGCCTCTGATTGTTTTTTTTATAGCTAGTACTGGGAGAAGGCAGTTAAATTTTTATTTTTCCCAGATTACCTCTCATCCCATACTGTCATGACAAGTTTTGAATATATAGAAGATTGTTTTATATAAAAGTTACATAATGCAGCTTTAATTTCACTTATGACTACCTTGGTAATTCTTTTCTTTAGCTTATTAAAAGTGGTGAATTGGAGGCAAACTGTAGTATGTAGCTAAGCTAACTATGCTAAATGGTTGATAATCTCACAGTCTACCAACCTCTCGGAGAAAAACTGGGTTACAAATTGACACTCTTTCTTTTTTCTGTCTTCTATTTCTCTCAACCACGCAATTTTTCTTAAAACTTGACTATTTTGGCGGTATAGTAAGGTAAGGTAGCTCTTGTCTCGGACTAACTTCTGCTGAACACCGTCACCATCAAGTGCACTTAGCCGGTCTTGTGCGAAATTCGGTTCCCCTGTGAAAATCTGTTCCCCCTGTGTCGGGAGCGCGCATTACAGCCAGAGAAGCGGATGAGGCGGATATGATCATTTTCGCGTCAAAACAACTCATATAATCATGTTAACGTTGTAACATTCAGTTTAATTGATAGCTGTTGTTTAAAAAATTGTAAAATAAATAAATAAACGAGGTCTTCTGAAGCTGTTTTGTGTTATTTTAAACGCGAAGAGAATCGCTCTTTTTACAACTTTTCTCACGTAAGCCTGGCAGACGTAAAAGTCAGTCACCAAACACAGTTTTCCCAACACGTAGTGTATATATAAAGATTTTTTGAGAATTTGGACACAGTTGTTCTTTATTCCCCAAGGTTATGGGGGTAAGGAAAGGGGGGAACCATATATTTTAACTGGCTAAAATAATCCGTTCCCCCTCTATAACATGGGCATACATTAATCAACCAGAAACTCTTTAACTGTGCTTATTCCACTCATCATCAACAATGAATCCTGTGGATTTTGTGACATTTGCTTCTTAGTTGCCAAAATTATGAGAGGGGAACAGAATATTTTAGCTGTTTTAGCTGCCTGAAATAATATGTTCCCCCTCCAAAACATGGAAACAAATTTATTTACCAACAAGTCTTCACCTGTGCTTATTCCTCTTATCATCAAGAGCAAATCATGCAATTTTGAAAACATTTCATGACTATTTGCCAGAGTTACGAGGGGGAACCATATATTTTAGCCATCTGAAATAATCCGTTCCCCCTCAAAAAAACATGGGGTCAAATTAATATACCAACAAGTTTTCGACTGGCCTAGTCAATGTATTCAATGATATCCATATAAATACGGACTGTGGGAGAACCACAGTGCTGTTTCTGTTGGACCTTAGTGCAGCTATTGACACTGTCGACCATGACATATTACTGAATCTACTGGAGAGTTGGGTCGGACTCTCTGGTTCGGTGCTCTACCAGTTGAATCTTAACATAAAGAACAGGGATTTCTTTGTTTCAATTGGAAACTTGTCATCAAAGGTCAAAGGTCACACGGACCTTTTTGATGAGATGTGGGGTTCTCCAATGAGGGGTCTCCGTGCTGTGTTGAGCACGAAAACCAGATTGGAAAGAATCAATGCAGTTGTATTTAGTAATTAGTAGACAATTTCCTGAAATAAATGTTTTCAGATTCCATGTTAATGTATTCAGTTTGGGCTAAATACAGATTTTTTTTAGAGAAACATACAAATAATAGTAATCATAATAAGAATTTTCATAAACACTAAAATAATAACATTAATGTTATCCTCACAAGCTAAGATTCCTGAGTTTGCTGTGGTGTGCTAGTGTATGTATGTTGTATAATGGTTAATAAATTATTTTGATAACTGTGTTTGATATGCATCCTTACAAGACTTTGATATAAGACAGCTATGGAAAGATAGTTTAAATCCCAAGGACCCTTACCTTTGAGAAATGAAGAGAACACTTTTCTGGTAAATTAATTGGTTCCCATGTTTTGGAGGGGACACAAATTTTCGGTGGCTAAAATATATGGTTTCCCTCATCATAACTCTGGCAAATAAGGAGCAAATGCTACCAAAATCACAGGATGTATTGTTGTTGATGAGAGGAATAAATAGGGAAAAAATCTTGCTGGTAAGTGAAGTTGTTCCCATTTTATGGGGAGGGGACAGATTATTTCAGGCTGCTGAATTATCCATTCTCTCCTTTCCTTACCCCATAACCTTGGGGAATAAAGAACAACTGTGTCCAAATTCTCAAAAATCTTTATATATACACTACGTGTTGGGAAAACTGTGTTTGGTGACTGACTTTTACGTCTGCCAGGCTTACGTGAGAAAAGTTGTAAAAAGAGCGATTCTCTTCGCGTTTAAAATAACACAAAACAGCTTCAGAAGACCTCGTTTATTTATTTATTTTACAATTTTTTAAACAACAGCTATCAATTAAACTGAATGTTACAACGTTAACATGATTATATGAGTTGTTTTGACGCGAAAATGATCATATCCGCCTCATCCGCTTCTCTGGCTGTAATGCGCGCTCCCGACACAGGGGGAACAGATTTTCACAGGGGAACCGAATTTCGCACAAGACCGGAACAAACCATTCCATGAAGATACAGGGGGGTGTTCAGTTCAAATGTGGATATTTGCCTTTTGGTCTGGAAGGGGTAACATTTAATTTTTACTGCTAAAAACAAGTTTATGTCAGCAATCTGTCTTATTCTATTTCTATTTTAAAAAAATACATTTTTGTTGAAGCCTTCTGTTCGCCGTGGGCCCTTGGAATTGTCCTAACTTTTCCCCCTATATAACTACCGATGGTAGCTGTTTAACGTCTGTTTCTTTGCACCTCCGTTGTTTATTTTTTCCTGAGGACATTCCAAATGATTTAACTGGCCAATGTTTGTGCAATGGCTCTTATTGATTTTTCCATCTTTTCTGAGCTTCACAGCTGCTTGTTTTTTGCCCATAAACGGCTCTCTGGTTTTCATGTAACTGGAAATTCTGTACACACAGGCAAAACCCAACAGAGAATATGTTTAGTGCTGTTCATTGTTTAAATAATTTGAGTAAAAAAAAAGAAAAAGTAGTAAAATTCACCAGCATGTCCCACTACTTTGACCCCATGAAAGTAGGGGTCAAACACCTTAGCATTACAAGGTAATGAAATCTAGATATAAATGCATGGAACTGTAATCTAACATTTTAATTTCTTGTTTCATTTTTTTATGTTAAATCCAAAATGTTTGCCATTTACAGAAAAAAAATAAATAAAATAGTACCACTATTGCAATTACGGAATGGATGTAAAATTTCAGACACTTTGACACAGTCAGGATCATTGCTTAAATTTTTTTAAGTTACTTGAATTAGGATGTTTTGTTTAGAGATTTTTTTTTTTCAAAAAAGTTTCAGTGTTTCTTTATAGACCTATAAAAAAATTGGTAGTTGATAACACAACAGCATTTTGATTTAATCCTTCAGCAATCAATGAGCTAATTTCTAGAACATCATTTGTTGGTTCATGAGGATGAGTAACTAATTGGGCCTTGTCATTCTGTCATGGTGTGATAACACTGAAATTCACGCCAAAAAAGCACAAAGACAAAAGAACACTTCAAGCAAATCACAGAAAAGGTTACTGAAAAGTATATGTCAAAGGATGGATATAAAAAAATCTCTGAGGTGCTCAATATCTCCTAATCCATCGTGAGCAAATAGAAGGTATATGTCACATGTGTAAATCTGTCTGCATCAGGTTGTATACTGAGTGACCGTGCAAGAAGGGCGTATGACTACAATGAAGACGTCACAAGCTTCAGTAGCTGAGATTGGAGAGGCTCAGCACACAACCACTGTTGTCTGGATTCTTTGCCAGTCAAAGCTTTATGAGACAGTAGCAATGAGAAAGCCAGGGTTGAAGAAAACTCATATTCACGTTTCACTGTAGTTTGCCAAAAGGCATGCGTGAGACTTCATGGTCAAGTGGAAGAAAATTTATTGGTGGTTTTGACCATCAGACTAGACAGTGTATGTTTGGTGGGCACTAAACACTGCAAATAACCACAAATTCACAGACTCCATTGTGAAAAATGGCAAAAGGAAGATCATGCTGCGGATCATGTTGCCTCTCTGCAGGTTTGTAAAGGTACAATGTAAAATAATTGCAGCAAACTGTAGGAAAATCCTGGAGAATAATTGGTTCCATCTGCAAGAGAACTGCAGCTCCGGGGAACATTTATTTTCTACCAAGACAATCACCAGAAGCATCCAGCTTAAGCTACACAGAAGTGATTTGAAAACAACAAGGTGTATGTCCTGGAGTGGACCAGCTTAAGCCCAGTCATCAATCCCACAGAGAATTTGTTGCTGGAGTTGAAAAGAGCAGTTCATAGCTGATTGCAGTCACATATTTTATCTTGCATATTTTTATTTGTCATTATTTTGAAGAAATTTGTTTTCACTTTGACATAAGGTTTCTTTTTTTGTAAATGTTTGTCAAAAAGAAAGCTTGTTGATCATGATTGTTTTGTAAAAGCAATAAAAATGATTAAACATGGAAAGGGGCACAGACTTTCTATATATATGACTCTATTCATATATCCATGAACTCCACACTCACAAATAAGCAGTGTTAAAGCTCCTACAACAATCTCAAAATATTGCCAAATCCTTCCATACTGTTTTAGAAATTAGACTTTTTTGAGTATGAACAAAGGATGTCTGTGCATTTGGCTGTTCATGATCACTTCAGCACACAGCATATAATTGCAGTAATTTATTATCAGACTATATGAACAATTTAGACTCAGTCGGTATAGCCATTCATTCATTTTTCATTTTTTACCGTAGAGAACTGCTTGCTGATTAATTCAGCTCCTGCATTTATGATTTACTTTCCAACATGGACTGCTGGATGTCCATCATTTGAAAACCAGCATGTGTTTTTTGTGCAAAAAATTACAGATGCTTGTTAAAAAAAAAAAAAAGACCAGATTTGTAAGCAAAACAATAAACAAATATTGCCATGTAAAAAGCCAAAATATTTTCAGTCCTGCAAAGTAAATTTGATATTTAGTCAACCACTTATCCCGCAGAAAAATTGCTAGCCAAATCCCAAAAATTTGGCTAGCTATAATCTAAACAAATAAAACTCTGAAACCACAAGTAACAACTGAGGTGGGAATGGGTGGACTTTTTTCCAACCCCGATCATCCAGCAATAGACCATAGTAGTAAAACGGAAATAAGCTGCTTTTATGGGTTTAATTGACCGTGCACATTCTCTGACATCAGGTTCGCCCTTTTAAAAAGGACCCTATTTATCCCAATCTCCCACACAAGTTCAAGTCAAGGGCTGCTCTCCTAATGCACGCAATAAATCAGAATGTCGGGTCACATAACTACTAGTGCATGACTCAGAAGGGGTACTCAGACGTTTTGATGGAGATCTGTTTATATCCACCATTAGGTGTGCATTGTTGTAGAGTTTTTATTCTGTCAAAAAATAAACAAATTATGAACTATTAAAACTAGTAAACGGCTGTAATGTTGTGACATTCCATACTGCCTTATACCAGTGAATATTGTGAATTGTACAGTACGTTGCAAAAGAGATTTGCATTCTTTGAATGCTTTCACATTTTTCTACGTTACAGTAATGAACTTCAACATACTTATTGTGGTTTTATATGAGATGCCAACACAAAGTAGTGCTGAATTATGAAGGAGGTTGAAAATGACATATGGTTTTTAATATTTTTCATAAGTAAGCATTTGAAAAGATGGTGTGCATCTGAAGAACCACCTTTCACTTCAATTCTGGCTGAGAGTTGTAGCTGCAATACTTTTGGGCATGTTGCCGCAATTTTTGCATATCTAAAGACCAGATTTTTTTCGTATTTCCTGCAAAGTAGCTCACTCAAGTTGCATGGAAAACATATCTATGTAAACATCAATTTGCAAGTCTTGTTGTAGGTTCCCATTTAGGCTTAAGTCTCATATTTGAGAAGGTCATTCATTCTGGCAGTACGCTTACAGTTGTCTTTGTTTTGAAAGATACATTTCTGTCCCATCTCAAGTCTTTTGTTTTGCAGCCGCTAACAGTTTTTTTTGTTTCAAGATTCCACAGTTTCAAACTTCATTGTATTCCTCTCATCAAAACAGCTACATGCACTCCCTAGCATGATGCTGCCACAACAATATTTCACAGTTTGGATGTTGCACTCAAGCTGACTTCCTTTTGGTTTTCTCTTACATGGAGTTTTAGAGTTTTGCATGTTGTTTCAACCAATCAGAGCAGCTTCTTTAACATGTTGTTCCACACAATGACCTATGGAAAACTAACATTTTTGAAGTGAAAGACAAGTAGCTATGAAATACTAAGCTGTGGATTTTTTTGCAGCCTCACCAGCCTTTTCAGCACTACCCCAGCTTAAGGGTTTTATGTCCTAAATCAGCTTTAAACCTTGGTAGGGCTTTGTATATAATCCTTCTGGTGTGTTCCTTAAACTTAATTATTTCTTCAGTAATATTTATTAAATGTTTTTGGCCTGAACTGAAGAAATAATTTTCAGTACACCAAGATCAATTACACACAGGTGAACTCTATTAACTAATTGGGTAACATATGACTCCAATTGGATGACTTTTAATTCCCTTAAATCAGGGGTGTTAAACTCCAGTCCTTAAGGCTTGTGTCCCGCAACTTTTATATGTGCCTCTGTTGCACCACACCTGAATAGAATAACTAGGTCATTACCAAGGCTCTAGAGAACTTTTCTACATAAGAAGGAGGTAATTAAGCCATTTCATTCCAGTGTTTTGTACCTGTGGCACATCTAAAAACTGTAGGATTTTGGCCCTGGAGGACTGGAGTTTTACATCTGTGCCTTATAGATTATCCAAGTAAGGGATTGAATAAATTGGCACACCACACATTTCAGAATTTTATTTGTATAAAACAAACAACAACTTTAAATTCTGAGATAATTATTTATTGAAAATAGATTGAAATTTGTGTTTGTAATGCAATGAAATAGCTTGTGGCATGGCTTATTTTGACATCATGCTGCTGCTGTACACAAAACTGAAAATCCAATGTGTTACTTTGATGGGTTTAATGCCTTCAGCACAAAGAAATCAGATGGGGATGGTGAAGATAGAAAAATATTGACAAAAGTTTCTACAAGCTTTTTTTTCCCCAAGTTATTTTGCTGAAATTAAATTGGCTGAGTGCAGCCAAGCTGATGTTTTTCAGGGATCTGTTTGAGCCTTGACAAGAGGCTTGCCAATAAATATATTTAGTGTCTATTGAAAAAGGGTTTACAACCTGAAACAGAATGAATCTTAGATTTACAACACCTTCAAAAATATCAGATTTATGCGAGAGAAAAAAAATTCCTAACAACCTCAATGTTAGTCTGAATCTAATGGGTGGATCAAGATTAAATTACTGAAAGAAGAATGTGTTATGGAGTTTTAACTTCAGCTGTACTTTCAGCACACAAATGTGGTTTTCATACCCTGCTGCCCCTCAATTTTGGCCTCTCACAGCTCTATCACAGATATATATTCATGAGCTTTTGCAGCAAATGGTAACCCTGTAGTTACGCTCCCATCACTATCACTCTCTGCTAAATTAATATTAATGCATGCGAGCATTGGGTTCAGTTAAGTTTATGGGTAATCATATTCAGTTTATTCCTCATAGGACACAAGTCACTGTGATTAAAAGCCATAACAGTCATGTTAAGCCCAACAAGGTGTTTCTGGCCTCCAGCTATTTCCAACCTATGTGTGGACCTTAACAATGAAAAGAAAAAAAAAAAAGAAAGCTGGATGCAAGATGTAAAACTGTACTACCAAATTAGTTAAGCTGATTAACTTGCAGGTGACAGATTACCTGAACACAGCAACCTTCTTCAGTACCTAATTTCAACAATTAGCAGGTTGCTTTACTTGTGGGGACACATTCACTGCTGAGCCGCCAACAGCTATTAGCATAAATCAGTTATTGTCTCCAAACAAATAATGCAGATGGCACCCTCTTAAAACTCTTGTGCTCATTAATTTTATCATTACACCAGCCTCAATAGATCTACTCGTTCCTGTGCGGATGATGGATGTGGTCAATGCTAAACCACATTCATCTTGCCCCGCCGTTTCTCCTACAGATCGAAGCCTTGATAAGCTGGAATTCCAGCCTGTTTATTAATAGAAGTGAAACATATGTGCTATGCAGATTACATTGTCTCATGTATGCAAGTGTGCTGCTCACCTTGTTTGGCTCTGCAAGATATCCTGTCAGGCTGCAGGATGTATCCTTCTGTGCAGCTGCATCTGTATGACCCGTAGGTGTTTGTGCAGGTTTGGCTGCATGCACCATACATGGCACATTCATCATGATCTTATGGAAAAAAGGGAAGAGAGTCATTTGTAACAAATTAGGTGTTCTCAAACATGACCCAAATACATAAAGTAATGCTAATGTGGCTTCAGTCTGACACCTCAGGTATAATTACTTCTGTTACCAATAAGCCATCTTTGGAGTCGTAATAGCCATTGAACTACTCTTTAGCACATCTTTTCCAACTGGATCAAATTCAGGAAGTACAGCTACTTTGATGCACTTCCTCCACCAGCTTAATCATGCCACTATAATTTAGATCTTCAGCATGAGTTATGTGCAAAGTTGCCTCTTCGTGTAGCCTTTGACATATGTGAAGATCATTTAAAGAGAGAGAAAGAAATGAATAGACAAATTGTATGCTGTATAAATAATATGAGCATGAATGTGCTTTGGTTTGGAAACGCTGTGTGCAAGAGGTTCTCCCTGCAGACAGTTGGCTCTCACATACTTTGCAACTCCTACTTATTCATATGAAAGAAATCTGGAGAGAGAAAGGGGAAGGAATGTTGTTAGCAGATTGGATTTGGGGTGTGGTTGGGTTCTGGGTTCCATGGGCCTATCGGACCCATCTAAATGGTATAAAAGGCCCTACATAGATTCTTACCTCTGCAGCTCGTTCCATCCTCACCAACCTCAAAGCCGTCAGCACAGAAACAGAAGGTGCCGTTTCTTGTCATGACACAGCCATAGCGGCACCGGAGCTCATGGCAGGCTGACAGAAGCTCTACAATTGAAAAAACAGAGTTTGGAAAATTACTTTTCTACTTTACAAAAATATGCCTGGTTTCCCTCTTTCGCCGCTAAATACTTCAGTCTCATTTAGCAATGAAAAAAAAAAGCCAAGCTCACCATCATAAGTTCATTTATTTAAAAAAGAGTAAGTAAAAGATAAATCGTTTTTATTTCTGTTCATTTTGAAGATTATGGCCTACAGCTAATAAAACCAAAAATCTGGTTATTTAAACAAAATTACATCAGACAAAAAAGTTTTTTATTTTTTTTTATACAGGGTCATTGGTACCAACACGTTTCCTGCTCACAGACAGAAACTGACACAATATGCAAAGAGAGTAAGACATAAAATAGAAAGAATCTGGTTGCTGTATTCAATCATGTTGGAAAAATGAGAAGAGGGCAAAGGTGGGGTAGAAAAGGGCCAGAAGCAATGACAATAACCTCTGCAAGAAGAAAATTGTGAAGCAAAACCCATTTAAATGTTTTGGGCTAAATCAGAAGCTGTGGCCTTAACCTGGATTTAGTGCTTAATTAGCCACTACACAGATATATGTGGGACATGATCTGCAACTAGTTTAACTGTTACATTTCTTATGTTCAACCACTCTTAAACCAGTGATAGTCTGATTTGTCAAAATGCTTCCGTAACTACATACAAATGAAATTGCAGAGTATTAATATTTTTCATGCAAATGTCAAGTACGGAATCAATACAGTTAGAAAATGCAGAACTACAGAAAGAAATGTCATCCCCATTAAATGTTCAACAGTACCGTCAGTGGAAAAAAGTTGCAATAATCCCAAAGTGCAGGCTTTATAACTGATATTAATATGTCAGTCAGCTGTCTAGGCCATCTAAGCAGCACAATTAAAACGCTTTTACCAGCATTGCATTGTCAAATCTTCATCTGACAGCTTGAATGACAGAGTAAGGCTCCATTGCCAGCATTTCATTTTAGGTGTATTTTAAGAATACTGTAATTTGCTCTGCAAACACAAGAACATCTAATTGTGGAATGAAGAATATGTCGCAGAACAAATCAATAAGTGGAACAAAAGAGCAAATTAGTCTCAAAACAATGCTTTAACAACACAAAGACGGCTGAACTTTCATTAATGTCATCATCCAGCTCAGTGGAGACAGCTGCATATCAATTTTTCCGTGATCTTTCCGGTTGCTCTATCTAAAGAAATTAATGAAATGTCACAGCGGTAGATCAAAGTATTTTATGACAGGGTGCAGTTACACTCAAAGTGATACAAGAAAAAGGCAATCATAAGCTTAGTCATTATTATACAGTGGATATTTTTTTCCTTTTAATTTTATTCTTAGTCATTAATTGTCACTATTTTCATTATAAGCTACAATATGTCTTGACTAACTACTACATGAAGATGAATGATGTGTTGTTTGGAGTAAGCCTATTAATTCTCAGCAAGTACATATGGAAACCAATTTGAATCTTGCAAATATTAAAACCAGTTTAATAATCTCTAATGAAATGGTGGCCTGTCAACAGTGCAACTGATGGCAGCCTAGAAACTCATTCAATTATTTAGCTATATAGTTAATTTGCAAGAAAACATAAGAATACTGTGAGCAGATGAATAATCAAGTGAACACTGCAGCACCTTTGCAATTACGAGCATCCCAAGGTAAAGATGCATATGAAAACATTGAAATTATCGGTTGCTATGGAGACTGTTCTCTCCAAGTGGGTTTTAGAGATTTGTCTACCTCATTTAAATACTTGGTGTGCATGGTAGTTGGTTCAGTTCAAGTTACGGCTTTAACATTGATGACATCTTAAAACAGGATGAGACTTGAAGAAATGTTGAAAGTATTGTGAGAAAAAAAATGAAAAATTGTTCCTATTCACCAATAGAGTAAAAGTTTTATATATAAACTATGTTTCAAGGAATAGTTCATAACTGCAGAATAATCCCATCCAGGTTTGAGTAGTTCAGAGTCTGCAAACTTTTCAATAGAAAGATGTTTTGACCTTGATGTTATTTATTTTTTCTCAGGTCCCAAAAACCATACAATTGCTTTTATGGTAGAATGAATAATGGTGTTATTTTAAACAAAGACATAAAGTTTTAGAAAAATATAATTTAACATATTCTTGAATATAAAATATATGCGGAAAAGAAGCACAGAGTTTATGAACTAATGACAAAAATATTCCTTTACTCTATATTCCTGTAGAGTAATCTTGTTTTATAATTGATAAAAACACAACCAAACATGATACATTTGCTAACATATTTAGTTTGCTTATTATCGTTACATTGAAAAACAATTCTTCATCTTTATCATGTTGACTAAAGTTGTTAGAGTCTTTGTGGGGGTCAAGAAAACATCTTTGGACTTGTCCATGTGGTTTGTATATCTGTCAAATTCTAATGTGTTCTAATTGCCTCCAATTAATAATAATAAAAAAAAAAAAAACTATATTGGGGGGGGTTGTTAGTTTTATTAAGTATGAAACTAACAAACCAAAACACTGTTCAGTATGGAACAATTAAGTTTAGGTTGGATCAGTCAATGTATTTTAAAATGTTAAAGTTCAGTTCAGACACATAGGAATTATGAAAATGGCCAGTATTTTTGTGACAACCGGAAACTCTTAATAGAATCCCAACTTTAGTGTTGTTCGTCACTAATAGTCATTTACTATCAGTGATGTCTTGTATTTTTTGAAGTCAGTAAAATCCAAAATTCTGCCACAAAAATAACAAATAGTACAAGCTTCTTCAATCATGTTGTGGGACATCCTCTTTAGTAAAAATGTACACAAATTAAAGGTCTGATTTTTTTTCACTTTACTGAGTGTGAGATTGTGCTACCGCGATAAACAAAGTCTTTCTTCTCCACATAGCCGAATGAATGTGGAGGTAACTGTTGTGAAACAATATCAGTCTCAGAGTGAACTGCTTTTAAGATGCCTTGGAAGGAACAGCAGGGAGGAAAGCTCTGAGTACTTTGTCTGCTGTGCTGTCAGAGAGGTTTTGATGGACAAAGAGTTGTATGTGAAATGACAGAGCTTTCATTTCTGGTACAAATGTGTCTTCTGTATGACAGAGAGTAAGAAAACACAGAAAAAGTAAAATGTAAATGCCCAGTAACCTTTCAACTACAATGGCTGGAGAGGCTGCTTTGACATTTATGTATTAATATGTCTCCTCTGTTCCTGTGGTGAAAAGATGTTTTCAGTCAAAAATACCTGAAGCTTGATGCACTTGAAAGAGAATGTTGAGAAAAATATTCCTAAACGATATGCTACTGGTGCTTTGCACATACAGGATATGCTGCATTAATCATGTCATGGCTCTTCTAAATAAATAAGTACCTTCAAAGAGCACAACCATCCAATGAAAAACTTGTGTTTTGAAGGAATTTGTTTTAAAACGATGATTCAAATTTAACACAATCTTTAGTTTTGTGTAAAGACAATTCCTGATTAAAGCAACAGAAAAATCCACTTTTCAAGGAGAAATTGTTTAACCTATTGAAATATATTTATATTAAATTCCTCATCAAGCCACATGAATATTTTGTCAGTGCAAATAAGAGTACCCCAGTTTTCTTTTCCTCTTTTGTAGATATTAAAGCACCACTATTTGAACTGTTTATTCACATGAATAATGGAAGATTTTGAGTCACAGCTCTGCATGTTGCCTCAATTGAACATAAGTAAAAATAGAAACACGTTTACAGCTATGGTATTCCTGCTGTGCTATCAGTAGCGTGCAAACAAGCCTTCAAACAGTTTTCAAAAGGTCTTAGATTTATTAGTTGTTAAGTACCGGTTCATGTTTTAAACACTAATGGTTATGGTTGTGGAGTCTGGGGCTTAATTTTTTTTCAGAACGATAAAAGTGTATTCTGCTTCAAATTGAACTAAAAATAAATATTTTGACTTGGTGAATAGACAACATAGTTAAACTCCATCTTCTTCAACTGCAGCCAACTATGCATAGAAAATGGATAATCACAAGGATGACCTTTCAGCAGACTTCTTTTCTGTCAATTTTTAGAAGGACACACACAAAAAACTACCCTGAGAAAACTGGAGTATTTTTTAAAAAACATTTATGGTCAATCCCCCCCTAAATGCCTTAGAATAATGTCTATATTATCTATCCCTGGTTGATAGTGGTTCATTGTGAGCCCATCCTGGGCTTGCACATTCACATTTCTCAGATCTCAGACTAACTTGTTATAAATGCTTTTCAACTCTAAAAGGAACTTGGAAATCCTGTAGAACAAACTCCCACCCAGGGTTACAGAGCAGACCCATTTCACTAATGTGGCCACAGTGGAATGAACATCCATCTCAATAATAAAAGTATGTGACTGGTAATAATACTTTGTAAAAGCAGGTAATTTGTTTTGAAGTTTTCAGTGCTTGACAGGTGGGTCAAAGGCTGACGCTTTATCCACTTGTACCGGTTTACCTTTTGTCAAAGTTGTGTGTGGACCCTGAGTGACCTTTGCATTGCTATTCATCGTGAGGTATAGAGCAGCAAGCATACTTCCCTGTTGTGAAGCAGTAATCAAATGTCTACATGCTGAGCTAAAGATATTCAAAGCTAATCCTTGTATCTTCTCAGAGATGCCAGATGATGAGCTTTTCCTCTTGGCAAACAGAGCTGAGGGGATTGTATGTCTGGAACTGAGCCAGCTTTTCACATATCTAAGCTACCTCTGCATGCAAGAGTCAGTTGTAAAGTGCTTGTTGTATCCCTGCCGCTGTAATCTAGAAACAAACAATATGTGTGAGACAGTAAGCATTAAGTTCGAAAACTTTTTCTTTTTCGAAAGGTCACATCCTTCAAAGGAGATATCAATGAAGATATTTCATTGATAAATCTTCATTGACCACATCATTGGTAAAAGATCTAATAGTAGACCATTTATTTTATGGTCTACTATAAAATTAATGTAGAGGAAACGTTTGTTCTTTATACTTTAATTTAATCAGTGACTTATGACTTTCTATTTACTTCAAGAATGCAAATAATGTGATAAAGGCCAATTTCTCTTCAAAATGGGAGAATAAGAAAACATACAAGTTAGAAAATGACTTCAAGAAAACAACTGCATTTTTATACCAGGCATTATCTGTTATGCAATAATCCAACAGTTCTTAAACAACTAGAACTGTAAAAAATAAGGTTGTATGAGATTTTGCACTTCATAGTCTTATTGCCTTTAAGTGTATTAAGTAGAATGGTTAGAAAGTTAAAGAAAATCTTTGCATACATGTTTTTAGGAGTCCCCATGGAAGGACCTACAAGGTTCAAACTTCAAAGATAATAATTGTAATTAAGAAATGACAAAAGGTGCAATATGTGGCAAGTAATAAGTGTAATATTAAAATGAAGGTTTGTAAGGTAACATACTTTAGAATATGCTTAGAATGATTTGAATCTAAAAACAATACGATATATGTTAAAATTCACCCAAAATACTATATAAAAGTAAACATAAACGAACAAAAACTCAGATTACAAATAGTCTGAGTTTTGATTCTATAAAAGTCAGGCTCCACATTGTAAGTGTAATAGATTTTACTGTTCATTCCTTAAAATGAACTCTTGCAAAATCACATTCAAAATCAATCTAGATTTAGTGTATTCTGTATCCACTGATAATCTATAGCCAGCAAAATTAGTGAAATTAGTGAAATGACTATCAATATTTTGTCATGTTTCTACTATGTGTTAAAACTGCCTGCCACAGCAACATAAAACAACACATTTCTCCTCAACTGACTAAATGGTGTTAAGAAGTCATGTTTATGTGACATTTCTGTCAGTTTAGCTTTTGTTATTTATGAAAAGAAGGGCCTCTCCAGGTGGTGGTATGACAACAAATATTCTTTTAAAAACATTATTCAGGAAGTTTTACTCCTGTGATGGCTTGGGGATGCTGCTTGGGGTGCTGCGATGGAGTAGTGCCAGTCAGATGTTTGTAAATGCCAATGTACCAACTTGTGTTGCTGTGCTTCAAAACATTATGTAAAATGTATGTGAAGGTTAACAGACTTCGTAAACAGCATCATTCACACTTTGACCAATCCTGTTCAAAGCTCAGTGAGATTATTCTGTAGTTTGTGGAATCACTGGTGCCATAGTTTATATAGCAGTGGATGATTATTTTATTTTTATTGTTCTTGTTTTTGGCCCTGCGACAGACTGGCGACCTGTCCAGGATTTACACCGCCCTTTCACCCAAAACGTTAGCTGGAGATAGGCACCAGCAGCCCTCCCGACCCCACTCGGGGACAAAGATGTTAGAAAATGGATGGATGGATGTTCTTGTTTTATCTGTTTCTTGTTTTTTTTCTCTCTTTTTTTTATGGACCACAATTGTGTCTAAATAAATAGGACTGATTGATTGATTGATTACTTTTCTGATTTATTTCTATCATCTGCTATAAACATAGATTTTTGTACCTTAACCAAGCCTTTTGTAACAAATTATTCACAATATCTAGAAAGAAAAGAATGTAGTGTACGGAAGGCTCTGTCATTCCCTGCTCTCTTTACAATATTGTGTCTTTCTTAGTAATGGATGTTAATACAAGCTACTAATGCCTCTGCAATATCTTTCTACACATCTGCCACTGTGACCTATGATCTCCAGCTGTTACGACCCATCTATGGGTGGTCAGATCATCACATGAAGGATCCATTCTCTTCAGATCCCAAACAGCCAACACACACAAAGTTGAACATTTTATGTTATTTATTTTAAAAAGATGTATTTTTGATTGAGATGTTACAACAAGCATATGACTTCAGAGTGAGCTATAATGCCAAAAACAACAAACAAAAGGAAACTATCTGAATATTAACTAACTAATTAAAAGTAAATAAACTAAATTTCCCTAATTAAGAAAAACATGAGAAAACAGCAGCTCACTCCTACAACTCCAAGAACTTTTACAAGATGTTAACAGACAGTGTGGCTGGTAGAGATAAGCTGAGGTTGGATGGCAGAAAATCTGCATCCGCCTCCAGGAGGGAACCAATCAGAGACAGGCACCTGCACACTCAAATTTGCATAATTAAGTTGACCATGCCAGTGGTAACACCAGCAAAGGAACATTATAATTATTTTTTATTTAAATAATAAAAATAATTGCATGCTGAACTTACAGCCAGAGTTACAGAGGACACCAATATGCACAATATCCCACCATAAATTTATGTCCATAAGCCCGAATGAATTGTAGTAATTTTGCATAAACAGAGAACAGAGTTTAAGCTCTCGGTCTCCAAAGTCAACAAACACAAGTCAACCACAGGACTTACAAAATCTTCTATTCTTCCAAGACCAGAAATCTTCCTCTCTAGACATACATTTGAGATTTTGTACATTAATTTTACAATGACCCACACCAGTGGAGAATGTACAGCTCAATTCTGTTAAAAGTAAGTTGCAGAACTATTGAAGTTTCGTTACCTAAATATAGATTTTAGTTTAGATTATAGCTTAAAAGCAAGGACATCATGGCAGCATAGATCACTCACACAGCATAATACTCTCAGATCTTCAACATTCAGCCACACAGATGGCAGAATATAAATTCAGGGAGCTGCTTTGTTCCTTTGCCAGTAATAACAAGAAGTCTCACCATGAACAAGAAAACAGTGCTCCAAGGCTAACAGTCAGATTGCCCCATCTGGCCTAGTTCTAGCTTCCCTTTAGGGATGGCCATGGCCTTTGTCTTTGAATAGTCTTACTCCACAGTCTAGCTTCCCTCCACATTCAAGGACTATATTTGATGTGAGACCAAATTCAAATGCAAGCCAAACACAGAAGGTACACCAAATGCCAGTTCAAATAATCTTTGTTAATTTTTTAAGCATAAGTGAAGAGTTGAACCAATTTCCAGGTCTGTAGCTGGAGTTGATATTATACTGGGTGGCATGATTGACAGGTCTCATTCCACAGCAGTGAAAATGGGGCAAATAATCTCTTGAGTTTGAACTTTTAGAAAGTCTGCACAGAGAATAAAGTGTCTGCGCGATTGCAGTGACACAATTTATTGACAGGCATTTAGAAAGTTATCTAAAAAGCTTGAGGATGTCAGCTTGACACGATGCTTTCCATACAAATAGCAGTACAAACCCTAAACTTGAGAAATATAGATATTCATATAAAAAATGTAAGTCTCGAGCTCAAACTGGAAGGCAAACATGACAGTAAATGTTGGTAATCCTCCACAGTCCAATTTGATAAGAGATTTAAAACCTGGTGCACAGCCAGGCTTCTGACATGCCCTGAAAAATTGGAAGCAACGTCATGGGTGTGGGTGTCAGAATCTGCCAGCAAACAATGAAATTTTAATTCTACCCACTCCGGAGGAAGAAAATCCCCTGTAATGGGATTTGATGACACAAGATTGTTTCCTCATATTAGAAAGAGTAATGATATGAGTGACAATATCTTGCCAGACTGTGCAAGAACAAAGTAAGAGGCATGAAATATTGATTGCCAGTGTCTGCTCTTGTTGATATAGAGTGTTGTTGGGTCTGTGTCAAAGTCGATCACAAGCAGTGACACCATAAGGCCTGAAAAGACTCAAACAGCAAAACATTGTCTGATACGGAGTTAAAAAAAGGGGTGAGATTGCAACAAGATATACTTTGATAAATTGTGCCAAAACACAAAACAAATCAACAGATTCGTCTGTAAGAAAAATGGAAACAGTAAACACACCACTATAGAGAATTGCTACCTCATATTCTTTGGTAAAGTGGCTGCAGCATGGTGACGTAATACAATAAAGAAGCAGTGTGGCACAGTGGAGGAGAAAACAATCACTTTGACCACTTACAGCAAATGTTCCATCCATTACAGGAGCAAAAATTTAATAAATATGCTAATATGTTACAGTACAAGGCTGGCTGACCACTTTTAACCTACTGCAAGACGAAGAAAATCTCAGCATTTATTTTAAGCTGTATTCATGGCCAGTCATTTTACAACAGGAGCATCACTTATCACCAGCCCCTTCAAGCAGGAGAAAACTGTTTGTTTGGATTGCTATAATGAAAAGTTAATCAAGTGAGATAATTGACTTGTTCGGAAACAAGGGGGTGGGAATGGTGTATCTTCTTCTATCAGCTGCTTCTTTTTGAGGTCTGCATGGCAGATCCTTTCCTCAAATCTCACCTTATCCTCAGCATCTTTATTTTTCACACCAACCCCTTGCATGTCCTCCTTTTACTGCATCCACGAATCTTCTTTGTCATTTTTTCATCTCTCCTATCAGCTCCATTCTCAAAATCTGTTATCCAATATGTCCTATCTCTTCTCTACAGATGAAAAAAACATCTCAGGGTCGCCTCTTCAACTTAGTCTAAATGGGACAAAACAGGAGGGATGATGGATAGTTGACCTTATTTATTTTTCATGAGCCAAGTGCAAAAAAACAAGTATGAATATTTATGAATTATTTTGTAAACAGAATGTTAACTAAGAAAAATTATGGTAAATATTGATAAAAAGAAATAAAGTATGGCTCTATGATAATTAACAAGGAGCAAGTAATGTTGATGTAAAATGTATTTGTATAGCAAATTCAAAAACAGTCGACCAAAGTGCTTCACATTTTATTCCAGCCATCACAACATAGCAAACAAAATAAAAATAAAAAACAAAAACACAATTAATTAAAAGTATCAGGAGAACATGCAACTCATGCAATTAGTGAAAGCCAGTGAAAACAGAATTGTTTTTAACAGAGATTTTAAAATGAGAAGCAAAAAATCTGTCTAATGTTGGAAGGCAGATTGTCCCACACTTCAGGAGCCACAGATAATAAATCTTGATCTCGTCTGATCTTCATCCTAGTTTTCAGGACAAGCAAAAGCAGCTGATCAGATGATCAGAGTACCAAGGAAGGAACATTAGGTTGTAGTTCAGAGAGATAAAGGGGTGCAATTCCATTTAGGTCTCTAAGTCAACAAGATTATTTTAAAATATATTCAGTTAAACATGGGGAGCTTGTCAAAGGGGGATAAAACAAGTGAACTGTTTTCAAACCCATGGATTGTTAAGAACCGAGCCTCAGCATCCTGAACAAGCTGCAGACAAGAAAGGGAGACCTGACTGACCCCAACATAAAGTGCATAACAATGATCAAGTCAGGTTGTAATAAAGGTATTTTCCCAAGGTCAGGTCTGGTTACAGCAGGCTTAGGTCTAGCTCTCTGCTAGACCTAAGCCTATATATATATATATATATATATATATATATATATATATATATATATATATATATATATATATTACTAAAATATATAATGAAATTTATTCAGTAAAGCTCTCTGCTTTACTGAAATATAAAACAGAGCAGACCTGCTTATTAAACTTAAGTTTAAGACTATCCCCAGATTTATCACAGTCTACTTAAGACATGACTCAAGACAGCCAAGGATCACAGGAAGAGAGCAAGTTGTAGAACTAGAGTGAATCCAAATAAGTTTTATCATCATGAAAACATAAAAAAGTTGAATCCATCCAGGTGTTAATATCATCAAGACATTTAACAGAGGATGGCTGGAGCAATAACTGTTAATACGATTCTGGGGCAGACAAATCTTGCAATAATCAGCATAACAATGAAAATAAAGACCAGGCTTTCCTTTAATAGACCCCAGCTGGGACAGGAATGATAAAAACAAAAGTGGACCCACATGAATAAAAACTATTTTCTCTAAGTCTTTCAAAAGTAAAGAAAATTTTGGAAATTTGTTTCAAATTTAAACAAGCTGAGTGGTCAAGTTAATTATATTACTTAAAGATCACCTAACAAAAGGTTGTTTTAAAATCAGAATTTCATTTACTTAGGTAAATTCTCTATCTCAGTCAATCTAGACCTGTGTTAAACTATAACTTCCTCCTATGTACCATGATGTTTAAATTTCACTTCTCACTCTGAGGCTCAAAAAAGTACAATGAAGAAAACACTTGAGAAAAAAAGTTTCTGAGATATTTAAGTTGCTGAAATATCCTTAAAAGTAAGCAAGATCCCACAACCTAAAGAAATTCAAAAGCTGAAGTGAATAAAGTCAATGGTATCTATCAGTCTTTGGAAATCCAGAAAGCCACATAGAGAGGCATTATCCACAATCAGTTAAAAAGCGAAGCCATGGTGAATCATCACAGATGGGGCCGGCCTCAAAATGACTCTGAGTGCATCTGCAAATCCTCCAGGACTTTACAAAAGAACCAAGACCAACATTTAAAGCTTGACAGACATCACTTTCCTTAGATAAGGTCAGAGTGCATCATTCAACAATTAGAAAGAAAATGGATGAAAATGGCATCCACAGGACATTTCTGAGGTGAAAACCAAAAATAGAATGTAAGAATCCAAAGCAAACCAGTAAATCCTCCTGACACAATGAAGGTTTTATGGAGACATAGCCAAAGTCAGATGTTAAATCAAAATTTAGATTCTTGTGTTCAGACTTGAAAAAGCTCCCAGTGAGAATTAAACCAAGTCCATTAGAAGGAGACGGCAACAATTTCTCCACAGCAATGTAAAAGATTCTTTGAAAGTAACTACAAATACTTCATGGCAGTTTTTAACGCAAAGACTAGCACAAGTTATTAGGTTTAGGAGGCATTTAGTTTTTTCACTTATCCAAATATTAAATTTATTTATGAGAATCAAGGCTTGATAAAGAGAAAAACTTGTAAGTTTTGAACTCTTGTTATTCAGTTTTCATATTTGAAACATTGCAACACATTTCTTCACTGGGGTGAAAACCTCAAAATCAGAGCCCATAGAGCGGTGTAATGGAATCATACTCTGCAGCAATAACTGTGGCGACTGTAGCTCCACTGTGAGCAGTGAAGTAGGTCCTTCACAAGGAATGTAAAATCCAACACATACATGATCAGTTTCACAGAACAATGTATTTGAAAAGGAGTCCATGCCAGTCAACAGTGGTGGAATGAAGAGGGTTAGGGTTAGGGTTTGTTGACTGAAGGGGTTTCAAAGGCCTTACTCCTCTTAGACTACAATCTAAATAGCGCATGAAACTACTTTTTATGTTCTCATTGACCTGCTGCCTAACTGTACTTTGTCTCCACACTTCACAATCAAGAAATGGGCCAATTCTGCAGCATAAATGTCAAGTACTGATGAGCTATTACCATATCAGCTTGATAATAATCAATGAGATTTGGGGGTCAAGCTTAGTTTGTTAATGTGTTGTTTAAATGTCAGTTGAAATTAAATATGTTCTGAACTACATCATGTTCTTGACACTGTTTTTATGTGCATTGCACTCTCATTCAGAGATTATATATTCCTTGGTTGATAGAAAAGCATAAAGGTCTTCATATTTTTTTTTTTCAGTTCAGAAACATGAGCTACTTGG
This sequence comes from Poeciliopsis gracilis, assembly GCA_911649635.1. Classification (NCBI taxonomy): domain Eukaryota; kingdom Metazoa; phylum Chordata; class Actinopteri; order Cyprinodontiformes; family Poeciliidae; genus Poeciliopsis; species Poeciliopsis gracilis. The sequence continues at coordinate 18,159,956 of CAJVRI010001532.1, forward strand.
GAACATTTATATGAACTTAAAGGTTCATATAAATGAACCTAAAAAGAGTCGGGTATGTGATCTCAACTAATCCACTGTGCTATGTTTGTAAGACGTGTTTAACTGTATTTTAACAATTGTTTACTTAAAGGCCCTTCCTGGGATGAGCATTGCAAGTTAACCATACCTATAAATGGTAATGTATGTAGCATGTTAACTGTGTGACCCTGTGAATATCAAATAAATGAATAATAAAAACATAATAACATGAAGACAACGTTCTGATTCCATGATCCTTTTAACTCTTTCATAAATTTAAGTCACCACACTTTATAATTTATAACATTCCTGACAATAGCCCTCCTAAGCATTTCTTTTGTTACTAAATTCTTGCAACCTAAAACATCAGAGTTAGGGCCATGAGGGGAATCATCTAGATTCTAGAGAAATTATAGAAAAAAATATTGCATAAAGCTAGTGGCATGGCAACCATGATGCAAGACAAACAATTGGGATGAACTGTGAGTGACAAAATGAACAACACAAAATTTTTGGTGCAGTGGTTTACTTAGTGAAGAATGGATAATTATAATAAGTGAAAATATAACAGATTTTAGTGACATAACTGGACTACTTCCAGATAAACACAAGAGGATATAATATAGCTATTAGGCTGTGGATAAATTGCACTGGGCTGTAAGTAGCACATGATTTAGATTCTGGAGAATAAGAATGCTTTTACTGGAAGACTCCATCATATTATGTAAAGAAATAAAACCAATATAGCCTTAAAAACATAATTTAGAAATATTCCAGCTGAGCTGTGACAAGATCAGTGTAACATTACATACTGTTACAGCAAAAACATGCATCCCAGACTGCAGCAGGTTTCTTGTCATTTGACAGACATGATTTCATCTATAACCTCAACTAATAATCGGACACTAAATATGTCCTTAGCACGACACAAAACAGTACTAAAATGCAACATGTACAATAAAAAAGTCAAGAAAATGGGGGAGCAGGGGAATGTGAAGACAAAGAAATTAAAACCATAAATCCAGCAATTGGACAGCTATTGTCTGTTGTGTGTGGTATTGGACATGCCCTATTGGATGCATTCTGAGATTGTGTTTTCTTCATTTATTCAAATGTTTTGCCAAAAAACTATAACTTGTATTTTAGTTATATTTTTTTCCCTATTTTATTGATTTCATATTGAATTTTGATGCACTTTGCTCAACGGTTTTATTTTAAAACACTGTCAACATTGGGAGACCACAACACCTGAACAGGTAACAAAGTGTATATTCACAGTTAAATTAGGAAAAACAAACATTCTAGAAAATAATTTTTAATGAAAGTATAAAATAATAGTACAATATGCATCATACTATTAATAGCAATGTATCTTACAAAAAAGATACATTGCATTAAATGGGAATGCATCACAATGTTTCCTTGCCAGAATGTGTTTGTATCCTGGAATATTATGTTCTGTTGGGCACATGGAGGAAAAGAAAATGGATACAAGAAAAATCTGATGTAGGGGTAAAAAACCCCAGGTTGTAATTATTTGAAATGCCCTTTATTTGAGCCATAAAACCTAATGAAGGACATTATGGAGAAGGAAATTACTGGAATAAAAATGTTAAATAGATTATATTTCAGTCAGTAATTGGCACTGGTCTAGCTACTATGATTTTTTTTATACTTGCAAATGAAAACTTGAATAACCTTCACTATTTCAATTAATTTTTTTTAAAATTCAAGAACTATGTAACAGCACATATCTTTTCATTCAAACCTCAAATGCATTTTGTGGCACTAGTGTGAAAGTGCATTAGTTGTATGCAAGATTTAAAATTATCCATCATTTGCATTTGATTACTTAATTTGTGTGGTTTGTTTTGTCAACTATTCTCAAAACTTTAAAAGAGAAGAAGTGTTTCCTTGTAATGTGTAAGGTGATAATATAAGTTTTGAATCCAAATGAATTAGGCTCGTTTTATTAAAGCATTTTTCTTTCTCATGTCATGAAATGTTACTGGAAAACCTTGGAATCAGTTTTTAAAAGTTCAGATGTAGGTCAGTTCTCGCCCAGAGCTCGGTTGAGCAAGTGCACTGCATGTGACAGCATTGGAATAACACTGTCACTCCAACCAATGAGTAATCTGTTTTAATAACACTGTTTTTATTATAAAAATATGAAAAATTTGTTTGTTTTCATCTTAGGGACAGCTCTTGTGATATAGCAAGAAGCTTGCTAACTGACTAACTTCTATTTATTTAGGACTGACATTTGTCTTCTTCAATGCAAGAAGCAGAGACTTCAGAGCTCCCACAGCACAGCCAGTAGCATGCGATTAAAAATGAGTCTCCTGAAGGTGAGCAAAAAGAGTTTGATGGTTTTCCATATGGGTACCTTCATTTCAAGGCCTCGTGGGATGCTCAGCATGTATATTCATAAGAGGTGGGCAAAAAAGGGAGGGAACGTTTTTAAGAGAACCAGCTGGTTGCCTTCGACTTCTCTCTGGTGACCTCAATTTCTCCTGCTTCATTGAGTTTGATGTGTTTACGTCCTAAACTGTAGTTCTTGCTTAGGGAACTTATGAAGAATCTTAGATCATTACGATGTTGAATCATAACGAAGAACATGGAGTAAAACATGAAAACTGAACAAATGAGGTAATACATTTCTACTATACAAGACTAATTCATTAAGTATTGACATAAACTGAGAAGTGTAAATTCTGCAGCTTTCAAACTTTTCTAAGCTGATGACTCATGTCTGCACTGAGGAAGAAATGGGAATATTTTCCAAATGAATAAAAAAATATTTTCATTACAACTATAAAACATATTCTTTACTAATCCAATAAAAAGTTCAGCTGTATGTCTAATGTATCTTAAGACTGAGTTTTCCAATATTCTACAGTAATAATATTATTGTGGGTGTATACCCAAACCATTTAAACTAAAGTGATAATGTTTCAAGACAGTTCCCTTTGGACTTGGAAATAAGTGAAACTATTGCAAGAAACATGTCCTCTTAAAAAAATGATGTGAAATTCTGTATTGTCAGAATAAATACAAGGGATGCATTTGATTCAATTTATTCCCTTTTCCGGATTACATAAGAAATTATGATTTACAAGAGAATTGCACAAAAAATGGAATAAATACAGACTGTTAGTGGCAAATCAACATTATAAAAGAACTAAAAATCAGAAATCAACTACTTGCTCAATGCAACTATTATTCCTACAACATTGCATATCTCTGAAGTGATACAGAGAAACAAATAAAAGACATGTATCTTCAGTACCAAATACCTTCCATTATCCCAAAACCTGCAGACTTTAGCAAGATTAAGTTAATGGCAATGTAAAAAAAAAGAGAGAGGCAAATATGTAAATAGTTTTTTTCTTCCTTCAGGTCAGTGACTCAGACACTGACACCTCTTTGCACCTCTGAATCATATACGGACTCATTCCAGCTTGACTTTAACTGTCTTACGGGGTCAGGACAGGCTGCAGTTTATGTCTGACGGCTGCTTTTGTTGTGCCAGGACCTCAGCGATAGCAGGGCAAATATTGCCTCCTCATAGAAGCCAGGTGTCCGTAACAGCTTGGTGTATTTGCACAAAAAGTAAGCAACAACAAAAACTTGTGTACAGCACAACACCTGGCGCTGCCATCCCGCTGCTTCTCTCGCCTGCTCTGACAGTAGGGATGACGAGAAATCACCCTGGCAACCAGTTCCACAGCAAAAGGGGAAAAATGCCAACTCAAAACACTGTAGCATGAAATAAGCTGTTCCCTGTCATTCGTTAAGTAGCTGATGAAAGTGTATTAAACAGCAAAACAAACAGCTTCTAACTGTGGGTAAAAATTAACTATTAATTTATACAAAGAAAAGCACATATCTAAAATATGCCTTGCTAAAATATGCAATAGTATTTTAGGGAACATTAACTAGATATGAAAGTTAAACACTTTCCACAAATACACGTTTTAAAAATTAATTCTAATTTTAATGGGTGAAATAAATTATACAACGTTAATAATCCAAATAAGATTAGCACAATCTGATTAATTGCTGTGATAATGAAAACTTTTATTTCATGCGTTCTGGACCCAAGGCAAGAGGAATGAACATGAAAGCTTCTCGTACCTCGACAGTGAACTCCTTCGTCGTACCCGTCCCCACAGTCTCTGGCCCCATTGCAGAGCTTGTTGAAATGGATACATTTTCTTGTCCCAATACACTGTATGTGATTGAGGGGACATCTGATCACCACCTCCTGTGCACCTGAAGCAGAAAAAAGAGAAACCAGAACAACAATTAATCATGTCTACATCAAGAGGAAAATTCCGGTTTTAGGCAAAATTAGGAGTGCACACCAGTCGACAGAAAAAGATTCACCATCATTTGTTTTATTTGCAAGTAAACAATTTTTTTGTCAGCCTGCTTATACCTCAAGACCTCTTTTACATGAGGAAGAAGAACCTGCGCATATGCAAATATATTTATACTTCACAGCATTGTTCTCCACACACAACAGATGTTTTCCCACATTGCTCTGCAGCCGCATTTGGTTAAAATCCTATAACAAACTACCTGACTACCACTGCCAGCCAGGCGAACAGCGGAGAGCAGCTGTTTAGGGATTCATGAGGCACATAGATAAGTGACCCTCATTCATGTGTAAGCCCCAGGAGCACATAAAACACAGCTGACCAGCACACTTGCACTGCAAAAAGCCATATTTCCACTTTAACTACACTGACATCAATTATGGATTAGCTATTGTGGGCAGCTAATGGGAAGATTTATTACCCATCAAGTGAAAGATAAAACTATTCCTAAAAGTTCTTACACCCATACTACACCAATTTTGAATTTTGTGAACATTATCTATCAGTGGAACCCACCTCTATCTAAAAAGGTAAGACTACCCAATTAATGCGGCTGACAAAAAGAAGGGTCAGAGCTTGTTGAGGGTTTTACAGAAGAAAGATGTGGTCATGGAAGTGTATCTCTGGACTGATGCAATAATGACTTATATCATTATCTCCTTCCAACCGTTCAATTGCCAAGAAATGGTGACTGACTAATGAAAGTACCTTGGCTACAGCAAGGGAAGCACAAAAGACTTGCACTGCTTTTATGCCCCATTTAGTTATTTCAGCTGTAGGTAGCCTTGTCCATTAGATTTTTATGTTTCTTGAATGAAGGGAACTATTTTCTAAAAATAGTTCAAAACATCCCTTTATGACTTTGTTGTGAACATTTAGGCTTGACTAACAACTGCACATCTTGAAACCTGTATACTTTCACTATCAGTATAAGGGATGCATGTACTGCAAAAGTATTCACATCATTTGTCCTTTTACAATCTCACAATTCAACATATTTTGTTGGGGTATGTAATAAAAGAAATGGAAGGAAAATAACATTTTTAAAAATCTGAAAAATGCATGTATTTGTTTCCAGCCCCTTTACTCTAGTACCCCCAAAAATCAATCCTTTTACTTTGAAAAGGCATCTAATGAGTAAATAGAAACCAATCCAGAGCTCAGGTGGGAGAATGTGTTGACAGGGCAATTATTAGCTGTGCGCTTCACAAATCTGGTCTTAATTGCCAAGTGACAAAAGAAATCCATTGGCAGTTTGCCATAAGCCATGCAGAGGACACAGCGGCAGCATGTGAAAGGCTCTGGTCAGATGAGATCAAAATTAAATGTGCCAGGCTACATGGAAACAGTATAAATAGAGAAAAAACACTACATCTGTTCAAAGAGATCATCTCCATGGTAAAACAGGTTCAACTTCTTGCAGGACAATGACAGTAAGCATACAGCCAAAATTGCAATCAAATGTTAGATGAAAACATATTTTTGTTGTAGGATGTCCAGATTTGAATTCATTTCCAAAAAGATGACAAGACCTTCAGGCTAGTAGGGAGATATCTTACAATTCTTCAGCTGCAAATGGACGAAAATATTTGACTCTTTAAGGCTGTCACACAACGCCCCAGTAAAAACATTGCTGCTGTTATGTGAAAAAAATGGGGAGATGATTGTCGGGGTATGAGCAGTTTTACAAGAGATTATATATAAAATGTTAAATTAAAATGTAATACAGAGTTCTAAAGTCTTTGAAAAAGTAGAACGAAGGGAAGAAGAAGAAGGAAAAAGGCTAGTCTTCACAGAACAACCCATCCTTCACCTAAGTGTCCATTTGGCAAATGTGCTATTTAACACGCAGCTCTAAGGGTCTGTGACGGCAAAACAGTCCCGTCAGCCTCTTTTTTCTGGTTTCTCGCCACATGGGTTCTAATCTAATGTGATAAGGGGAGGGATGATGCATGAATATTCAGTGGCGCTGATCTGTTATGCAGGAGTATACAGATGGCCTCTTAACAGCTGAGGTGGACAGAATCCCTGTATTATGTTCCAAACTACTGTACTATACTTCAGTTCCTCAAAGTCAAAGAGATAAGATAGTTTGTTTGTCCTTTGTTTGACTGTAAGGTGCTAAAGTCATTTAAATCCCAGACTTTGCTTCATGTATGCATGCAGAGACTTCAGCAGCACTTTAACTTTATAAAAATAAGGTTTCTTTTGAAGGATTTAGCAGAAAAAAGAAGCATCTAAACTATGATTAACTTATAAAGAGATGTCATTTTTACATTGACAGCCTGCGATTCAACCAATAAATGCATTTTTGTGTGTGTGTGTATTATACTCTCAACTCCTTAGAACATTTGGCTGCGATCACAGGCAGCAGAAAGAATATGCGACATTTTATTTAACATCACAAGAGGGATCACAAATGTTACCGCAATGCCTTTTATAATATGGCCTTACACCAGTCATGTTTCAGATGTTTTCCAAATACCAACTCACACATCACTGCTTGACACCGCAACTTCAAACATATCATTACTCTTCTCTGGCTCGCCATCAGATCTAAGGTAATCAAACTCACAGTTCTTTTTCACTCTTTACATAAGTGGAAACCAGATTTAAGAGCATTCTAAATATAAAATGCTTCTGAAAGATTAATCTTGCGCATTTTCTTCTGAACTCTGAATGCGATGGGTCATAGTAGGCTAGTATTTTGTGGAGGCTGCACACATTTCTAGCAATCATGTTAGTTTTTTTTTAGGCTTTCTACATAAGAAGTGTAAATCAATTTGAGAGAACATTTCTGCAGCTCGTTTTAGATCACTGCATCCTCCACTTTATATTTAAAGTAGAAGAATATAATATTAAATCATATAAATATGTATAAACTAAATATCACAAAAAAGACAGAAGCCCTCAACAGAAATCATTTTCTGCCATTTTGTGAAAACTCCTAACATAACTTACAGCTCAGTTTGATACACTCTAAGAAGCGTCTCCTTTCACTCAGCTTAAAGTTTTGAGTCCTAACTCTCAGTAAATTTATAAATGTGAGTTCATTTAAAGCAGTGGTACAACACGTATAGAGCCAAACATCTTCCAAGATGGGATTAATGTGAAGCTAAAATAACCATGAAGTATTAATTAAGTTATGCTGCGAACCAAAATAACACTAGTTTCATGTGGAGGACATTTAAAAAATAACATAAAAAAAAAAAAAAAACTAGAATGGGAACCGCCAAATGCAAAGTAGGGTCATCTACAGACATTTGGGTAGTTATAAGCTCCTGGGCAAGTGGGAAGAAATTAACATGAAGCATAATGAGACCAACTGTTTCTTTTTATGTGTTGTAGGTTTGTGTGTTTTGCCAACCTTTGATGTTAAGGTAAAAGATTCCTGCTTCCTGAAACGTCATAGTTTATTTTTCATTATATTATCTAAATTATGTTTTGGTATGTAATTACAGAAAGTTACATCTTGAAGGGTTTGCAACAATATGTTGCATTTTATCTTAAGGGGCGACATCTGCAGATCAGTTTTACATTTGTAATTGCACAAATTATTACAAAGAAAGAGCCAACTTATGTTTCAGATAGTTTTCACAGTTTCCTGGCAACAAAGTCAACAGCCAAATTATGGGCAAATAAGCAAAGTTTTCTACCAACACAGCCCTATTTCACTACATGCAAAGTACTGTTCCCTCTCTCTGCCTTTCTATGCTGTGTCTTTAAAAGGCACAGTGGTCCTAACAGCAATAACCCTTTACAATAATTATTCTCTTGTGTGACCTTTACATACCTGGCATTTGGAATACTGTACTCAGCCAAAAAGTTGTTTTTTCTGTATTTGTCCATATTTGCTTAAAAAAAAAAAAGATTAATAAATAAATAAACAGTTTCTATATAGCAAACACTTGCAGAGTAATACAGAATAAGGTGCTTTACAGATGACGAGTCTTTAGCACCAACATGTCAATAAGTACTATTTTATTTTCATTTTATTTTTGATTTGATTAATTGAAACAATTAGCCAGCCTGCTACATAATTTAAACTGACCATCTTCCCAGTGAAAAAAATATATATTTGGATTGTGTGCTTTCCTTGGGTTTCTTTATTGAAATAAATGTTCCAATAAAATACAATTAAATAATGCCATAATTCTTTAAAGAACAAAAATCAGAAACTTCTGCCATCTAAGAGTGATGTAGGCACTAAAGCCACTCTGCCGTTCTTAATTTTAATGATCCTGATTTAGCCAAGCTTTTGAATCTTCTTCTGGATTGCATGGTTTGTCAAGCTTTCTTAACTCAAGCTTTGAAGCCATGTCACTCGAAAACAAATGGAATTATGAATCATCAGTGATGACATAGTGTAAGTAACAACAAAGAAACATTGCTAGTAGTTTTTCAAAGAAAACTGATGAGAAAAAGAACTTCTTAAGTACTGCACGATTTGCTAATTTAAAGACAGAACAGTTGTTGGAAGGAATGGGAATCCTGGTGATTCCCATTCCTGGTGCTCATTTGCCTGTCAGAACTATGGGAAAAGTTACTACATCTACTTTATTAGTGCCATCATTTTAGTTTTTGTATTACAAGTTTTGTTACGAGCAGCTCTACAGTTGAGGTTTAATTTAGATCAAGACTCTGTCTTGATCTAAATTTCAAGACAGGGTATCAGACAGTTGGGTTTCAGAACTACGGGTCTCAGGCAATGTTTCTCCTTTCGTCACCTCTATTGAGAAATTCCCATAAAAAATTATTTATTTTATGGGCTTACAGTAAAGATTACAATATTGTTACAAGTGTCTTGGGTTTGCATTATGTTACACACCCTGAGTTCAGTATTCTATATGTGATAACATCAGCCTTTGGTAACTTTTGGTGGTGGGTCCAGCTGCTTTAAGCTCATTTTATTTATTTTCGGCAGTTTTTTAACCTCTAAGTTAAAGTTAGATTATTGTATAGAAGGATATGCATATACTTTTCAAATCACATTTCTAAAATGCATGGCATTTATTTTTGATTAGCATATAATTTCATCATGAATTCTGTAGAATATTACAAATGATCAATAATACAGGTTTTTTTGTTAGGGAACAGAATAAAAGCTAAATCAATCAACACCTGCAAAATCCTTTGGAACCCATTTCCTTTTTGGTAATAACTCTGTGGTTGCTGTAAATGCTGAGCATTCTTTCCTTCGTATTTCCAGGTAAAACTCTCTGTTTCATTTCACTGAGCACTGGAATAGAGTCAGGCATTAACACTCATGACATCCTGGTTTCACTGCACAGTAAAGAATCAATACATAAGTCTACTAAGAAGAATGGGAGCCTGCAGGACAATATAGCAAAGCTTAGCTTTAAAAAAAAGTTTTAAAAAAAAAAGATTATGCAAAAAACTCAACAATTGCACAAGAGCTACGCAATTAATATTGAGAACCTTCTCACAGACTAGCTAGCATATATATAATAATTCATTTTAGGAACAACAGCAAAGCAGGTCAGTGTTGATTGGATGATAGATTGAGCCAAACAAGACCTTATTAGAGGAAATTTTAAAGGCAGAGGTTCACATTTCACACTGAGCAACCATAAACTTAGAGAATTACAAAATATTATCTTAATTCAAATCATATCAATCAAGAACATATTGTGCTAAACTTCAATTGACAATATGTGGCAAGACTTGAGAATATCTATTCATAGATGATTCCCATTCAGTCATAATGAGCTTGTGCTATTTTTTTTTCAAAGAAGTTATAGGGCAAAACTTTTTTTTTGGCTATGCTAAGCTGTAATAGACACTGCAGAAGACTTGCAAAGGACTAGCTGTTATTTCAGCAAAAATTGGACCTATTAAAAGGAGATTTATATATTTGTATGTCATATATATTTTTTTAAATTAACAGTAAAAAAAAAAAAAGTATTGTTTTCTTGCCTTTTTACAATTATTGACCACTTTGTGTTGGTTAATAATAATACAAAATCCCAACAGATTACATTAAAGTTTGGAACTTTAGTCAAATGGTTCCGGGGTGCCAGTACTTTAACACCAATGTATCACAAATGTGAATTCATACTTGTTTGTGGTCTAATGGAAAATAAAGCAAAACTGTTGGTCAAGGCACACACTGTGACTGATCTGTTGTTTAGACAGTTTGTTTATTTTGTGATGTTTGCTGCACATTCTATTATACTTTCTCACTGTGAAGGCGAATTACAGACAGACCTCATGTTGACGCTGAGGCTCTTGATGAATATTTATTGTGCTTTTGCTGCTGGTGTAAATGATGTTGAGACTCAGTTAACTTGGCTATGCCCTTGACTGTTTGGTGACATGTGCATCTGAGCCCAGCAGGCCAGCTTTCCTCAGCAGGGAATCCTGCTGATTCCTGATTGTGTTGGTTGTATTTTATATGAGATTTGATTGCTAAGTGGTTTATGATTAAATCCAATGTTTGTTGGGATTTGCTTCTATTTACCTCATAATAACAGTCATACAAAGTTTGTGTACCATCCAGTCTAAGAATGAAAGAGATATACCATTTCATATTTTCAGCCATTTATTTTAGTCTTCCTGAAATTTCACTATAAATATTTTCATGTCTTGGCATGTTCAGGCTCATGACAATGATGTTGGAATATACATAAATAGAATAGAATAGAATAGAATAGAATAGAATAGAATATTCACTGTGACAGGTTGTAGTCCACTCCTGACACTCGAGGCTAACAGTATTAAAATCACTGGGAACATCATGAAACATGGTCCTCACAGAGCTTCTGGGTGAGTGAGAGCTCAGTGGAGGAGACAGAGGATGGCATCATCCACTCTGATGCCAGGCAGGAGGCCAGACTGTAGCACATACAATTAAGGCCTCCCCAGAATGATTGAGGACCAACATCAGATGATATTTCAGTGCTACCGGGCTGTAGCTGAAGAGGTCCCTCAAATCAACACCAGTACCACACAGGAGGTCTTCCACAGTGGGTACTTTCCCATGGTACCACATAGTTGATCTATGCCAAGCCTCAGGAGCTGCTAGCTGATGCCATCCAGCCCTTCGGCCTTGTGCACCTTGATCTTTCACAGTTCGTTCTTCACCTGAAGTGTTGTAAGGGACAGAGTAGTGGTGCAGGAGGGAGTCCTGTGAAGTGCAATGGGAGGGTGAAGGCTGAGAGCGGAGAGGTGTGAAGTCCAGGGAAGAAAAAGAGGCAGTTGTTGAAGATAAAGGGGATTGCAGCAGGAGAGATAGAGCTGGGGAGGGGCGAGAGAATGATCAAACCTGTTGAAGAATTGGTTCGGGTCATTCGCGTACCATAAAAAAAATAAATAAATAAAAATCTGCAGCAGCACATGACAGTGAAGGTCTGAATATAAAAATCTTAAAGTCCATTACTGCTACAGCCATTTTTTAAAAGAGCTAGAAACTCCTTAAATGCTTTCTTTTTTAAAAAACATACAAAAATATTTCAGCATGCTTTTTAATATGCAGTGTTACACTAACTAGGAGTATTTGCTTCTTAAACAAGTGAACTTTCTATTAAGTGTAAAAGCTAATTGCTAACACAACCTATGATGCATTGATTTTAGAATCAAAATGAACAAAAACATTGATTCTAAAATGCAGGTTCACAATATAACCACTTTTTCTGTATAAAAATGACAAAGTATCAATTACAGCACTAAACAGAATTTCAACTTTGTTTAATTTCGCATCAGTGACCTAAATTTGAACTTTGAGGGAGACACCATGTCCAATGCTAAGACACTTAAAATGTTCCTTTTTGATTAAGACAAAAGCTAGAGTGACTGTGGTTATCCTGAGCTCTTGGTTACCTCCTCATTTATTTTTCGCTCCATATAAGTTACAACCGGCCAGGTGTTTTGTTTAGCTGTGAGACCTTCTTTGAGGAATGCATCTGCTGAGATAGTGCGGCAACCAACATTACCCCTCTCCTGCTATTAAATTTTTCTTTTTTTTTTTTTTAACCTCTTGACATGCAGCAGAATGCCTGCGTGCCGTTTTCCATTGTGTTTTCAGGAGGTGAGAGTTAAGGAGTTTTAACATAAAAAGTACTTCAACAACATTTTTTTCTTTTTGCTTTTTGTGAGCCATTACCGCAAAGTTCATGCTCATGTTTACATTAATATAAGTCTGATGTGAATTCCCTTTTGCCTTAGCTATCCCTTTCTTGCCTGCTGCACCAACAGGGGAATAATGTAGACCACAATACTTGAGAATAAAAACGTGTGAATGAAACTGCACATTTCTGCTGAATTTTTGGTGTGGTGTTTGGAACTGAGGCTTCTTCCTAGGTTAATATTAAATTCACGACACTATTAATAATAGATTATGATGCCCAGTTCCTGAATGATTCCTTTGCTGTTTTTAAACACCCAGACCAGTGTTCTTGGCAGTTTAGGTCAGTTTAGAAAGTTGGACGGACTGGGTGTTGCAACAGGACAATGAAACCAAACAGACTTCAAGACTGCTTCAGGAAAAGACGAAGCAAAGAAACATCAGCCTTCTTGGGTGGTTGTGACATGTAGGCCAAGCTTACTTCAATTCAAATTCGATAAAAAAGCAGCCAATTTAATAGGAAGAGTGGTTAAATATCTAACCAAAACAAAACTAGATACTGCTTATAATCACAAAAAAGGCTGAATTATTAAGCAAAATGTATACAAATATCAATGAGGATGTACATTTGATTCAAACTTATGCATAAGACATTTGTTATTATAATTGTATTGTCATTTCACTCTCTGTGCTTAGTCTATGCAAGTTTCTCAAAAACACTGCATATTGAGTCAATGTATAAAAGGCCTTTCAAACAATTCTTGCTGATTTACATTCAAGTCCAGCACCTCCTTTCTTGTGAGTTGAGTGACACTTGTGATTCTGATTACAGGATAACATACTCAGCTGGAGTCCTCCTATGGTTAACTCAGTGCGCCTCTGTGTCTGCTGTGAATTAGCTTTTGCCTTAGCTATGCTTTCCTTTCCTGCTGCACCAGCAGGGGAATAATGTAGATTTTAATACTTAAATGTCAAACTGGCTCCATGACAGCAGGCATGTTAAGTTTATAAAATATGCTCTTTTTCTTTGGTTCTTAAGGTGACAAGCTGGGACGTAGTCCTTCACAACATTCGTAGTTGGAGGGAATACAGAGGGGAAAATGTGTCAGTGCGACTTAGTCGCTAAGATGGGGGGTTGTGAGAGCAAAGACAAAGCTGTAGCGTGCTCCTCCCAGTGCATCACTTCTGACAGGAATGAGACATGCTGGAGTCCTGCTATGGACTCAGGGATAGGCAACAAAATGCTTGCACTAATAGTTTTGCCAAAAGACAAATGCTCAAACATATGGAAATCCGCTAAACCACATCGGGACGGGCAACAGAACTGAGAGCACGCAAATGTCATTGGTGACAAAAATCTAGATTTTTCTTCAATATAATTATCACATTTTGACACAAGTATTTAAAAAATAATTAGAAAGCGTACCTTTGTAATTATATTCAATAACTATAGTTCTCTGGGCAAATACAGATCAAACACACACACACACACACGCACACACACATAACATGTGTTGCAACTGTTTCCTTGAACAGTGGAAAGAACAGATGGACAAGCCTGCAGAAATGTGGCAAAGGTACCAGGGAGGATGAACAATGGGAAAAAAGAGTCACATTTCAAAGATTTGCATGTTTGATAAAATCAAGCAAAATTCATACAGTATAACTGGCTAAACGTGTGCTCAGTTAATTATGCTGATTTTAAATGACAGTGAATGTGTTCTTAAATTAATTCCACATGACAAGATAGAGAAGAAGAAACGAACATGATTTCAAACTAATCTTTAACATAATAGTACGTTACAAATCTTAAATATTTTAGAAACAACACTATGTAACCTTAGAGCTTTCTTATCCATCACTTAAAGAACACCACTTTGAAAAAGAAAGAAAAGGAACTAATGATCTTACAGACATTAAAAAACTGTCTAGATAGAAAGCCTTTAGAGAATGATTTTCATAATATGTAGACATTTTCTTTATGAGCCAACAGAAGGCTGAGATCTTAGAAAAATGGTACATAATGCAAAAAGGACAGTCCTTTAGCTCAATAACACAGTGTTACGCTACATTACCTCCTAAACCTCCAGTCTACTGGCGCCAATTCCCTTGAGAACCAGACACATTAGTGATACATTTATTTCAATATGGGGCCTGCCAGATAAACTGCCCTGCAACAAGTTGGTAGGAAGATTCAAAAGCATAATTATAGACACAGCAAGTCCAACCCAGATATATTGTTTGGTGATTATTTTGTCAGTTATACCTCCAAGTATTTATTTGGAAAGTATCATTGCATAGTTTTATTTGTATATTTTGTATCTTTTTTTTGTATATTTTTCTTTCTTGTTTTATTAAATGGTAAAAGGCTGTATAATCATTGTGTGAAATGAAAAGAAAAATTGTCTAAGTCCCTTTATTGCCTGTTACTGAGTTCAGTATAATGTATGAACCAGTGATAAAGGTAATTACAGTAAATGGCAAACCTATTTAAATTGTTGTTCATGCATTATTTACTTTGATGTCCCATTTCTTTGTGAACTTCTACCAATTTCTATTAACATTATGACTTACAAAACATTTGATATGAGACATGACGCATAAACTTCAATTTTAGGACAATAGATACCCTAAATAAAATATGTCAGTCTATATACAGCACACAACAGGTATTATTGAGCAAAAAAGCTCTAAAATAGATGTAAATCTGAATCTATATGTAAATGTAAATCTACAATTTCAGCCACATCATCTCATACCAAAAACAAAAAACACAAGAAGAAAAAAAAAGAAGAAAAGTTCAATATTTAATTTCATAACACATAAGAGGGGGACAAATATATCCCACATACAATATTGTATTTATATACATTTACAATTCCTAAAGGAGTACAAATTCCTGTCACTGCTGCCACCATTGCCCACATTTTCTGGGTGCTGATAAATGTGGAGGAAACTGCCCCTCCTTGCAATCAACACTTAAAAATGTCAAAACTATATATTGTCTGCAGTTGTTAGAGCAAGCAAATTTAATTGTATTGTAGTGGTTGGAACCAAAAAGAAGAAAGCAGAATAATAACACTCAATAAAACAATTAGAGAGACAGACATGAGGCAGAAATTGTTTATTTTGATTACACTTCTTGTTTTTTAAGTTTTCGGTGAATAGGCATGGATTTATAATTAGAAAACTAAGGGGAAGGCTCCTCAGGAAAAGACATTAGGTGATGTATCCTCCCCGGCTGGTGAAGAAAAATCAAAAGAGAAAGTCCCGAGAGTGTTGTCTTAGAACAGCCGTCATCCCACTTCGCCTCCAGAACCCGAGATCAGCAATGGCAACGATTAGGTCAAGCCAATCATCAGCCATGAAACACAGCTCCTGTGCTGTTTTTGAAGTCAGCCACTGACCCCTTTTATTGTCTCTTCCTCTGGGAGTGACAATTCAATCAGAGGATTCACTGGTCTCCATGTTCACCAGATTCACAAAGCTCCTTATGGCAGCACAACTAAGAGGAGCCAAAAGTCCATGAAATCCTTTCCTAAAGGATTCATGATGGATTTAGCTTCTAAATATTCTCTGCAAGCGTGAAGCATCAATATAGGAGGGGAGTAAATGCTGACAGCCATTAGCACAAGGAAAAATATTTTTATTACACCGGGACAAGTTTTACATAAAATGAATTATGACTGTCCCAGTTTATTGCAAACGCACAGCAAATAGCAAAACCAAGTGTCTCAAGACTGCCTTGACATTTAGACATCCTCCTAAATTTGATGCACAAATTAAGAGATTATGCTACACTTTGCATTTATTTCATCTTTCCACTGCAACTACTGAAGGAGTAGCATTGTCCAAAGAGAAAAAGGTTTGCCTTGTTGCATGACAAAAGGTGCTAAATTCCTTTTTTCTAGGCCTTTCTTTTGTCATTCATAAAGACCAGCTGCATTCTCTGATTCATGAGTTACTGGCATCAGCTGTCCATTCTTGTGAGCCTAGCAGCTGAGTGGATAAGCTCTTGTCTCCTCCTAGACTCTGGCTATTCCAATCTACGGCCACCTTTCTTTCCTGTTTCCCAATAATCTCTGAAGTCCTGGTGATTACATCTCCCTGACCAAGCAGAGCAAGAGAGAGAGAAGTAATGTGTGCCACTGTTTTTATATACCTAGATGACAAGAGTTTCATATATTACCTCACCTCCTTCTTAAGATATTAAACCCTCTATGTGTAAGAGCCACAGTACTATGTCAAATCAAAACAGGCCTGCTTGCTGCTCCACAATATGCTGAATTTACGCTTCTTTTATTTCAATTCAGGGACTGGGATCTGAAATGAGGGCTTTTTCTCCACAGCTTTTTGCAATCCTTAGTATTATTTAAGAAGGCAGAGTGCATTTCAATCCTGTCTTTTGTTTGTTGGGTAAAGCTGATCTAATTCCCTTTCTATCGAGACATAATCCACGATAATACGGCACCAATTTCTTTAGATGAATATGCAGGGTCTTCTTCCTGCAGGCTTAGTAAATAAAACTGTGCCAACATTAATCAAAGTGATAATTAATTGCGTTTTGGAGATTATATCTCTTGGGCCCCAGTCACTGTGTGGAATCTCTACATTAGATATATTCATATTGTATTCAAAAATCTTCACTTGTAAAGGACTAACTAGAGATTTAGTCCTTTAAAACTGCAGTTATTGTTGTAATACAATAAAATCTAGCTGCTATCGTTCTCTTGAAACATGCAATTGGATACTATGTTTAATTAAACCCTTCTGCTAACAAGCCATTTAGACAAACAGTGAACATTTGTCACTATTTGACTAGAATCCCTAAATAAATATATCTTGTAGCCTTTTACCATCTATTGGATTTCTACACATTTTGTCATGTTACAATCACAAATGTCTTATATTTAAGTGTGATTTTAATAGATAAATTGACACATATTACCCTGTAGTTTTATGATGGAAAGAAAATTATTTGTGATTTTCCAAAATATTTCTTCAAATAAATAATTCTGCCTATTTAATGAAAACACTAGACACAACTTCCTTTCCTTGCAATTACAGCAGTGCCATCTATCATGACATCACCTCACCAGTTTACCTCTCCCTGTTGAAGAAAAGCATCTCCCCAGCATGATACTGCCAGCATTGCAGCTTCAAAAGGGATGATTCAGTCAGCATGCAGTGCAATGTTGGCAAAGATTGTTTTTGTGTGGATCAGAAAGTTAATTTGTTGTGTCAGTTGTACAGAGAACAACCAATTATTGCACCTATTTGCTGAATCTCACATGGCTTGCACCCCCAGATTAGCGGTTGGCATTTTCACAGTTTTTCTGGTTAATGCTCTTCTTGCACAGCCTACCAGTTCAGGAACTGACCATCTCTTTTTCTATTTTTTGGATGACAGATTGAACAATACAGCAATAGTTCTTCCAAACCCAAACCTTGAAGTTTGAAAATAAAAATGTGCATTATTAATGTTCTGTTTTCACAGGTGCATTTATACTAAAATTAAGTTACAAACAAGTGTACTCTAAAGTCTGAAGTGAATGTGTTGCAATAGTTTCAAGTAGGGATATCTGAC
Source organism: Poeciliopsis gracilis (assembly GCA_911649635.1). Lineage (NCBI taxonomy): Eukaryota > Metazoa > Chordata > Actinopteri > Cyprinodontiformes > Poeciliidae > Poeciliopsis > Poeciliopsis gracilis. The sequence continues at coordinate 18,178,026 of CAJVRI010001532.1, forward strand.
TCAAGCAGGCTAATTACAAATGCATACTGCTTTTCAGATTTTACATTCCATCGTTCTTTCACTTCAGTTATGTGCTACTTTTAGTGTTACAGAAATATTATACACTAAAGTTTCTAGTTATGTGACAAATTGTGGAAGATATTAAGGTATGAAAATACTTTTTATGAAACATTGTACATACATGAAGAAAAATACATAAAGTATCTCTTTTACTTAAATGTCCACAACTGGACTGCTTTTTCATAATTACAGTTTAATTTTGCATGTAATATTACATGTAAAATTACATTTTACATGTAATATTACAGTTTTATTTTATAAGTGACTTGTGTTTCTGAAGTGTGTGCTGTTGACCTCTTGATAAGGTAACTCTTGTAAAAGAGACCTTGGTGTCAACGGCTTTTTACCTGCTGTAATAAAGGTTAATGACAAAATTTAAATGTGACTTTTTCCTTTAGATGCTTTAGATAAACTAAGCACATGTCATGACAAGGCGTAAACCCTTGTGCAAGATATTAAAGATAGACTGATATATAAGAATGAATAAAACACAACTCCCTTTATCAACAAAGGACCCAGGGGAAGATGCTGCATGTCTCGGCAATGTGTTTGCTTGTGCTTTTGTATTCTTGGGAACATACTCATTCTTCCTATTCCTCCTGACTCGTGTCTGGGTCGCATGTTCCTGTTGCTTTATCTCAGCATGCACAGAGGCTGGGAGAGTCGTTCGGCAAACCACCACCTCATTGCTTTCATACCCTCAGAGAGCATGCAGGCAGCTGTGCGCGTGTTAACAGCTGGTAAATGTGTAATTATATCATTCTGAGACAAGCAGCTAAGCCTGTGTCTTTTTCTGCAGCACGCATCTTCATCTCAACGTAACCTGCTTGATACACTGCCTTGCGCATGCTCAGGCATTAATAATTATTGCACACTTGCATACAATTTAGGCACAGATGTCACTGCCAAAGCGATAAAGTCCTAATTACACTCGATAACTCACACCAATGGAAGAACCTGGGCTGAATGTTAATAATTTAGTTTTGCTGCATTATTTGTTTTTGGCTGTAATCAACTGCATGGCAGTCACAGTCTCACTGTGATTTACAAATGCTCATTCAGCCTATAATTCTGCTCTGTTTCTCCATTAAAGAAAATCTATGTCTTAGAAGTGTATAAATAATAAACCCGGAGAGCATTCATGCCACAAACAATTCTGAAGTGAAGGACAAGCGGAGGTTTAGCGGATTGCAGCTGGAAGTGTGAAGCCAAATATTCACAGAACAATAAAGGATTTACACTTTTTCACAGAGTAACACCCTTGATGAATTCATATGTCTATTTTTCAAATCTCTGAAGTACCAGCAAGCTTTCGTGCTTGTTTGTTTGTTTGTCTGATGAGTCTTTCCAATCACCTTGAAAACAGCTTAATTATACTTTCAGAGATATATAAAGTACCAAAAAAACAACATCGAAAACACAGAGCTTTCACATTGGAGAAGGACGGTATTCATTATAAATATTAAATCCTACTCTATAAGCAGAAGGTATGCAGTTCATTAAGAGGGTACAGACGAACAGTATTTTGTTTTATGTTTTGCTTTAGTCTAGTTTAGGCGTTGGGATGTCACCTCAGATTGCTTGAATCCATCCATAAAACCAGGATGAGAAAGTGGTGGCTCAGTCAACATGCCAAAGAAATGACTTAAGTACCACCCGACACATTTGGTCCAAATAAATGAGGTATTTTATGAAGCAGAGTTACTTCAAATTGTAAGTCATAGGTCACTTTTCCTCATGTTTAAATTTTGGGTAACTAACTAAAATATTTTACTGTCTGTAAGTATGTAAAGAAGCATTGTAGATCATTTAAACACATTTTAAAAAAATAATTTATATGCTAAAACTGTGTTTTTTGGTTTGTTGCCTCAGGGCAACATTGAGCAGCGGGGGCCCTTTTGTTCAGACAATATTACTTTAGTGCGTTGATTACAAAATAATTATCACAGCCAATTTTTTTGACCTTATTATTGACTAACAGCAACAGAAAATGGATGCAAGATCATTTCATGGACAAAAGGTGCATGGTTTATAAGTTGGGGTCATTCCCAATGAAAACATGAGGATTAAATGGTACTGCCGTAATTTTATTGTTTTTTTATCCTCAAAACTAACTTCAATCCCAAAGGGTGATTCGCTGGTCATCAATGAATAAATGGCCCTATTTCAAGGCAGGCAAAGACTGAAGCAATACCTGCCAAAACCAAAAATATGGGGCTGTACAGTACTTCATATGGCTGGTGCAGATAGAGTTCCTTACAACTTGAAAACCTACACAGGGCGAGTTGTGCAACCACCACATTTATCAGAAATGGGAGCTGGTGGAAATGTCCTTTGCTTGACTCAAATTCTACCCAGGAATCAGAACCACAAACTCTTAAACAAAAGAATCTGCAGCCCCAACTATAGTCACTCGTGTGAATCTGGTTGCTACAACCCATAGATAATAATGGTGATAGATACAGTAAGTATGTCAATGATCAAGTACCAGAAATGTGAAAAAAGTTTATGTTTTTGAATATAGGTTTTGTTTGATTTGCATTTCCTTTCTCATAATCACTGTAGAAAGCCTTTCTGTTTTACACCCCTTGTGTAAAACACCAAACAAACCCGAATCTGGTTCTGGGAGGAGTCAGGGTCTGATTTTATGATCGACATGTAATTAGGAACCACTAATCTCCCAAAGAATGCAAAAAAATATTTTTTCCCCCCAAAAATAAAAAGTCATGACATAGAGGGTGAGGAATATTGGAAAGAATTGAAAGAAGGACTGAGGGAGCTAAATGTCATGGACTTTGGATTTTCACCTTGTTTGTCTGAACTTTGCATTTTAGCTATTCTTTGTTTTTCATTCTCTGTTTTTAGAAAGGTAGTAGAGGAATACTTGATACATTTTTTTTTTTTTTTACTTTATGAGTCAGGACGCACACCATTCTTTTTGGGGGGGCTAGGGGGAGTAAATATATCTGTTTCCAGTTACAATTATGTGGCACTTTGTTTTGTAACTGATAAAATGTGAATAAATTCAAGTAAACTACTACATTGCAATATGCAAAACGGTTTCTGGTAATGTTTCAAGAATAAAATGAATAACCTTGTTTGGCAAGAAGGTGTTGAAGGTGGTTGGAGAGCAGTTTCTATGGGAGAGAATTACTCCCTTTGGTGTTGCTTTGTAAAGCTGCAATGTTTTCTCGCACAAATAACACAACTTGAAGGAAATGGGATAGCACAGAAAGTAAAATACAGGAATTGAAAAGTAAGTAATTTTAATTTAAATGAAAGCAATGGTCATATGCCCAACTAAAATTATTCCATAAACTTATTGATGGCCAGAGAATGTGTGTTGCCTCTCTGCACACTGACGTTCACGAAGAGTAACGAGAAGTAAAATTCTGACTGAAACAGTGTAACGTCATAATTACGCAGGACTTATTGGCATTCATGTGGAATGGATGGAATGAATGAACTTACAGACATGATCACTTTCGTCAGAGTCGTCGGGGCAGTCGGGCTCACCGTCACAGAGCCAGGCCTCGGGAATGCAGATCTGCTGGTCATGACAGTGAAACTCCCCTACGTCGCACAAGATGGGTTCTGGATGGCATGAGGAGAGGGGTGGGGAAGAATAGAAAAGATGTGGCATGAGGTGATGATGCTACACTGACACACCAGGCTTTACTGAATAAAAACATGGTTTAGATGTCCACCTGGGTGAGAGTGAAGCAGAAAAGACATTTCTTGAACTGGAATCTAATGGACAAAATGTTATTGTTTTTTTTTTTAAACAAAAAACTTGAGCCGGAGTGAAACAGATTACACGAAAACCTAGATAGTGCCGTTATTTATTGGTTGTAAATATTTAAAGGCTGACAGAAGAACACAGGACCCCATCTTTGTTTTGAGAAAAAAACCCCGCTGATATTAACATTTTTGACAGCCACTCTCCTCCAACAAAGACACAATGTCCGATGTGACTCTGAAACTATTACAAAGCATTGTGGCAAGTTTCTTTCTTATCTCTTTCTCTTCCGTGTTGTTGTGCTTTTATTTGATGGCGGAACAGGCGGTGTTCAGCGAAAGCCCAGTCAACTAAAAAGTCATCGCAGCCTTTCAATATAGAAAGCATCCATCAAAGCCCTGACATGTTTCCTGCCGGTAGCTGTCATAGACTCAGTTCGATCGCACTGCTGAATAACAAAAAGCTTTTGCAAAAGATTTGCTACTACAATGTCACCTGCCTCCACCGTTTTTCAGTGCCCAGCAAAAACAGTAATTTGTTTCTAAGCTTAACCTGCAGACAATCAGACTCAGCTCACAAAGTCTCTCCTCCTACTCACTCTTGCTATCTCCATCTCTCTTTTTTTTTCTTCTTTCCCCCAATGTGTTCCTAACCCATTAGAGGTGGGAGGGGAGCAAGTGGGAGATCAGGTCTGTAGCATCTGAACAGTGGGAGTGATAATTCAACGCACTGCTGCTCCCTGCCCCAGCACCCTCCAGCAAATTCGCTGCCCAGGGACAAATCTGAAAAGGTCAAACATCTCATCCATTCTGCCTCTTCTATTCCCACTGATGCAATATAGCTGATATCCAACAATTTAAATCAAGGTCCCCTTTGAAATATTCAGACCTTTTTTTCCCTCCAAACTCTTGAAAATCTTCACAAAAGCTATTGAAAATAGAAAAAAGGCTTGTCATATAGGGCAACATGAATACTCAAGATAAATGTATGAGGGATTTTTTCACTCCTATTATACTGCTTCAGCATAGTTTAACAGGACTATTACAAATTGATTGAGAATCCTCAACCCTGCCTATGAGCTTCTCTTTATTCTAGTCAGAAGTGTCCAGATAATGTGTGTGAAATTAATATTAAATTTGGTCTTTTAGTGGAGCTGCTTTTTTTTTTTTTTTTTTTTTTAGGACACATGGCTTTTAATGCATTCGTTATCTCCAGCGTACCTGGAGATAACGAATGCATACACTGCTACAACATGCAAACTCCATTCAGAAAAGACCAGCTGGGATTTGGGCCCAGAACCTTCTGGCTGAAAGGCAGCAGTGAACTGTGCCATGGTGCAACAACCTCCAAACATGGATACGCTAGATGTCTTAGAGAAAAGTTTTAAGATCAGATAAAAGAGTAAGTAATTTCTTAATGGCCAAAATTAAGTTTTACAATATATTTATATACAATATCTTTATTTACAATATCTTAATGTCAATTAGACATATATTTCGAATAGGTCAACACAGGGGGGGCATAAGCTACATTCCCACAGCAGGTAAATGTGAACCCAAATCCCCTTTTTTTGTCCACATGTGACCTATAACCGGATTTTTCACCACAGTTTCAACCAAACAATTACATGTTTGGTTGAAACATGTAATTTTTCTGATTACAAACATGTAACCAAACAATTTGGTTGAAACTGAAACAAAGCCACATATCAGATGGCTTTTTTTGATATGTGCCACTTCCACATGTGGTACTGATTCTGACCTGTATCCAATTGATTTCAAAGTGTCTGCAGTCTGAACAGTCATGTTGCTTTTTATCCAGCTTTTATGTTACTAATGTGAGACATATGTTGTAATCCTGCACCAGAAAAAATAATGGCTAAAAATCACAGTCTTATGTTCACAGATGCCTTTGTTACTGAAGCGCATCACATCACAATAAGACCACTCCTGACTCCTGATTACACATCAACAGTCTTCTCCGTTTCAGAAATTGCAGTCAATACTCCAAAAAACGCTGCTGCTATTCGTCGTGCTTTCTTTTTATCAGCTTCCTTTGTCCTGTTATGATATTGTGACAATACCGTTGGGTCCCTTTACTGAACAAACTTTGAAATCGATCCATGAATGGTTACATCCATCATTACTTTCATAAACAGTAGACTGCTGTGTGACGTCAATATTGTTCTCTTGCTTTGGGACACAAAACCTTTCACACAGAAGTCTCATTGTGGTCAAGATTAAATAGCAGTATAAACGACCACCCCAAAACAATAAGATTTCAATAAAAAAAAAAATCTAAATTGAGCACCAAGATCAGCTGTCAGAACATGGCCATAAAGACATACAGGAAAAGCAACCATGCACTCACTCACAACTAAGAAAAATCTGAGAGACCTGCTAACCTAACAATCATGGTTTTAACCTGTGGGAGGAAGTCAGAGTACCTGGGGAAAACCCATACATACAGAACATGCACACTCCAAGATAATTGTGCTACCAAGTGCACCACTATGCAGCATCTACATTAATCCCAAAAACATTATTTACACAAACTAGGAAGGCATTAACAAGCACATGCTGTGTTTGCAGTTGGCAAAGACACGTTCAGATTGATGAAGTTTCAAAAGGCCTGTCTTCTATGCCTTTCAAGTTGAATTGATTACCATTGAAAAGCAGAGTGCTGGTAACAGAAGGGCCATTTCCTCAAGCACTGAAGGAAGTCAGAAAAAAAAGAAAAAGAGAAAAGAAAGAGAAAAAAACGGTCCCTTCACCTCTGAGGAGCCCAGTTACCGACTGATGTTCTACCTCCTTTCATGCTTCTTCATCTTCAAAGCCAGGGGGCCAAATATGAGCCGAGCAAATGACCTCTTATGTCATTTCATCCTTTCATTCAGCTTTCCCCAAACAGCTTTTCTTTGTCAGGCAGCACAGTTCCAAAAGCTGCTGGAAGCAACAAAGGGACAAACACTGAGCTGAGGGAAAGTTACAGCTTGGTAGTATTTGCATTAGAAAGACACATGAAGGTGTAGCGTTACTCATCATCATATATTTCGGCATAATTCCATGCAAACATCACTGAAGTGTTGATTTCTATATTTAAAAAAATGCCATAACAATCCTTTGTAAGTGGAAAAAAACACACCCCAACAGGCTCCATTACCATAACAGTGGGAAATGCATAGCCTGCACTCAGCTGGGCACATTATCACGAGCACCATTCCTAACACCTAGCAGCCACCACTGGTACAGGAGCGAGGCTCATTAAAGCTACCGAGTCTTTGAAAGAAGCCAGATTTTTGGAAGAAGAAAGGCTTGTTTGCAGAATCTGCAAACTGTGTTTGGGACATAAGTTATTATCAGGTTCTTTATTAAGCTGAGATAAAAGTCTCATACTGTTAAGCTATTCACAGCATATTCAGAATAATTTAATACAAATGCTAAGACGGCACAGCACACTTCCTCATGCGGCATTTAGTAGCGAGGCATCCACTGTCCCATTTCCTCATTCCTAATAAACTGTGAATTACACAAGAGCTTAGGTCTTTATTTTTCTAAACAACATTATAGGACAATGAGGTGTAAGCTACAGACCACTAAGACCTCCCAATCCCCTGAATTGCAATAAGGCTTGCATTTCACAATATGCTACTTTGGATAAGTCTTAAGCCAAGCACCTATTCAAGTAAGACCTAAGTTGAAGAAGCAGCGGTGCACAGCTCAAAGAGCCTTTTTCCAAAGCTAAAAAAGGAAGAAAACTGTTCACTCTGAATAGCAGTTTTTTAAAGGAGGTGTTACACATCCAGCTTTTTTTTTCAAGTGCAGTAATGTATGAATCTAAGATTGTTAGTGTAAATCTCTTTGAGACGTGAACCAAAGAGGAAAAATTTGTATAATCCCACAAAAGGTCAAGGTATGTCTGCTTGTAGGCCATGGTAACTACTACTTGGGCAGCCTTTAGTGGCGTTCAGAAGATATGCTGGTTTTTTAAACCACTGTCTCTATGTTACTGGTCAGATCCAAAGTATAAGTTCTTTTTTCTCTTTGAATCCGTGACAAAACACAAACTGTTATTCTGTCTAATTGTAAGATTTCCATCCAGATGTTAAGATTTGGAAACTTCAAAGTCAAAGAGAGTTGTTGTTTTAAAGTTTCAGATGTGGAAGGGATTATTGATTTAAAAGACCTAAAACTATGGATGGTGCCAAATTATTATGTCCAACCAATTTTAATTCTAGTAGTCTTCAAGGACTTAACACTTCAAAAGCACTTTGACTTCATCATAAGGCAGTATCATCAAACAAGATAAGGCTCTAACTGACTATTTACAGATCCTGACATTCTGCCAGTGCCACGGTGTGTCAGCTAGCAAATTTTATAAAAGAAAAATTCATGACTTCCCTTGGTAGGATGTGAAGGATCAGCAGCCTATAAAAGAGGGAGCTTATAATACTTTGACTCATCTGTTTCTGATGGGTATGAATACATATAAAACACTCAGTATAAAACAAACAGACATTTTTAAACTCTTGCAGATTTTACAGCTTATTTAGTGTCCTGGTCAGCTCCAGGTCAGATGCATAATGGATGAGACTGAATCTATGAGGCAAACTAAGCATGTTGTTAAATCTAACAAATCTCCCTAATCTTCATATTTTTAATCTGTGAAAAGATCCAGTGCACTGCGATGCATCTCAATGACACCGAACACCTGCATATTAAATCCTTATTACAAGCGTTTCTCCAGAAGTGACATACGCCTTGTGCTATTTAGTCTTAAATGCCATCCACGTCAAGTCTGATCAGCATATGAAGAGGAGAGAGCACCGTGACTCAGCGCACTGATGAGCGACTGCAGAATGTCACAACACTTCTGGACGCTAGCCCATAATTACAAATGTGCACATCCGTTCAGCAGCATTCCCAACATTTCCTTTCTGTGTACATCTCACTTTTCCGTATAACTTTTCTACTTTTTTAATCTCACTAAAAGTCTAAAATGAATTTGTTAGGCAAAAATAATGAAGCACTAAAAGAAAGAACTATTTGCACCTACAGAACCTGAAATACAAAATGACTGGTTTCTGCTGGAAACACCAGGTTGTACCCCTTGTACAGCCCCCTGGCAATGCTGAATAACTTTGCATTCAAGCCATGAAATGGGTGAAAAATCAATGGTGTTAGGCTTTGGGGCCTTCATTAGCTGCTGCTCGACCTTCACTAAAGAGTGAGGTCACTCTTATTTTCTTAGCAACAGAAGGGGTATGTCAACAAAACTATTAAAAAGGAACAGCTTATGAAAAGTTTCAGAAGACAACTATAGATAGACTAGAACCCCCTGCTGCTGGACCTGTAAATAATGAATGATTTATGAGGCTGGTCTGAAAACTATGCCGTTTCTTTGTTCTACAAGTAGAAAGACTTGCAGCACATTACAATAAAAAGAATGGTTTTATTGTGCCTTTCAAAAAGTATTTAAAAAGTCATATATATATATATATATATATATATATATATATATATATATATATATATATATATATATATATATATAAAAACAGCCATAAACTTTATTGCTTTTAATTAGTATTTAATGTGAGACCAACATTAACTGCTGCATAATATCCACCTTTGACAAAATAACAGAACCAATTCTTTAGATGAATGTTTTTATCTGATTTGTCTTTTCTTTTCTGCAAGATACAATCAATGTTTTGTGAAGCTCAGTGAGACTGGATGGAAAAACACATGTACACATACTTTCTTAATCAGGCCACAGATTTTCAATTACATTTAGATCTAAACTTTGACTGAGTGATACGAACACATAAAAATACTGTAATTCCATTTTATTTATTTTGAGATCTGGTTATATGTTCAGGGTCAGTGTACTGCTAGGATGACTTTCTTAAGTCTTATTGCTCCAGTATCACAATGAAGTTATCTCCCTCCATCTTCCCACCTCCTCTAACCAGGTCTCTGCTGAAGAGAAGCAACCCACAGCATGATGATGACATCTGTCTAAGGTTATGAGCAATGTTTTCTTCCACAAGTATCATACTACTTCATGAGTTTAAACATATTTTGAGAAATATTTAAGGCTTCAGATATCATTTTATTACCCAAGTCTGCTTTAAACAACTCCCGGAGTTAACAACTATATTATGTATTGTTTTAAGTTTGTCCGCAAAATAACAGTGCGCTTAAATGTAGAACATTTGAAAAAACAGTTGTGATGTATTTGCTGAATTTGTAAGAGATATTCTAATCTAATCCCTTTTAATTTGCTGGGTTTTGAACAAATTTAAACAAGGAAGACTGATTTAACCTGTCTGTTCAGGTCAAACATTTCTTAAAGGTATAATTAGTGACAGACTCTCCTTTCTAGATTTTGGAAAATTCATCAAAAATGTACAAATGATGCATACAATTAGGTACTCCTTTGAAAGCCATTCCTGCCTCTGCTCATTTTTTTCCCCTCCTCATTTTATTTTTTTGTGTCACCTCAGAAAAATATGCCTAAGAGTGTAAGTACTGCTGTGTTCTAGCAGACTGGCTGTGAGCACTGTAAATTACTCACAACAAACGAAAGCTATAAATAAAAAACCTTTTGTTCTTTTCATCTTGGGTCTGCTGGTTTTCCCGATGTACCAGGTGAACAACCTGAAGGTATGTGGAGCCTCGTTTTTGTTTCTAATTGATTTCTTGATGCCACAAGTAGGTGTTTCTGGATGAAAGCGTGATATATATTAGGCTGGAGGAAAGGGTCATGCAGTTAAATCTTTACAGGACATGTTTACCACACTTCTTCATATTATTCTTCCATTTGACTATAAAGCAGTTACAGTAAGGGTATCTGGATTGATACAAATCCATATGCAATTTGTTTCTACTAAGTTAAATATATCTAGAGAGATTATAAACTTCCTCTGAAGAATTTGTGAAGAAACATTGTTCACACCTGGTCTGAGGTGTTGCAGAAATTTGCTGTTTTACAGATGTGCACAACGTCACTGTCTGCAGTAACAATTTCTGTAAGTAATGTGGAGGAATGGTAGTATTTTTTTAGGGGTTGAAAAATATACCTTAAATGAGTAATTCATATATGAAAACTAAAAAAAGGACAATAAAACTTTTCTGTCAGCAGCATATTTAACCCGTTTGCCATTTCCTTTGCCTTGCCATTGTGATGGACAACAGTAAAAAACATAATTGCTTTTGACAATATTCATTGTTTCAAAACAATGCAAAAATTAAACAAAATATACATTTTCAAAACTAGCCATAAAATAGAGGAAGTAACAGACGAGCCTCAAAGGTCTACCAGGCAACCAGCATAAGCAGCAAAGCAGTGAACTCTTTAGAGGTGTGGGAGTCTATGGACTTGGCCGAGAGCCTATGATTTCCTTGTATGAGTTCTGGCTATTGCAAAGACCTTGCTGTTGGCTTTGGCTCCGGTAAGGACCTTGGCGTGGACCAGGGCTGTGCTGTGGGACTGACTCCAGCAGATTGCTGTAGAGCTAGCGACTTATACTAGCTCTAGGCCAGAAGCTTGAGAGAAAAAAAGCACAACATGGTGTGGTGACTGAAGGGCAGAGCAGTCAGAGGCTACAATATCCAAGTGGACACATTTTGTAAACAAGCTGGATCCCCAAGACAGGTGACACCTGTTTGAAATGATCAGACTGGTCTTAGCTGAGATACAACAGTGTTTGTGGATATTTGTTGGCTCGACATCGAGCTTAATGAGATGTATGAGAGGTGAGTCCACAAGGTACGGCTTTGCATAAAAATAGTCAAGTATTAAGGCATTTCTTGTATGTGTATAATCACATACCCTGCTGTCCAGATAAGTGTACTAAACCCCCTGTTATGTAAAACACAACATTTTAGCAGTATTTAGAATATTATTGTTTTGACAGAAGGAGTTTAAGATTTCACAGGAAGTGAGTTAGGTTTTTAACTGCATTTAACTGTTATTTCTGTCTATCTAATTGTAAGGTGCTCCTAACCTCAGGAAAAGCAACAAAAGTTTTTTTCCACAACATGAATAAAGGTTTAATAGATTGCTCAGTTTTGATGTATTCAGTTAAGAGTTTAACTGTTGATGTTTAGCACCAATACAAAGCTTCTAATTAAATGGTAACATTTGCATCATGACCAGCTAATAGGTAGCCAGCCATGGCATTTTAAATGTTTAGTGTTTTTGTAACTTGTGTGTCGTTTGCCAGCCTGACAGAAAAGTTGTGACCTGAACGGAGAAATTCAAGAATTACATACTTTATTACGCCAAAATAAGATTCTAAAACATAGATACTGTTGGATCTGAAGCTCACACCTTCCTATCTAGGTCTCAGATAAAGCCAGACAGGATGGCACTTTGAATTGAAATATTTTGTTGTTTTAGTAATGCTAAATCTTATGTCATCAGTCTTATGTAACCTTGAATAGAAAGGCAGCGCACACAATTTAAAAAATAGTAAAAACAGAAAAAAACAGAAATGTACACTTAATAAATGGTCCTAAGAATTTTGCAAGCAAACATTCTTAATTTTCTGTTCTGAATACTATGCAAGCAGATTCATGGCTGAATATTCCCATAATTTTCAGATTGTCTTAGTTAAGAAAAAACAAACTTCAAAATCATTTTTTGTTTCTTGATTATTCTAAGTGTGTGAGGCTTGTGCAAGTTAATTTATGCATCAGTGACATTTTATCATGTGGTACACAACTTCTGCCAGTGGGCGGCACATTAAGATCTGAATCATGGGTGGGGTCAAACATGAATTTGCAGTGCAGGAAAATATTGGATTTCAGCCTGAGTAGCACACAGCAGTCAGGAATTGTTGCTATTGGCTCAAAAGTCTGGATTTCAGTTAGTTTTCATTGTGATGTTTCTGCATGGAGTTGAAATTGCATGTATCCAGTGTTCTCCAAGTATTTTAGTTGTTTTCCAATAATCCAAATTATGTACATGCAAGATTTTTTGGATGTCTTAAATTCTGTTTGGTTGGAGTGAGACAGTTTATGTGCTGGACAATATGATAGACTGACAATCTAAAGGTACTGTGGCTCTCTAGTGTTGACAACCGGAGAAGAGGACAAAGCAGATTTGAAAATGAATGGATAATGTTTATTCAGCACTGCTGCCAGGGAAAGCTACAAAGGTGAATTACCATTTTTACACATAAAACCCTACCAAAAGTGGTTGCTTTCTGTATAGAATTGATGCAGAATGTAGTGGTTTGCAAAGTAAATTTTTCAACCATTAATCTACTTTCATTTGGAAACTAAGTAAACATATTTCAATCTGTTTGCTGTGAAATCAGAGTTTAGTTTATCCCTGTTTTTCAAGATTATTGTTTCTTGAAGTAAGGTAATAAGCATTTTTTAAAATTTGCTTCTGACCCAGTAGTGTTTGTGCATTTGAAACACTTTAGTCTGAAGACTTAGAAATTAAAATCGATTAACAGCTGAGAGAAACATTTGTCTGAAAATTCAGAGCGGTCTTCTAAAAATCTCCATATAAGAACGAAACCACAAATAAATAAATATATTGTAAAAATATCCCTGCCTTTCCAATTTGTGCAAAAAAGAACTTACTATCGAGACAGATAAGGCTGTTGAGCTGAACAGTAACAGAGACTCCTCTAAAAGAAAAAAAACCTGCTTCACCACAATTTTAAGAGCTCAGAACGACTTGCTGGTTTGAATTAATCCTTCATATGTGAATGTAATTTGCATGAGAATGTGCCATTATACTGCCAATAATAGAAAATAATAGAAAATTACAGTCCTCCTAAACCCGCCTTCTCTCAACTGGCCCCTTTTGATGCTCTATCCAAGGTCACCTAATCACTGGGTACCTTCAAAGACCCCCATCTTAAACCAGCAGCAGTCTGAAGGATTTATTCCCCATTCCATGTCATGATTACCAATCAGATGGAGTAATAGCTGCTTAAGCAGACAGGGTTTTTTGTCATCACCAAGGGGTGAAGTGCCAGTCAAGGTTTCCACTGAGTCTGCGTTGGATGTCAGTGCCTTCAGTGTAGCCTCCAGATTAAACAGCATTATCGGAGTTGAGTGGAAGCTGTTATGGTGAAGGATCACATCCTCCTTGGCCCCTACTGTGCCACAGCTAGCACCAAGTGACTCATATATTACCTTACAACTCTATACCTTGAATGACACTTTGTTCAAAGTAATTACTACGTCGCAGAAAAATGGCATTGAAATTTCTTGACAAAGACATGAAAAAACAAAAACAGCATTAAGTTAGGACATAATTCAGCGTTGTGCTATAAGTTACAAAAATAAACATCTTGCATATTGCATATACAACAGTGGTGATTTGTGATTCAGGCCATATGGGCAATTACCCAGGGAGGTGTCAGAAAGGGTTTAATATAGTAAACCATTCTCATTATGAGAAGTCTAAAATGGTAGCATTGGAATTATCAAGTAAAACATTCTTATGCACATCCAGAAAACAAAACAAAACACAGAGTTTTTAACAGGTATAAATGAGAGCGCTGATAGCAACACAATTAAGCAGCTTGACAAAAGTCATCAAGTGCTTAAAGAGAAATATGTTAAAACAATATAAACGAGTCAGACAAATACTCAAACTTAATTAAAATGTAATTACATTGTTTTTCAGAGCTGTTAAACATTTCAAAGAAACTTTTTAATGAAGTCTTTATAACCAAACCTCTTAAAAACAAAAAGTGTCGTATAAGGGTAATGAATCCACAGTGATTCATGGACTATTGTAGATAAGACAAGGACATTTTAATGATTGAGGCAAGACCATTTTAACAAAAAAACGTTGAAAGGATGTGTTATATGTAACAGAATACAGGCGGAATGTGCATTTTGATATAAAATCACAATGCAAGAAACATCTTTGAGCACTTTGAGCAGAATTAGTTGTACTTACGAGTACATCTCAAAAATATTTCTGATATTTTGAGATGTACATATAGTGTGTAAATGTGCAATATTTTTTTCATTTCTCCTTCTCATCTTAGAAAGTGAAACTAAATATTACATAGAATCGTCACACATTGAGTGTTATTTTCCAAGCTTTTGTTTCTTGTAAATTTGAACACTACGCCTTGCAGACAACTTAAAATTCAGTGTCTCAGAAAATTGGAAGACAGTGCAAAAGGTCATTAACAGAAAATTATGTTGTCACACATGAGAGCACTTCATGCTTCCCTCTGCTGATAAACATTATGGAAATGTTGATTTTACTCTAACAGAACTTGGCACCTGCCCACACTGCCAAAGGTACTAAAAGCTGATGCAGTGATCATCGTGTTCATGTTCTTGATTGGCCAGCAAACTCTTCTGACTGAATCCCATAAAAAAGTTTATGCACTGTTGTCAAGAGTAAGATGAAAGACACCAGACTGAACAAGGCGGAGGATCTAATGACGTCAATCAAATCATTCTGGTATTCCATTGGACCTATGCAGTGCCACAGGCTGGTCACCTCTATCTAGTGCATTGATGCAGCAATTCATGCAGGAGGATGGCCAACCAAATGCATGGACATGTACATACTTTTCAGAGGCCTGACTTTCGACTTTCTGAGGTAACCGACAAGAAATGTTGCACAATATATATATATATATATATATATATATATATATATATATATATATATATATATTTTAGAATCTTTTATAAGCCATAAAGTAGATGATACCAAAACAACATAAGTGATGTCTATTTAAATTTCATCTCTCCTTTAATCATTCGAAGAGTTGATTTTAATCATGGTATGGTACTGAATTCATCACACTGTAGGCACGCTTGTTTACATCTTAACGATACTCTTCAGAAGAACTAATCAAGGAGCTAAAGCGTAAGAGATAAATGACTGAATGAGAGAGACAGAAGGACTTCCTTAAAGACTTATTTGCCATCTGGAAGTTTGCATTTTCCCATTTATCTAGCTGCTGGCTCACTGACACTCCCATAGGGTACAAACATTTGTACTTGAGATAATATTGTTTATTTGTATGCTGCTTTATATGTTTAAAAAAAACTTTAATACTTGTAGAGAAAATGTTTTCAGGGAAGCTGATTAGGTGCAATTAATGTGACAAAATGCACAAAGCAAAAGCATATGTGCATTTTCTGTCTATGTGGTGCAATAAACCAGCTGCCATTGCTAATGTGACATTTCTGTCTCATTGCTTGCCAGTGGACCACAGAAGCATGTGATTAAGATGGACTTGCCCTTTATACAAGTTTTCCACTTTGCTGCAAAGTTGCACAGCTGAGAGTCAGCGTATAGAGAACTGATTAGCTTTGTTTCATTAGAATTAGGGAAACATGTCTTTTCTAATGTAACTCACAGAACATATGAACCTTTTCAGGCGTGATAGCTGCCTGACTGCTCAAAGTGTTAAATAACAAACACTGAAGGAAGAACGATTCGGGAACACTGCATTGGTGTTAAGAGAAAAGTATTTTTCTCTCCGTGTTTAGACATAATGCCAATCAGGGCATTTTCTTGTTCTTAAAGCATAAGATTTCTTCTCCTGAAAAAAGTTATAGTATATGTTATGATAAAACACAAGCTTTTGTTATTAAAGTAGAACATGACTTATAACTTGGGGAAAGGCCTTTTTTGTTTTACTTATTGCTGGGCACCAGATTTGTGCACAACTCCACAGGGGGTTTGGTGAATCCTGGGGACCTGCTATATAACAATATTAATTCTACTGTGAAAAACAAAAGCTTTCACTGAAAAAACGTGTCAGTAGTATGAAAATAAAATGCCTTTCTTTGCTTATTGTTTTTGGAAGAGCTTTGTGGGGTTGTTTATTAGCCTGGCAATGATTTAATGTATTTATATAAACAAACTAATCACCATCATATAAGCTGAAATGTTGATGGTGCTCACACCAATTTATAAAACATCACATAGCAGTTGTGTTGGAACTTGCCAGCATGTACGTATGCGGGTCTATTATGTGTTTGTAAATGCCCAAGGTCTAACAGCTAATGGAAATGAGTAAATGATAAGAAAAATATAAACGATGTCGAAAAAGGCTAGGAGAGCCTTTTGAATTATGACCTGAAGCAGAGATTAATCTGGCTACATTAACGCCTTCGAAAAAAAGAAAACATCCAAATTCACTTCAAAAGCTGTGGGGCACAAAGAACAGAATGTTGTGGATAATGACCTATGACCACTGATTAGCTTTTTGACATTTCTTTTATTTGTGTCTAACTTCTACTTTTAAGAAATCCCCACAAGATTTCATTTTATTTAAAACCACCATATTATGTATAAAATACAAACCAAACAATGTATATACCATCTGAGTCCAAATCTAAGACACAAAGGGGACAACAAAAACAACTGACCTGAAGGCTGCACTTGCCCTTTCACTTTCCATAAAGGCCACATTTTAAAATGGAAATTATTTTTCAAAGACAGATTCTGAATATCACAGCTTCAGGGATTTCATGCCAATATACTACATGCAAATTTGATTGTGCTTTGAATTGTGCAAAAAGAATGAGACATGAAATTATGCTCTCTAGTCTCCCAGTCCCTGCTTCAATTAAAACAAAACACTTTTTGTTCTTTAACCGACATCTTCTGGATGAGGTCAAATTAAACATTATCAATCAAACCAAAAGCTTGAATGAAGAAACTCCTATTCCTAGTTATTTGAGGCTGCAGTAAAAGTAGTTACTTCTCATATCTCTTCTGCCATTGCTTGTCAAACTGATTCCCTTTTAGACTATTCTTGTAAGTTTGAATCAAACCTCTTAGCGTTTCAATGCATCCTACAGTTAGTCATATAATTTAAGCATGTCGAGCATGTCAGTAAAATCTGTTTGCCAAAATGTAGCAATCAGATGGACATTATGCTTTACTGTGACTCATTTTGGTAAATTGGGCACTAAAAATCTGCATTTATATAATTTAAATCAACAATTTTCTTTTAATTTACCATCTGATTTACAGGTAAAACATGCTGTAAATAGGACAAAGACATCCTGCATGATTAAATAAGAAGCTGTTTGCAATTTATCAAGATAGCAAAGGTCATCCAAAAAAAAAAAAAAAAAAACTAAATGCAATGCAAGTATGCCACAAAAAAACCCAAGATCATGTGAAACTACAAAAATAAAGAAATAGAACAGTCAAGAAACAAAGTCACATATGTAGCAATAGGTAAAGGTTACAAAATCTATTCTAAGAATTTAGCAATCAGGCAAACCACAGTGAGAGTTATCAATAAATTGAGAAAACAGAGGAGTGGTGGACCTTGCCAAAAGGGCAAGACAAAAATACTCCAAGAGCACATTGAAGATTGATCTCTAAGGTCATAAAAGACCAAAAGAAAACACCTGAAGCATCACAGGCTGAACTTGTCTAAGTTCAGCCTACTGCTTATGATTCAGCAACACACACACAAAAAAATGAAGACACAATAGCATATATGGGAGGGTTCCAAGATAAAAATGTCTGATCACCAAAAACTGGCTGATGACCAAAAACAACAAAAGGTCCGGCTCACATTTACTAATTAAACATCGTGATGATCCTCAAGACATGGAGGAAATATTTAATAACTTGGCAAGACAAAAATAAGCCTTGAGAATGGTTTCTATTCCCTTACCTATAGTGTGAAAATAATTAGAAATGACCAGGCAGACATTTTTTGCATGGTGGTGATTTGTGTGATGGTTTGTGGCTGAAATAAATTAAATAATGGTGCAGTTGGTAACACTGTTGACTTGCAGCAAGAAGTTTCTGGGCTGAATCCCAGCCTGGGATCTTTCAACATTGAGTTTGCATTTTCTTCCTATGCATGTTTGCATCCACACTTTGACTGTCAGGTTATTTGGTCTCTCTAAACGGTCTTTAGGTATGTGTGCATGCAAGACTGGACCTGTCCAGGATGTATACACCTCCCCCACAACTGAAGGATAGGTAGGTGTAAAAAATGAATGGACAGATGAACTCATGTCTTGGTTTGATTTTAAAACAGTCAAATGAAACAAAAAGGAATAAAATGAAATAAATCTCTCAGTACGTAGTGGAGGGCTTGGGGTTACTTTTTAAAGCCTCGCTATGGCCGATCATATAGAATTTGGATCTTTCTTTTGGCAAGTTTCTAAGTAACTTGTCTGAAAATATGACAAAGGATGAAAATGATTACATAAGAAAAACTGAAAGAAAACAAAAAAAAAAAGTATGAGATAAAATAAGTCATCAAACAGCCAGGTTCATTCACTTGAATTTCACGCTATTAGGGCAAAGCATTCTGATATAAACATTTCATTTGCACCTCAGGAGGTCGGGGATTAAAGGGATGTGCTGTTTAATAAATAAACAGTTGAAACTCCGGCGCACGAGTCTTTTTTTACGTTCTACTAAAATGAAAGAAACTGTATTGAAATGAACTATTGGCAGTTATGAGCAAAATCCATCACATGAGTCGATCGGGTCGGCCTCTTTGGGGCATGAAAGTGAGTCAACAGAGGGAGAGTCAGATCTGCTTTTATTGCCTGATTAAAATCAATTTGCTGTGTCCGATGCTGAAGGTGGAGTGACGTAGGGAGCAATGAGAGATTGTTAAGCCTCTCCTCTGCTTCTCTGAGTGATTGTAATGGGAGGGTGAAAGCTGATGGTAAGTGGTCTGGGACACTAGAATTCATGATACGTGGGATAAGAAAGCAGGTACAATAAAACACCATAAAAGTCACAGTTTCATGTAAACATATTTAATAAAAGATTAAAAAACTAATCACGTTTCATGATATTATTAATTCTGATAAGCAACTCAATTCTAGCACATATGCAATAAGCTTCCTCAGCTTATTGAAGTCTTTATTAAAAAAAAAAAAAAAAAACAGTTCCGTGATGAATCTGAATTTCTTTCATAACCTAGGAGAAATACTGCAGCACTAACAATTACAGAAATAGGTCTTTGTCCAGGGAGAAATGTATGTTTCCTTTCCTTTCTAATTCACAATTCTGCTTAAAATTACCAGAACCATTCTGACGTATAACTCTCATATATGACCTTTATATAAACCTTTATATAAGTCATTAACACTGCTGTTAGCAACTTGTGAAAATGGGTTAACATGTACAGGATGACACACACACACACACACACACAGACACTGTTTAAATGGGGAATGATGACATTTGATGAGCAAAAACAAGTAGCAGATCCACTCTTTAATACATTTGCCTTATAGCGACCCAATAATCTCATTAGAATTTAGCAAGGTGGAAATACCAACATTGGTATTCATATCCTTTCAAGCAAAACTGAAGGCATTTTATTTCTACATTAGCCTTAAAAAAGACAACAGATGAAATGTGAGAACAATCACAGATTTCTGGTGTTGATTTTGTGTCGTCTTGTTCCTCAAGTCTGAGAGGTGTAAACTTGTTTTTAATCTCTCCTCATTAGAAGTGAAAAGACAATATTATACATTATATTGTGAATGCACTTTACCTGACAGTTGTTTCTGTTAACTGTTAAACATTAAATAGTTTGACAGTTAACTATTTAAACAATAGTTGCCCATTTAGTTAGGGTTTTAACTAATTGGCCAGAGTACCTCAGGTCATAAATGTCTAATGTATTGAATGTACTTGAACATATTATGTAGTGATGTGAACATACATTTATTTTTATGATAAATGTGCCATGTAAAAGGAAATAAATAGTACTTTCTATTGACAAAAAACATTGTTACCACATAGAAAAACAACAATTTAAGTGAGTTACACAATTTCTCCTCATCTCTCTGCATTTGTTGCTTTGGTGTTTTAGAATATAAGCAATTGGATTATCAAATACTACATTGTTTTACATTATACTATTATACCAGGAACCATGTAAAGTTTTACTCAATGTAATCATCCAATGAAAATTTCATAGCAACCCATGCATGTCTATTTTCAGTATCAGTGAAATGCTTTTGAAGTCAGAAGAGAAGAACTGTAATAAGCTACTAAAAAGGAGGTTTATGCTACAGAGGCAAGTCTATTTCTTCAGAGTGAGGCTTCAGTAGATAAGGCTAAATGTGTTACAATAAAGTTTTTGTTTTTTATTTCTTTTAGTTTTCAATTCCATGAAAAAATACTGTATTTTAAAATTGAAGTTTTTTGAAATTCTACCATTAAGTTTAGGATCTATATTGTGCAAGGAATACTCACTCATATTTTTGTTTGCAATGCTAACAATAGAAATCACCAACACTCCAAAATACTATGATTTAAAATGATTTTCATTTTGCTTCAAACATCAGAGTTTTTTCATTGCAGCTACTCTCTCATGCACAAGGTCTAATGTTACATGATTTGCAAACATAAATAATAGAGGAATGTTCAAGGCAGCAAGAAGAAAGCAAAAATTTAATTAATGTTGACAGGGATGGTTCTTTAAAAAAATTGCAATTAGCTAAAATCACTATCAGCAAATCAACACTTTAGAAAATTGGAGATCACAAGTACTCCACAAAACTTTGCTCAAGGTGTCTATAAATAAAAGTAAGAATAGGCCATTTCAATTCAATCTATTTCTATTTTGCAAAATCACAACATTCCACCTCAAGGCACTTTAGTAAAAAATTTAATTTTAATCCATCATCAAGCTCAGTTTATTATTCAATTTGGTTGAAAAAGTTTTTTGTTTTGTTTTTTTCTCTGAAAAGCAAAAGATTGTGTCAAGTCATTGACTTGCAGCATCTCCTTCTACTGAGCATGCATCTAGCCACAGGGGAGAGGATAACTATGGCTTAGAACCAAACCTTTTTATAGTTGTTATGCTGAACAATAAATAATTAATACAGCCAGAATAAACCATTTATAAAGTAATGTGGTTTTAAAATGTTTTTTTCCAGCCCCCAGAGTCTGAATCAATAAATGTAAATAAAAATAAATTAATACACAAATACATATATCTCAGGTGCCTGTTCATGTTATAGCAGTTTTCCTTTTTCTTAGAGTGAGCACATATTTATTTTGTTTGATAAGGAGAAATGCATTCATTAGTTTTGCAGAAAACCTATTGTCCTTTGACTAAAGTTCAATTTAAGCATGTTTCAAATATGATTTTTACTAAGGGAACTTAAGTTCCAGTCAGTAGGGAACAACAGTCTTGCGTGAAAACAAAACCAAAGCTAAAAAAGGTCACAGTTGCCGAATAGTTGATAGAGCTCAACTATTTTTTAATTGTAAGATTTCTAAGGCTCTTTCTAGGGCTGTGAGAGTCATTGTATAATGGGATTGAAAAAGTTTTCATGAAAGACAGAAGCTGATTGGGTCCACTGGGTCACTTTTATATAAAAGAGGTAAAGGCAGAGCTTATTCTGAGGCTTTGGAAAGGTATATTTCTCACTTAGTCTGAGGCAAAAGTTCTCACATGTAAAAAGATGAAGAGCTCCCTCTTGGTCAGGGGTCAGTCTATACCTCAAGCAGAATAGCTCAAATATCTTGATGCTGTGCTCAAAAGTGATAATAGGATCAGGCAGGAGATAGACAGATGGATTGGAGTCTCATGTGCAGTAATGAGGCCTCTGTTCTGGACTATTCTGGTGTAGAAATGAGTAAGTAAAAAAGCAAAACCATCGATTTACTGTTCGCCTGTGTTACCATCCTCAAATGGTTATGAGTTATGAATCAAGACCACAAGACTCCGATGCTGGATGCAGGTAGCTAAAATGAAATTTCTCTGTAGGGTTGCTGAGCTCAGGCTTGGAGATAAATTGAAGAACTCTGTTGTCCGGAGGGAGCTTAGAGGAGCTCCTCCACGTTGAAAGGAGTCAGCTGAGCTGTTTCAGGCATGTTAACAGGATGCCTACTCAGTGCTTTCCTTTGGTTTACCCAGCCATGTCCCAGTGGGAGCAGACTGGAGCAGACTGTTGGGGCGGGGGGTCTCTGGAGCTTCTGGCTCCCCATCTTAATAAATTGATCAATAAATACACTTCCTACATTTGTTGTACCTTTGGTTTACTTATTTAAAGTTTAACAGGTTTGTGTTTCCTCTTCCAAAACAGAATATTACGTGCAAAGGGAATAGGACCTGACTTATACTGAGAATGTGAAACATTACTTTTCCATCTTTTAAAAAATGTCTTCAGGAAACAAAAGACGTCCAGCTTAAATACTTACAAATTCCTGTGGGAGGCGGCTGACTGACTCAAACTGTTTCTCATTATCTGTCAACAAACCCTTCAACATACAGCAAGGCAGTCACTAAACCCTTTTTACTTTATATTCTAATTAGTCTGCCAGTTTCAATGCATCTAATATACCACAGGAACTTTTCCTTCAGCACATACTTTACTGATGCTTTTCTTTCTTTTTTTTTATTTTAAAGACCACATCTTTGTCCTGTTTTTTTGTTCAATAAATTAAAGCAATTCTTGCCTAGATATGGTAGCTGAAAGCTTTGAAACCCAGCAAGACAAATAATAGCAATTCCTGCACTTGAAAAGACGAGAAAGGCTTTCAAGCTTTCAAACATGACAGCTAAAGAGAGGGTTTTGTACTTTGTATGGGCTGGCCATTCCACTTACTTACTGACTGGAAACCAGAAAAATACTATAATAGCACTTTAATGCAAAGTTTGGAAGACATGTTGTGATGGGGGTCTTTGAGGCTTTTGTGACTATATTTTTAGAAGGAATGGAGGGCACGACAACAACAACTGATTGTCAAACAGTTCGCTCTTGAAATTAATTACTGCATTATCAGATTAAAAAAAAATAAATGTCCTGGTTTCCCACCTCATCCCCCACTTGGGAGTCTTTAAGGATTGGCTGGTAGCAGTGTGAAAAAATGTAAGCCACGGGTTGTTTTACAGCTGCCTTTTAAAGTCACAGGAAAGCTTGTAGTTGTTTGTGAGGTCTGAATATGGGTTGGCATTTTCTGCACCTTCAAGAGACTGTTGCAATGCCAAGCACAGTGGGAGGTTGGAAAGAAAGCCGAAACAGTCATTCAAAATTTAAGCCCCTTAAATTGAGTCAGGGGTTTAAAAATACCAGCGAGTGCATAGTGCCATATGTGCATTTAGATCCTCCTGGAGGGCTATATAGACTAAATAAAAAAGTCATGACTTAATATGTGGGAAATCGAAAAAACAAAGTTCGACATTAAAGGGTTGAAGCATGTGATATTTGTCAGGAAACTCCTTAGGCAACATTATGTCATTGCCTGAATTGAAGAGCATGCATAATGAATGAAATGAGGTGGACATGTTCCTCTGATAAAGACTTCATTATGCAAAATGTTAAGATCATGTAAGCAGCTCCAATGCCAGCCCTATAAATGGCTTTGGCACAAAGAAGTGTCTTACACAGATCCAATACAAAAAAATGTTTGCAGACATTACTCATTTTCACTAAATGTACGCTTGTTTGTGTGAAAAGGAAACAGGTGTGGTTACAGTAGACTCAACATATGATTTCATTCATTTATCCTTAATTACTGTGCAGTTCATTGGTAAATGGAGATTTTAAAAGTATAGTTTCAAGAGAATAGCTTGAAATTATAGAAATTTATCTCCAGAATAAAAATGAAGAGTGCTGATGACTGTATGATCATTTTAGCTTAATACATTTATCTCAGTAAGCTTTGTTTTACTTTGCTTTGTTAGCAGTCAATACCCACTTTGTTGATAATTTAACCATTTACTTAACAAAATAATCACAAAAGTAAGTTGTCCAGATAAATATGAAGATATTCTAAAATCTTTTTAAAATTTTGGGAGCATTTCTTTCTCTCTTACAGTGCTTATAAAAACACAACAGTTCTGGTTAAATGAAAGAAAGCGAAGTCTTAAGAGTTTTAATAATTTGCTGCTATCTTTATGTAAATTCTTTAAAACATAAAAGCTAATGTAAATGGCTTTGCGACTTCAGCTGTGACCATTACAAAATAAATGTTTAGCCTTGCACTGCTTTTGTCGTGACTGGCTTTCAAAAATGTGCATCTCCAAAGCAGATGCACATTTTACTTCAAAAATAGAGGTGAAAAAAAAAAAGTCACCGTTAATGACTATCCAGAGCAGTGCAGCAAGGACCTTTTTTTCAATTGGACAAAGGAATGACGATTACATGGATTTTTAATCCAGATCAGGCAATATTTTGTTGTCCTAGCATAGAAGATTTAATAAATTCACACTAAAAGCTGAAAGTATTTATCTTGCCTCGATATGCATAAAAGGGGATGGTAAGGGAGGAATAAATATTCCCAAACCTCGCTTTTAGCTAGAACTGCAACAAAAATGACAACTTGGTCACATTATCATAGCAACCACTACATGTTATGCGCTTCACTGCCAGATATTTGGATGGGAAAAGGCTTTTTTGCCCAACTCGCACTGTCATCAATGTTTGGAGTCTGCAAAAACGTGCATTGGATTTTACCAGGAACCATGTGCTTTGGTCAGATAAGACTAGGAGTGAGTTTTTCAGCAACAAACAATGAGAGTCTGGCCTACAACAAAGAAAACGTAAGTAAAAAAGCATTTGATGACATGGATAAGTAAAGCAGATTATCTGTGATGCTGTGATTCTCTTCAAAAGGGTACCGGGCCTAAAGTGCATGACTTTGTAGACTCTTCAAAATACCAGAACAATTTCATTAATAAAAAAAAAATGATGACCTCTGTTATATCTCTTAGCTGAGAGAAATATTTTGTTGACATTATATGCCAGCACCACAGCACATATTGCTAAATTGACAAATATTTCACCATGGAGGTAAGGTTTCTACTGAACGATATACTGAGCACAGAAAAAAAAATATATATATATAGATATATGAAGAGCTGAACTTTGTGAAAGTGCAAGGAAAGTTGGATTTCATTCTCTAACATCACAGAGCCAACATCTAACGTAACTCACATTTTATAGTATCTTTGTTGCTGACCAGCAATTTCAAAACAATACAATAAAATGTTTGGGTGGTTGCACTCATTCCATATAATTCTGAAATATCAGATTGCTATAAATAATTCTAAAACTGTAATATACAGAACAGATTCTGGAAGTATTTTTACATCTATACCTGAACATTTTCCCCTCAGGCAAAGTGCTTTAACAAAAGTGGCAAAAAGTGCTTGTTCAGAGCAAAATTGCACTTCAAAGGCTCATTTTGGGTTTCGAGTTTTATAGTTTAAATCAGGTCAGCATATTTTTGACAAATCTTCTGCCTGCTTTATTAGTTACCTAGAGTACCATCCAGAAAACCACCTAGATATGCCTTGTACATTTGCTGCTCTTAACAAGGCTTAACTTCTTACGTTGTAGTTAGTAATTATTTAATAAGTAAAGTTGCACATACCCTGAATATGTGTTTTTGTTCACTTTTCAACAATTATCAAAATTGACTGACAGATGTGCTTTTTGGTACATAGATATGCCAAGGTTTTCAATAGTCATAGTGCCAGAGTGACTTAGTTTTCTCTGATTGTATGAAGCATTAAATAATGCAGAAACCTCATTTGTGGCAGCGACCTGGCAGTTACCTGGATAAAAGGAGGTCATTGCAGTTTTCCAGTGCTTACAAATACAAATTCAGTTGTTTGTAGATATTTAAAGCTATTATTTATTGTAATAATGGTGACTCAATTTTAAAATACAGTTGGTAAGCTAGTAATGGCATATGTGTTAAGCAGGCATTAGCCAGCTGGTTTCTATAATATATAAATGGAATATTTAACCAGCTGATTTCAGCTTGTTATACATTTATGTGACCATATAAAAAGTAGAATGACAGAGAGGTAAAATAGTCAGCACAACAATATTTCCTAGAGACATATTTTAAATTTTTGGTTGTCTGCATATTAAACCAAAAACAAATAATTGGATTTCTGATATTTCATACAAATTTTGTATTAATAAAATAATCACTGGTAATTTTGCTGAAAGAGAAAAGGTTATACAGACAACACCTTCTCTAATACCAACAAATTAAGTGGTCCAAAAAATGCTATATTCAAGAATAAGAAAAAAAAAAAAGTGTAAATTGTATAATTTTTACAGACTGACAGATTTATCTTTGTTTGGTATCAAGATTTACAGAACAAATGTAAGAAAAAAGCAACAATATATATTAAAGACAAACAAAAAGTGTGGGCAGAAGGTTTTACACCTACGCTTTAACATAAATGGAAGCGCACTGCAGTTATTTGTACAAATATATTACATTATGTCTCTTTTACAATTAGACAGAGATAGGCACAGAGTAAACATTAACTTCAAATCCTTTTTCCATAATATTAATCTAATGGTAATTTTTTAAAATTAATAAAGTAGTTTCCTTAGAATTTTGATATTTGTATCAAAATGACCAATTTTTTTGTTGTCTCCTTCTAATAGTACTTTTCCCAAGTAAACTGATATTAACCTGTGGAGTGAGCAGAGGATACAGGGATCAGGTTCAACAGAAAATTCATCCGAGTTCACTTAGCCGAGATTTGCATTTGTGTCTGCTTTCAGTGACCCTAAAGTGCAAAATTTAAAAACTGTTCTCTTAGTGATGAAGTGGTGAATTATCATCCCTTAAATTAAATGAAGTCAAAATCCTAATGGGGTGATGCTCCATTACCCACCCTCTTGTTGACCAAACATGTCCTGACAAATGAAACATGAGCCACAAATTGATTAGCTGACAGGAAAGGACATGCAAAATAAATAAATAAAACTTTTTACCACACTTTTTCTTGTTTCAATCCAATTTAACTGCATTGTAAATATTTTTGTATGCCATTGATGGCTCTATAGGATTAATAGAAACATTCAATTTTTCCAAAAAAGCAGAGAACTAAATGCCAGTACCACCATCTGATAAGCTTGTTGACATGTGTCAACAGTGTACAAATTCAGACTGAACCTCTCAAGCTGGAAAAACTTGATAGATTCTGCTGGAACTGAGTGGAGAAAATAAACAAATAGACCTCGAAAATACTCTGCAGTAGGGGCAAGTTTGACCAAAATCAGTTAGGTAACTTATTTTCACACAGATATGACTGAAAATCTATTGGTTATGTAACATACTTTTAACGTAGGTTGCAGGTACATTATAAAGACCTGAAGAAAAGAAAGCAAAAGGGCCCTATTAATGCTAAATTAGATGCATCAACCATGTATGAGACTACAAGCAGAAACACGTTGTAATTTCACCCTAAGGCGTGGCTGATATCTAAGCAGCATGTCACTTCGGAAACAGGGGGGTAAATTTCCAGCACAGCAAGGCCCAGCTTACTATGACCAAATCTGCCCTATTTTCCCTTGGCTGGTTGCACTGACCTCACATGATGAATGCTATGCTCAAGTGAGAGAGAAAAAAAACAGGGTCTGTTGTTATTGATGTGCTCAATTAATAACTTGACACACCTCAGAGGACTCACACACAGATATACTTCAACCTTCTAAGGCGACACACAGCTGTAACATCAAACATTGTGCGGGAACTCATCAATTTAGTGCAGAAAAAACACCTGCACCATTATTTTGAAATGGTTACTTGGTTTACTAATGAGGGGACTTATGAATAAAATTGGTCGAACTACATTTTTGCACTTCCCGTGTGCAATTTAACACGAGTATAAGAAAGCGTATTAATCAATGAAAGCAGTCAAGAGCCATGGTGATTAAAGAGGAGCTGCAGAGACTTTAGTTGGGAGATTTTAAGCAACTTTCACACAGCAGGAAAATGCTCATACGCAACCCAAATCAGGCATTTAATGGCAGCCTGAATGACCCAATTCTCATCTTTTCACACCTCCCAAAAACATCTGATTCATGCCACTTCCTTATCCTAACACCTACAATTTAAGCAGTTATGTTGGATTTTATCCCACTTTTATGTCATTGATATGAGACCTGAATCATAATTCTGTACCAAAAAAAGGTATGCTGTAAATCCAGACATAAGCAGAAGAGTGACTGACAATTGTAATTCTGGAAATTATTGAAGAAGTCAGAGTCACTGAAGCTCATCACAAAAGTTGTAGTCAGTGCTCCATAAAGGCCATTGCTATCAGTTGCACTTTTTCTTCGTTCGTCAAGTTATTACAATACTGTTGGTTCCCATTGATCAACCACTTAAAATGGATCTATTATTACTTCAGTTAACTGTGTGCTGCTGTGTGAGGGCTACGTTATTCTGCATGTGGGTTGCTTTGAGGTCGTAAGTCAGTCATATAGAAATCTGAATGTGGCTAATCAGTATGAACGACCTTGCAAAAATAAAATCTTTTTTCAGGAATTACCATCGAGACATACTGTGTGAACATAGCCTTATTCATACACCACAAACCTGAGCTTTATGGAAACTGGAAATAAGAAAACCCCTATCTAGCAATATGAATTTTCATTTGCACTTTTCCACAAGCCATGCAAGAAACACAGCAAGAATTTGGAAAAAGATGTGCTCGTCAAATGAGATCAAACTTTTGACTGACATGCAAATTTCTTTGTATGGTGGAAAAGTAACTCTGGAAATCACCTTTATATGGTGAAATATGGTGGCAGGATCATGCAGAGGAAATATGGACTTTGCTTCAGTGTCAAAAGTGAAGCTGAATGTAGTGGATGGTAAAATATAGGAAGTCAAATGGAGGTTAGTCCTGGGACTGGACACAGGGTCACCTTCCACTCAATGACACAACAGAATATTCAAGCTTCCGAATGGCTAAGTCAAAGTCTAGACCCTAATCAATGGGAGAAACCTTGACAAGACCTGAAATTTGAAGTTCACAGACTCTTTCTATTCAGCCTGATTGAAATGTTTTGAAAAGAAAGGATAAATTCTAAGTTTGCAGAATTATAT
This sequence comes from Poeciliopsis gracilis, assembly GCA_911649635.1. Lineage (NCBI taxonomy): Eukaryota > Metazoa > Chordata > Actinopteri > Cyprinodontiformes > Poeciliidae > Poeciliopsis > Poeciliopsis gracilis. Next base: position 18,207,664 of record CAJVRI010001532.1, read on the forward strand.
CAATACCTACAAACCAGGGAAGAAAGATCACTTTCATGGAGGTTTCGAACAGCTGGACTTATTACCAATAATTAAAGATTTATTCCATATATTCCCTAAGTACAGCGAGAACACAGGGAGACGAGATTTCAATTTTCACTAAACTCATTCTGAAAAAGACGTCTTTTGTTGGCAGCAGATTTGGGCCACCTGCTCATTTAAAGCCCAGCCTGTGAACATAAGCAGTCAAAGAATCTCTCCATCAGTGGGCAAATAGCCATCTGAAGGTGTTAGACTCCAGTGGCCTTGGGCCAGCGTGAGTCATTGGCTCCTTGTCCTCAGCAGCACCACTGAGTTACTCCAGAAGCTGCACAAGTTTGCCCCCAGGCAAGGTGACTCTGTTTTTCTACTCTTTCAGCCTGAAATGTTTTCCCACCCAGCCTGTGACCTCATGTCACAGTCTCAGAGGAGCAGAGGCTTGAAAAACACTTGTCACACTTTCTCAGAAGCCAAGAGCTTAAAACCTGATTAATTGCCACCATTTTGAACATTACAAGTGTTTATAAATTAGATAAGCACAAAATCTTAAAAAGCCAAATGGTTGACCTTTGAGTGGAGGGTAAAATTAAATTAACATCTATTTGCCTTCAATGGGTCTTATATCCTTTATAATAACTTAAATACTTAATTGTGTAATTAGTGAACTTTATCATTTTTAATCAGTCTTTTTTCCAGAGCACATTACCAAAGGCAGTTTAATTACCGGGAATTTTACAAATTCAGTTTTCAGTTTAAGGACATTCATTTGAGGAATGGTTTCTTTTCAACATTTTAATTTTGTTATTTTCAAGACTAATAAGACAGTTATGGTTATTTCCTTTTATTTGTGACCTCACCAATGAGCAGATGTTTCTCTATAAAACCAGAGATATTCAGAAGTCAGGGTCGTCCGAAGTCTTTGAGGGACCAGTCGATGCCAACGTTAAATACCAACTCTCTGAGTCAGAGTCAAGTCTCTAACGACTGAGACAAACATGAACCAAATTAATGTGGTTGTTTTTAGGAAGCTACATGGACAGATTGTTAGGAGCTATTACCATAATCCACGACATCGCTGGCTGAAAATGATCTATTTCATGGTAAAACATACCCAACAGCAAATCACCTATAAGAGCTGCAATCTGTAGATCACGTTCTGGCTTTCGTTCACTTCTCACTACTTTAGCTAAAAATGCTCAAACCAAGAGTCTCAAGATCCTATGGCACCAATCTATGGCAAGTCTTTGATTTTTTTGACTCATGCATGACTTGAGTCAGAGTCTGACTCGAGTTGCCATCTTGGTTATAACATCACAATGACGGCAGTTTAGATCTGCAAACCAGAAACAGAAATTAGATCTACCCAAATTAGATCTAATGTAGGATAAGACCCTTTTTATTGAAAGCAAGAAAACATTTTGAGATGCATAGCTCAAAAAATGTCTTTGTTTTGTAACCACAACCATTTGCAACTAAAATATATTGTTATAATGTTTAGCAATCTCTAAGCTGCACCAAACAGGTTTTAATATTCTTATTAGTCATTTAACCATATGAAGACATTTAAAGTCTAGAACCATTATCTCTCAATAAGTTTTAATGATCACAACATTATTTCCATAGAAAAATGCTGTTATCATTAATTCCAAGGTACATATTAACCAGACATGGTAGTAATCTAATCTTCTTTATGAGAAACAAATATCTTTGAACTTTGTTGTATCATTTCAGAACTTAAAAAACAACTTTTGTTTTCATTATGAAAAAGTAGATATTCGTATTTGTATCTTCCTTAACAAAATACTTTTAATCACAGCTTCCTACATTGGTTTTGACTGATTAATTAGAGGCAGAAAAGTGAGGAAGGGCATATGCTTCATTGTCTAACCTTTTACAGGAAGCTTGATTTATCTTTCCAAATCTCTATAAACCATGTGCAATTAATTCCCTACTACTTCTAAAATAGAAAAGCTCAGACTTCATGAAAGGTTTTTTTTTTTTTTTTTTAACTTTCACCCTGCCATAGCTATAAACACAGAGCTGGGACTACTTAGACTTTATAGCCCTGTGCTCCTTTGTGCAGGTGACATGGAACAAAGCCACCACAGCTCATCTCATAAATGGAGGATTATTACCCTGAAACAAGGCAGAGCTTCAGCAAATACATATGTGACACCTGACTTCGGTGCAGATTTTAATATTCTAACCAAAAACCCATAAAATAATTTCCAAAGGGTGATGCTCTGAAATGTTCGGAAATGCAAATAACTGATAAGATTTATTAGAATTCAGCACTGGGTCTGTGAAATTGTAAAACTCAACCTGCTATTACTGATGCACCAACAAAATTGTTAGTGACTGAAGTCAAATGAGTTCAAGCTTGCTTATCTGTGTCAGATCAGCTGGTTTGGTGACAAAACAAAATTACACATTTTTCATTAGTGACTGAACTAAATGTTAGCTTTTCCCAGGCCGTGCAGAGAACACCACTGCTTCAAATGGAATCTGTGGACAGTAAAAAAAATACTGCAAGGTAAATTATGAATCCATCCTAGACAAGATTACGATATCTAACATTGTTTTTTACATCATTTGAATTCTAGTGTGCCATATATAATAAGTTCTCTCGATGTTTCAGGTTGACAAGTTAGTGGACTTTAGTTTGCCTTAAAATCTAAAATTAGGACATCACACTTCCAGCTAAATAAATATGTGGGAAGATTCTCAAGAAGAAAAAAAATCAAGTGTTTATGATAATGATATGTCCTGTGAATTTTACTGAATATGTCGCACCATTTCGCATCTTTCCACGTTATCTAAAAAAGTGTCTTGCATGTCTAAGCATGAAGGAAGCACATTTTGTGAAAAAATCCTCTTATCGATGAAGTTTGCTTGTCAATTTTGATGAGCCACGGTATTCTGTGTTTCCTGGAGAAAAGGGTGTGAAATTAAAATAATGTCTCTGGATAGAGTATGTTAGCTTGGGATGATGACATTTTTTAAATATTTGACAATGTGGAAATAAAAGTGTACGGCATAAAGTCTATAAAGGGTCCCAAGTGGAGAAATAATTATTAGCAAAATTAATCAGAAAGTATACTAGTTTTCAACAAAAACTGTCAAATGTGTATGAAAATAACACTACAGCATTATACATTAAATGCAAAGTTTTCTCTACAACAAATATGAAAGCTGCGATCAGGATATTAGTGTTTGACTGCATATGCAATGGCTTGGTAAGCTTCGCTATCTGTTCTGTTTTACAGCACCAGTTCATTTGTTTCTTTCAGTTAGCTTTGTTCCCTGCTATTCCACAAACCTGGTTTAATTTCTTCTTTCATTTTATATGCCAGTGAATCATTTATTTATAGTCAGAATTATGTTTCTTTTGTGTTTATTTCTGCATTCCCAGCTTTGTTCCACATTTGGATTCTTCCTATGTAGCAATTTTTTACATGTTTTTGGTAATGGAATTGTCTTTTGGTTTTTACTACCTGCCTGCCTCTGTTTTGCTAGTCCTGCATTTGAGGTTTTTTATTTTTCCCTTTAGCCATTGCAGCAGCGAATTGAGTTTACTAGAATGGAACTAATAAACAGAGGGACCATCAACCCGTAGAGCCATGTTGAACATGCATTGCAATTTAAATGTTGCTCTTATTAATTCCAGAGTGATGATTTTTATGGAAAGCACAATCATGCAGGATTCACAAATAAAACTCTGTAGTTGTAGCTTCAGCATCATTTATTTATTGGTTATAGTGCGTATTAATTGTGTCCCTCTACCAATAAAATCACCAGAGAGAGACAAAACGTACATTTACATGTAAAATGCCTATTTTGCTTCTTTAATGAGAGGAGAAATGTGGTAAGATATTAATGTACCCACCGAGACTGAAACCAATTAAAAACAATCACTGTTGAAACCGCTCTTCTGTTCATACTTTTCCCTCAATGAAATCTTTTGGTTTTTGTGCAAAAAAAAAAAAAAAAAAAAATAGCAAAAGGTTGGTTGTTATTAAACCGCCTTAGGCATATTCATAAAGCTAGTTATTGATTCAAATTGATTTTCTCCAAAGTTCCCTGACTTACAACAGGATGGATATCTTGTGGACGCCATGTCTCAATTTATGATTTCATTAAGTTGTTTACTCTGTCTGCATTACACACCTCCGCATAACCCACCAAATATGCAAGGTGTGAGTTGTACTATAATCCTGTCATTTCTGAGAGCACATTTTGAAGGATGACCTTTGTGCAAACAACTGCAAATCAACATTAGAATAGTCGGGATTTAGCTTCACCCGGTGACAAATATTAAAGCAAACACGGCAGCTAATATTTAGGACATACAATAATGCTTTCCTGCATCAGAACATGACAGCGTATCCCATTTCCCCCCCTGTGCAAACTTCCATTTGGCCTTCCATTACACATACATCAAACAATCTCCAAAAGTGTAGCACCAGAAAGGCTGAGATGAAAGAAAAGCCCTCCAGTCCTAACAAGAAAAAAAAAAGAAAAAATTAACTTCAAGGGCAATTTAGCTATGAGCATTCTCGGAGGGATGGATAGAAATGGAATGATAGAGGTCTAGCATTAATATATTCAACATGTTTTAGTTAATCTCCGACTGCGGTGGTCCTGTGAGAAAACTTAAACAGCTAAGAGTACAGCAGCATTATGAGAGTAATTGTTTTGTCGCCTAACAAGATATTAATCTGAGTGCTTTTACAGGCTGGAGGGACTAAAATTTATACCTAAATGATTCATTCCGAGAGTTTCGCACAGTGTGAGTGATGGGGTTGGAAGAGCACCATAAGATGAAGCGAAGTATTACGACAAAATAAACAACAGTTTGGTAATCACGTACATCCACTTCAAACAGACTTGATGAATGATTCTAATCAAGTGTCACCCCACCTCCACCCCCTGCTAAAATTGTCCCACAGAGGGTTCACCTAATAGCACACTGACAAAAAAAAAAAAAAAAAAATCTCTACATGGACTATTTATACACTCACCAGTTTTCCCCGATCCCTTTCTCTCCTGAGGTTGACAGCCTTTGGATGTTTAAGACACCCACATTTACACACAAAATCAATCGTTTTGTTACAAAGGGGACAGGAAACAGAGAGCAGCTATATCACAGAGTGGATTCCATTTTTTTCTTACCGTGTCTGTCAGGTGCTTCTTATGTTTCAAGATTTCACATCACCTCCCACATGAGAAGCACGCCAGCCCATCTGTCACTCAACATCTGGAAAATCTGTACCTCTTTCCATGCAATTCCTTAAACTTTAGAACTCCATGTATAACATTTTGCTCTAAATAGTCATGTTTATAGCAACAAAAGAAAACCATTGAAATCCATACAGTTGTATTCAGCCACTACAGAAGGAGGAAAAAAGTATTGTTACTCTAGGCTTGTCTCCTCATTTGTGATCAATACCCTTCTCATTTCTCTCCCTTGGCATCTGCCATCTGGTAATGCCTTTCCATCTGGACAGCTTGGCCGCTTAACAAAAGTTGCAGTCTTGCCTTGTGCTGTGATCTGCAACCAAATCTAATGGTTGAGTTTTATTCTAAACTGTCATAGCACTGAATAAGAGAGTTAAACACTGAGTTCTTATATGTTTTATTAAATATATCTTTACATACATTACCTAAAAATGTTCACAGAATTACAAACTGACAGTGATTAAAATAATTAAACCCTTGCTGCTCTCAGGGAAATGGCAAACAATTGTGGCTATTCATGTTGATTGTCAATAAGTTTGACAACCTCTATATAGCAACTTTTATGTATCATTATGGCGTAAACATATGGTTAAAAAAGTTAGCTTTTATTTTGTTATAGAAAGTAGCAGCAATTTCTTTTAATTAAACATACCTGACAAATAAAGTGTCATGCCTCGCAACCAAAATGGCAACACATTTCATTTTAAAAACAAGCAGTCAGGTGCAGCAGGGTTTTTAGCTCATCATAGATCTTTACTTTGCAGTAAACCGTAACACAGCAGGTGTCCTTTTGCTTTTGTTCAGATTCTTCTATAATAAGGCCCCAAAATCCTTGCTGGTTGTAGTAATTTTGCTACAGTGAATTACTACCAAATTTATCTGAACAGATAACATCTCAACTGAAAGGTTCATCATAGCAGTTATCCCGTTATGAAGGCTGTACAGCACGGGGAAATTAGAAGCTCAAGACATCCTTGACTATTTTTTTTTTTTAAACATCACAGATAATTAACTATGCAAAGGAAGTCCTTTCTATTGCAGCCCACGGTCCATATTCAAACTTTAATTAATGTTATCTTACTCATTACAACTCCTCACTTGCACATGATGATTAATGTTTGGATTCTAGTAGAAGAAAAAACATTGTTTACTCAGGTAGAGCAGTTATTAGCTACAGATGATTAGTACCACCTGAAGGTCAGTTGGGTAGAGAAAAATGTTAATGGAGACTTAAGAAGAAAATAACATTCGTACTGTTCTTTTTTTCTACAGTGTACTTATTGCTATTTGTTATTTTTTTTAACTTCAATTTGGCATAAATTAGGGTTTGTTGTGTTTGAAAAAGAAGTAGAATACCTTAGGAAAGCAAGGACAGCTTTATGAGGAACTTCAGTATAAAATATAATTATTGATGATGAGCAGATCCAGTGTGCAGTCCCTGTTTGAGTTTCGATGTTGTACCTGCACACGCAGGATTCATTCTGGGTACTCTGGCTTCCTTCCAAAACTCAAAAACATGCTCTTTACTTAATTGGAGAAACTAAATTCCCCCAAGGTTTTTGTGTGGCTGTTTTGTCATAGCAGTAGACTGCTGACCTGTCCAGGGGGTAACCTGTATCTTGCTTAATAACCACTGGAGATATCCAGCAGAACTCCAGTGACTCTGAGAACTAACAAGCAGTTATAGACAAAGAATGGATGGCCAGATACTCGTAAGATTCAGCTTCACAAAAACAACTTTGGTAGGTGACTACAAATCAGCTCACCAATGTGTCAAGCAATTTGTCAGTGGAACATTCAGTTCTGCAGCAAGCACAGCACATTTTGAAGAGAAACCTATTATTTTTGGAAAGCATGCAGGTCAGGCAGTTTTATATTAGGTCAAACAGCGGTTCTTTAAAACTTTATACCCAAGGTTCCAGAGAGCTAAAGAATTATTGTCTTCCCCATAAAAAAAGATCCAAACTACAAGCACACACTTAATGAAATAACTGATGTCAAGACAACAATTTCCCTGTAATACACAACATCGTAGTTATTGGAAACTGATCATGTTGCACTTATTATCCCTGCCATAACATTGCACATTTGTTTTATTCTTCAAGCCTATAAAAAGTAGACATGGACCATTATGAGAGTTTCACAGTCTATTAAAAACTTATAATAAAAAGGTAAAACATGAGAGCTTTCCAGTCGCCTTGTTACTTGCAATCTGAAGTTCTGAAACAGTGTAAAGTTAATAAGAGTGATTTAGTTTCTAATCCACAACAATCTTATTTTTGCAAACGAGATATTTTCTAACAACTAAAAGCATAAGAAGAATGTTCTTCTCTTACTTTACCCAGTTGCTCAGCATTGTGCATTAACAAGGGGAGCAAAGCATTAATGGATACTTCATAGAGTTGAACTCTGGTTGCTTCAGCCTTTTCTGTGGCATCTTATTAAAAAAGACCAACTGTTCTCAAGAAGAGTAGCAACACAATGCACACCTTTGTAATGTGGAAACAGTGAATTTTTAAGTCTGTAACATACAGAATTGAGCGAAGCCAGGCAGGAGGAAATGTTTTTGTAGATAAAAAAAATGTCACCATCAAAATGCCACATATTGCAAGCCACCTGTAGCATCCACTGGCACAAAATGTACATAAATTAAATACTACCCAAATGTCACAGCAATCATTGACGATGACTGTTCTCTCTTCACTGATGAAGAACTCAGAAAGCAGAACGCTTGGACAGGCCACTGTGGACTTGGCTATATTTTCTTGTTTGTAATATGCAATTGACCACCTGTGGTTGCACACAGACTTTGTATAGAATATTAAATGATTAACCGAATATTTTAGGCAATGATTAGGTGTGGAAAACAAGATGACATCAAAATATAATGATTTTAACTCAATGCAGTAGAACATTGGGATTTTCACTCCCTCCACAATACAAATGCAGTGTATTGCAGAGTGATGCATCCTCATCATCAACATGTTAAGCTTAATGAGAGTATGATACCAAATTCTTAATTGTCTGTAGTTAATTAAACATAGTTCACACTAATTGCATGAAAAGTCATATCTGTAACTTTGAGAAATGTTTTCTTAGCATTCTACATTTGTTTACTGAAAAAAAAAAAAAAACAATTATTGTGTATGGCAATCCTGGCAGGTCTCAACTGACACATTAAAAATGCACCTCACATCAGACGGTATTTGCACAGCCCAGCAGGTACACTAGAATCAGCACAGCAGTAATCAATCCCTGTCACTGTGGTCTTTTTTGCAAACAATAAAAAAAAAAAAAAGTTCTTGGCTGTCATGTGCTTGCATAGTTGGACCTTTCTTTTTATCTTCTTGATATTTTAATGTGATGTTAAAATGCCAAATACTGGCTACACCTGGAAATTAGTGTTAATATTTTTTTTTTTCCAAGATAGTTTTATTAGGGTTTTCTGTTATACAGACATACAAAAACAAACAGAACCTAAACAAAAAAAAAAAACAAAAAGAAGAAAAAATTACAAGAAAAAATTACATACAGCGCGTTCCCTCCCCCCACCCAAAAAGAACACTGAACCCCAGGACTCACTCCATCTACGCAAAGAAAAGAAAAATTAGCTTTACATATCACAGTATTTGACAAAACGTAAGAAAGGAAACCAAATATCTTTAAAGTCTTCAAGCTTCCCTTTTGTTGAATATGTCAGCTTTTCCATTGCCAGGTTGTTGCCCAACAGTTTGATCCATTCATTTATCTTTGGTCTTTCTGTGTTCCTCCACTTCAGAGCAATTAAATGTTTAGCCTGCAAGAGGCAAAAAGTCACAAGCTTCTGTCTCTTTGTAGGACCTCTAAATCCATCTGGGAAAATATGCAGTAAGCAAAGTTTACTGTCCATTGGAACATCCTGTTCGATCAAACGAGAGATGAACATAATAACCTCCTTCCAGAAAGTTTGAAGTTCTACACATTAATTAGTGTTAATATTGGGGAAAAAATATTTTGTTGAACTTTTTGTGTCTATCTGAAGACGTAGACGCAGACGTATCACCATGAGCATTTTCCACAAGGATACTCTTCACGCTTTTAGTGCAGCCACCTGAACCTTCCTTTCTGTTTTCTTCAAAAATATGAATACAGCTCAGTCAGTTTGATATCTGATGAAAGACTCCTGCAATCAAGATTATTGTTGTCGCCCAGAAAAGCTTTATTTGGTATAAATGTGTGCTAAAGGTTGGTGATCGATAACCAGCTGACCAATGACATGACCTTGAAATATTTTGTTTGACTGGGTGAACTCAAAGAATCTTTTTGTATTGCCTGCATTTACCTTGTGGACTTATATCTACATCTATATAAGACAAGTTAGATATATGGTGCTATAACAAAACAATGTCCATGTATGCCTTACCAAATCTACATCTCAGTCTAAAGAGAAGCTCTCAACATTTAATCAGCTCAGAGCATAATGAGAGACTCTTCTGTGTTTGAGTTACAGTAACACTAAACACACTCCCAGCTGCCCAAGATGCATGAAGCAGCCAAATGTGTACTTACTGTCATAAGATGTGCTAAAAGACTATATCACCTACACAGTACTTCCATCAGTGACGTCAGTCCAGACGTGCTCTTCACATTAATGTAATATGCTCTTAACGGTGGAAAATATAGCATTATTAAAATAATGACGTAGGCAGTAGCTTGAAGGGTCTTGCCTAAGGACCCAGACTGGATTCGAACCCTGTATATATATATATATATATATATATATATATATATATATATATATATATATATATATATATATATATATTATTTAAGAATAGACCTGGTTCTGTTTCTGTTGCAGAAACAATGCAAACCTTTTTAGAATACATGACATTACCTTAAAAAAAAAATCCATTACTATTTAAAGCAGGAATTTATTTTTATTTGCTTAAAAAATAAAAATAAAAGTTACAATGGGTTGTTATTAAATCCTGTTCAAAATCATATGGCCAAACTCTTGTATTTCATTCACCAGACCCAAATTGCAAACATTTAAATGACATCAACCATAAACATGTTTGAGTAAACTCTGGGTGGATCTGGTATACAACTAAGCATAAATATCCATAAAGCCCCAACACCTACTTAGTGTGACTAACATCATGGAGGCTTCAAAATACCAAGGTATTATAAATAAAAACTGGCCAAACTTAACCAGGAAATTGGGTTGTTGTTGAGTATTTTGGTTTAATAATCCAAAACACATAGCCAAAACGACACAGAAATGATTCACATGACAAAAAGCCTTTTTGCACATTTTTACTGGTGGTGCCAATTAATATGACCAGCAAAATAATTAAGGTTTTGTGAAAAGAGGAAAGTCACAATCAGTTTTGACTTTTGACTGGCTGTTAAAATAAAAACGGAAACAAAGCCAGGATAGTGAAAGAAAGGTTTGCAGATCATAATTAGATCCCTTCAGGACAGCACTCCACATTTCCTAACACCTTATCAACGCTAGTATTTTACTATATAAAGACAAAAAAGTGCAGAGAGAGCAACTTCGTGCATAATTCTGCATATTTTCTCTTATGAAAACGCATCAGTTATTTAATGTGGCAAAGCAGCAGCATTTATGAAAAATAAAGATGTCACAGCTTTTAGATAGGCTCCAATGAATAAGGGAAGAAGCACACCAGTGCCTTGCGGGTGTGGCTGCAGGATAGCTGGGTCTCAGAGGCAGCTCTGGGCATTTTTTCCTTCCTGTCCTGGCCTTCTGTGCATCAGCATTAATCACTGCTCCACATATTCTCAGAACAAACAAGCACCCACATTCTCAGCTTCCAAACAACCTGATACAAGTTAAGCTCCAGAATTTTAACAGCGCAGTCGTGTTGTTTACTGCAGAAACGGTATCTATCTTCACTATGTAGGATGATACCAGCCTACCGATTTTTCAGTTTAGACATAGAGGCAATTTAATATCGCTGGTGCATTTGCTCCCTGACACAGGTATTTTCCCTGAACCGGTGATAAATGTATGCCACAGACGATTACTTACGATGTCATTCAAAAAATAAATGAATGGGCAAAATTTATGATGTGTTTAATAAAATCACTGTGTCATTTAAATATGGAAAAGAAACTTAAAACTGGCTTTAGGACAAGATCTTTGGTTTACTGATTTAAATGGAAATAAGATAAATGACAAGATAACTGAAAGAAAATGGTACAAATACAAGGCAATATAAATAACCTATTGGTTAAATGTCAAAATATTATGTTTGAATGTTTCTGGAAAAACTGTCTTTAGTATTAATGTACAGCATGTTGATTAGATTCTATATTAATAGAATCATTTAAATATTTTATTTAGCTTTTATTAAAATCCCATTGCCACCAAATCAAACTTGACTCAGTTATCGCTGCACATTCTTCCAAGACATTTTATATTGCTTCACTTTCTAATGTTTTACCTTTTGAAATACAAAGGTATTTTGTTTGGACCTAATTAAAGAAAAAATATATGTTTTTTTCAGGTCACAAACTTTTTGATATGTGCTGTACAAGCTACTGTACAGTAGGTCACAGTGTCATGCACAGCAGGTTTTACTATCAAAGATCAACAGAATTGATGGCGTCTATGTACAGTGGAGGTCCCAAATGTTTGCAGAGTTTAGATATGGTACCTAATCCCCATGAAACTGGGGGTCCAGAGTAGGTAAACGGCCAACAGTCATAGCTTTTAAGAGGCATACCGCTAAAAAATGACACAGTTTAACCTTTCTGTAAAGAAACAGTTGTACAATTTAATCTTTCCTTGCAGTTTACTTCAGTTTCTTCAAATCTGTATGCTATTGCAAATACTTCAAAAGGTCAACAACATCTAAATGTCACAAACGCATTTTTTTTAAAACTGCATGCTTTTCGCTTTAAGGGTTGTTGCCTGTCTAGTCAGGTAAAGAACAACTTCAGTTTGAAATCCAATAGGGTTCATTTGCTTTGGCCTACATTTAGCTCCATTATTATTTCCATCACCTTTGATCATCTTGCGAAAAAAAGGCTTCCCACAGTAAGATGCTGCCACCACCAAGTGTTGAGGATTTTGTTTACCATGTTATATTTTATTCTGATCAGACCAAAGCAGCTCCTTTCACATGTTTACTATGCTCCCTTCCTGACTTATGAAAAATTGTGCAAAGTACTGGAAAAATCATATTCTCAAAATTTCTGGTTGCTATGTGACAAAATAGGAAACAGTAAATATATATTATTACATTTGCAAGGTGGTTTTGGATAGTACCACATGGAAACATATTTGTGTTGGTGACTATTCAAAATTTAAAATTGATCTTCAGAAGGCAATGAAAACTGTAAAAAATGTTGCTCAACAAAAATCCTTGTTTATATTTGCCAACATGCACAGCATGGAGGATAGTAAAGGAGGAAACAAAAATCCCCAAACAACATTGATAGGGAAGGGCAACACATTTTTCAGTGTGAAATGATGTTAAAATTCACCTTTGCGAGGAGCCAAAGCATATACATCAGCACAGTATGTGCATATTAATCTTATGAGAATACATACTGTAGGCAAGTGTGGCAGTCCAAAGATTCACCTGAGATTTCTGAAGAAAAGCAATCAAATAACCATAAGATTTGAAAGGATGCTTCAGTCCGTTTTACTCCAACACAGCATTAGGAAAATTACTGATCATTATCTATAAATATTTTTATGCTTCTTGGCAGCTTAACAACAAAGACTAATTCCAGGTCTTCCTCAGAAGGTGAAAATAAAAGTTATCTCATTATAATCACATAATTCAGTGACACAGCTATACACATAACTCTATAAACAATGCGGAAGACAATAAAATGAATGTCCTTGTTGTTCGACCCTCATATAGAGTCTAACAAATAATAGAGAGCTGGATAGTCTTTTTACATGACATTTGGAGTTTTGTTTGCATGCAGACCTCTAACTGAGAGTGAAGCTGTACATACACAGAACCAGAATTTAGTGAGCATCAATAAGAAATGTGTTTTCAGCTCAGATTTTTTTTAACCAAAGCTTACTCATCATACACCAACTTATTCTCCATCAGAAAACAGAGAGGTTTCAACACAAATCACCTCTGAATACAACAAAAGAATTAATTACTTAACTAATGCACAATTAATGCAAACTTTTGTTATGTGGTGTCACTTTCAATTACAGGAGGCAACGTTTGAATTCCACACGTTTATGAAAACCGAAGATATTGCATGTACCCATATACTCATGCATCTTTGTAAAAGTTTTCATAACAGCTGGGATGTTGATTATTCTTTCAGAGGTGCCGAGAAACAGTTCTCAAGGCTTAACAGGAATCACTGCACTAATGTTTCCACAGACAATTTATCAGCGAACTTAACATTAAATAGTTTTTTTAATTCTATTTTTACCAACATATTCAGCTCAGTGCAAGAACAAGTGCTCTTTGAAATAGTTTTTTCTTTTATTTTTAAAATATGACTGAAAACCTTCGAAGAAGCTTTAACAGAGTTTCCTTGGAGACACATCAGTTCTCCAAGATGCTGATCTACAGCATCTTTATTTATTCATCTGATAGCAGCAAAGTTAAAAGCATCAACATTTTTACAAGAAAAAGTGAGCTTCTAAAATCTAACACAGCTGTTCTTGAAGACCACAAATTAAGATTTATTGTACTTTTATTGTAATTGTAATTTGTAATACCGCTTTCTCCACACTTTTCAGCTCTTTGTTTGTCCTGTCAAGCATACTAGATTTAGATATATATCAGTAATATGTTTCAGATAGTTTAACTTTTCCTGTAGCAGAGTTAAAGCAACAACTTACCAAAAACTTCAGTTTTTAAATCCTGGAAAACTATCTTTGAAGACCACTCACTTTTAGAGTGCAAAATTTACACAATACTTATTTGAATATGAAAATTCAGATGAATATTGTGACATTCCAGTGATAACACAATTGGAAAAAAAAAATATTTCTACATGATTAATGAAATCCTTCCATAACAAACAAATTCCAGCTGAAAGTATGCGTCATCCTGACGACGCGATTCCTCTGCATGTTTTATGACAATAAAACCTTGAGAATATAATTTGTTATTTTTTTTTTTTTTTCCCTTTTTACAAGTAACAGTTTGAAAAGCTCTTTGCAGACTCCAACAGTTAATCAGAAATAGTTTGCCCCCTTCTCTTAAAGTATTTCTAGAATAACCACTTAAGGTGAAACGCATGTCCTCTCTGTAACACCTTCACTGGAAAGAGGTCAACTATATTAAGGCTACTTATACCAAATGAGAATATGAGATGCATGAACATGTGCTATATGTCCCGCTTCTTGCCCTGAGGGTAGAGTGACTGCTATCAAGAGATGCTGCCAGGTGAGTGTGTAAGGGGGAGGCTGGCAAAGAGGAGGTGCAGAGGGGAAACGGCAACCCAGCAGGTAGCAGGGCTCCCTGTGTTCAGCTGCATGACCTCTGGAAACCATCCAGCACTGCCTCTGCAAGACAAAACATGGCCTCACCTTTCTCGCTGCACATTCTAAGAGGAAATCCCATAATGGCTACCCAGCAGCCAATTAAAAAGTTATGCATAATTTAACATATCAAACTGAATATGATTTGCACTTAATTGTTGGGGATTTTTCCTCTTCAATGCAGGCCCAGGATAGAAGGAGCATGTTCACAGTGTGGTATGATTTGTTCATGATTCTATACAGTTTCTTGCAAAAGTATTCTCATCACTTGAATTTTTTCCGTATTTTACAACAATACATTTCAATGTAATAGGTTTTTATATTATCGTTTATGAGAAAGCAGTGCATACTTTGTGTATATATTGTTTTAGATTTTTTTTTTTCAAAAATAAATTCTTCTCATTCATTAAATAGAATCCAAAGCATTAACTTGTCATCTAATTAGTGAAACATGTAGTCAGAGCTACAAGTTTAGATCAATTAGGTTTGCATGATACTGGAAAAATATATATTTTTTCTACTTATGCAACATGACATGAATAGCACATGAAAATGACAGAAAAGTGGTCAAACAAAGAATTTGCTTATGGGTAAAACTACTAAATCACATCTATGTCTTACTTTTAGCAGAAAAAATTGATGCTTTGTAATAGTCTGCCAATAAAACTCATTGAAGTTTACAGGTCAGAGGAGGAAAACTGAAGAAGACCCAAAGATATTAATTTCATTAGCAGGGCCCTATTTTTGTCCTTTACTAAATAAATAAAAAAAAGCCCTTCTTGCTAAAAATGTGAAGGATGTACTTAAGTATAAAAAATCTCACATGTCCATTGTGCAATACTACAAAAAGAAGTACTATCAAGTCTGACAAATGAAAGTAGGCTCAACGGATGAGCTTCCAGTGGCTAATAAAATCGTGGCCTTCAGGTGAAATCACATTACAAAGGGGGGCATTCTATTTATCTCCCCTCTTAGCAGGCTGAAGACCAGTACAGCACATCTTCTAAATCCTCTATATAAAATGGCTTTCCCCTCATTGCTCCAATTAAAAGATAGCAGTAAAATACAGCCGACAAGGAGCTGAGATAGTGTAATTACCTACTATGGTCTGTGCAAGTGGGGGGCAAAGTTTACCCATTTAAGCCCAGAGCAGCAACGCCTGCAGAACCAGAACTGCTACATGCAGGGATATAAGCGGGCATCACTCAAGATCCGAATCCTCTCTTCGGCTTAATAATCATGATATAATTGTTACGATCTCTGCCAATCACACTGCCATTCCTGCTTGTCCTTGGAGATAGATTAAATCCATGGGACAAAGCCAGACATTTCAGTGACTAAAGGACCTGTGGCTATATGTTATTTTTCTGACAGAAAAACACTGATAAAACCAAGCAGCAGCAACAACTCCACTGGAATTATGTTGAATGTCATTTTTTGTTATGCTAATTTTGCAGCTCTTTCTCCCTCCCCCGAGGCCAGAGTCTAATTTCAGGAGAGGGGCCAAACAATATATCCCTCCTTTAATCTCAGCGATGGCAAAACTACAAATCATATCAGATGAGTCGCATTCAGTCAAAAGTCAATTTGAGGCCGATCAGCTCGTCCGAGTAAAAGTAGTGTTTTGTAGGTTGTTAGAACTGACTGCCAGCAGCCGCCCACTGCTTAATGATTAGCTAATCTCCCAGGAAAATTGTTATCGGTTGTTGGCTCTGCTGCAGAACGCCACAGATGACATTTTGTTTTTCTTTTGGTGAATTTAAAGTTAGTTTCCAAGAGTCAAACACTTCTCTTAGAATGTCTAAAACATTTTTTTTATTGTTATTGCGTTCCTAAATTGCTTTTCAAAAATATGTTTCCAACATTTTTACCCTATGACCACAAATATTCAGTGTTTTTTGTTCTTTCAGAGATTCCAAGAGTGCCCGATTCCAGCAATTGAGAGTAACAACTGTGCAACTTTTAGATTCAGCTCTGATTCAACATACCTGAATCAAGTGAATGGCCTCTGCAGCACAGAATGAGATACTGATGAAGGAATTCAGCCATTTAACTCAGATGTGTTGGGCAAAGATGCATCTAAAAGTTCCATGAGAGCTTCTCTGAACAAGAGCTCCCCTGTGGTAGACCAGCACAAAAGTAGTTAATAAATGCAAAGGGAAAGGGAAAGATAAAAGGTTTTCAAATGTCTTCACACATAATCTCAAAACTGTGGCATACTTTTGTACTTAGTCCTCCTGTATCGGCACCTTTCACCACACTTACAGCTGCAAGTCTTTTATGACTTATGGGGATTGTGTGTCTGAGATGATGTGTAATGTAACATTTCCTCCACAAGCTACATTCTTATAAGTTTATAAAGTATTTATCATAAAAGCATTTAAAAGGTAAAGCAGGGTTAATACAAATGCTTGCCACTATTTGCTTTTGTTAAAAATTTCGAAGACCACAATGGCATCAAATCCTAATAGAATAAAATGATTGGAATGATATTGTGACAAAATGTTTGAAAAAACCCTCTGGTATAATTGCCTTTGCAACAAAACGAAGAAACAATTCTCTTGTTATTAGTAGCATCAATACTTTATTTAACATTAGTAGTTCAGGAATGCACAGAGCTTTTAGTTTCTGTCTCCAATCAATTACTCAGTAGACACCATGTCTGCTCTGCCACATTTAAGGCAATTTTCTACACTTTTTAGTGGAACATTGTGTTCCTCTCTCTTTGTCTTTGTAGTAATTCTCAGCTGAGCAGTTATAAAGTTGGCTGCTTGAAAACTGACATCGTATCAAATCTATATCATTTTCTTCTGAACTCTGAACAAATAATGGAACCTAACAAAATTATATACACGTTTAATTCAATCACACGCTGATTTCATTCTTGTCATACTGCGTTCATCCCTTAATTGTTCCATGTTGAGCAAGATGATTTATTTGATTGCTTCTAATTAATTTCATTTATAAATAAAGGCTCATCTAAGAATAGCAATATGTGAGAATTTTCTACATCAGAATTGAAATTTTATCAAAAGGGGGTCATAGCAAAAATATACAGTTTGACGATATGACGCATATAATACATATTCTGTAGCAGTTATTGGTGGACATTAAAGTCTCTTTAACTGTCCGAGGTAAAGCTCCTATATAATTCCACCGACAACCCTTAAAAAGTTAGAAAGGTATTATAAGTCCTTTTAAGCATTCTCTGGAAGTATCTTTTTTGTCCGTCTTTGCCAATTAACTACATGTAACACTAATCAGAAGCAGGTCATGCTTTGTATGATTGATAATATGAACACCCCCACCTCTTCCCATCTCATACACTTCGCTGAGAGAGCTAGCCAGACGATAATTAAGTTGCCCAATTAGTCCGTGTTTTCAGTCAAGCAGAAGAACAACCCTTGAGTGCAAGAGAAAAAAGATGGGCACCATTAGCAAATCCTGATTACAACATATCCTTTGGAGATGTTTTACGAATAAAGCCATGCATCTTTGTTTAATCTACTTCATTAGCACAAAACTATATCATGGCAGCTAATAGCAAAAAGTGCATTTCAATGACCTTATCAGAAAAACAAGGTTAAAGTTACATTTTCAATGGATGTATGGATGTAAAAACAACAGAACTCGGGAAGGCTGATGTAATAAACTCATACATCTACTCACATATAACAAGTTGTGAAAGCTTTTTACTGACTTGTGAAAACAAAACAAAACAAAAAAAACCCAACAAAAACCAAAAGGATACTGAAGGGCTTCATCAAGCAACCTTCAAAAAGGTTTTAGAAGGAAATATCAGACTTTAGTAATTACTTCTGAAACTTTATTTTAAGGCAATACAATTTCATACAGTTTCTTATAATGAAAAAGCTGCAGTTCCCTTGACGGTGAACTTTAAAGATGTGATTTTTGCTATTCTTATTTTGACATTCATGTTTTTTTTTGGAGACATTTATGGGATTACAAAATGAAATGGACATTTGTCTAGCTTGAATCCCATGTTGTCTTATCTTTCCCCTTTTAATATTTTCCTATTCATAACAGAAGTCAGACTCCTAACTAAATGTTCCTAGACACTTCAATCAACTTAACTATAAAGTACAATATGCAGTCTTGATGTATATCTTAAGACCAGAGAAAAGAACTAATGACTGCGTAAGGGTACTTCATACGAAGGTATTCTTGTCTTCTCTATGTTGCTCAATATATGTAATCTTGCACATCTTTTAATTGGGTTTTCTGTTATACTGACATTCCAGCTGCTTTTGTCTCAACCCTGTGTTTTCCCACCAGAAAGTCCTGGTTCCTTAACATCTGTTGTAAGCCTTGCTAAACTAAGCAATGTCCATTTCAGAATGGAGTCGCTTAGGCTACTTAATCATGATTTGAACTCATGGTGGCCGGGTACAAATCACATTGCCTCTAGTTTTACCAGAAATGGAGACCTGTGTAACACCTGGATTAACTAGAAGAAAGCCTATGGCACAATCCCACACACATGGATCACAGTTATTGGACCTGTACAACATCAATAGGACAATTAAGGCCTTGATAGCAAGCTCAAGGGGAAGATGTTAGGCAAATCGAATTCAGCCAAATCATTACAATGAGCAGAAATAAATACCAACTAGGAAATAGAGCCACTGTCAGTCACCTCCTCTACATAGATGACATGGAGCTCTATATGCCAAGAGTGATTAAGACATAAACTCACTGATCCACCTTACCAGAAGTGCATGAGGATGATCTTCTGATTGATCAAATAATATCCAAGATAAGAAAGGCAATTATAACAGATGAGATTGAACTACCAGAAAGCAACCTGGAGGAGACAGACAAGAACCATGACCAATTAGCTACAGCGAACAAGGCGATCATGAAAAGTCAGAGTGTTAAAAGTGTTGACTTTCTGATAAAGGCCACAAACCAAAACCTGGAGTGCATCAGTGACATAGACCCATTGACAAACTGAAAAAGTTACTGAGGGAACAGAAACCATGAGTGAAAGAAGGATCAGGAAGAAGAATTGTGGAGGAAGTAGCAGAGAAAGAAGGAATATTTTACCAGTGGTTAGAGAGGGCTGGACTGAAGGACAGCATGGGGCTCTAATCATGACAGCAAAAGTCTTTTAGCACAAGAGCAATTAAGATTGGGGTCTACCACATCAGGCAGCACTGAATATGTAAGCTGTTTGAAGACGCCTCTGAAACACTCCAACACTTAATAGTTGGGTGTGAGATGCTGAGAGGAAAAATGCACAAGGAACACTATAATCAAGTAGTTGGAATAATGTACAAGAATAGTGGTGCTGAGGATTTACAGAGAACAAAAAAGCTAAGATCTTGTGCCATTTGAAATTCCAAGGTGTTAAATAGGTATTCACTAATCAAGTCAATGTTGTGGTAGTAAACAAAGTCGAAGAGAGAGGAGAGGTGATAAACAGTAAATCTAACTTCTAACAAGAAAAAGAAGCAAGAGTATAAAGAAAAATACCAAGGCCTGAAAGGGGAAACAGAAGCTGTGGAGAGTCAAATATTTTTAATACTAAAATCTCAAACATTTCTATAAGTTCCTCATTATTCTATTTATATGTATCGCCCCCTGAAAATCGCCATGCAGAATTCTACAGAAATAAAAACCGGCACATACAGGCAGCCTTAAAAGAAATGTACTGCAATTTAATCATAAATGTCCATCTGAAAATGAGAAATATATTAGTTCCTGCACATTTTCTGTTGTATGTGGATTTGTGTATTTATATATCTCTCCCGTAAAAACATTTCAATTCCAGACTTCATATTGCCATGTCCCAAGATAGGATTCTTCAAACATTATCTCTCTTGTGTAAAGCGGTGTCCCTCTTAAGATTCTGCAGGGGCTATAAAAACAAAAAACAAAATGCTACAAGCACTAGTGGCCTACAGCAAAACACTGAATTTACAAGAACTACAGCCAGGTTGCTCAGTAACACACTATAAAAGTGTGGATTTATCGGACCCTTGAATGGATCCATTTAGCATTAGAAGAGGAAACAAATAAATAACCCTTCATCACAAAAATATTACCAAAAGAAAAACATAATCCAGTTGTGGTGCAAAACTTAAGTTCACAAAAGTCTCTGCTGTTCTGTCCATCACAAATTCAGTTTTCTTTATGGAAAATGGAAAAGAATCAACATAAACAGTCCCCTTATAAGAATAAAAAGGAAAAAAAAAGGAAATATCTTTCAGTTTTCTAATAGTTTTTGGAATACTGAATCAAAAAGGCAGCATGAAGAAAGATGCATATTTATGAAATCATTACATAGCCTCCATCTACTCATAATGTGCATGAACAAAGAGCACTTTCAATATATTTGTTGATATTGTTTCCAGTGACCATGTAAGATTTGTGTTATTAAACACATTTATTTATTTGGCTTGAAAAATACTGATTGCAACAAAAGAAAAAAAAGGAAAATTGATATAAATAAGATAAACAGGACATATCTGATCAAGTATCAGTATCGATTCTAACAGTGATGTTATTTTTAAATGAAATATCAGAATGAGGACACTATCTACCACATCTAGCCATCCATCATCTACCCATTGATCCAGGGATAGGATCCTCTATTGTTGTTGATCTTATGTTTGATTTTATCTGGACATTTATGTTAACAGAACAGAAAATGTACGGCTGCAGCAGCAAAGAGTTTGTGCTGACAACAGGAAAGTTAACTGGGTTACAGAAAGTTGAACACTCAACCTCTACCTGCTGTGAATTACATATGATCTGTAAATTCTGGCAGACTATTTAAAGACTTTGACACAAAGTAGGACTATGAAATCCTGAGAATGCTGGGTGGTGCTAGAAGTTTCTTCCTGATAATATGAACTCATTTCTCTACAGCTGTCGCCACACCATACTGGTGTTGCTTTTTTTATTCTTCCATGTGCACAGTGTCTGACTTTCTCTCTGCTTATTAGTTATTGACTGTTTTGGACAGAAACAACTTTTAAATTAAACCGTAGAAAAATTATTTTGTTGATGAAAACAGTACCTATTTAGACCATTCTGCCAAGGATTCTTCACTTCAAAAAGCCCAAAAATGACTGAAACGGTTTTAAATGTGAAATTACATTTTGAATTCTGTACAGTATTTTCTACAGTCCATAGGAGGCATATAAATCTATACATATCATGCTTGTTATGCAATTTCCAGTCTTGTATGGTCGACGTGTTTTTGATGGGACGATGTCATCAATAGATATTCAAGATTATATTGCAGGA
The DNA here is from genome assembly GCA_911649635.1 of Poeciliopsis gracilis. NCBI lineage: Eukaryota > Metazoa > Chordata > Actinopteri > Cyprinodontiformes > Poeciliidae > Poeciliopsis > Poeciliopsis gracilis. Next base: position 18,229,679 of record CAJVRI010001532.1, read on the forward strand.
TAAGATTTAAATATACAAACTCTGATCTGAAGCATCGGAGTTAAAATGCCCCATAAAAGTAATAATGAATAACAATAGAGTGACAAATTTCAGATGTCTGCAACATTCGAACAAAGTTTGGGCGTTCAACTCAAACCCAGACTCCTAAACTTGTCAAAGTAAAGTTGGCCTCACCTCTGTCAAAAGCCCTAAACACTACCCACTGACATCTGACGTGAGTTCAGTGGTAGTGTGTAATCACCAGTCTGTCCCCTTTGGTCTGGAAAATGTTTTACCTCCTGCTCTAATTGGCATTGATGGGAATACAACACCCAGGAGCACGCGTTAATTTTTCAACATGAGTTCCGCTTTTATGGGGCTGCAAAAAGCAGTCCAGTTTTTTTTCCCCTTTTTCCTTACAGATACTCATGCTTGAGCAACTGTATTGCTCTTAAGCTGACTGTATCAACTCACCGACAAAAATGGATGAGATTGATTTTACCCGCCTGAAAGACCGCTGCCAGCTCCTTCTCAGTCTGGTGGTGCAAGCAGACTTCTATGGTCCAGTCATAAAAAGTGTCTAATCATTTGACAATGTACTGACTATTAGAAGCTGGGCTGCACCACAGTTTACAGAACGACGTAACGTGTCCCTGCGGGTCATCACCTAATAAACTTGTTACCTGGGATGTTGTGGCAGTGACGGTACCCTAATACTTGTTTTTACTTATTCTGTTTCTCAGCAGAATATGCCATTATCCACAACAAAAATAGAAAATTGCCAATTGAATGTCAACATCACGCTTACTAAAAAGGCTTTGCCATCAGCGACAGAAGCTATCACACTTCTAGCCTTGTTAATGATCTCAGACATATTGACAAGGTCTCTCTTTGGGAAATGATCGTAATAACAGGTGTTTCGATTGGCGGGGCTCCAAATAGTATTGGGCTGATGCATACTTTATTAGCTTGAACTTAGGAAAACAAACACATAATAATCTCATTTCCCAGTCGTGACACATTGTACCTGACATCTACATTAGCATGGACCACATAATAAATGCAGAGGAAAGAAATGTGCTATAAAATTTTAAAACTTGCTCGATTGAAACTTAGAAAGGCATCTAATCACTGGAAATGGTTTGTAAAATTTCCAATGATTAGATGTCATTGTTTAATTTAAGCAAGCTTCATAAACATTTCAAAATTAGATGTCAAACTAAATAAAATGCCTGTGAGAAACGACTATATTCACCCAGTAATGCTATGCAGAATGCCCTTGTCTTGGCAGTAAATATCTACAACTTTTCTTCATACTCCACACCTCAATACCTGAGCAAAGTCGCTTCAAGGTGATATCTGTGAGAATAGGATCCTGAGACCTATTGACTCACTTCATTATTAATTCAGCTGCAAGCTTTACAGACCAGCAGCATCAATTCAGCGGTAGAGATGAGAAATTGGAACAGCTGGAGGTGTAATGCTGTGGCTTTTCTCCCAGGACCCCTGTCAATACTCACACCCAAAAAGATGGAGGTTGCCGACGACATATCAGGGTCAAGACAGATTGCTAAAAAAAGAAGAAATTTGGATTCGAATGTGGCAAAGGCTCAGTACAGACAAGCCACTCTTAACTTTACTTCCTCAAACTTAATACTTTCTTTTCATTGAAGGTTTATCATATAATATACTGTAAAAAAAGAGAATTAGTACTAACTGGCAGTATAAATGAAGTTTTCTCCTCTGGACATTTTTACTGTCACTACACAACCACAAACTATAGTGTATTTTGCATAGATAGAGACGCAGTTTAAACAGGGTGAATGTACTGCTTCTGTGAATTACAACGGTCATACCTTGACACAAACCTTGTCACAAACTGAAATTAAATCTGACCTTTGATTTTGTCAATCACACAATCAATATGCCTGGATCCATTCTATAGTAGAGCTGGCTGCATTTGCAGGGAGTTTGTCCTGCTGGAGTGTATGACTCTTGCCCTAACCTCAAGTCTTTTGCAGCTCTCAAAAAGTCTTTTTCCAGGAGTATGCTATACTTAGCTCTATGCATTTTAATCATTCTTGACCAGCTTTCCATTTCCTGGGGAAAAATTCTCTTCAGCATGATGCTGCCACCACTGTGTCTCAATGAAAATAGCATGGCAGAAAAGTTCCCCATCTTTTATACATCCCCTACATTACTTATTTATGGTGTGCAGTTAACATTGTGTCCCAATGGAACTGTGAATCTATGTAGATCCTCCAGATTTACTCTTGGGTGCTTCTCTGATTGTTTTCCTTGCTTGGTCACCTATATCAACAGATATAGGTGGACCCGCATGTCTGACTTTGCAGTTGAACACACAACGTCTATTTAATAATTGCAGGACTGCTTATGACATTCAGTTGCACATATTTTATTTAAGTCTATCAAATTATAAAAGGGCTTAATACTGAACCACACTCACATTTATTCATTATAGAAAATGCCAAAAGCCATGCATAATTACCCTTCCACCACTAAACGTTAATCAATCTTTAAAACTCCTGATACAGTGCAATGAGGTTTCGGTTATAACTGTGATAAATGTGAAACTTCAATACATTTGGAAGACACTGCATCTTTTCTTCTTTAGAGGAGAGTGTTTGTTTGGTCCCTAAGTGGTTTTAGTGAGAGAAGCAGCACACCAACTTCCACTACAAAAGCAAGTGGTCCGTGCAAAGCCATCGCTTTGATGTTTTCAAAATGAAGTCTTCCGCAGGCAACGAGGATTTCATTATCTGGGGAAAACATATACAGAATTGCAAGACACTGAACCACTGCAACCTGTGACAATAATGTCCACCGAACAGACGGAAAACAATAATGCAGTTTCAGTTGGCTGCGATAAGATAGGAACAGTATGTAATGACTGCCTGAGACAGTCTGTCAACACGTCTATAAAATGTTATAACAGGTCGAGATAAAGCAACAACGATAGAAGGAGACAGATGTGGTGATGTTTGTATGTGTCAGCTTTACTTTGCACCTCTTGAGAGGTGACAAGAGTAACCTGCCACTGAAACACTCCTGATAACTTAAGTCAGCCTACGTTCCTTGTATCCCCTGGTTTATTCCAGTAGAGGAGTTTAACTGAGATATACAAATGTGAGCTATGAAATTTTTTAACATTCATATAGTGTGGTTAGTAGTGAAGCAACTGTCAGAATAATTATTCAAAGCTCTATTAAGATGTTGTGCACTAAATGCGATCGGACGTCATCGGTGATGTGAAGATTACAACCCTTAAAGAAGGATGACAACTGTGAAGTGACGTTCTGTCAAAGATGTCTCATAAATATTCGAGAATAACTTAATCTGTTTTGAAAATCAGCCAGCTTTAAGGTATAAAGTTTAACAAGATAGTGCTTTTATTAAGTGACAGACACGTCACATTATAGACAAAGATTGACAGTTTTGATCACATTTGACATGTAAACATGTCTTCCTGTTTACATGTTACAGCATGTAAACAGAAAGCTTATAGAAATACAGCTTATAGAAATACATTTGAAACAATCGCAAATCTGTAGAGATTGTTTTGGGCATTGTAATGGAAATGAGATTGACTTTAACTTTTGTCAAAAGAATAAACTACTAGATTGTGTTTTTGATTTTCTGTGGCATGAACAGGTTAACTGTTGCTATTCTGTTTTAATTAATGAAGCTGATAATTCACTAATACTAAGAAAACCCAGAGGCTTTACTATTTTTTTTCTTTTGATCCAACAACAAATAATAGTGGTCCTCAAATGACCTCCGAGTGAGTGATATATAAATATGGGAGTTCAACTTTAAGCCACAATGCGCCCTTCTTTTTGATATAGTCTTAAATATTAATTGTATATGTGACCACGATATTGATCTTAGCATTGGTGTTATGCATTAAGGCTGCAGTGAGGATTTCTGGGCCTGAAAATTTTAACAAGCACAACTGACAGGTCTCTGCGTCTTGCTCTCTCCCCATACAGCTACTCTGCTACAGCCAAGCAGAGAACTTGAAAAATTGTCAGTTTTTCTGTAATGTTGGGTTGCTTCTCTGCCATTAGCACAGCTGCAGCACACCGACGATCTTAAGCTTGAACGATGTTTGACGTTGAACAGGGAAGGAAATGAGCAACATGTACACAAGCTTGATTGACAGTGCTATGGGATTCTACCTGTCTCTGACTGGTTGTTTCTGACAACAGTGTACTGGATTGTTGTTTTAATTGGGTTATGTTGTAAACTTTTGTTTTAAATCTTAATGTTGAAACTGTTACATTGGGAAACAGTTGTAAGCAGTTGTATTTTTTTTTGTCAGTTTTCATACCATTAGAATCTAATTGCAAGCCTTGCCTAGTTTATGTTTCAATATGTAAATGCTATTTTCAGCTTCTTCTCAGCTGGGATTTTATGGTTATATTGAAGTGCTTTTTAAAAAAAATGTGTCGTTTAGCTGAAAGCAGAAAAGAGAGAGCAGTGGAAAATATGAATATTTAAATATTCATGTTGTTCTGTCAGAAACGTATAGATTCCTCAGAAGTATCATGTGAGCACTGATATGTATTCACTGTGCATCAACATCAAAACCCTAGAGATACTACATAATAAGGAGTTGAATCAGTATTTATCAAACATACAAACCATACAATATGTTTTTTGGACTTGCACTTTGCATAAGCAAGGCAGCATCTTAAACATTCATAGGGGATGTTTAAAACTAAAACAGAATCGATTGAATTTTAATTTATTCATCAGAGCAATTGCACAACACAATAATAATCTCACTGTACCCTTTCAAGTATGGCTGTTGTAAAATATTTTAGCAATCGAGTAATCTATTGATTATTCTTACGATTAATCAAGTAATCGGATTAAAAAAAGATAAAGTAAAACATTGTTAAATCTAACATAACAGCAGTATTACATTGCATATCAACATCAGTCCAATTTTTCACAGTTGAGCTTCCCCAACAATAACTTTTCTGTAGTTTAGAAAATTAACTCGTAACAATAATAGCTCTCTTTCCAATTTAACGTGAAGAAAAGTGATACAAAAATCTGAAATTATATTCAATTCAATAATAAAGAGGCAGGTTCACAAATATGCTCATAAAAATGTCTATACTCCAGTTTTTTGTTTATAAATTCATCTACTGTACCATACTCCAGTCATCGCGCCAGTTATTTTAAGGATGCTTATTGGTTCCCCGAAAAATTACAAAAATCCAGACCTTATCATCAATCAAAAATCTTCCCAGACCGAAGTTGAAAGCTGGACGTTATGCTGCTGACACATTTCATCAACAACTCAGGCGGAAGTGAAAGCGCTGCGCAACGCAAGTAATAACCCGGCCGGTGCGCTAAATAATAAAAAAGAATTTAACGAAGCTTGGAGGCAGATAAATTTTCCTTGAGGAATTTTAATAGTCAAGGTATTCGAATCACTCAAGGAATTGTTTCAGTCCTACTTTCAAGACATTTCATTTATCTGGCATGTCGGCAGCTTGAAACTGAAATTAAAATAGATTATATGCATATTAGAATTCAGTTAACTTTTAACCACTTGGGGGCATTTATAGCACACTGACAATCTCCAAGATCTTTGTAATAATGAATTTAGAGGGTGATATCATAGCAAAAGAAACATACCCTGTCCTGACTTAGCAGAACAGTGAACTCCACACCCTTGAACACAATATTCATGCACTATTCAGAATGTGAAAGCGTCAAAAGAAAATGACACTTTAAATTTAAATTTAATTTCCTCATGGTTCCAATCTCTTCTCACTGCAAACAAACAGACCAAATTAAGGGGTATTCAGAATATTTTCCTTATACAAGCGAAAGAAAGAAAAAACAAATATTGCAACAATCACCAGCTGCAAACTAAACTGAAGCTGAATTCAGTCACATCAACTCAATCAAAGGATTGCATGACATTAGTGTCAAATAAAAAAGGTGTGACATGAACACAATGTTCATGTATGGTGATAGGTACTCCATCACCATACGTCTGTAGATTAATGGCTCAAAATGTCACAGGGAATAAGGTCATGCACCAAGGGACCTGGCTATGAAGAGACATCTGAGCACTTCTAAGCCTGAGTTGCATTTCCATGGTCCACTGGGAAGCCAAATGTACTGCTGTCAAGCTCCAGCTCGCAAACATGCGAGTGCACACACACTTAACAACACTGTGTGACCTATCTGATGAGAGAAGACAGAGACAGGGTAGACCCTTACATGGAACATTAGGCATGATTAGAAGTAATTCACTGAAATGCTCATGTCACCACATTGACACAATATTAAAGTCTAAAACAGTGAGTGGTGTATGTTCTTTACTATGATGCATGACATTAATAAAACCCATAAATGCAGTTTATTTATCTCTATTTATGAGCTCGACTGCCTGCAAAAAAATGGATATCCAAAAGAAATATTATCACCTGACATTTTCTTTTTTTTTGGCCGCTTTTAGCTGCAGCCACATAAAAATCTTGGGTGATACACTTTCTAAAGAACTGTAAACAAACTGACATCGGTGTTTATGTCCTGAGACTTTGCTTGGACATTAACTTTAAAGGCGTATTTTGCTGCTGATGAGTGTTCCATCTCCTCCCAAAGGAGTTTATAGAGAGTCAAACCCCTTCAAGAAGCAGAAATATTAGAGCTAGATTGGGAACATTGACTGGAAATATACACACATTGTCTGGAAACATCATCATGCTGCCACTGAGTAGAACAACCTGTGTTACCACATGTCACAGCTGATATCATCTTTGAAGTAACATATGGTGTCATAATACCTTTGATGTTGCTGTCAGACAACTATTATTTTGCTAAATAATAGTTCAATGCTTTACTGCACTGAACTGCTATCGTGTGTTTGGCTGATTCACTAGTTGTGCTCACGAGCAATTGAACAAATTTACCATAAAATGGTCAATGGAGTACAAAGTATTACCTTAAACAGAGCTCTGGTTAATGTTATGTTTTCTGAGATGACCAAAATTATACTATTATTTCCTCTTCAAAAAAATGGAACCACCCTTTGAATGTCAGTCAATTCAACATCTCACATGCTAAAATTTGCAGCAATACTTGCACAAAGATTACAAAGCATCACCAGATGTTTTGGTTTATTATAAAGTGAAAAATAGCTTATTTACAATCTAAGTACCTGACATTCTTTTTAAAAATTTTACTAAAGTAGTTCAAAAGGATTATTTCTCATCCAGCTCTGCAGTAATATAACACCAGTGAAAATTGCTAAATTACCTTACTATTCACCTAATATTAGTAACAGTTTATTTCAACAAAATGTTCATACCACAAATGCATACAAACTGCTGAACCTGTAAAACTCTTTTCCTGTTCAACTGGATATCCATCCACCAGGCTTGCAGCAAAATTCAAAGAATAGAAACTTCCGAGGTTAATAAGAAAGCGTGTTTGTGGAAGAGCAAGGGAAGCAATATCCTTTGTTTTATCTAAAACAAAACTGAGGCAAAAATATTGAAGATGGACTTGCCAGAGTGCAACAATTTCAAGGCAGAATAAAAGAATGGAAACAAGGTTCAAGCCTTTACAACAATGCATCAAACACAGGAAGCAATTCCCACGGCAGTCAATGTGTTCATGGGAAAAACAGTATGATCATTAATTCAAAATAATCATCGTTAGCAATGACAACTTAAAATAGTAATTTATAATAATCTTCTATCCAACCAGCAAGATTAATCTTGCAAACTATTGTCAAAAAATTTCCCCCAGTCTTTTTTTTACAGCATTGGTAAGTATGTTTAGAGTCAAAGTCATCCATGTTCATACCTAAATGCATCAAAAAAAAACAAACAAACAAACAAACAAAAAAGACATTTTGTTATGCAATAGAAAGAATATTTTTATAATGACCAACTTTTTCCTGGTATAACAAAGACTGTTGATTTTTCTTAATGAACAATTCACTGCTTGACATTAACTGTGTTGAACAGTACTGAATTAATTTGGAAAACATCATCTTTTCTATTTCAAAACATAAATGCCACACTTTTCTAACTGATTATGTTAATGTTCCATTTCACCACTCTCTATTTGATGGAACAATGTGAATGTCCGCTGAAGTGTAAATTTACCCGATAGCTTTATCAATTGTTTCTCTTTGATTGAATTCCAGTATAAAACACCAGGCAATAAATCAGCATTTGCAGAGACCCACAAAGCAACATCGTAATCATGTTTGAACTGAGAAAATCAAATCCTTAGTCAATTATCTCGTCCTCAGCTGAACAGATAATGGGAGATCTTAAGCAGCAAATTGGCATTGTTTAAATGTAAACACAATGTTTCACACTTAATATGATGGCTCAGTATATCAGCTTTCTCGTTGCCTAGTCTAAACCCACTTTGTCACTGGTGGGCAGTGATCGTTAAAGTAGATATTTTTGCACAAAGATGCTCTTTTTATGGCAAGACCCAGCAAGGTTATTTGTTGATTTATTAGAAAAAAATAAAAAGGTCTGTTATATAGCCAATATAGATACAGACATTGATCAGAGCTGAACAAATCCTGAAACAATGTGTTTGACTGTCATGATTACCATCATAAACATCCACCTTTTATTCTTTTAGAATCTGAAAAACATTTACTTTAGACATCTGAATTTCACTATCACACAGGTATGCATCAGTTAGACCAAACATATAGTACCACTAACTTATGCCTTTTAGTTAAAAAAAAAAATTGAATAATGCATATCAATGATCAAAAGAAGATTCCACAGGAATCATTTCCAGTTCAGAAAAATGCACCAAGTTGTCATGGTGGATGCAATTTTGTGGTCGAAGAGGAAAAACTTTGAAAGGCATACATGGATACAAGTAATGCAAAATGAAAGGTGAATCTCACACACATGTTGGGATTAGGAACTGTATGGACCAATTGCCCAAATAGACCAAAATTATAGTGATATTTAGAGGTGGGAACTTTAGAGAGAGAAATTATTATTCAGGTAGGATAGAAGTTCTTTCATTTGACTGAAGCGATGAATGGAGATACTTAGTAAGGTTTTTTTGATTGGAATCTGCAAATGGAAGAAAATTATTCCAATCTCATTGAAAATTATTCCAATGAGCTGATTCTAGCTCCAATGAGCTAGAATCAGCTCATTCTAGCAGCTGATTCCACAGCTGCTAGAATGGCGAAGAGTCAACTTAAATCTAAATAAAAATCTGTAGAAAAAATAAAGTTAAACACATTTTATCAAGTGGGTTCAATATTATTTTCTGTCATTTAATTCTATTCCATTTATTTACCAATGTTTCTTTATATGTGTGGATTATTTGGGTCGTTAAATTCTTTGATTATTAAAACTACATTTATTGAGAAAATCAATGTGTTCATTTTCCCCATTTCACCCCATGTCCTTATAATGTCCCCACAGTATTTTTTTTTCATATATTTGCTATTCTTAAAATGCCAAACAAGGAGGTAAACTTCAGTTGCTGCAAATTTCAGCACATCCCTTAAGATACCATCAATGTCAACTGAATAACTATTTGTGCATTATTACAGGCACACATAATCAGCACTACCACCAGTCATTTTAGGATTAAATGTCTTTGTTGCAATTACAAACTGACAGTTGTAGGAGAAAAGGACATTTCAGCCTGAGCTTATATTAAGCCTTGTTCCCAAAGAATAGTAATTGTCTTTGTATTGTATTGCACATTTGGAGAAGTGTTGCTCTTGTTATTCCTCTTTTAGACCTGACTTTCTTTAAGAAATCAATAAAACAGAGCTCTAATTAATCCGGTTTCACTTTTCTGAAACAGCAAACAACTAACAGCTCCCTTATTTTGATGTCTTGCAGCCAGAGCTCACAAAAATAATGACGCTTGTGTCAGCTTGAAGGAACAGTTATCAATATTGCACCGGATCTTCTACTTTTTTTTTTTTTCTGGTTATGCAGTCTTTCAGTCTCTTTTCTTCTTCTGTGACTTTTATGTAGAAATGTGGAAACCAGAATGATGATCACACATCCAGCACTGAATATAAAATGTCTCTTTCCTGTTCTGTCTGACTCGGAGCCACAGTTTTTTTTTTTTTTTTTTTGTCCTTTCATGAAAACCTAGTTAGGTATCACTCACTCATAAAGCAAACAATCGTACTTTGACTGTGTTTAAAGATAAAAAAAAGTTTTCCCTTCATCCCAGTAGCAGATTCTTCTTTTTGCATCATGCCATTTGTTATCTCTGCTGCACATACTGCAGCCTTCCACAGGGATGTTCAATGCAGACGCTCCAGTCTCCCGCTGCTTTGGATTGATTGAAATGGTTTACTATATTCCAGCGTTCTCTCGTCAGGAAATTTTTCACTCTCTGGTTTCCCATTTTAAAGCTTAATTCCAGCTGTTTTAACACCTATAGACTTGTCTGCAGAGTCACTCTGTGACATTAACAGCTGGCTTTACATCCTATAAAGATTTTGATACCATTCTATCAGAGTATGACCCCTCGATGCTTAAAAACAGCTTTTGTTCCAAAACAACAAAAGGCCATGCTTCTACACTGTGACTGACTATGCTTTGATGCAGATGAAGTCAAATACAATTTCCCCTCAAATGACAGTCGTATCTGATCAGTACGAATTCTGAGAGCAAGGTGAAGGTCCTTTGCAAAATACCACAAGCTATTAAAAAGAAATATGAAATGGTGTTGCTCCCCACGGGGGAAGGTGCCTCGTATGTACTCTCTTATTCTCCTTTAATTAAAAGTGCAGTATGACAAAGGCTGCTGCTGAGTACCCTTTTCTTCAGATAAGAACTGCTTTCTGCCCTGAACAAATCATATTTTGATGAAAGACAGCAGTGGGATGTATTGCTCTCAGGGCTGTCCAAGACCTCATGCCGACCCTAAGCACAATTGGATTTGAACTTCGCCCCTTATCACACAGCGCAGATTCACACAATTTAGCAAGCCAATGTGAACAGAGCACCATATAGCGGAGAAGAACATTTGTACTTCCAGATTGGCGTCACAGCTCAACTGTGCTCTCACGTAATTGTTTTCCTTTTGCTTTATACAATGGCAGCGTTAAGCTGTCTGCTGGAGAGCAAAAGAAGCAACATTATCCCCCCCAAAAATTACTAGTTCAATTGCTGCTGTTCCAAGGCACTCATAATAAATAAGTTATAATGAGAGAGCACTTGAAAAGTTTCACACTCATAAAACTATCAAAATTATTTCACACTAAAGAATAAAGCTTAAAACTAAGTGGAAAAGCCTGCAAGTGTCGGTGCAGACTGTAGAAACAGGGTCACACGACACATTCGAAGAACTTCAGGCCAACAAAGAGACCTGCATTCATTGTTTTTGTTGATACTTTGCTCAGTAAAACTCATTTGATTTATTGAGTGACCGCCGACCACCATTTAAAGAAAGACAAAAGAAGCTGAGTGGAAGTATTTTTGACTATGTGTCGTATTTTCAGCTCGAAGGTATGAATTATAAGTTGTGTACTATTAATCGGTTTATGGTCCCTTTATGGTCTGAAACAATTAAAAATTTTCACATCTGTAAGCAAACCTCACTGAGAATTAATGCTTGATTTCTAATTGTTGCAAAGGCTTACATAATTTTTAAGATGAATTTGTTTTAAAAGTCCAGTTCTGATGGAAATTTTACAGAGACTATTACGGACCATGAATGTCATTTAAATAGAAAGTCTTCACACTGAACACACATGTTTGATGTGCAACCATTAAACTTCAGTCAGAATTCTGTCTCAAATGATTTTGTCTGCATTGGTAGATTTGATTTTAATTGATTGGTTTTCTGTCAGACATCTGGCTTACAGGATAGTCCACACGTTTTCAACTGAGGGGGTTTTTCCAACTGTAAAGCATGGCAGTGGTGGCATCATTTCAAGGTTCTGTTAAGCTTCCATCAGTACCAGTAACATATATATCAAATATTAAACTGTAAAACTTGGGTCTACCATGTAAGTTATTAATTTGAATTATAAAATGGCAGGTAAAGCAATTGAATGGGACACTGATTCAAAATACACTAAAGGTTTTTGGGATTATAACCAGCACAATGAAAAAAATGACAAATCATGGTAAAAAGAAAGGCTTATGAGAGATCTTATGAGGTAATGAAAGCTCTCTGATATGGAAAAAGATCTATCTTAGTTTGCAAGAACTTTTTCTGAAAATATTACATCATATAAAGATTTTATAAAAGTTATGAAAATTTAATGATGTTTATAAAGCAAAGAAAGAGTTAATATATCTGCCACCTTCTTCCTGTGAAATATTCACATTCATTTAGAGAAGAGGTGTTTCTTTGCAGGTTCAAGTTTTGGGTTCTGAAAAAACTTTAGAGACCTCACAGCTGTTTCTCCTCCCAGTAATAACATTTCTCAGCAAGACAAGAAAATCTCCTTTACTGAAGATATCACTCATCTCAGAAAAAACGTCACCTGGAGGCAACGGCTACAATAAAAGGTCCATAGCTCTTTTTTCCCCTTTTTATGTTGCAACTTTATTAAGCTTTAAACAAAAATGATTATGTTATACTGCGCTTCTGTGATCTAAATGAAATTTATTGAAGAGCTAAGTGTTTTATTAAAACTATAAGTAGTTTTAATATGTGATTTTTAAAATTAAATTTCAAAGATTTCCTTATAAATGCATATTTTAAATTTTATGATCTGATAAACATTTCATTTAACAGGCAATCGCTGTTGTCCTCTTAGCACCTACAAAAATGAGTTACTCCTCCAGAAGACGATTGGGAAAAAAGACAAAAAGAAAAAGGAACAGAAGAGTTTAAACTGAGGCTCCATTCTCCGGAAAGTCATTAGGTCAGAGAAGTGTGGAGGATGTTCAGCAAGGGGCTGTTAATAATGAAGAGCTTGTGTTCCACAGGGAAACATCACCTGCAGCAGATTTTCACACTGTGGCTGCTATGGAAATGAACGATTTTGAGGTGTAGAAAGGTCCCAGTAGGACGCTGAAAGAACCTGCCGGTCTAACACTCCTTAAAGTGATAGTGTGTGATTTGCCTGACAGGATTTTAATCTCCACTTAGTCTACAGCTCATGCTATTATTCTAATATCAGGTAGAAGTAAATAATGGGCACAGTGATTATAATACCTGTGTCAGTTACTCTGTTAATACATGAAAATTGCAAGCAAAATATGAAGAAAAGTCTGGAATTTTGTGTTGAAAACAAAGTTCTCTGATTAGGATGCATTGAAAGGGGTGGTATTTTGTATTTTCATAGCACAATCAAGACCTCACAATTTGATGCCTTGAAATTGGCCTCTGTCTCTTTAAGAAGCTCCAGTTCCTTCAGACATCACCACAACAATTCCATTTCCATTATGCAGTTTACAACTGTTCTTAGGAGCATCGGACTGAGAGGTAATTTGCATGATACGCTCAGCAGACTCGCGGTTCCATCAGATGTTTGCTAATCGCTGCTGCTGCTAGTTTGGTGAAGTTGAGTGGGGAAGGAGCAGTGGGAGGGTGCTCAGTGGGGCAGAACCTCAGCTGGAGACTGTAGCTCCAAGCAGGAGCTTTGCGTAAAAAGGAGGTGCTTTGTGAAACCAACCGCTTAGGCACCGGCGAAAGGCTGCCATGGGATATTCCAAAATTTCTCAAACATGCATGCATGCTTTTGATGACGGAATAACATTACTACTTATACAAAGCTTTTACATACTAAATACTGGGTAAATTCAAATCCCATTCTAATATATCTCATACTTTGAATGAACATTCAGCATAGCAAATGAGATAATCTGCTTTGATATTGCTACACTTGTGGGTGGCAGAAAGGACATTCGCACAAAGCTTTACTGCAGCAATTCATATCACAGGATTTGTGAAAAGGTTTGACAGAATTGTTATGTGACCTATTGATGAGCTCCTATGAGAAAATGTAATTCTTTCAGAAATAAATCAGAAGCGTTCTTATTAAATTTATATTATTAAGAAATAAAACATGCCGGTGAGCAGCTTATCAAAACATTTAATATTCAAGCCCCTCGCTTTCTGATCACAAAATGAGAACTTTGAGGTTTTTGTCATTAGTACACTCACTCAGATCCAAAATGGTGTTAGGTTATTAACTACAACAAGCACTTATCGGGCCTCAGAGATCTCTCATCCTCCCGGTCTGTCTGTACACAACGTCATGAGGAACTGACCAGAATCATTTCTACAGCAGGAACAAAAAGCAATAAACCTGCGCATTGCTTTATGTTTGTGCACCTTGAAATAAAAACAGCATCTCACTGACTCAGACTTTACTCAAGATATTAGCTCAATTTTATGGGAAGCGTATTTATACAAAACAAAATAAAAGACCTTTTCATATGTTTTCCTCAAATTAAGGTAAGCAAAAATATTTGCTGCATTTCACCATGTCCATTCTTCAATCCATCCATAGATCTTATTAAATAGACAAAAGATAGATAGATGAAGATAGTGATTTCTGTTATTGGCCATCTACGCGCACACAAAGTCAGACTGCTTCTGATTGGATGGTCAGCACCTCGAACTGACTCCTGCCCAGGAAGGACTTTTGCTCAACATAGGCAACCACATAACAGCAACAGTTTTTGCAACCCAACAGCATTTGGTTGCAAAAATGACTAATGTGCTTTATAACTTTCAGCATTTTTTTTAAAATTCCTGCTAAGATTTTTGTTTTGCTTTTACAGCATGTGGCATTTATCAAGCATCCCATTTTGGCAGGATATGAAATGAGAAGCTAATGAGTTTAAAGAGGTTTTCTAAAGTTGAACTTCACCCATTCCCCTTTTCCCTCTCAAAGACAGACTAGGTGTTTCTTTTAATTCCCAAAACCAATAAATATTTGATGTATGTTAGAGCTAAATTAGTTTAGATTGTGTTTTGACCATTAAATATATTATAAACCTTTTCCTTTTAGCTTTTGAAGTAATTTCTTGCATCTTTGTTTCTATCCTTCAGGTTCTTTGATTATTTTTTTGCCAAATCACATTGATAAGAAATATTTATTTTCAATCAAGTTATTTAATAATACACAGAGTTTTTATTATCCTACACACTTTTCAGTTTTGTATCTAGATATCTGCTAAATTAATAAGCAAGTAAAACATGACTTGAGTTTTTTTTAAGTTTTAAAATAAAAAGCTCTATCAACATTGGTACTTGTTACAGATCTGTTTGCCTTTTGTTCATTAACTGGGGATTTTCACCTCAGAATTCCAACAGTAGGATGCTTAAGGTTGCGCTTGCAGCACTAAGATTACTGATCCGTCTTATCTGCAATGCTTTTTTGAAAAGTATCTACAAAATATATTTTGCAATGTTAAGATCAGGGAACCTCACAGGTTGTTATAAAACGATATTGTTTGCTTGCAGAATATTCAGGTATTTATTGTAATCCGTTTTTCTATTTACCAGCAAAATATTTCCCGTGCCACTGGCTCCCTCTGAATCCCAATACAATATTGATCCAGTTAGAAAAGTGTCTGTTATATGAAATTGTGCACCCATTCTGTGTCCTGACATACCCTTGCTCTTGGCAGCAGAATTTTCACAGATTAATTTAATGTCATCGCTACACAAGGATCTCTTCCGAAGTACAATAATTCTGTTCTCTCTTCCACGAATAGTGTGAAAAGGATGTTTTCCAGAGCAATATCAAAAAATGTTTTCAAAACAATATTCTCTCTTATTTATTATCAATGTAACAGATGGCACCAGTTTTTTTTATGCTCTTGACATTTCTGTCTTGGAGACAGAAACTGCTATTTTAAACGCTTTGGTTATTGCCTTCTCCTGCTGTGCTGGCATCAATTATTTACAGCCCAAGATTCTCAGCTGCTTAAAGTCATCCCTGACTGTTGATATTTGTTCTTGAAATTTGAATATAAAGTATGTATATTCTTTTTCTTTTATCTGCATCACTATGCACTTCTCTCCAGAGATTTGGAGAAAACCAGTCTTAAGTATTAAATTGTTAATTGGGTCACTTTAAAAATCCTATAAGACCACTGACTTCTTAGGATAGGCCTACTCAAGCTTTTGGTTGGTGCTCATTTCTTTATCACCAACTCTAAATCAGCAACACGTGCCACGCCAAATTCCCGAACATCCCCGAAGTAGCTTGGTGCTATGCTAAAAATACATTCCCAGTCTATTCACTGTGGTATCTGAAAGAACCTCCAGCTAAGCTAGGAATCCTTTTCAAATGTAAATTGATTAATTAACTTCATTTTTATAACCATCTGGCAAACTGTGACAGTGGTTCAGTTTGTGCTTACCACTTGTTCCTTAAATATATTTCCAATGTACTTGGACGTTCTATAACTGGTCATTATGCTTTAATTTAAACATTGTTAATAAAACTTTGCTTCACTCACTATCCTGAGTTTGTTTGTGGCAGCACTATGTTGCAGTTTAGACCTCTGTATGTTTTAGTTAAAGCTAACACTTCTGGACCATTGGATAAACATGAATGTTTCTTTTCAAGATACAAATCTGATAACTTTTTAGTTTTTTCATTTTACTTACCATCGTTTGTCTCTTTTAGATGCTACAGCCTGAGTTGGTGTATGGGAGAGGCCGGCCCAGCATTTTCTCCTTAAATGGCCGCATGATGTCACTGATTACATCTCTGGGTTCTACCAAATGGAGGGTTGTCTATTTTTGTTTTATTTTTGCTTTTCTTTAAACTAACCTTTTGAGTTTCCCTGTATTACATGTTTAATTTTGCAGACCATTTAGTCATGTAGATGAGTTTGTTACTTAGATTATTAATCTGATTCCTGTTTCTTTGGTGAGATTTTGTTTGATTTGTCCTGTTCTATTGTGGTATGGTCTAATGAAGTGCAGGTGTGTTCTCTTTTCTATTGACTTGTTTTGACCATTTGATTACACTATCTCACACATACACACAGCTCTGTTCATACATCTATCAGTGAGAATTGAAACTTCAACTCATTATTTAATGACATTCTGTTTTGTTTTTCTTTTCAGAAAATAGGAATCAGATGAATACTGTTTATATATGTTATATGTTAAACATAGACTGTGATTTTATGTACAAACCCTCACAGGGCTGCAGCTTCTAAATGCCTAACAAAACTGAAAATAAAAGTAGTAGTGTGCATGGGAGCAAACACCACACCAATGAAGGTTCATTAATTTGCATCCAAAAAGTGCTTACTATTACTGATAATACTGAAAATTAGTCATAATGCAGTATCCTTCTAAAATACTTACGAGTATGAAACCCAATTTCCCAAACATTTCACCCTGGAAACCTTCATCAGCAAATAAGGTGACAAAAATGTTGTTTCTACAAATGGAAATGCATGATTGACTCATTTCGAACAGTATAAGCAGGAGCAAGGTCTAAATTGCATCTGACAAGGTCAATTCTGGAAAAGGCGATGCTCTTGGAGCTTCTTAGTGATACTGTAACCACGGAGATAAGCAGCATATCACGTGAGGATTGTCTCGAGAGACAGATGCTGGAGCTTGACCTTTGATAACTCTGTCAGAGAGACGGGTGTGACAGCAGAGAAATTCAAAAACTAGAGCTGAAGGAAAATACAGGCAGCCCAAAAATCTGGACTGTTTCTCCATCATCACAGATTCCAGTGAGCTGTGAGGCATTCTCTGAGCGGACTGCTATGAACATAAGATCAGAGCACAAAGGTAAATATGAGTCAGACCCAAAGATCTTGGTTGGCAGAACAAGACAGAGGTCAAAAGGAGAGTATCTAAAATGAGATCTGTCATGTCATGCTTGCCACAGCTGATGTGACAGCTCTTGAAGATGCACTTTTCACCACACTCCTTTGACTATTTTTAGAATACATGTTTTCAAGCACATTCTTGAGCTTCAGAAAAAAAAAAAAAGAAATCTGGCACAGCTGACAAGAAGATGCACATGCCTACACTGTTAATAGGCTGCTTTGGTGAGCAGGATCTCTGGAGAGGTCGCATAGTTATAGAAGCAACTTGTCAGGTAATTTCTACCTGCGTAGCAGAGATCATGAGAGGAGCCACATAGCCAATTACAGTCAGAGCAGAGCCTTGTGACATTAATTCACTTAAGACAGCCAAGGCTTGATTGTTGTGCAGTCTCAGAGGTTAATAACAGGGGGCCAAATGTAATTGCGCCACATCTGATTGAGCCAGTTTCAGAAGGCACAGGATGAAACAATTTAGGAACAACAGCATCAAAAAACAACATCCTGTTATAACTCTAACGTATTCATTGGGCGTGGCACTGGGGTGTACTGATAGAAATGCTAATAGGTAAATACGTTTATAGATTTTTGAGTGTTTGTGATTCTCTGCTGTTAATTCAATTAATTAAATGACAGGTCATCACAAAGGTTTCTTTCCTCTGAAACAGAAAATCTTAGTATGACGCAATAAATATTCCAGCAATCCATTACTGGAGCTTTTTTTCTGTGATTAGGTGAAAATCAAATTAGAATGTTGTCTAAACATGTTATGTCTGTATGGGTTCTCAAAAGTATTGTTAGTGGTAGTTTTGTTTCTTCTGCTTTTCATATAGTGTTACCAGCAACCAAACATTTACTGTAAAAAATAGTAAAGCACAAATATAGGTATGCTGCATGGATTGTTCTTAAAAAGATAATATGTTGAATTTCTCCATATTATTTTTATTTATATCGAACAGCAATGCAGTATTGTTGACAAGTTAGATAAGACACGGAAATAAAATAACTTGATAACTCTGCTGTTTCGATGTTAGTTATAACCAAAAGACACTATACTAACAAAAACTGGATGTTTTCTGTAAACTTTTAAGGGATATTAAAATTGGCCATGTTGACCACGTTTTGTCTGCTTTTCATTCAAATTTAGATGCATTTTGTCAGCCACAATTTCAAGTAGCCAGAAATCAAAATCACCTTTTTTGTTTTATAATTGCAGATTTATGTTTCTATAGTTTATTATGGATATCTCCTGTTTTATTTATTTTTTATTACATACAAAGTGACTTATAATTCGAAGAGATGTGGCATCTCATCAGAATTAACATGCATCAAGCAGATTTTAAAAGAAAATGCTGACATTAACTCCTGTTTGAACATCAATGTGGGCTGAACTGCAGACAATCACATTTCAAAAGAAATAACTCCTGTGACACCAAACAGGCCTTGTACATTCTGTTGCTTTGAACAAGCTGCCCATGCATAATGCAGATCAACATAAATGTCACCTCGGCATGAAGGCTCCCATCACCCAACAGTGATAAAGCATTTCAGAAAGACAGTTGCACTTTCTCAGTGCAGTGTCACATCCCTAAATTACCTTTAATCACACTAGTCTACTTCAATAGTCCTCTGAGTTTGATCCGCTGGCAGCTATTAATTTGTTGGCCAGAGATTAAAAGAGAGACAGAAGGAGAGAGGAAAGATGGTTAGGCATACAAAGAGTGCATACTGAAACAATAATAACCGTAGCTAAGTGAGATGCGGTAATAATTTCACACAGAACAACCATCAAAGTACAAAGTGTTTAAGATAATCATTTCTATAGCAGAAGACTTAAAAATAAGATGTTAAAGTTTTGATTATATTAAATCAATCAACATGAGGGAATTTGTTTTAATTAAAAAGCATGTAGCTCACCTGTTGTTGTAATGTCATTCCATGTATGACCGAATGACCAAGTCCAACAGTACAGTCCAATGAATGGTGATAATTTCAAGTCATTTTAATAATCTTGTTTTGCTAGTATTGTAAAATATCTGTTATATTGTCCAAATGTGTTTCCTTTGATGAACAAAACATGAAAGGTCAGAATGGCACACAGAACAAGACATATGTAATTATTTCACAAGGTCATAAAAAGACACAGCAGAGCAAAGTAGGTATGTAATGCATGTCACTTTGACCTCGGGTATTTACTTAGAACTTGCATCCATTACTCCATGATGACTGCGACGAGAGAGCTAATGTTTTTCCCAATAGCTAAACACTAGACTGTGACCTTTACTTGATTATTTACTGCCAATGAGAGACCACCACCCACTGCATGTAGCTCAATTTACACCTCATTAAGACACAGAAACACAGATATACACTGACTAAATCTGAATGGCATTGTGAATTTTACATATTTTACCACATGTGGCACATGTTTTTGACTGTAATCCCAGCTCAAAAATCTATGAGGTAAGGTAGTGATGTTTTTTGTTTTTTTTGCCATATCAGCCTCTTCTTGATGCTTTACTGTACCACTCATTTATTCTTATCCCATTTGTCTGGTGATTACAATAGAAGAGCCTCTGCTCTGGAAAAATCCATTAGTTCATTAAAAGACATATGTGATGCTCAAAGTTAGACATTTTCAATTTCAATAAAACAGTGCTGCACTATTTATAAGCTGCAGAGGCTCTGTCCATTGCTATTGAGTAGCATATAACACCAGCCCGTCACATGTACCCTACTGGATTATACTAGTAACTGTTTAAACTGCAGGGCAATTTCCCATAAAAAAGAAGAGCTAAAAAATGTTGCATGATCAAATAAAATTATGCCCAAAATGTTCAATTAAATATTAAAACAGGGATATTTGGTTAAGTTCCTAACTACTGTACGTTTATACTTCTACATTAAAATGTTAGTTTATCTTAAAAAGATAATAAGAAATAACCTTTTTCTGTTATTTTTGCAATGAAAAATGATTAAATTCCTTTAACCAGAGTCCAAAACCAAATCTGACAAGAAATCTGTGCAATTGCCAGAGGAGAGGCATATACTACAGATGTCCGCACAAGCTGAGATATTTGAAGAACTTTGGCAATGAAAAATTTCTATGTTCCCTTTTACCAAAATTTTGGAACTTAACTTCACTTTGCTTCGGCAAAGAATTAGCTTAGGCTGTACACAACTGTACAAACAGCTTATTGGACCTTTATTTATAGATGGACTTATCAGATTAAAGGTAGAAAAACTACTGAAATTATTTAATCTAATTTTTTTTTTTACATCAGAAAAGCCTGTCATTTTAACATAGCGTCGTAGAGTTGTTTCTTTTAAATCTACTAAACATTTATATTATTATGTGTTTTTGAACACCAGTGTTCGTGTTCAACATCAGTCAAACGGTTTTCCTGGGTTCTAATATTGTCACAAATACAAACGTTCGCCTATTCCAACTTGTCCAGCTTCTAAATATGTGGTTGTGGATGCTTAGAAAAACTGGGTGACCCATAATGCAACATAAGTATCATAAAAAGGAAACATAAAAAAAATATTAAAAAATCCAATCACTGTTCAAGACGAAAAAATGATTTCCACTGTTTAATGTGCAGAAGGCCACAGGAGCAATCGCAAGAAAGTATTATCTAAGAAAAACATATTTCATATCTGAAGTCCAAAAGGATTTTGATTTCCCTGGGGTTTTGTTCTTACAAAGGGCTTCTTCATGGGGCAGTGGATCTTATCACTGAGCAACAGGAGATACCTGTGACAGCTGACACATTGCAGCCGCTTAATTTCTCCTTTCTGTTATGGAGTAATGAAGGACATCACTAAAACAAGAATGCAGAAACTGCTGGCATCCTTAACAAGTCGACGCATTCCAATCTAGCGGGGGGGCCATGACATGAGCTTGAGAGCGCTGCTCTAATCGTATCAAAGTCTCCTACAAACAAACATGGGTGAACTGTGATTGATGGGGGAGCAGTTAATACGACTCCAATCTAACACTAGGGGAGGGAGAGAGCAGGGAACCAGAGATCAATAGCAGCTTGGAAGCATGTTGGAAAATCATAGTGAATCAGATTGATGACAGCTGGTGGTGATGTATTTTCTAATCTAATTTTTACACAAAGTAACCTAGTGATAGTGCTGCCACAAAACTGAACTCAATCCACAGGAGTAAACACAATCCAAAACGCTAAAAGTGAACTATGTGGTTTTCTGCAGTAGGTGTGATTGTGGGCTTTCATACGGTTTTATGTATTATTTTCATTCATGCACAGTGCTACGAAAGTACATTCAATTATTCATCCCTCATGACAGACTAACAAATATTTCAGGGCCAAAAACCTCTTTGCGGCAACTGCAAGCCTTGAACACACTCTTAGACTGCTCCAAATTGATAGTTGAAGAACAAGCTAAGACTGTCTTTATAACACCCCTTAATTCTTGATGGATCCACATTTCAATGTCACCACTCCACTGCTTTGCACATGGGCGTTAAAAATGATGCCAAGGACTTTTGTTGTTTCACACTATTTAACTAAAGAGTAACACTAATTGGTCTGCCAGGGAGAGAAGCCCTAACACAGACATTTATTGCTGTAAGACTTAATTTCTATGTGTATTTTCTGTCTGTATGTTGATGTTTGCATTAGACAGGCTTATGGAAAGGTTCTAATCTACTGTAATATACATGAACATAATACATTTGGTGTCCCTCAGTCAGCAAGATACTAACATTTTTTTAAATTATGCTAAACAAAAATATCAGCATTTAGCAAAACCCTTGAAATATTTATTATCTTGGACACTTAATGAACAACCAGTGGCTAGTCCACCTTAAATGTTGATTGTGGAAAACATAGTCCAAAAAAACAATGAATTTTCCATGTCTTTGTAAAATGGCATAGTAAGGATCGGTCCATTGTGACATCTTTCAGCACATTTAGGTGTTACAGCAAAAAACATTTTCTCTTTTTATTATTCTTCAGTTTTTTTAAGTTGGTGGCTTAAGAAAAGGAGATACATAAATAATCACAAGACCAATCAATCAATGAAAGACACTAGCTAGCATGTAAATGTTTACCAACAGGCACTGAAGCGATGTACAATAAAATTAAACATGTTTCTATTAATATTATTATTTATCTATGTTTATTTTTTCCAAGATTAATCTAGTGCAGCATCACCAACTGGCCTTAGGTTTGTCAGCTGAATGAAGCTTGTTGGGGGATGGATGAATCCCTCCCCTGTTCTGGTTTCCTGAGCCAAGTCTGCATGATGGGGCACTGAGCCCTCGCTCTGTGCCAGGTGGCAGCTGGGAGAGAGTCCCCAGCCAGGCTTCGGCAGCCCTCTCTCTGGTCCTCTGGCCACCGTCGTTGCCACTTGGGGGATTCGAACACCTCAACACCACTACTTCTGACCAATCTGTAGGTCAGAAGTGCTGGCAGCAAGCTCTTTTGTGTGTTTGTGCCTGTGGGTGCGCGTGTGCATACTTTTCATATTTGAGTCACAAAGTAGTTTTTAACTTAGAAATTGACTATTAAAGGAGCACCTCAGCGATATTTTCAACTATCAGCCCAACAACCCAACACATGGGAGACTCTGGACTGTAAATTAATATTAAACTACAATGTGATGACAAAGCTTAATTGGGAAGAATAAGAAACTAAAGAATCATTTAAAAACAATTAATTTTTAAAGTGTTACTTAATTCCCTCTGTTTGAAATTTGCTTAAGGAATTGAAACATTCAACAGCAAGAATTTGTAAAAGGGTAGATTTTATTCTACTGTTCATTTATTGGAAGTAATTCGTATCTGCAACAGATATTCCAAATGTAACCTCATTTGCTCAAATACCTAGACTATATCGTTAAGACTTGGTGGCATTATCACCACTTATTTATTATCAAATCTTCTCACATAACTAGAAGATTTTTTGTCCAACAAAAACATTGTCTTTTATATTTATTGTAAGGATGTCAACTTTACCACTCACCAGAAATACTATCTAGGTTTGACATCCATCAACAAATGAAAGCATATCTCCCCATGTATCTGTCTTTTGGTTTACCATGCCTTCTCCAACAATCCTCCTGAAAAGAAAATCTTTCATTCTGTATTGATCAGTTGGAGACAAGCACCACAAACCTTAACGTGTTTATTCGTTGGGCTGTCGCCAATTTATGACAGAAGCAGGATTTAATCAAATATTAAAGACTTCCTTGAAATAGGCTTTTAGCTAAAGTGTGAGGGAATAAAAGGGAAGTATACCTGTTGGTCATGCTTAATATTTAACACTGTTCAACCTAGAAGAGTTGAAGGAACACAGACGAGTATGAGGGAAATGGTTCTTGAAGCTGCACTAAAAGTTGTGTGTGTGTGTGTGTGGGGGGTGTGTGTGTGTGTGTGTGTGTGTGTGTGTGTGTGTGTGTGTGTGTGTGTGGGGGTGTGTGTGTGCGGGGGTGTGTGTGTGTGTGTTGGCTATGGCAAGTCAAGTGAACAATTCCTACATTTGAAAAGAAAATAAGTCGGAAAATAAGGAATGCAAAATGGTAGTAACACAGCACATTTATATTTCAGTTTTATAACAGTTATTTGTAATCAGCAAGTTTTTCTTCAACCTTACAAAATCCAAAATAACTCTCTCTAAATAATGTTAAGGTTTGGAGCTCTTCAGTTAAATTCAGCAGGAATAAAATATTTTTAATCAAGAAAAAAGGAGCAACTTTGAAGCATAGAAGTGGCAACATCATGTTTACTACAGTTCTGTCAAGGGGAAGGGACCAAAATCCCAGTAAACATCATGAGAAGCTTATGAATGAACACTCAAACAATTGGATCCAAGTCATACAATTTAAAAATCCATTTCTACCAAATACAAAGGATTACACACAGAAAAATGTGTTTCTCTACAGAGTATGTAAATATTTTGTTTATTTATACAAAGAGAGAAAATAGATAAGATAGAAGAGAATGTGCATCCTCTGCGGCAAAGTATAAATGTAATGGAAGCAGAATACATAGCTTAAAGTGAATATCTGCTACACTGACTATGTGCACATGGTGCACACAACAATATGCACAGGTTAGCTCCTCAGGGTGCTGCCATCATCCAGCTCGCCGCTAACTCTTTCAACTGACAAACCAATAGCAGAAGAAGGAGAGTCTTCCACCCTTTGAGACATTTGAAGAAAGGTTTGCTTAACCCAGACCTTCCAGCTGAATACCAACTTTAACCTTTACTATCGCACACTGAAAAAAATAAGTCATTGGATGAACATAAAAAAATTATGGAAAGGATTTCCACCTGATTACTTTGCGTTATTTCAGCACCATGTACTTGTGTTACTCCTATTTGAAGCAAATGTGTTCGGTCAACCTAATTTATTAAGATTCTTCCAATGTAAAGCAATTGTGTTGGCTCAACTTGTTACTATGGTCATTCTATGGGTGATTCTAAATCAAACGTGTTGGCTCAACGTAATATATTGTGGTTATTCTTATTTAAATAAAATGAGTTGGCACAACATAATTTATTATGGTTGTTCTAATTTAAACCAAATGTGTTGGCTCAACGTATGTTTTAAAGGTTCCTTTAACTCAGTTACTATAGTTTGACCCAGTGTAATGTAATAGAGCCAGCCAAACTAATCTGCAATGTTTAGGACCAAATCATTGATCTTACTTGATTAAGATGAATGTAAATGTAGTTGAAACCACCTTATTTTACAGTGGTACCTTCACACTACTTGATTAAGTAGGTCCAACTCACAAAATTTAAGTTAGCTCAACAAATATGCTTCATGCTAAAAGAAAGCTAGTTAATCGTGTGGAAATCCTTTCCATCATTTAATCATGTTAATTCAAAGACATTTTTTCAAGTGTTAATCAAGCGTTTTAAGATAGCACTAGGTGAAAGGGTAGGAAATACACTCAACAATTAGAAAAGGTACAACACAATTTTATTTTCGGAATTGTTATACATCGTCTTTTTACCCAGCACAAACACAGCGGAGTTGGACATTGAAATAAAAAACAACTACAAAAAGGTTACAGTTTCAATTTTCCAGCCAATTCTTCACAACATAAAACATGCCAGTATATTTGCTCAACTTAGAGAACTGTAACAATTTAAATCTTTTCTACTGCAGACTTTAAACATTTTCCATATGAAACTTTACTCAACTTAGCAGGACAGTTTTATATTGAGAACTTGTGCTTTCTTTGATAAGTTCTTTCCATCCAATTTCATAAATATTTTCTGTAGCACTTTAAAGGTATGCTTGAGCTCCTGAGGGTAGCTCAAGTTTAGTGCGTAGATTAGTCCCAGCAGCATCACTATTGCAGAAGACACACTGCCCAAGCTGTTCATAACTTCCACCCCCTCCAGGACAATCCCAACATCCAGATGCACATCGGCAGCCTCTGCATCCTCTGCTCGAATGACAACGATTCCGAGGACATTTCTGCACATTCATCACCGTCCTGAGGGAGATAGGTTAGGGTATTGGGGGGGGGAGAGAATTCACATGTAATTAAATAAATAATTTAGACTGACATTGATTGAGTCACTCATGGACCTTAGTTGTTGAAAGTATTTTACCAACTCTTATGACCTCTATTGTAAACACAAAGAGAATTTAACATACCATGTACTTCCTCACCAGCTTCTCTGGATCTTCATTTAGGTACACACAGACCTTTGAGGATGCACTCTCGTCTGACTTCAGCTGTGCCTTCCTAAATATGCAGATCAAAAAACAATGAGAACAATCTCAAAACTCCAGCAGTATAGGTTCACACACTTGAAAACATAGCTACATTCAAAGGAAGTCACAACAAAAGTGATCAGTGGCTTGAAGTCAATTTGAAAGATATTTCAAATTATTATTCCTTCATCATGCCATGACTAAAATGGAGTTTAACATTTTATTTAAACATCTAACTGAAGCTGTTACCAAAGAAATATGTGAAAAGTAGAGAATGTTCAACACAATCTATATGCTTCTAGTTAAATGAAGTATGTGATGCTCAAAGTCATTTCTATAATAAAGTAGTTATGGGTGCCATGATGGTCTTGATTTTTTTCCCCTGAACTCCACCTTTCTTTGCATATTCCCTCATTAGGTTTGGAGAAAGACCATCAAGCACAGAGAGGAATGTGGACTCCAAAAGGATTGTTGTAATCCTCTTAAACTCTGCACTCACCTACAAAAACAGACAGACAAAACTCAGTTTGGCATTGCAGCATCATCTTTGTTGGCCTTCATTAAATTGACATGTTTGAGGAACTTGTCAGGAGCTTATCAATATATATTGTGACACACTGCATGCATTTCCTAATATACATTCGCCCACTGACATCAGGCGGATGGAAGAGAGATGGCCACCTCATTTTGAAATCAGCTTTGTGACCCTTACACTACATATGGCTCTCTGCAGACTTTTTTCGCACAGGATGTACCTAACATAGTGCGGCGACAAAATGTAAACTTACCAATGATATCACAAAAAGCTATCTGCCTTAACCTAACCGACTTAATCTACAAAACATAAAATAATGTGACACAAGTATGGAACAAGTAGAAAATGGTGCAAATGTTAAAGAAAAGCTAGATAATTGCCAGCTAATATTCACTTCATGTGATGTTAGCACGTGTTAGTCACTGACTTGAGTTTATGAATTACATAGACACGTGACAAAACATAGCAAAATATTATTTTTCTAAAGTCTGATGATTTTAAGTTACATATTTTTATTTGCATTTAGAAATGATGAAAATAGATTGAATCTTACCTTCTTCAAATTAAGTAGATGCACGTTAGGAATCTCCCCGCTTCTCTTGAAAAAACCCCCAACAAGGTGCAAGCCAGTTATCTCGCGTGATTTTCCGTAATCTCTTGATGAAGGTGGACCACCTATCCACGTAGGTGATCCACCTACATCAAGAGGCTGACACCCCACCTACGTCAAAAAAAATCCGACAAATAGTCTGATTGGTTAGTGCTCGGTTGTGCCGTTAAAATTTTTCGTTCGTGGGGGCGTGCTGTGGTGGCGCAGGGGGTTAGCACGCCCCACGTTTGGGAAGACCTCAGTCCTCGACGCGGACGTCGTGGGTTCGACTCCGGGGCCCGGTGACCCTTGCCGCATGTCTTCCCTTCTCCTCGCCCTCCTTCCTGTCAATCTGCTGTCTAAAATGTGAACCACTAGCGCCACAAAAAAACTCTTCGGAGGAAAAAAAATTATATCGGCCAAAATTATAATTTTTAATATCTCATAAGGGAAGGCTGCACAAAGCGACAGTTTTAACGGCACAAACCTGCACAAACGGAGCACTAACCAATCAGACTATTTGCTGGATTTTTGACGTAGGTGGGGTGTCAGCTCCACGTAGGCGATTAACCTAGACTAATATTTAATTATAATATATTTAATTATATATATACATATTTGTGTTTCTTGGCACAAATGTTTCAAAGGCAAACGTGATAACATCATGTCAGATAAACATAGGTTCAACAACCTAGCGTTAATTAAATGAATTCAAGTTGAGATAACGTGATTCAATTACGTTATCTCAACGTTATGCAAAATGCTGCGAGGAAAACGTAGTCTTCTCATAAAGCTAAACGGTTATTTCGCCTGATCTCGTGTCATTTCCCATAATCTCGCGTGATCTCCCGTGATCTCACTCGTTGTCTTCAGCACAATATCAGTCTGACTATAATGAATCACGTTACCTCAACATGATTTAATTTCGTGAACGTTAAGTTGTTACATTTCTTGTTTATCCAACATGATTTTATCACGTTTTCGTTTCAAACCCAAAATTATTGTGTGAAAGGTACATGATATTCTTTTGTTAATGTAATACGCCCCGAAGGTCTTTTTGTTCGGCGGAAGATCTATCTAACGTAATTGAATCACGTTATCTCACCTTGAATACGTTTCATTCCAGTTGAGAGAAAAAAACTATTGTCTCGCGTGGTCTCGCGTGATATCCCGTGATTTCCCATAATCTCGCGTGAACTCGGGTGATATCCCGTGATCTCACTCATGGTCTTCAGCATAGGATCGGTCTGACTATAATGAATCATGTTAGCTCAACATGATTCAATTTTATAAACGTGAAGTTGTTGAATATTTTGTTTATCCAACATGATTGTATCACGTTTTCGTCTTAAATATGAAATTATTTAGTTAAAAGTACATGATATTCTTTTGTTAATGTAACAACCCCCTTGGTTCCTTTTTTACAGTGCACTATGTCCCTTGTTGAATGCTCAGTTAAGCAGGTAGTTATATTGTTTGAATTGTCTTGGTGGGCATATTTGTACTGTACATGTGCATGGCTGTTTCCTTTTCACAAAGCAGGTTACTTACACAACTTATAAAAGAAGCATATATTTCTTTTGACCTTTTTTTCATATTTTGTTGCATTATAACCACAGCTTTATGTTTTGGATTTTGGATTTAATGTATTTTGGATTTAATCTCAAACGCCATCCCAACATTGTGTTATGCTGCAGTGATGCTTTTCTTCAAAGATGGGAAATGTGGTCAGATAAGCAGAAGATTAATGGAGCTAAATACAAGGCTATTTTGTATGAAGTCTAGTTACAGGCTGAAACAGAAGACTGGGGTAAAGGTTCACTTTTTAGAAGGAGAGCAATACCTGTGTCTTTTATGCGTGTATTTGCAAAGTGCTGGCCAAACAGAAAACCTAATAAAAGATCTTCAGAAGTAAAATCATGTTATTACATTTTTCTTCACTACAAATAGCCCTCTTTATCCCTTTTCCTTGTCTCCAGGGATCAGATGTCAAGAGGCAGTGGGTGTTGCAGGCTTGCCGTCATTGGGAGAATATGCAGAAATCTCTGTTAATTTAGCATCTACTTTTATTAAATCATCAGCTTCTCCTTTGACTAACCAAAAGCTATTTCTGTTCATCCAGCTGGAATTTTTTTCTCTCAATGAGCCTGACGACAGGTAAGTTAATCAGTTTTTGGTTTTTAATCACTGGCAAACTGAAGGTATTCCAAATTCTTAACTTTTTCATTAGGAATGGAAAGATGATGCAATCCTGTCAGCAGGCACCCCAACCACTCACTCTACACACCATGCTTTGTGATCTGCCCTGTTACCTCAGTTTATATGTTTAATTCAGAAAATTGCATCTGCATGTCGGTTTAAATAGAAATTGTTGGCAGGGAATGCTACCATAATAATAAATCTAACTGATAAGCCCATTACAGTGTAGTTAAATGTATTACTTTATGTCACTCTAATGCCATAAACATAAGGCAGGACAAGGCAGTTAGTTGTACAAACGCACAATTTGAGACAAAATTGTTTGTCTTTGTATTATAATTTATGTTCGTTTGAATAAAAAATGACAAATTGCAAAAAGGTAACGTTTGAGTCCAATGTTGCATTTAAATATTTGATAACTGAGAACCTCAGAAATGATTATTACAACATTCTTTGTTTCCTAAAAAGATATGTTTAGCATTTTAAAATATGTAGCATCTTAAAAGAAATCTATTTTGAAACTATTATCAAGTGGGTGGAAAAAAATTGATCACATCTTCCATATAGTAATCAATATGTCAATTTACAGCAACAGACTAACACACCCCAAGCCTATTCATTACTGATTCGATTCTGACCTGGTAAGACAGTGGGAGAGGATATTAAATTTGACACCATCACCAATCTAACAGCTGCTTTCGATATCTTCTTTCTGTTGGACTCAGCACAGCTTCATCAGGACACAGTAAAACACAAGAAAAAACAGGCAGGGGCTGATTCACAGATTCCTTCTTTAGCTTGCGGCCATGCTTCACCTTTGCCCGGAGAAGGATGTAAGAGCTCAATGTCAGCAACACTCAGCTGACATCACCAGAGAGACGTGTCAGCTGTTTCAATGTCTTTCCATGGCGCATAAAAGACTGGTTGTCATTCTGCAAAAACGCTGCCTAAGCAGTTACCTCAATAAAAAACAATCCCAAGACAGGATTTCATCGTGCTTTGTACAATGTTTGAAGTTCTTCTAGGCAAACATTCAGGTTTGGCTGGAGAGTTCAGGCTGCTCTGGTACAGATGAAGAGCTTAGAAGTAGTTCTGACTGCTTGTCTAGTTTTACAGCCAAGACAAACTAGAAATGCAGGAGTCAATAAAAATGCACCTAAAATCCATGCATAGAAGCCAACAGCAGCACAAGCCAGAGCACAGTGCTGACTGGTGCATCATCTCCAGTTGGAACCACAGTCTCACGCAGTCCTCAACCCAGTTTTACCTGGAATCTGCATGTGTTTTATTCAATTAGTGAGTGAAGACAGATTAGCCTGGAGACTATGTGGACCTTTTTTCACGTCTTGAGGATTACCTACTGCTGATGTGGACACTTTTGCTGCCATGTCGGAACAGGATGTGGGCAGAAAACCGAGCTAGAGACCTTGCAGCTGGCAGGCCCATTTTCAGTTTGTGGTGTAGGGGGAAAAGGTGTTAAACAGCTGTGAAAATAGAGGGCAGTCCCACCTTTGAAGGCCACCTATTAGTCTTTACCAGTTTCCCCTTGAAAACCAGAATTGGATCTTTTGAATGAGCTGCAAAAATGTTGGCACCCCTTGTGGAGCTTTTTGTTTCTGAAAAAACCCTCAGTAGATAAATGTGTCCCATTTTTCTGCCTGAAAAAAAGACATATACAGCCTATATAACCCCTTAAAATGATTGGTTTCTGTTATTTTTCTTCTTATAGATATATGTTTGAGTAAAATGAACATTGTTCTCTTATTCTTCAAACTACTGACAACATGTCTCTGAAATTCCAAGCAAAAATTTAGTATTTATTTGCAGTGGTTCCTTAATTTTTTTCCAGAGCTGTATATATACACACACTATTCCAGTATTCCACAAGTTTGGTATCATAATTATAAGAGAAAACATCCTGAGGCAAATGTGTGTGTGTGGTGAGAACTTTATGTAATCCCCAATTAACTGGCATCACAGATTTTGTTTTTTGTATTTGACTAATAGAATCAATTGGTATTTAACAATTATTTTCCTAGTCCTTTTGGCACAGGGCTTCTTTCTGTCTTTTAGCTGTAAACAAGTCAAAAGAATGACTCATCCATTTCATTAGTTGGAAACATGTACTTTACTATTTCACTGCTTTGCTGTCTGTGATTGGTGAAAATATTTCAAGTCTGACAGACCAGGATCTTTCAGGCCTATTTTTTTTTCTTTTTCTTTTTTGCTAAAACTTTTATTTTTAACTATCTGTGCTGCATCTGATAATCTGAAATAAAAAATCATTCATCAAGGAGACTAAAAAATTCTGTACTTACTGATGCTGACTCCCTTACTGCCCCTATTCTGCTAAACCAAACTTAGACCCAGGTTGAGCATTTGACAAAGTCAGAGATAAATCTCTGATAACAGTTTAATCTTAATCAGCTTGACCTATGACTATTTCGCTAAAACCCTTCCTGTGACTTTGTCCAGTGGCAGTGGAGAAAAGTGGAGGAGATGGAGATTTTAAGGCTGCTTCTCTCCTGTGTACAGAGTGCCTTGCAGAAATGTTCTAATCCTTTTATATCACCATATTCTGACACATTTCAATTGCTTGTTAAAATGTGATGTTTTCGTTTTGTTTTGCCACTTTTTTTTTAACCAGCACTTGCTGAAAATGTCCAAAAACATGGAAAACTTTGGTGTGGCCTCCAGGCCTTTCTTGGAAAAACAAATATTTTTTTCTGTGCTTACCTTACAAAAGATTAATACCTGAGTAGTTTTTTCTTTTAACTGTGAAGAAATTCACTTTTATATAAACTCTTGCCATAGGTCTCCCAAGTTATATGTTAATGTTTTTGAGGGCTGTTTAAGAATTTTGCGGTTTATTCCCAAGTTGAACAATGAGATGTTGTTGTCTTCTATCTATTTTCACATCAAAATGTCTGATTATAAATAAATCTTTAAACCCTTCTGTAAATACTACGGTGTTCACTTTTACTTCACCAGTAGGAAGACACCAAAACTAAAAGTTTAAACATATAAATAGGGCAAATTTGCTAGAAAATGCAGAGTTATAATGTGCTAAATATGTGCACCATTTTAAAATTGTAGTCTGGTTATAGTTGAAGTTTGCCAATGACAACGGAGGAAGCAAATGAAGTCATTTAGTCTGTATTGGCCACACTTCTAAATATTGAACTAACATTACACTGAAAAAAATAAGTCATTGGATGAACATAAAAAAATTATGGAAAGGATTTCCACCTGATTACTTTGCGTTATTTCAGCACCATGTACTTGTGTTACTCCTATTTAAAGCAAATGTGTTCGGTCAACCTAATTTATTAAGATTCTTCCAATGTAAAGCAATTGTGTTGGCTCAACTTGACTTATGGTTATTCTATGGATGATTGTAAATCAAATGTGTTGGCTCAACTTAATATATGATGGTTATTGTAAGTTAAACCAAATGAGTTGGCTCTACTTCATTCATTATGGTTATTCAAATTCAAATGAAATGTTTTGGCTCAACATATGTTTTAAAGGTTCCTTTAACTCAGTTACTATAGTTTGACCCAGTGTAATGTAATAGAGCCAGCCAAACTAATCTGCAATGTTTAGGACCAAATCATTGATCTTACTTGATTAATATGAATGTAAATGTAGTTGAAACCACCTTATTTTACAGTGGTACCTTCACACTACTTGATTAAGTAGATCTAACTCACAAAATTTAAGTTAGCTCAACAAATATGCTTCATGCTAAAAGAAAGCTAGTTAATCGTGTGGAAATCCTTTCCATTATTTAATCATGTTAATTCAAATACATTTTTTTAAGTGTTACTCAATCAAGCATTTTAAGATAGCATTAGGTGAAAGGGTAGGAAGAACACTCAACAATTAGAAAAGGTACAACACAATTTTATTTTCGGAATTGTTATACATTGTCTTTTTACCCAGCACAAAACACAGCAGAGTTAGACATTGAAATAAAAAAACAACTACAAAAAAGGTTACAGTTTCAATTTTCCAGCCAATTCTTCACAACATAAAACATGCCAGTATATTTGCTCAACTTAGAGAACTGTAACAATTTAAATCTTTTCTACTGCAGACTTTAAACATTTTCCATATGAAACTTTACTCAACTTAGCAGGACAGTTTCATATTGAGAACTTGTGCTTTCTTTGATAAATTCATTCTATCCAATTTCATAAATATTTTCTGTAGCACTTTAAAGGTATGCTTGAGCTCCTGAGGGTAGCTCAAGTTTAGTGCGTAGATTAGTCCCAGCAGCATCACTATTGTAGAAAATACACTGCCCAAGCTGTTCATAACTTCCACCTCCTCCAGGACAATCCCAACATCCAGATGCGCATCGGCAGCCTCTGCACCCTCTGCTCGAATGACAACGATTCCGAGGACAGTCTCGGCTATGGCCATTTCTGCACATTCATCACCGTCCTAAGGGAGATAGGAAAGGGTATTGGGGGGGGAGAGAATTCACATGTAATTAAATAAATAATTTAGACTGACATTGATTGAGTCACTCATGGACCTTAGTTGTTGAAAGTATTTTACCAACTCTTATGACCTCTATTGTAAACACAAAGAGAATTTAACATACCATGTACTCCCTCACCAGCTTCTCTGGATCTTCATTTAGGTACACACACAGACCTTTGAGGATGCACTCTCGTCTGACTTCAGCAGTGTCTTCCTAAATATGCAGATCAAAAAACAATGAGAACAATCTAAAAACTCCAGCAGTATAGGTTCACACACTTGAAAACATAGCTACATTCAAAGGAAGTCACAACAAAAGTGATCAGTGGCTTGCAGTCAATTTGAAAGATATTTAAAATTATTATTCCTTCATCATGCCATGACTAAAATGGAGTTTAACATTTTATTTAAACATCTAACTGAAGCTGTTACCAAAGAAATATGTGAAAAGTAGAGAATGTTCAACACAATCTATATGCTTCTAGTTAAATGAAGTATGTGATGCTCAAAGTCATTTCTATAATAAAGTAGTTATGGGTTATGGGTGCCATGATGGTCTTGATTTTTTCCACCTGAACTCCACTTTTCTTTGCATATTCCCTCATTAGGTTTGGAGAAAGACCATCAAGCACAGAGAGGAATGTGGACTCCAAAAGGATTGTTGTAATCCTCTTAAACTCTGCACTCACCTACAAAAAAAAGACAGACAAAACTCAGTTTGGCATTGCAGCATCATCTTTGTTGGCCTTCATTAAATTGCAATGTTTGAGGAACTTGTCAGGAGCTTATCAATATATATTGTGACACACTGCATGCATTTCCTAATATACATTCGTCCACTGACGTCACGCGGATGGAAGAGAGCTGGCCATCTCATTTTGAAATCAGCTTTGTGACCCTTACACTACATATGGCTCTGCAGACTTTTTTCCCCACAGAATGTACCTAACATAGTGCGGCGACAAATGTAAACTTACCAATGATATCACAAAAAGCTATCTGCCTTAACCTAACCGACTTAATCTACAAAACATAAAATAATGTGACACAAGTATGGAACAAGTAGAAAATGGTGCAAATGGTAAAGAAAAGCTAGATAATTGCCAGCTAATAATCACTTCATGTGATGTTAGCACGTGTTAGTCACTGACTTGAGTTTATGAATTACATAGACACGTGACAAAACATAGCAAAAATATTATTTTTCTAAAGTCTGATGATTTGAAGTTTCATATTTTTTATTTGCATTTAGAAATGATGAAAATAGATTGAATCTTACCTTCTTCAGATTAAGTAGATGCACGCTAGGAATCTCCCCGCTTCTCTTGAAAAAAACCCCCCAACAAGGTGCAAGCCAGTTATCTCGCGTGATTTTCCGTAATCTCTTGATGAAGGTGGACCACCTATCCACGTAGGTGATCCACCTACATCAAGAAGGCTGACACCCCACCTACGTCAAAAAAAATCCGACAAATAGTCTGATTGGTTAGTGCTCCGGTTGTGCCGTTAAAATTTTTCGTTCGTGGGGGCGTGCTGTGGTGGCGCAGGGGTTAGCACGCCCCACGTATGGGGGACCTCAGTCCTCGACGCGGACGTCGTGGGTTCGACTCCCGGGCCCGGCGACCCTTGCCGCATGTCTTCCCTTCTCCTCGCCCTCCTTCCTGTCAATCTACTGTCTATAATGTGAGCCACTAGCGCCACAAAAAAACTCTTCGGAGGAAAAAAAATTATATCGGCCAAAATTATAATTTTTAATATCTCATAAGGGAAGGCTGCACAAAGCGACAGTTTTAACGGCACAAACCTGCACAAACGGAGCACTAACCAATCAGACTATTTGCTGGATTTTTGACGTAGGTGGGGGTGTCAGCTCCACGTAGGTGATTAACCTAGACTAATATTTAATTATAATATATTTAAATATATATATACATATTTGTGTTTCTTGGCACAAATGTTTCAAAGGCAAACGTGATAACATCATGTCAGATAAACATAGGTTCAACAACCTAGCGTTAATTAAATGAATTCAAGTTGAGATAACGTGATTCAATTACGTTATCTCAACGTTATGCAAAATGCTGCGAGGAAAACGTAGTCTTCTCATAAAGCTAAACGGTTATTTCGCCTGATCTCGTGTCATTTCCCATAATCTCGCGTGATCTCCCGTGATCTCACTCGTTGTCTTCAGCACAATATCAGTCTGACTATAATGAATCACGTTACCTCAACATGATTTAATTTCGTGAACGTTAAGTTGTTACATTTCTTGTTTATCCAACATGATTTTATCACGTTTTCGTTTCAAACCCAAAATTATTGTGTGAAAGGTACATGATATTCTTTTGTTAATGTGATACGCCCCGAAGGTCTTTTTGTTCGGCGGAAGATCTATCTGACGTAATTGAATCACGTTATCTCACCTTGAATACATTTCATTCCAGTTGAGAGAAAAAAAACGATTGTCTCGCGTGGTCTCGCGTGATATCCCGTGATTTCCCATAATCTCGCGTGAACTCGGGTGATATCCCGTGATCTCACTCATGGTCTTCAGCATAGGATCGGTCTGACTATAATGAATCATGTTAGCTCAACATGATTCAATTTTATAAACGTGAAGTTGTTGAATATTTTGTTTATCCAACATGATTGTATCACGTTTTCGTCTTAAACATGAAATTATTTAGTTAAAAGTACATGATATTCTTTTGTTAATGTAACAACCCCCTTGGTTCCTTTTTTACAGTGTAACAGCCATATTGTTTGGCTTAACACGTCTCTGTTTGCAGTGAGGAATGATTGCTTGCAGGTCAGGCAATTTCCGGTAAGCTTCATAGTATTGAACTGGTTCATTACAAATGTCATGACCGAACGTTAGCAATTGGATGAAATCTAAAAAAACATAAACTTTACCCAATTGCTAAAGCACTGTTTATACAGCAAATTCACAGCCAATACCATCTCAACAAATTTATCCAAAAAACGTCGATTCAATCAAGCATACACACTCCACCAGAGTCCATGTCGTCAGCAAGCAACTGTTTTCCAATAGCTGAAGGTCCAGACCCGGAGTGTGAAGCAAAGCATAGAACAAAAAACAGTTTTTTTCACCCAGCTAAATAAATGAGGGTGTGTCCTAATTTTTTTCTAATCAAAAATAATTTTTTAGAGAAATATGAAATGCTTGTTTTGAATTGAACAGTTTTGCTAAATTGATATTTATATTGGGACACCCCACAATAACCTTTGTGCAGGGTGGGTGTCCAATTGGATATCATGGTTTCTTTTTAAGTCAGTGTGATTTTAAAATCTTTATCTTCTCCCTGAAGTCACATTCCCTCCACCCACATCATCAATCTTTCCTCCTGCTTGCAGCTGACTGCCACACCCACCTGTTTCCAAATCCCCAGCAGCCCTGCAGCCGTCCATTCTTGGGTTTTTGTCTTTTCTAGTAGCATAGGCTGTTCAGATCTAGTCCCCCCTACAGCTGCTTTTGTTTCTGTTCTTTTCTGCCTCTTTGACCACCTTTATTTTTCACATTAGTTCAATACAACCATTGTACTTGCCTGCCAGTTTTCTGTCTTGACCGGGTTCACTTCCCTGCTGTGCCTATGTGAAATAATTTATTTAATAAATCCACACTTGG
This sequence comes from Poeciliopsis gracilis, assembly GCA_911649635.1. Lineage (NCBI taxonomy): Eukaryota > Metazoa > Chordata > Actinopteri > Cyprinodontiformes > Poeciliidae > Poeciliopsis > Poeciliopsis gracilis. Next base: position 18,267,616 of record CAJVRI010001532.1, read on the forward strand.
AGGGCAGGCCCACAGACTGTGCTTTTATGTCACATGTGATCACCAATTCAGTAAAATTCTGATGTATTAAGTGAAAACTGATATGGCCCATACACCTTGCAGTCCTGAAACGTCCTTCGTCACTAATTAAAGCCGTACTGCAGCTGCTGTCTGATTCAGAGTGCTTGTTTTCTAATGAGGTTCCACCAAAAATCATGAGCTAGAACAGCTTGCTCCCAGTTTGAAAAATTAATAATAGAATATTTCAGTGACAACCACAAGCAGCCCTTGTAATATTTAAGTTAAAGCTTTATTCCCTTGGATTGGCTTGCCATAAACAATTCTCTTTAACAGATTCCTCTCTTCTATCCTGATTACTTGCCCTTACTATCACAGCCGAGCTTTCATGATTCAGACAGTGACTCTGAACTTTTCTGCCAGCGCAACGCTACAGCATCAGGAATTTTACCTTTTCGTTTCAAGCTTACAACGCTGCTTGTGAAGCAGTATGGAAAGCTGAGGTTAAACCCTATTAGGGTTCTCAAAAGGCAACTAAAATCTGTCCTGGCCAGGCATACATAGGCTACTAAAAGGATTAAGTGATCACAGCTTTATTCACCCTCTGCCTCATTTTTATACGCATACATGCTGTTGACCCTGTGATCCTCCACAAGCTATGCTTGGTTTGGCAACAGCTTCAGTGCTGTTAACCAGTTCAGTTGAAATAAAATACTTCTTGGCTGTCTATCAGCTCACTTCAGCTTATTTATACTGCAACAATACACAGCAAACACCTTCTGAATGCATTTCTCCCACCAAAAATGTTAATTAAATCCAATCATACAGACTCAGTTAATGTTATTCAATCCAAACTGATCGTAATTATTAAACAACCCAGTCCATTTCAGTTTATTATTCAAATTAGTGAATAAGACAAAAAAAAATCATATAGCATTAAGAGATTAACAGCAACAAAATATATTGCTAAGCAAACAGAGACCAGTCATGTTCAGTTCAGATTTAAGCTTTTTATCACTTAAGCTCATCATGCACAGCAACACAACCCTGCAAAAGGAAAAAGGTTTGTGACTATCATTACACTCACTTCAAAAACAAAGCAAACCTTTGCTGCTTCTATAGAAAAAAAGAGGTAGTGTAAAAGTCAAGTGCTGTAGATCAAATGCATTTGATTTTGAAGGTTTGGTCTACAGCTAGCCAAGAAGAAAAGTATTCAGTAATGACCTTTGAGAAGCAATTTTAGCAGACTGCTAATCAGGGAAGGGTTATAAGGCCATTTCCAAAACAATTTGAAGTTCAGGAGTCTACAAGTGAGAAACATTTAACAATTACCAATAATTACTATTCTTTCCAGGAGAGAACATCCCACATAATTCATCTCAAGGACAGAGTATATGGTTTTCAGATAATCTGCAAAAAAGACAAGAGCTCCATCTCAGACTCTACAGGCCTCAGTTAGAATTGTAAATCTTAAATTTTATGGCAAAACCATCAGAAGAACAGAACTGAGCAAGTTTTGCTCAATTGTAAGGGTTGCCTGGAGAAAACCTCCAGGCAATGAATATGGCAGCACAATGATTGCAAAGTTATTTTTTAAATAATCACCAACATTTTAGAACAATGTCCTTTGGACGCATGAGAAAAAGGTGGACATTCTTGATAAAAAGCAAAAAATTATTTCGCATAAATCTGTCATACTAACTTTGCTGGACTGTTTAAGATTATTATTCCTAACAATGACTTTACATGCTATAAAAGAATGTACACTTGGAAAGTTTTAAACTTAAACCTAAAAAAAGTTCAATGTTATACTTTTATAAAACAGTCACACAATAAGAACCACCAAAATGCAAAGAAATTCATTCAAGTAATTTCAATTTGATATTGTCAGCAAGAACTAGAAATAACTGTATCTGCTGTAAATCTAAATCTCAATTATTATTTTTCTTTTACAATTAATCTAGTAATTTTGAGATCTTAATTTTATGATTTCTAATTCAAATGTAGAAAAGCCCAGCAATCTGGTGTAATAGAGAGAATTTATGTTGTTGATAAATGACAGATGTATTTATGGGGGAGAAAAGGCAAAAAAGAAAAAAACTGCAAATCGAATTGTAGGGAATCAAAATCAGTTTAAAACCAACTAAAGAAAGAAGAACTCAGGACAGGGATGTTAGACCACAAAATATTTAATTTGGCCAAAAAGGTTATAATCTGTGCAAAATTACCTGGAACAATGTGAGTAATGCCTACTGAGTAACTTCAGACCTCAACGTTTGTCTTGGATATGGAATTACAGTTAATTCTAATAAATGTTAAAAACAGAGAAATAAATCATTATTCATATAGATTACCTACTCTATAGAAAAATTATTCTTTTGTTGCCAATATTCAACTCCTTTTGTTGTGTTCTTATGCACAGATGTATATGTAATTAGAGAGTACTGTTACTCTGTTAAGAAATATAAAATTACGCAAATAAGTTATTCCAAACACACAAGATGAAGCAGGAATGTAATTCATATGCAGATGTATTTAAATTGCATATACATCTGCATGTGAATGAACGTGTGATTAGCTAATGGACATCAAAGCGTGCTGGTCATTGTACAGACTGAGGTCCTCCGTTTTACTGTTTAATATTTCACATAGTAGACAGACAGGTAGATAACAACCATTAATTTGTTTGACAAATCCTGATTTAATATGTGAAATTAAAGGACCTAACGTATTTTGCAGGCGCATAGCTGACTCATTCACTAAGCATTATCCATATTCTAACACAGCCTATTTGTTCTTTTTCTTATCTTGGTAAATGGAAGTGCTGAAGTGGCTCATATTGAAGTCTGGACAATAATAGGATATTAAAAACAAAATGAAACTCATTTTTTTGCAATTAAGAAGGAACAATAGAAAAATCTGCCTCTCTTTTGTATTTCATTTTTCATTCCATCGATTGCTCCACACCACCCTCTAACTATATAAGTCTACAAAATAGCTGAACATTAATCCTGAAAATGCAGTTTTGCTGTATTTTATGTGTAACATTAAAGAGTAAAGATAAAAACTATCTGCAGGTGAACTTGAGCACTAAATGATAGCACTCATCCTGATTTTGTCTCAACCAATGCACATTTAAAACGCACAGTTACTTACATACCCTTCGTGCGATCGTATCTCACTATCTCACTTAATTAGCTCCTGAAGGCACTTTTACCTGCATTAGTGTGTGGACATATCGGTGCCTTTCAGAACACTATCAACTTTTAAATAGGCTATACATTACAAACAACCTTGAGCTGTTTGAACTTGCTGATGCTTATCTAACACTGAGGTCACTGCATGAGATCCCGAGTATTTAGATGTTTTTTTTTTCCTTAAGGAAAAAAGTTGAAAAACGAAGGAAGTACAATAGTGTTGTCAAATTCCTCAAGCTGTTCTTAGTGTCTGATCAGCGGTTTTGTGACAGAACAGCCAGGCCAGGTCGACCAGCTCAATGTTAGATGGACATGAGTGATAAGTAGGGAAAGACAGAGAGGACGCATTTATTGGAGATAATGCCATTCAAACATTGAACTCTGGAAATGCTTTTAATTCATTCAGATAACCATGTCTCACCACTTGGCATTCAATGCAAAATAGTTAAAACTACCCTAAAATAAATTAATTTCAAACTAATTAGACTAACAACCACTTTTTGTGTTAAAAAAAAAAGGAATTTAATTATCAGTACAACTACAAGATGTTTCATTTGTTCTTGGTGCGAATGGAGCAGGACAGATGACACTTATTCATCCCAGGTTCTGTTGTAGTGTTTGAATCCAATAGTGCTCAATGTAACAGTTATGTCTATTTTTTTTTTCTTTTTACTTTCAGTCAAAACTAGGTGCTCCCACCCCTTCCAACACTGCTGCAGAGTGGGACACTCTTACAGAGCTGAAAGAGGCAAAACCATCTTTTCATTTCATGCACCAAGAGAAGCACACAGTGTTTGTCTTGCCTACTGTGATTGCAAGGCAATCTCTAAGTCCCTGTTTTCCAAGCTGTGTTGAAGGGGGCATTTGTGACAGTTTCTCAACAGGCAGAGCAGCCTCGCCACACTACTCGGCTGGAGAATGTAAAGGAGGGTAAGCTATAGGTAAGACATCATTACAAGGATGATCTTTGAGTTTAAGTTCTGACTTGAAATAATGCCAAATACTCTGCACAGTAGGTGTACATGTAAATGCATTAGTCAAGTTAAATAAAATTTGCACCTTTTTTAAATTTAAAACAAGAAAATAAAAGTGTACATACTGACATTAAAGCCCTGAGTAGAGACACAATATGGGGATATTATGTTAATTATATTTTTTATGTATAATCTTAAGATGTTGTTGCAACACTGAAATACTTCATGTAATTTTTAATGTAATTTTATTAAAAAAATATTTTGTCTCCCAATGTCTGGCACTCCTTCATAGCACTGCTCTCAAATGACACATGGATAACATATTTTTTGTCAAATCTTTAGCTATTAAAATTTAGCTTTATAATTAACTTTATAATTTTATAACTTAAAATTTTATAATTTTATAACTTAGAATTATAAAGTTATATTTTTCAGAGGTCATAACAATGCTCTGACTTTGTCTATGCATTAAAATCAACTGATTTTAATGCATAGATACTATAGATTTCATCTTTGTATATGTGGGAGTTTGTGCCAAAGCAGAAATGTTCTTAAGCCATGCAATTCAATTTTGAATTTTGGAGGTTATTAAACCTCCTTAATTTGATCATCTATGACAAAAAACTTTGAGGAAGCACCACTTGAATTAAGTTTTTTTTATTTATTTTTGGAATTGCTAAGCAGCCTTTTAATGGTCCCCTTTTAAAGTTATAAATCTTTTTGGTTATAAATACATGTCCATAATGGGTCAGACGACACATCAGGTGAAGCCTATGTGAATTCTCGAAGATTCGTGTGTCATCACAATAATAAACAAGTTAAAAAAACAAAAAAAAACAAGCATGTTTCCAAGTATATAAATACAAGTGCCTGTTTATGTTATACCCATTACTCCCTCCTCCCCTCAGACTCTAAGGATGTCAGGATCACTTAGTTAGGTCAGATATTTAGAAGAGTTGCAGCATTATAACACCAAGGTCACTAAATTGAGCAAAGGGCAAAACTGTGTGTTCTAACATCAGCTAACTTCTGGTAAATGGATACTTAAAAAGATTAACTTTAGGATTATTAGATTGTTTAAAAAATTACAAAGGATTACAAAGGAAGAAAAAGATTTATTTTTTAATTGGACTTAAACTTAAAGCAGTATACAAACCTCCTGAAATTCTATTTATGGATTTTGGCTTTGGATAGTGATGCACCAATATGGGTTTTCCATGCCAAGATCGAGATCTAATTTTCATTTAGATCCAACTAATTCACTGTAAATGTTGACTGAAGGCAATGTTTGCCCTAGGACCACAAAAAAGTATGAACAAAATATGCTGCTGGTTACATGATAGAGGTAGTGATTTTGAATTCAGAAGCAAAAAAGGAATACGCAGATTATTCCCTTTCCTAAAGTGAGGCATGTGTTCCTAACCTTTACCTGGTTTTTACTAAACAAAAATGTTAATGAAAGGGTATGGGGTTAATTGTGCAGGTATTTGTTTTATGCATATAATAGAAAATCAAATGAATTAGATCTTTCAGTATTTGATTTGCAGGTTCACTGATAAATCAACTGAAAATTAGTCATTGCTTCATTGGTGCATTTATAATTTTAATATGTCAGCCTGAGATAATTAGTGGTCCCTCCGCCTCTGCTTCCCCCCTTACAATACTTTCTGAACCCACCCCTGAAGTGGAGGTTGTTAATTTAATTTAAATCTTGTTAATAACTTAGCAGTATGCTATTGGCCCTTACTTTTAGGGTTATAAATCTTGTATGGGTATTAAGCAGCATAAGTAGCTGTCTATGAACACGGGAGATAACACAAGCTGGGAGCTGCAGAATTGAACTGTGCTCTGCAAAAAAAAATAAATGCCGATGTCGAGCGAAGCTGGTTGCGTATTTCCTCAATTATCATCCAAGATCTTTTGGGTAGCAAAGAGATTTCTGTCAAGTTAACCGTTTGTTCTTTTAAAACCACTTTCACAGGACTTATTGTTTCTTCAGTTTAACTATAAATATCTATCACCATTCCAACTCCGAAAAAATGATTCCAGAATCCTGATATAAGGGAAGCGTGGTATTGGTTGTCACGCTGCCATATTATAGGCATCAAAGGTCATTTTGTGGTCACATAAAAAATTTAAGGTGCTTTGTCATTTTTATGGGTAAGAGTAAATTTTCATGCCTTTGTTTTTGGATTTAAGGCTCACACAGCAAAAGCCCTTTAAAACTGCAGCAAAACGCTGAAGGTAAAACCGTTGATTTAAATCAAGTTTTTCATTGACAAGCTAAAGACATGAAGAGCTGATAAAAGAATCAGTATTTCTGGCTTGTTTAATTTCAGTTCTCACACAGAGTAATTCACAATAAAATACAAAACAGATCTCTGGTTTAACTTCATGCATTATTTTGCATCCTTTCAACTTTTTAATGAATAGAAAGTTACATGTGGAAACTCCAATTTATTACTAAATTTCCATTGATAACTACAACCAAACTCAACCTGCTTTGGGTCTGGTTCCAAAGTTTAAAGAGTCGCATTGCTGGCTAATTGCGCATCGTTATTATCTTTGATTTCCAGACGGGACTGTGATAATGATGAATAATTCATGCGAGAGTAAAAGTGTGACAAACAGCCCCCGATCTGCTACCGTTTAATTCAAACAAACTTCAAATATCAGACACCATTCTGTTGTAATAAGCTCCTAAAAAAGGGGCTCGCTGCAATAAGCTCCTACTAGGTTCTGCCGCGCTCTGTAGAGCTGACCGCACAAACCACTGTCCTATCAAATCCGTTCTGGTGCGATGTTGAAGGATCCCACGGCAAAGATCCAAGCTACAACTCGGATGAATGTAAAAAAATCCTCTCCGGCTCAGGGGATCCTTTTTTCTCCTTCACCTGCTGCATTGTAGGATATAGCCTATCTGTGACTGCAGGTGCAGTCACAGATAGGCTGCCGAATCCTGTCCTGGCTCCTCATGGCTGTTCCTGGAAATGCTCAAACACGGCAAAAGCTGTGCCAAATGCACATCCTGCGAGTTCTTATTATACAGGTGGCATTGTTATTTTGGATCAAGCAATGCAACGTGTCATTTTATAGATCCTAAATGTTCCAGGAAAGAATGACACGTTGGGCAGGAAAGGGTGAGAAGCATCTCTTTTTTTTGTTATAATAAACTGTTTAGGTTACAGTTGGGTGCGTTTTAAAAACGTGTTAATATCCAACAACTACACAGCATTGGGAACCAGTGTACCAACAGAAGACCAGGGATGCCAAGTTTCATCGGACTGCGCATCGCCCGCGGTTCCGCTCCGGCTTACCTTTCTCCTCGTCGGACACCTTCGAGGGCTCGGCGCACGGAAATAATCCGGAGGAAAGAGCGAGAAAGGCGAGAAGGAAAAACTCCGACATGTTTCCGGAGAGCGGGCTATACAAGTAGCCACGGTGCTTCTCCCGCTCCTGTTCCTGGTCCGGGTCCAGTCTCCCCCTCCACCACCAGCCCGGTTGACGAGCGCCGTTATCCGGTGATGTCCGGCAGAACCAGTGCGCAGAACGGTGCGGCTCCCTGACACATGCACACCGCCGCTCTGAGCAGCGAACAGACGCACCGGAGGGTTGAGAGTGAGAGAGGCAGAGAGGACGAGAAGGAGGAGGATGGGGGGACAGAGGGGTGAGGGAGGGAGGCAAGAGCAAAGAGGAGTACGTTTCCTGTCTTTTCTCAATGATTTAATGCCGTCAAGGTGACGCAGCTCGTTGCACATTAATCATATGGTTTTGCTCTGGAGAGAGATGATTTGGTGTCGTTATTAGGAGCTTAGGCTCAGATGGAGCACAAAAATAAATAATAAAAAAGGACGATTTAAGATTTTTAACACTAAGAAAGTTTAGCATGATCATAACAGGATGCATTCATTTTAAATACACAAGTTCTTCCTTCTCCCTTTGGTTAATTGTTTTAGTTCTATTAAAAAAATTATGAAAAATCATCCATTCGATCTTCCGCGGTCATTGGACGAAAGGCTCAGTTCACCCTCACAGGTTGTCAGGCCATCACAGAGTTAACGACCATGCGCACACATTTCCACCTAAGAACAATTTAGAGAGACTAATTAACTAATTTAGAGAGGACTTGTGCACGCACAGGGAGAACATGCAGACACGTTGTTTGACTTCAACTCAGATTATCAATAAAAGTGTCAAATCAAAAGTGTTATGTCAAGGCACAATGCATATTCACAATCCTTAGCATTGGTCACTTTATTATGGGTATCCAGTCAACTAATTGTCAACACAAAGAGTGAATCACAGCTGAAAAACATTAATTTGTGGTGAATATAACTTGCTGAATCTCAGTTTGGGGATCAGAATGGAAAAAAAAAAGGAAATTTGAAAATGACATTACATATTTCTAAGGAGCCAAGTTAATATTTTTCTGAAAGTGAAGGTGAAGTGTTGCTTTATTTCAGACACCTGACCAGTTGATTACAACAAGATGATTGCTTCTGCTTGCATTTCAATAAAATGACTTGCCTGTCCAGTATATCAAAACATATTTGTGGTTTTGAAAGTCTGCTTTTGTTTAGCAGAATACATAATTGAAAATTTAAAAATAATGTACCAGCACCCCAAGAGGTTACAATGAAACCATGGTGTAACTGGCAAATGAAGAGTAATTGGTACCATTATTCCTGTCATTATCTCAAATTAATTTATATTATTGTGGTTTTGTATGATTATTTTCTGACAGGGAGAGAAAAACAGGACACAAACAATTATGGAAACTTTTTCACTTTAAGCAGAACCTCTTTAAGCCATTGCTTAGTTTGGACATTTTGTTTTCTCTGAAAAAGTAATGTCAACTGTGCTGACACTAAAGATAAATGTGGGCCTAAAACGTATGCCTTTGAGCTGAACAGCACATTTACAGTGTGTGCAAAATCTCTCCTAATCATACCTTTACAAAGTTCAAAGAAGAAAATAAAGTTTTTAAAATACCTTTAGCAGGATTAAGTTCTGTTTGGTAAAAAAAAAAAAAAAATAGTAGGTCAAATAAATAAATGAATGCACACCTGGCTATTGAGAAGCAATTGTTTACTGGAGGCTGACTCTAATTGCTAAAGGCTGGCTGTGACGCATGTAATGTTGCAGGTTGACAAAACTTACCAGAAATTGCGTGCACTGTAAACAACCTTTTGGGGAGTAGATTAGAGGCATGAAACGTCATACATTTCTCTTACTCAGACTTTAACTGCTCAATATTTGGAAGAGGGACCAACACAGATTGAATGGCTGCACTCATTTCCTCCACCATCGTTGCCAAACCACAGCCCTAAGCGGTCTACAATTTTAAAACAGTGCAGACAAGCGATCGTTCACAAAGTATCCCGTTTGCTTATAAGGCCAGTTGAAATTTATTTAGAAAAATCTAGCTCAATAGGCGAAATCCCAGATGGAGCACAGAAAGAAGATGAGAATCAAGCACAGCCACCAAACAGCTCCTCTGGATAGTGGCAGCAGCAATTAGCAAACACCTGGTGGAAATGCTTATCATGCCAACTACATCAGAATCCAACGCTCCTAAGAATCGTAAATGGTGTAATGGAGGAGCATTGTTTGACCTTCTTAAAGAGACAGAGGCCCAATTTCAAGGCATCAAATTGTAAAGTCAAATTTCATTAATTGATATATGCAGAATTTTTATAATAACTGAAGGTAACAGTTACTTGATTGTGCTATGAAATGGCACTGTGGCTGGAAAATACATAATGTCATCCCTTTAACACAACAAATTGAACAACTGAAAAGTATTCATTTGCATTAATTTACCAGATCTTTTGATTCCTTAAATAAAAACCAGTGAGATCTATTGCCTTCCGGAGTATGAAACACTAAAGAGTCTAGTTTTGTGTGATCCATTCTTAGGATAAATAAAGTAAATATTATGGACAAAACTTTTCACAAAACAGTAGGGAAACCAGGGATACTGTTAAGAAGTTTAAAGCAGGGTTAGATCATAAATCATTTTCCTCATGGAATATTGTTCAATCCATCAATAGGAGATGGAAAGAGTATGACACATCATCAAGAACTGGTTAGATAAGTGCAAAATTATGCCTTTCAGTCTGCATAAAAAATGTTCAATCTAACTATAACATAAGACATCTCTGAATATGCAATTCACACCTTGAAACATAGAGGTGGGATCATTATGCTGTATAGATGTTTGTCTTTAACAGGCACAGGGAAACTGTTCAGAACTGATGGGAGCTGAATGCAATTAAATACATGGCAATCATACAGGAGAGCCTGCTAGAGGCTCCAAAGGACTTGAGACACAAAGGAATGATTAGATCAAAGCTTTGTGTGTTTGAAGGCCCCAGTGAAGATGCACACCCTAACTGTGCATCTTAGGGTGTAACTGAACTGAACTTTCGAAAAAGAATCTTTCGCAAAACTTGAAAATTGATGTTCACAGATTTTCTAAATGCAATAGGACTGAACATGACCCATTTTGTAAAGCAGGAATGGACAGACTTTCAGTATCTTTATGCAAAGAGCTACAAGAGAGGTATCCCAAAAGGATTGGGATATGTGATTGCAGCAAAAAAAAAATTCTACAAAAGTACTGACTCAGGGAGGCAAATAGAAATGGATGTCAGCTTCTCAAATTTTTCTTTAGATAGAAAAACCTTGGTGTCATTTTCTTTCTACCTCAAAGTTGTGTACTGCTTTATGCTGGTCTATTAGATAGAAGACTGAGCACATATTGAAGTTTGAGATTACAATATGATAAAAGCAAGCACTGTGAATACTTTTGCAAGACACTGTGGTGTGATTTTAAATGTGCTAATCGACAATTTCTTTGATATTTTATAAAAGATTATGAATTATGAACAAAGCAAACATAACCATGTCTGAAAGCAGGGTTAAATCTATGGCTTTCAGCAAATAATCTATTCTTCTGTTGAGGAGTTACGTTCCTTCAACAGAAGAAAAACTGACTTGGTAGACAAATGATCAAGATTGCACTCTGCCTTCCTTCTCTGAAGTGTTGTGTGGGAGGTTGTATGGTACCGTGCTATTGTGTTGGCTTTGTTCCGACATCAAAATTTATGAAGCTCTAGACGGGAAGAGTTCAGCTGACCAATAAGGCTTTCTTACATGGAGATGTTAAATAAAAGACCTGCATGGCTCGGTTTCTGCAGCCAACCAATTTTCAGTTTTATGATTTTCATTTCAGAGCACAAGCATCAGAGGTTGTTAAAAGAGATCATATACATTTAAAATGTTGCACATGTGACCTTGGATGCATACAGTAAAATTCAAATTTGAATGTGTTAGTCTAATTTCTCAGACTAACAGTAGTAAAATAACCTTTAAGCAGGCCTTAAGTGTACTTGTTAATATGAAAGCCTTTCAGATAAAGTGTGTTCATAAGCTGCAAGTGGGGGGAAAAAATCACCATCATCATGAACAATAGAAACAAAAGCTTCAAACATATCTTATCAGCTTAGGTGTAATTAACCCATATGTTGTGTCTCAGTGAATTGAGTTACTCAAATAAATTACCTTTTTTAAAAATATAATTTCTAATTTATTTTGTTGTTTCCACCTAATAGATGTTTGTTGCATTTAAGAACATATCTAATCTGATAATTAGTGACTCTGGATACTGCATGAGGACTCAATCTGTCGCTGTCTGAGTTTGAATAATGCAGGCAAAAAAAACAAAGAAAGCCGCCCCCATGAGCTCTGCTGTCAATTACTGATGTCTGACAATGGTTAATGTAGGTCACTTAGCTGATGAAACACAAAAAGCCAAATATCTTGTGCTGTCATACAGCCTTACATAAATAAGTATTTGAACATATCCCGTCAGTCAACTTAAAAACAAGTTGGTCAAGGTTACTGACTTGCACATTGAAATAAATTTAAAGAACCATTCTTTAATCCATCCATTCAGAGATCAAGTTAAAATTATCAAACAGTTTGAGGAAGGAAACCCAGGCATCCCTCCTGCTAGCAGTGCTCTCCAGCTTTTTCTAAAGTGTCATATTCATTTAACCTTGTTAGCGTTAAGTAAAACAAAAAGGTTAAATACAAATGTATCATTTCTTCAGGGTGATGGTTGAAGTCATTTTAATATTGCTAGGTGGTCAAGAGTGGAAATGAGTGGCATTACACAAGGTGACTGACATTGCTAAGACCATTCTTCTGCTTCAGATTCACTGTTTCTGACTATTTTATTTGTGCAGATGGCAATAGGACCTCAAAGAGGAGGCAGAGTATCTGTCCCAGACAGTTTTTATATATATAATTTATTTTTTTTACCTATTGCAACTTTAATATAAAATTCTATGACAAATTTTAGTGATCACAAATTTGTTCAGCAATGCTTCTGTCATTAGCTTTGAAGGCACCACACAAAGCTTCTGATGAGGTGTAAGCCCTGTCAAACTGAAATAAAATAATATAAATATTTGCCACATTTGTTGCAATAAATACTGGAATTGTTTTATTAACCCAACAAATTATGTCACCACTTGAGAAATCACAATTGTAGGAACATGCACATAAAAAAAGCCTGAAACTTAAAATGTCTCTTAATCTTGCAAATTAAAGTTTTTAACTTGTTTGTGACAATTTTCAAAGCACCAGAGAAAGAACCTAAGAACATACACGTTAAAGGGGCATGAAGTAACACAAAGCTCACCCACCTGTTGCCACTTTGCACTGCCAATGTTTTATCCATCCATTTTCTTACACCCTTGTCCCTAGAGGGGTTCTGGGGTGCTGGTGCCTATCTCCAGCTAACGTTCCGGGTGAGAGGCAGGGTACACCCTGGACAGGTCGCCAGTCTGTCGCAGGGCAACACAGAGACAGACAGGAAAAACAACAATGCACACACACCTTAGGAAGAATTTAGAGAGGCCAAATTTTGGACTGTAGGAGGAAGCCGGAGAGAACCCACGCATGCACAGGGAGAACATGCAAACTCTATGCAGAAAGGCCCCAGGCCAGGAATCAAACCCAGGTCCTTCTTGCTGCGAGGCAACAGTGCTACCAACTGCGCCACTGCGCAGCCCGTCAATGTTTCATCTTTTTAACTTTTTATGAAACAGAAAAAAAAATTGCTGTTTGAGGTTCAAAAGAGACAGACACTCATGCCATAGAAATGAAATAAGCACCACCCATCACACATATTGAGGTAATGCTGTTATAAAACTAAAGTTGGCATTTCTGTTTTGGAGCTAACTGCAGCCTGGCAAGTTTACCTGCTACTCCGTAAGCAGCAGAACAGCCAAAAGACACAATATTCAGCACAAAAAGAAAAGAAAAAAAAAACACTCAATATTTTTGCTTCTTATAAAATTTTATGTCAGGATGTTATGACTACAAGAATCAATATGTTATCGGTAATTCTGAAAAAGTACATCTAACTAAATATTGTTAATCTGTTTCAAGTAAAATTGTGCTATTCTACACATTTTCTTTCTTAAATTTTGTGGTCATGACATTTCCACTCCATGTTATGATTAGATTTATATACCTGCCCATTCCTATATATTATCCCTCTTGTATGTGGAGTTGTACGACCGTCTGTGTTTAAAGAACAATCACAATATAATATAATTAAACAAAGCATTGAGTGAGAAAAGGGTAAGATGCCACTCTGATGGAAATTTACCTCCACAAACCTTTATGCAGAACAGTTTGTCTCAGCTAGTATTGAGTTGTCACAAAAACTGAAGAAGTCCAAGTCTTCAAGGACATTTCACATCGACTTGCAGCTATTTCTCACTGGCAGCACTGCACTGTTTTCAGTCTCCCAAAAAAAGGCAGACAAACCCCACGAATGAATAATTTCATGAGCCTGTCATTTTTTTCCCTTTGACTGCTGGGAGCAGACAGGATTTTTTTTGTTGCAATCATAGTGGCAACATTGTGACCGAAGTGCTTCAGCTTTTTCTGATGATTATAAAGTGCTCTTCTTGTGTCCTGAATGATTCATGTATGCTAACTTTTCTCCCATGTTCTCTGGGAGTCCATTGTGCCTTTTCTGCCTCTTCTTTTCACCTTTAGCCTCAATTAGCCCAGATTCACCCACCAATGCAAGATCACTTCAGCAAGAGTGTAACAACCTTTTTGTTTGTTATGAACATGTCAATAGTAGTAGTGCAAATCATGATCTAGCACATGTGTCAAGGGAAAGAGCTTGTGGCTGTCACAGTATAACGGAGGTAAAGCAGAGGCCAGAGTGACCTAACAGGCTACTCATGCATTGTGTATCACTCAGTTGCAGGACAGGTCCTAAAACAGAACACTGGTCGGGCTTCTCTGCCTGTTGTCGGGATACAAGAACACCGCAGTTCAGTCTGCTGCTCTCATGACATCGAGGTGACACATCTCATTGAAGTGATGCTCTGAGGGTCGTTGTTTTGTACCTTGCCTGTGGATCTCCACTAACTGACTAAAATGTGGTTCCCCATGTCAGTTTCCACAATGCTTCCAGCTGTACTTCGAATACCAATCGCATTATCCAGAATTAGCACCAACCATTGACCCTGCTTGACCCTGTCTTGACTGCAGGCTCATTATCCAGCTATTGCTGGGGTTGTGGTTTCTACCTCGGCTTTATGATCCCGGTGTTCTCAGGAACTGGGTGTGTGTAAGATTCAGCTCATGAGTCAAGCAAATTCAGGCTGACAGTTTTTTTTTTTTTTTTGTTCAGATTGGCAGATATGGGCAAGAAAAGAAGGGAACATACTGAATGGAGGTCATGTCTGTCTTGATGCAAAGCCGTTGCCGGATCCATAAAGAGATGAGGATACACGGATGTTCCCCTGGGAATCATTCCTCGTTGATCAAACAGTAGGATGTCAGAACATTTGCTGCAGTAAACACAGCACTCTCATCATGCTGGAAATGACTTGCATTTTGTTAAAAGGCAAAATGAGAATTGTACCTTTGTTAAATCCAGGCTAGTCATTCAGGGTATAGAGAGGGACTACATGTTTCTCAGCATATGCTTCTGATAGGTATGCCAAAAGCAGCTGATTAAGGAGGCCTAATCACAGTTGGTTAACATACTGTTGAACTTGTAACTGTGGAGGCCTTGGGAGTACAGTTAGTTTATTATATTTCATAAACCAATTTGAGATGAGAGGAGCTTTTAGCATGGTGCATTATCATGCTGGAAGTAGGCATTTGAAGATAGTAAACTGGCTATAAAAAGGATGGTAAACACTTGTTCAGTGATAAAACTTACAAACTACAACTAATTTACAATGTGCAAGTTACAATTCTTGCATTGCTGGTCAATTTGTGCATTGCTAACTACTCATTTGCACACCACTGGTAGTGTAACTTGTTATCATGGCAGCCTTGATACCTGCTGAGAGTGAAAGATGTGGCCAAGGGTGGAGCGAGCTTGAAAGCTGAGATCTACAAAATACACTCAACCCCAAGCTGTGTAATCACAGAACAGGCTCCAGGTCAGTGCACCCCTATGCCAAATTGTACCTACACATTGCAATTCTGTTCCATCCTACCATTTCATACCTGTAAACAAACCATTTTGTACCAATGTACTAAACTACCAAAAGAATAAAACTGCTAAGTTGTAATTAAGTGTGTTTTTTTCCCATAAACTATCGAGCTAAATAAAAACATTGTGTAATGTAAGATTTTTTATAAATATCCTATTTCTACTGATTTTGTCTCTAATCACCTTCATCTCATAAAAACATGACCCTGATAAAACTAAAGATATCACTTGCAAATTTCTGCTTGGTAAATTTTTACTGGAGTCACAAAAATACATTACCTTAAGTAATAAGTAGATCATAGATAATCTCTCTCCTGAAAATGCTGATAGTTGTCAAGTTATTTTATTTCTAGATTTTTTAAATTCACAAATAGAGTGTGCTTGTGTGTCTGGTTTATGCATAAAAGCCACACTATTCAATGTTACACTTTGCATCACCAGGATTGGACAGTAATTATTAGCTGTGCTTTGTTTATTTTATTATTATCTTCTATTTACATGTTCAGATTCAGTTGAGTTAATTATAGAGCAAATCTAAACATCAGTCTAAGTTTTATTGAAATCTACCAAATCCATCCTTTATCTAATCATGCTTATCCTTGCAGTCATTGGTGACTATCCCCAGCAGTCATTGGGCAAGAGGTGCAGTCTATGCTGGACACGTCGCTTGTCCATCACAGGGCAACTAAGTGAATTCTAATGCAAAATCACATTCAGATCTACCTACATACAGCCAGGTTCAGTTTGAAACACAATGCAATCTGGCAGTGCCAGTTCTTTAAAAGGGAAAAAAGTTCATAAAATTAGAATTGTGTAATAATCTTTTATCCTAAGCAAACATGAAGCAAAAGGCAATGAAGATGAACAAAAAATGAGAGACAGATTCACCAGGCAAGCAGAACTTTCATTAGAAAGAAAAGTTGACAGCAGTTCAGTAAAAAAAACCCAATCAAAACACAGAATGACCAGGCCAGGCATAATTTCTATGAAAGTAAATTCACAGATATAACAACAATATCTCTGACACTGTAATACTACAGAAAACAAAACCAAAATACAAATGCAGGGGCCCAGACATGGCTACCATGGAAAGAAAGAAAAACACTAAAGGAAATGAAAGAGTCAGAGAGAACTCAGCCCTAATGGCAACAATAACAGCAAATAATGCATAATGGTGGATAGCAGAATAAAATACTGAAATGAGAAAGAATGGCAAGTATATCCTCAAGCAGTACAAAGTTATAGCAGCAGAAATACCTCTAGAAAATTTTAACCTGTCGCACTATAGGATTTGTCAAAATGGAAACTAATTATGGTTTGGGGGAAGCTGAAAACCCTCTTGGGTAGTTTAACCTGTGCTCATCCTGCGACTGCTTGATCCATCATGTCTCAATCTCCACCCACGCACAGAAGTGGCACATAGAGCACACATTGTCCTTGATTCACTGATCAGTGAGCTGTGTGCAAGAAGGATGTGTGATTAGTGTGTGAATTATCAAAGATAGCTGTATAGATGTGTGTGCGTGTGTCTGTATGTGTGAAGGTAAGAATGCCTCCTGCACTGTTAGGGGCTTGGAGTGATCAGTAAGACTAGGAAAGTGCCAAGGCAATTGCAACCCATTCCATGTACCATTTACAAACTGTCACCATGTAATGGCTCCTCAATGCACTTTCATGCACATCTCAGGGGAGTTGAACATCACACATTAAGTTTTTACATATGCAGTTGCTGTGATGCCATTTCCTTTGCTAAGCTCTTTGTGGAGCAGTTTCAACAAAGCAATTTCCAGTTAATTGCCTTTGTGTGAGTGCCGGAACAAAAGAAAAAGCAGTAGCAATATGTATCTATTCATGAGTGAAGGAACAAACCCTGGGTCCTGTAAGTGAGAAGCAGCAGGACATCAGCCCTATCTTGAAAGAACTCATTTTTTTTTCTGTTATTAGTTTGTGTTTAATTTTTTTTTTAAAATTATACCAACACACTTTATCAAACTCAAGGGAAAGCAAACAAGCAGTTCACACAAAGACTTTACTCTGGTAGGCGATGGTACTAATGTTTAACTCACTCCTGCCATCTAGAGCTACAGTAGGATTCCGCTGCTGATCCGGGTGTGCTTCCTAACACCAGCAACACACGATGATCTAAATAATAACGATTAAATTATAGCCTGCTCATGGCAAACAGCTCAAGGTAATCAAGGGATGTTAAAAAAAAAAAAAAAACATCTTTTCTTATGAGTAGTAAGTTTGTTCTTTCTGTTTCACGCTAAAGACGTCCAGATGCTGTCTGTCCATCTCAATATGACAGGTAAAACCTTTTCCCTCAGCATTATTTTCTACTGGTTCCCAGTGGACTGCAGGGCTGAAGAAGCCATAACACAGATATAGCCCCCTCACCATCTTACTCCTCTTGCAGCTGGAACCCACTGCTACTGAATAATGAACTCAATCTCAGCTCAACCTCAGGGGGGAACCTCAGCATTGCCCTCAGCTGAGTACAATGCTTTTGTTGCTCATCTGCGCGTGCTCGCCCCCACTCATGCACTCCCTCACACACTTTCGCCCACCATCATTCTTCTCTGCCACAAGTAGTTCTGTGAAAAATGCTCCACTGATTGGCAGCAGAAAGAATAAAGAAAAAAAAAAAACTGTGTGGCACAGAGAGCTGAGACATCGAAGGATCGCAACGGTTTGAGCTTAGGGGAGGAAGATAGAAAGACAGGAGTAGAAAGGTAGGGAGGTTGTGGCATGTGTATGTGTGCGTGTACAAAAGTGGTTGAGCAGATTCCCAGCGGTTCAGCCACCGCATTTTTGAGGGACCACGTCAAGTATTTCTAGTGAGAAAAGTGGACGGAAGATTGGAACAGAGGGGAAGCTTTCACACGGCGGTGAGGACGTGAGGGGTGAGATGAAAGAGACAGCCGCTGGACACCATAGCTAATGAATGGACACACTTCCTGTTCCTGATTGAGATTTAAGAGGTGTGAGTAGTTATAGCTAAGGGGGGTCAGCACCAGTGGTGAATGAGCTGACCTTTCAAAAAGCCCTTCACCTCCCCTGCCTCCTTGCTGAGCACATTAACTGGAGAAATATGGCAGCGTTTCAGTAGATCCTTCATAATTATCTTAAGATACTAATGAAATTTGTCGGTTGCTGTGTGTAGACAGAGCAGGAAACTACAACTTAAAAACATTGTCTAAAGCTGCATAGCAGGACATGAACAAAGTCTGTGCATTTGGAGAGCATTGTTTGGTATCACTGTGCTTCTTTTGTTTCTCCTTTTACTTGGCACACGTCTTGTGTCCATAATTCCTAGTGACAGATCCACTTCTTGACGTGGCGGCAAGCCAGCACAGAGTAACACATAAACCACCTCAGCAACAATTCTGTTACGACTTGGGTTGAATGAGATTCTAATTCATTATTTTAATTCAGAAAAGCTTTAAAACAAGCTATCAATATGATGGAAATGTTGATTATTACAATTAATGATATACAACACAATTATTTCATTATTTCATATTTTTATTCTGATGTGCAGAAACATATTGTGCCAAAGTATGAACTGGCTTATGGATTTAGATTTCGCTTGCTTGTATCCAAATATTAAATTTATTATCAGACAACCTAAGAAATAATAAATTCAAATCCAGCTTTCAGAAGATGATTTCATTTAGGGAACTTAATTATCAAAACCATTGCTGGACCTGGGTGAAAAAAATAATTCCTCCCCAAAGCAAAAGGTTAGTTTTGCCCCCATTGGTGGCAAAAGCTGTCATTTACTGTAGATCTTGGTCCCCTCTACTTTTTATATTTGTTTTAATTTAGTCATTATTAGTTTAAAATCAAAATGCAGTATTTAGTCAAACTCAGACTTTGATTAAGCCACTGCAAAATTGTTATTTTTTTCTCAACCCATTGTGATTTGTGTTTGCTGGTGGGCTTCAGCTCATTGGGCTGAAGCGTAACAAAATGTACTTGAGCTCTAGGTTACAAACTAATGAACAGCCCTTCTTCCAGTGTTTCTGACAAAGAGCAAATTTCAAGGTTCGGCCAAGGGTCCACAACAGCCTTTTGGCTAATGTTGGTACATTTGCAACAATACTATTAATGTACAATATTCCTGTCAAGTCCATTCTATTCTGTCCTATGGCAAATTATCCAAGCCCCAAAGCCCAGAAAATCACATTACCACTGCCGCCATTTATGACTGCAGGTAAGATATTCTTTTCTGCTCACTGACAGATTCTCTGGTGTCTCTGTAACTGTAAAAATGTGATGGATAGTGTCTGCGGTTTCGCAACTACCTTTTTAAAGCCTTGATGACAATTACCAAATCTGTTCAAATAATGATTTGACTGGTTAGACTGCAGAGGTAACAATCATTTGCACCATGCATATGACTGCTGCCTATGCATGGTATGCATCACAACTTCTGCTCAGCAAATTTACCCTTATGTCTTTCTTTTCTTTTAGGTCTATAGAGAACAAGTCACAGCACTGAAAAATAAAAATATCAGTCATTCTCCTATCAACTAGCTGTGAATATAACCTTCTCTGCAAGGTTATATATATGATGGCATATAACAGCATTGTTGTTGTCTCCTTGTGGGAATAAATGGTCACCGATTCTGGTTTCAGACGGCTGTTCCTGCACAGACTTGCTTAGCTCAGAATGGAGAACCAAACAGAGAACTGGTGAAAAGGAAAAACAGCAGGAGAATAAAAGAGAGCAAAATAAATGTGCAGGTTTGTAGTTGTGAAAGCACTGGAAGAGGAAATAATCCACAATATCACAGGTTTTTATCATGGACATGTGAAGGGTCAGAGATTGGTGTCCCCTGATCAGTGAGGGAAATCAAATCCACTGCAGACTCAAAAATTTTTCCTCACAGAGCTCCAAGGTATAGTGATATAAACAGGGTGTAATGAGGAATATGAGCTTTGCAGCAAGACGCCATCTTTCTTTCCACCCCCTTCCCTCGCACCCCCTTTTCATTTTTTGTGTAAGGGCTCATTGATATGCACAGTGGTTCTACTCTGATAATTGCCTGCTGAGCTCCAGATCAATTCTTTAATTTGCTATCAAAACTCAGTGATGTCATTCGTGCTCAGTCTTATCAGGCTTAGGGTTAAAAAAAAATGCAATAAAGTGTGTCAAGGAAGACAACAAGGGTACAAAAGTCCCAAACAAAACACAAGAAATACATATATTGTATGATTGCATTTCTGACAGATGAGCTTTTGTAAAAATAAGACTTAATGGTCAGAGCCTACATTAAAATGTTCAGAAGTAGAGCTTTAAAATCACATTAAGATACATGGGTTACTCCAGGTTATCTGGTTGAATATGGTATCAAGCATGGGAAATTACTTTTTAAAATCTTATTAATTTAGATACTGCTCTTTATTTCTTGTCCTAATGAGTTACGTGATGTGGGTGATGAATGGCCGAACAGGAGTGACACAAGAACTATGACTAAATCCCCATATTAATATGAAAAGCAACAGATAGTGAATGCCTGGAACAAAGACAGGAGGGTGGATAATTAGAGGAGGATTTTTCTTATGAGCAACTCTTCCACTTAAGAAAATCAGTTTATCCATAGGATTCAAATTCACTTTTAGCCATGAAAAATTTTAATTGTAAAACAGCTGGTTTTCATTTAATCTGACAAAGAAGACATTGGCTCAGATGTTTCAGTTAATCACTTAAGTTTATGTTATACAATATTCTAAATATATATAAAAAAAAATACAAATGAAAACTACAACAACATAGCATTCTTGTCATGCTTGATCATTTGTAAAAATGGATGCACCTGCAGTTAAAAACAGTCCTAACATCAACCAGTGAAAAGTGCAACCCTTTATGTAGAGTGGGGCTGATCTGCTGATTATTTTTTGCAAACCAATCAATAACTAAGTAGCAGAAGGTGCTTAACAGAAAATTATTTAAGTTTTTGTTTTTTACATAAATTACCCGGGTGAAACTAAAGCTATGCCACTTGGTCTTCTATGTTAGAGCTTCCTTTGCTTATCGAAACGATGTTTGTTTGAATGACTAGAAGACAAAATAAAGTTTGCTGCCATGCCAGCCACTGTGAAAGAATCATTATTGGCATGGATGAAATTGAGCACATAATGTTAATATCAGGTTATTCCTATATCTTTTACACTTCTGTACATTTTATGGGAGCAGCAAATGGTATATGTTGCACGTTAACCTTTCAACATGTCCAAAAACATCTGTGTTAATCTGGGCTGAATGGAGCTCATATATGTGCCTCGATAGATTGTATGAAATGATGGAAACATTGCATCATCATATAGAAACTGACTGTGAACTGTTATTCAGTTCAACAGTGTTACTGTTGACTTTCACTTTCACAAAGCATTCCCAGAAGTTTGAACAATTCTGACAAGATGAAGCGACACTGATTATTTTTGGTTTGATCCGAGTACATATAGATATGTATTCAAAATTGTGCTGCACTGAATGCAGTCATTAAAAGTCAAGGCCACTTTTTGACCTTAGTGGGTGCTTAGTCATCAACACCAGTACATTAAGCAAAATCTACAGTGAAGGTTCACCACAGACTATTTTAGGGTAAAGTAGATAGCAACAAGTTTGTTTCCCTCAATAGCTTTCCACAATTTGTTGCACTTTTTTTAAAATAAACTTAGGTCAGACTAACTCATTCCTAATGAGTTCTGTTGAGTTTTTAAATGAATACATGTCATCTGTGCGCGACAACACTCAAACGCAAGTTTAATATTTTGCAGGAATGCACACAAAACACTCAACCTTGGATCTTAAATCAAAAGTCTAATCTTTTCAAATATCTCTGTGGAAGCAAAAAACATATCTGAGTTTATATCTGTCCTAACACAATCTACATTACTTTGTAGGCTTGCAATTAAAATACCTAATTTTCAATAGCACACTATGTTTCAAGTACATCTGTGGAAAACAATTCAAACAAAATGCTGAGTTCATGCTGATGAGAGAAGTTGATAGTTTTAACAAAAATCTACTTTACAGGGTTAGAAAAGAAACACTTCACTTACCTCTATTTTGATTTAAAATTGCACCTCTGCAAAAACCGCTGAACATTTTCCATATGAAATCACGAATAAGTAAGATGCTTACTTACAATTATGTTGCATAATTGTGTTAATGGCATAGTTGTGTTAATAACTTTAGTTCATGTTAGGGAACAAGTTTGTTTCACTTGAAATTGTTTTTTTTTTCATTAGCAAAACTTGTGCAATACTTGGCCGTGAAGTCATAAACAGGCAACATTTTATGGAGTTTTTAATTAAGCATGAATTTTGCATTTAAGATTAAACTATTCTTTTATACATCTTTCAAATACAGAATTAATTTAAAATAAGCTAGTCAGAGCCGCACAGTAGCACAATTATTGGCATGGTTGCCTCACAGCAGAAAGGTCCCGAGTTCAAATCCACAGTGGAAGCCTTCTGCTTGTAGTTAATGAGTCATCCTAATTTTGGTGTGATCATTAAGTCATAATTTATCATTTTTCTTCCAGGTCAACTGGGCCATATTTAATATTTATGCTATTTCATTAATATTTTTATTTAATTGTATATAGGATTGAACATTTCTATTATAATCTCTCTTATTATTGAAAACCAACACAAATAACTTGATATGCATGATGAATAAGCTTAGGTGCATGTGTAAACAGTTTGCTTATGGGTGAAAAAAAGGAAGTAATAAAGGACAAAGCAGGAATGTGATGGTTTTAGGAGATTATTGACCTGAAGCTCCCAGAGACTGGATGATACAAGCCCAGTAAAAGATATATATATTCATATATATATATATTGTTTTGGCCAAAAAATTTATGAATATAGTTTGAATGGAATTCACCAATATGACCAAATTTTTAGCTTGTAAACTCAATCTATAAAGCTTGAATCTGAATACTGGGTCAGGCACATAAGCCAACCGTTTTGCGTTAAACCAATCCGTACTTTATCAGACCATATTCAAACCACGGATAGGTTTGCATAAAACTCAAAATTGGTTGTAATTTTCCAGAATTTTTTAGACTTTGCATGATGTTTCCAGATGGATTTTTTAAAAGTCTGACAACCTACTGACTTAAGTGTAATTGTAAAGCCAGCTTCATTGAAATGTCAGTATAGTGTATGAGTTAAGTAAATGAATAAACAATGATGATAAAATACAAGGCACACTAATGGCATTAATATTCATATAAATCTATCTCTATGAAGAGGTTTTTGCACTTGGATATTGACAATCTGTGGGTCAACTTATTCACTTTGGAAGGATTCTGGTGCATTACCCAATTCCATTTGATCAACCGTGTAGACAATTATAATTATTTGCTGTTTTCAGAATCACCCTGTTTATAAAATGTGTATAAAAATAAAATATTCATCATTACTCTTCTATCCACTAGGGACTTCAGGGGCCAGTAAATATTGGCCTACATCTACTGATATTAGACCACAGATGTTGACTTCCCAGATTACAACTAATAAGCTCTCTGTAGCGCTTGTGGAATAATGCTATTTTATGTCAAGTATTATTTATGGCAGCCAAGAAGAGTCAAGGACAAACAAAACTACACAAAATGAAATTTTCCACGCTTGATTTAAACAGATTCTTTTTTTTCCTCTTTTTTTTGTGTAGAAAAACATGTCTTCAGGGTTTGTACTTTCGCCATCACTACACCTACACATCCCTGAGGAAGCCAAAAAGCTATTACTAAATGGAAGTGTATGTGCCTGTGGGTTAGCTGACCATTATTCTTGCAAGATGACATTCCAGTCTTCCAGTCTTTGAATCAAACTAAGTTATGAAGATCATAAAAGAAGACTAAAATAAACTGAACTTTATTAAGAGGGCAACAAAATTCTTTCGATATAAATGTTTACCAATTAAAATGAGATTTGATCCATATATTTCAACCAAAGGTTTATTACTATGACCAGAAATTGCTTCCTTTAGTGGAACTGAAGATCTCAAAAATGATCTTATATGTCCTTCCTATATGTCTGTGTTGGGTTCAGTTTGCCAAAAACTGTTTTGAGAATTTTTAAAGTGAAAAATTCTCAATACACAGTTATTATAATTCATTTTAACGTTTCAAATGACAAACCAGCAAAGCAGCACTGTTCCATCATAAAATAAAGACCATGGGTCCAGTCCAGAACCAGGCGTTTGATTGAAGGTTGTACATGTCCTTCCTATATGACTGTAAGTTCTTGGTTTCATATTATAGTGTAAATACTCTCTTGCTGGGTTAACTGGAGGTTCTAAGTAGCTCCAAGCTTGAGGTTTTGCTTAAATGGTTGCTGGTTTCTGTCTCAGATTGAGACAGAAGTAATCTGTTTCTACAATATGCTGTATTTTCTCAAGTTGGCTTCAATCAACTTGAGTGCATCTAAAAAACTTAATGTGCAGATTAGTAATCTTAGAAAAAAACTGCTTAATCTAGTACCTAAGACAATAGTTGTTGAGATGAATGAAGCATGCTTAAAATTTACTACAGTCAATTAATTTTCCCTAAGAACTTTTCAAAAACAAAATGTTTTTTCTTTGGTCTTCAGTCACATTAATCAAAGATTGGGCAGACAGAGGAAGACATCTAGTGAAGGTCTCAAAGTTGGAAATGTCTGACTCAGAACCTTAAGTTACTGGGTGGCGGCTCAACCACTATATAATGCGTCACCTTCAAATTAATTCAACTGAAGAAGCGGCATGTTAACTGCTAAAATTTCAGTTTCACCAATTATTTAACTGCATTTTTAATTGTGACAATTGTTGCTCGAACAGTTTAAATGTCCAAGCAATTTCTCTTTTACAAATCAAATATTATCAGTTAAGTTGCACTTGTGACTAGTGAATAAGCCAGTGTTATCTGCAATATAGTCCCATCTGTGAGGTCAGATCTCCTTCATTAAGTTTGTTCAACAGCTAAGGTTCTTTAAGTCCCTTAATAACTGGCAAGCAAGTGAAGAGCCTTCATCAGAATGTCTTCAGACTTGACACCTGTGCTTAATAAGGTCCCTATAATTATATGTGCAGCCCATAGGTGAGAAGATGATTATACCTCAATCAAGCTATCATGTATCTGGCTTTAACTTCAATGATGTTTGAAGCTATTGGAAAATAATTCTCTGCAAATCCTTTGATTGTATTTCACTTTGTAACATATACAATTGGAGCAGCACATTACTCAGGCTGCAGGAGATTTCTTTGTTAATCTTTGCTTTTGAGACTCCACTTGTACCATTGCCTGTACAACCAAGACTCAAATATGACCCTGATGGCCAAATATAACCTCTGCTTAACCTCATTCTTGGTGATTCACCTTGAAATGCTCAATAATAAAAACTGGTGATACCCCAAAATGAACTAGCTTATTACTGTAATACTGCCTTATTACTAAGGCACAGAAATTAATTCATATTTGGTCAGTAGATGTTTCAAACTCAAAATAATGAGTCAATGATGTAACGATTAACATAATAATAGCATATATATGCCGTGATTATGTTTATTTTATTATCATTTCATGGGGAGATTATTTCTTTGATGACTATTTATGAGTAGTCCATTTATTTGTAATCGATCAGTCATACCATTCTGAATGAGTCCTGACATAACACAAGAAATAACTGCTGTAAAAA
Organism: Poeciliopsis gracilis; assembly: GCA_911649635.1. NCBI lineage: Eukaryota > Metazoa > Chordata > Actinopteri > Cyprinodontiformes > Poeciliidae > Poeciliopsis > Poeciliopsis gracilis. The sequence goes on from CAJVRI010001532.1 coordinate 18,294,021, forward strand.
ACAATTGCAATTATTGCATTTGATTGAATTGCTCATAAAGATTCCCACTGATGATTTTTGCCAGCTCCTATGGTAAATAAATGCTAATGCTCTACAACACACATCAATGTTCACTTCACATCTGAATACAGAGGGTATATTCATCTCTATTCAGTGAAGACATAAGTATCCCTTCTCCAAAGCAGCATAATCAAAGGTATTATGACCATCCTGACCACAAAGATAATATCAGTTTAGGCTCTTATGTTCAATTTGTGACTAAACAGACAATGTCAGTGATGTCATTGGCAATTCGGATAACATGTTTGTAACAGCTGGTTTTGCGGTTAATATAAAATGACACAGCAAGAATGTGATTCAGAAATACCGACACAGCTTAGTAAGCCCGCGCAATCAAGCACAGAAAACAAATGGGAAACAGAAAAGTAGAGACTCTCTCTGGGCTCAATTTAATTGCCTCTATAATTATACTTTCAACCAGGGTATCAAAAGATTGTAAAGTTGCCAAATCTTGATCCAGATGGTCGCCCCTCAGAAGTTGGCTTCATGCAATGAGTTTACAGATTTGGTTAGTCAGGTTTCGTTACCGTTTGATTTCTTGTGGATTATGCAAGTCAAAAGAAACAAAATTGATTATAATAAGCGGAGGAGATACAGTCATCAAAAAATCTGCTAGTGGAGGTACATAAATATTGCATCTGACATCAAGTACACCAATCTTATGGTTAAGCACAGAGCAACAACACAATAGTTTCAAGCTGTTTGCATTCTGCTAAGGTTAAAGGGTGATTTCACCACACTGACAGGATGTAAAAAAACTTTCATGTGAAAATTATTTTCTTAACCAGAACACAAAAAGTGGTTCCATTATGATCATAATCCACTAACACAGGAGCAACTCATGAAGAATCTCATTAAGATCTGGTTCAGTGAGTCTCCGGACTTTAATGACAAAAAACTCCTGGAGAAGTTTCTGAAGTTTCAAGTGTCAAGAAGCCTTAATGATTCAAAGTTTCCTCTTGAGATGTGAGCAAAGTACAGGAAAAACCTTACACTCTTGCCTGCCAAAGTTTTTTTCTTTACTATGTAATACATTTTTTTCATAATGCACTATATCTTTACAAAAATCTCAAAGTGCTACAATCAATAAAAAGTTTAATATAAAACACCAACAGCAACAAACAAGGACCATAAAACAGATTTAAAAAAAGATTAGAACAAGACATATTTAATGTTGTCTTTTTTCTTAAATTGTAAGTGATGACTTGTTAAAAAATAAAATGAACAATGATGCAAAATTGGAGCCTGAATCTGCAAGTTCAGCTTAGTTTAGAATAATTTTATTTATTTCTTTTTGTTTCATCATTTGTCATTTTTTTAACCATTGCTTGGTGTGGTAAAATAAAGCACCATATAAAGAAATATATATGAATTTGTGATTACTTTAGAAGAAAAAATGACTATTTTGAGAAACTGAAATGCCTTTCCCTCACAAGACTCAAAATTTCTCTCTCCTATTTGATGCCTTACATAAGTTAGGCAGTGTGTTTTTTCTAACATTTCTTCAGAGAAAGAGTGTAAAGCTATCCCCCAAAAGTTTAGGTAAAAACCACAAATTTTACTACTACTAATAATAATAATAATAATGGGAAAGCAAAAAATTATTTTACCCAGACTGCATTTATTTGCTCTATTTACTCACAGCTGGGTTAAAGCTCCACATCTCTACTTAAAAGTCTGTTAAAACAGGAGAGCTGCACAGATATGAAATTTTTTTAATGCCAAAATTGCATTTATTTATTGCACCACATGGAAACCTCAAAAAAAGATGAAAGAACACAGCTTGAAGAATTTCACTGGAAAAAATGTCCATACCCCCACTCCGCCGGTGACCTTTTTTCCCTATGTCTGCATTTATTTTTGCTCACAGATTCAAGCCTCACGGGCATGGATGATGCCTGTCCTGCACAAGTCTGTGGAGAGATGTCCTACCATTCTTCATAGGTAATTCTTTCCATATTATCTTTGCTGGAGGGCTTTTGTTGCTCTACCTTCCATTTTGAAATACTCCAGGTGTCCTGATGGATTCAGGTCAGTGGACAAACTTGGCAATGTTTTAGCTTATACTTCTTTCTTCCGATATGTTAATGTTTCCATTTATCCTTCTGGATCCGGTTTATGGAGGTCAATTTCATCAAAAGTTATTTGGACTTTTCAATTAGCAATTAAAATACTTGTTTCCAGGTCAAAACTGTCAATCTGTTCTATTATAACCATTTTAACCCTGACAGCAATGATTATTGTAATAACTGGGTCATCATACAGAGACTGACTTGTATCAAAACGATTTTTGGACTGGGCCAGGATGCAGTAGAACCATTACATGGAGGGGGAGGACATGCAAACTGCTGGCTGAGACTCAAAGCCCTGTTATTGCCAGGCACCAATGCTAAACAATGAATCGCAGTGTAATCTTTTTAATTACTACATTGAATTATATTGTAATCATTCAGCACCAAAATACAAAAAATGTAATCTGACAGCATTGTATAATATAAAGGATTCCAATTTATATCCAGATTTTACTAAAATCAAAGTAAATGATTCCATTCTTACACCATCTTGAATTTACATTCAGATACAGTTACATGCAGTAATATAATTCTAATATAGCAAAATTAAAGTCAATCAATCACATGTTAACAGGCAAGATAATATCTTATGAAGATTGAATTGAGTCATTGAATTTGCAGCAACTCATACTTCCTAAATGAGCCTGTGCAAAAGTGAAGAGGAACCTTTTGTTTTATGAGAAAATAACTTCTAGCAAAACGAGGTTCAGTATGACAAGCTGATTTGACAGGCAAGATACAAACAAAAAACATGGAACAGAATATTTGTCTGATAAAGACAGCAGAGACATAATTCCTCTTTGGGGCAAAATAGTCTGATTAAAGTTTTAAGTTATTAAAGTTATTAAAAATATTCAGACAACATAAAGATGAAAGGACAAACTGCTGTGTGAGAATCCTTTACTAGATAATTTTGTTTTGTTTATTTCTGCAAAAGAAACAATTTTAAATCAATAACAACTTGCATCCCTGTGATGGAGAAAATTTACTTCCAACTCCAATACACCCAAAATCTGCTTGCGATCTTCTATATTTCTCACTGACTGAAATTACATTTGACATTACATCAAATCAAGTGTCTTTGTGTTACGTCAGGCAGACTTCACCAAATTATTCCCGTCCAGTTCTGTCAGAAGGGATGAAACAAAATTTTAGCAATTTGTTGAGTGAAGTTTTTGGAGGGAAATATTTGACTCCAGTTATGTACAATTTATATTCTGGAGATGCGATAATGAATTTGAAGGTAGTCATAATGAAACTTCTTTCTTATATTGTTCTAGCATTTTCAGAATAAACGTTGCGTTATTCCTAACAGACCTAAAGGAGAAACAAATCAAAGTTGCCTTAATGTTAGCTTTGACATTAAATGCACTTTAATGTCTCTGTGTAAAAATACACCTTGCTTTTTGTTTAAAAGTCAAAGCTCATTAAACTTCCGTAATGAACTCAACAAAAAGGGATGGCGACAAATATTACACACTCCCTGGTAACAGACCTTTTAGTGTTTGTTTTAGGTAAACACATGTAGTCTGATAATGGAGACATTAAGTCACTGACCAAGAGTCTCCCTACTAAGTGAGACAGGCATCCTGGATTAGTTGTGAGAAAACAGATGGATTAGCCAATGTCTAAGACTTCCCAGGCTCCAAAATCCTAAACCAGTCAGTTGAGATCCTCCTATAAATCCACTCAGCAAGTGAAAATCAATAAATGTTACATACCAATTCTGCTAAAAATAGTCTTAAATATTATATTACCATTTGTTGGTTAATACATTGTTAATTTAATCTCACTCCAACTGAAGTGCTTAGAAGAACTTCATTTTTGTCCAAAACTCATCTCCCAACCCAAGAATTTTTTTTTTTTACAATGCCTCTTTATTAATGAGTGTTGTATGAATTGATGCTCTCTCATTACACCTATTGCTCTTACATGTATTTAGTCAGTTCAGGTGAGCTTCACTGAAGACAGACATCACCCTTCTATCAATTTCCACACCTTTTAGTGGGCAAAAGGGACATGCTTGGATCTGAGAGGTTTTTAAGATAATACATTTCAGTATAAATGATACTAACAGTTTAGTGGTAAGCACTGCTGCCATACAAGTAGAAAACACAAAGTTTAATTGCAGGACAAATATTTTTGTATGGAGTTTTCAACTTTTGGCTGAACATCCCCCCATCTACTCCCACATACTCCCCCATGCATTTTAGGTAATTTTTCTCTCTAAATTGCTATTAGGAGAGAATATCTGCCTAGATGACTGTTTGTATCATCTGTCCCCACGTCAGTGCTATTGTAGCCTGTCTCATTGACTTCTGGAATGGGCTCTGGCCTCCCCTGTGTCTCTTTAACACTAGTCAGGAGGTACAGAAAATGTACTGATTGTACTAAAATAAAATAAAATATTTTCAGTAATGACTCCAACAATGCCTGGACTAGTTCAGCTATATAGTCACAAAAACAAAACATATATAATGCAACCGTCATTCACATTGTGCATAAAATCCCTTTTGGTAATTGCTAGTCATTTAAATTTGAAGAAAGTTTTGGTGTAGTCTAGAAACAGTTTGAAAGGAACCTCTGTGTATTCTTTAACATCTATATGGAAATCAGACAGTTCTTGCATCACCAGTCTCTCTGCAGCCTGAAACCTCTTCGTAAACTGGAAACAAACGTCCATCCCTCTGGCTGCTCTTTTTCTCCGGTGGAAATAGCGTACACTTGGCACAGCTCAAAAAGGCAGAAGAGAAACCTGAACAAAATTCCAGTTGTCAATTTGGACTAAACAGCAGGTTTATGGGAAATATGTTAAGGGGAAGAAGAGGAATCACTTTGGCATTATTTGATTGGAAAAAAGATTCAGGCATCAAATGGCAACAAGTGTTAGTAAGTTAGACTTAGACTATAATTTGTAAAAAGTTAGTTAATGGAGGGCCGGGTGGATCAGCCACATTGATGACTACATCATCTTAAGTTTGGATGGTTGAAGGAAGCTGAGGTAGTCAAAGTGTCAATGAAGCTGGGTTTTTCTTTTGCTCAAGTTCCAAACAGAGAGAACCCAGTCAGGTTTTGAACTGAGGATATTGTTAATGCAAAGCAATTACACACACTCCACTGTATGTGCCTCCAAAAACTGGAATTGCTAAAACTGAAAGTGTATATGATTGGATGTTTTATCACTATCTCTCGAGTTTTTCCTTCCTCTTCTACTGTCGTCAGAGTAAAAAAACCACGAATGCCCCTCATTTGTTTATTGGTGCAAACCAATCATTTGTAGCCCAGCCTTTAGTTGAGGCATTGTATAACACAGCGACAAATGTTTCCATGTGAGCTGTCACACAGCAAGATTCGTCACATTTAAATTAGCCCTGTGTATTTTATGAGTCACACTAATTCAGTAGAGTGTATGACAGGTGACCTCCTGCACAAAGAGAAGGGGGCCGGCAACAACAGAAAAATACCACAGCACTGGTTCCCCAATGATTAAGAAATGCCTCGCTCCCAAAGCATGGCTGTCTCCAGGGACACATCATGTCCCTGTTAGTTTCCACACAGAGCTTCAGCCTCACACTGAATGACAGAAAAATATGCCAGGCTTTGTAAGGAGTTCTTGTGGGATGGAAACCTGCATCACTGTTTTGTTCTCTGTTCATTATCTTGCACATGATTTCAGCCATTGTCATCTGTTTTTGGTGATGGGTAATAATGATTGAGATTGCTGTGTAGCTTACAATGTTGTTCATAAGCATACCTTGTAGTTTTCCTTTATTATACCCACAGGATGTTTCAATGCAGTGGGATGATGATTAAGTCCCAGACTTTTTGCAGAAGCTCATGTAATAGGCATTAACATTTTCTGTGGTTAATTATTTTAATACTTAATTGGGGGTGCTGTGTGGGGAAGGTGCGGTGGAGAGGTGGTCTGTTGTGTGGAAGCTCACGTGCAAAATCAAGGAGGAACTTTGTATAAATAAGGGATGTTTTGTATTTAGGAACACTGAATGATAAATCCCAGGATTTCTAACATGCATGAAAGAATCAAAACAACTCACAGCATTTTTTTGATGAGGGAATATTATATAAAACTCAAAAATGTCAATTTTACATAATAGTCACCCCTGTTAGTTTCCACACAGAGCTTGGTGACAGCCCATCACCAAACGCACCACCCCTGTTCCCTCTTTAAGGTCAGCTAGAACTAGAGGCAGTCCTCGGTGTCTTATGAATTGAGGCATGAAGTGGTGTGAAATTTCCCAGGAAAAACAAGCAAGGATGTAGTTGATAGGGTGTCACTTCCAATAATCACCAAAACCTTGACATTCACTTTCAAAGTTTTTTCTTAGACATGTGAAGAAATAAAAAAGAGCACATTGGATTTAAACTGGCTGCCAGAAGACATTCATTCTACTCTTGACTGAAGGTCTAAAGTTAGCAAATCGTTTATGTATGATTTACTGAGACAAGCAAGTTTACATGATTCTGTTTCTGAATGTCTTTCTGCAGAGTGAAAAAATGCCTGCCAATCGATGGATTCAGTGCAGTTGCTCTGCCCACATGCATCATGCACTGAGTGTAGGGCACCAAGTGGCTTGGGGTCGGGGACCAAAAAGAAAAAAATAAATCAGGCTTATGAAAAATCATAATTAATCATATTTGATTAAATACACATTTGTGAAGCACAGATATAAATAATCCAAAAGCAACAAACTTCTTCCAGAAAAAAGTTGTGTCTCTGGTATCATCTTTACCTCCCTTCACAAGACTTATTTGTTTAATCAAGTACAAACTCATATTGGGAAACTCTAAAGGGTAAATATTACATTCAAAAATTGCTTTTAAGTCAAGTCAAGTTTATTTGTATAGCACAGCGACAAGGCAATTCAAAGTGCTTTAAATCATTAAAAAACAGTCATCAGTTATGAAACAAGCAAACATTACATTTTGTCAAATGCCATCATCAAACACAAAATTTAATCTAACAGTGGTTTCCAGTACAATATATAAGCACATATTTTGAGTGTTTTCAAAAATTTCATTCAAACAAGTGTATTGTGGGGGTTCAAGGTCAGCATATTTAGCCTGTTTGGAGTAGATGTACAAGACAAGCTGCAAGTGCAATGGTTTGCTGAAAGGAGAGTATGCTGAAGGTATACTTACTGTTTACAGGAAGGAAGACTGGCCAGAGGATGCACCTGATACTTCCACAAAAGAGGGTGTGAAGCTGGGTCAAGCATAAAGTGGTCTTGAGTTTCCTCTGAGAGTTTTGACCAGGTTAAATTTGCAGGTAAGCATGCCAGAACAAGTAGCCAATCAATAGAATGTGGAAGTAGGAACAGTGGAAGACAGAGGAGGCAGGTGAGGATCCACAAAATTATTTGCCAAAGGAAGAAGTGGACTGAAACCAAGCAAATAATAAGGTAAGTACATTCACAGGGAGTTAAATTAGGCACACAGAGGAATCACAAGCTACGGAATTAAAAGACCATGACCATGTAATTCAAACAGAGGCTGGACTATTCCACACATAGGTCAATCAATAGGTGGTCATCTTCCAGCTCTTGAAATCCACTGCAGTTTAATAATGCAGTCTGCTTTGTCATAAGCTGTGGAAAGAAACCACAGGACAAGACTGTTCCTTTATGATCTTCACATGAATTTTATAAGGATGCACTCCAGAACTATGACTCATCTTATCCAAAAGTCTATGTAGGGTATCTGATATGTTTTTGGATTAATAAACTAATCTTTATCATTTAATAAAAAGACAACAAATATAAAAACCATTTAGTTAACCATTTAGTTATGCTATAACGAGTATTTTCCAGGAAAATGCTGCTTGTACACCCAATATCCAGTGTGCTTTTGAAAATAGTCACCAAAAACCTTAAAGAACTGCAGTTTACATTCTTTTGGTGAACTTTATACCTAAAACTTCCAGATTGAAAAGTGCTGTAGCCCAATTCTTTAGTGTTATCATTTGACCAAGATCAATTGTATGTTACAATTGTTTCTGTTATTTTTCATCATTCTTCTCCTTATTTACAACCAAGTTGGCAGATTTGCGGAAGCAGCATCGTCATTTAACAGCTAAAGAAGAAGTTTTGAATTTCATCATTTTGGCTGCCCATGTGAAATCTGGGAACACTTACCTTCATATATGGTGTAATGATTTTCCTTCTCAGTGCTGCCGTGCCATGCTCCATCTCCCAATGCTGAGCAGAAACAATATGAGCCATCCGAGGTAAATATTCTCTGTGTTAAATTAGGATGTCTTTCCATATAGTGTATTTCCATATCGCTTCTCAGGGTGAATGAAAGAAAACAGTGCAGGCAAAACAAAAAACCTAATTTGTTCCTCGAATAAATATATCCAAACAAAACAACTTTCTTATTGCAAATCAACATTACAAGTTGCAAATTTCATGTCCTAAATTTAATTCAACATGAGGAGTGAGGCAAAATGCATTTATGAAGTCATGATTGAAATCTATCCAACAAAGAAAAGATGCAAACATATTGAACAATTTGTTTTTTTTTTTTGTTTTTTTTGGCAGCTTAACTATCAAAAGAATTTGAAACACAAAAAAGTTTGGTTTCTGAAATTGTATTGCAAGGTAAAAAGGTATGGCATTTTAAATTTACTGTGACTAATGGTGTCCCTTCTCAGAATTTCTCATCTGCATCAATAATATTGATGATGGAGGTGAAACTAGTTATTGTTTTACAAGTCACAGACTTCAACTCTTTCCATCCAAACCTCAAGTCAAGTCCCAAGTAAAGACATGCAAATCATCACCCAAGCAAATTACAAGACCTAAACATTACATTTTGAGTCTTAAAGGATTTATTTCACTACATATAAATTTCAAGCATCATAATTATTTTCTAGATTATATTTTTCCAGAATATTCAGCAAGAGGTAACCAAAGTACAAAAGATTTAGACCCATAACAACAAAACTGATTTCTTCAAAATATAAAATCATCAGTTAACCAATTACAATCATAGGTAAAGTAAGCCATTAAAATAACATCAAGTTATTTATAAAACTACAAAAAAAGTTCACTTTCTGATCAGGTTTATGTTATAGGACATTAGAATGGCACTGTGACAGACTGATGATTTGGTATCCTGCCTTTCTATCTGTAACCACTGTAGTCACAGTCGACAGCCCACTTGTGACCACGCAGAGATAATCAAGTATAGACAATGGCTAGATAATTATGGCACTGTTATTTATTGGCTTGGATGCACCAAATTAGTTTATGATTCTGACTCAACAGAAATTGGACACTCAAACATAAGAGAATTTCATTTGAATATGAAAAGTATCATCAATATGTCTTCTGTCATTTATGCATTTTGGATTGAAGCACTAAACATCTGAATTAGAAGTCAGTTTGTCATATACTTATTTATCTCAGTGATAAATCTTAAAGTAAAAGAACTTTGGTTTAGTTTTCCTTACTGAAATGTAACATTTTAATCACCTTGTAAATTCTTGTTTGGCAGATTGTAAAAGATTTTTGTTGAGGGTTAGATCATCGACTTAATTATTACAAAAACATTAATATGACTTTATGAAACGTATGCATGGTTGAATAAAAAATGAATATTAAGCCATGTTTACAAAGTTACTAGCTAAAGCTGACAAAGCTGTTGGAGCTGAAAAACAAATGCAGTCTTTAATATTTTAAGGGCCAACTGTGTACTATAAAAAACAGAAAAATATTTACAGATAAGAGAAATGACAAACACGGGTTGATCTCAGACATTCAGCGGAAGAGAGAGAGAGAGAAGAGGAAAATGGCAAACGAAATGAGGGAAATTATGAGAGAATAGTATAAAATATGGGATAGGAAAAATAAAACACAACCGCAAAAATCAAGATAAACTACAGCCAACGACCCAAAAACCAGCGTTCTTTGCATCTCGCAGATTTTTACCTCAAATTATCCTTCTCCCCTGACTTGTGAGCCCTCCGTCTGTGTTTAGATGGTGCATTAAAACCTTTCCATGCATAATGTAGAGTTGTAGGTGTGCCTCTGACATATGATAAAAAGCCTTCCTGCTCCTGTTGTGTATTTGTGAAGGGAAGAAGAAAGCTTTAAAATTTTCTTCCTCTCAGATGAATCACCTGTGCATTGTTTCATAATTAATTAGCCCATAAAGAGACTGAACAAAAGAAAAAGAAGAGGCAGCATCTTGTGAATCCACCAAGGTAATTAACATCCCTCCCTCAACCTGAAACATGGCAGCTTTCTCCAAATAATTGCCTTTTGAACCCACAGGGGTTCCTTGGTCCTGTGTTTGGCTGTTTACACAGAGAGAGGTAAGACTGAGAGGCTTATATTTAGAGCAGGACATGATTTCAAAGTTTTAGCTCCAGGCCTACTTAACCGCCTAAACAGGAATTTACCAAAAATAGCACTATGTTCAGTAAGTCTTTTCTTTTTTGAGGTCTGACCAAAGTCTTACTACAAAACAGAGCTTGCTATTCTAGTGATACACTTAAAAAACAAAAAATCCAGTTTCATAAAAAGCACCATTATTGAAGGATTATTATGTCTTTCATCTTTAATGTTTATGTGTGGAACTATCTAGCCTCTGAAACTTGTATTTGTCAGCATCCTTCAGAGAGTTGGGAAACTGAAATGGTTTAATGCAAAATAGATGCATCCCTTATGGTTTGTTTAAAATAGCAGCATCCATTACTACATAAAGATTCAACCGAGGAGTCTAACTGAGTTAAGACCAAGGGAGATGGTAAATTGTCAACCCTGCACCGCATCTTCCATTTGGATACTCGCGGGGCACAGCCCACTGAAACGTGGCATAACAAATTTGATCTAAAAATATGAGCTCCAAAATAAATTTCATGTGAATGTTTAAAATATTGATGGGTCATTTAAATACTTATATTGAATATTTAGAAAATTAAATATTTGTTTGTGATTCAGAGTTTTCCATTCTTCATGTCGTTAGTCAAACAAGAAAATAATAAAGATTTGCTGTCCAAAATATAATACACATGCCCGCCATAATCAATAACCTCACAAGAACTGATTACAAAAATCCCTGAATCAATGCTCTCATTACTTAATGTGACAGCATTCAATTCAGTATGTTTTACAGTGACAGAAATTGAGGTTGCAAAACAAGTTTCTGTTTAAATATGTGGTGAAGGAGAAAGATGAAGAAAAAGAAACGGAGGAAAATATCCAAAATGGTAAAAAAAGAGAAGAAAACAGACTCTACAGAAAAGTGAGCAAACTTAGCACAGAAGCACATGAACAAAAACTTTGCATAAGGGTTCCACAAGCTCTTTTTTCACCTCTTTCTGAAAACATGTCTGATTGTTGTGTTTCAAAGTATTTCAGCTCAATTTTACACACCCAGAATATGATGTGGCTCTTCTCAACTGATTTCCCTCTTTGCTGCATATGGTCCCATCATATCCATGTGAATTTATATTCTCATCATAAATTATCTGATTGCCACATTTAGGTAATCAACAACGCACAGTTTTGATGATTGTGAATCGGTTCACATCCAAGTCCACATCTTAATGCATTGAAAAATTGATTTTCTCCACCCATCTCTTGCAAGCAAATTAATTCACAGTTAAAATCTGGAATGTTATTAGTTGGTATGGTTGGTAACTTTAACATAGAATTTTGGGTATATTTTCTTCTTTTAGGTTGTAAAATTTGTGCGCAACTATACATATATATATCTGAGAACTTTGCATCTGGGACTGGGAAAGATGCAAAGTTATCCTCTAACACACAAAAGACAATGGGAATGACAAAGTTCACTGCGACTTTTACTGCAAACAATTTATGATCTTTGAAAATCATTAAAAAGAGCTTTTGGACCATGGAGTATTTTCAGGGTATAAAATCCTATTCCTGCAGCACAGTAGCGTGGTTGTAAGCAATGTTGCCTTGCAGCTAGAATGTCTTGGGTTCAAATCCTGGCCTGGAGTCATTCTTCGTGGAGTTTATATGTTCTCCATGTCTGTATCGGTGCTCTCAAGGTGCTCTGGCTTCTTCTTGGGCTCATTAGTTTTTCTAAGTGATATAGGCAATGGATGTCTGGATGAAAAATACAGAAAGGTTGTGGAATCTCTAAAGAAAATGAGATAGATTAAATAAGTAATGCTTAGACAGCTGTTGCCACAATTCTATAGAACATTTTCCAATGCCTTGTGGTTTTCATGTTTTCATTTCCATCATGAATCACTCACACAGAAGCAAATATGAATGCTTTAAAAATGCAGTAAAGGTTTGGCAAAGTTGTTTACTTTTTCCCCTTTTGCTAAAATAAAAAGGTATTGGATTCTTCATACTTCGTCTTCCTCCCACAGTCCAAAAGCATGACTGTTAGGTCAATTGGTCTCTCTAAATTCTCCCTAGGTGTGAGTGCGTGTGTATGTTTGTTTGTCCTGTCTGTTTCTGTGTTGCTCTGCGACAGACTGGCGACCTGTCCAGGGTGTACCCCGCCTCTCGCCCGGAACGCAGCTGGAGATGGGCACCAGCAACTCCCGACCCCGTTAGGGAGAAGGGTGACGGAAAATGGATGGATGGATGGATGGATGGGAGTTATTTATTGAGAGAGAGAATTAATTCCATATTGCTTAATATATACTGCGTGTTGTGGAGTGAAAATTAGCCGTTTTAAATGCCTTTCAGATGCTGAGTCATGCTATGACTCAGCATCTATGCATTCCCGGCTTCACAGTGAGTTGGGCCACTGTGAGTCCCAACTCACAGTGGCCAGTTTCTGGACATCCTCATCCTCAGCTGGACACACACACACCCTGGCAGGCAGTCAGGCTTATAATACACTCTTAATACAGACCGCTGGCTCATTGTTGCTAGCGATCTGATTTTTCCGTGCTCCCTGTTGAGTGCATCAACTATAAAAACTAAGAAAAAGTATATTTTTTTTAGATAAAAAAAAAAAAAACGCCAACTCCATACAACTTTGGAAATCCATTTCAAACGCTCAGTTCAATACTCCCATTCCTCACTTTCGACATCCGTCATGGCGCCTCAAATGATTAAGTGACGCCGTTGCAAAGGGTTAATGGGCTCTTTGCACCTGACCTTCCGCGTTTGGGAAAAACAGCTCAAATGTTTCCGATCTATTGAAAACGGTACTTTACACCGGGTACTTGCAAGGTAACAATTAATAATGTACATCGATCCAAAGCCCCAACAAGTAAGCCAGAGAAAGGTTTTAAGATGTTCGCCTCGTTATACATTCACAGATACGAAGGTGAGTTTTACTTTCTTTAAACTTTGTGGCTAACTTTAGCTTGTGCTAGTCGGCAATATTCTCTGACATTTTTCTTGTGAAAACCTGCTATTTAAGTATCTAAACATTTCTCAGCCATACTAACGGAAAATGTTTTTACCTATTTTCAAGTATATTACGTGTGTTTATTGATAACGACAAAAATATGGCCGTGTTGTTCTGTGTTATTTCGTTTTATTACTTTTGCATGCATCTTGTGAAGGCCTCAATAGGACGGTGCTTACAGCAGTTTGTTTACAGCAGTTCAGGTGGATCAGTTGCTCGCCTGTCGGGCTCTGCTCTCTTGTTTCCAAACACGCGCTCTTTCAGGCTGAATACAGAAGCGATTTAATGGAAATAACACAGGTCGGCTCCTTTACCTTCGTCTTTAGGCTGAAGAAGCTGATCCGGAGTGAAGTGAAGGCTGCAAACTTTATTATACTGCGTTAGCTTTAACTGGTAGCGCAACAAATATTTACAAGCCACCGTCTTCTTAATGTAGGATCGCTTGGAAATCCATAAAAACTTAAGCAAAGTGCATAGTATTGTTTTATTTGTGTCTTAAGTACGACTTTGTCTTTTATAACTGAAAACGGAAAAAAGAGAGCTGCATTTGCGCATGAGGTTGTGACGTCAGCGCGGCAGGTGCAAAGAGCCCATAGCTTGAGTCAAGCAGAACTGATCTGATTGTTTCCATAGCAACGAGCAGAATCAAGACATTCCTGCGGAATTACAGTGAGCTCATTGTAGCTATGACCTCATCTATGACATACGGTTCTAGATCAAAGAACGACTGAGGTTATGAATGCTTGAGTTTCAAAACACCAGTTCATATCCAACCAGTACTTAAAACAACAGCAGCATTTTCAAGTAAGGATTTTCAGGATGGCGGAAAAGTTAGTAGGCCTATTTTTTCCACTTGGTTTTGGAGTTGGATACCTCGTGTCAACTGGAATGCAGAAAGTATTTGATCATGTATTTCCTGGAAGAGAAAACGAAAGCAATATTGCTCATGACAAGAGCACTTCTTCAGAATATGACGAGTTCGACTCGTTTCTATTTGATCCGACCCCAAGCGAGAAGCAAACCTCCCCGGCTGGGGAGGTTTGCTTCTCAGCTTATGACGAGTTCGACTCATTTCTATTTCGAGAAGCAAACCTCCCCGGCTGGGGAGGTTTGCTTCTCGGGAAACGACGAGATCGACTCCATTCTCCCGGGACGCGTCCCCCTACCGAGAAAGCAAACCTCCCCGGCTGGGGAGGTTTGTTTCTCAGGAAACAACGAGTCTGAACCTTCACTTTTTCACCTGTCCCAAATCATATTTGAGGCAGAAGAAATTATCAGCAAGGATGAAGATGTGTTTTCTCATCAAAAATCCAACATTTTGGAATCATTGTTGTTAATATTTTTTGGTTTGCTTTTATTTTTCACTCCACCGCTTATTATGTACTATGGTGGTTTTTTTATGTATTTATTTGTTATATATTGTGTTTGTGGTCTTGCCTATTTATGGGACCATATGCCTTTGAGAGGTCAGATTTAATATCATCTGTTAACATGTAAATACGAGATGTTATTCAACTTTCTGCCTCAGGGTAAATTCAAAATTACTTGAAACCCAAAGACAACTCAATGTTGAAGCTCATCAAGACTTTCATAGAGCCATTGAAGATGCCAATGGGTGTCAACAGGAAATATCTCCTGAAGCCGTCTGTACCACACTGAACCTGAAGAAGCCTATGACTGGAGACGGATGCTCTTCCCTCCCAAGACAGCATCATGAAGAAGATGGTCAGGATTGTCCATAATTTTCTTGATCCAATGAAGAATCCTTCTCTGTATTACCATCTCCAGAGGTTCCACAGACGTCCCCAGAGCAGAACCAGAACAGAACCAGCGTTCTATACCAGCCTTTTTAGGTCCCTGGGACTGTTGCTGCCCCAACAGATGATGCTCTCAACATTGGACTTCCTCCAGGAGTCCAGTCTCCTCTGTTGCTTCTTGTAGACGCTTCTCTGTGGCGTCTCCAGTCCAGATGAACACCGAGGTCTTTATATTCCTCAACTTTTTCTCCATGAAAGAAACAACCTTTGATCTAATCTTTTTCCTCCATAAATCGACAATCATCTCCTTTGGTTGGTTGTTTGTTTGTTTCAACTTCTCTGTGGTGCTCCACCTTCTTTTCTTTCTCTCTCTCTCTTTCTCTGTCTCTCTCAAAATAAATAACTATTTTTAAAACGCTAACAATGCTGGTATTCTTAACTTCATAATGCAAATATATTTATTGGATATTTTCAACACACATTTACACTGCCATGATTAACTTGCGGTAACTATAACGCAAACATTTTATGTTTGCAATACAGCACTTCTACACAGAAAGTGCCAACAATGTTACTCTAAAATGCTTATGTACACCTGGGCAACATTAGTCCAGAGCCCTTGTTGGTGTCGATGGGCCAAAATGTACTATATTTGTGTGAAAGTGAGTATGCACAGTGATGACAGAGAAAAATGAGGGTGCAGCACTTTCTCAGTAATTAGATGGCTTAAAAAAAAAAAAAGTGGATGTCTGGAGTAGCAAATGTATTTCCAAGTACTAAATTAATAAAGGGATTACTCACTTACTAAAATACTGGATATCTGCAGCCCTAGAGTTTTGTAGAACACTTAGAAAAATATAGTTTTACTGAAGTAGCCCATAATCACTTAGAACATTTTTGAAAATGTATCTAGCCATTTGAGAGCATTTGGAGGACGGATTTTTTATTTATACTTGTTTGAGTTGATCAAAAAGGCATTGTTGTTATGGTTGAGATATTCCATACAAGTGAATGGATACTGGCAGAAAGTCATCATGGTTTTGGCAATGTGACTGACATTTGTCATCTTAATTCATAACTTACTACATCCCTCTACTTTTAGTGAGAAGGAATAGTTTACACAAATCACTTTCACAAATGCCCACAATTGTGCAAGGTCCAATATATTTTATAATAAACATAAAATCACAAGCAAAAAAAAATCCCAACAAAACAAAATTCTTAATCATTAATCTTTTGCACAGAAAGCCCAAGATGAATGTTTTAAAAGGTGGAGAAAAAAATAAAGATAAAATCTTCCTTTAGAACCATCATTCTGTTTCTTGGTCCAACATGCCATCCTTGGAAAAAATTGTAGCTTTCCATTATTTACATCAAATGTAATTAAGATGTTAGACCTAACATCTTAATTATAGTTAATTGGAGGATGAACAGAATTGTCTGTATGCCTATTATTTCACATTTAGAAAAGTGTGTATAAAAGGCATATTAAGGTGGAATGAGGTTTATTTTGAATTCTCAAAGCCCTCCCCAGCATTATTTCAAGCTGAGTATTGCTATTAATGAACATTCTCATTTCCTACCTCAATCCCCAGCTGCTTCTTGCCATACATTTGAATGAACAGTCAAGGTCAACAGCTGATAACACTCTTAACCTGAGACTGACCTCATGGTGCCTTGTTTCACTTGAGGGACCTTGCTGTAGACGAGGCAATTTGTCATGTTCGCAAAGTAACTAGCAATTACCAAGCATCTTTATAGGCATCATGTATCACTGACTCTCTGGCAAATACCTGTGGACTTCCAAAAAATCCCAAATGTTTCATGCAGGCCAAGCATAGCAGTCACATCAAAGTCTGACCTTAAATCTACATTGTTACTCTGAATTAAGCAAAAACCTGAATAAATTTAAGAATAGAGTGTTAAAAAAAGATTCCTTACCTGTGCCTATCAGAGACATTTGATGGGGTTTTATATTAGGCATACACATTAAAACTGTCATGTTTTAAGCATATTAATACTTAACATTGAACCCTCATTAAAGCAATAACCTAGCAAGAAAGATAACTTTGTAAAATTGGGTCAGTATGTCATAAAATTGCAATTATGTTTTTTAATTTTTTTTTCTTTGAAACAGTCTTGAAGATCATAATAGAATATTTTGGAAATTTGTTGATAAAGTTTGTTTTTTTATTAATTTATTAAACTGAGCTAGAATAGTATAAAATGGCAGATAATTTTATATTATAAACTAAAAGCATTGCATCTATGGGCATTAAACAAAGCCCAGAACTCATATGCTGTTGTTACTGATTTTGGGCTTTGGGTAAAATTTTGAATCAATGAGTTAATTGAGCTTAGGATGAGTTTAGGTCAGATTTAGGCACGTTCTGGTAA
This sequence comes from Poeciliopsis gracilis, assembly GCA_911649635.1. Classification (NCBI taxonomy): domain Eukaryota; kingdom Metazoa; phylum Chordata; class Actinopteri; order Cyprinodontiformes; family Poeciliidae; genus Poeciliopsis; species Poeciliopsis gracilis. The sequence goes on from CAJVRI010001532.1 coordinate 18,311,677, forward strand.
CTGTTATGGGAATCGATCAAGATTAAGCAATAGAAATGAGTGAAAAATGAATGGAAGTGAATTTAAAGTCCTTGTGAATATAAAAGGCATCTTGTGTGTATTGCACGGTGGGAGGGGCCGGGGTTTTGTCTTACTTAACAGACAGGGATGATTAGGGAAATTTATGTGACAATGCTTTCAAAACTGCCAGGTTCAGAATTGTGAGACTGGAATTTGATATGTTTTTTGGCACTTTGAAATGTTAGTGACCAATTTGGACGAGATGGAAGAGTCGGAGATCATTAAATATTTTTAGAATTATATTGCTAGACACTTTTATCTGGTTCAGAAGGACTTAATTTTTTTTCCTTCATAAAAATGATGATGGCCTTCTTCATTTTGTTTTTACAGTTTCTTGTCATCCATTCTCTTCGTCTTTCTCACTGCAGCTTCTTCCATACATCACCTTCACATAAGAATTTAAAGTGGGTCAGTCTGCGATTCCCTTGTTCAGTGAGAAGGAGCATGCACATTCATCATTGTATTCTAAGCTCTTTGTTTCCAGATGCAATTATCCCTAAACAATGGCACTTGCACAAAGATTGCTCTGGCTTTAGAACGTTTACAGTTAGCAGGTTATATAAAAGACATGTTTCTGGGGAAATGACTTATGACTTCTCTAAACTTGATTTAAATCCTTGATGGAAATTGCAAAATGTGTTCAAGTACATTTATTCAGCTTGAATACATGAGCTAGCTTTTTTTTAACTTTATAAACTAGTCGCTATGAAAGAAGTCAAGCAACATATCTGCTCATTCATAACCCAAAGCATCTTTTCCAGTTTGATCATTTGTAGCCTCACTGGGTTGTGTTTGTGATGACAAGTCTACTCAACCCGGAGTAACATATATTGATTAGAAATACTACCTCAGTCTCTAGTGACCATCCACATACATAAGGATATGTGAATGTATCATTGAGGGGTTTAACTTGAATAAACAGAAAAGTTGCCTTACAAATATCAAGCAACCAGGTTCCAGCATGAGGTTTTGTGCAGCAAGTAGGGCATCCCACACTTCTCTCTGTGCTGTCAAACCTATTGAGGATGGTGAAGGAGATAATGCTTGGGCTTTTTCAAAAAGATGGTACTAAAGCCAAAAGCCATCAACACTTTTGGAGCTTGTACATTAAACAATAGAGACGTAGATGAATTCTGTAAGGGAGGAAAGATGTATTTTTTCTCCTGTCGGTTATTATTGAAGTTTTTGATTGAAATTACATAATTCAAAAACATCAGTGTAAATGAATATTCCAGTATTATAAGAAAAGATCACCATGTTTTCAGACATATGGATGTTGTCTTGTGGAACATCCATAAGATGACGCCCTTATGGATGGAAACCAGACCTTTTCTCTTTAGGTCTGGTTTCAGTTTTTTTTGTATTTATATGTTTCAGTTTGTTTTGATTCCAACAAGCTCTTTGCCGTTTATTGTTTACATCCGAGTTTTAATTTGTTGATTATACTCCTATCAGCATGTATGCTCCTTTGTTTACCCTATTTAATGCCAGGTTGTTTTAATTTTTCATCTTTGGTCTATTTACCTGCTCTCTAACTAGCACAAAGCAGAGCTGTTTTAAATTAATATTTTTTAAGTTTTTGATTTCCTGATTTGCAGCCCTTCAAATTTTGATTACAAGAACAAACTGGAATCTATTGGAAAATGTGACCTGACCAGAGTACAGTGGGTCCTATAATCCAAATAACATGTTCAAGCCTCTGTAACAGAATGCTGCAATCGATCATAGCAAAGCAGCCTTGAAATCTAAAAGGGCAGGTATAGGCACAAGTCCATTCTGAGCCTTAAGTAGGTTACTGTTAAAAATTGCCAGAGCCACTTCTATATACACTGGAGCTCTTTTAAAATCTCTGCTTTGCAAGTGATCATGGTTATTTTTAGGGTTTGATTACAGTAACCTGGGATCCATAGGCTAGTAAGCCTTATATGGTATAGTGTATAGGGTCACATTGATTATTATGTTTAATTAGGAAGTTTAACTTACCGACATACCTGTCGCTATTGTGGGTGTGATGCATCTAATTCATGAAAGACACTAAACATTGAGTTTTTAGGCTCCTGAACTGCTGATTTCTGAAGAACTGAAAGCAAAGACTTCCTAATTAAACTTCACTCTTTGTATTATGCAAATTAAAAAATAAAATAAACAGATGCTTTTATTCGTTTCTAGAATACTGCAAATTTGACAGGATATGGGAAGCAACTATTGCTCATACTGTCCTTTACAATCATTTGAGTGAACTCATAATTGCTACAAGAGAAAAAGGAGACTGAGCTGAGCTACCGTCTTTCAATTATGGTTGATTTCTTCCACAGACATTTTCAATTTTGATAAAAGGAAAAACAATGTTTATTCTACAGGAAATACTGGCACAGTTTGAGAAAAGTAAATATATAAAACTGTTGATCACAAGAGCCTAAAATTAGAGTGGTAATGCAGCTTGATTTTGTTTGTTTGTACTTCCACAGCGTGTGCAACCTGTCAGGCTTTCCAAAGCAACAAAGGAAATCTGAAAACTGTAATCTCTAAAGATTCTGAAATAATAAGCAGGAATATTTTATTTATTACTTCGGCACAGAGGAAAACACTTATTGAGTTATTAGGTAGAAGTATATTTTATGTAAAACTTTCAGATGAAGTCAAACTCAAACTTATTATTTAGCGAGTTCAGGCTGTAAAACACTAGATAGCTCCATAGCTGAAGTGAATAAGTCATTTTCCTTCATGTTGAAATCTTAAAAATAGTAGTTTTCTCCTCAAAGGTCCACATTTCTTCTTCTAAAATGTTGGCATTTACACAAACTTCTCCTAGGTGACTCCTTCATCCGTTCTGAACTCTTATAATCATTCTTCTTCTTGGGTGTAGCCGTTGGTTTTGTTTGTCAAATCATATGTCATATGCATAAAGATAGCTAGAAATTGCTCAAGGGAAAGTGTTGAACATTATTGTAGGTAACTAGGGATCATAGATCTCTGCTAATTAAGAGGTTGATTGTTCAGTTCCCTTTTTCCGTCCGCCTCATTTCTTGTTGAACCCAAGGATGCATGAGAAAATGAGAAAAACTCTTTGTAGGTTCCGTTCATTGTTATAAACCCAGGGCAGGGTAACTGAGGTCCTCAATGGCCAGCATTGTATTTGTTTCAGATGTTGTCAATGCACACCTGAATCAAATTAATTGGTAATTAGCAGACTCCTGCAAAAGTTGGCATTAGCGCTAAAGAACCAAATTCCTAATGGCTGCTACAAATGCCATTTTCACTAAAATCAAAATAAATAATTAAAGGCAATAATTTGATTTTATTCACAGCATAAGAGTTTGATTTTATGTGAAACTTCCAGAATAATTTTAAACATCCAATTTCTTCATTTGAAAGCCTAAACTTGACCACAACAATAATCCTGAGAGTAAATATTTTACTTAGCTGCTGATGAGCTGGCAATGAATTTCAGGACCATTTTTTGTGCAAGTAAGACAAACATTGACTTATAAAATGTTTGATTTCTTTTTTTTATTTATTAATACAGTATATCCATGTTTTTAATTAGTTTTATAAATTGTCATGAACTCCTATAATACAACTGTATTTTTAAATAATTTTCCATTTACAGATTAATCTGCAAAAGCAAACAGAAAAAAGTGTAATTATGATTAGTTTTTTACCAATCATAAGTAAGGGATTGTGGTCCATTTAACTTCATCCATCTTTCATCAGTTCTGATCACATTTAACAGGATTTATCTTTGAACTGTATTGGAAGATAACTCCTGATCCTACATTTCTTTTCACATTATTTCTCAATTAAACATGACTGGTTCCATTTGCTCAAAACAAACATGGTTCAGTTTGTTAGTGTCACTAATAATTAGAACTTTGTTGTTTTTTTTTTCTGTAGTGCTATGAGTTTTGCTATTCTTTTTCTGGTAGAAATAGCTTTCAGCTTTTCATTTTAGAAGCCTCAACTAGAGGAAATACATTTTTCTCTGTGAACTGATAATATATAGAACAAGAAAAAAAAAACAAAACTTAAGATTGTGATTGGACTCCATACTGTGGAGGTGCTCCAATTGATTCAGCCACATGGAAAAGCAGAAAGGAGTTTTTCACTCTGAACTTAGGCAATTCACCAAAAATGATTATTTTTTGGAAACTCTTGGGGCAAAGAACCTGCACTAAATCACACTTGTACAGAGTTTCTGTTAACATTTCAACCACTTAGAAAACATTTCACATTACTAGTCACTGTCACTCATTTACCCACATAAGATGACACACATAGATGAAGCAGAGTGATTGACAACATGCCCTGGAACGCTTCAATTAGTGCTGGAATCAAACTGAAAATGTTCTACTAAGGGTCAGCTTAACCCTGTTTAGTCTGTTTAAAGCTTAAAATGATCCATAAAACTCAAAATTACAGCTGCAAAACATTTAAACATCACCCTTACAGCTCTGCTGCTCAGGATTAATAGGTCATGTTTTTAGCATGAAGGTAGCACATTGACTTAAAATAAAGTTTGAGCTTGATATTTCTAAAGAAATGTATTGGTCTTACCATTGGTGCAGTGTTCCACATTTTTTCTGTAGCTGAGGAAGAGGAATTTTAGTTTTCACAAAACTCTGATCTGGTGTTTCCAATAATGTCAGGGTACACTACATTACTAATCACCTAAGGAGAACAACAATTTTATGTCTGGTTACTAGCTGGAATGTAGTGTTTGTCTTTGTTTAGCCAACTTCCATGGTGATTGTTTCTATGTATTTGTTTAAGTTTCTTTGTTCTGTAGAGTATCTGTGTTGTCCCATCAACCCCTTGATTGAATGCAGCTGTTCCTTGTTTCCCCTGATTGTCTCCCTCTGTTTTTAAACCCACCTGTGTTTCTTTTTCTTTGTCAGGTCCTTACTTGTCTGTCGTTTGGTTTTTGTTATACCAGTTGCTACCAGGTCTGAGTACTTTGGTGTCTGCTCATCTGTGCTGCCTGGATTCTGGATTTCATCATCATTAAAATCATCATTTCTTCATTCCAGCCTGGGTCCACTGCGTGTTCCTCACCAACCCTAATTGCATATCATGACAAAATGTTTCTCTCTGATCATGTTTTTTTTTTTAGAAATGTATTTTTACAAAACTTTGGGTACCATAACAAGTCTGGGGAAATATTTTTATTTTGCTTATAAGTAAAATGGTTTGCTCTCTTAACTGAGAGCAAATTGAAGTAAAGAGATTGAACTTTGTGAATACAATAGTAATGAGCACTAACAGTGTGTTGCAGTCACTTTTGATGAATTTATGTATTTAGACGTTTCCTCTTTCAGATGTAAAATAGGAACCAGAACTGTTTGAGTTTGACAGCTGCACTGCTTTTAAGCACAGATATGTGACAAGTCTAATGACTTTGTCTCCCATTGTGACATTACGGAGTCACAGTCACTCACTGCAGCCACCACACTGTTCCAGCAGATTACTCTGGACAGAAATGGGATTATGCAGCAGTGAACAGAATAATTATACTGGATAAGTTGATCTTTTTGAAACAGGATTACAGTGGGCAGATGAAGCAGATTGTAAAAGATGGGTGGATGTGCATTGGCATAAATTATAGTGGAAAAATTGTAACAGAGGATAATAAGTTGAAGTAAATTGCATGTCTTTTGTGAGCCAATTTCGTATTTCATTTTAGGGCATTTGTCTGCACAGCTGTAGTCACCATGGAGAGAACTTGGAGCTGAAGTTTTCCTTTTTTCCAGTGAAAAATTCAAAAACAAGATAAAAACCTTTCCAAAACAAAACTCAATGAACGTATCCCGTACTCTCTGCCCATTTTCAGTATGTTGTTTGGTTCTCTGGAAAAATCTGACAGGCATATAGCACTTTTGCAGATGAAACAATGACATTTCAGATACAATATAAGTAAATTATGGAATAGGAACAAAGGGTTAAATAATGCACATTATTTGTAGTGATTAATCTGTGGTTTTGCATGCATCCTAGAATTTATATATTTGTAAGAGTATCAATAAGTGGTATTACTAAATTAAAAGAGAAATCGCAATGAATAGCAAATTGTAATTTTTAATATTTGTTTTCTTTTCTAGACATCAAATGTACTCAATTTGTTTACTGTCCACTAACAAAGCATTCAGTTTATAATTGGAAACTTATTCATATAATTTGTCTCCATAGGGAGACAGACATCCTGGACAATTAAATCAATTTGTTAAAATCAATTTGATAATGTCAGACCTAATTGATGTGAAAATAAATTTTGACTTGAGGATTATCCTGAAAAATACAAAAAATATGGATTATTCAGGAGAACTTCTCATGAGCTTTGTGGACAATCATTTTCAAATATAACAAGACTCCATACATGATTCTTGAAAAATAGTTGCTCATCAAAATGTGAGAATTTACATTGCGCTAATCTGCTGAAAAAGAGCTCAGGTTTAACTTTCATATGCCTGTTTATTCTCTACAGTGTCCCTTTTAGGTTGGTACTGATCTTCAGAGGTCAATGAGCTAGAAGAAGCGTAAACCCTCGATAAATTGCCAGTCCACTGCCTCGCTATAATCAAAAAGCTTTTTAAGATGGAGCAGAGAAGAAACGCTAACCTGCAACTCACTCCAATATGCACTTATGCAACGTGCTCTGTAATGAGGTCTGACGGTTATTTAAAGCATCTTACTTATTCAGAGCGATAAAAAGTTTAGAGAAAATAATTTTCAAGGGGCCTTCTTTGACACATTGCACCTGATTACATCAGATCTTGAATGACAATAGACTTCTGAAACTCTCTGACGCAGTGCATTTATTCCAAGAAGTCATCCATCTAAAATTGACAATGCTGCTTTGGGAATATTTCAAAAGAAATGTTCAGGTAGTAGGGTTTGGTAACATTAAAGACCCGCAGTGACAGCTTAGACACTTTGCATAGTTTGTGGAATCTTAAAAATAAAGATTTAGGACTGTTGGGCGCAACAAACAAAAAAAATAGTAAAACTTCTTCTTAGGTCACCTATTTTAAAAGGCTCCAGTTCCTGAACTGCAAACAAACATTCAACAGCCACATTTGTTCGGCCTCACTTACTGCACATTATTTGATGCAACACTTAAGCAAGAACGTTTCAGGCAGATTCACTTACCCCTAGCTAACATCAGTAGCTTTGACAGCACAGGCCTATTTCTGTGACATATGACACAAATCACCTAACTCTCTAGGAAGGGGAGTTCAGCCTTGTGCTAACACATTAACAGTTTGAAACGCATCCATGTACTTTATGTCCATTCACTCTTGAGCAGCACACTACAGTAAATTCAGTTCAGTTTGACTCGCCAATCCATCTGTTTGGCACACATTCAAAGTCACTTTGAAGGTAAACCTGCAAAACACCTGGAAGTAGTGTTGTGATCTATGTTTCTCTCTCTATTGCTAATATCACTTCAGAGTTACCAACTGCATCACAATTGTGAAATTCTGTAACAGTATTTTCTTTCATTTTTACAATTTGTAAAAGCGTGAAAATTACCAGGTCCAAATAGGACCTGGTAATATTGTTATATTTTTAACAAAGACAGTATCTGGTGATAAATTCAATATTTTTCGGGGTTTTTTTCCGTACAATGTTTTGTTTTTCATGATAGGTTTTCGTTTTCACATGAACTTAGCCAGACTCTTTGTGAGTGAACCACTGCTGTTGTGTAAAATGATTCATCTTTTTAAAATGCAACTGGCACTTCCAGCACACATCATAACATGTATTTTCTGTTTATCACATAACAATTCTGTCTTTCTCTTGTGTTGAAATTTGTGAACACAGTGAAATTAAAAATACACTCAAATTTATGGTTCTAATATAAATATTTGTGGAGAACTTTAATGTGTATAAGTACTTGTGAATGGCACTGTATAGCCACTGAATTCACAGTAAATGCACAGAAAACTGTCAACATACTTGAGTTGTCCTGAAAGGGTAGAAATGGAGGCCTAACCACATCATGCAGTCTGGGAGTGTGATTCCAGTCTTACAGAGCAATCTCCCTTTACCAAATCCCCACAGCACAATTCAATTCCATAACACCACAGGCCAGAATATCTGGGATATAATCTGACAACCATGAAAGGTTGGGAGGCCAGTGAGCAAGAAGATACTCTGTCAAGTCCACAAAATGGAGGAACATATTTTACGTCGTAGTAATAAGGCTTATATATTGTAACATATATATATATATATATATATATATATATATATATATATATATATATATATATATATATATATATATATATATATTGAAATGATAAATAAAACTGGAACGCACTGATTACGTTTTTAACAGGAACTCCTCAGGTTTGGTTTTTTAAAGTTATTGTATTACCACAAGATCCTTATTGTTTCCTATTTGGACCTGGTAAAAGCTTTGAGTTATGATGTAGCCATAAGAATATAGTGACTTGAAAATTTATAGTTGAAAAGTAAAAGAGCTTGAACTGTACTTTTAATCTGTACAAAATAGCGAAGAACTTCTGATATGATTCTGATAAATGGCATAATATACTTGTGTATGCTTACAATGACTAATTATAATCACCACTTTTGCTAAATAAATATGTATTGATCTTGTAATGAAGAAAAAAAATGCATGCACAAAATATCCACACACTAATTAGTTAAGTCAGGCTTATTATCCTAACATTTTTATGAGTCTTTTGGGATTTTCTAAATAATTACAACCCAAAGCATAACTGAATATGTGGCAAATTTATTCACTTCTTTCTGCAGGTGCACAGTTAAATCTGCTCAATCAACCAAACCTTATAGTTTCCGTATGTTAACAGCCCTTTAGGAGATGCTTTTGAGAATATCAAGAAAATTTTAAGTGATTGCTAGTCTTTAAGTTCTCCCTGAATAATAAAGTTGTCCATAATAACTTAGTTTTTAGCACGACAATGAATATATTAAATTTGTCTTCAAACTTGAAACACATTAAATTTCAGAATTTATCAGCAGGCTTGATGGCTGATGTGGAGGTGGCAACATCATCCGCCTCAATAATGGAGAACACTCACTTCAGAGGCACTGGGCTGCAAGTTGCAATGTGTGAGGAACATTTAAGATTCATCCTCAGTGCACAGCTAAATAATTTCATCACAAGCTGATTTTAAATCTATACTCGAGCAAATAAATGGTTGCAACGATTGGTCGATGGAGGATCAAACAGCATGACGATTCAGGTTTAAAGCCCATTAAACATTTCTGCTAAGAAACCTAAGGCTTGGCAAAACTGAGCGTGCAAATTAAAAAGACAAACTGAAATGGCTGACATTCAGTTATTTGCAGAAACAATCTCACAATGTATTCATTTGTTATCAGCTTCTGTCTGAGATTTACAATAAAGGGAGCCCAATACTGCCTATTTTGTTTTTGCAGGGCAGAAAGTGGCATATATATATATATATATATATATATATATATATATATATATATATATATATATATATATATATATATATATATATATATATATATATATGAGGGAGCCACAACATAACTAAAGAACAAACAAATACAAAATTAGCTAAAGTATCTTATGAAACAAATAAATCAAAACTAACTTTAACTTAACGCAAATAATAAGTGAATATTTAAGTGACAAAATTAACTAATTAAGATGGATTTGAAGCAAAAGGTCTCTCCCCTTCAGTCTTTCAGAAGAACCAAGTGGTTTGATCCAGTTTTCCTCCTCCAGCTGGTTTGTCAGCAGCACCTCAAACAAAAAACAAATGCACATAAACCATTCAGACAGACATTACCTAAAGTGTGCACCCATTAGAAAATATATGTCTGAATGAAATAACCAACTTAAACAGACTATAAGTGTAACTAATGTAAAGAAAAAATAAATAACACAATGTGGTGATGGTAGGAACATCCGCCACAACAATAAAATGCATCATTAAAAATAACTCAGGGATTTGTGATCTTCTGTAATTCATTGCGATTGCACTGAAAACTGGATTTATTTTCTTTCTGTTTTTATAAAGATGTTCTGGTTCTTATCCATTAGGCTTTTCCAGTCTTTTCTAGATCTATTCATGGTTTAAATTAACTTGTTCTTTGCTTGAGCATTTTGCGTGAGGTGACTGTTCCTCACTGAGTAGATTAGTTGTCTTACAACTGGTAAATTGTCAGCGCTCTTGCAGCTTCCTCCGCCAAATTCAGTTTGGCCCTGGCCAAGGATTTTAACACCAAGTGGCCTACTGATATGCTCTTCGATGTATAAAAGTCTGTGTCTGTGAGTCCAAATGGGTGACTGTGGCTCTAGTATAAAATGTTTTGTGTGGTCAGCATGATGAGAGAAGCCCTGTATAAATTCAGTTATTTGTTTTTTATGAGGGATAATTCAATAAAGGCATCTTTAAAGATCGCCCCAGAAACCCTGACTAAAGCCAACTGTTATGTCTGCCTTGCCCACAGTGTTTTCAAGCAAGCTGTCCAGCCAATTAAAAATAAATTGTTGGTCGATTAGTTCAGTTTTCCCAAACACACTGGCTTTATAAAAATTACAATTCACAGTGAAAGAGACACAGTCCTGATATCGCTATGTATTTTCAATTACTGATCCTTTAGGATCAGCAACTGATGTTGCAGTTGCTTTTAGGGTAAAAGCAACTCCAACATCAGTTATCACATTTTACTTTGCTCGAACCAAACCACAAAATTCATGTGTGTGCAAAATTATTATTTCTGCAAACTGCCTGAATGTGTACGGTAACTGGAGTCATACTCAAGTATGCTACAGGCTGAATTATCAACAACTCTCAAAAACAGAGTAAAATGCTGGCGTCACTTAATTTAACAAACTGCACCAGCTGCATCAGCAAGATGTGGATTTATTAATGGTTATAGTTTATGCATCGAGCCAGATATATTTTGAAACACAAATCATAAAGCTATGGGTGCATTTTAAGAATTTCTGCCCTACCAGAGTTTTTGTGAAGAAATATGTGTCAGTCTCCAAAAAATATGTCAGTGGCCCAAATGTGACTGGTGAGAAAGTTATAGGACACAATAAAATCACAACCACACACCATGTTATTCTAATGAAGTGCAGAAAGTTTGTTTTAGTTTGAAAGCATGACATTGATTTGTTTTAACGACATGTAGTATTGATCTGGGGCTCGGTATCAGCAAATGGCTAATCTTTCTGCATCCCTGTCATTTTGTACATTTGGCACAGATTGTCACAGCATGGTGAGGTGTTAGAAAAATCTTGCTCACAAGAATTTTTCACAGAAGGCTCAACTAAAAGACTGCTGACAGTTGTACATCACTTATTAATAATGTGCAACAAAACTAGAAGTTACTTTTTACTATTCCCTGGCAGGTAGTCTGTCAGAAAAAGTACTGCATGTAATTTTCTTTTCCTTATATGTATTTTTTATCACCGTAATACACTCCAAACATATCTAGATGAAAATCTCAAAACTTTTCTGAAAAGTGCTGTGTCATCACACTTTTTTGCCAGACTGACCAAAGATGGTCACCTCAGCAAAAAAAAAAACAGTCAGTCAGAAAATGTCTTTTGCCTAACCACAAGGCTTACCAGGCACAACTTATCACAACAAATGACATATTTAAGTGTGATTGGTTAAAATGTCTTAAGGGTCTGTTTTATAATACCAAGCTAGCCAGCTCCAGTCACTGATTACCTTCTTTTTAGACTGCATTGTGTAATGATATGCACTTGAAGTGGTTTCACTATGGAGAAACAAAATCAATTTGTGACAGGGTAGAAATTCAACTGCTACCTAATGCTTCCTTGTTCCAATACTGAGGAAATTAACAATAGAACAGTTCTTATAGCAATGCACATGAATGTAGATAGTTATCTCTCCCAAAAATATGCATTTAAGATGCTAACCTTCTGAATAGAGTTCTAAATTTCTGTTTGGATATATTGCCCAAACCATTGTTAAATTATTGCAATAGACAGGGAGTACAATACACACATGATACAATTTACCACTTGCTCCCTGAAAGGTTAATTGACAACCACATTTTTTTTTTTTTTACTACAACTGTCACATTGTATTGAAGAGTTGTAAGAGGGAAAGCAATGGAACCAATACTAGGAAAAAAAACATTAAATCCATAATAATAAGCAGCATAAATACGTAATAATAAGAAATTGTATTATGCAGGTTTCCAGTAAAATAGCAGTTAATGATAAGATGTAAAGAAATTATAATATCTACCATTTTTAAACCATTATTTAAAAAAAATATGTTGACACTGTAATCTTTTCATATGAGAACCGCTGATGCCAACAAGCTCCGTATATGTTAAAAGATTCCTCTCTCGCTCCACTTCAACTTAGAACACTCCAATTTATCCCTTACCCCCCACAACGTGTCTTGTCACTCCACTGTCCATCATACACTGCTTTTGGGCCGCTCATCCCTTCCGTAATGACCCCCTCAGGGACCCAAAGCTGCTGTGTGGACTCGCTGAATGATTTTCCACTTCATGTGCAACAGTAAGGGCCAGTGACAGAGTGCAGTGTTGAGTATTCTCTTGGTAGATGATCTGATAGCAGGTCAAATGCAAAACCCTCACACAAAGACAAAAAGGACATTAAGTTGCCCTTTTGCTCTATGAAACCCCTTATTCCTGTGCACTTAAGGTAAAATGGAGTGCAAAGTACCTTCTTCGTTCAGCCTTTCCATATCGCTGATGCATAAAAGCACTGTTACGGTGTGATCAAACTTGGAAATCTATTTCAATATGAAATACTGCTGGATAACGTCATCCTGAAGATTCATCATAAAGTTTGTTTTTACGCAACTGCAAAGGTAAGCTGAGGAGCTTTAGCTAAAATGAATTTTATTGTACAAAAAGAAAATGAACCTTTTGCAGCTACCAAGAGAAGAGCAATAAATCAAGAGTTTCTCTAGCATAAGGGAGAGCAGAGTTAGTGAAAGGTAAATAAAACTGATTGGTTTGTTTAGGATGTTGACTCACTCATTTTTCTTTGTTTACCAGCAGATGAAAAAGTGCAGTTTAATCACCTGAATGTAAATTGTTTTATAGGGTGGGCAGTCTGAACAAGGTAAGTACTTTGAAGTTAAGGTAAGTCAAAGCTTTTGTAGGGGATCCTAGAGAACCATGAAGAATATGACATCACATGAATACAATATGCTGCTTATGGCAAAAAACATAGACAATTACTGTATAAATTAAAACAATGTTGAGAAAAAATATAAATGATTGAATCTGTAGCTTTGTCCCTTATGATTGTTTGGACTGAAATTAGTTTTGTTTTTTTTTTAAGTAAGGACACACCCGTCAATTCTACTGTATCTTTCTGAAGAACATGCAACAGGCCTCAGGTGAGATTAGTCAGTAGATTAAAAATTGTTCTGTGAAGAAGTTGTTCTGAAAAATAACTCTAATGAGTCATAACTTGAGTCTTATGACCATACTGCTAGTCTATTATGAGTAAATTGTAGAAAATTTCTTAAAGGCATCAATCATCAAAGCTGGTGTTAATAGTTCCAATGGTATGTTTTAATTGAGGAGAGATCAGTAAAAAATGTGGCATATAGCTATGTTTTGTACTTGTAATGAAATGGATTCAAAACTATCTTAAACTGCAAAAGTACTAAATGGCAGAAAAAAGGCAAATTGACCAAAAAATGGATTGCTTGTCTAGACTGATCAAGCTGAAAATTGTGCAATGCTGGAGTCTCATAACATTTTTTAATAATGTTTTTTTTTGTTTGTTTTGTTTTTTTTTTAAGTTGTTTTCTTTCCAAAAGCAAAGATTTGCTCACCTCTTTTCACCATACTTCTACAATAATGTAAATCCAAGAGTATCATTGAAATCAATTAGAATCACAGTGTCAAGTGACTAACAGGACAGCTATGCCTGGCTGCAAGCACCAGATTGACACATCAATGTTATCTTTGTAAAACTGGAAGAAAAGGTTCAAAACAAGCTTCTGCTCCAACTCTGCCTTCTGTCTGCCAGCTTGGCATTAATCAGTTTGGAAAACAACAGTTTCTAGTTATAGGTGTCTGGTTTACAGTGTGTCTGGTGATAGCTGCCCCTGTAGAGGCATTTATTTTGTTTTTGTGTCAACATATTTCAGGGTGATGATGAAACATGGGACAGCTTCTAAGAATAGTAGAGATCCTGTCAGTGTTATATATAAACCGTCTTTGGCAGTTACTTGATAGGTCAGATTATTACATGGAATCAAAAGTGAAAACTTGACAAGGGATCATAATGATGATTCTGACACACTGCTCTAAATTGGGAGAAGCTCGTGTCCTTTTAACACTGGGTCAGCAATTAGTGAGAATTTAAATTCCCATGCACTGTCACATGAGATAGAAAATAAATACTTCAGGTCCCATAAGATTGTATTGTATTAAACATTAATCCACATTGTAACACTACAAGAGGGACTGGTTTCTATCATCTAATTCTCAGAGCTCTGATCTGAATGTTCCTCTTTTTGTCCTTTGAACAAAACAGGAGTCATGAATATGCAGGAGGAGGAGGTAAAGCGAAGCTCCTCCAGGGCACATAAAAAGCAGCATTAAGCTCTTCTAATTAAACTGAACTCTCTCCTTCTGAACACTGAGCATGACTTTAGGGACAAACGAGAGCTTCTTCAGTTTTTTTTTTTAGGTTCATAATAGTAACCAGTAACAGGCACAACACTAGGCTGCAGCAATCAATAAAACACAACTTCCTGAATGGAGAACATTCTCCATAATAAACAGTAACTCTTATAAATAGGCTGGCTATGGTTGAATGGCTTGATGTAAATGCATTGAATGCTGAATGACACCCGAGCTTCCAGCTGGTAGACGTAATCTGTAATCCTGTGTAATAGCTCTAAGACAAAAAAAAAATACAATCACTATCTGATTAAATGAGTTACACAAACATACCAGTGGCAAAAAAATACAAAAAAAATAATAAGGACCATTATTCAACACTGACTCAGTAAGCATTTTTCAGAATGGCATATCACATTAATGTTTACTATGCTCCCTTCAATGCTACTTGTTTCCCATTCACCTTGTGTGCCATTGTTTTGCTGTGAGGGAGACGTCAAACTAAATTATTGAAAACAAACCACAAATGAAAAACAAAAGCCACCGAAACATGGCTGAGTTTTGGGTTCCATAGTCACTTTATATATACATATAAATCAGCATGCTGTGAGAAAAGATTTGCCTCTTGCAAATTTCTTCTGCTTGTGCTGCTTTGTCACATTTTAATGTTTCAGATCATTAAAAAAAATCAATAAAAAAAAAAAAATCAATCAGTGAAACTGTTAAAATGATAGATGATAGTTTGATGTAATTTACCTGTAATCTACCTGTAATGTGGAATATACTTGCCTACCCCAGATAAAACTTAAAATTGTGGAAGCTATTGCTTTCACATATATACATCAATGGTATTTGTTTTAAAAATGCGTAAAAATGCTGACTGATAAGAAGGAAACAACATTGTTTTCAAAGGATAAAATGTTAAACTCAGCTTATTTAAAGGATTTATTTATTTCTTTTTTCCCACACACTAAGAATTAAGCTAAAAGAGCAGAGGAATAAAAATCCAGACATAAGTGTTGGAGCAGTGTGCATGGTCAAAGCATCCTCTTCCACAGGTATTACACTCTGAAAATGCTGTAAGCTAACTTTTATTCCTCTGAAATACCTTCCCTGACTTCAGTTTGACTTCTACTCTTTCTTATTAACTGCTTTTTTCATAGCATTTTCCTCAATTATAATATAAATGGCCTTTTAAGAACTTTTGCTGCTTTGAGAACTTCAATTATTTGTAATTTTATTAAAATCCCTCTAATAAGGCTTTATTTAGAGCAGCCCACAGCTACTGCTTGGGTGGAAAAAAAATGAAGGAATTCCCAGCTTAAAGGCCTGGAAAAAGCTTAGAACACAATAAAACAAATAAATAGATAAAATTATATATATATATATATATATATATATATATATATATATATATATATATGTGCGTGTGTAAAGTTTCTGGTATAGCTTAGGGTTGTCTTCTTTTGATACTCATGAATGTGAGAAAGCTTTTAATGTCCTTTTAAAAAGTCATTTTCAGTATTTAGAGTTCAGTATGCTGGAAGAATACTATTGTTTCCAAATAAGTCCTTTAACGTTAGACCATTGCTCTTGTAGATTAGTGTATTCTCTAGCCCATGCAGTTCACCGCTCCCCACATATTTTACCCAGACCTTTGGAAATGATTGCCTGCTGGATTAGATATGAGGCACAAAATGGAACCTCTGAATTCATAAAGGATAAAACAGACAAAAGAACTGTTGATTAAAAAATATTTGTTGAAAATATTTGTATCAAAACCTTGAAGTAAAGCATTTCCTATTTAGAAGTGAAATATTGCAGCCAAGAACAGGGAGTGAAGCTTACACAATCCAGTTCTAGTGGAATTCAATTTAACAAGATCATAGCCAGCAATATACATGGTATACATAAAAATTCCCAATAATCAAATATAGTCAAAGATTGCATGCTGACATAAATAGCATAACATCATTAAAATCCATGTCAAGCTTTGGAGTGATGGCATCTAGGGCTTTTCACATTTGTATCTTTTCTTGCTTAAATTCAGTTTATGCTATGTTTCCAACAGACAACCCAAAGTTGCAAAAAAAAGATGTTACTATAAAGTCTAGTCAAAAGATATTTAAAATATTTTGTAAATTAAACAGTATTGGCTGATTACCCATTTCATAATTATTTCAATGGCTTAGAGAGCAAAATTACTTGAGAATGAAGACAACAAACATGCTGGGGTGATTTATTTTTTAATTCTTGAGATTGTGCAACATTGAGCAAATCATTTCTTATGTACAAAAAGTGTACGCGTGTATGTCTGTGTGTGTGTGTGTACATGCATAGATTGAACAAACAGACAAACCCATTTCAGGTCTTTCCTAAAATTTCACAGTCTTGTCAAACACTGTTACATTTAAAGACCAGAAAACTGATTAGAAACACACCAGAGCCTGGTTAATTACTTTCCAGTGTTCCTATTCTCTGAATCACATCACTCTTCTGCACCTGGGCATGAATTACACTCGGGCAACTCACTTCACTGGCAAACATTTTTAATATAAAAGAGAAAAGCATGCCATTTTTCAAGTGTTTTCCTGTCCAAAAATGTACTAGGATGGCCAGTAGAATAAAAAAACCCAAAACATGTATGTGTATTGTTCAGGCCCATAAAAAACAGCTATTTTACGTTAATCGTTAGCTATTTATGACAATCAAAAAAAAAAAAAAAACAATTTAAAAATAAAGATGATTATAACTTTAGATTGTTTTGCTTGTTCTTTAGTATTATCTACAAATTTGTACACAAAATCCATTGTCTCTGTTATTGTTTGGAACAAATACAATTGTAAACATCTCTATTGTTTTCTGCTGAAGACTCTTAACATACTGTCCATGTTTAATTATGCACTTATTGCCTTGAATAGAAAGCATCAGAGAATGGGTTATTTTCCTGTTTAATTTCAATAAATTAAATAATCAAAATCAAAATGAGATGCAAAGGACTTGTTTGGATTTTCCAGATGCATGGATGACTTACTGCTTACATCATTAAGTGCATATTAACACTGGAGGTGAATTAAACTCTTGACTAAAACAACAATTAATAACAATTTTACTGAAGTAACCAACTTTACATTCAAGACTGAAGCTTTAAAACGTATTTCACACAACAAATTTAACAGAAAGAAAGGCTAGCTCGGCTTATCTCACCCCATAAAAGTTGTTGCATTGAGAGGAGCCGTAAAACCAGGAGTAAAAGAGAAGATGCGGCGCTCAGCCTGGGTGCGTCTCACAGCCGTTCAGAAAAGAGAGCACATGATCTCTTATTTAAAGTTTTTTCTTTTTTATTTTCATGCCATAAAATGAGGTGCTGTGGGTCAGGGTAGAGTTTATTAGCACACAAGAGTTATGAACCATGTTAGCACAAATATTTTGTTTTGCATTTCCCCTCCATGCTTTGCATTAGCTACCAGCATCTTTTCACTTTGAAGATGGGGCTTTAAAAGTAATCCCATTGCTGATTTATCTACTGAGTGTTTCTCTTGTACCCTGGAATTTATTTTGGACGTGTAATGCTCATCATCAGTTTTTACATTTTCACCTAAAATTGTTTTTTTTTTTTTTGTGTGTAGAAGCAGACTTCTACGGTGGCCCTGAGGTGCAAACCACTTCAACATTAAGATGGCACAATCACAAATGACAAAAACTCTGGATTAATGTACTTTCAGTCATCTTCAGGTTCGCTTATATACATCAATTTATTTTAATCTACATAAATTATAAGAAACATCTGACAGACAACTGACGTAGCTTAAAGTAACCGTTTGACCACAAACAGCAACTTGTCTTGAGAACTTCGAGGTACATGGCATCGATAAACAAATGACAAAAGTGCCCATTACAGGTTTCTCATTGCCTCTCCCTCTTTAGAACAACATCATATAAAATAAAGTTAGCTAAGGTAAGAAAATAATCAGAGTAGTTTACTGGGCCAATTTGGTTAACCTAGAAAAGGAAATATATCTTGGTTGTTGTTAGTTTGTTTCACCATAGAAATGCATAGTACTGGCCACAAAGACAAGAAATTCACTTCAAATCAAATAATAGCGTAAATTTACGTTATTATCTTTAATTCTTACCTGTGAAAGGTAAAGGCAGTGGGTCCACTTTGTACTTTAAACTTGTCCACGCAGCATGTTTTCTCCACTGCCACGTTCAAGATGACGGTTACGCAAGTAGGACTCACCGTATACGTATTCATGCCTATTGTCCAATCAGCGATTTCTCAGGCCTCCAACTGGGACATACACTTTCCGTTTTGTCAGTGTTGTAGTGCTCCGTTAATGTTGTTGTGTTTTTGAATTTGTTGTTGTGTTTTTGAATTTATTGAAGTGGTTTGCACCTCAGGGCCACCGAAGACTTTCTTGTAATTAGGACAGTCTAATTACGCTAAAAAGTTGTCTACCTGTAAGTGTTACTGCTGGGTGCTCACATTCTGCACAGGCTTCATTAAAAGTTCTGTTTGTGAGGAGACACTTGGTAGCAAACTGTCAACAAACGTTTGTCAAAATTCCAACTTCCTTTTTGAACCTTTTATCATAGTTTTTGTCTATGCATAATGTTCTGTAACACTGGGCATGCAGTATGCAAAACATTATTGGTTTGAAGTGAATCATTTTATAGTGATGCATTTCATAGACATTGCAGAATGGAATAGGACAGCCGATCTCTGAAAGCCTCTAAGTTTTGTTTGGAACCATCTGAACAAACAGCATCTTAAAGACAAATGAACATGTTAGACAGATCAGATATACATCAGTTATGATGTCTGAAGTTTGGGAAGTTGCTGAAACAACATGCCGAGCTTTGAACTTTGCAAACAGGTAAATAGAGAGGAGTGTTCGATGAAAGTCAGTTCAAGACTTAGATAATTCAGACTGGGCGGGTGTTCCAGAAGAACAAACCTAAACATACAAGGTAATACTAGAAGATTTAAATAAAGGGTCTCACTAGGGTTTCTATCTGTGTTTAAAAAAACAAACCAACCAGAATACGATTAAAATAAAATATCCCCTCAGTTCAGATTATCAAAATGATTTCTATTTCTTTAATGTCAGATTAATCAGAGAGACTTGGTAAATGGCCTGCAGTTGTATAATTGTTCATCTTGTCCAGACATTCTGTCATTCACATACTGTTGAATAGGTTACATTTTGCCACACAATCAGCACCAGGAGGCAAAGTAGGTGAAGTGTTTTGCCCCAGGGCATAATAACTGGCATAGACAGAGCATAGGTTCAAACTGGCAACCCACCAGTTAAAGGACAAACTCCTACCTTCTGAGCCACTGTCGCCCAAAACGTTTTAGAGAATGTATTATAATCTTTTTACGCTGAAGCTGTGAAAAGCCCAGATGATGTCCTGGCTTTATAAGCTTCAGATCACAATATCTGAGTCAAACAGAGGCACTGCTGTGGATGTATTGCAAGGCATCGCCTCAATCATAGCTTTTTTCTATTATGGTGTCATGGAAAAATAAAATAAATCTCCCAGTTGTGATGGGGATTGTGGATCACCACAAATCCGATTCATCGTTAAGTACAATTTTCAGATCCCTAAAGGTACAATGACAATGTTTAACAACTTAAATAAATGTATGCAAATGCCTAAGAATTGTACTATGAGGTATAATGATTGGCTGGCAGTCATGAAGGACAAAAATCTTTTGATTTTTGATGAATGTGTTTTGGTTCAGAAAATGCATGACAACTCCAGAACTAAAGCAAAACTTTGTGAAGATGCTTGCTGAAACTGATTAGACAGTGTCATTATCGTCAGCGTGGGCTGGAAAACATTCAGAGAGGAAAAAGTCATTACTCCAAAAACAACATAGGAAAGACAGAAATATTACAGTTTTCGAATATTAAGACCTAGAACTTGGAGACATGACATGTGGTCTGATAAAACAAAAGATGTTAATTGTTGACCAAGATGAACCATCATAATATTTGGAGAAAAAAGGGTGCAGCTTAGTGAACACCATACCGCTGCAAAGTGTTGTGGGGGAAAGTAATTTACTTCACAAAACAGATGGCACCTCAAGGAAAGAATCCCAGCAAGCTGCAGAGAGAAGCTTGTTAAAGGACGCTCAGAATCTTTGGTCAAAGACACAGTGTAAAGGAAATTCAGTACTAATGGGATCTATGTAAAATCCTTTTTCAGTATTCTAGCAAAGTTTCATCTGGTTTAACTCCAGAAAGTCAAATAAAAGTAACGACTTTTTATATCAGTGCATGCTGTTACATTTAAAGCAAGAAGACATCTCAAAAATGTCTGTTGAAGTGTCTTTCGCATTTATATTTAGTATGTTTTTCTGTCTTTTAATCCAGCTTAATTTCGTCATTTAAATAGCACCTTGTCTTAGGGCACTTTACAATAAAAAGTCAATTCAATCCAATCATACACACAGATTCTAATTTACATACATTCCAAACTGATCTCTGTTATCAAACAATTCAGCCAAGTTCAATGTAAAGTTCAAATTGGTTAAAAGGCTTTCAATTTTAGGAAACCCAGCAGAGTGAAATGGTTCAGTTCCATTTATATTATAACTGATTGTTGTTTCTCTGTTTATTCACTCATTACATCTCATATTGGCCTTTATTTAGTTTCATTGGATTTTTAAAAAAAAATAGAAAATATGGGGCTCATTGACAACTGATGTCAGCAGTCTGGGTGCGTTTGCATGAGTGTCACATCCTTTCAAGAGAGGATCTTTGTTGGAGAGTGCTGGGCAACCTGCAGAGTTTAATTCCATCAGCCTCATCAGTGAGATGAGGCTCTAAGGAGCTGAAAACTATTTACTCTCCCCTGGATGATTAACCCTGGTGGTGGACTGTGGTCCGCTCTGTGGTACTTGTTTAGCTCTCTGGTACTTGTTTAGCTCTCTGGTAAAAGTTTATGTTCAATTTTCTCTGCCCGCAGGTTCAAGTCGTGTCTCCACATGCACCTGTGAAAAAGAGTTATAACTCCTTGACTGTTCTCTGCAGGTGTGCTTAGTTACTCAACTACTTGACTGCAGTTGAGTAACTTAAGAGAGTTCACTTAGTGACAAACTCTCTTCCGTCAAGCTCAGCGTCAACGTCGATGTTAATCTCTAGACTGCAAACAATCGAAGCCTGATTTGTTCCTCATTGTTGGAAATAATTGTGTTGAAGCAATAGAAGATTTTAGGGTGTTTTCTACAAATAAAAGGGAATTGTTGAGAGAAACTAAGTTTTAAGATTAACACAGGTTGATTAATCTGCAAAAACAATCACACAATAATGTGGTAAACACAATGTATCTTCTAGTTCAAAGATATGAAATTTGAGATAAGTTGGTAGGCTCAAATTACTGCTCACTTCTTTTTATCTCATTTTGTTGTTGGTTATGTATGCAAATGATTTTTTGCCATTCTTGTTACTTATTTTTTTTCTTTCTTAACTCTTTGAAATGAGTAAACAATTTCTAGAACAGTGCACCAATAATATAAATCACACCCTGTGATAAATATTGGCATCCATTTTTCCAGACTTTTAAAATAATTGCAGGTTTTTGTGTTTATGCCTAAGCCTCTAATTATTTTGTATTTAGTCCTGTCAACCTTCTGAAAGAAACATTTTCTGTTGTTCAGCTTCCTTCAATAGAAATCAGATGATGTAAGAAGTTCAGAGACATCAGCTTGACCTCTGGTGAACATCAGAGGTCAATCAGAGGCTGAAGTAAAGGCGAGGTTTAACATTTTCGTGGTAATTTAAAAACAGTCACGTTGCTTAGTAAGACTGACAGCACTCCATTACACAGAGGGAAGAACAAGGCAAAGCAGTGGGAATGGAGTACATCTGAATCAACAGCAAAGTTCATTGCACTCATTGTTTTTTTTAGCTTACTGATCCAACTGCCAAAGTGAGAAACTATTGATTCAGTGAGTGCTTTGCACCTTGGCAGCTTGTGATTGCATTGACTGTAAGTCAAGTCAACCTGAGGACTTCATCCAGAAAAATAACATGAATCAGCAAAATTTGACCAATGAATCAAAATGAATCTTAAAGTTGAAACATTTCCAGCATTATAGCCGCTTCAATTGGAAAATCAGTTGGACATCTGATCCCACAAATGTTTCTCTGACATTTTGAGTGGGACAACCTATTCATTATTTTTCTAACATTAAATTCTGAAAGGAATTACTAGTCATTTATTACTCAATTTGTACATCGACTACATATTACTCAATAAATGTAATAATGGCATAAATATTAAACACCGTAATGCAATGGATCATTCTAGAAAAAAAGTTTTATCACACAGTATTCATTTTTATTGGGGCTATTTCCGTTTAGCTGTGGCTCCATCCTTGAAGGAGCATCGGCTGACCTACTGCTGCCAACAACTTATTTTCATTCTGTAGATGAAAAACTTGGCCCTATCTTTCAAAGTTTAACCCTGCTTGCCTGCAGTCGAACCTGTCTGTCTCACAGGCGTATATTTTATTGTGATTAGATGTATATGTGGTTTCTTTTATGCTGTAGGGTGAAGAATGCCTTGCAGTTTATTTGCTTTGCTGCGTTTCTGTCCTAGATGAAGTCACTCAAAGCTCTACTGTTTTAATTTAGATTTTACTTTTCTTTATTGTAGAAGGTATCACTCAATGCGTCTGTTCTTCTTTTGTTTTTCAGTGAATGTTCTGTCATATTAAACCCTCCAGTCACTTGTGGTAGATGGCCACTCACACTGAACCAGGTGTTTCTTTAAAGGCCAGTTTTCCTTTCCACTTTTCCGACATGAATACTCAATGTAGACTGCTGTCTGTATGATCTGATTGGATATACTTTTTAATAAAATGCCACATTTGCTGTGAATTACTGTTGTATAAATAAACTGTAAGTTAAGTGCATTTTTTATTGCTGATTCTACACTGATTTGTTATTATTTGACCTTTAACGTTTTCTATAGGTATCTGCTTATTCCATTAAAAAAATATGAAAAATGTAACTTAGTAGAAAGAGCCTAGATTTACTTATGAAACTTTCCATTTAAAAACGCTGCAAAAAGAACCTAAATTGTTAAATATGTTCACCTTTTAAAGAGTACAAAATTATATCTGATTAAATATTTACATCAATATTATTGTTCAAATAAAACTGGAATATATAAAATTGGAAAAAGGAAATAATTCAGCTGTGCATTTTCTTATGTTTTACCATTGGATGGTTAATGGAGGCTTAAAGTGGGACATGAGTTTGGGACACTTAGAACTTTCGAAATAACTCAGTATGGCACCATAAAAACCTCATTTGTAACAGAATGTTCCTGGAAATTTATCTCTGTCAGGAAAAGCACAAGGTCAGTACATCCGAAAAGTCTAACGTAGAATATCATCCTTACATAGTCATTTTCTGAGTCTTATAATGTCTTGTCAGAAAGTTTCCGGCATCAAAATTACTATCCAGACTTTCTACTGTCGATCTGTTCCTCTGTAATCTTCTTAATTTATGCGAGATGACAGGAAACCTAAAGAAACTGTTGAAAAAATATGGGAATGAATAGCTATCTATTGATAGTCCTGCTTAAGTATTCCAACAGTTTTAAACTACATCTATCCAAAGAGATTAGACACAATTACACTGCTGCCTATCAACTATATTTAAACTTTTTTTTTTTCATGTTTCAAAAGTTATCATGTCACAAAGACAAATAGGTAAATTAATGAAGCTATTTACAGCTACTAAAGGTGTGCAAATGTAAATATGTGTATCCTTTTTAATTCAAAATTTGGACAAAATAGCATGTTTGCTTCAAAAAAAAAAAAAATACCAAGCAATATGTCTGGGCTGTCGCAGTTTTTCCACATTTAAATGAGGTGTTATGCATGCATTCAGCTTGTCCATATTCATATCTAAGTCACAGCGAGAGGAAACAGCTCTGACTTACCAAAGAGCAGAGTGAGTCGTGTTATGCAGAGTGAATGCTGTCTGCTTGGGCCACGTGTACATATATACATATTTAGTACAATCTGCTTTGTTAATCCAGGGCAGAACAAATAGCATATTTGAAATATATCTGTACTGCCTACAGCTCCTCCAGAGGAATCATGGCTACGTTTTTGATTCTCTTATTAATGCTGCCCATGATTCTGAATGCCGGTACTTCAATAAGCTTCCCAAAGGTTAGATCTTTTATCTGATCTTTTAATCCCCAGAAGGTCAGATAAATTTGGAAAGAGCACTACCTAATTTTGAGACAGTAGGTGTAGTTTTAATGAATTAAAACTATACCTACCAAATGCCAGTAAACTAGTCAAATGTTAGTAAACTCAACTTGAGTAGTTCTCTCACACGTGAAAAGAACTATTAATGTTACAACAAAGTCTCTTAAGAGTTATTTGTATATCCACTGCACAGAAAGAGAGCATTCTTACACGGTGCCTTTGTTTGCCTGAATTGAAATCCAATCCAATCCGGGATTCAGGCTTCTAATCTGTCGCACAGTTTTGTGCTTTTGCTGTTCTCAGATATGAAAAGAAAACACATCCCCTCCTTGTTTGCTGCGCTTCACTGGTTGTTTGGGAGCTGTTATACCTTGAAAGTCATGGCTCTGATTCAACATGTTGGTCACCAATATATCACAACTCATTGAGGGTGAGGAAAAAACTGCAGATTTTTCTATACAGGTTCATTCAGAATCAATGCATACTATTTTTGATTATGAATTTTCATTTCTTTCTTTTTGTCTTTTCAAACCTTCACATCTTTTGTTAGGTTTTTGTGAGCTAGTATACCTTATTGTTTATGTAAATATGTATGAACATACATGGATGTGTTCTGTATAGAAAGGCCCAACCAGGCACTTGAGTTGTGAATTCGCTTTCGCTATAAACTCTTTCTGTTACGCGCCAGCTGCAGACACTGCTCAGTTGCTGTTTTTGCCTGCATTGTCCCTGTCAAATAAATAAGTAAATGTTACAGCCATCTGATCCCCACTGTCACACAAAAGAAAATTGCTTCAGATGTTTAGCTGCACTGACCAAGGCTCATAAACAAGAAGCTTCTGGAACGTTTGTGTCTCTGTTCTAAGATTGAGGATGTTTTACTCTATGAGCTGATATTGAGCCAAGCCAGAAATAAAAACTTCCTTCATTCCAAAACTTGTTTAATTTTTTGTGTTTGGGATTAATCTCCTTTAGGAACAACTAGTTGTGACAAGTTTCAATCATATACCTAGAGATTTAACGTGAAGTTAATAAACAATTTGATGATCAGTCTCCTTCATTAATATTCCACACAGTTTGTGCAAAGCACCAGAACCAGTGATGGCTGAGCAGAACATCTGGAAGATTCTCCCACCTCTGTGCTTGAAAGTTCATTTCATTTCTTAAGTTTGAAACTCTTTGAGTTCCTACGACTTTTTAAATTATTGTAACCACGTCATCTGATGACGTCAAAGATTTTTGACATCTTGAAAGATGTCAAAGATCAGGAGCTATCCTGTACAAGAAATCCACAAAGAACTTTATGAGGTCCCAAATGACCTGTATAAACTGAATATTACAACAATTTGTTTGTTTGCAAACAAACAAAATGGCGGCTGCTACAACACAAAAATGTGATAGATGTTCATCTGTATAAGTACAAAAAAGCTAAAATAAAATGAGACCAAATGCATGCTTGAATTTCCATTGCCTCTGAAGTGGTTGCCTGGCAACATAGGTGACTGAGGCCCCACCCCAAAATATAAAGGTATCAGGCAGAGTGGACCCCAAGAGAGGGGAAGGAAGAATGTTTCAGTTGGTTTTTAAGTAGATAACTGCACAGCTTCACGGTTTATGATTATCAGTTGAACAATCTTTGCCACGTGTGTGTGTAGGCTCACCAGCATCAATTTCTGATCATCACATGAATATTTTTCATGTGCTCTTAACTGACAGTGATATGAATTCATTTAAATGCCCCTGCAGTCTGTGGGGTCTCAGTTCTATATTAAAAATGAGGAAAATTACTCTGCTCCCCTGAGAGGCACGTGCACAGACTCATAAAAAACGAAACCTTAAAGCTTTTCCAGTATAACTCCATGATCAAAGTTTAAGATGTATGATGACGTGAGAAGACTTAATAACACATACGCTGTGAAATCACACGTCATTTTAACTATTTAATTAAATTACAAAAAGACCCTCTACAAATGACTTACATGCATAAGAACTGATTTAAAGCAAACCTACAGGCTACATGCTTGTGGGTGTAGATTTCTGTTGCAATATGTTGATCTGTGTTTTTTTGCTGAACACTGAAATCGTCTTTAAAGGTGAAGCTCTGATGAGATCTGTCCTCTCCTATATGTGAGAAGAAATGTAATCATGTAATGAGCCTAAGCCCTCAAAATCAGGACATTTATCTTTTCTGATGAAAAATATGTGCTTCAGCTTGACCCAAAGGATCACTGGGCTGTCTTTAATGTTGAATCTGCTGTCCTTTGAATCTGTTATAGGGCCATCACTAGCCCACATTATGCTCTGCAGTTTATAACTGAATGCTACTCTGGAAATTCTCTTCTAATTTGGCCAAAAGGGATGCAGTAATATTTTTGCAGTAATACATAAAATTGGCCTGCATGATTCCCCTTCTGCAGGTCACTCCAAATACCATTGTGCAGCCAGGGGTTTTGATCAAAGCAAATTCTTTTTGGTGGCCCAGCATTTCAATTCCTAAGGATTATATCAACTTCCTGAGGTGTTGGCAATATCTAAAGTTTTTTTCGGTGGGGATTTATTTCTTACCAAACCCAGTTTTATCAAGATTAAAAGCTGTCCCATATTACACAACTCCGGTAGCTTCATCTGATTCATCCAGAATAGATACGGCATGCCAATGTCATCAAGCGTCAATCCACATATTCAACATTCCAAAATAATAGGAAGAAATTCAGTTAAAAGTCTTGACAGCATTCCCAAGCCCAAAGATTCACATGAGTATGGGCCATAAACACAAAAATGGCACATTTTCGCTTTTCTGTTTCTGTTAATGTCAAAACTAAAAAGAAACCTTGCAAGCAAGATAACAGACTTTTTTTTTAATTTTCCCATGATGTCACATAATACTGTTTAAGATGACATCTAATACTATATCCACAGCTGTGGCACCATTTAACTTTTTAAACACCATCATGTGATCTTTCACAAATTGTTTAAAAGCATAGTATGTACATTACTGACGTGAAAGAAAACAATAATTTCACATAAAAGTGCTTTACTCTTGACATTACCAAATAGAAATAATTTTAGTAATACGAACTGACATAGAGCAGAAAAAACATAGACATAATTTCACACAGCTCAAATTCTTAAAGCACCAAATGCAACACTTAAGAAACACCTCCAAAAAAAAAAGATAAAATAAAACATTGGAATAAATCAATTGGAGTACTGAGATGCATCGGATCTGAGAGTCGGGTCTCTGAAAGAACCACCATCTCCTCTTGTCCTTTACTGGCCTTACATTCAGAGGGAGACTTGCTTTGTGGTCCATTCTTTTCCTAAAGAGTGAGATTGGGTGGAAAGGTTGCCATACACTGCAAACTCCCTGGACCCTGGAAGGACAACAATAATATTTATGGGCATGAACTAACAACAAACAGGATGGCTTTATTTGCAGACTTGTTGAGGGAGTTTAAAGTCAGGCACAAGGACCTTGTGAAATATTGAAACATTTTCAACCTTTTCAGATTTCATCCCACTGTTATCACAAAGTTCAGTGTATTTTATTGGGATATGGCACGCTACGGCAAATTGCTGCATGAATGTGAAATGATGACAATTTAAAAAATTTGAAGTCAATACTTTGTGGAATCTTCTTGTAATGTGCTTAAAATGCTCAGTATTTTGGTGTATGACTCTATCATACTAGAATGTTTATTGTCAAGTCTTGCCAAAAAATGTCAATTAGATGTAAAGTAAGCCTGAGCTTTCATTAGGCCACTGTTCATTTGGCCTTTGATCTAAAGGATTTTACTGTAGCAGTGAATCTGGGGTCACAATGTGGCTATTAATCCTTGAAACAGCTGTTTTTGTGTCTGAATTCCACCTTGAGACATTCACTGTGTGTCTTCTCCTGTTTTGTGGGTCTATTTTCTGTTTTCTATGGGGAAAAATACAAACAAGACTTCTTTCTTCAAACCTTTTTTAAAATTTTTTATTTTTTATTTTTTTATCCAACTTGTATTTATGAAAATAACAGCTAAAAGTGTAAACAGATTCTTCTCGTGACTGTAGAACTCCGCAAATCTTCCAAAGTTACCTTTTGGTTGCTACAAACACGATTTAGACACAAGCTTTCTTCTCAAGAGTAAAGGTCTCCAGTAGAATAATAATTTTAGGATTATATGCTGCAACTGCCATCTTCAAATTCCACCAAGGATTTCCAATAGAATTCACTTTGGGCAGCTACTGTATGATGGCCACTCAGTAATATTCAAGCCCCTCTTCTGAAACCAAGTTTTCAATAAATTTGAGATATTGAAAGTCTGGCGATGCAGAATTTTCAGTTTCTTTGCAGTTGATGTTTAATTTTCCTCCTAGGATTTTCTGATGTGATTCAATCCATCTTGCCCTCTGTGTGTTCCAGGTTTCTAGTGCAGAGCAAAGTAGCCCCAGAGCTGAACCATCACTATGCTTCTTCCTCCCTCAGACACAGTGCTTAACTGTAGTGCTGTAATATGGCAAGCTTTATTCATCACAGTAAGGTAAAATGTGGAGCTGACTTTTTTGTGCTCTTGATTCAGCAGTGGTTCAGCTCAAACGAGGGAGAACAATTTGCACTTTGTCACATCGTGTTGCCATCAAAAGTCCAGATATTTGATGTGCTTCATCTTAAGCATACCTGATGCAACTGATCAAGCCTTTGATTGGTTGAATCGAGTGTCCCTGAGAGACCTTGTGAAATGTGGATAATCTTTTAAAATAGGATTTGGTGTTAAATTTGAGTAAAACTACTAGCATATTAGTTTCAACTTTTTCTTATGCATTTTTTCACATTCCAAAAAACTGAACAATGTGTGATTTTGGCAATACTCCTAGTTTACAGAGTGGCTGAATGATTTTAGGTACAACTTCATACTTTTAAGGAAATTAATTTTGCATTTTGAAGGTCAGAAATTACATTATTGTTTTGATGAAAGTTTGGAAAGCATTTCTTAACGTAGCAATAATTGTGTACAGGCTTAGAGGTGTAATGGAGATTGAAGTGCAGAATTTGACAAATGGTTTGTATGCAGTCAGTGGTGGGATACCTCCAGCAAAATTTTGGAGAGGACCTAAGAGAGTCTGAACTGCTTTTAAATAAGTAAAGACAAAAAGCTTTGTGCGTTAAATAAAAAAAGGATGTATCATTCATAGCCCTTTGCTGTCTGACTTTTTCTAGCCCAGAGTCGACACTTGCTCCTGTCCTTTTTATTTACCTAAATCCTATTATCAGAAAACAAGGAGGCTATAAAGGCTGAACCCAAGAGTGAGCTGCATGCTGAAGCACCGGGCCAATGACTCAGTGTTCCCGCTTGCTGGCTCCATTCTGTGCTCATTCTCTTCATTTGCATTCGCAGTAGAGCACATTCTCTTCCAAGGCCAAGGTCAGGTATTATCTTGTTCATACACATCAGACTTCCCAGGTCCAATCCCACATGCATGACTGCCACCACAGCTAGATGTCTTTGAACACAGCTGGTGCATCGGCCAGAACGCATCAACAAGTCTTGGGTGGAACCCAGAATGCTTATCAGTGCTGGCGACGGGAAGGCACTGTGCCCTGGATGAGGGAAAATATAACAGTCTAATTTTCATCTGCCTGTTTACAGCTTCAGAACACCAAATTACAGAGGTGTATGTCTGTACTGGACATAATAATGAAATAAAGGGTGAAACCAGGACAAAGGTACCACCAACACACTTTATCATGTCATTCTTAAACATGAGTGACACTGCAAGATGCTGGAGTTTGTTTTTTGTCAGTGTTAACAAAATAACTAAAAAGTTTCAACGTGTCAAAGAAACTTCTCGTGACCTTTGCACAATGCTTTGCACGGCACATATTGTCAGGTAAGCTTTCCGAGGCACATAAATGGCACATTTAGAGTGAATTAACGTCTTGAGCTGTTTTTAATGTCACATTTGCTTCACTGTGACCTTGCATGAAACATTTCCCTCTCATCTCTCTTTGATGATAGAGTGCTGCATTTTAGTTTATGAGGATTTCATGCTCATCTCCTCCCTCGTACATCTTTGCCAGGTGGCAATCTGACAACTCAACATTCCCTTATCCCCATTTCTTTTCTCCAGTCGAAAATCAATACAGCTTTCAGTTGGGGCGTGCAAACATCTATTACCTTCCTTCATAAACCCATGATTGTTTTACTTGCAGTATCTTAGTCCTTGAGAAATAGCTCTGAATTATGTGTTCAGTGTTCAAGATGTAGCAGAATGTAATGTATGAATATGTTTAAGTGTTTTTTAGCATTTGTTTTTCATAACAGCTTTTTGTTCATCCCTTTGCTGCTGACTTTAAATGAACAAAGAATGGGAATCCAATGCATTACAAAGAAAAGAGGCAACATAAACATTGTCAAAGGCTAAGAAGCATTTTATTCTGAATGCAATATGTTAAGCCATCTGGAGTTGTTTAGAAAAATGCTATGAATCTTTCTTCTTCCAAACAGTAAGATAAAATTATGATATATATTGGTTATAACCTCTTTTCATCCAAAACCTCATGCAGAGGAGTTTACTGACGCAATCACATATTTCTAATACAGCAATATTCATAGCCCTTTAAGCTTTTCACATTTCTCTGTGTTACTATTTACAGCCCAGGAAGAAGATTTTGTTGGTAGGACAACCAATAGAATGTATGCACTATATGGAAACGTTTCACATTACAATTAAGGACGATTTGGTTTGTTTTTTTCTCATAGAATTGTTTATAAGGTAATTATTGAATTTGGAGGTTGCAGCATCACAAAATACAAGCAGTGAGAATAATTTTGCATAGGACTGCAAATATGACATTCATTTGCATCATCAAAACTACAAAAGGGTTTAGATGTCAAGGTGTGAATAAATATGCATATACTTCAAAATGATTTCCAAAACTCATAAAAAATTGACATTTGTCTCTCTGATCACAGCACATCAATTGGAGCAAATGTCTATTAACAATAGCGTCTTGTAGCAGTGCCTTGAATCTTATAACTGTTCATTTCTCTCACATTGAACACATTGATTGAAAGTATTGAATTTTTGCTTGCTTTATCTAATAAGCCACACCCTGGTACTCACAATTGTTAGCAGATAATCAGCACTATTCATGCCCTGTTTGAGTTGTCATAATGTTTTGAAACATTGGTATGGGGATTCTTTGTCTTTGTTACCAGCCCATGCCTTGCACAGCATTTATCTGCACCACATCGCACACACCTTCTATGTGCGCTGCTGTCAAGCTGCTCTAAATTGATTACAGCTAGTTCAAAATGCAGCTCTCAAGCCATTAAAGTAAACAAGCTGTTGGTCCCACATTACGCCTTAAAATAAATTACAGCAGCCTGTTGATTGCAGATAAGGCCCTCTCTGACCTTGCTCTCTGTTCTATTTCTGATCCACTCGTTCTCTCTTCCGATTCTTAGATCCTCAAATCTCTCCCTTTATCCACCCCACTTGAACTGCAAAACAACAGGTGATTACACCTTTAGCGTTCTGGCCTCAACCCTCTGGAATCATCCTTTCCAATCCAGCAGATTTTCTCACAATCTTTGAAACTAAAATCCCATCTTTATGGAGATGTCTTTTCATAAACTTTCATCCCCATCATACTTCTTGCATCACTTTTTTATGGTCTGTCATCAGTGTGCTGCTCTTCGCATTGTATTCTGTTATTTTGTATAATTGTTGTTTTTATCATGGAGAAAGAAGATTGACAGGTTAATCACCTGTCATAAGTATTATAATTACGACCAACATGTGTAAGTAAGGAGAGATGTAAATGTTACTTCACATACGACTGTGCAGCAATCTCAGCATGTGAAAAAAATAACTTACAAAGTCACACATTACAAAATGAAGAAACTGAGAATTTATGCAGAGATTTTTACCTTCACCCTCTCAATGATGACAGTCCGTACACTCACACAGCTCCTTGATGCTTACAAAATGTCCATTAAATCTGCATAAATTTCAAACACTGCCAAGCTCCTTCCTGATTCTCAAATACATGCTGACTTTAAGTGCTGCTGGAAAGCTGGGTCATCTGACTTATCAAATTCCTGCTATGCTTCATCTCTGTCGTTAGACCAAGTGGGTAAGATGTTCTTAAGAATAACTCATTGGTTCTCTCTTATGAACCTAAGCCCTATATAAATTTTTATCACTTTAAAAATGCTTATTAAACATGAAGTCAGTTTCTCTAGGTATTCTTGTGGTAAATGCTTGGCTCTAAGAAGCTACCACTTAAGCAGCAGCCTTGTGATTTTGACCTTCTGGGAAAGTAGTCGGTCCAAAGGGTCTGAGGCAGCAGCTGAAGCAGACCCTATTTCTCTTTGTGCGTCTATTACCAAGTGTTGATGTTGACATGAAGGTTTGTGTAGAGAGTTGGGAGCACATATTTGGACTGAAACCATATTTGGACTGATTTATGAAAAAAAACCAAAGCATTGGACAGAGCATTCATTGTCCTGCAGCCTCCACCAGTTGATGCCACACTGCCAAGTTCTCAGCAGGTAAACAACAAAATGTATGAGGCTGCCAACGCTGCCACAGCCAATGATGCTGTGTGTCTTTTGACAAATTAATTCTACACAACAAAGTTGTTTTGGTGGTGTCCAATAAATCCACCTGACTGAAAGGCTTTGTTGCACATTGAAAATATTAAGTTGAGAACATTATATGAGAAGTAAAGATGAGTTAAAGTAGAATCATTTGTAATTCTAAGAAAATTAAATGTTTTCTTCTGTGGAAAAAATACTTTAATTTGATTCTAAAATTAGGAAATGTATATTTATTTGTTGCCTTCTATAAAGGATACATTACTTTGAATTTCTATGATAGATTTCTAGAAAATCATCTATTTTAACTATGAGTTTATTACAGTTTGAAAATAAAAAATTGGACAAATGGAAATAACTAAGAAAATAGAATAACAGAGAAATACAGGGAAAAAGCAATGTTGTTTATATTACATAGTGTTCTTATATAAATATTTGCCTTCCTATAATACCACATTTACACTTAACTAAATTAAGTCATTGTGTTTGTCGGCTAAATTAAAAAGATATATTTGTTTAATAGCCAATTGCTAAAACCTTGTGAACAGAGCATTTATCAAAAGCACACATCTAAAATCATGCAGCGACATATTAGTTTCAACCATTCAAGAGCTCCAGTAAAAAACCTCATATATCTGTAATCTTGAAGGAAACATCTTCTTGCATGTTGGATAAGTACAGAGAATTAACCAAAGGTTCACAGAGGAGATGACTATCTTACACAAAGAAGAAAAAATAAACAAGAAAATATATAGTTTATGTATGTCAACTCTAATTTCTTCAAAATTATAACAATAAGTCAAATTGATTTGTTCTGTGTGGCATTGAATCTTTTGTACCTAGGAATCATGACTATGTATGAAGGATGACGAATGAAGCTTGCACAGAAAATAATTTTGGTGTGGTTTGGAAGATGAATTCAATCAAATATTTTAAAGTCCTGGAAGAAAATTTTGTTTGTGGTGAAGCTGGAGATTCACTGAAATTTCCACCAGAATATTGTTTTATTCCAAACAATTATTCCCAAAGTCCAATAATATCCTTGGCATGCAAAGCTATGGGTATTAGTGACCTTGAAGACTGGTCAAGAAGGGGTTAAATAATTTTCAAATTGTAGCCTTTAAAAGTGACATTGTGGTTAATTTGGAAAAACAAATTATTTGTTGTCAACCTATTTAAGTTGATTGTGTTTATGTGCATTTTTTTTATTGCAACCAGCTGCCAGGTTGTATAATTTTCCAATAAACCTAATTTGCAATGCAGTTAAAAAGATTTAAGTGAAACTGTACATGAGTTTGTGCATGTGTTTGCTCCTACGAGTTATAATAATTTCACATCAATTTAAGCAAACCATGTTTAATGTAATGTCTGTACGGCTAATATTTCACGTCTGAAAAAGGCTTACGAAATAACAACAGTTCTGAAAGTAGAAATACTTTACATGTGTTCTGAGAGAAATCCAGTTCAATTTGAAGTTGAAAGGTGGAAGAATCAGAGTCAGAAAGAAAACCCTCAAACAATTTGTATGGCGGCAAATTACCTTGATGATAAAATGAAAAAATATTCGAAGCAAATTTTCCTGCTTAAACCTTTCCTCTTTTAATATGTGTATATGTGTGTATGAGTGTGTTTATTATGATTAGTTTGAGGTCTGCTCTGCAAAATGATTGAGTTTGACTGTGCTATTCAAAACCCCTAATTCTTATCTTTTTCTGTTACATATCTGAGGGTTTTTTGGAATGATGATTAAAATTTTGACCTACTTTCAGTCTATTTTGATTTAATGTTAGAATCCTGTGTTATATTGACTTGTTATAGTGTTCTGATTATTTCATTCTAGTTTCTTATTTTAGTTAGTTAGTTCTAGCCCAATGCCTGTTGGAAATGAGCACCAGCAACTCCCACCAAAACCCTTGACCAATCCGAACTGCTTGCCATTCAAAGGATGAGCAGGTATAGACAACAGATGAATGGACAGATGATATTATCCATTTACATGTTTTTGGTAAAAAAAAAAAAAAAAAAATTAAAAAAATCACAATGGAAAATTCCCAACTAATGAAAAGCACAGGGCTCAAATTAAAATGTATGATATGCCGGAACATGACTAGATTTGCACACATAAGCCACTGATCTTATCACTCGGAAAGTGACTTTTTCCTCGGAAAATTCTCTAAGTGCAAAAAGCTGCCTGAATCATGATGGAATGCTAAGTGGAATTACCTGAAACGACTAATCAGAGGGTATTATCCAACTTATTACTTTGTACAGTTCTGCATTAGAAACATTGTCAAGGTGACCTTTTCTGCGTGCTCTGGGGTGTAATCCCTGTTTTGAATCAACAATAGTATGAGGTTATAACTCTACCACCTACATCCAGCAAACTTAGCTGCCACAGGGACTGGACAATGCAGCAGGCTTTAATTAAGAGCTCGTTCATGTTGGTCTCAAGAGGTTTTAAAGGTTCCCCTTCAAGAGCCCGAGGAAAGAAATAACTGGATAATGATGAAAGGTCAGACTGCCTGGGGCTTCTAAATTTTGTTCATGAATAGCTTTGAGCTTTTTATTAAAATGAACAGCATGATGTGGGAAGTCTTGTGAAATCATTTTTTACATTAACAAAAGAATCCATGTTTTGATGCTTTGATCCATAGTTGTTGAAAAGTGGATCAAGTGGTTAAACATGCTTGTATGTTTACTGCCAGAATTAATTTGGAATTTTACTCTTTATTCCCATTTCATGTGAGTATTCTTGTACAATAATGATAATTTAAAAAAAACTAGTCCTAGGCTACTGAAAAACTGAAAAGCTTCAAGCTGGGTTTGTTTGGTACAATAAATAAAATACAACTTTGTATTCACTGTACATCTACAGCCCATGAATTGTGGTAGTACAGTATGTACACAAGAAAATAAAAACTGAAGGGCATGACATATTTTAAAGTAAAACCAAAAAAAAAAAAAAGCAACAATCATTACGTTGCTGCTGCTAAAAAAATAATAAAATGTGGTAAATATTCATAGTATATTTACTGTTGTCCAAGACATGTATTTATTGGGATTTTGATTTTAATACATGGGCATTTGGAGAATGAGAAAACACAGGCAACAGCGTTGACAGTCTGTCAATTGAAAATAATGTATTTTAAAGTAATGAGTTTAATACAATCTTGTTAGGGATCTTCAAATCAATTTCTTTCAGCAGAAGAAACTGAAAATAATTCTTATTTATTTGCAGGATGTAAAAGAAATTCAATCTTGTCAAAATTAGTATGTTATTTTAGGAAGAACAGATGGACAATAATGGAAGATTGATGAGAAAAATGAACAAATACCTATTCAAATTAGAAGAAGTTTCCAAGCACTCTTCTTGTGAAGAGAATTACCACTTCTTGCCATTCTGCTATTTATAGAGTAGCACTGGGAGTTTAACAAGCTGATGTTGGTTAATTACAAAGGACGTGAGCTCAGTCAATTGGCCTCTGCAGTTTTACACCCCAGCATCTTAGCAGGCCAGTTGTACTTTCAGGTCTATTGCATGGTAACAGTATCACTTAACTATGACTACTGCAAAGAAGATACAATGAAGAAACTAAAACTACTAACACTAAAAACAGTAAAATATAAAATCTGAACAAATCAAATTATAAAGTGTGGTATAATCATGAACGGTTAACGACCAAGAAATGTATTAAAGAGTTTTGTTGGGGAGGTCAATGAGCTCTAAATTAATTTAAGAACTAAATTAGACGAACTTGATATGTATTCCAAACATCATTTCACAATGATAAGACAAAATACTATTTTGAAGGAAGAAATATTCTATTAATTTTTGACTGCATTAGAAATCAATTACCTTTAATAAAATAAATTAATTGATTTATCATTTACTTCAGAGATTGATTATTGATTATAGGGACAAGCAATTTCAGTTGAACTTCTATAGAGATGCTATTAGGAGGGTCAGCAAAGGCTCAGAACATACTATATTGAGCCAATAGCAGCATTGAGGTTTAACAGCAGGAAATGACCATGCCTGAGTTTCCAGATGGTAAAAGACCATTCAGTCAAAAGTGAAGTTTCAAAACTGCAACTATTAATTTTAAAAGAGAACCTAAATGCAAGAAGGTAGACATTTAGGTCATTAAAACTTTGACGATAAACAGAAATTTATATCACACAAAAGTTATGGACAAAAATTAGGCAAAAAAACTCAAGTACCATAATAGAAGAACTCAAGAATACAAGAAAAAGTGAGAGGAAAAGCTTTAAAACCTCATTGAAGCGCCTCAAGATGTTCATCTACAAAGGATTGTTGGTGAACAAAGCACTTCAGATATGATTAGCATTAGTCAGAGGTTTCCCCTGAATTCGAAATAAATTATACAGAATATTTCAGACTTTTGGTGCAGCATCACATCACACTCAGTTTTTCTCATTACTGTAACACATGAAAAGCATCTTATCAGCATTATGATAACATTTGTATTATTTTTGTTTTTACCAAAAATGTCTTAAGTATTTTATTGTTCCTTTTGCTGATTTTCTAGTGACAACCAAGACTTATTACTATTCCACATACTGTCTACCCTATATTCAAAACCAATTTCAAAATGAATGAAAA
The DNA here is from genome assembly GCA_911649635.1 of Poeciliopsis gracilis. Taxonomy (NCBI): domain Eukaryota; kingdom Metazoa; phylum Chordata; class Actinopteri; order Cyprinodontiformes; family Poeciliidae; genus Poeciliopsis; species Poeciliopsis gracilis. The sequence continues at coordinate 18,349,826 of CAJVRI010001532.1, forward strand.
TTCAACCTGAAATGCAGGCATGAAGTGAAAACTCTCATGGCAAAGTTGCGTCTTCTTGAGATGCTGTCAGCTCTGCAGATGTCAGCGTAGCTCATTTCATCTCCATTTACCTCCACAAATGAAATGGAAGAATAGATAACAGGGATGTTGGCAGATCAAAAGACACACAGAGCTTTTGGAAGTTTCCTACATACTTCCCTGAACTGTCACACCTTTCTGTAACAGTCTTGCACAGCAGCCAGAAGGGAAAACCATCACTAATTAACATATGGGAGTTGGCTGCTGCTGTATGAGTTCCCAGACACTGACTGACTCATGGCTTCAGGCCCCTGGCATGAACTATCCAAAGTGCACTCCAGCATCTCTCTTCAAGTGAAGACAACAATGCCACAAAGGCTTATGTGCTAATTATGCTTCTTAATCTATCTCAGGGTGTTATTGGCCTCAATAGCTGAACAAAGATCAGAAGGAAAAGAGGGTACAAGAGTTGGAAGGTGAATGAAAAGGAAAAGTGGTTCATGCACATCAAATCTTTCTTCTGCAGGTTTGCTGGCACAGGTCATCACCAGATCATTTCCATTTAAATGGCCAGAAGTTTTGGTGGTGAACTCTCAGAGACAAAAGATACGAGTGGATTAGTTCCTTGTAGGGTTTTATTGCTCTCAGGTAAGAAAAAGGACACTCAAGATGAGCTTCATCAGCCTGCAAACCAGATCGCAGCACATCATCTGCAAACTATTAACACTTATTAACCTCAGCATGTAATAGTTTTGACTCAGCCACGCTTTTAGTTTGCAGACTAAGCAGATGGTTTTCCTGTTTTATGAGATCATGAAAAACAAGAGCTTCACAGCATCCCCTCCCCCAAAAAAATATTAAAAATCTTTGCTAAAGATTAACTCTCTTCCACCTTGGAAATTGAAAATTGTTCAATTCCAGTTTTGTTTTTTATTTAATTTAGTTTAATTTAACACAGAACAAATGTTACCAAATCATATTTTTAGTATTTGAAGCATTTTTATCTACATACAGTAAATACATAGTGCCAAAAACATTAACTAAAAGAAAACATATGTACTGACATTTCTTTGTCTGCTAAGGCCCTGAAAAGGAATGGTGGGTCAAAGTCAGCCACCTCAGAGCTGTAATGAATAGGAGCTGTAAGGATAAGACAGAACTGCAGAAGTGACAGTGATTTGGTCAAAGCAGTACCAGCACACAAGACAGACATAACAGAAGGACCAACTGATATTCCAGCATCTATCTGATCTGATAAATTTGTTGATCAATAGAATGTAATACAGATAGTGATAGTTGATAAGGATGATGTTGTTGTTCCTTATAGGTGTTGTTTTTACCCTGCATTGTCTTAATAATGTATCTGGGAATGTCGTTCTTCATACGTAATAACATAATGCAAATAACACTGAATCCTTTAGCTTTAGCACTTTGCATTAAAACAAAACAGCTCCTCTCACCTTTTTGGGTTATACAGAGTACAGAAATAATTAAATTTAGTAGGAGTTATATGAAATGTAGCCATGCTTGATAAGGTCTACAAACAAAAGATGTTAGGAGTAAGAAAACTGTTCTGAAAATTACTATACATAAAAGCAGCTTAACAAAGTGCACCCCAGTGTGTTTCTGAGTTACCCATTCAATTTAAAGTCTCATATAGAGCTAATTATACTGAACAATAGCTCACTATAAATGCAGAACATTTCTTCCAACAATTACCCACTGATGAGCTTTTCAGGAACACTGTAAGGTTCAGTGTGTGGCTCAAGGACATATAATGGAGGAATTAGGCAAACCTCAAATGTGCTTGTTTTCATTTGGAAGACGAGCTCTCTGGGCCCATTCAGTGAGCCATGATGTCCCATGAAGATTTTACAAACAATTCATAAAACCAAATTACACCATTGAATGACTAATCCAACTTTGATGCGATCATTTTTGAAGGTGTTTTGAAAAGACATTACATGTGCAAAAAAGCTACTACATCTGAGTACTCATTCTGTTGAAATGGTTCAAACCAAACCATCTCCATGTTACTGTTTGTTGTTTTGTTAGCCGAGCACACTGAATTTTTTATTTGCTGTAAATTAAACATTTTATTTATTTTGTTTTATTTTGAAAATAAATAATAAAAAATATGTAATTCAAGTCTTCTATCAACTGATTGCATTTTTCCAATTACTGTAGCTAGAATATGTAAACAAAAGATTAGTAAACAAAATATGAGAAAACATCAATAGATAGACAAAATAAAGGAAAACAAAAATAAACACTCAAATATTGGACTTAAGTGAAATTAATTATGTGATTAAGTGAAGTTCTAATACATGGCACCATTGCGTATGCAGAGAGTTTGATTATGTATGTAACCATTAACACATTTTATCCAATCTGATGCAACTGAATAGAAGCTGAAAGGTTTCTGAAGGTCAGTTGGAGGTTCTGTACACATATTAATGAGTAAGAGTCATTGCTAATGCAACTGGAGTAATGAGTATAGACACAATGAAATCTCTTCGAAGAATCTTAACAGAAGTGCACTAGATTGCATCTATTTATTTACTTCTGTTTTTCCCCATCTTTTGTGCTCCATTTGTAAAGAGCCATATTTCTGTGTGCGGCCAAGAAATGTTTTCCTACATTCCAGATTTGTTTATCTATACAAGGATTTTTTTTGGAACAACTTAACTTCCTTTTCTACCTTTTGCAATGTCATTACAAATAAAACAGAAACTGTACTGGCTTCTTTAACCTCACCTGAATTGCATAAAGATAGATCTAATATCCATTGCGCAGAAAGCAGCTGAAATAATCTTCCATGCAGAAGGCCAAGCATTGAAGCAGAGGAATATTTATATTGTACTATTTTTTTAATCATGTTGCCACAAAGCAAGGCTTTGATTACTCGCAATAAAATATAAATGACACCCATTTAAAATAAACACATTCACTTTAGCCAAATACTAAAACAAACTGCTCTACATGAAAACAGCAGAATTGAAACATTAAGTCTTTTATGGTTATAATTGCACAGGACAACATTAGGCTGTCCTCATGGACAAAATATCAGTTGCTGTGGAGAAAAGAAAAGTGTACTTAAAACACAAGATTCCCAATTTTGTCACTTTTAAAGCAAAGATTGTGGCACAGAAGAACAAATTGTGAATAATTGATCACAGTGAAATATATATAGTTTTAATCAAGTTTATTTGTAAAGAACATTTCAGCAACAAGACAGATCAAAGTGCTTACATCACAAAAACATAAAAATAAAGTAATAAAAAAAAACACCATATAGTCAAGACTTGAGAAAACATGACAAACATTACATTCTGACGAGTGTCACCATCAAACTATTCAATACTCATCAAATATGTTGCAGCTCTTTAATATATCGTGGTGCTAAGTTGTTCAGTGACTTATAAATTAATAACAGTATCTTAAAGTGTATTTTCTGAGCTTCAGGGAGCCAGTGTGAGGACTTGAGGTGTTGTGCTCTATCTTCCTAGTTTTAGTGAGAGCAGCAGTATTTTGGATCAGCTGCAGCTGTCTGATGGGTTTCTTAGGCAGACCTGTGAAAACACTAACCAATACAACTAAATATAAAATATAAATGAGTTTCTCTAGATTTTGCTGAGACATTTGTACTTCAGTCCTGGAAATGTCCTTCAAAGGCCGACTTTTATAATAGCATCATATCAGAGCAGGGAGTAAATATTCATGCATATCTTTTTATGTGTTTCATAGTGGCAACAAAAACTCCTGATTGGAACTTCCTTGATATGCAAATTGGATGGTATTCCTACATGACCTGCACATGCAATGACTAAAATGAAAATAAGAAATGAATGCCTATTTAAGGTGATATTCAAGTTTAATTCAAGTGGGGGGCAACAAAGCAGAAGGAAGACACCCAGGAGTAAAATAGCCCAGATGTAAACACGTTAGCATAATGGCGTTCTGCTAAAAGATAGCAATAAGGAAATCTGCAGCCAGGATACTGAAAAGAATGTGAAGCAGCCTAGAAATATTTAAGAGGATGTTAATGCTGTTATCGGACACGTTACGTGCCGTAGGAGCAAAAACAAAAAAACATGTTTATGTTTATTGAGCTGACCTGGAAGGCAACACCTGGTGATGCAGATATTGTTATTTTGTGTCAGTGTCATGGTTCTGGTACTAAATAAATTTCAGTTCTGTGGTGTCTTTATGTGTGGGGAATTATTTAAGGATCACTTTAATGAGCCATGCCAAACATACAGTGTAGCTGTGTCACCCAGAGCAGTGATAATATTTACAGCATGTCCCTAAACTCTGTCCTTTCTGACAATAAATCTAACTGGTAATGGCTGGAAATAATTATTATACTTTGTTATTCACTGTATAGCATAGCTGTATAGCATCACAGCACAGAGCTGTTTCCTTCTTATGGATCTCCTTATTGTACACTTGCCACTTAGTCCTTTCTTACCTAATGTGTGTTCCAATACCAGCAGGAGGAACTGGGAAAGTGTTCTCAGAAGGCTTGGACTTGTTGTGCATCTCTGAGATAAAACTGAAATTGAGACTGAAAGGGAATGGACGCTGCTTTGGCATGAGGAGTTGTGATGGTTACAATTTGGCTTGTGTAGATTCACAGTATTCTTCAACCTGGCAATGTAACATTTTGGCATATTTCCAACAAAACAAACAACCAAGCCAACAAAAATGTTTTTTTGTGGTTGGTAGAGGTGAAAGAAAACAAATAAACTCTTCTTACATCTCACTCTGCAAACAACATCTGTGTTATCTTCTAGAAAAGCCATTCTCCATAGCACCCAGCAAAAATGCAATCGGAATAGTTTTTAACATTCTTATCTTTGTCAAATCCATAAAAATCTAAACATGCATTTTTTTTTTCCTGTTCAATTATATTTGTTTTGCAATGAAAAGCTTAGAAAAAAATAATAAACTCTGTGTGTGGAGGGGGTGTGTATGTCCATGTATGTGTGTAATTAAATGACAAATAAATTTTTCAGCATCAGTGTCCATGTGACTGACCCATTTCCAACCATAGAATTTATGGCTCATAACATCAGTGGAGGGATTTCTTTGATTAGGCCTGGGTAATGGACAAGACAGAAATGTGTTGTAAAGCACTATCATGCTGGCTCCTAATTGCCTGATGACTTTAATTAAACTTCAGGCTCTTTTTCTTGACTAATTGCACAGCCTCACAGTGCCCAGCCCTCCTTTAAATGGCGCCTGCCTGACTTTCTGCAGATGTCAGCTTTACATTAATAACAAGTTGCTTCAAAAACTTGCTCTGAGCAGGACTTATGGTTGTGCACTGCTGAGACCCAAGTGTAGTCAAGTGAGACAATTCATCAGTGCCACAATTACAATTTGTCACCAAGCAGTTACCATGACGTATAAATCAATAGTCTGCTAAATACTTGCCAAATGCATCCCATCTCCCACATCAATTATCAATTTATTGCTCATTATCATCTCACCATTATATCTCTCGCAACATGTTAAAAGGCAGTAATAAAAGGAGAAAAAAGAAAGTGCCTTCCATTCTGTGCAAGTGCAACAGGCAGTGTTTCACTACATGCACTAATGAGGCCATGTATGCACGCTCTATATTTCACTTTAATAATTCAGATAAATATTTCTCCCTGCAGTAGCGGACAAAGGCACTCTGAGGAGGTGCTTTTATTTCAAGGGGTCCAGAAGTTAATGCTGTCCTTGTATATTTTCTAACCTTTGAAATGATGCCAGCTTTGCACACAAACGCCTTAGCTGCCCCTGTAACCTTTAGAAAATTGCAGACTATGGGCTGAAATAATAGAAATTACTCATCACATACAGCGTGCATGTTATACTAATGTAGCAGTGGACCAAAGAAACAAAGTATATCAGGTTGCAAGGGTGTAGTTTGGTTTACATTCTTTATCCCTTAATATATGTCATGGTTTATGCAGTTGTGCATGTTAGGTACACTGCTAAGATTTTATACAGATCTTTGCATCATTAAGTATCAACTAAAACTTATGGGATTTTTTTTTCTTCTGCAGGATAAATATTTACCAGTGCCCTTAAGGCCCAGTGACAAAAAATGTTTTTATTTACAAAATTATTCAGATGCACTCAAGCTTTTAGAAAACAGAGAAACCCTAATAAATTCTGAAGGCCTGAATATATTTTTCCTTTCATCCAAACAATAATTTATTTTTAAATGAGAAATCAAATCTCATCAGACTAGATCACCTTCTTCCACACATTTTATTTGTACCCTACTTGTCACATGGCAAACTGGGATTTCCTAAAATTTTCTTTCAACAGCTTTCTTATTTTCTTCCATATCATGCCAGTTTTGAAAAGTGCTTGATTAGTTTTTCTTTTAAGTCATTCTCCCATCTGAGCAGTGGATTTTTTTTTAAAGAAATAGCTCTGGTGTAGATCAAATGAACAGGAAAATATTAAAAGTAACTTCTTTTTAAATGGTGTTATAAAAAGGCATCTTTAATTAGTGAAAGAAACGTTGTAAATAACAGGCTGGCAGATCAGAATGTTCAGAAAAGATCAGAGCTGTTATTGGACAGGTAGAGGATTTTCCAGGGCCTGTGTAAAATTATAAATTCGGAAATGACATTTAAAGATCTGTTTCTACCAGTTGAGTGGTTCATTGAACACAGGAGACAAACCAGGTTCCTCTGGCAGTTTGAGGAGTTTAAATGTCGGGGGTGTCAAATCTGTTGATCACCAGAGATGGGGTTGTTGGAAACAAACAGTGAAGTTTCAGCTGTGAGATGTGATGTTGATTATCATCTTGTTTGAATTTTGACATTCCAAACTGTTACCTGCCACAGAAAAAGGAAAAAAAAACAAAAAACTCTTGGATATCGCATGAGAAGATCAGTGGTCTGTGGGTTCAAGATGGAGATATCTGGGACTGTGTGTGCACAGTGCATCCCAGCAGCTTATCTCGCCAGTAGGAGGGAGACTGCAACAATGGAGAGAATTGAAAGATTTATTTTGGCTCAAAATCGGCTGTTTTCTCCATGGCAGGTTTACAGGTCACACAGCACTCTGCACCTCTGGCACTAGCCATAGCAAATAGATTATTTTACCTGCATAAATCACACTGTATGCAGCAGAATACAGTGTAGAATTCAGCCAATGCATCACTGGAGGGCAACACTAACAAGGAAATATATATGTGTGCTCTTGCACCGTCGATTATTTATGATTTTGTGTGTGCTGTTTCAGAAGTCAGAGTACACAGATAACAATTAGATGATTATAATTTAGATAATTACTTTTACATAACCCAATAGTACTTCATAATATTCAACCTTCTATTGCATGTCCAAAACATTTGTCTTTTGTCAAAGGAATATTTTTTTATATCGATGACTAGTATGCTGCATGATACTTCAGCAACTTCTTAAACTGATTCTACATTGTGTTCAGAAAAATATCAGATTTTTAGTTTTTTTTAGGTACATTTATATTTAACTGAATGTAACTGAACTGAACTGGGATTTCTACTGATGCAGTGTTTAGCCTGTTGTAAAGCTCAACATTTTGTTTTGGCTGAATTTGGACATATGGGCTATAGAAAGTTCTATTTTCTACATATATTTTTGCTTAACAATGTGCCTCTTTGTCTCTTGAGACAAAAAAGAACAGGGACAACAAAACACACAACATTTACAGAAAATGGAAAGTAAAGTATAATGCAAAATGAATCTAAACTACAAAAACTGGTGTACATTCACCAGTCACTGTTGATTTATAATCTCCAAGGAGCCTTTTCTTTACCTTCTTTACTGTTGTCTCAAGTAGGGCGTATTGTGCAGATACTGAAACCAGCTGCCTTCCCATCACTAATTGTCTTCAGTATGAGCTAAGAAAAGAACAATTTATCACAAATGCTCCGGACTGCTCATCTCACACACTGCAGCCAGAACACACATAAATAATAAACAACTGCCTCATATGGCAAACAACGGGAAGTTCAAAATGATAAAAAGAAGAAAACTTTTTGACCAGCTAAGCCAGAGGCTCTGATTTTTTTTCAAACGACTGGTCCCCTGGGGGGCACACAGCAGCAGAACAATATGGGAGGAAGACAAAAAAAAAAACGTTGTCCAAAGCTGACTGAGAGCTCACTGCCAGACAGTCATTACATGTTCGCCGACAGAAGAGGGGAGTCTATGAATTATTTGTGCTGCCATGCAGCTTCCAACATCATGGGGTGACGCATCACATGCAGAATATATCACCTTCAGCTTGCTTTGGGCACACAAATGGTGTGTGAAGCTGTCCATCATCCAGAATCTGAAAGGTGGTTGAGGTTATTGATTTTAATAAAGGCAGATTTGATGGCAGTAAAAGCTCTCGCTGCCTTACATCTATAGGCTCACAACCATTTTTGCACCATCTAACATTTAGTTGTGTGAAGAATCATTAAAAATGGTAATTTATTTTGTTATTAAGCAATTTTGAAATCACGATGACTGGACAATAACACAATTTTCATTAATTAATCCCACTGTGCCTCTGGAAATCTTTGTAGACTGTAAAGTGTATTTACCCCATTACAAATTTACCCTGTTTTTGTTTAACACTAATGTCACAAATTTTAATTGTGACATTAAAATTTGTTAATAAACAAATTTTAATGTCACAATAAAGGAAGATTTTTTTTAAAATCGAATTTAAGACTTTGACTAAGCCACATTTCTATTTCTTTTTCGTTTTGTTCTTTAGTTATTCAGAGGTGGACCTGCTGATGCACAAAAAAGATGAATTGGTTGCTGGATATTCACATCTGGATTTTCTGCTAGAGAGCAGAATTTATGGTTCCCAACTTGGTTCGGAACCACTTCCAGTCCCTGAATGTACTTCTGAACCGCCATTGCGAGTTTCCACCGAAAAAAAGAGATTCCACAGTGTGAACATTGGTTCAACTCAGGCACCACAGAATAACTGATTGTTTTTGCGCAAAGTGTGACGTCTTCACCCTTTAGCCAGTCAACATCTGGAGAAAAAAGTTGGTCAACTGAACAAAGAAACAAAACAAATTATATTGGTCTGTTGGAGGAAACCGAGCAGCTGAATTTTAGAGGCGCTGACTTTAGCCTCGAAAGAAGAAACACGCCATCTCCATTATTGCCTGGTAAGCCTGCCACCCTTCAAAATAATCAAGTGCTCTGTTGTTTTATAACATCACTCTTTCTGTTATGTACAACAAGCGCGACCACTTCATTGGCTACAACGGTTTTGGATTGTTAAATTAAAGGAAGCCAGCTGTGATATGTTGCTAATACACTCCCCTACTCTAACTCCCATTGTCAATGACACATGTTGGTTCTCCACAAACACATTGGCTTTTAACAAAACACCAAAGTTTGAAGAGACCTGAACTAAATCAGTTCAAGAACAATAGTTTTTTCAGTGGAATAGATCTGAAAATAACAAAGAACCCTCAGGCTACACAACAAGTTTCAAGCATGATAATATTCTTTTTCTGATGTGCAGCGTTAGTTTCATGCCAAACGTAATTGGATGCTGACCGTCCTAAACAGATCCTCTTTTGTTTTATGAAGAATACAATTTTTTTTTGCAAAATCAATACAAGCCTTTGTGTGCTTTTCCTTTTTTTTATTTCTTAGCAGTAATCCCACAGAGTCTATTGTCAACCAGTCAGTTTCTTTTTGCTGAACAGTGATCTTAACCAAAGCAACTGAGGCCTGCAGTGCATTAGATACACTTTTTTTTAAGTAATTTTAGTTGGGCTGCTCCCTCTGGGATGGCTGCTTCATGTTTTCTTCTTTTAAATACAAAGGCTTAAACTGCGTGTTTGCTGGACTCCCAAAGCTTAAGAAATGACTTTGCTACCCTTTGCAGATTCTAGATGTTTCTGACTTTGTTTCTGATCTGTTCTTGAATTTCTTTAGAGCTGTGTATGGTGTGTTGTTTTTCAAGGTCTTTTAATCTACTTCATGTTTGGAAAGTTATTTTTATAAACTTATAAAAATAACTTGACATAAAATTTGACGTACCAAGGGCGGAAATTTCTTTTCAGAGCACTGTAAACTAATTATATATTTTTCTATGTCCTGCTGAAAATACAAAAATTTCACTCAATTTCATTGTTTCTTTGATGAAAACAGTTGTTTATATTCACTGTGATTTTTGAGTAGATTCTCGCCACCATTTCAGTTGCTGGAAGTTGGAAAGTGAGTATACTACTCTGTGTTTTGGAGAGTTTTACCTGAGGGTGTTTTAGGCTATCAGAATCAAGAAAATACATAAGTACAGGATCATGACTCTGCTGTCATGCTTCATAAGCCTGATGTGTGGTCTATTTTCCTATCAGACTCCTGAGGGATGTTTACAGGTGAGAACCTCATTTTAGGTTGCCTTCAAGCTGTGAATATGTGGTGATTCAACAAAGTGGAACAGAATATCTTTATGTTTTCCTTTACTATGCCATTTAATAATGTTCACTTAATATTTTTATGGTCATACAACGTAGTGTGCTATTCACCTGTAAAAGATGGCCACCATCACTGTGTTATTTTAGTTTTATTTTTTGCAGGTGTCTAGTGTCACAAAGATGTAATCTGATGTTTGCTTTGAGGTTTAATTGATCTTGAGCCAGGCATGCCTCTCATGCTGTGCCTGATGCGTGATTCATGGTATCACGTTTGTTTCACACTGCGTCTGTCTCACCCCATGTAGAGTGAAGGAATTTTGGCATCATGAGGCTGCTGCAGGTTGGTCTGCCTACAGTCTGCAGCAAGTTACAGTTCCAGAGAAAAACTGGAACTGCAGCAATTAGATTTTAATAAATTTTTTAAAACCGTTTTTGTGTTTGTTATTTTTCCTTCATGGTGTTGACTGCAACACAAAAAACAGCGAATGATTTTAAAACAAACATACAGTACAGAGTCACCTTTGGTGCAAGAAGGTCATGCATTGAAATCCTGATATGGGTTTTCATGTTTTCTCTGTGCATGTGTGGGGATTGTTTTTTCTATTGGACTGAGTTTAGTGAAGGCCAATCAAAAACCTTACAGAGATACTCACTGTTTATTTTTAAAATCAGAGGGTATACTTTGAGATCATTGTCCTAGCACAATGGGGTATACAATTCGATCCAGTGTGTTCCCCTGAGTTGAAGAAAAATTGTTTGGATATTTAAGAACAACCCTGGAACCATCAGGGCTCAAGTAACACCACTGTTACTGTCTACAGGGAAATGATTTTTATAACCCCATTGCATGACTGAGATAGCACCAGCCATGAAATAAATCACTGCTCCAAATACAACTTGAAGCTCAATTGTAATTTGTAGCTACAAAAATGGACAGGTCAAATTTAAGTAATTTGTACCAGAATAAACGTCAAAGACAAAGATTTGGGTGTGTGAACCACAACAAAAAGAATGTTTGCAGGAGTTAAGTTGAGGCTTTCAAAGCTAAAACTGTCAAAAAGTAAAAGGGTTTCCGATTCCGAAGAGCTCCAATGAAAAAGAATAATCAGCACTCCAAAAACATAGAAAAGTTTTAAAGAGGGCAAAAATAGAACATGTCCTATTTTTGATCTTATTTAAACTTTTCTATATTTTTGGAGTGATGGTTGGTCCTATTTTTTAAAAGTAATGGCTCCATCATGATGTGAGGCTGTTTTGGTCTGTGGGGACCTGGTGCACGGTCCAAGATTAGATGGAATCATGTAGAAGGAGGACTACCTCCAAACCCTTCACCTTCATCTTAGATCAACAGAGAAAAGCCTTTTAAGGCTCGTTTCAGTTGAGCAAAGATGTGAAACATACATCAGTACTCGTATTAGCTAACATTAAGCTTTTGGAAATTTATGACCTCAACTTCACTGAAAAATTGTAAGTTATGTTCTATATTCCAGAAAATGAATGAATTTAATGAGCTGTACCATTTCCTTTAAGAAGAGAGGTCAAATAGTCAGACCAAAATAGCAAAAGCTTGTTGATTGCTACAAAAAGCATGTGGCCATGCAATATGCTAAAGGACCTTTGACCAAATATTAATGAGGGTGTATGTATATACTGTTTTGGAGCTTGAATGTATAATTTTTATTCTGTGTGGACAAGAGAAATCTGCCATAAAATCAAACTTTTTCACCCAAGTATTGTTTTAAAATCCTATTATAATTTACTGGCGTCTTATCCTTCTACTCTACAAAAAGAATGGTTCAAATAAACCATTCAAAGTGAACAGAGCATTAATGTCTGCATGCAATCTTCTGACCCGAACCGTACCTCAAAAGGGCCAATCTGCGGTGGGAGTTATTGACATGGCTTTGCATAAGACAAACACGCTTTGTTGTATCAACAGGGAGCTGCAGCATAATAAGTTTTAAAAAGCCTGTTATCAATCAAAGCTGAAGGATTACAATGGATTTAAGTTAAGCTTTCATTTCCATAAACGAGACTTGAATACAGTTCCTGTTCGTAGTTCTTTGTTTCCTCACATCGTGTTGAAGTGAGATGAGCTTCTGAAGGACATCAGGAGGCGGACGTAGCAGTGCCTTTAGCTCTGCATTAAACATACAGTTGTTGGTGGTGTGTGGTTGTTGCTCAGCTAAAAGGGGGGGATATGAGGCACCAGTTCAGGGAAGATTGCCTCGGGAGATTGATTGGAACTTGGTTTCTAATCAGTCTCTCTATCTTTATGTTCAGTATTGTGCTGAAGGCACAACACATCTGGAGCTGTTTCAGGACTAATCAGCTCGGACGATCACCATATGTGTCACAAGTCTGTCTGGCAAAGACAGAGAACACAAATTATTCTATTTTTGCACTGAAAACATGTTATGAGTCTTCTGTGTGGAGGAAAAACCCTTGAAGTTGTTGAGGCTTGCCTCAAACTGGTGCCTGAACATCAACCCTCCGGCAGATGCTGCAACAACCAGACATAGTTACAACATTTTTCATCAATAACTGCTGAGCCACTCATAACATTGCAGTTATTCATATCATAATCTGTCCTGTTATGAGTCTGGTATTAGCAACAACAACTGTTTTCAGTTAATTTGCAGTTTTTTAATAAATCTAGTAATTTATCTGATCGATTTAATATTAGCCATTAAATATTTAATGGTGCAATTAAAATAAAAATGTGTATGCATACAAATCTGAAAGCAGCATTAAAGATTATTCACAAAGATTCGGCGTTCAGTTCCTTTAACTCACAGTCCAACTGGGAATGTGCATGCATGGATAAGCTCATATGCCATCTTTTATATCGTGATGCACAGAAATTGGACTCCTAATAGGCAGCTCTTTACCATGGCAACAGCTAAGAAGAAGACCAAGAAAAGAATTTTGCTTGCATAAAAATTAAGGTGCCTTTGACAAAGGAATTTTCCTCGGTCACTGAACAGTCATTCTCCTCATATTCTTCCATTCATTGCAGCCCTTCAGCACTGCCAGTTTAGCTGCCCATGAAAGCTCTAGGTAAAATGCCATTAGTCTTAACCACAGCAGTGTGACTTGCTCTCTAACATCGACACTTATGCTGTTTCATTGCCCTTCTAAAAGACATGAGGAGAAACAAAAAAAAAAATTCCTTAATGCCAATTTAGTTTTCATGTTTTACTTTTTCTTTCTGCCATTTATGACAAACATTAGGTTTGTATTTATATTGTGCAGTGTAATATATGGTTTTGGTAGCAGAATTAGAAACTAACCCATGAAAGATAATACATATAAAATATTTGGTTGTTTTTTTCAATTGATTTCATGTGATAGGCCAAGACAAATTATTATTAATAATAATTGTAAAGTGGAATGAAATGACACATTCTTCCTTTACAAGCTTATACAATTAAATACAAAATCTTGCACAATTTTATTTATCCCTTTGCTTCCATTTCTTAACTATCCACATTCAGTAAACATAATTTTAAAAAAGCATACTAAAAAAATTAAGGGTTATGAATGTGTCAGAATTAGTTTTTTATATTAGAGATTCAGTTTATTACATTTACATTGCAGTCTTTTCCTGTACTGAATTTTCCTTGAGAATTTGAGCAACTGAAATGACCAATAATAAGGTAAAGGGCACAAATGTTTAATTTAAGCTGAATCTGTCTTAACTCTTTCTAAGTCTTAGAAATGGCCATCTAGTTTCTAGGAATAATTTTGGGAAGATATCATTCAGCTGCCTCATTTTTAAAGAAACAACAACAAGAAGAAAGAATCACGCTGACAGCACAGGACATGAGAATCCTACACCTCTGGCTGAGCCTGCTGTGCTAATTTATTGTGCTTTACCTGAGTGAAAAATTCTGCCTTTAAATTCATGGAAACTGGCTGATGAGGGCAAGTACTCTTTCTATCCTTTTTGATCTGATTCTCCTGTTAGGCATAATATTTTCCCTTCTATTCAGAGCACCCATCTGCCAAGATCTCAGTGTGAAGGCTTCTTTTCTTTAGAGCTGCTCATTGATCATTACAAGACATTGTGCACTGTATGCCTCCAAAGTTCTGACATTTTTATTTTCTCAGAATTTCTATGGATATGACCCTTTTCAACATAATTTTAGCTTGATTGAATTTTACCCTCAGTAGGTCTAAAGGGTTGTAAAGGTTGTTCTTTTTTTATGAAGAAACCTATGTGTGACATTCTAAAACATTTAGATTCAAACAGATCATCAATAAATTAGAAAATTATTGAATATTTCTTTCATGTTTGTATGTATTCAGTTAATTTATTGATTCTTTTTACACAATGTGATATATTTCATGCATCTATTGAAGTGATTGTGACTTGCTAATGAAAGTTCTGAACTAAGCTCAGAGATTCGGAAACTTTGTATAGCACACAATAGATCCTTCTTATTTCATAATAAGTCAAAAACAAAGAATTGAGTAAACACTTGAAACCTTGTTAGGGCTTCTTTTGCATAAAATACTGCATCAGTGCAGTGTGGCATGGAGACCATCAGTCGGTGGCATCTCCAGAGGGGTTGAGGTTTAGTACAATGTGAGCAGGTTAAGAAGCAAAGTTGTTTATTATTATCGTCATGATCTGGCTAAGCAGAATGTTCTCACTACGCCTCTCCACTCAAGACTCTGGGACTGAATTAAAATTGACTTTATCTCTGAGCAGAAATGCTGTTTTTTTTTTCTTCTTAGCTCAGATAAGTCCTACAAGTTACTTCTGTTGTTGTATTTGGTTTAGGAGTGGCTTATCATGAGTTACAATTTCATAAAAATCTCCCCTAAACTTTTGAACTGTCTTTGCTTCACAATCTGCTCAAGGCTATGGCTATTCCTCTTGCTTGTGCAACTATTACTAAAACACATTTTCCAAGCTTATTATTCCATTTTAATAAGCTTGGATACAATACTCTGTAAATGGCCAGCTTCAGTTAATTACTGTTAATTATTTGTATTTATGTCATTACAAGTTAATCTGCGTTTCTCAATTAATTATGTTTTTGAGAAACTGAACTTTGGTGTTTCATTAGCCGTAAAGCATAAACACCATGTTAACCATAAAATGAACACTTTAAAAATATCAGTCCCTGTGATGAATCTATGTAATGTCTGAGTCTCATTCACTGAACTGAGAAACTTGAATAAAACAATGACATTCTAATTTATTTAAATGTACCTGCAAACTGCATCCTAATAGCAAAGAAATCCTTTCACGTTCTGAGTGTCTGAATAAAAATGACTTTTTCGAAGGTCACTTTCGGTGAGACTCTGGGTCCACAGGAATTCACTCACTGAGACAATCTGCTAAATGTCTGCTTTGACATTTCGAAGTGTGACCCTGACAGATTGTTGAGTTAGATAGTCCCTGAACATTTGTGTATCTGAATAAGTATTGAATAACTGAAAATGACTGTCTGTTTAATAAACACCTTTCACATGAGTTGGTTTACTTGCCTGTCTGTGAATGAGAAGGAAATCTGGGATTGTTCAGGTGCTCACTGAGGAACTTTAACATCAGCTTCATCCATCAACAAGACAAAAGAAGATTCAAAAAACGCCTTATGTTTATTATTGCATTTATGAGCTGAACTGAAAGATGTTTTTCCTTTGCTCAGGAATAGAAAAGAATGTATCAAGCAAAACATTCTTTGCTTAAGACAAAGAATATATATATATATATATATATATATATATATATATATATATATATATATATATATATAAATCCCACACACCAAGTAAAAGGCAAAAAACAAATATATTCAAGTCTCTTTTTTGTCCCTCTGCTTATCCAAAGAACAAATCCAGAAATTAACACTAATAATCCTCACCTCCTCAGGTGCTTTTGCCGCGTTAGTGTTCCTGTTCTGAGTAAACATCTGAGTTTACTGTTTACTGACTTCATGTTAGGGAGTTTAAATTTGTTACTCCAATGAATGAAATTTCAGGGTTGAGAGAAAAATATATTAAGCTTACTCAATGTTTTAGTGTTTCTTTGAAGTCAGTAATC
Source organism: Poeciliopsis gracilis (assembly GCA_911649635.1). Taxonomy (NCBI): domain Eukaryota; kingdom Metazoa; phylum Chordata; class Actinopteri; order Cyprinodontiformes; family Poeciliidae; genus Poeciliopsis; species Poeciliopsis gracilis. Next base: position 18,366,334 of record CAJVRI010001532.1, read on the forward strand.
TTATTCAGCAATTCAGTCTCAGTCTTAGACAGCAGAGACTGGTCTGTGTATATGCATTGAAAACAAATAAGTTTAGGAAATTATTATTGATCTAAGAATGGCTGGACTAGTCAGTGAACAGATAAGTGAGGGTGAGTGGAAGATTTGTTTACTCTGTTAGGTTGCATAGTTTCCTGTTGGTGGTGTTTTGGCACAGCAGTGAGCTCCAATGGAGAATGACAAGGTTCTCAGGTGAGTTTTGCAGTTATGATCTGAAGCAGGAAGTGGTCAGAAGACCTGAAGCAACCTCAGTGAAACAGGTAAACAAAGGACAAAATGCTGCACTGGTCTTGATACATTAGGTCAAATGTGTCTGTTTTATTAAAAAACCCAAATCCAAGCCTGCATATAGAAAAACAGTTCAACTGGCCTTTTTGTTCAAATGTGGGGTTGAATTTTATTAAAACCTGAAGAAATACAACCAAATTAAAGTCTAGCCTGGGCAATATTTCCATGAGGGGTGTTTCAAATGCATATAGAGCAGCATGATTTTACTCTTACTCTTAAGCCAGTATGCAAATTTCAAAGGGTCCAGTGTCTTTTTAATTTCTCTCAAAATCTCAGCCCTGACTAGACTCTCCAGACATTTAATTAGAACTTATTTTGAAGCAACTGGACTGAAATCACTTAAAGTGTTTGGGCATATAGACTTTCAAATGAAAATAAGAATAATTTAAGTGTATAAACTTGTTTGAGTCTAACTGCAGAATTCAGTTCCTTCCCAGAGAACTTAAATAAACAACCATGATTTTCTTCTTTTTACTATAGACTTTGGCAGGATAAGTAACCTTTTTTTTTTTCTATGTCTAGAAGGCATTCAGTTGTTCATCAGTCTCCTGTGCTTTTGAACTGCCAAATTTTCAAATGGCATTTGTAACCAATTGGTTCCTCCCTACTGAGAAACAATGTCACTGTAGTTAACAGAAGCTGCTCCTATAGGACAACAACACTCAGCAACTAATCTGGTTATGATGCAATGTTCAGAACAATATTTTCACAGTATTGTTTGTGTAAGGTGACAAATCACATCTGTACTTTTGACTGGCTGACACGGTTGAGTGCACTGTGCAGGGCAGAGTGGAAGATCAGTTTGTGCTGGGACAAAGTCATCCTCCAGGATAAAGACATAGGAGAGCGGTAATTAGAAACTCTTGCTGCACAACGCACCTTAAAATGTCAAACACTTTTGTGTGAGATGGCCATGATAAATTTGTCCTCTCTTGTCTTCAAGCCATCCAGGCAGTAAATGACTTGAGTAGACAACCTGTCAGTCCTCATTTGAGATATTCACCAAAACTGATGGTTGGCAAGAGTGTCAAACCTCCACTTATAAAGTTTCCAGTTTTCCAATGGGATAGATACCAGTATTCATTCAGCTGATTTCTGAATATTCCTCAGAATTTAGAATCAATGCATAATCAACAATTTAGAGATTATACGAATTAAAATGAGCTACTATTTGACAGAATATAGAGTGATTGTAAATTAGACCATATTTACTCACTAATGATTTTTTTTTAAATAAATCACAACATAAAATGACTAACAAAGAAAAGTAGCACAAATTAATGAATAAACTATGACCAGGATGTAATGTTTGAACTTAAAATGTATAAAATGTTTGTCAGAAGCCCCAAGGAATGGGTATTGCAATTTTATTCTGATTTGAATCTTTAACACTAAACCAAGAAGAGGGGGGAAAAGGTGTAATTTGTATCATGACTGTCTAATCTTTCTGGATTTTGATATGTGGGCATATTTAAACACCCTTTTACTCTTGGCATGGCAGACAGGGACATTTTTGGCACAAACAACATTTTGGAAGAGCCAGAAGGTCAGTCAAGTTGTTGGTTCTGGCACTGGCCCAATGGCTGACTGGTTTCAGTTTTTGGATCGGATAAAGTTCACCAGTCCTCTCTAACCTGAACAGGCAAGTCTTCTTTCTGATTTTAATATTGGGTCTGAGCTGTGAGAAATCTGAGGTGCAGGTCTCATTAAAAGGGGCTGATCAACCAATGAGAAATGGATTTTCTCCATCTGTCCATCCAAAAATGCTAGTATAGCTTTGGCTACACTTGCAGCTCCAAATGAGCACTCAATACAAGCTAATATGACCACGTATTGATCCCAAAATTTGCAAGTCTGCAAACATTCTCAATCTGAATGAACAGTCATTGACATAATTGGGTCATTTAATATCTGCAAAAATCATCTTACTGTTGTTAGTTTGTAAAGAAGTGATTATATCTGGATGTCCATTTAATGCAATTTATTTTTCAATTGGTGACTCAACTCAGAAGACCTATATTCAGCGGACATACTCCATTTAGAAAGTATTTCCCATTGGGTGCATGATGCAAAAACCACGTTTACACAAAAGCAATGCCTAAAAGTTTTTTTGCACAGAAATTGTATGTAAACAGGCAGAATTTTGAAATATGAAATATGAGCTTCTAACACTCTTGACACTATCCGTAAAAGGTATAACATTGCTTTTAGTTTCTAAAAGATATAGCTTCTTTTCCAAAATTTTCTCTAATTTCTAAATATTTGAAAATGTCCTCATAGAAAATAATTGGGTTGTGCATCACCAGCTCTTAAAGCCCATTAAGCTATCTTGATATCATTATTTTTGTATCCATTATAGACTTACCAGAGCACAACATAAGTGCTGCTTTAAATGTTAGTGTTTCATTTTGCTTGAAACTCATCTGTGGATGACATCAAATTATATGTTTTACTCAGAGTGAGCTTAGTTTAAAATCACAAGAAGATAAAAATGGCAGGGTTGTCAAGGTGACTCACTGTAGACAAACAAGGGAAGATATCTTGGCTTCAGCACACAAAGCTAGAAACTACACATCTTAAAACAGAGAAGAGGTTGGGCACTGTGATGGGATAAAATATAATCAGGTAAAATTTTACAAATTTGATTTGATAAAATAGATGATGAAACTTTTAGTGCAAATCCAAGAACATGCATAATGACAAAAAAATTCAACAGCTATTGATAACATTGACAATCATGGGAGGAGTCAATTTTTCCTCCAGGTTAAATGCAAAGGTAGACTGAAGATATGCTGGTGATTTTATTTATATCACCAACAGAAAAAGCTGTTTTCTATATTAACAAAAAGAGCATTACAACTTGCCTTCAAGATACCAAAATAGTATCAATAGTATGGGAAACAACAAATCTGTAAATCAGTTTAATTAGAAATAAAACTTTATAATTAAACACACAATACAATAACACAAGGTTCTGGCCACTGCTGCAGATGTGTTTGCTGTGTCATATTTACATAAGAGAAAATGCAACCAAAAGTTGTTTTCAATGGAAAGATTATACCAGAGGAACTAAGAGTGATTTTGTTCTTTCTTGGTTCATGATTATGCAGAGTGGCATGGCATGAACTGGTTAAAAACCGCTTTATATAAATTTTAGCTGCACAGGCCCTTTTTTTCCTGTTTCTATAATATCCACACAAAAAGGTTAATTGAACTGATGAGTTTGAATTTACCCTACGGGTGAGTTTTACATGCTTGTCTCTCTGTCCCTTGTTGTTTATGTTGATAGGGGTCGGGGACCTATCCACAGAAAATGTGACTTTTCATTCATTCTTCACACTGAGAAAAACAAGAACAGGAAATGGACAGATAAGTGAATAATTAGGATTTATTTTTCTGCATGATGAATAGTTTTTTTTATCTTTTTTCCCCTCTATGACTTGAAAAATGGTTCTGTAATTCTTGCTATTTCATTCTTGTATTTTTCCTGGTACATTTATAAAAACAGGAAGTTAAACTAAAAAATGAAATTGCATTTGTTTATTCCGTTTTGGTGATACTGACACCACATATTGGGTCATACATTCCTGTGATGGGACATTAAAATCATATGCTAAAAGGGCTTTTTTGTGAACCTCTTCCTGAGACAACTATGGAACCCTGAAGGTTTGTTTGTGCAAACTATCATCCTTCTACAGACAAAAAAAAAATAATAATCTTTAAGTGTTTTATTTGTTGCTAAAATCCCATTTTTATGCTTTCTAGTACAGTCAGAGTGACTATGTTCGTACTCACAATGCCAAGCCACAGAAAAACATAAAACTCCTAAATAAAGAGCAGGCAAATAACAGAAATGGAAAATTACTATTTCAGTTAAATGGCTTGGTCCTCTTCTTTTCTATGAAAGCACTCTCCAGTTTCTGGACAGAAAGAACTGGTTTTCAGTGTATGAATAGTTTACTGAAGTTTGAAAGGTTGAGGCTGTCCCAAATCTTAAAATATCTGAAATCACCGAAGACTTTATACACACATTAAATAAAGTTTCTCTGTACCTTTTTGAAAGCTAAAGGTCACTAATAATGGTAACACCTCACAGTACATAATGCTGCTTACCCAGAAATGTTCTTTACCATGGGCACAAGCAGTATACATTTCTGAAAGCAGTATTTACAAAACCCTCCATATTCATTTGTAACTCTGGTGAGGATATGAATGCAAAAACCTAAAAGTAGTTTACAGATTCATTAAATAACTATAGTCTTACACAACATATATGCTCCTCTTCGCAAAATTTCTCTTGAGATTCAAGAGTCCTGGGTCCTCTGCTCTCTTCTCTTTCTCTCACCCCACAGGGTTTTCATAAGCCTGGAGGGCAAAGACGACCATATTTCTGGAGAACTGTTTATTTGCTGTTTTGCCCATATGATTTTGATCATCACCCTGAAGAAAAATGCAATCACGACTTGTTTTCACTTTTTAAGTAGAATCAACAAGAAGTTTATCTATTAATTTTTTTTAACTTGAAATATGTCATTTAAAATTTAAATTAAATTTGTCATTTCTATAAAGGTTTCTGGGTTTGTTAAACAAGCACCTAACATTTTCGATGACCTACCATATTTAACAGACACAACACCCAGTTGGTCGAGGCAGATGACAACTCGTACTGAGCCAGGTTTTGCTGAAGGTTTCTTCCTATTAAATGAGTGTTTTTCCTCTCCACTACCACTAATGCTTGCTCAGCATAAGGGATTGTTGCAAAGTTAACAACACAACATATACTATTATGTAACTGTTGCTACAAGCTCGTCCAGGAGAAGTGAATGCCAACGGTCAATGTGTCAATGGACTTCAACTTTCCAACATTGATTCTTATGAATTACCAATCTTACCGACATGGTTACAACTGATCAAATAAAAATAGCAGTAAACTGTTGTTATAGACTTGGTGACCCGCTGCAGAGAAATAAGGTTCTGTCTCACACCAAGATAATTCCTACAGGGATTGTCAAGCTGGAGAGACACTATACAATCTTTTTTTACCTGATTTATTCTCTGATTGCCAGTCGGAAAATGTCTGTGTCAGTCTGCACCGGCTACTATGAGATAGGGTGAAAACCAGACTTTGAAGGGGAGCTAAACTGACCCGACCTCTTTTGCAGTCAAACAAACATGTTTGACTTTTCGAGGCAGATCTGGAAGCAGTCGGGTTGTGTGAACTGAACACTGACCCAGCCTCTATTTCTGTTTCAGACAGCCAATAAAAAAAGAGGCTGGAACATGGCATCAGCTCTGAACTGACTATTTCTTTCTTTGTAACTAAGCAAGATTATGTAAATAAAAGCAAAACAGCATCAAGCATCATACCAGCTATCACACAACTAAATATCATAACACAGTGTAACATATCAAACAAATAAAAATAACACAGAAATACTTGAATATTCAAGACTAAAATACAATAAATAATGAGATACCTTACTTCATTATTTGGTTTACTGAAATAAGCCAAACTGTTTCCATATTTCAGATAATGGAAACATTGTTGAGACTTAATTTAACGAACTGGTATTTCTACAGTACATACTCAAGATTAAATCCAAAACCCACAGACAAACGCACAACATACAACTGTCAACAAAGGTGCAACAAAGAACATAGCTGAAGTTATCTAAATAACATTCAGCTGCATCTCTGTAGTCTGTGATCCAGCATTGGGCACAGCCACACAGGTAAGTGTGTGAACCCCGGTCTTTTTAAAATTTGACTGTGAACGTCATCCAGTGGGTTCCCGGCCAATAAACTGTTTGACATCTTCTGCAGTGTATATAAATATTTGCTTTGAATTGTAACTGAACAAATTACAATTGAATTAATGTATTAGCATCCCTACTAAAGCTATTGTAACCTAGCTTATTTGAATATACAAAGATGACGCAGAAACAAAAAATAATTAATCTATTAGGTATGTCAGTGCTTGCTCAGCTTCAAATCTATTCTTGTATTAAACTGGCAGAAACATAAAAGGTAGTACAGCTCCAGTTGTCTGGTTGTATTCCCCGTAACTAATTTCATAAGACATCCCCAATCAGACATGCTAATTGTAAGCACAAGGCTGCCGTAATTGGAACAGTTTTGACCTGTTTGCCCAGTTGGGTGCAGTGATGCATGAATGAGCAGCACTTTATTTATGCATCACTGTGTCATGTGTGCTGCAGGAAACAATCTCTGAAAGTCATTTTTTAGCATTTGCTGATAGCACAAAAGTCCTGAAAGTGACAGTGAAACAGTGCATTCAGTCTGTGGTGAAATCAAAATGTTAAGATACACTGAAAGTAATGGATTGCTCCTGTTACACACCTACAGCTTACAGCCTGGCTTGTTTCATGAGCATCTTTCTTTGCTTGTTTTTATTCCGCTTAATCTGCTTTTGAAAAGAGAGAACAACAAATATGAAAGCTATCACCTCTCATCAGTGACAAAGACAAAATGCCCTTTTTGTGGAGTTTTTTGTGCAATAGCTCGCAATAACACACCTGGAGCATTACACGAAAGGAAGTGATAATGTCTGTATTTTTCTAGCCAAATGAAGCAAGACATCTCTAGACAATATAGTAGGGAGCTGTTTTATCAATCAATATTGTTTTGTAAGACTTAGACATTTTTCACCAATCACCTCATTTATTCGAGGCAGGGCTGTTAGATTCTTTTACAGGACAAGTGAAAAAAAAGAAGGAAATCTATTCAGGTTTTATGTGTTTGCATTCTGATATTTTCACAGGAACAAGTGGTACTAACACAAAACTTTTGAAAACTATCATTGTAAGTTTCCTCAGAATGGATTTGAAATCTAAGCAATAACATAGTCTTGTTTTTTTGTATAGGGGTAAGATGCATGTTCTATTTGGGTATAATTATCTATGTTTCTTACAATATTTTCCGAGCTTCCTGTTGTTTTGATTGTCAGTAGTGGAAGACAGCAATTTTGAGTCGCCCTATTTTGGAAAAAAAAAAACAAAAAACATCTCACCAATTTATTTGAAAACATCAACAAATTGCTACACCATAAACTATCATTATATTTGTTATGGGGAATACGACTGCTGTCTGAACTCAAAGAAAGCTCTATATGTTTCACTGCAGCTGACAACCAGTCAAAGATTACTAGATATCACAGCAAATTAAAATAGAGAAAATGGCACAAAAAGGACTGGTTGCCAATTAACATTATTAGTTAAAAAAAAAAGTAATTTCCTATTATACAATTTAATGGACAGAATAATATCCAAGTTTAAATTAGTTCGTATTTCGTTCGTATGAGCCATTTGCACTTGCAGCTCAAAAAATCCCACAGGAAAATAAAAGTTACTTTTTTTTTTTTTTTTTAAAGTATTTTACCTTGTTGACCAAATAAATACATATTTTTCCAAATGAAAGAAGTATAGTCATGAGAAAAAAAGACCCTATTAAGCATGAAGCTCTTTCAAATTTGATGTATGCAGAATAATGTCTAATAATTTTTATCTCATAAATGTGATTTTGGATAGCAAAAGTGAATCTTGTTTAACTTGTTCAGGAAAGTAAATTTAAAAAATGCATTTTAGCTGAGAAAAAAGTTAGGTCATTCTGAACCCCAACATCAAATGTTAACCTCTTTAGTTAAATGAGACTCTTGTTGTAAGTCATCAGTCCCTTACATATGTCTGAAAAAGTTTGCCCCAGTCTTCACTTTCATCTTTGAGACCTTTGAAGAGTTCCTTCTATGCGATGGTGTTTTTCAGTCACATCAGAGCATTTCCACTGAGAAAAAGGTTTGGACTTTCTACAAATTCATTAATTGATTATGAAGATATGCACTTTCATATCAACAAAAGCAATAGCCTAAGTCTTGTGATGACATTTGGGTTTCGGGAGTCTTCTTTTAGCATTTTGCTGCCTGTTTTCAAGGTAAACATTGCTCAACAGCAAGACTGGCTAACTGTTTTGACTGTCCTCAACATGTAAACTTTCCACACAGTAGAATGGTGAATTTCAAATTTTTTGAAGCCTTATTAAATCTCTTACCACACTCACAAGCCCCTAGAATGTTCTTTCTGAAGGCCTCAGACAGCTCCTTCAATCTTACCCTGGTGTTCACGGCATGCTCACTTTAACAGACGGGAGCACACAAAACTAAACGTCTGAAGTTTAGAGGGAGAAAACACCTTCAAAATGAAAAGAGAATGTAATAAAGTAACAATATTTTGCTCAAGTGCACCTATGCCTATGTTCATTCTAACCAGCATTAGTTGGAATAAATTTAGGAGTGTTATTTAAAAAAAATTTTCCAAACATCCATCCATCCATCCATCCATCTTCTGCCGCTTATCCGGGGTCGGGTCGCGGGGGCAGCAGCTTAAGAAGGGAGGCCCAGACTTCCCTCTCCCCAGCCACTTCCTCCAGCTCCTCCGGGGGAATCCCGAGGCGTTCCCAAGCCAGCCGAGAGACATAGTCCCTCCAGCGTGTCCTGGGTCTTCCCCGGGGCCTCCTCCCGATGTGGAGGAGCAGCGGCTCTACTCTGAGTCCCTCCCGGATGACCGAGCTTCTCACCCTATCTCTAAGGGAGAGCCCAGCCACCCTACGGAGAAAACTCATTTCGGCCGCTTGTATTCGCGATCTCGTTCTTTCGGTCATTACCCAAAGCTCATGACCATAGATGAGGGTAGGGACGTAGATCGACCGGTAAATTGAGAGCTTCGCTTTTTGACTCAGCTCTCTCTTCACCACGACGGACCGGTAGAGCGCCCGTTTCACGGCGGACGCTGCACCAATCCGCCTGTCGATCTCACGCTCCCTTCTTCCCTCATTCGTGAACAAGATCCCGAGATACTTGAACTCCTCCACTTGGGGCAGGACATCTCCCTCGACCCGGAGAAGGCACTCTACCCTTTTCCGACTCAAGACCATGGTCTCAGACTTGGAGGCACTGATCCTCATCCCGGCCGCTTCACACTCGGCTGCGAACCGCTCCAGTGAGAGCTGAAGATCACGTCCCGATGAAGCCAATAGGACCACATCATCCGCAAAAAAGCAGAGATGCAATCCTAAGGCCACCAAAAGCGGATCCCCTCAACACCCTGGCTGCGCCTAGAAATTCTGTCCATAAAAGTAATGAACAGAATCGGTGACAAAGGGCAGCCCTGGCGGAGTCCAACCCTCACTGGGAGCAGAGCCCGACTTATTGCCGGCAATGCGGACCAGACTCTGACACCGGTCATACAGGGACCTGACAGCCCGTATCAAAGGGCCCGGTACCCCATACTCCCGGAGAACCCCCCACAGGGCACCCCGAGGGACACGGTCGAACGCCTTCTCCAAGTCCACAAAGCACATGTAGACCGGTTGGGCGAACTCCCATGCACCCTCTAGGACCCTGCTGAGGGTGTAGAGCTGGTCCAGTGTTCCCACGACCAGGGACGAAAACCACACTGCTCTTCCAAAATCCGAGGTTCGACTATCCGACGGACCCTCCTCTCCAGTACCCCTGAATAGACCTTGCCAGGGAGGCTTAAGAGTGTGATCCCTCTATAGTTGGAGCACACTCTCCGATCCCCCTTTTTAAACAGGGGGACCACCACCCCAGTCTGCCAATCCAGGGGAACTGCCCCCGATGTCCATGCGATACTGCAGAGTCGCGTTAACCAACACAACCCTACAACATCCAGAGCCTTGAGATACTCCGGGCGAATCTCATCCACCCCCGGGGCCCGGCCACCGAGGAGCTTTTTAACTACCTCGGCGACCTCGTCCCCAGAGATTGGAGAGCCCAACCCAAAGTCCTCAGGCTCAGCTTCCTCAATGGAAGGCATGTTGGTGGGATTGAGGAGGTCTTCGAAGTACTCCGCCCACCGACCCACAACGTCCCAAGTCGAAGTCAGCAGCACACCACCCCCACTGTAAACAGTGTTGGTGCTACACTGCTTCCCCCCCCTGAGGCGCCGGATGGTGGACCAGAATCGCCTCGAAGCCATACGGAAGTCTTTCTCCATGGTCTCTCCGAACTCCTCCCACGCCCGAGTTTTTGCCTCAGCAACCACCTGAGCCGCACGCCGCTTCGCCCGCCCGGTACCCATCAGCCGCTTCCGGAGTCCCACAGGCCAAAAAGGCCCGATAGGACTCCTTCTTCAGCCTGACAGCATCCCTCACCGAAGGTGTCCACCCAACGGGTTCGAGGGTTGCCACCACGACAGGCACCGACAACCTTGCGACCGCAGCTCCGATGAGCCGCCTCGACAATGGAGGCACGGAACATGGTCCACTCGGACTCAATGTCCCCCCGCCTCCCCCGGGGACGTGTTTGAAGCTCTGCCGGAGATGGGAGTTAAAGCTCCGTCTCACAGGGGACTCCGCCAGGCGTTCCCAGCAGACCCTCACAATACGTTTGGGCCTGCCAGGTCTGACCGGCATCCTCCCCCACCACCGGAGCCAACTCACCACCAGGTAGTGGTCAGTGGACAACTCCGCACCTCTCTTCACCCGAGTGTCCAGGACATACGGCCGCAGATCCGACGAAACGATGACAAAATCGATCATCGAACTGCGGCCTAGGGTGTCCTGGTGCCAAGTGCACATATGGACACCCTTATGCCTGAACATGGTGTTCGTTATGGACAATCCGTGGCGAGCACAGAAGTCCAGCAACAGAACACCACTCGAGTTCAGATCGGAGGGAGCACTCCTCCCAACCACGCCCCTCCAGGTCTCACTGTCATTGCCCACGTGAGCGTTGAAGTCCCCCAGCAAAACGAGGGAGTCCCCAGGAGGGGCACTCTCCAGTACCCCCTCCAAGGACTCCAAAAAGGGTGGGTAAGCTGAACTGTCATTCGGCCCGTAAGCACAAACAACAGTCAGAACCCGTCCCCCCACCCGTAGGCGGAGGGAGGCTACCCTCTCGTTCACCGGGGTGAACCCCAACGTACAGGCGCCAAGATGGGGAGCAACAAGTATGCCCACCCCTGCTCGACGCCTCTCACCGTGGGCAACTCCAGAGTGGAAATACATCCAGCCCCTCTCAAGGAGACTGGTTCCAGAACCAGAGCCATGCGTCGAGGTGAGACCGACTATTTCTAGCCGGAACCTCTCAGCCTCACACACCAGCTCCGGCTCCTTCCCCACCAGAGAGGTGACATTCCACGTCCCAAGAGCCAGTTTCTGCAACCGAGGATCGGACCGCCAGGACCCCCTCCCTCGGCCACAACCCATCTCGCATTGCACCCAAACATATTTTTTTTAAAACACCTATATAGCTGTTTTTCAGGCTTGTTCTTTGAAATTATAATTTTTTTTCCCACTAAGACCAAAATCAAATAGCCACATCTCCAAATATATTTATTTCACAGGATGTCCTAATTTTTCACATATACCTGTAAACAATTTCAAAGTGACAGCCATTAGAATTGACCATGAAGTTAAAGCTTTGTGGTTCTTTGAACAAGTTTGCATTGGAATTACATGCAAAGAAAGAAGTTGGTATGTTCAGAATTAAATTTATCACCTTCATTTTCATTTATTAATTCTTGCACAAAGATATAAAATAAGCTTTGACATTTTCATCTTCCTTTGAACAAGATGAAGATTAATAGGTTTTGCTGTCATCCTTCTTTGAAAAATGTGAGAAATCTGGAAAAGCAGCAACCAGGTTCTAATAACTATGGAGAAAAGAGAGCACATTACACCTGTCCTTAAATCATTGCTCCTGCCTGGCTTCCAGGAAGCACCAGAATTAGCACTCTACTTCTCACTTAGCAAGAGGAAGCCATAAATATATATCACAGTGCTTTCAGCTTGTAATTTCTGCTGTCCAAATGACAGTGAAAGGAAGCTGTTAAAGTAATGATAAGTTCAGAAAAACTAGAACTTTCCCATAAAACTGCTTCTCTGTACAAGAATGAAAAAAACAAACAAACAAACAGATTTAACAAACTAATACATAAGATTCAACATCCTAACTGATGCTTTAAAAAAATACCACTATATATAAATATGTTTATACACACTCTCACACCTCCACACATATATACACACTTTAATTATCAAGTAGATCCCTCTTGCAAATCCGCCATTACATTTAAAACAAACTTTTGTCATGGACTTTTCATGTCTTCACAGTCTGCCTTGCTCCCCAGAGCCACAGCTGCAGGAACAGGCAAAAGGAAAGCTGAGGGTCTGGATGCCAACCCAACACTTGCATGCTGCCTCTGCATTCAAGAAGCACAATCATTATGGTGCACTCCGGGGAGACTCGTTAAAACCATTCTGGAAATGCTAACTTTCATTCCATTTGCAAGTTATCAATGTGGTTTGTCACAGCCAAAATGTTGTGATTTAGCTTTGGTGTTCCCAGGAGGATTCATGCCAAAATACTCACATTGTATTTCTGATTTCTGGCTCTACTTCAAATAAATCTGGCTCCTGTACCCCCTGTAGTGGCCTGATAGACCCAGATGACAATCACTGCGCGTTTGAATAATCAGCGGAAACTCTTGAACAAGCAGTGGGAACCCAAATGCCTGGGATGTTAATAAACTCTGCTCTTTGAAATGCCTTAAAAAGCTTTATCCTCTGGATATGGAGCTGCAGACAAGCTCTTACCCAGTAAATAGCAACCCTTGAGTCGATTACTCTTTATCAAACTAGGCCATCCGTCTCCTTGCGCCCAGTCTTTTGTACACAGCTATCAGACCTGGGCCACTGAAGAGGGAAAAGGACAGGCCAGGAGAAAGTAATGATGTTTGTGATGAGACTCAGTGTTGACTTAAGTCTAGCTGCAAGATCCCTGGACTCTCACAGTCAGGCCATTACACACTCCATGCGTTTTCACATAGGAAGTCAGAGGGGCTTGTAGGGGATGAAGACGCTCTTATTTTAGACTGTGGTGACGAACAGATCACTTTGGTCATCAATAAATTCTTCCCCACGAGAACTCTGATGCTCCCCAATTGTTCAGTTGTAATATTTGATTCATGATTTTTTTCTCCTAATATCTATATTTTACAAAAAGGAGCAACATTTCTATAAGCTATAAAAAGTAGCCATAACATCACCAATAACCTGGCAAAATCATTTTTGTAGCACTGTTATGTTTTGTTCAAATAACTTTGAACCTCCCCTGAGGGGTGAAGGGTCACAAAACCTGAAAAAGGTGGAAAGATTTTGAGTAATTGATAAATGTGTCAGGAACAGACAATTTGAGATTAGCAGGGGGTCATATTGTTTTGGCTGACAGTGAGAGGATCTAAACCCTAACATTATGAGGATATCTGAATCCACTATTTCATGTCAGACAGTAAGAAAAATCAAGTTATGTATTTTTTGTGTAGGTCAGTATCTGGTTGTAATTGTATATCATTCTGGTCATGACTGTAAAAGTGTAAAATGACATAAAAAGTCATTTACCAAAATGAAGCAAAAAAAAAAAAAAAAAATCAGATCAGTCGTCAAAACTCCTAGATTTTCCAAGAATTGTTTTTTGTCTCTCTCTCTCTCAAGCTTTTGTAAGAGGCTCTAAATGGTTGTGTGGTAGCTGGAAGGCTTTTTGAGGTTTGTTTTGCTCTAAGAAGAGAATGATAGAAAACTGAAAAGAATTCAGTTGTTTTTCAGGTTAAGAAAAAGAGGGCCTGAAGTGGAAGGGGGCAGATATATTTACCTGTGAACTAAAAGTTGGCCAGGCAAGTAAAGAGGACAACAGGTCTGAAGCAAAATATCAAAAATTTATAAGAGACATTCTTCAAGTCTTAAGTTTGTAAGACTCACCAGCTGCAGTCTAGCTGGTGGTTCATAACAAAAATGCTTACAGGAACAAAAAAGACATAAAACACTTTTCCTTGAATAAAGTCGCAGTTTATCACTCGACAGCATTCCATTTGAAGTTTTAGATTAACTGGCAACTGAGTCATTACATAAATTAAGTGATACCCTTGACAGAGTGCGCAACTCCAGGCATGTTATTCAGTAAAACCCTGCAAATATCAGAAATCAGCCATTTAGTAGCAAGTTGCTTTCTCAGCTCGATTCTCAAGAGTGATATTAAAAATGAAAAGACAAGTTGCTGTATGCTTTTTTGAAGGTGTTCATGACCTTTTTCCATGGCATGTTTGACTTTGATTCAGCTGATGATTCAAATTCAGTACAATAATTTCTGTCTTGAACATATTTAACTCCAGAAAATCTGCTCCAAACCAACCAAGACATTGCTGTACATCTAAATTAAAATGTCAAGGAGACCATAAATCAGAGAAGCTGCCAAGTGGGCCATGGTAACTAACTAACATTAGGTCTAATAAATCCAGTTCCATCAACCATTGTCCCAATTTTATCCTTATACATACAGCATCTGTAGTTATGACCGTTTTCTCATAATTATAATACATCAACTTCAAATTCAGGTCAACAACCTAGGAAAAGAATAACTGTCAAATATGCATATAACATTATATGGACATGCCTTGGAACATTTTGCCTCATATGTTGACACATTTTTTGAAATCAATCAAGCCTTTGTTACTCTTCCTTAATACCTAAAGTGACCTTGTGTCCTTCCTATGGATGTAAATATTTTGTTTTTTAGGACCACAAAATGCCTCTCCTTGCCGCAGCTGTCTAAAGGCATCTTTGGTGGTTTTTATGGATTCTCGTTTAACCTAGCCAACTTCAATTTCTTGAAGTTGGCTTCAAGAAATTGTCCACTGTGTTAAAGCACATTTACAACCAAAGAACCAAATTACCATGGATTATTAAATCCGAGCTCTAATCAAATTGAAAAAAAAAGTATGGTATTTTCTCAATCAACATACTCAGACAATTTGGCTTTTTCAAAATGTTTTTGTTTCATATAATATTACTGCATTAAACAAAATTTACTACATTTTACCAGGGCTCAAATTATTGTGAACATCACTTTCTGCCTCTAGAAGACCAAACAAGTATAACTGTTAGAATTCACCCCACAGCATCAATAACAGCATTTCTTTTTTTGGGTTGGCATTTTATGCGCTTAACAGCTGTTTGCTGTCACAGAGGTGCTCAGCTGTCCGTGACTGCAGCAGGACAGGAAAGCTGCTCTGCTGTAGGATGTTCTGCAACGACTGATGTTGAGGACAAACCAGTGGTATTTAGCAAGCAAACATGTTGAGGCTCATTTCCATATTTCACCTGTCTGATAAACAGTGTTTGCCTGATTCTTCTATAAAAACAAAAACAGCAGAACAGGAAAAACCATTGTGCCCGGCATGCGACGCTGCTTAAAATGCAAAGCAAACTGCTCTCACTTGAAACTTGCCCGTAACAAAAACAGAGCTCCTTTTGTGCTTGGCACATCACCGCACAACTGGGTGGGAGTGAGGTAGGCCAGTTATTTTTTCTTTTTCTAAATTATTTATTTGTTCAAAACTGAGTAATTATCTCAAGTCTCTCTTTTCACATTCAAACAAATCGTTGGCCTCTCTCTCTCCGTTTTCTGACAGCATTATTCAGATGAGGTCTGCATTGCAGTCAGAGTCATGTTTACTGACCAAAGCCGCAGTGTGAAATTCAGAATAATTGCTCTCCACAACTCCCCTGGCATTCCCTGGCACATTTTGCCGCTCTGCTCACTTCAACCAGAAAGTCCAACTGACAGAAACATGCCCGTCTCTGTTCGTCTATTTATTAAATTGACCAGTTGTCATTAAAATGAGAAAAAGAAAGCCAATATGCATTCATTAGTTTTAAAATATTTTACATCAACATGTTCATACAATAAATGAACATGAGAGCAATGTCAGGGTAGGAAAGGTCATGTTCATTTCATCCACACCAATTTTGGCACTTCGATATGAAGGTGGGTCTACTGATGGTAACAGTCTGGAATATCTGCTGTATGCCTAGCAGATGTAAATGCTAAAAATGGCAAATAAGCAGAACAAGCAGATATGTCAGGACACTGCTTGGACACCTCATTATAGCACCACAGCATTCCTCATTGTGCAGGGAGGAGTCCTTGGCGTACAGCTGAGCAGGAAGACAGCACACGGAGAATAGTCCCATTAAGATGTTTAGAACTGTACGGGGGTGTGTATGTGTGTTTCATGTTGTTGGTAGTGATGGCAGTGGGGAGGAGGCAATCATTGCTCCATGCACTTAAATATGCTTGCACAGAAATCTCAAAAGCAGTCATGTTTCCCCCAGCCGGCATGTCACTCTCCCAAATTGTTTCATGTTCTGCTGCGTGACTAAATAAAACCAAAAGGAAAACAAATCCTCCTGAGACAGAGAGGAAGAGAAAATACTCATGTTGCATACTTTGTAGCTCTGTCTAATACTTTAGTCGGGTTACTTCAAAATGGCAATTTCTGGTTGAGGTTGATTCTAAAACTCTGGCATCCCTTAATAGGGGGAGGGAAAATCTCTTAAGGGTTTACTGCCATCTGTTGGTGCAGAGCAAAACTGATCATCATCTGATTATGCTTGGCTGGGTAGTGTAATCCTTTTATTATGTATTTACATGTGCATATACACCTAACTAGACAGGTGAATATACTTTCAGACTTTGTGAGTATATCTGTATTCACCTGTCGATAACATTTTAAATGATTTCGCTCTCATTTCTGCACCCTTGACTGCACCATAAAAAGTGGGGTAACAGCTAAGAAACTGAGATTACTGTTTGCACTTAAGGTTATGAATGTCAAGCTGCTTCTCCTGATTGGATGATTATGATATTCAAGAAGAAATCCACTAGCAGAAACAGTTTTAGGGAAACATGCAGTAACACAGGCAATATGATTTGTCTTTCTGCATATGCAACTCTCTCAAATGAGTGTCTGCTTAAGATCGTTTCCATGAGTTGGGTTGCATTGTACATTGCCTTGAAAATGAATTACATACCACAGGAACTTTTTCACATGCTGCCAATTTACAAACAAAATTGTAAGGTAAATTTTTTTTTCAAAACCGGTATGAAGACTGAACTATTATTGTTGTGACTTTTAAGGTAAATAAATTGAAAACGTATCTTAATAAATTTTCAACAGTTCAGGGTGTCTGCTTTTGCCTTTTAACATGCAGAAACAAACGGTACATTCAGGACAATAGCTTCTTTCTCTTTATTTTAAAATTTGTGATTTAAGAATAAAACCCTACAAAAATGACATAAGATTTTCCGGAAAGACAAAAATAATTTTGAGGGGCAACATTTACCACCATTAACATGATTGCGTAAAATGGCATAGCTCCATTACTAATAATGAAGGCGGAATCTAAAAACCGGCAGTAAATTCAATGTCACATCATTGGCAGAGATCTAAAATGAGGTCAGAAAACCGTTTGTCTTTTGCCTGACCAGTATATCACAGCTACATATAAGATGGCAAACTGACTAAAGACAGAAACTTTGAAATCTCTTAAACCAGATAATTTAGAAGGAAACTGCCTTTCCCAAAAACTTGTTTGAAAAGAAGTTTATACCCATTCAGCTCCATCTGGCACTGAGACTGTGTCCTTAAGAAATATAAAGAGAAGTACAAGTTTTGATTTATAGAGGAAGCAAGTCCGAAGAATATTAAAGCCCTTCTATGACAGTTGATATGCAGAGGTAGAGAATTAAAAAAAAAAAACATAGAGGGACTTCTGTAAAAAAAAAAAAAAAGAAAAAAAGAAAAAAAGGAATCCTTTGACAGCATCTCGTATAGTTAAAAATGATGCATTGAATTTGCCTTTGGAATCCTCAGTCTGTTTCTTCTTCCTCTGATTCGGACTCTAGAATTATTAAAATAAAGGTTAGTTTCCAGAATAATCTAAATAACACTTCAGCAGCTTAGCTAGAGAGAGAAAGAGTGAGTGGCCTACCTTCCTCTGCATTTTTAAGCCATTCGACGAAAGTTTTCATCTGAGCCACAAAAACACTTTGTCCTTTGGGCAAATGGGCGTCGTTGTACCATTTCAGAATTGCTTCCTCACTTAAGACATCCGCTTGAAATATATAAAAAAAGAAAAGAAACAACATCTTTTTAACCTGATGCCAAGAGCACAGATGTGTCCCCAGGTGCTTGTGGAGAAAAGAAAAAAAATTATTCACCAGGCCTGGTTGATGACATCAATCAAGACAAACTTTCTGGCTATAATCTCTGGCCATCTGGCAGCATGCATAGCTTTCCAACACAAAACAAGCTGTTTTCCCTCACACAAAAAGGCAAACACACGACCAGGAGCTGAATGGGCATAATTAACTCACCTTTGTAGAGCAGAACAACAATTTTCTGGAAGGCCTTCATAAAGTGAATGTTGTCATAGCAGTATTCCTGGATCTTTAGCAGAAGTGTGAGTTCAGAATATCCCTGGGAGGTAAAAGCCTTCAACAGTGGGCTGTGTTGCTGAAAAAGGGAGACATTTGTAGATTTACAAGAGAATTTTCAGTTTTGAAACCTAATGGATTTTAAAAAATGTGAATTTTCTCTACCATTTAACATTTTTTCTGATTTGTTGGTGAAAATGATTGATCAAACAGACCCATAAGAAAAGTATTCATACACATAAAAAGAATTTCCAAATTTATTCTATTGAAGAACACAAAGTGTATAACAGTTACGATAAGGCATAGTTTGTAACATTTTTATCACATAAATAAGAACCTGAAAAGAGAAACTTCTGCTTCAATCTGAACCATTCTAACAGATTAACATAGGTTTGTTCTGTTAGATGTTAACTCAAGTCAGAAACAGCCTCTAACACATTTTCTCTCAGAACTGCAGTCTATTTAGCTTCCTGTCCACCTGTATAAAAGAAAAACAACCCTACATGATATCTTTTCATAATCAAAATCTGCTCTAAACTTCTCCATCACTTTATTTCTGACCTGTATGGTGTTCCTTGGTCTTCATTATGCTGTTTGTTCATTAATATTTTTTAAAATATCTTCATAGAACATCTGGCTTTACCCTGAAATTACCTTCCACAAGTGTTAATTTGATAATTAGGAGACTTCTGGGTGTATTGTATTGTGTAAGGGTATTAGTAACCAGGGCACTGGTTTTATGTCTACTACATAAAACTCCAGTAAACCATATTAAAATTCAAACAATTTCAAAGGATTATGCATACTTTTCCAAGGCCCTGTAAATGCTCTCTTACCCTAACTGCAGTGATTTAGCAGTATCTTTCACTTTAAAGACCCAGCCAAGTTTCTTTACTTTTCTGCTTCCCTATACTGTCACAAGCTAAATAGAAAATGCAGACCGTTACAAAACTTAACTAAGGTGTCACCTTTAAGTGTTTAATGGCTTGTTCTGCGACCAGTTCCTCCTTCTTGTTCCACTCCATAGAGCTCATCACGCTGGACCAAATCAGTCCAACCATTGTCTGCTCCGAGATGTTGCTTTTCTTCATTTCCTCTTGGGTGTATGCGATAATCTGTCGAACACAGTAACGACAATGCAGAGAGACCAAAGCCAGTATGTGCATTATCGCGCCTCTAATCAAACCCTCCAGATGTGTTAGGCATTGGACTCCCAAGAGAAGCATGCGGGAGATGATAATATTGTCAAGGCTGAGTGGATTGCAGAAACTTTTCATTGATTCACTGCACCCATTTTGCAGCCACTCCTCAAGACAAAGGCAGACAAAGGTCAAGAAGAAAGCGATTCTCAGAGCCAGTCTCGGTGGTGTGCTACATAAAAAGAACCCAGTGTCAGAGAAAGCAGGAAAACTAAGTGGACTTACGTCCTTGAGGGAGTCTCCTCGTGACATCTGATCTTCAATTTCTTTCTGTAGCTCCTTGCGTGCACCTATAGACTGCTGGTTTTTGGCAAAGTCTGAAAGCTCCTTTAGCCCTGCGTCGTCAAAGTACTTGGTGAAGTGCTCACTGGTGCGTTTATTTGCAGGAAACAGTTCCTGCAAGGAGTGAAATGTTTAGTGGGGACTTTTTCAGCCAGAAACAGACTTTATTCGTTAACTAAAACTTGAACTGCTGAATGTCTGAACAACATCTCTACTAATCTCATTTTATTTAACAAGTCATAATCCAAGCACACACACTTTTAAGACTTAATTCTGCTGTAATAATGTTGTATTAAATGTGTCATTCTCACCAGAAGTCTGTTGTCCATGCCAACTTTCCGAAGACTGCCAGCAACTGAGTTTATGTCCTTCTCGGAAAGCCAGGATTTAAAGAGTTTCACGGCAAAGCAGGCTGAAACACCTGAACAAATGAATGGTAATGTGAGTCAGCTGCTGCACACAGATCTACCAGGATTAAGTTAGGCCTCCGTAATACATTGGTAAACGCAAGTCTGCGGCTTTTAATTGCAATAAGGCCATCAAGCAGATGGAGATGGATATGGCAGGGTAACATCTATATAATCACTTCAACAAATAGCATTTCAATAACTTTATATTTATGAACATGTGAAGTAGGCCACGAAACAGTCCATCTATTTGAAGATTCAAGTTTCAAGGGTAAAGTGACTGATAATGGGTGGTGCTCGATTAACTGAGGCTATTCATCAGCTGCCGTCTGTGTGCAGCCATCTTTTACTTCTGCAGCCAGCAAAAGACAAACAACCAGGTCAAAACCAGGCAAACCCCACAACACTATTTGCATTGCTTTATCAACTGTTAATAGCATAAGCATGTAAGAGATGCCTACATTCACACAAAGAACAAGATTTTGTTTTGGGGAGCTTCTTGCTAATCTGAGCCTGTAGACATATGTGATACATTATTGTTATTTCTAAGAGAGCAGAAAACAGAAATTAGAGCAAATACCAACATTATTTGTTGCTCTAAATATGTTGCTTTCTTTGATTTATTGTGACAGTCATTGAAGAGCCTGGACATTTCTAAATCTATTTGTACAAATCTATTTGTACATTCCACAGTTAAGGTACAACTACCCTAATTCTACAAAGAATACATGCAGCAAGCACAGCTAAAAATGCTAATGTCACTTAACACGCAAATTATTACTATAGGATGCAAGAGACATCTTTAGGTGCTCACTGTAATCATTTTAATATTTAGAAAAACAAAGGAAATCCTGTTTAGCAGCAGAGCTGCGTAACACTGACAGCCTCTTATGCTAATATTAATAAATAATGATGGATTACAGCAGGAGGGCTTCTTAGGACTCCTGTTATGTTAAAATAAATGGATGAATGATTTAACAAGACTGGTTCTTTGAATGAATGTTACAGAATAGGTTTTATGTCAATTTGAAAAGGGAGATATTCTGTAATTTATTATAGTTCACTTTTTTGTTTTTAAACATTTCACTGTCCCATAACCTGACAAATTTAATCATACTTGACATTTGCAGTTAAGAGACTCCTCTGTGACTTTAAGCAGCTTAAAAATTTTAAAGTTTTTATCAAGTATATTTTTATTGGAGCAAGTATAAATGAAATATATTTTTTCATATTTATTGTTCTTAAAAGAGATTTTTAAATGCGAAGTAATCCTAGGAGATAGCTTGATTGATCTCTTATATTAATACATCTTCAATTTAACAATTTCATCAGATGCCATTCCATATGTTCAGTTCCTCAAGGATAGTCTCATGTTTCCCAGCCACATGCTTATCTGCATGTTTGGTACCAGCTTTCCTGACTGCCAGAAGCAATTTATGATGCCCACAAAATGTTTGATTGAAAGACTTAAGAAATGCAAAACAAATACAGCAATGAAGATTCACAGATTACTTATTTCAGGAAAAAAAAAAATCAGAGCACAACAATCTGCCATCACATGACAGTGAAAGAAAATATTTACTTAAGAAAAAAAATTATTGTTTGCTTGACAAGACTAAGATTTCCTCAGCCATTTTATCTGTATTGAAGATCATAAAATTATTTTATTTAATGCACCAATCAAGCTTTTTCTTGTCGATAAAGATTTCCACTATCCCTCATCCCCCCGATTCTATTTTTCTAAGGTCAATGTTCATACAGCAGGTGTTCAATTCAGATTTTTGTGCAATCCACAAAACCAATCAGAAAGTTTGTTAAATAAGTATCAACACATGATTAGAACACTTTAAACTTGTAAGTCCAGTTATTCACACAGTGAAATAAATCTGGTCGAGAAATTCAAATATAAGCTTGTGTGGAAAGGAAACTACACAAGGACGGGCAGCAGAAACTGACATAAAAACAAGTATGTCAGTATTTGTAAAAACAAATGTAACACTATGATGACACATAGAAAATGTGACTGCTTGCTAAACAGCTGTCTACAAATACAAAGCAGACAACTGAATAAAGCAATGCTAAACTTTTTCACACAGTGTGCGACTAAACCTGAGGGTGTACATTTCATGCACTCATTAAATCTCACGACAACAACTTAATCCAGGGGTGCCCAAAGTCGGTCGTTGAGGGCCAGCATCCTGCATGTTTCCGCTCTCTCCCTGGTTTAACGCACCTGGATCAAATGATGGCTCATTAGAAGGCCTAAGAAGAACATTGACATGCTGAAAAGGTTGTTGGTGCTACCAGGGAGAGAACTAAAACATCAAGGATGCCCGCCCTCGAGGACCGACTTTGGGCACCCCTGACTTACTCCAAAGCCCAACTGTGAAAACAGAGGGCAAATCAATTTGTTGCCATGAACAATTTTTCCTTTAATTGTAAACTGGTGCTGCATAAATAAACCTTAACTAACACAACCAAGAAATTTATTATTATTCTTGACATATTAAATAGCTACATTGTGTTAAAACATAAACATAAACTCAGTCCATTCGAGTTGCTGGGGAGTTCATGTTATCATCCTGCCAGTCACCATTTATTTCATTTTGATTTACAACAATAGAAGCTAGAATAATTTCCAAGCTGAAGAGTTTGCAGACTACAGTTTGTGAAGACAGGAAATAAGTGCTAAGCACCAGTGAAAGATTAAACCAGTTACCTTCTTTGACCAGGTTTTCATTAAAGAGGCTGTTGAGAATGGATGCAGAGAGATTGCCGTTGGCCAGCAGAATTCCCGTGAGCATGGCCAGTTTGTTGCGTTCAGCCTCTGTGAAGCCCTTGAGAAACAGCAGCAGCTGCCAAACAGTAAGCACATGAATTTAATTGTGTTGGCTGAATCCAGTAAAACAATGTCGCTTCCTCCATTTAAATGTAGATTTAAGACAAAATGGCAATGGATATGAAGATTCTTGTAAAATATCACACCTTTTTGATTTCTTCCTCAAATCCCTTTTCTAAATATTTATAACGTCTGATGAGCTTGTTGAAGACCTAAAAATACAAAGTGCAACTGTATAGAAAGTTTTTGTTTACGATATATTGCTCTTTCTTTCTTTTCACCTGAAAATGAGATTACTCACCTGTGCATATGCTTGCATGGTCTCCATGTCCTCTTGTGCTTTGAAGACACAAAAATCTGTGCAGGTCATGTCTTCAGACAGAGTACCACCTGGGGCTAAAAACACAAACTGTTTTTACTACTTCATTAATCTCCCAGTTAAAACTTTTGATCAATTTCTGTCTAAAATGTCCAGCATTCTTTCAATCAAAACAAACTTCAATTATTGCTCATCTTGTTCCACATTTACAATCACCATTCCTAAGATTGTTAGTTAACTAATACAAACCTATTCCCAACAGATTGCTAAAAAACCCAATTAAAACAAGAGGGATTTTTGAAGATCACTATGGTTATAATTTAAGAAACACCAATAATTAAAGTGAGTCCACTTACTAAGTTACATATTAAACCAATCATGTCCTATGATATTTCTCAGCTGTATGCATGCAGAAAAAATTAATAAGTTATTGATGTTTTGGCCAGCTGCTAAATTCTCTCTGTTCAAGCACATTGATTAAATACATGATCAATGCTCTATGTGCTGCTGATTAGAATTTGTCTAATTATTTGACAAGTTCTAATTATTTATTAAATGAATGAAATGGAATAGAATAGAAGACTAATTTAATACATGATGCTACTCAAAGGGAAATTTAAAACAAAATGTGGAAATCTGGGTACATTTGAATCTTTTCAAGACAATTGAAATAATTGAAAACAGAACGTTTGATATTTTGAAAAGAACAAAAAAAAACAAAAACGCTCTTTTACAGCTGATTTCGCTGCGTAATACATTTCACCAAAATGAGATGGTAATGAGAAGTCAAACTGTTTCTTTGTGAAAGCAGGTTCAAAGACAAAAGTGCAAAAATGTTCAAAAAAAAAAAAAAAAAAGACTTGGCAGACTACATTTGCAGATCAAAAGGAGTTACTGGTTTTTTGACTATCAAGCAAAACTGATTCTGGTACCAACTGATGATGTTTAAAAGTCACTAATCTTATTTCACTTTTTGTTTGTTTGTAGTGGTGATATGTCAGTTCTTTCACCCACTCAGCAATTTTTTTTTTTACTTGTGATCAACAATTTTCTACCTGCTTGAAACATGTTGGAACAGGTAAGCTGAAATAAGCAAGCAGCAGCTTTATTCTCCTTCTGTGCTTTTTGTTGATTTGCTGGAAGAAACATTTCACAACCATATATTCACAGATTTGAAAGGAGGAGCTTCAGTCTTGGTGCTTTTTGCCCCAAGACTCTACTGTCATTCAGAACCAAAACTCATGCACTGCTGAGAACTTAACGTCGGATAAAGTTTGAAAAGATTTTTGCAAGGCCTCTCACCCAGCATTCCTCCAGCCACCAGGATGTCGAACAGAGTCTCGGCATATCGTCTGTAGTCGAGCTTGGCACCAGAGGCATCGAGGAACTTTGCGACAGCTTCCAGATCAGAGCCGCTTTGATCTAGACCTTGCACAATGCTTTCCTGAAACTGGGATGGGTCAAACCTCTCTTTTTCATCTATGAAACAAAAAGACAAAACAAAAACAGAAATGTTATGGTTTTATAGCTAACCACTTATGACCAGTAGGTAAGCAGAAATATCCTCAAATGACCCTTAAAAGATTCTTATTTAAACTTAATTATACTTTTCAGTGCATTTATGATTTTTCTTTCAATATGTTACTGATGCTATGAAGCAAATATATGGCAAACTTTGAGATTTCTGATTTTCAATTTTTAACCAAAAATTGAAAATCTCTGAGCCCATCCAGAGATTTGTATAAACTATGCACAAATTACCTGCCTTGGGGACATTTTGCATCACTTGCAACAGCCAATAATTTGAGGTTGGTTTCTACAATCTGCTCACTTTACCCTATGGTAAAGACAATTATCATAGGGTAATTGTCTTTACCATAGGGTAAAGACAATTACCATAGATCTCTGTGTTACTCAGTGTTACTGATAAACACAATTCCATTGTGTTTATCAGTAACACAATGGGATTGTGTTACTGATAAATTACATAAACCAGTTATTCTAATCGGTTCAGGAGACCCATCTTCACTTGAATTTCTTAAGATCATTTAAGAATATAAATGTACAAGTCTTCATAACAGTCCAGCCATTATAAAGAACTGGACTGCAGTTCTTTATAATGGCTTTTAACTAATAAAAGCTTTAAACTTTAATCTACTCTAAAGATTACTTCATAACTGTGGTGCAAAAAGTGAGGTGCAATTCTATCAGTGGAGAAAAAAATTCTGAGTCCTCTGAAGAGGAGCTAACATGGTGGACTTTAAATCAGAGTAACAGTTTAGAGCCATTAATTAAGCCCTGAAATTTCGATATATTTGCTATATAACGCCATTTTTAAACATTTTAAGAAAGGGTTAGCAGCAACAGCACAAGTCAAACAGTATTAATTTTGAAACAGGCATTTCAAGTCTTGTAACACTCCAGAATAAAAATGCAAAAATCACGTGGTTTAAAGTGTAACGCTTACCTCTTTTTCGAGGTTTGAAACGCTGGCCTGTTAGCGTAGGCTTCTGTTGCCTTTGATTACTCATAAAAGACACTCTGCAAAACAAGAAGTTAGGCAAGACTTAGAGATAACCATAAATACATATTTACATTGTAGAGAAAGAGCAACAGTGTGATTTAACTAAGGGCATGCATTACTTGCAGTCGAGTTTGTTGATTTACAATTTGAAGAAGCGTTTATAAACCCTGACAACTGGGCGTAAATCACTATTGTAAGCCATCAGCAACTATGTCACATTTGTTTTCCGTTATATCAACAACAAAATAACACAGACGCTGCTTGATAAAGAAGTGCATCTTTAAGTATATACATCTAGCTTAAAATTAACAAATACGAATCAACTAAGGCCTGACAAAACAACAGCGCCGAAACCAATAAATTGGCGTTAAATCTCACAGAAGTGGAAATATCTGAGGCAGCTAGCTAAACTGCAGAGACCGTTTAGCAATGATTCATTTTTGTAACGGACATTGACGTAACGGTTGAGTATAATAACCACAACCCGGATAAACAACGAGGAAAATGAGTGAAAAACTCACCGAAATTCCTTTTTGGATCAAAAACAGCCCGTCGAAAAAATATGGTACAACTGGACTGCAGCTCAATCAGGTACAGGGAAGAGGAAACGGTAGACGTCAGCGCGCATGCGCATATCCACTAACCATCCCAACAGAAAACAATACCAGCGACAATTTTATGTCAGCAAGTTTCCAGTTCTTAAAGCTGTGAGATATTGTTTTTATTCACTTATTTATTATTATTATTTTTTTGCGTTTTATATTCGTGAAGAACCTGCAAGACATGGATTCACGAAAAAAGAAATGCTTCACATACAGAGGATCTACAACTGAATAAAACACGGGTTTCATTCCTGAACACGCAAAAGTGAGCCAGCGTCATTAGACAGTTGTCAGCAAGTCGTTGCGATGTAAAATTAAGACACAGGAGGGGGATATTGTGCTGCCTGGAGGAGGAGGATGATGAATCTGTCCATGTGGGTTTCAGGGGAAACTTTAATGCTGCGTTAAAGCTCATCTCGTAAGTTTAAGTATTCAGGAACTTTCCCCAAATATCATTAGCGACTATATCCAAGCTAACAGTCATCCCAAATATTTAAGGATGTATGTAGGTATATTATCCAAATATGACATTATCAGACATTAATACGTTTATGTTAAACTAACTCTAAAATAGTTTTATTCGAAAATTGCTCTTTGCACTGCAAAGCCCTAGACATATTTCAAAGCTGCAAACTTTAAATGATGAGTTTCCAGCTTCAGTTCTCAAGGTAAAGTGTTCTACTAGTTTTAGATGGGTCTCTGCTTCAAAATAGCTGATCAGGTTGACCAAGAAACAACCTCATCAGTATTTTATATTTTTGCAGAGGCCTACTAAGAACTCATAATTTGATCCAAGTGTGTGAAATCAGAGAGAGAGAACTGACATTCAGGATACTGGCCCTTGACAACTGACTTTGGACTCCAATAGATTAGAAGAGAACTACCTAATCTGGAAACCAGTCTGTTGTTTCATTAGAAGATTATTTGAAAATGCAAAAATTAAGCAACATAAAATAAAAATGAGGCATGCACGTATGTATGTTGCAACCCTTGTTACTTTCTAGACACGTTTTAGATTTTGCTAAGCTATTTTTCAATCCACGTTCCAATTTAATGCTACCTATTCTTGCACCCCAAAAGCCAACCTTAATGTTATTGCAGTTCTCTTGGAAAAGGCTCTTTCCTCTGGATCAAATGCATTGTTCACATTCAAGTGTTTTGTATTCTACAGCAAAACATTTAAGACGTTTTGCTGTAGAAAACTACATAGATTTTCTAAAGTGATGGCAACAATAAAACACTTGAAATCAGTCTGTAAAGAAGACAGGAGAACACAAAACACTATTCAGATCATCACTATATTTTCAACTTTCCCCTGGTGTGGTTTCAACTGTAATTTAATAAAATTTGCTAATTTAAATAAAAAACTGATGAGGAAGTTGAATTAAGAAAACAA
The DNA here is from genome assembly GCA_911649635.1 of Poeciliopsis gracilis. Lineage (NCBI taxonomy): Eukaryota > Metazoa > Chordata > Actinopteri > Cyprinodontiformes > Poeciliidae > Poeciliopsis > Poeciliopsis gracilis. Next base: position 18,394,536 of record CAJVRI010001532.1, read on the forward strand.
TGCACCTTTCATACCATATATATATATATATATATATATATATATATATATATATATATATATATATATATATATATATATATATATATATATATATATATATATATATAATTCAGCATTTTATGTACATGTACATTTTATGTACACTTGAAAACAGGCACACATTGTTCCTGCGGTACATGAATGCATCACAAATCCACCTCCTCCCCCCCACACAGAAGGTGATTAAGGGACTCTGGACAAACCCAGAGACGCCGCTCCAGCCACTCCCTACGCCCGGCAGTTTGTGAGCTCTCAAATCCATCCGGAGCTCCAGTCAAAGTGCTGAGATCCGGATGAGACAGCCGCTTTCAGCCTCATCCTGACAGCAGACTCAAGTTCAACCGAAAACAGCCGGGATAGGCTTTGGGAGTCCACTCCAGAGTTGGAGAAGCACCCGGGATCATAGTCTTGTCCGCGGACGGGATTCAGGACGAAGAGGAGCAACTCTGTCAGAGCTAAAGAGAGGTGAGTTGGGTAAACTCCGCTGCTTGGCTGAGTGAAATAGTTATGTTTTAGTTTTGTATGCGCAACTCCTCAGAAGTTAACTTTGTACTGTCACTGGGGTGCCTTCCTCCAGTCTCATTCATTTTTTTCTCTCCTCTTTTTGGAGTTGAGGAGGGGGGTTGGGGTTCACTTATCTCTTTATTTACTTTTTCTTTGAGCAAAAGCTACTTTAACTAAAACAACGAGTATGCAGGTTGCGTCCAGAAACAGCTCGTTTGTACTTCAGAGTAAGACTCTTGCAGCAGCAGTTTTGTTCACGGTCGCTAATTAGCAACATCTGTGAGCAGGAGCAATTTGAGGCGACGCCAACCGCTGCAGGACAGCGGCGCAGTCAAGTCCTCTTTACAAGCGGTTGTCGCACAAGTTCACTTTTTAACGGCACAAAGCAATGCGAGCAGTCTGTTGAATATGCGGGGTTTGCTAATACCAGAACAAATCTGAAAAGTTCAGTTATTTGTGTTATTTGCACAGCGGTGTGTGGGCGGGCGCTTTATCCGGAGCTCATGGTGAAAATGATGAAACGATTAGTAGTGCGTTTGCAGATTTAAAGGTACTGGATATATATATTGGTTCCCGAACACATACAGACTGACAAAAAAGCTGGACAGGATACTGCAGTTAAAAAAAAGCCACTGACGGGGAATCCTCCCCCAACTTTGTGCATTTAATCGATGACGTCACAACTGGCGCAAGAACTTAACTGATCACCTGGCCTTGGTAAACAAGTTGGAAGCTGAGCAACTTATAACAGTCTTTGACATAGAATTGAGCTTTTACTGGCCTTTTTCCTTATGCATGTTAACACCTCAGTTTGTTCCTGTTTCTGCATATCAGGATGTCCCTAATCATCAAATGTAACGCTGTATAATGCTTGGGTGATGCCTTTATTGAATGAAAATTGCAGTTTAGTGCTGATTGGTGTGCTCATGCCCTTTTTCTAAGAGCTACTTCCAAGTGTTACTTTGTCTTCTGAAATCCATCCAATGTTGTTAAATACGATCTTAATAATTGTGCTCAATAATAGTAGAATTAGTTGATGGAAGAATCTAATTTTAAAAGGATATGGACGAAAAAATGTCATGTACTGTCATGGTGACATTACCTTTATGTAATGTTACCAGAGTTGTGCATGGAAAGCATAAAAAATATGTGCTATATAAATTATATGTGGTTTCCTTAAGCCCTTCTGAGATTTCCCCAAAATCACAAAAGGTTTGTGGAGATTGTTTTTGGAAGGTTTCATTTCAAATGAAGGTTTTACTAAGTTGCATAATTGACAAGTTAAATATGTAAAAATGAGTTTAATGTTACATAATAGCCTGATGGGTAGCTTTAATAGCTCCTTTGGCTCTTTTTTTGGAATACATTCCTGCTCAGAATGAATAAAAGTATTCTTCCGTTAGAGGGAAAACTTCCAAAGTTCACCCATGTTGGCTGGACCTGGATTCTCCTGCGGGATCCAGACTTGGTCACAGTAAAGGCTGATGTCCTATGACAGTCAAAACTATTGCAGCTCTGGTGGGAAAATATAAAATAAATAATAAAATCATTTGCCTATTTGGCATTTCAATCATCTCCATTACACCCTGGTTAGGAAAACATCTGTACATTCAGCATTGGCTTTCCAAGCTTGAAGTTTCTCTTGTTCTGGTGGACTTGAAGTCACTGGATTAGAGAAGACCTTGTTTTTTGTTTTTTTTTTACAAAATGAGTTTGTCTTCCTCCCTTTTGTGGTTTTCCACAACCATGTCCGTCCTTTTTTGGCAAGCTTCCCTGTGGGGATCCAGATGGGAACTTTATTATGCTTGCTGATCAAACAAACATTGATGTAGTGTGACGGTGAAAGGTAATGAGCTAACAGAGCTGTGGTGAGGAGATGGGGAGGTAACAATCGTTTAGCTCAGCTGGAAGAAGGGCAGTGTGTGGGACTGGTGGCCAGTAGTTCCACTCTGTGGGAGCTTTTCAGCCAGCCTGCTGGGAGCTGCCACAGTATTTCTGAATGTGCCAAAAACCCCATCAGAAACACTGTGGGGTGATGTGGTCTGGAGAGGATCAAAGTCCCTTCACCTATGCCATGGTGATGAATAGTGTTTGCACTTGTCAGTCTGTGTAGTGGGGCGTGTGGCTTGTGTTAGGCCTGCGTCAACACAGTTGACGCAGAGCGAAAGCCACTCAGAAGCCAGGAAGAATCAGTAGTCCTCTCAGTGATCCTAGTTTAGGAACTCATCCATATTATGGTACATTAGTGTCCAACTTATTTTTTCTTTTCTGATTGAAATCAAACGATGTACATGTTTTCTGAGTTATCCGCCTTGGAGAAATGTTCACTTTACAGTGCAGCTCTGGATGTCTTCCACCAGTTAAGCTTAACTGCTTATATTTCACCTCCTTTTTATCCTCTGGGAACCACACTACGAATACTGTACATTCATTTCTTTCTCCCTCTGCTTCGTCAGGTCCAGCACAGCTGCTTTTTCAATTCACTCCTATAAGGGTTAGCCAGACTAACTGTACCTCTTATGTAGAGGGCACTTGACTGCACAAATGCACCCTTGTTCTTTTTTTTCACATTTAATTTGCTGCTTCAGAGTCGAAATTGTTTTTTAGTTTAACTCCAAAATAACAGCCAAATAAATGTATTTATTGGAATGAATTATACCTCCTTGTATGTCACACCTGCCTATGAACAAACCTGAACCAGAGGAAATCTTGTGAAACGACTTGCTATAATATGCATGTTGTGAACATTAAAGACTTGTGCTTTTTCTAATCTGACCAGATGTTGCATTTAATGGGCAAAATGAAGAGTTTTCAACTACTTTGACTGCCATAAAACAGACTCTTACAAATTTGCCTGGACCCTTGGTAAAGATCGTAAAATTAAATTGGTCATTTAATTCCCTTTCAAAAAGGGATCCAGACATTGGTTTGTTTAAATTTAAATGAGGGCACATATTGTTTCTCGCACTCTCCTTTAGATCATTTGAGTTCATGATGAGAAACGTGCCCACAGAATGATTGTTCTTTTAGTGTTTTTAATAGTGCAACTATGTATCCTTGTCCAGTATAATATTTAATGGCTAAAAGAAATGCTTGTCATGTTATATTTATACCCCAGAGAAACAGGAAGTTGTGGATTGCTAAGAAGTTCCGAGAAACTTTGGTTAACTTTAAAAATATATTACATTGTCTTAAAAATAAGACAGAAAAATGTTTGTTACTTCAGTTGGCTCTATAGTTTTGAAAGTGTGTGCTACAAAAGGTTATTAACTATCATTCATAGATTCATCCTGAGCTAATCTGCAGAACAAGTACTATGTGACTGATATTTTGCTAGCATGTTTTCTTTTGCCACAGTTACTGGAATGGTTATAATCAGATGTAAGAAGCTTAGTTTATGCACATTTACCTTTATGGATTTGGTTATCGGAAATGACTTTGTATAATTTTGTGGAGTTTTAAGATTTATGTTCACTTTTTCTGAGTATGTTGTTGAACTCAAGGAAGCAGAGTTTAGGTACTGCACATGGAGTGATCTGTTCCATTGTGAGAGGCAGACTTGGGGCTAACTTTTAGCACCATGCAAGACTATGACATCATCTCTCAGGCTGAAGTTTTCCATTCTGCTTTCACATGTGCCTGCTCCTAACCTTTTGCAAAACGATGACTTCTTCAGATTTCCATGCTTAGCTGGTTCATTTCTCTTGTCTTGATTGCCATCTGTGATCTGGTGTTTTGCAACTCTGTTGGTCTGTGCATGTTGAGCTGCTTTTCAAATAAAGAACTGTTTGTTTGGGTTACAGAGCCATGTTTAATCTGCCTGGATGGTTTTGCGGTATGAAAACATACTGACGAATGTGATGACCTATGTTTGCAATAATTTGGACTCAGTCCCAAGGTTAAAATTTTGAAATTTGGGAACAAAGATGTCTGATGTTTTGTATGAGCCACAAAGGAAGTAGACATATTTAGAGCCATTCAAAATTAGCAGAAGGAAGTTTGGGCTTTTTTAAATATACTCCTGCCCCACTATTTTTTTTTATCTTGTCCTCTTTACAGTTTACATTTACCATACCCACACAAGTATTCATAAAAATAAGAAAAACACACACACATATATATATATATATATAATATCTGCACCTTTTAAGATGCATCAAGGAAACACTTTTTAATGTGTGGATTTATCCAGTGCTCTAACATTTTTGTAAACAAATCTTTCTTTAGCATTGTAGATTTTTGTTTACAAGGCATAAAAAGTTAACCAAATGATTCTAGTTCTATATGAAAAAGCCAACAAAATCTCACAAATTCTTATGGACACTCCTACTACCCTTGATAACATTTGCCATCAAGTTTTAGCAATAAATGTCAATGTGTTAATGTATTTTACATTTCTATGGACTAATGGTGGTCCACTGATCTTTGTAGTATTGTTTCCTATTTACATTGGATGGTTTTCCAGTATGAATGGCCCGTTTAAGGTCACACCACAGCCGGTTGATGCTTGCGTCAATTACAGCAAGTTGTTCAAAAAGCTCAAAGTTTTGGGTTGTCAACACATTTTTCCTTATATCAAAAGGACCTTTGTGTTCTTTTAGACAGCAATAGTTTTGGCCTTAACACACTCTCATGGATGTCATATTTGTCTTGTTTCTTGTTGAATGATTAATACTGACTTTAACCAGTGCAAGTTAGGCCTGCGTTGGTGACCTCTTGCTCGAGGACATTGAGATGCTGTTGGAACAATTTTGTCAGGGTGGACCCCCCGTTGTAAATAATTGCCCTCTCTGTGGTTCACTGGAGTCCCAAAGTCTTAAATTGGCTTTGTAACCCTCTCCAGTCTCATAGATGTCTGACCTTGTGTTCTTTTGGGTTGGGCATGATGCTTTTTTGAGATCTTTAGACCTGCTTCATGTTGTGAGAACAATTCTATTTCAAGCGATTTCTTGATTTTTCTGGTCAGGCAGCAATGAGGCCAGAATATGGTTGGTGAAATTGAATTATGCTTGCCAAAAAGTGAGTCATTACTGCCATTTTATGTGATGAGGGGACATTTATATCTTCTCAGTGGTCAGATTATTTTGGGTTTTCTTTTCCCAATTAAAAAAAAATATTATTACAGAAGCTAGTCTGAAAGTTAGCATTTGTCTCTATTCAAATTTCACCCCTCTTTTTTTGTATTTGAGTCATCACTTTTATGCTTGACAAATAGTATGACTTTTATTTTTCTTTCGTTCAAGGACATTTTTAGGAGGTTGTTGAAAGCAAATGGTAAAAAGTGCTTTCAGTTGCATCTGCGTGCACCTGAAAGTGGGCGTGCCTGTCATTTTGTGTCCCAACCTTGCCTCTCTGTTTCCTAAAACCTCTGCCCTGCCCTTTGGCACAGCCACATGTGCTGTCGCTGCTTTGTTAGACGGGGCTTTAATCTCCAGCACTGGCAGCTGCTGGGATGTTGTGACTGTTCTGCCATGTGACGAGGCCACACCGATCTGTCGTAAATGTCCGGAATAATACCCTCCCAATAATAGATTTTAATATCCCTCATTTCCTCACGGACTGTGCCAGATTCTCAAACAACCTCTGTCGAGGTAGTGTGATGGAAATCATCTCATTATGTCTCCCCTATGCTCCATTAAACTGCTTTATTTCAGACTGCAGGCTTGATTTGTTGATCACACTGAAAGTGCTAAGTCTTCTCTTTTAGCTGCTGTTAGTTTTGAGTACATGCATCTGATAAACCATAAGCCGCTCCACTGACTTTATTTTTAGCCGGGGTTTTTTTGTTTTTTTTAGTAATGTTTTGCATGCGAGTACTTGCATGGTTGTTGACCTTTTTGTTTTGAATTTTATTATTGCTAAAGGACAGAAACGATGCGTGGCCAGAGGCTAGACCCTGTTAATAATACATGTACATTTAATGGTGTTTTTATTCATGTTTTCCCCTCGTAGCTTGAGCTGGCTTTGAAATCTAGGTCAGAAGCCTGTCTATCAATATTACTGTGGCATGTATTGAAATCCTAGGTTTAGTCCAACCATTATCAGCCTTCACATTATAAAATCCCGCTTGTGCTCTTATTTCTGTGCTCAGGAACTTAACTTCTCTAAAAATGGAGCTCTAATCTGTGGGAAGTATGGATTGGTTTATAAATTGGATCCTGTGCCATTGGCTCAGAAGCGACCTTCTCACGATATGTAGCATGACACTGTGGAGAGGAAGTAGAGCAGCAGCAGGTATTGGCTGGATGAAATAGTTTCACTGGGAAAGCATAGGGGTGATAATGATGAGCACAAAGAAGTAATGTATGTTTGAAATGTGTAAACATTTTTTTTGGCAATTGTATGTTCCCATCACTTCTGTAATCCTTGCAAACTTCAGCCCTTTCTTTCATCAGCTAGTTGCGCAGATCGATTATGTGAGAAGTTTCCTAACTAAACAGACTGGCTCTTTTTAAATGGATGAGGTCACCGTTTAATGTGCCAAAATTAAATGATGTTTAAATTACAACCATCTGCTGCAACCGGGCATTGTGCCAAACGGGGGTTTGGAGAATGGAGTCAAATGTTGGCATGAATGCTATGAGTAAAAAGGCCATTTGACCCCAAAGGCGTGCTGCACCAGTAGGTCAGGAGACCTAAATTTGACATTGATGGCAACTAAAGCCATGTGGATGCATGTGATTCTTCTGATTTTATTATGGAAAATGAAGAAATGGGAAGACTGGTCATAAGTTTACATATGCTGCTCATGAGCAAAGATGTTATGTTGGGCTTCCTTTTTCTGGGTAATTACATAAACATCTCCAATGTCTTTTTTTTTTTTTTTACAAGTGTGCACAATTTAGAATTTATTGTAGTGTTTATTCTATAATGAGTCAATTCTACATAAAAATGACATTTGATTAAATGTCATAGGCAGGTTTTGGATGTATTAAATAAAATGTTGGGTCTCTGGCATAGTTCTGGCTTGATACTTGACAGTTTTTGGCAGAGTTTATACAGTTTAGTAAAATTGTGTTTACTGGCACAGATTTGTCACTTGTTCAGTCCACAAATATTTTGCATACTTGAGGTCAGTCATTGTTTACTAGCCAGAGTCATCTATTCCAAAATGAACTAAGATTTTTTGGATGATTAACTTGTTTGAAAACCTAATTTCTAGCTGCTTTAGTTTGAAGTTCAAGAATTCAGTGAAATCCCTTTTTTTTTTATTCCCCCCAAGTCACTGTACCCTAATAAACTAAGTTTCACTGGCAACAACACATACATTTAGCATGATTGTTCCACAAGGCCTACTGTACTGGAAGGTGGCCCAATGCTCTTTTTCAATCTTATCTGATCTTTACTCCAGGGGATTTCTGCTCATCTATGTTGAGCACAAATTCACTGTTGCTCTAGTGACTTTTTGTCGAGCTCCTTTCAAGTCATGGCAGCATAAAACTTGTTTCACCGTGGACAGCTTCCAGTTCATGAGAGGCTTGAGTCTTGGCTGTTCCTGGACTGCTCCTTATCATTCAGACCCATTTAATTTTCTGAGGTTGGCTGTCGGCCTCAGATTACTACTGCTTGGAAACAATTGGGTGTTCCAATGGGAGAATAATGCCAAGCACTGGTTGATTTCTCCCATCTCCCACAACAAAAAAAAAACAAGACTGGATAAAGCATGCCACTGTTTTTCAAAATCCCTGATCCCAATCTCATTGTAAAATTATCAATGCCTGGATGCTAGGCCTGACCTAGGAAAACAGCCATATAAAATGCAATCTAAAATTTCTGCCAAAAAATTGCTTCAATATCTTCCCAATAATATGTCAGTAGCTTCCAAAAATTACAAGAATTATGGTATTGATGATTCAGCTTGCTCAGGCACATTCAAACAGGTGTATTTATATCAATTAGATCCCATATGTATAATAATAAGCATCTGTTAATTAGAAGTTGTTTGTATGATTATTACACCAGGGAAAGAATGGTTTAAATAATTTAAGTCCAGAATTAAGTGTTTTTTTTTTAAAAAATCCCTAGAAATATTACATTTAAAATGAAAACCTCAATCAAAAAATTGCCGCTGGTATTGACCTGTTGAGATTGTAGAAGTCGTTTTCCTGATCTGTCTGTATCTCAGCAGTGGGATAATCCGTAGAATTAAATCATGGCTGCAAGGGTTTTCTCTCATTCTCACTCTTTGGATGTAGCCCAAGATTTAGCAGCAGGGAGCGACTTTTATTAATGGGATTGTGTCTATGGCTGCCCAGAGGCCTCTTCTAAATCTGGGCTAGTGGGTTATAGGCACAGGGGGATGAAGGGTTTCCAAGTTGCAGACAGATGTAGTGTGTTTTGGGTAAGAATGGGCCAGGCACTTTGGAGACATTCACACATCTTGTTCTTCCCCCAGGTCAGTAAGTGACTTCAGCATCTGTTTTCACCAAGAGTGGGGAGTTGGCTGTGTCCCTTTTAACACCTGCAACTGGACACATTAATTGCCATGAACCTGTTTAGTACAGTTTCTGCAGTGTTTGTTCACTTTTTGAAACATTAAAAGGTTAAAAAAGTCAATACCTTGAGTTTTTGTAATTAGAAAATACAAAGTATTTGTCAATTTATTCTTCCAACTCATTGCTGTTGCAAACCCATCAAGTTGGCTTAAGTTGTTGATGGGGGGGGGAGAGCAACCAAAAGCCCATGGTAACTCCTGAGGGGATGGAGAGAGCTACAACTCAGCTCTCTCATTATCCTGTTGATAGGATAATGAGCGGTCTGGTCACAAAGTTTACACATTTGACTTTTTATGCAAGGGTGGCAAGAGGGTGCTCTTGTCAGATTGCACCAAATGGATGTCGGCGTTTAATGTACTGACCTCATCCATTTCAGAGTCGAGTCAGATCTCAACTCTGAAGAATCACCACTCAGATTCTTCAGAGTTGAGATCAAGTGGTTGTTCTGCACCAATTTGACAAGAGAACTTTTTGCTGTTGACTATCAGCCTTGACTCATCATCTCCCACCATGTAACATAGTGGTAGTAGGATAATGCTGTGGTGTTGCTTCTCTTGACTGGGGATGTGTATAATGAAGCTAAATGCAGAGTAATTGCACAAAGGTGAACTACTTCCTGGATTGCACAGGAATTTATTTGCTGTTTTCAGGGCAAAAGGGCATTGAATGCAAATGCATGCCACATTTTTTGGGCATAATGTTACTTCCACTTCACAACTGTTTACCACTTTGAGCTAGACTTTGTTGGTCTAGCCAGCTCATAAAAATCTACTAAACATTCGAGTCTGATATTGCCATGTGACAAAATTTGAAGTGTGAGAACTTGCTACTATTAAAAAAAACATCAAGCCCTAGTTGTTGATATGTTAGTCTAAAGTTCTGGAGGTAATTAAACAAATAAGGATCAAGCAAATTTACATGCACTGTAACTGCACTGAAGATGCACTCCAAATGATTGAGAAATTTAAATACAACAGACTCTTTATAGAAAACCGAAACAGATTTGTCTAGAACATTAGCAACATAATGAAGCTGTATGGAAATACATGGTGACATCAGAGCAGCTGATTGCTGTTTTCACTCTCCTGAGACTCATTGACTGACTTGAAAGAAGTTGGCTTGCCTTAAAGTACAAAAGTGCAGAGCAGGGAACCAAAGCAGCTGGTGGACATGAGCATCTCTGGGAATGTTTTGGCACCATGCCATCATTCCGCTGTATTGTTTGTGGGAACAAATGAGCCAATTTCTACAAACTGACAAGTAAGCAAATTTCAGCCCCTCCCACTCTTATTCTTCAGAGTTGAGATCAAGTGGTTGGCATCAGTGAAGTCATTTAAAATGTCCTGCACGCAAATAAGGCCAAATAATTTGCACCATTCTTTCTCGACTTGCTCAGCCAGACTTTTTAAAGAGTGTTCCCTTCATGCTGAGTGAGCAAGCAGTTTTGGAAATTGACTGCTGAGAACTACTAAGAGCTGGACAACTTTTTTTATGTGCTAATAACCCTGTACACAGCAGGAGGAGAGAAGACAGAAGTAGTCTTCACAGGATATCTTTTTTTATTTTATTTATTTTTTTGTCATCCCCTACCCCCAGAGCATCAAGCTGTTTCTAAACTTCTACTGAAACTTGACAGGGGTGAAGGCGATGCACCTTGAGGGTCAATCAGATTTTATCTTGGCCCCATAAAAGCTTAGACAAAACTTGACTTAGACAAAATTATATCCACAAATATTTATCATCTTTTTATGCACCACCAATCTAGTTTGATGCATATAAAATGATTTCTAAGACCTGAACGTGCAATTTAAAATACTTGTATTTTAATCTGATTTGCCAGGAGTGATTGAATGATTAATGGGCAGAGATGCTTTGACCTAGTGTTTTAGTTTGTGGCTGTGCAGAGATGGAATATGACTAGCTTTATCCACTTAACTTGTGGGCACAGTCTGTTGTTACAGCAGGGAGTAGGTTTTTGGTGCAGCAAAGCCCTACATTAAGGCACTGGGTATAACTGGGCCCCTCCTTTTATCTCCAGCCCTTTAGCAGTGGGATCACAGTTAAAAATGGAGATGGAGCATCAACACAAGGCCTAAAACTGCCAACTCCTGCACAGTCTTTGTCATGGTTCATCCCAGCCCAGATTTCTGGGCTGAAAGCTGAAGATATTAAACTGCAACAAAAGGCATTAAAGGCAAGCTAAATGCATGCAGTAGATTTTTCTTTCCATTTTCTGTTTAAAAATTAAAACTCCAGGGCAAAAGATTGAGAAATACATCTCATTTTGTATATAATGAAATTAGGGTTATTCATAAGGAGGTTTTAATCAACCTCTAGTCAAAACTGAATTGTTTACCATTACAGCTTTAGGGATTTATTGATTATGATTGGTGACAAAATGACTATGGAGTTAATATCTTAATTACTCTTATTACCAGTTGGCACAGGTAGTGTTACTAAAATGACGGTCTCTGTAATGATAAGATTACGTAAAAACCTCTGAGGGTGCCAACATTTCAATTTCTAATAGTTTCAATGACAGAGGTTATAGCTCTAAAGGAATAAAATGGAGCAACTGAGATATGCTTCACCTTATCCGCTGAAACGGTTGCTCTTTCTCAGCCTGAATGAACAGCAGACATGTAAATAATGGTTTTGGTTTAAATGACATGTAACATCTGTGCATCTGGATTTTATAGAGGAAATTGTTGATATAAAAACCTTTTTGTTTTAGGAATATTTTTCTCACCATGGACCTTGGACTCCTTAGAGTAGGCATGGTGTCTTTGTTCATCTGTAAAACATTATTTTTGACTTTCCAGTTTGAAAATTGTCATAAGCTTGTGGGTGGGAGACTGGTGGCATGGTGCAATATTGCAAGGCTTGCTTTATTTCTCCTTGTAAGACAAAATTCTCCAGTGTATATTTATATTTTGATTCATAAATATTAGTGTAACATACCATTTGATTGCTTTGTGTTTTTCTTCAGGAGGGGACACCGGAAGCCAAGATGGAGGTGAAAACATCACTTCTAGACAACATGATTGGAGTTGGGGACATGGTCCTCCTGGAGCCCCTTACTGAAGACTCATTTCTGGAGAACTTGAAGAAGCGCTTTAACCACAATGAGATCTATGTAAGTAGGCGTCTTAGTGTTTTGTTTTTTGGAGAGTAATGTTAGTTCTATCTTGATTCATTAACTGTTCAGTCACATTAACAGTGTGACTAAACTGGTCACACCCTGACTTGAGCCTTCCCTGTCAAAGAATCAAAAAGACAACCTCAAAGGAAAAATCACACACCCTTCTAATGTACTGTATGACGTTTCCCTTTTGCTAACCTTAAATAGCCATGGCTAAATAATATGCATTCGCCAGCTTAGCAATTAGAAGAGCTGTTGAATGGGAGGCATTCAGGCCTTGGTAGTGAGAAGTGACTGACATTTTATGTCTAGTAGGGATCTAGCTATGTCATCTCAGTCTTTGGGACTTGTATTTACTCCATTATTTCGTTTTGCAGGTCGACTAGTCCAGAAATCAGCCATTCTCTATGTTCGTTTCGCTCAAAAGGCTAAAACTCATTGTGTTTTGTGACAATATGTATGAAAGCACATCCTGATGAATGGCTATAATCTTATTTCCGCTCTATGAGGTTTTGGAGTGGTTTGAGTGAGTCATTCTGACACTAAGGCATCATAAATGAGTTTCGTTACCCTTGTGGCACCACAGTACCCTGGGAATCAGTCATTCTTAAACATTCTTTATAACACAACCCTTTCTCAAGAGATTCTTTTTAAAAAATTCAAATGTACCTCAGTTGGTTTGTATATCGGCATACATTCCATATTAAGTGAAAACCAAAAAGAAGTCATGGCAGAATTATAGTGAAATATAACTACTGTTCAGAAAAGTTCAACAGCCTATATTTATCCAATAAATCTGTGGTTTACAACTTTTTCCTTTTTGAAAATTGATTTTTCCTCCTGCATCATCATTCCTTACAAATGGCCCCCATCCTCCTCAAACCATCATATGAAAACGTGACTGCACAGGATAGGTTTACTTTAAACTAACTGTAATTGGTAATACAACAACAATCTTTGGAGAAACTTGAAGAGACGGTCAACTTGTTTCACCAGTAGACTGTATCTGGTCAAAAGTGCAAAGTTTTGAGAGGTGCAACAGAGGTGCAAAAAGTCACCTTTGTTGCAGAGTTACTCTAGTTTCTTATTAAATTATCAGGAGATAAAGTGAACCCCATTAGAGATTCAATAAAAAAAAAAAAAATCCTAGATCTTGATACTACTTGTCTACTCCTTGGTAAAAATCTGATTTATGGATCACCAGTTGGTATCAGTTTCAGCGTAAAATGTCATGTGCTTGTTCAATTATTTCTTTTCTTGCTATTCTAAGGTTGCTAAGAAACAAAAGATTTCAATTATGCTAATAGCATAAATATAGAAACACTCAGCTCTTTGCATCCCCTTCCATTGCTCCTTTTTTAGAAAACATGCAAAGCTTCAAATAGTTTTTGTTTTTAAGTGTTAAAAGACAAAAAACTCCATCCTTGTTTCATGAATTGAACACAAAAAAGTTTGATCTGCTGTGTGGGATGTAGTCAAGAGTTATCCGTGTCATTCAGTGGAACTTGTTGTTATAATGAGCCTCCCAAAGCTATAAGCACTGCAGATTCTCTGTTTTTCTATCCTGTCCCTTCTGTTTCTGGTCAAGAAAGCCTCTCATTAATATGTCATACTTTTATTGACATTGCACAGAGCCTTTTCCTCTTGTATGCATCCTCCGCATTTTTACAGACCTCACATTGCCTCTGGTGTGCTGTTCAACAAGAGGCTGTGGGAGGTTGTGGTGTTGCCACAGGGAAGGCCATGCTCCACTCATGTCAGAGTGGCTTATGCAACAGCCATTACCATAGAAAGCATAGAGAATTTTTCAGGTTGATGTTTGAAAGTGTCATCAGAGCACGATTTTGTGTGTAGGAGGATGATGAAGATGATAGCTGCTTGCATTACCTTTCAGATGGAGCTGACAAGTGTTATTTGTTTTGTACCTGTTTGGATGTTACATAAAGATGATCTGTTATATAAATTTAAACTTGAGAAAACATCGACTTTGGAATATAAAAAGCTGCCCACATGTTGGACATCATGGATTTTTTACTGCTTCTTAATGTTTGTGGGTGATAAGTGGGGCTTGAACATGAGTAACCTGGAGGTTATTGGCCCTAGTTTGTGAATAGGAAAACTTGCCAAAAATACAGATTTCTGAATAAATATCTAGAGGTTTTAGTAACCCTAAAAGTCATATTTTGTCTTTAATTCCATATAAAAAAGCACAAGCAAAAATGCAAACAATTTTTATTTTTAAAATGCAAATTCAGAAACAACCAGAGATTCACTGATCAGAGGGGGAAAAAAAAGGATTCAGGCCAATATTTGCTCTCGGGTTTAGCTACATCCTTTTCCAGCTTGTACACACAACATAATGGGGGTAAATAATTTCTCTACATTTTGGCATCCATGACGTCATGATTTGTTGTTCAGTTGGATTCTGTTGAGCGAGATCTTCTAAAACATCTATTCCTACAATTTGAAACAAAGTGGTGAAAATGCATTAACTGGAATCAAACTGCACATAATTTGATGCCATGTATACTGTTTGCATTCTGCTCCTCGCATACTAGCAAATGCCTGTAGCCAGCTCCCGTCTCTGCCAAGTGGAGATTCCTCAAATTTTATGTTAAAGTGAAACATATCTTCAGTTTTACTTTAGGCATTGGCTGCATGCCTCAACAGCAGAATATGAACACTGAGCAGAGAAGGAGTAGACTCATTACCTTCTCAATGTTTAAGTTTTTTTCCCCCCAGTAGACCTGAAGCTCTTTGTTCAAAGCAGAAAATGTACCCTATACAGACAAAGTAACTGCACTGTTTTTTTGTTTCATTTTTCTCTCTTCTAGACATATATTGGCAGTGTGGTGATCTCCCTGAACCCTTACAGGTCCCTGCCCATCTACACGCCAGACAAAGTGGAGGAGTATCGCAACAGAAACTTCTATGAACTTAGCCCCCACATGTGAGTTGATGCTCTTATTTCTCTTTTAAGTCACAAACTGTGGATAAGTCTGAAGTTGCACAACTGAGAGTTGAATTTGACAAGGACATTTAAGGATTTGGGGCTCTGACAATGACTAGGAGCTGGATTTGGAGCTGTCATATTTGCAAGAGATGAAATGTATTTTGACGTTTTGTTGGAATCATCATTGTAACAAGCATGGTTGAGTTCTGGGGAATCTGGGATCAGAGGAACATGGCCTCCTATTTATGGAGTCACAAGGTGATTTTTGCTGGCCATTCAGAGCTGTAGCATGCCATCTGTCCATTGGCAACATGAATTCAGAGTTGTTGCTGGTCAGCCAAGACCAAACAAAGCCCAGCTTGTCAATTAGCTTGTCATAGCTCTAGGCGGCTGCAAAGGCCCTCAGAGACTTGGGCTGGAAGAGCAAATATACCTTTGTACCAACACAGAATCTGCTTCCAGACATAAACAAGCTGTTTGGTTTTAGTTTGGTGAGTCACATTATAGGAGTTCAGTTTAAAGCTTTCTTTTTGCTCATTTGTTTATACTGTTGGTGAGTTTTTCTCCATTCTCAGAGGTGGATTTAAAACAACAACAAAAAAACCTAAAAAAAAACTCCAGCCTCAGTTTTTTTTTTAACCTTCACTGATACTTACTTGAAACTTTGTGTGTACAAGTTGCTGTCTGGTGGTTGATCATTTTCACCAGTGGTACATTCTGTTGTACATTTCCAGAAGATGACTTGAATGTCAAGCAAAGGTTAAATGGTAGAAAGCTTCAGATTCTGTTAAAGATTATGTTCATTCATAAAAGCTCGACATGTCTTCATTTAAAAAGAAAGACATGAAAACCATCTTCAAGCTTATGAATGAAATGCTTAGGAATATTGCTGTTATCTAGGCTGACTAAAGGTCTATGGTGCTTGTTGTTGTAGGGAAAATGATTATTTGCATGATCATTTATTTGTGAAGTGTCACTGTGACCCCATCACATCTGCTCTACCAATGTTTTTCAAAACAAGGGCCCGGAAAAACTTTCTCAAAACTTCCATTTGTTTGTGGACTTGTGCCTCTTAAGAACACCACTGTTGCCCAGACAGGACTGAAGTAATTCAAGTATTCATATTCCAAGGTCAGACGTTTTTAGAGTATAGAAACTTCATTGTTGACTTGACATTTTGCTTTAGTTCAAAGCCAATCAGACCAATATTTTTACTTTAAGGGCTCCAATTGATAAGGCAAGAATGACAAAATCAGAATTGTAAGTTTCCTATTGATCACCTGTGTCAAACTAGGTGGGTTGCCGGTTCTATCCCTGATTTGTCTGATATGGAATAAATTTCTGCATATTAATGGAATCAAAAATGTTTTTTGCCTCTTGATTAGTTTAGCATGTATATTTATTGTGGCGTTAAAATTGGACGTCACTGCGTACAGTACAATCAGACTGTAATGTGCTGGCATTGGTGAAGTGTTTAAACATGCAACATAAACTGTCTGTACCCAATTTTGAACATTCATGCTGACCATTTGGTCTTGCTAAATCCACTAAGCAAATTGGCAGGAGGTGGTTGTGCAAGGGTTGGCTTTTCTTCAATCAGCTGATTGAAAAAGCATCAATCTAACTTTGAGCACATCGTGTAATTGACTTTCTGTAAAGATCTCAAGATTCAGGTTTGGCCTTTTCAGTCATCCATAGATTAGCTAATGATCCATGTTGTTGCTTGACACATAGTTTGATTTTGTTTTGTCACTCCATATTCGGATAGTTAAATGCAAGTGAATTGCTATGGTCTTGACAGAGACTGGATTTAATTTGAATATATTTTACTGTGTTGCATTCAAAGGAGATTGGGTAGTGTTTCATAAATGCAAATGTAAGTTTTAGTCACACAAGAATTCTGTAGGTCAGGGTAGAAATGGTTTTAATTTTAAAGGATTTGTTCAGAATTGGCCTGACCATACTGTTCCTGATGCAGTTTAATATTATATTTTTGTTTCTGCCAAGCAATGAGTTTTTAACTGGCTTCTGTGGCTGAAAAAACCAACATGAGCATAAACATTAATGGACTTCTGCCACTGTCAGTTCAGTCCAGTATTCAGTCAGTCCTGAAATTGTGCATAATTCTTCCAAACCAAATAAGCTACTGGTTTTTTATTTATTTTTGTTAAATATAATCCTGTTTTTTGCATGGCTGAGCTTCAACTGACTCAGGGACATATTACCACAGAGACTGGCCAATGCTGAAGTGGATCAGTGTTGAGTTTTAATTAAAACAACTGCAGGGGCTGCTGGGTATACTCCATATTTTCATGCCTTTGATCCTCATTAAAAAGTTTTTACAGAATAAAATCAGAAGCTCCCAACATGTTGCTGCAGACGAGGTCAGTACGTCTAAGACAAACCCAAAGTTTGTGGGCATGTACTGCATGTAAAGACCTGTTAACCTTCATGGAAGCAGATGCATGTTAAGGTGGTGGGCAACAGGCTTCCTCTAAACATATGTTAGTCATTTCAAGAGATGACTAGATTCTTGTCATTTCTTTTCTACTTTTTGATGAAAAATTCAACACGGATTAGATAAATGACTTGTTAAAATAAACCTGCAGGTTTTAACTTGAGAAAAACGAAGTCATTGGTTCAGGAAAGCTTAATTGGTACATCTTTACCAAAACAAGTGTTTCTACATGTGCTTAATGGCTCAAGCCATCTGGGGGAAAAACATACTGTATAAAATGCAGACAAGCACAGCTTCTGATGAGTTTAAAATTTGTCTCAGTTGGATGGCACTTTTTAGAGCGACAAGGAAATATTTCTTTCCTTGATATTACCTCTAATGAAATTATACTGGATTCACAGCACTATTTGTAGCATTATTTGCAGCAGTTAGAACTGCATCTGAAAGTCAGATCAGACTTTGTTTTTTTTTCTTTTTTGGGGGGGGGGCTTTCTTCTATATTAAAGAAGAAAGCCTTCTATATTAAATACTGAATTAAAGTATTTGTCAGTCTATGTGCCAAAGCTACAGTTGCATACTGTAATGTAAAAAAAGCAAAAGGAACATTTTACTTTAAAAACTGTAACTTGGACCCATGTTTATCAGTTTGCTGGCCAGGACTGTGGCTGCTATGTCATCAGGTTGTGTAAAACTGAAATATTGTTGCTTTATCTGGAGACTTGAAGTCTGGAATTGACAGGTGGCTCCTGCTGAGGGAGAGAATAACCTTTGAAACTCCATGCTGAGCAGTTCAGAGTTGCTGTAAATTTGCATTCCTTGAATATCTGAAATTGTTTGCTTTTGAAAATATTTGCCTATAAATCAGAATGGTGAGAAAGTTCATACAATAAAGAAATATTAAATCAAAAATTTAGTCTATCAGCATTATTGGGTTTGATATCAGAAAAATGGGATGCAAATTAATCTCTTTAACAAGAGTGATGCATTTTCATCCCTGAAAATAGAAGTGCATTAATGGTTTCATCCACTTCAGTGGTTATTTATCTACAAACAGCACTAATTTTCCTATTTTATACAGGGTTGATAAAAGCTGCAAAAAGGAGAGTTGTCTACCCGCTCACTCGAAGATTGCGCTTAATGATATTTTTGCATTATATTATATATGTATTAAAAGTCAAAACTTGTAGCTCAAAAATGACTATTTATGTGAACCAATTGCCAAGTATTGCATAAAGTACAAGTTTGAATCTGCAAGCTAGATAATAAGCCAATAACCTTGCAAACGTAAGTTTGTTCTGCATTCTATTACCAAATGAAAAGGACCTCAAAGTGTAACGCCAGAGTAAAAGTAATCTTCAAAGTAATCGACCATCTGTTGTTTCATGCATCAGACTTTGATGTGAATGTTGGAGCCAATTGAAATCTTGTGGATAATTACACACAATGGTTGTGGCAGTTTACAGACCTTTACAATTGCAGGTTCTCAAACTTAAAGCATTAATGGAAACCAGACTATTGTTTAAGATGAGTGCATTTAATGCTGCTTTACAATGTTTCAATATGTTACATTACTTCAAGGCAATGTTTCATTGCCAGTTGCAAATTAATGCATTGTAAAACTTTCTAAAGTTTTGGCCTCTAGAAACACATTTTTGTCAATTCTAATGAGCTGCTTAACCACACCCATCTTTGCCTTTTTTATACCGCAGTCACAGCTTCGACCAGTTCAGCAGCAGATCCTCTGGCCAGATGAGCCACCTCTATAATTAACTGGCAGGTGTTTTCCTCCTTTTCTAAATGCATTGCGTTCATTAGAGATGAACTAATCAGTGACCATCACAGATGGCTTTTAGTCATCTGTTGTACTTTGCTTGCCACCCAAAACAGGCACAGACTGAGAAGTGTGTGGATGTGTGTGGAGTTTGTTCCTACTCTCAGGGGGGATCGTGTTATCCCGATGTTTAATGAGGTATTGAGACCCTGATGCTCTTCCCTGCTCAATACTTAGTGCCGCTAGAGCATTGGCTGTAGAGAGGCATCAGGAGGGGCTAATGGAGCAAAGAGGCTCTTTTTGCAATGTATGTCAAGGCTTCCAGCTGTCAAGCAAGTGGATATGACAGATTATCTCAATTTCTCTGTGGGAGTTATGAGTGTTTGGAGGTCAATATTGTATTTCTCAAATAACAGAGCTAATTTCACTCACCTTTGGACAGTTAAAATGGCCATCCTCAAAATGTTTTAAATGCAACAGTTTATTTTTAGGTAAGTGACAAATGCATGATACACAAAATCTCCCTATACATGCATTTTCTTTAAGACTACAGACCACCAATAGCCTAAAATCAATCTTTGCTGCTATTGCATATTAGAATGCAACATATAGCCTCCATCTCTAAGGCAACGAGGATCAAAATTCAAATGGAGTAATCTGGTAGAGGAGCCTCATTTTGGATGGATTGTATAGGACCGGAGTAGAAGTAATGACCACTAGCTGGAGAAAAGGTTCTCTTTAAGAAAATAGTTTTTGTTGGATAGCTTTTTACCATTTTTAAAAAGATGATTTTTATTTTTTCCTTTACAGGTAAGTCCTTTTAACCTGAAGAATATCCTGATTGTTTCAAAAGTGATACTGTACAGAGCCAATGGAAAAAATATATTGTGCATAGAGATGGATATATAAAAATCTTTTTATTTCACCAACATTTGCACTTGAAACCTTTATAGGCAGGTTTATAGCACTGCACTGTCTAGTTATCTTTTCTCATCTCAGACATTGTATTTTGATGCCAGATGTTTAAGATAATGCTATGTGCAATTGGAAGAATGGACTTTGGAATCAGTTTCAGCATAACATTGATACTGTTCTATTACTGTAAATTGTAAAACTCTATAAAGATGGATGCCTTGATAAGTGTTATGAATTCTTTTGTATCCAGCTTTGGGTGCAGATTATGGCTGTTTGACCAATATAAACTGTTGCTTTTGATCTTTTTACAAGACTGACTGAAAAGGGCTTAGAAAAGTTGCACAGAACCTGTATGTAGGTAGAACTGAGTAGGCACTTGTTGAAGTGGCATTTCGACTGAAGTGGGCAGATTCAGCCCTCTGCAGCATGTGTGTTGGCGTCGGTAGCTTTAAACTAGAGGGAGAGAGAGAGATGATGGAAAAGCTTTTGTTCATTTTTCTACCCACCTTTGCATCCCAAGAAGAAAATGCAAAATTTACTTAATTGGCTTGTGCTGTCATCTATAATCTAGTGATATTTGTTCATCTAGCCTGCACATGTTGATGGCTATGCCTTACCCACATGCATACAAACACATCCCTGGTTTTCCCTGGTTACCAAGCTGTGGTTGGTGTTAAATCTGACAAGGTAGTTGACTGATATGTTCCTCTGCAAGGTTGTGTAGCTGATGTGGTTTTCTCCCTTTTGGCAGAATTGTATGCAACTTGCTCTGACTAGATTTGTTGGAACAGTTTTAGCAGACGTAACTTGTGGCCCAATTTGTAGATTCATTGATTGTCAGTTTGGATCAAGATCTTGTCAAACTGCATTTATGCGCTTGATGTATTGGGGTTGGTGGCTGTTGTAATAAATGTTATTGGTCTGCTTTGGGTCTGTGTGCTTTACTTTGGTTCATTGTGAAAAGACTACAGTTTTTTATTTATATAAAATATTAATTCTGAGTCTTTTATACTCAATTCTTCTACCTCAGAGGAAGAGCTGTTTCTCAAATATCAAAGATAATTTCACAAAGTTTATTTTTAGGGCTGTTTAACTAAAGACAATGCACATTATATACATTTTTGGATCTAATGATTTATTAATTTAATCACAATTAAATCACTCACTATTTGGTGAGTCGCTTACGCCCTCATGATATTTGTAGTATAAAATAGAAGGGTTATGCATTCCTCAAATATTTTCTAGGATGGTGCAGCCAACTTTGAACTTCCTTCAACTTGACACTGATTAAACATTGTCAGCCTTATCATTTATTGCTGGTTGAGTCTTTCTTTCTACGGTTTTGTCCGCAACTTTCAAAGACCCATTGTAAACCCTCTCTATTCAGAATGAGAATAAGTACTGAGCTTTTATCTGAGTTCATAAATTGCACAATCATAAAATGTGAGGCATACTGAAAGGAACCATTGAGAAGAGGCGCTGTCTAGAATGTTGTTCCACTTTGAAACCTCATCTAGCCTATATTTGGTGTTTACTCCCATTAATTAAAGAGCACATAACATGAATCTTGCTTGTAGCTTGCTGTCATCTGTACCACAAGTGTACTTTATTTACATTTTAAGCTGTGTACAAGTTTTGGTGTGTTGGACCAGGACTGAAGTCTAAGGAAGTGCAACCAACAGTTGGGTTAGCATAACGCATAGCAAAATATGCATGAATATCATGTATTGGTGTTTTATTTTTTAACAATTTTAAGAACATGGTGCCACCCACCAAGCTGCCTGATGGAACCAAAATGAGTCTTTCTGTTTCAGAGGGTCACATGGACACCCTCTGGCTGCTTTGAGTTTATGCTTATTGATTCTGAGTTATAGTTGGCTTCAGTGCCTATTGCTACGCAGCACTTCTGTGTCCGCCCATGATGCCATACAGTGTCCAGGAAGAGAAGGATCACATTCAGCTATTCTCTGCTGTGGGCCATTTGCTACAACTTTTCCACTTCTTTTGTCCTTTAACTTTTAGGCAACATAATTTAGCTCTTAAATCTTTCAGCCTATTGATTTTGTTCAGATTTTTAGCCAACACCTTATATTGTCTAAATAATGCATTCCAGTTATTGATTGGAGTAATAAATGTAGCATTATATTAAAAAGCCATAAAGTCAGTCTTGGTACACAGACAACAAGCTTCAATCTGCCTAGACAGATTTAATTATTTTGAAGCAGATAATTTGTTTTTAAGAGCTATAGCTACCAGTATTAATAATGATAAAATTTCCCCTCACCCAGCAATGTAACACCAATACTTGATGCTACTTAAACTCATCTGAGTAAAAAAAATTAATAAAATTTGAGCTTTCTTTCTGCCGTTTCATCTTCCATGTGGAGGAGTGTTATCTGTGCGTTCTAGTAGGAGTTCCAAATGGTGTGGTAACTTGGCAGAAAAATTACATTTTTGATTTTCTGACTAGCCTCAGTAAACTGGCTGATTCTAGCCTTCACCAAATTTCTTGGTGCATCTGTTGTTCGAGTATAAATAGAATAGCCTTAAGGATTCGTTCCAATTACAACTTCAATATTCTTGAGGAGTAAAAAAGCTACAATATAGCTTTTTTTTTAAATTCTGGAGCCCTTGATCTCATGCCTATTTAATCAAGCAGGCCTTTCTTTTAAACTTTGGTTTTGACTATGAAGTATAACCAAGGAAATTGGCATAAATCTATGCTGGAAAAGTATATATATATTTTTTTTTTTCTTCCAGGGGCTTCACTCTAAATCAGCTAATTTTTATTTAAAAGGCTCTGATTTAGATTAAATCTTTATAAAAGAGGCTAATACTATCCAAGTAATGGCACAACTTGCTTGAGGCTCTGAGACGCTGGCAGGGAGCTGTTGGAGGATGTTTTGCTACCTTGCACTGCATGCTTATTTCCTGCTTTTGAGGATCACACAGTTGGTGGTGTCGGTGGATTCCCCCTCCTGTGGAACACTAAATTGGTGTGCACCAACATAAAATTAAAACTCTGAACCCCTTCAGTTTGATGGGAGGTCTTAGAAAGCCTTTAGTGAATATTAGATTGATCAGAGATCTCTAGCTGTGCAGCTTTTAATTTAGAGAGGATAAAGTTGTTTGGTGCACCTTGCATGCGTCACTTTCTAATTCCTCTTGAATGTAAAGCTCTCATCTTTCAGCTCATTTGGACCGCTATAAGGTGATCTTCTGCTTAACACCTTCTTTATAGCAAATCATTTTGCACAGATGGTCAACATCTGTCACAACCAAGATCCATTGTGTGTGTGTGCACTCATCCATTACCTTTCTCCCTTCTGCCCCCCCATCCCACTACTCCAGTAGGTTGGTCTTTAAGCTATCTGGTGGCACCATATTTGTGTCTGTTTCTTGTAACAGCCACCCCCCTCTTCCACCTGGTCATCAGCATCAGGAAGTTGCTTCCTTGGCTGTTCCTTCAAAGCCAGACAGATTTCCTGAGGGCTCTGGAGAAACCGGGTCATGCTGAGATCAGAGGCCACCGTTTAGCCCCTGAATGTGTACGGCCAAAAACAGACATATTTGCCAACAAATGATGTGCTTTGAAAATAATGATTGTACACCATTTAGAAGTGAGCAGACTGTGTGTCGGTATGATAAAGTGCCTCTGAGAAAGATATTACGCTTTTTTTTTAAAGGGCTCGTCATCTTCAAGTAGTTGGGTGGGCATCAGACCAACCCATAGATTACCTCTTTAAAGCCATGATTTGTAGATGCTAATAAAGTGTGCTGAATCTGCCTTTCAGTCACTCCACCCTTCTTAAGATTCAGGTCACAAACGGCAGGCCCATCATCTTCTCCTGTTGCCCCACTTACCAGAAGCTGAAGGGGGAAAAGAACTGACTAGACTATTTTCTGCTGCTTACCTCATGCCAGTGTGGCTTTGTGCTCACCCGCTGCCATGTGCAAGTCCAAATTACAGCCTGCAGGCAGATGTGAAGGGGAGGTGCCAAGCAGCATTTACAGTCCAAGGCCTTATCCCTGCCTAACCCCCACCTCCATGTGTGCACATATGTACACCCTTAGCTACGCGCAGTGATCTGGGAGACCTCTGGGATTTTGGGTACCGTACTCACCGCTTCCTCAGCCTTTGATGGGGACCTTGGTGCTTCATCATTTTTGACTTCCATTTATAAGCCAGTTGCAGCTCAGGCTGCCTTTAGGGCCCTAATAATAAAGTAATTCAAGACTATAAATATTTTTTGCTACTCTGGTTGTCTTCATGTGTCTATGCCTACAGACGTTTTTGGCGTTAAAATTTTTCTCCCTTTAAGACTTCAAATTAAATGCAGTTGTAGGTGTGGCTTGTTTCTTCTGACCCCTATTCATATTGTGATTAGTGATGGCTATTCATAAATCCTTCGATGGAGTGTGTTCTGGAGAAAGACCTCCCCCCTCTTTTGACACCACTGGGCCTCATGGGACAGCCCACCCCCTCCAAACTCCTGCTGTCTGGGGGTGCAATAATTGCATGATGGCTTGCTCATTGTCAGGATCAGGTCAGGCACTAAGAGTGTTTTCACAAAGCAGACATCTGCTGTGCTGTCCTTTTTTTGACAGTGACGTAATGTCCAATTGCAAGTCTCGACCACACAAACTGGTGTTCTGGCATAGAGGTGGAACAGGGGTTGGGTTGTGATCAGGAATTGTATGGGCGTGGATTGAATGAGGGTTTAGCTTGAATAAACAATGAATGCAGTTCAGTTGTACAACTGGTAGCAAATGTTGAAATTTTTAAAGATGACCCATTTATACCGGTTAATGCCTAATTCTATGGTCCATTACTTAATACATGTTTACATAATCCAGCCAATATGGTACTTTTTGTTGTATCCCTTTTTCTCTTTTTCCATAATTTACCAATTGGCCTACATATTGTGCTGTACAGTTCCTCTGCTGAACTTTGTTGTAAATTGACAACATAATTTTCTTGCTGGATAACATCATGTTGGGAGGGTAAAAGGTTTTGTTTACACAAAATCAAAAATAAATGGAGAAATGCGATTGAATATATGCAGCATTTGGTCATATTAATAAAAAAAAGTATTGCTAAAGCAAATATTTTATTTCTGTAGTGGAGAAATTTGCATGCAATGGATGCATTGAGACAGATTAACAGAAAAATAAAAAGCTTTTTATTACAAACTTGTGATGTTGAGCCTTTTATTTTTTCATTTGCAGCAACAGAAATTTGAGGTTTGAATCTCAGACTTGTAAAGTTTTTTAACTTGAATGTGGGTGTGTTGGGAAGTAGTAATGGTTGCTTTGAGGTTTTTTTTGTTTTGTTTTTCAAAAGCGACATAGGAATACATGTTTAATTCATTTGTCTGTATTTTGAGAAATTTTTGTTTCATTTTTTTCGGCCCAAAATATAAATTTTGCTGTATGAAACTGCAGAACTTTGATAGTCAAATATTTGCTGGTTTTTAAGTCTGGCTGTCTGCTTGCACCTTCACTGTTTAACAAGTTTGGGATAGGTTGCTGCTTTGTTTGTTTGTTCTACATCTTATGCAGCTGGAACCAACACAGGTTGCTCTGATATTTTCTTTGCCTTATGAATTTTTTTCTTTTTTTGGGACAGAAAGTTTTAACTCTTGAAACTAACTTATGACAACGAAAGCTTGATACAAAGTACTGTCCTGTGCTGTTTCAGAGAGACTCTTGTAACCTTAAGTTCTACAAATAAGGCTTGTGCTCTTTAGGTTCTCAAATTTAAAAAAATGGTTGAAAAATGGTTTAACTTCATTTTTACAAATAAACATCACACAGCTAAACAATTCATAGCAGCTTCAGTGCCATTTCAGGCCTTTTGTCATAGTTAACTACTTTTTTTGAGGAGGTGTAAATTTAACTTTTTTACCGTTGAACTGGATTCAAGGGCACATAATCGTAGCATTCACGGTTTTTGACTTCTATTGTTAGAACAGTCTTCTTAGATTTTTCAAAATTTCTGCAAAGGGAACAGACATTTCCTAGTACAGAATGACAGCTATAGGCAGCCCTGCAAACATCTTCTATGCCCACTGTTTAATTAGAATATCTAGTCACCTGGAATGCAAGACTTTTAGAAGTAGAGCTGAGTTTTATCTAACTCAAAATAATGTGTGACAGTGGAGAACCCTTAGTCTAATTAGCCAGCTTGTGCTCTAACTTGGTATTGAGGTCTGGATTGCATTCATCAGGCTGTTCATCTTTGGCACACTTTCTGGCAATGTTTCCAAGCAGCAATCAACCACTTTGCAAATCAAGGTTCATTGTTAGTTCAGCATGTAATTATACGCTGGAAGTTCTGGCCTCAGCAGCATAGACTGAACTAAATGTTTGCAAATGTATTCCGACCTTGCTAATTTGTCTACATTAATCTATTCTATTTTGAGTGTCACGTATATTTGAAATTTGGATTGTTGATGGCTCATTTTTTTGACCCTACTGAGTAGGATCAGGCTACACAATCAGAAGCTTATATTTTTGATGCCTTTTACAATTGCATGGATCAAGACACAACATGCTTTATGACAGTTTATTTTTGAGATTGATCAGTAGTGATGCATGAAAATACCTTAGTTTGTACATGTCATAAATTCGTTCCTGCATTCATGTCTTGCAGATTTTGAACTTTATAAATATTTGATTAATGGCAATATTAAGACCTGGGAGATTACAAGTTCTCCAACCCTCGAGGCAAGCAAACAAAATTGGACACGTGGAATTTTTTTTTAAGCATTCCTCCAAAATTACCTCATCTGTTATTTAGCCAGCAGTTACTGTGATAATTGTTTCTCAGGTTTTTTTGAATTGTGTACTGCCCATTTTTAGGACATGAACAAGTGAGTCTGATGTCAAACAATAGTTTTAGGTAAAGCTTTTTTGCGCTGTGATTATGTCCTGAGATCCTGTCAATTACTTTAGGGCATTCCCATCACAGACTAAATCACACCAGAAAGCGGTTTGACTTTGTGCCAAAAAATGTGGATGCAACCTTTTCATAATACATAAACTGGACGCCCATAAAAGGTGACGGCTAATGCTCCATATTCCCATAAAACTCCATCCAAACATGGATCTGAATTTAGCCTTCTCTGGATCTACAAAACATGTTGCAAGGACAATTGAGGTCAGTGTCTCATCTTTATTTTGTTTGCAGACGTTCTAGAAAATACTTTAGATGTTCCCTTGAGTAGTTTTGCACTGGAGTGTGACTCAGTATTAGAGTTGGCTTTTAAATGAGATTGTGGTTCTCAACATGAACATAACATTCTTCCTGTGGGTCTCTGCTTCCAGTAAGTGGTGTCTTTAATATGTGATGGCAGAATGGTGTATGAGATTAGTAGACCATTGCTTTGTCTGTTGTGGTGGCAGGCCTTTGTGACAGGCCTAATAGAAACAGATAGTTGTTTCTATTTATGGACCACTAAATGGAAAGAATCACATTTCAATACTCACCTATTCAATATAGAATATGACTGAAAGATCAAGATTCATTTTGTTAGAAAGTTGAGCTAAAGGTAGCAAATGGTAAAAAGATGCCTCGTACTGCCAATCAAGAAGATTTTAGAGATGATCTCAAACAGTGCAATCAAGGAATTGCACAAACCAATGTTTAATATTCTGAACATGTTAATTTTAAGTTGGTCATGTAAACCATGAAATGTTGTCAAAATTGTACAAACTTTGTTTTTACCTTGTCATGTCTGGTTTTATTTAAAGCTAGCAAATTATAAAACTCACTACCCGTAAGGCGGCTCTTCTGGTAATGTGTAAAATAATTGGTATAACCTTCAGCTGCTGTATAATCTCTAATCATAAGTGATGCATGTTAGTGGGTCTATTAAGTTTCAGATTTACAGACATGATTTAAAAAAAAAAGAAACTGATCATTATGATGCGGTTCACATATTATTCACACTCTCCTCTTCATTTCTCATAAGGTATTGTCCACATGAAGGGAACAAATGAAATGTTGTATTCGGTGGGAGTGTTACTGTTTTAATGAGTCCCTCTTTCCCATTGTTTAAGTGTCCTGGAATGTGCAACAATAAGCTTTGTTGTATTAAAAGCCTTCCCCTTGCATCATTTTACTTATCCATCAAGGTTTGTTTCCAATGTCATTTTGTAATTACATTATGCAAACATCTGCTTGGGTATGAACAAAGGAAGGGGGGGGGCTTAAGTGTGGACAAACTCTGGTAAAAAGCGTACAATTCTATGATGAATGAGTCCTTGTCCAAACTTTTTGCAATGCCCAGCCCTAAATGAGCCTTGCTCAAATAGCTGACTTGTTGTACTTTGGTAGTCATGTTTCAGAACAGCAGCAGGAAATGGACAACTGTGCTTCCAAATCCCAAATATGAACCAGGCAGTGTCGCTAAATAAAGCTGCAAACCGCTCCAGTGTAGCGGATGCCCTGCAGATGCAACCTAATTTCCAATGAAGCCACATGCTTTTGATTAGAGCAGATGCCATGTGGCTTGGTGCAAAAGCCTTCCATTAGTCTGAACTTATTTTTGTAGTGCTACTTCTAAATTTCTCTCTAAATTGGTAAATTTACTGTCTAGCTGAAAAGTAAAAAAACAGAGCTTTATAGATTTTTCTCTCTATCTTGCAGCTATGCTTTGGCAGATGAGGCCTACCGGTCACTGAGGGACCAGGACAAGGATCAGTGCATTCTCATCACTGGGGAGAGTGGAGCTGGGAAAACTGGTGAGAACAGTGATTTTTTTTTTTTTTTTTGTATACCCCTATTTTTTACCCCTATTTTTTATATGTGTAGATAAATGCTCTTAAAGTAGAACATTGGTGATTCTCAAGAAAAATGGAAACATCTTACTTGGCCTAAGGAGAAAACTATGCTGTTGCTCTAAATAAATTGTTTCAATAGGACCTGTAGAAGAACAACATTCAGGTTTCTTGAAGTCTGTCTTGATCCCTACAGAGAATCTATGGTGGTCTCAAGATGATGAGAAACACCAGAAACAAGCTGTAGGTCTCCAGCAAAAGAAGTTGGGTTTCTTTGGCACATCACCTTAGATGGATTGCCTCTGTGACGTGCTGCATTGATGCAATAACTAAAAGAGTATGGAGTGAAAATAGTCTCAAAATATCTGTGTGTGTGTGTGTGTGTGTGTGTAAAAGTATCTGTGCGTGTGTAATACTGGATTTGTAACTCGTGTAAGCATCTTTGTTTGTAACTTCGGATAGTTGCGTCTGTGAAACATGATTTGTAAACCGTAAAAAGAAAATAAACCTCCTACGCCTACAAATGTATAAAAAGTACATGCGAGTGGCTAGATATACATGCACACACAGAACTGCATTCACGCACAGATCTGGTTATGAGTGCATGAGTATTTTTGAGACTCATTTCATGCTTCCGGAGCTCCCAGATTTGTGTGTAGATGGTGAGCTTACGTGCTAGTAGACATTTTTGCTATCAGTCTAGTGTTTTCAGCTTTTAAACGTTTCACACTGTGCTTGTGTGCAGAAGTGGCAAATGCGTTAATTTAGTGGAAAACTGTTTATCTCAGTACTTCCTTACAATATTCCAAAATTATTTATAGACATATTGTGCATTTTTGAGCAGTTCAGGAGACCACAGGTCTGAAAAAAATGACCACTGGGTGGCGGAATAGTTCGCTGGCCGGAAAAATAGGCAGGCAAATCAAGAAGCAAGATGGAGTGTCCCGGTGATCTGTCCTTTATTCACCAGAACAAACTGAAAGGTACTTCATTTATGTTGATTTCTCAACATATTTAAGGATTT
Organism: Poeciliopsis gracilis; assembly: GCA_911649635.1. Taxonomy (NCBI): domain Eukaryota; kingdom Metazoa; phylum Chordata; class Actinopteri; order Cyprinodontiformes; family Poeciliidae; genus Poeciliopsis; species Poeciliopsis gracilis. The sequence goes on from CAJVRI010001532.1 coordinate 18,424,624, forward strand.
ACTAATGTTCACGCATACCGTATTTTCCGGACTATAAGTCGCAGTTTTTTTTTTTCATAGTTTGGCTTATATTCCGGAGTGAATACAAGTCATTTTATTAGTTTTCTTTATTTATTTTGGATATTAAATATCTTCCAGTTCTAGTGTTAAATATTCATTAGAATTTAAGTTTAGTGACGTTTGAAATTGTGTTCTTGCATCATTATTTTGTCATTGTTAATATATTAAAATAACAATATTGTTTGTTGAGATAACTTCTGGAACAATTTATCAAATTTTTCAGTGTGACAGACCTATTCACACATCCTCCAGAATCTTCAGATTAAACTGTGTCTGGATCTTTGAAATCCAAAGAGACCTCATTTCATTGGCCCTTAAACAAATTTATACCTCATCTGCAAACCAGGATGAACCTGCTGTTCCTGTTTGTCTTCATTTCAAGTTGATTGATGGAGATGGTAAAATGTATTCAGATTGTTTAGATTTTCACAAGCAGTAAATTTCTTAATTGATATTTTGACACAATTAACAGTTAATAAACACATACTTAAAGTATTTTATGTACTTAAAGAACTGCAAAAATAGCCTTAACAGAAAAACATTTAATGCATACATATTTGATCAACATAAAAATTTCTACTTGCAGAAGAAATTTTGCAGTAATTTTCAGGTTCAGCAATGTTCTATCAGACTCAGGTTTGTCGGTGCATCAGCTGTTCAGGAAAATCAACAGAATTTTTTCTAACACTAACTGTATATTTTTACTTTTTAATGCATCTTCAGACAATCTACAGCAGTTGAGATTCTGGGAGGTTCAACACCAAAACCTCGAGCTTTAAATTGTGCTGTCGACTGGACCAAGACGCCTGCCTTCCAACCCACTGCAGTAGTTAATGTGCTCTGTTGGGAGGCATTATGGTGTCTCCTTAATCTGTAGAGACTGTCCTTGGTCGTCTTTGAATACGCAACTTTATGGTGTTTTCTTCTGTTAATTGATTATAGTAAATATTTGAACAGCCATGTAAGTTTTAAGACATTTAATTAACTTTACCACTCATGTTAATCTGGACCTTTTTTGTTGAAGATTCAACAGATTTGTTGCAATCTTAAATATTTAATGTCTTTTGTGTGCAGTGAAGTGAACATTAAAGGTAATTCAGGAAACACTTTTGTCATCTTCTTTCTGCATAATAATTCGAATGATGCCTTTATTAAAATCATATATTTGTGATGTCAAACTTTTTTTTCCTGTCATAAAGCAGTGGTCAAGCTATTGGTAAATGTTTGGAATTTACTTGCAACAAATGGACACCAAAAAGGTTTTAAAGTAAAGACACTACGAATACTAAATGTGATTACTGGCGACTGTGGCTGTCTGGCAATCGGAAGGTTCTAGGTTCGATTCCAGCTTCCTCCTGCCACATGTCGATGTGCCTGTGGGCAAGGCACTTAACCTCAAATTGCCTACTGGTCTGCGTATCGGTGTGTATGTGTGTGTTTATATGGGTGAATGTGACTCTAGTGTAAAGCGCTTTGAGTGGTCAATGACTGGAAAAGCTCTATATAAGTTTAATCCATCTACCATTACAATTGAGTGAAAATTTTATAGCAGGGCTTTAACTCCAGTTCAGGAGAGTCAGCATCTCTAAGATGTCTCTTCTTTAATGCACTTGAGACAAATCATGAGGTCAGAGGTCATTGGCACGACTGGAGAACTTAACTGTTGTAAGCAGCCATTTAATTCAGGTGTGTTGGACCAGGAAGTATCTAAATGTTGCAGGACACCAGACATCGATGCCTGGATCAGAGGATCCCCGTTAGAGGATCCGTGCGTTCCTGCAGCAGCTCCATCAGGTCAGGGGGTAGATGAGATCTGAAGTTCTGATCCTACAGAAAGTAAAATAACGCCAGACCCAATCCATCAGTCAGCCATTTTGTCCTGTGTAGAGAAAAATATAAAATTTTATATATACACATAGAAATGCAATAAATTGGAATCGAAAGGCAATTTCACTTAATTATATTCACTTAGTGAATAAAGTAAAAGGCAAATCAGAATATCTCCCAAACTATAAATACAAATATCATTCAGCAACATGACTTTGGAATTTGATTGGAACCTGTTGGGCAAAACAAGTTGTAAGAACCACCCAGAGATGTGCTGAGTGTGACACTGAAAATACACGGGCTTGGCTACGAACAGCTAAAGTAGCATATAAGGTACAGGGGGATAGCTTTCAGTGATTTAAATTTTTTTTCATTAAAATAGTTTTTTTTGTTTTAGTCTAGTGTTGGTCAGTCAAATTTTAACATACATGTCTTATGTTTTCAACCTACAAACTAAATGTCTGATATTCAAATTTTAAATACCCCTCTGTAGGAAAAGCTTATGAATTAAGAAATAAAAACTATTAAATCTTCTATTAAATACATTCTTAGTGGAATTATTTTCATCTGCAGAGCAAGAAACCATCAGTGAGGAGTCGGTTTAACTGGATTTCTGTAAAGTACATTACAGAGAGCAGACTGTAGACAAAAATTGTTACATCTCTGTAGCTTTTACAGGCAAAGCTGGAAGGAACCGGTTATTGCTAGCTGTTTCACAAGTGTGCCCACCTACTTATTAACACCCACCGCATTTCCACAGCAACCTGTACGTCTGGATTCAAATTTGATCCAACTGCTCTGAAATGACAATGCAGTCTGTGCTTACGATTGAGCTGAAACAGAAATCAGATTTCTGCTACTGTCTGAGTGTATCTTTAGGGTCCAGCATCCATCATCACTATGCTTTTTAGAGTCGGTAGGTATGCTCGTATCAGGAAGCTGCCGGGAAAAATTGTTGCCTTATTGTTGCTGATAACCGTATCGTTTTGAACATTTGATAGACCGCTCTGCCCCTCTTATCTATGCTTGGGGCGTAGGAGGGGAAGCGCCGAATCGTAAATGGTATCTATACAAAAGTTTTTTGTGCTGTGGTGGCTTTCTAAAGAATATAATCTCTCTACTTCTTTGTTCAGAGTGTAGTCAAAATAATTTTCTGGAGCACTGAAACATGTGGGTTGTTTTTATATAAAAAGCCCCATAGCAGATCTGAATGAGATAGTTTTGTTTTGATATCATGTTTGCACATGAAACATGATGATTCTGACTTTAAAGAGAGCGCATGTGGAATAATAAAGGTGGAGGAGTCAAAGAAGACAAGCATGCTCTGTTCAATTCTGTCATGCTACTTAGGTTTATGCTAAGACCTAACATAAAGATTACACCTATACTCTGACAGAAAACCTACACCTCAAATGGGCCTTCAACCAGATAAAAGCTTTTAACTCCAAGTCATTTTTGTTTCTTTGTGCACAAACAAAGAAACACAAATCTTTTTGTTGCACTTTCATAAAAGAATGGCATTTCCTGGTTGAGTTTTGCTGCCTTGCAGGTAATTGCAATATCCAGTAGGCCGGGCACAGATGGTGGGAATGCAGATGGAATCCGCTCAATGCAGTTCGCAGTTATTTTGCCCCGCTGGTAAAGATGGTGCAAAAAGCAAATTCGTCTTCTGTTGCAGTAACCAGCTTTCACTGAAAAAGCCAACCTTTACTTTTAGTAAACATGAACATCAAATTTTTGGGACATTCAAAAGAAAATCACTTCCTCAATAGTTTCTAAGTTGGTTGAAACATTTTAAAAACCTTTTCTCTACAGTGTTTCTGAAATTTTCACTGAGATTATGCTTCTACACAAGATGCATTTAAGAGGCTTTTGCACATGTTTACATATTTACAAGGTAAATATGGTGCTTGGATTTTACAACAAACGCCTCCCTGCAGCTGGGTGGGGCGTAGGGCACCTTTATTTGTTGCGACAAAAATATTTACACTACAAATAAATCATTGTTTGAAGTGCAATGATGCAACAATTGCAGAAGCCTAAATGAAGGCAGTATAAAGTCCAGTTTGATCGCTCATGTTTTTATTTTTTTTTTTTCCAAAAACCTTCCTTTAAAGTCTCTTTCTTAAACTCTGCTCCAAGGAGTCATCACTGCAGTCGAGTGGGGGATAAATTTGGATTTCCGTCATCTCGGCTGCCCTGGGGCTTTAAAGTAATAAGGCCATTAAAAGCTACAGAATCGATATGGGCCATTTTCATTCATGTTTGTAAGGTTCCATTCCCCCCCTCAACTTCCTCTTACATAGTTTATGTAAAATCAAGCAGCTGTGACCAACATTATGAGATCTCTATTTTTTTGTAGAAACACATTAAAGGCTTATTTTACGCAAGAAAAGCTCAGTTTATTTCGTAGCCATGAAAGTACAAACTATTTATAAGAAACTTCTCTTTGTTGCAAGCTCTTTCAACTCTTGCATTATATTTTTATCTTTCTCAGTCTTAAATAAGCAAGCCTTTAGCTTTTACCATCAACGGCTCAGAGCTCAGAACTCTTTTTGGCAGGTCACACATCAGTTTTGGGTCACTGTCAATCGCACTAGTAGCTCAGAAATTATCCTTATGCCAACTCTCCAATCATGAGGCATGTTTCCTACTGAGCCTCTGCTGCTGACAGAAAGTTAATTTTGGAGAGTCCCTCCATAGGTATGCCTATTCCCAAACCAATGTCAATCACTGGGAACAGTGGGTGAGCAATGATCATTGCACCCAGATTAGTTTTCTAGGGGTTTTCTGTGCTTCCCAATGAAGTATGTCCCATCATTTCATCACAAAATCATCAAACCACAGAGTCTAACTCAACAAAGGGAGCTTCTTAAATGGGGTCTCCGCCTTTAACTCTCATGGGTGCCGAGGGGTGATGTAATGGGAATTTTTTTCATGGAGAACACTGCAATGAGCCGGCGTGGTGCACTTGCTCTTCTATCATGTCTGAGAGGCTTTGACCTAATGCTTCTAATATCTGTGTGTGTGTTTCAGAGGCCAGTAAGCTGGTGATGTCATACGTGGCAGCAGTGTGTGGGAAGGGCCAGGAGGTGAACAAGGTCAAGGAACAGCTGCTGCAGTCCAACCCTGTGCTGGAGGGTGAGTGACGGTGGCTCCAGCTGCATCCCAGTTTGGAAACTGGGCTCTCTGATGTTTGCATATTGATGAAATTGTTAATCTGTTCCAGTTCAAGAGATGTTTGACAGAAAGCGTCCAAGATTTGGTGGAGAAATGTATATTTAATTCTGAAAAGTTGCTATAGAATTTAAACTCCTTGGTCTGAGTTGAATATTTAGGCTTGGCTTAAACATGGTAATGTGAACATTGCACATTACCATGACAAAACCATTTCTACTATTAAATATGGCAGTGGCAGCATCATGTTGGAGGGGATCAGCATTTTCATGGATTGGAATTATGCATTTTGAAGTCCAGAAATGAACTGAATTAAAACGCTGAACAGTTTTTGAGAAGCAAGGAACACACCTTTCTGGACAGACGTTCAAAGCTTGAGAAATTGTTTTATCACCCAACTCTGCTTCAACTCTCTGAGTGCTGTTCAATCCATTTTGGGGAAAAAAATGAAAGTGTATGGCACAATGACAAACCTACGAGATGCATCAATCATAAGTAGTCCCACAATGTACATTAAGGGCTGTGGTAGCAAACTGATGGAATATGAGGGAGCTCAACGTATAAAAACCTTTGCTGTTTTCATACGTTGACTTCTGTGCACGGTTGGTTAAGAAAAAGTGATTCATAGCCCCTACGCTGCCTTTTGTGCATCCCAGTGCTGGCAGAGAATTGCCTTTTTTTTAATTGGGGGCAGTGGACAGGAAGTGCCCATGAAAAATGAAGCTGTAAGGTTGACTTGCAGTGGAAAACCCTGCACATCTGCAAGAGTTTAGCTCCTGCCGATCTAATTGCCCCAACACAGAGACGCACAAAAAGAGGAAAAAGGAGGGAACTGTTTATGCAGCCAAACACAGCAGATTTATCAAGCTTGCTCTCTGTGATGCTCTGCTTCACTTTCGTTATTGCTTTCATTCTTTGTTACCCTCCATTTTTCACTCCTTGCTCTGATTTCTCTTCAGCTCTTTATCTCAGCATCTCTTATTCTGTGTGTTCCTTGCCCTCTGGCTGCCGCTGTTCCAGACAAACAACCCACACATTCACACTATTCGAATACTTAAACACACATTATTCAGTTTCTATCAGCAATTAAGCAGTTATGCTAATAGCGCTCTGCTATGTGGTACATTTAATAGCGTTTAAATCTGGATATGAAATAAAGGAAATGAAAACTGCAGAGAAACGTAGTACTTTTCGAAAATGTCCACTGGTGAACATTGTAGGTTGGTGTTGTGCTCCTTGGAGAGCATCTTGTTTTTGTTTGCTTGCAAGCAAGGCCTCATATGGAACCACTTTGACTCGAATGTGGCGTGACATAAAGATTTAGTCCCTCCTAAGCCTGGAAAGCGCTGGTGCTTTGCTTAATCCTCACAGAATTATAGGCCATCATCAGTACAAATGGCTTTGACATTCAGGTCTGTTATGATTGACAGGTGACTAGAGAAGGACAATGGCAAGGTTCAATAATAAAGGCTTAAAAATATGGAACAGAACTTGGCTTAGCTCTGTGCATCACAGCTTTCAGACCAATTTTAGTCAAATGTTTATAATTGTAACGTTTTGGGATTTTTCTATCTGCAGCGTTTGGGAATGCAAAAACTGTACGGAATGACAACTCTTCAAGATTTGTAAGTATCAACTTTATTTTCGTCTTGTAAATGGAACAAATTCATTTGTGATTTTATGTACATATACACATTTTGACCAATTTGTGTAAAATAGGCTCATTTTGACTTCTAACTCTAAATGCACCTCAATAAGTTGGAACCTCATTAAAGTTAATTTTAGGAAGTAAAGTTAAAAGGGATGCAGAGTAGTTCAACAACTTAATGACTTATTACATTCAAGTTATGTCTCTTGAATAAGATGGAAACTTGTTCCAAAATTCTTCAAAAGGCTTTGCTTCATGATTCTCAAGGCTCTGATTACCTCTTCGTAGCACCCTTTTTTTAACCACATTTTTTTTTTCTTTTTTCTTTTTTTCCATCCACTCAACTTTCCATTCATTTGCATTGGACAAAGCTACTGCCACCTTCTTTAGGAAAGACCTTTTGCGGTTTATGGCACTGTTTCATTATGGACTCTTAATTTCTTGGAATATTTTATTTAGCTTGGCTGTTTGTGTGCGTTCCCATGGTGTGTTCTGAAAGTCAAGCCATTTATGTCGATCCTGTTCATGACTCAGAGCAGCTCCTCCTCCTGCTTGAGTCCTCAGGCAATCTGGAAATGCAGATCTCCTTCAGATTGCAATTAAAAACTAAGATGAGGCTAAACCCAACTTTATCTTAAGATTGTTTTCTTGTAAATATAGTTTAAAAGCCACCCACAAAGTCCTACTCCAAACTTTGAAATGTGCAGGTTGACTGGATTCTAAATGAACTGTGCAGATCCTTACTCCAGAAAACAAAAGAAATAAAAACTATTGAGCTGAATTTCCTCTGGCTTCATAGTTAATCCATCGTTTATAGCCTTTTACCTTTGTCCTTCTTTTGATTTGTCACTGTGTGTATACACATTCCCTTTAGAGATGCATGTTGGGGAGCAGTGGGGATGTAAACCACAAACTGGTAGTTTAGGCAAAGACTTTTCTATCATCACAGTGGCCTTGTACCTGTTTTTTCCCTTTTTTCTTTTTTGCTCTACCATGTAATTGGGACACATTTATTGCTTTGCACAGTAATGCTGGCCCACACACAGCACTATTTGTTCACTGGGTGTATTACATTATTCACTTGAAACATTGTCTTGGTATTGGACTTTGGGGTGTAGAACAGTATTGTTGCAAAATGCATTTTAACTGTGTTTGGGGTTCTTTTAGCCTTTAAGGTGCAGGATTAAGTTGAAAATAGAAAAAATTATTTAAAAAAAAAAAGTTTATCATCCATCTCCTCATCTACTATGCATTCAGTCCAATCTTGTGTTGATTAGTCCCTTTATTAATCAGGTTGTTCGTCCCGTCAATGTTTACATTCATGCATCAATTAATTCTGTCAATTCATTTGTCCATCCAGCTTTGTCAATCTGTCTGTCCAAATGATATCTAGTCAACTACTTCTACTTATGCATACTTCCCTCCATCAGCCATCAATTTCCTTTATTCCAACTTTCTGTCACTCCATTTCTGCATCCCTCCAAGCACCCACTGTCCATTTATCAAATCATATGTTTGTTGAGATCTTTGGTCTGTTCATCAAACCCTTTCATTTCTCCATCCCTCCAACAATAAATATTTGTTTCTGAAACCTTGGCAGCTGGAAATAAATCTGCCATAAATTTATAATGAACTCTTGTATTTGTGCTATAAAAATCCTGGTAAAACATCTGACATTTGTATATAATTCATCTTGATTTATTCAAATTTATTTCAGTTCTTGCTCAAAAATGATCATCTGGTAAATAATGGGGTTAAATTTTTTCACATAAATCACATCCTAGGGATAATGCAACAATGTCTCATTTGGTCCTTCTATAAATAGACCCAAATCCAGACTACACATTTCCAGGTAATTGCTTTATGACAGACATGGGTGTGTTGAGTATTTTTCCACACAAGACATTCCCACACTATCTGCCTCAGATTTGTTACGGAGATGAACAACAATTTTACTTTCCTACAAATATCTCAATAGTTTAGCATCTGTTCATGTTAATATTTTGAACATAACTTATTTATGTAGCATAAAATTGTAACCTTTTATCTTAACTTTTAGCACTTCCAGTAATTTTGCCTGCTCCCTTCCTGCCCCACAGATGAAGTTAGAAACTGGTTATTCCAGCAAGCACCAGCTTGCTGCTCAACATGCCATTCACACGTACTGCCACAGTTTTACTTTCCATACTGTTTGCAATTATTTACCATATGTTGTTGCCTCTAAACAAAAGTAAACAGGCATGCTGTTACAGTTACCTCAGTGGATTACACATCTGATCCTGTTTAGCAGACCTTGACTCGACAAAGACTGTAGGCCTCCGCACTAGTTACCGCTTCATCCAAAAAGCCATCGAAGGAATCCCTCACTTCATTTTGCTGAGTGCACAGGGTTTATTGAGTTTGGTTGAGCCTGTTTTCCAGCCGTGCCTGGTTTGATCTGGCAACCGAGCTGCTATTAATACATCAGAAGAGCAAGAAAAAACAAAAAAAAAACCCATACAAGACTTTCCAGACTAACCCCCAACATTAAGGGAGAGCAACTTCAAAATAGCTTGAGTTAGCTATCCACTTGAAAGGGAATACAGCTAAATAGTTGAACCAAAAAAATTCTTAATGTGAACTTATCAGTCCTCATTTTAAGCATTTTCAAAGAAAAGTGGAATATGAACGTCTGAGTAAATAACAGCTCAAATCTAACTGTTCCACTCTGACCTTCAGGGAAAATACATGGACATAGAATTTGACTTCAAAGGAGATCCGCTGGGTGGAGTCATCAGCAATTGTGAGTATAAATGGAGAAAACAGATTTAAATCAAAGTAGAGGTTATTGGAAAATATTTTAAGAATTTACTCAATTTTTATTGCCTTGCTACAGTAATCATATTTCAATTTTTATTTATTTTACTAGATTTTGTGAAGGAGAAACATGGGTATAGAATTGTGAAATTGGAGGACAGAGATGTATTTTTTAATATTCTGAAAATCAGTTTTATAAAGTTATGCTTTTGACTTAAAAACCAAATATCCAAAATAAAATTTTAAAAATTTTATTTGTAAAACCTTAAAAAACGATTTCCTTCAGCTTCACATTTCTGCACTTTGTATTAGTCTGACAATATATTTATTTTATACATTTGGTTGTGGATGTGATGTGTCTAAATGTGTAAATGTCTAAGGGATGCAAATACTTCTTAAGAATTGTAATTGATGTGCTGGTATAGCCATGGAAACATTCATATTTTGATGGTCTGAAATATCTTGTATAGCCTTCACTCTGTGTCTTGCAGTGACATCATATATAAATCATTTCCAAATGTTACTTTTTTCGGATGGTGGAAGACAGACCAAACAAAAGGGAGCATGAATCCCATTCCTGACATTCTCCCTGACAGCTTATTCTTGCCTGTTTTGATTTGATCTTGCTTCTGTTTCTGTGACCTCTGGCAAGGGAAGCCAGCACAGACAAAACATTGTGAACAAAGACGGTAACTAATGGTATACACACAAGTGTGCTTCTGTCTCCCTGCCTGCCTGAGTCAGTTTAACGCTGGCAATAGTCTGTGGAGAAGAGCCGTAGTCATGTGACTTGTTTAGACTTGGCTGGATGGACAGCTTGACAGATGGGGTGTGAAAGCAGATGCAGGACTAGATGGATTGCTTTTGCTTTTTAATTTATTTCTCTATAAATCTTTGCCAATTTTTCTCTCAAATTACTTTCTTTTTTTAAAAAGGCTGTATTAATTTTGTTACATTTTGGTGCCCCTTTCATTGAAATACAGGGTTTTGTTCACACATTATGTTGACTTGTAAACATGTTAAATCACCAGTGGGAGCATGCTGTGAACTGGGCATGTAATAAATCTAGTTTATGGTGGTGTGCAACAGAAAATGTGGAACTCTGGCCTTAAAATACAATTGCAAGATGACCAGAATTTTGCACTCTGCAGGTGTAACTCACTTTAGGACCCTGAGAATAACTAATAGTTTTGGTTCTTTTTTTCCTTGTGCTTTTCCATAATGGTGTCAAAAGCTCTCAGCTGATTGTTAAGATCAAGAAAAATGAGCTAAAATATAAGAAGTGGCTTTTTGCTAGTCTTCTATCTCACTTTTTTCCTGTGTCTTTGATCACAGCTCCACATTGCTGTTGCAGACCTCTCAGCCATGGGTGTTCTATTATTGATGTGCCCACTCCTAAGTGCCACTTATGTGATTCATGACCTGTGGGTGTCGCAGAATTAGATTTTAGCCTGATCCTCAACTAACCCTGACATCCCTAGCTCACTGTGGAAAGAGCCAGTAATGCACTCTTTGTAGAAAATCAGTGGATCAACTTCAAACTAGTACTTCTATCCTTTCTGCACCCATCCACCCACCGGTGTGTTGAGTTTATTCTAAACATTGAAAGTATTGAACTTTTTTTTCTTCTTTTTTCCCCCTCATGGATGGGAGTTTTTTTTGGGGATTTGTTTATTATAGCAAAAAGTGTGAAATAAACTTCTAACTTTCCTAAAATAAGGTGTTTCTTGAAAATAAATTCTGTCTAAAAAGTCTTCTGCACAGTTGGACTTGAAGTGAAGAGGCTGTCAAGCAGTCTGCAGTATCTCTGCACTCTGCAGGCAGTCCTTACTTGAATCCCTGTTTGCTTGATGCTGTAAGCAGATGAAAGTGCTTGTTTAATCAGGTTGGTTCTGTTGCTCTTAGTCAACGGCTCAGCAGAAAAAGCTGATTTGTGAAATATTTCAGTGACTTCTTCCTGCCCAGTGGATCCTAAATAATGAAAAATAACAAGCGTCTCCTCTCAAGAATATTCATGTCTTAAGGTTTTTGCTAGTTTGATTAATAAACACAAGCTAAAATTCATCTTATTGAATTTGTAATAAAGCAAATCAAAGTGGTGTGTCGCTGACATGAAAGGAAAACTATGCAAATTTCTTGCGAAACAGTGTTTTTGAAGGATCAGTCACGAAAATTTAAGTAACAATACAGTTTTATCTTTCTAATTTGGTCATAAAATTAAAAACAAATGCTGCATTTTCTTTTAAACATTATTTTTATTAATTGGAATATTGGAGCATGCATTTATATTAAACCTCACTTATTGTAAGCAGTCCAGAATACAGAGGAAAGCCATCAGAAAACCAACTTGCTTGCAATTTGCAACAAATCTGAAAGGTCCTGTAGCATGTAGCTCAAATTTTATAATTTAACCTACATGCAAAAGATTTGGGTATATAAATAAGTCCACATCCCTTAGAGCTCATCATTCCACTTGGGCCAGCTTCTCTATCCCTGCTGAAGAAGAGTTGAAAGGGAAGATGGAGTCAAATACAGATGCATCATGAGGAGAAAAAGCTAATGGACTGCAGACTTGAGACAAAGATGGAGGTTAACCTCCACACAGCACAGCAACCCTCTGAGTACAACCAGAGCAACAAGTGAATAATTTAAGACTGAATCATATCATATTCCTGTTCGAATGGTACAGTCTCAGTCCAGGCCTGAAACCAATTGAGAATCTGTGGGTTTATTCCAATCTGATGGAGCTTGAGCCTTTGTTAACAGGATGGTCTCCCCCCATTTCACTCTGAAAATCTTTTGGATTCAAACATTATAACTTACAGATGTAATTGCAGTGGAAGATGACTCTACAAAGCATTGCCTCAAGGGGCTGAAAACAAATGCATTCCAAATTTTCTAGATTTTTATGAGAGCAACATTTAAAGTCAGTGTATCATTTCCTAAAGTAATTTCCTTCACCCGATTGTTATACAAAAAAGTGCCAGTGAAATGCATTGAAGTTTGTGGTTGTAACAAAGTATGTTATAAAGTATGACTACTTTTCTAAGGCATTACAAATGTATGATTTGACAAGGACCACCTTTTTAGTTTTGTATAAAATCAGGTATTGGACGAGGAAGCCACATGGTCACTGATGGAGTTGCAGTAAAAAAAAAAAACTTCCTGTAAAGGCGACTTGTCCTGTGTGTCATAGTTTCCTTTTGTTTTCCTATAGATCTGCTGGAGAAGTCACGAGTGGTGAAACAGCCTAGAGGAGAGAGGAACTTCCACATCTTTTATCAGCTCCTGTCTGGAGCTTCAGACGACACGCTGAGTAAGTTTTCTGAAAGGTTGTCGAAGCCAAATAAAAGCCATGAAAGTATTGATGTGAATGTTATGACTGGAAATTAAAATGAAATGGCACTCTGGGGGGAAAAAAACCCAAACTACAATCTGTATTATGCCAATGTAGCATACTACAGACCAAATGTTTTATGAGAGAAGTTACAGATTCAAACTGTACATGACTCACAAGAATTAATGAAGCAAACCTCAGGACAGCAGCTGCTGGAAAACACAGACTGACAATTGTTTTGTCCTTTGCCTCACATTGATGTAATGTTGGCTAGTGAACACAATTGGATATTTTGCTGTAACAATTGTCCAGTTGCTTCTGTGAAAATCTTGCGTTTAAAAACATCCTCCAACAAGTTTCCAGCTGCAGGAACACATGGCTTACACATTAACGAGCTGATCTTCCTGCCTAACAAACACTGCGCTGAACAAAGCCAGGCAATGAAACCTGTTCCCTCTGTTTGCCTTTCTCTGCTCTGAAGCCATTGTTTTATGTCCTGAACAATATAATGGTCATCGACCCCTAGAGTACTTGCATCAGAGGGGCTGGGTTTCGCTGTAGTTAATGCAGTCACTAATGAAACCAGACACGTGCGCCCACAAGAGGAATAGATTTCTTTGTTCCTACATGGGGTGGGCTTTTATGTTTGCAATTCAAGCCCAGAGAACAGTGGTCACAGCAATAACTCATTTGTGGAAGCATTGTGCAAAAGTTCTTTTGAATGACTATTGTGTGTTTTTGTTGTGGTGTTTGCCATAGCAATGCCTCTTGGCTATGAATGTCCAGGTGTTCATTGTAAATGTAATGGAATTGAGGTTTTGATTGTTAAACATACTGAAAGCAAGTGCAGATTAAAGATCAACCGCTTTTGTTATCGCAGAAAAGCTCAAGCTGGAGCGAGACGTCAGCAAGTACAACTACCTGAGCCTGGACTCTGCCACGGTCAGTGGGCTGGATGATGCAGCCAACTTCAGGACAGTCAGAGTAAGTTGCACAAACACAAATCTCCACATGTCAGATTAGAATGAAAAGGTCTTTTAAATTTTTTTTATTAAATCTATGCTACATGAATTCACTATACACTGAAGTTAATTTCTGTTCATTGAGGCTTATGAAAGCCTCAAATTGAATTTACTTGGAAAAGATTGTAACACTCAAAAGGACTTTTGTTACAATTGTAGACATTCTTTGAGTACGTATTCACTCTGTATTTGCTTGGTGCTCCTTTTGCATTAGTTAATGCATCAGTGAGGTGTGGCATGGACATGTTTAATCTATTGCGTTTCTGAGATAAGAATGGTTGGAAGCTTTAATGGTGACTTTCAGTTCAGCTGCATTGTAGGCTTTGGTTTTCCAGCTTTCTCCTTAAATCAGCCCACAGATTCTTAGTCAGGTGAGTGCAATTCAGTACAGTACCATAGTTATTAAAGATATTGATACTTTTGGCACCACTTCCATAATGGCTTTTACATATTGATGTAAAAACCATTTGCATTACTGTTTGAAAATTCAAATGTATTGGCGTACACACAGAAAATGATGCAAGTTCATGCTACAGTTTGCAGTCTCCGTCTTGTAAAAATGCTTGAATAATAGTTTGTTGGGCCATATGGTATTGTCTTATTGAATGTTAAAGCCATACATTTTTTTTTTTTTTGAACATTCTGTTACTCAATGAATTGTTGAAATTCTTTAAATTGTTCAGCACAATTTAAAATTACTGCATGTTTTGTGACTTAGAAAGTGACCTCTGCTTTAAAAATAGACAGCTTGAGTTAAAACAAATGCTAGCACACTCTAAACACAAGTAACTCCATGCTCTGCTGACTTTGAGTGTTGACTTTCCTTTTATCTGCGTCCTGCTGCGTTAAATATGATTCATGTACAAAGGGCAGAGATTGGTCAGCTCTTATCTCCTGGACAGGACAAACAATATCTATCAGACTCACTGTTCATTGGCAAAATGTTCACCTCTATCTCACTCCCATTTATTGCTATAACAGTTCCACTTGATTTCTACCTTAAATTTTTACTACAGCATAAAAAGTAAATTTTGCATTTAACATTTAGGGGGAGTGGGAGCCTATACCTGTACTGTTGTTTTTTTTTTGTTTTTTTTTTCTCTGTGATGTTTCCTCATCGACGGAAGGAGACATGGGGTTATTGTCTACCTACTGCAGTGCAGCGTACAAGGTCCTGTTCCAGCAGGCTTCTTTTAAATCACTGCACAAGACTCGTCAGTCTGAATTGTAATGGTCAGCTGTCCTCGTTTCCCCACTTTTCACATCCTGCTTCCCATTAACTTAAAGCATTCCCGGCGCAGCTGCACCTCACCAGCCGGAAACACAGAGGGACATTCCCTCCAAACAATCGCCCCCGGCACTTTATATCCTCCTCTTGAGTTAGAGCAGACTTGGACAATCATTTGTAAAGTACTTGGTGTAATATTTGATGGTGTTTAGATTTCTGACTGGCTGGATTTTTTAAATTAATTTATTTTTTTAACTTTCAAACCATAGGTTTTTTTGTCACTTTTTGGGTTAATCAGTTTAGACATGATGCAAATGTAATGCATTATGTTTAGTGTTATTATCACACCTCAAAAACAGGCTGCAGTTTTGTTTTTGGCCCTTCAGTAGTGACTTCATAAGCTTTGTCACAAGGTTCCAATTTGGTACCTTGCCTTTACTGCCGGACCCATCAGGCATCCACAGACTGAGACAAGCTTCAGTTTTCTTTGAGGTGTGATCTTCCTTTTCTAATTTTGGCCACTTCCAGTTATCTAATTCAGGGGCTGTAATGTCCATCAATCAAGTTTATTTATATGGAACATTTCAGCAACAAGGCAGTTCTAAGTGCTTTACATCATAAAAATGCTAAGTCATCAACGATTGAAACGTTACATTTTGCCAAGTGCTGTCATTAAGCATCAATGTTGGTTAATGTTTCATTTATTATGGTTCAGAAGGAAGTCTGAACAGGTGGGTTTTAGTCTAGATTTAAAGGACTGACCATAAAACTGGGGGAGAGGGAGTGTTTCATTCTGATGCATTTAATGAACAGGAAAAAGGTCATTGATGGATTGATTTATTTTGTCCTTTGGTTAATTTAACCAAAATTGACCATTTTGTATTATTGGTTTAAAGCCATTTCCAATGAACTATGCATTTCCTGAACATGAAAATACCACAATATAATTTTCTATTAAAAATGGAAAACTGTTTTATTTGTGTAAGAGCTTTAAGCCATTTTTATTGGAACATGTAGAGGAGACACAATATAGAGATGGACCAGATCTTTGCCTATCCCTGACTTAACCTTAATTTTCTTTTTTCTTCATCCTCAGAATGCCATGCAGATTGTTGGATTTATGGAAGATGAAATGCAGTCGGTGTTTGAGCTTGTAGCTGCTGTTCTAAAGCTTGGCAACATTGAATTCAAGCCAGAATCGCGTTGCAACGGGATGGATGAGAGTCGCATCAAAGACAAAAATGGTAGATTTGATCCCGTCCTTTATTTATTTTTTTCTTTAAAAGAGACAAAAATCAAGTTGATTATGTTTCTACAATTTTGTATAGCAATGAGAGATAGAATGACTTATATTTGCTTGTAGACTAGCTGAAAAATGTCCTCAATTTCTATGTTGTAAATAATATTCCTAGTTTTTGACCTCGAGATGACCTTATTTAAAGCTACTGTCCCCTTATTGGCTTCTTTAGTGTCCCCTGTTACTCTGCTAACCAAATATGTTTTATGATTTATGTCAGAAGACCTGCATGTTTCTTCCCCACAGCCGTCAGAGCCATTACTCCCTGCCGCCCCCTCCCACACATATCATACCCTCACATACATATGCTCCACCCCCACACAGCCTTATTGTTCTGCACTTTGCACTGTCACATCATCTGCACTTTACCATAATTGGACCTGCTGCTGCTTCTTTGGTGTGGTTCAGTGCCTTTAGTTAATTTTAGTTGTTTTTATTATTATTGTGTGTTTATTTTATTTATTGTATATATTTGACTTTTTGCATGAGAGTGGCAATAGAAATTTCGTTGAATCCTGTTCAGTGACAATAAATGCTATCTATTCTATTCTATGTTATCATTCAAACATTTGTTTTCATAAGGCAAATATTTAATTTACGTATTATCCATATGGCGTCATAATACGTTGCTGCTGCTGCGCATTAGCAGTGTGTCAAGTCTTGGGAGCAGTCCAAACTAAACAGCACATCATATAAACTGGCTTCCTGTAGTCCTTTGTTTCTGTCACTATTATTCATATTAAGTGTAATTACCCTTCTGATTTGTTGTACCATCTTTCTCCCCTACTATTATTTTATATTTCAGGAAGTCAGAAATCCTTTCTATAGGATATAAAGAATATAAAGCTTCTCATTGTTGAGGTAATAAGCTTGAAAAATGTATTTGTTTTCTTTGTAGATTTGAAGGAGATGTGTGAGCTGTTAGGAATCGAGCAGTCTGTACTGGAGAGGGCCTTCAGCTACCGAACAGTTGAGGCCAAGATGGAAAAAGTTTCCACCACTCTGAATGTTGCTCAGGTCTGAGTTTCTCTTAACTTAATTTTAAACCAGTTAAAAGCAATTATTTCTTTTTTTTTTTTTTTCTTTGGCGTTCTCTCATTCCCTCACAGTATGCAGAAAAATAAAGGGTCATTTCTTCCCCTTGACTTGCTTTCCCTTTGCCTGCCAACGCCAATCCATGTCAATGCCACATAAAAACTTTTACATAATAAATAAGCACTGTTCCTTCTGGAAATGAAAATCTAGGTCATGTTTCAGAGGTTAGGCTTTTGTCAC
This sequence comes from Poeciliopsis gracilis, assembly GCA_911649635.1. Classification (NCBI taxonomy): domain Eukaryota; kingdom Metazoa; phylum Chordata; class Actinopteri; order Cyprinodontiformes; family Poeciliidae; genus Poeciliopsis; species Poeciliopsis gracilis. Next base: position 18,442,291 of record CAJVRI010001532.1, read on the forward strand.
ATTACATGGGGACTGCTGGCATAGACGTTTCAATTCAAGATGTGGAACAGATAAATAATTAACCAATAAGTCTGGGACATTAACATTTTAAAAAAATAAAAAAAATTGCATCCCTAGAAATTTGTTTCATTTTTTTGCGTGTAGGTTTGTATTAAAAAGCATAAAATTCGGTCAGGTGGTATTGAGCAAATTTTCATTTATTTTCTTTTTGATATGACTTTATAAACTAAGCAATCTGTATTTTATCCTTCTTATGTTTTCGTTTTGCATCTTGAAAAGAGACTATTTACTATATCTGGCACTTAAGGGGATAAATATTGAAAAAAATCTTAATCTGTATGGTAAGGACTGATTGTGTCTTTTGAAAAAGAGTAATATAAACATAGGCATATAACATGCATGAATATTGATGTTTAAAAGAATTAGAACAAGAAAACTGGAAATTATTTGAACAATATTCAATATTACAACTATTACAATTTTTTCACAGGCCTACTATGCCAGAGATGCTCTGGCCAAAAATCTCTACAGCCGTCTGTTTAGCTGGCTGGTGACCAGAATTAACGAAAGCATAAAAGTAAGTAAAATATCTCTTAGAAGAAGTTAAAGTTCCTTTGCTATGCTGACATTGTGGTGTCCTTTCAGGCACAAGCTAAAACTCGCCACAAGGTGATGGGTGTACTGGACATCTATGGCTTTGAAATATTTGAGGTAAGACGTGTGTCAGATCAAACTGGCTGATTATTTCTTAAGCCCAGAATGACAGAATCAGACCACCTAAAAACAGAAAAGAGTTTTCACCTCAAGCTGTTTGCCTGCTTTGCTACCTGTGTTGAGCTTATCTGCAACAACTGAGTGCAGATAAAAATGCACTTGGATTAGTTCAGCTTTGTTGCTCCCTTGGGTGAAATAATTTTTGTGGTAAATACACTTTTCAGTGCACTTGGAGGGGAAATTCTCATCACTTAAGTACATGTTACAGATGCACTTTTAAATGTATCACCTGGCAAAGAGGTTCCACCTGTTCTGCATGTCAGTGCATGTAAAACACGAGACATTTTTTGTGTGTGTTTTTGCTAAATGCATTTTAGTTGCCTGCTCTTCTTAAGTCATTTTGTTTTAATATCACTGCCTGTTCATTTCACTGACTCTCAAGTCCTTCCCCTCTTCTTAATGTTGTTTTGTCTGGGTCATCAGGAAGGAGTAAGTAACATCCACACCAGCCTGCTTGCTGTGCCAGAGTGCATGCTGTGATCCTTTAGACATAATTTAGCATCTTGTTTAATTCCTCATGGTGTGCAGTAGTCTATTGTGTACCACACAGCTGAAACGATGCAAAAGAAACCTTTGCATCATTTAAAACGATCACATAGACATAGCCATTTTAATGCCTGAACTTTAGTGCAACCAGCACTCATTAGGCATAAACTGTAAAATGTGTTGTTGTTTTTGTTTGCTAGTTTGTTAGCTTTAATTTGTCTCTCAAAAACTACATTAAAGGTTCCCCCGGTATCTGTCATTTGTGTGTTTCAATGTCTGGTTTAGAGTACGATGTGCTAACATGTAGATTAATGCTTAATTTGGCTAATATCTGATATTTAGCAGCTGTTCAAAATAAAGAAAAAAACATTTGAACAGCTAGTTTTCTGTTAAAGAAAAGCTTTTTGGCACTTGTATAAGGGAGCCAAGATTTAACATTAGAGGCCAATTAGCCATTCTTAGCTGTATGCTAAATTATGCATATGCTACCAAAATAACAAAATTTTTTGTCACAAATTCAGTTGTTGTGGCAGACCTATATAGTATTTTTTTTTTCAAATGTATCTAATTCAGGCTAAGCTGAAAGAAAAGGCTTGTGTTTATTCTACAGTAATTCAACAGTAGGTTTCTTCTACATATTTCAGCCTGAGATCTGCTGCCACTCCAGGAGACAATGTTTTCCTGTGTGCTTTTTTTTTTTTTTTTTTTCCAGGGGTGACAATGACCTTTGGGTTATTCAAGAGAATGTAACGAATCTTAAAAATTCAAAACTAACTACATGTTGCAATGTATCCCATTTCCTCTTCACTAATAAAACGTGTCCTTCACCTTGAGTTCTGTCTAAAACCTGCTCTAAAACTAACAGCGTTTTTATGTTTAGAAAATATTAACCAGTGTTTCATAATGTATCTTACAAGAAGCATGACTCATTTTAGTTGTCATAATGGACCAGAGTTCTGTGGGTAATGGAGAACAGCTGTTCACTAATCACTGACAAGTCAATGTTTAAAGAAGTCTTCAAAGTCTTATAGGAATTTCCCATGATAAGAATTTATAATCATTGTTGAGATATTATAGATATTACATTATTGATTAAATAGTTGCTTCGTCATAGGTTTTATGGTGATAAGATTGCAGTTCTACGTTCCGAAGCCCCTGAATTGTATGTTGAGGTTTAAAGTCTGCAGTAAGACTTGTTCCACTTCACTGATCCAAACTAATTAGATATGTAGTAGATGACACATTTTAATATTACAATCTAAATTGTCAGCTTTAATTTTTCTGACCAGTGAGGTTTCCAAATTCCCCATACTTACTGAATATTTTTTTTCAGGAGCTAGGAAAAGATACTGAGTTTGACACAACAAAAGAATGCTGCGTATGTAAACTCTTGCAAGGAAATGAAATGAGTAAAGCAGGGCAAATCACCCTATTTTATGGTTTCTGTTGTGCAATGCTCTAAACAGAGCTTAAAGAAGCTTTAGACAGTTCAAACTGCATTCAAGCACTTCAAATTTTGTTTAGCCTACTTTTAGTTTCTAATGTTAAAGTAACTTGAGTTTAAGTTTCTCATCCCTCATGCTCTCCTGCCTGCAGGACAACAGCTTTGAGCAGTTCATCATTAATTACTGCAACGAAAAGCTGCAGCAGATTTTCATCGAGCTGACTCTGCGTGAGGAGCAGGAGGAGTATATTAGAGAGGTAAGCTGTGAATTCTGCTCTTTGAGAAGTTTTGTGTCAAGCTGTTGGATGCAAGGTTTAAAAACTCCAGGGAAATTTACCTTTCAGCACCTGCCTTTATCAATTTTGTTCCTTTCACCTGCAGCTGTACATCTGCATCTCTTAACATGTCGCCACTCGGTTTGTTGTGTTGACAGTCCATTATGGTGGGCCCCTCAGGCATTGCTTTTACCTGGTCATTTCACTCAACTATTTAACCCCTTCTACCGCTGCACTTAAACTTGCATTCTTTTCCTTAAAGTGAACACATTTCTGCTGTTCTATCTTTTGTTTTCTGTCCCCATCTCTGACCCACCAACATTTTTATTCTGCGCACTCACAGGGACGGAAATGATCCCTCACTCTGTTGAGAGTAAACACTCCCCGATGTGGACCTTTAGGCTCTGTTTGTTTTCAGAGCTCTGAGTTTGAGTGCAGCAGCGGTGACCCTACAGCCCCCTTCCCTACTTGCGCCACCACCAATGATATTCCACCACTGGCTCGTGTCCAGTGTATTGCATGGGAAAATACCACAGCACTGGGGAAAGAGGGAAGAACTACCAATCATAAATCTAGACATGCCTTCTTTGCATCCACCTTTTTAAAAATGTCAATCATTCACATTGATACTGATCCATAAATGTGTTAAGCTGAAAGCAGAAAAATGTTTCATAGGTCAGCTGCCCTTTTTTGAAAGGGAAAATTTGTAACGTGTGCTTTTGTTTTTTTGTTTGTGTGGAAATAATAGTTGTAGAGAAGACATTTAAGTTCCAAGGGCTGTTATAAATTAGATTTAAAAACGTTCACTGTTTTTATTTTTTTCCATAAATGCACTGAAGTTAATTAGGTATTTTGTTTTTATTTAATTTCATCAGGCCTTACAAATGCATACTGCTGCAGGCATATTATGACCTTGCTATAAAGCGCATTAATGTTCAATTGCAAAGTTTTGAATGAGGTTGTGGGAGATATAGAAGCATAAATACAAGGTCTATTTTTTTTTCAATGGTTTAAAAACTAGAACATTTTGTCTTTTTCTGTCATCCCCCACACACACTCAGTTGTCATTCAGTCTAAACTGCCTTGTGGTCTCATAATTTGCAGTTGCACATCAGTTCTTTGTAATTTTGATGAATGAGGGTTGAAACAAAATAATATAAAATGTTCAAATGTCACATTATTAAGCACATGCACAATAGACTCATAGATACTGGTTCTGACTGTTTAGAGCCAGATTAAAAAACATTGTGATATTGTATATCAACAGTACCAAAGTCATAATCAGCTGAATATCTGTTTTATCAAGCTGATGATACAAAGGAACGAAAGAGCTATTTTTGACTCCTGTATTTTGTTACAGGGCATTGAATGGACAAACATTGAGTATTTCAACAATGCCATTATCTGCGGCCTCATTGAAAATGTAAGTAAACTTCTTATATGTTGATGATGCAAATCTGGTACTAAAGAAAACGGCACTGAATGATTACAATCATAATAACTCCAACAGAGCCCTGTTGCAGAGCTTGAGGTTGTGGTTTCCAGTTCAGAGACCTGAATAAAATTCTGTAACAAACTCTGAGCTATGCTTGCATCTCTTCTTTTTGTGTCAGAACCAGAACGGCATACTGGCCATGTTGGACGAGGAGTGTCTGAGACCCGGGACGGTTACTGATGAGACCTTCTTGGACAAGCTGAACACAATCTGCGCTGACCACCAGCACTTTGAAAGCCGTCTGAGCAAGAATTCAAAATTCCTTAACGACCACAGCCTGCCACACAACTGCTTCCGTATCCAGCACTACGCCGGCAAGGTACTGATGACCCTTTCCCCTCTTTTGGTCCAGTAAACAGAGGAAGAAATATTTTTTTTGAAAAATGAAAGTTTAAAGATGTATAACTCAGTCTTTCTTTTTTCTCTTAAATTAAGGTGTTGTATCGTGTTGAAGGTTTCGTTGACAAGAACAACGACTTGCTTTACCGGGACTTGTCTCAGGCCATGTACAAGGCCAATCACAGCCTCATCAAACAGCTCTTCCCTGAGGGAAATCCTGTAAAAGTCAACCTTAAACGACCACCAACTGCTGGATTCCAGTTCAAAGCATCTGTTGGCACACTAATGAGCAACCTGCAGACAAAGAACCCAAACTATATTCGGTGCATTCAAGCTTCTCAATGACTTAGGTGTATTCTGAAAAAATAAAGTGACTTGTGAGAGGTTAAAGCTGAATATAAATGTCTAATTCACAGATGCATCAAGCCTAATGACAAAAAAGCACCCCACGTCTTCAACGAATCCCTGGTCTGCCATCAGGCGCGCTACCTCGGCCTGATGGAGAATGTCCGCGTAAGGAGAGCGGGATACGCCTTCCGTCAGGCATACGAGCCTTGCCTCGAGCGCTACAAGATGCTCTGCAAAAACACCTGGCCGCATTGGAAGGGGCCTGCCAGGTAACCTGGTGCAGATCATGAGGACAGAAACGTGAAGTGTTTTCAAAGCAAACTTCTTCAGATGTGTTTTTGCAACTGGGAAATATTCTCAGGTGTCTGAATGTGGGATGGCTGCCAGTGGGAATGTTTGTGGCCAACGCTGAGGTGTTTAGCTGCTCCCAGGTGGGAGGATTGCTGGGAAAAAAACCTCTGATAAGGTTCAAAAGATGAGATGATTAGATCATCCTAACAGTTTGAAGAAACTTTTAGTTTAAAGATGAATTTTTGTTTAAAAATATAACCTATACACCAATGCTAGTTGATTGTTTGCATTACTGAAATAATATACTTGAAATTTTAATGATGGAATGCATAAAAATGAACCTGGCATGACAGAAAGTAGCTCGTCACATCACATACCAGATGTTCATTGTTCGGTATTCCCCCTCTGAGCCGCAACGTGTCGAGACATTTCATCTTTATCTGTCTCCTCCATTCTACATCAGAGTTCCCCATTTCATTCACTGTGCTGGCTAAATCACTGATTCCTATCTGCAGTGCCGTACACTCGAATCTTGTTTTTAAGTCATCTTCAGGCACTTACTAAGGATTTAGTCATCATCTACAAGAGGGGAGGAGGGAAGGGGTGGGTGTATGTCTTGCCATTTTTGGATGAATGTAGTCCAGTCACATTTTTAAGTTTATATTTATTTACGTCCTAATGGCCTTTATTTTTTACAAAATAAAGGTCCACAAATTTACAGAAATGCTGACAGTAAACAAGAAGGCAGAACATATTGCAGATAAAACACAATGTTAAATCTCCAAATTGAGAAGTGACCTCAGTGATGGCCAGCACCCATCAAAGTCCTGGTTTTGGTTAGAGACGCCTGAAGAAACAGCAGACATGTCTGGAAAGTACAGTTTCTGCTGACATGATTTTCTTCAGCGTTAGTGCTTCCTGAGGCATCCAATAAACGCTGAGTCTTCTTCCAACAAAAACCACTTCTACGCAGAAGATATGCAATTGGTATAATGGCACCTATAATCTGTGCACTGATCAGATTTTTTGAGGTTCTAACCTACCAGAGACTGGTTAGGGAAGGTTCTAAGAATCCTTGTTGGTTGGCTTGGCTGCCTCCTATGCGCTTCTGCTGATGTATTATTTTTTTTTTTTGTTTTCTCTAGACAAGGAGTGGAGGTGCTGATGACTGACCTGCAGGTTCCAGCTGAAGAGTTCTCTTATGGCCGCTCAAAGATCTTTATCAGAAACCCAAGAACGGTACAAACCATGCTTTTGCCTTACTGGTAGATTTGAATTCTTCTAGTGTTTTAAAGTCTTGATGTTGAATCTGGTATTCTCAACCTGTTTTCTCACAGTAACATGTTTGGAAAACAGGGTGGGCTGCACTCAGAGCCCCCCACTTTAGCAATTAGCATGTAACCACTACTCTGAAAACACATGTTTTCACTTAACGATCTAACATGGGAAATAAGATGCTCTGTGTTTCCAGGCCTCAATTGTTTAGGTCTGCGTCATGTGAATGGGTTTTCTCCACAGCTAGCAGAAAGTCCAGAGCTTGAAATAACATAATCTCTAATTGCTTGCTAAATTTGGTCTGATAAACTTATCCTCTCTACACATCTGGTCAAATATAAAATGAAGCAGATTTTGAACTCGGTTTCTGGATATTACTGGTATCGGACATGCTGAGCAATTTTAGAAGAAATTCACATGATGGAACAAAATGGGGCGCTTTCAGAATTGGAGGGTAAACATGAGGATCTTTTTGTATGATAGAGTTGCTTTGAAATTTTAATGCAACGGAGAGATGTACATCTTTACATTTTTAGCATAGATTAAGGTGAGGTAAATAATTCTTGCATTTAGAACTTACAAAATCTCTGGTCGTTCAAATAGTGGTACCACTGCTGTCACTACTTTTCAAGCCAGGTACTGAGATGGACATGAAACGTTGCATTAGTGGCTTTTATCACAGTCTCGTTGCATTTTGAATCATCTTTCTGAAAGACATAATGACCTATTTTTAGTCAAAAATGTCCAGAAATTCACCGGCCCTCCACCAAGCTTACAGTAATAGAGATGTTTTTCACATATTCATTCTTCTTCCACTCAACACTGGGAGAGTTCTGTTTCCCAAAGGCTGTTATGGGTTTATCGGACTGAAGCACATAGTTCCAAGCAAAACTTTACATGTTGTCACTTGTTGCATTTTTGTCTTTTTCTTTTTCTGTTCAGGATTCCTTACAATCCTGATTGATAGTTGCACACTCCATGGTCGGTTCCATATGAGAAACAGTAAATGTGAATATTTAAAGGAGAAAAAAGGTGTTGCAATTCATTAATACTCTATTTATTATACAATTTTACTAATACTTGTAACTGGTATAGTTGCGTAGCCCATTTTGTAAAATGTAGATTTAATTTGAGGCTTTGACTGTTTTTTTTTGTTTTGTTTTGTTTTTTTAAGGCTTTATTGGCTCTAGTGGCCTTTATTTATTACAGGAAATCGGGTAATGAGAGAGACATGTGGCAAAGGTTGCCAGGCCGGGAATCGAATCTGCGACAGCTGCGTCGAGGACTAAGGTCTCCATATGTGGATTTGTGCTAAACCCTTGTGCCACCACAGCACACCTGGCTTTCACTGTTTAAAGTGACAGCTATAGTACCAAAACCTTTTAAGTTACTTATTCCCTATTTTGTCAGTGCCTTTAATACAACTAAATATTTTAAATTGATATCACAAAAATTGTAAAAAACAAATAAGTAAAACCTTTAAAACAAAACAATTTAAGGATTACTCGGAGTTTTGGTTCCACTAAATGCACCCAGCATCACATAATCTTGTAAAAAGATTTCAAAGACACTTCAAATTCAAGTTCAGGTAGTAGTTTTGATCTGAACAAATTGGATTAGTTTGAATCCCTCAACAGAAAATTCATTTTGACACTTCATTTAAGAAGAAACAAACTTTCTTCGGGGGCAACGTTCTGCTTTTGATGACAGACCTCATGGTGTGTGAAATTCTGCATGTTTTGTTGCCTTCTCTCCATGAAGCTCTTTTTCCTGGAGGAGAAGAGGAAGCAGTGCCTGGAGGACCTTGCAACTCTCATTCAGAAGATCTACAGGGGCTGGAAATGTCGCAGTCACTTTCTGCTGCTGAAAAAGAGCCAGATCGTGGTGGCATCCTGGTACCGCCGATACGCGGTGAGACTGGTTTCCAAACTGCTGCCATTGCTACCGATTCCTGAAAGCTTTGTTATTCAAATTGTTGCCATTTCCATTCAACAGCAACAAAAGAAGTACCAGAAGATCAAACATTCTACCACCGTGGTGCAGTCCTACACCAGAGGGTGGCAGGTACGATCTTCCTGCGAATTTTTTTGTAACTGGGGTCATGAATAAATCATAAGGAAACATGAAATGTATTTCTTCCAGGCTCGGAAGCTCCTGAGAGAGCTGAAGTATCAGAAGAAATGTGAAGAAGCTGTGACCACCATTGCAGCCTTCTGGCATGGCACACAGGTACGGTAAAGGCTCTTAAGAACAGAGGAATAGAAAAGCGCATTCTTATTGGTTTTTTATATTTGCCCAAAAGATTTTTGCTCAACACTTGAGGGTCTTTTTTTGTGTTTTTTTTTTTTTTTTTACATTTTTATTTCTCAATATTGACACCAGTCTTTCTAAGATTCTATTCTGTGAGCTTTCTTGGATTATGTTACTTAAGTTTTTCCTCTGCAATGCTATTTCTTTTTATGATTGCACATCTACTTTTTCCCCTATGCTCCTTTCAAAATTCCCTTCTCGATTTATCCTTCTGCACATCTTCAACCTTTCCTACATAACGCCCACCGCATCCCACCAGGCTCGGATGGAGCTAAGGCGTCTAAAACAAGAAGTGCGGAATAAACACGCTGTGACAGTAATTTGGGCATACTGGCAGGGAACCAAGGTATTTCCACCTAGCTGTAGTGTTGCTGTCCCAGCTGTCTTGTCACTGTTTACAATGTCTCATCCCATTCTGACTATAAAAGCGCATAGTGGCATATAACTACTGTTAAATGAATGTAAAGTCGATGAGCTTTGCCTTTTATGTTGTTTTACAGCTGTCTTAGTTAAATTTATAACAGAAAACTAAACTTTAGATCTTTAGTTATTGCTTTCATGTTTTAATTATGACTTTATTCTAATAAGCAATTCCAATACATCACTCAAATGCTGTTCTACTTTTTAAAGCTCAAAGAAAGGATGCATTTTTTTCCCAGATAATCTATCGAAACATTTGTTTGAGGGATTTTTGGCACAGTGTCACTTCATCACCTCACAAATCTCTGTGAGAATGTTGTCTTTTCTCTGCTACTAAGTAGCTAACTAAGTAGCCGTCGGTCTACTTAGTTCCCAGACACTCCCAATCATGTCTGATTAAGACACTCAGGAGTGTTCTTTGTTGCATTTTTCTTTTCATGAAATGCTCAAATTCTTTAGAAGGTAAAAAATCTGAATTGCAGGCCAAGTCTGTGGCGAGACCACTGTGGTTCTGTGTGATATTAATTTACCTGCTTATTCCCTTTTCTTAAAAGTTTCTGATATTGTGGAAAAATAAATCACAAATTATTGGAGGCACTAGGTTCTAATATAAATAAACATTTAAGTCTGAAAATGAATGCATATTCATTTATTTAGTGAAAATAGAGTGCAGAAACGGAACATATCCCATTAGACATTATTATATTGGACAGTATCATTTGGGATCTACTTGTTAGTGGTTAAAGATGCATCAAGAAACTCAGTGATCACTGGAATTGCCAGATTCTTGGCGAGATCGATCCAAATCAGTAATATGTTGGTCGGTCAGAAGCATAAAAATTCAGTCATTTTCCTTTGAAGAACACGGTGCTCTTGCAACACCAGATTGTGTTAACGTTCTTTAGTGTTGATGCCGTTACTCAGGACATGTCATTGTCACTTCCGCCAATGGACGCACAGAAGTAGCTGAAGCCAATTGAAAGGAAGCTTTATTTTCTGCAACATGTCAAGATGCATCTGCAGTTTATTCTTGCAGCTAGAGTGTGAAATATGTTTTTCTGGTTTAGTCTTTTGGAGTTTCAACCTCCTGTTTATCTTGAAACATTCTGGATTTGAAAATGTTAGAAGCCTTTTGAGAATGTTTCAAAGGAAAGATGTACTTTAAGAATATGGGTATGCTACCTGCACTAACTGAATATGTAAGATGTTAAGACAATTACTTATTGTTTTGAAATAGTTCATATAATCAGATAGCAGCTTATGTGTCAAACTCTGAGAGAAACTGGAACAGGGTGAAATCTGTATTGGCAAGTTGATCCCAAAATAAAAACTTGAGATTGTAAATTGGTCTTTGATTTCTGAATAAAGCATTTCTAGTCATAACATTTTTTAAAATTACTTTCAAGCCATTTGACTGACAGGGGTTATCACATTTACTTTATCACTTATTCTCTCAAACTAATTATTCATGGGTACTTTTTTAAAAGTTGCTAATAAACACCAAAGACTCGTTCTGCACCTCTTGTAACGCATTTCCAAAATGAGGTCATTTCACCTGTACTGTGATGTCTGTTAAAAAATAAATAAGAACTGGGATTTCAAGCTTAATATACTGAAGGTTAACATTGAAGAGCTTCCACATTTTAGTTGATTTACCTTATGTCCATTTCTTCTTTTAAAGATTTTTTTGGCTGTAGTGGCCTTGTTATTTAATAGTTAATTGACAGGAAAGTGGGTAATGAGAGAAAGGGAAGACATGCAGTGCACCCCGTCTTCTGTCCATTTCTGACTAAGCTCGGGTTTGTCAGGAACATTGAGTAGAAACGCTTCTGTCTCATTATATACATTAAGTGTAATAAAATGCATGATTTATTTTTATTTTCTCGGTTGATACTGCTACAAATATTTAAGCTTAGGTGTGTCACATTTTGATAGATGCAAATAATTGAATAAAAGATCCACTAAATTGATTTCCAAGTCCTTATTGCAGGAAGTTTTCTCTGTTCTTCTCAGAAATGGAGATAAATACAAATCAAAATTGGCTGTTAAATTGCATTTTATTACCCGCTGTAAAGTATCACTGACGTTAGCTTTTGAAGTTGTTTCCGATAAGTCTCCATCTCTTAATTTGTCAAGAATGGAGATTGAAAGCTACAGACCAAAGCTGAGGGCCATCTAATCACCTTCTACATTGATAATAAATGTAACACAATAGAAGAAACTTAAAATATTTAGGTTCATATTGCCTAAATATTTTAAACTTTAGGTAAAGTTAAAGGTTGGAATCACTGAACCAGATGGAAGCTCTGCTTTGCAATGTGAACTTTGTTCATCAAGTACATGGATAAATTACCGGAAAGAGTTTTATCACCATATAGCTAATCTGTTATTCCACCTCAGCCCTTTTCATTGATTTATTTTTTTTATTTCACTTTAACTCAATCAACTATAATTGCCACACATTAAGGTTTCCCTCTTGAATGACTCATGTTGTCAGTGTTTCTTCATTGTTACCTGTCACACCCGCTCTCCTTGGACAGTTGCGGTTTTGCCTGTCACTGAATAAAGCAATAACGCTCATCTGCAACTGCCACCGCTTTTCATTAGGCCCGGAGAGAGCTACGTCAGCTGAAGGAGGAGGCGAGGAATAAACATGCCGTGTCGGTCATTTGGGCCGGCTGGCAGGGCACCAAGGTATTTGGGAATGTTGACATGCCGTGACTTTTTGACTTATCGCCTCCATCAACCCACTCCCACATCTTTATTAAAAAAAAAAGAGTCCTGAAGTCATTCTAAGCATTTCTCAGTGATGTAAAGCATTGTGTTGCGCGTCTTCTGGCTCAGTAGGTGCTGAGGTTGTAAGTGAATCTTCCAAATATGACCAAGGCCTTTATGGTAGTCTGTTTAAAAAATACATCCAATACATCTTGGATACATAGATTTAGTTTTGTTTTGTTGCATCATCTTCATAGGTCCATCCTTGGCAACTGCATGCTTCTTGCTCACTCTGCATGTCTTCTTGTTACTGTGTGGCTACTGCATGTGTATTTTGTATCGGAACCGTTCTCAGTATCTTTGGGATGGATTGCATCCCAACCGAACAGACTCTCCTGCATCATCACCCTGCAGTGACTAAAAACGCTTCTTTCACCTCACAGATGCTCTTCTAGATAACCACCCAAAATCTTTATTATTCATGTGTAGATGCTGGAGCATTATAGCAATAACGCTGCAGCCAGAGCTTGTGTGCAGTGTGTGTGCACGTCTTCAAAGCGGTCGACTCCAAGCAGAACGGTTTTGACCCCTTCATCCTCTCATCTTCCACTGCTCTTTCTTCCCCCGCCCACACCCAAACAGGCTCGCAGGGAGCTCAGGAGGCTGAAGGAGGAAGCCAGGCGCAAGCATGCCGTCGCTGTGATTTGGGCCTACTGGCAGGGACTGAAGGTACCCACCAGCCCCCAGGGTAGCAACCATCACCCTGTGTGCCATCTGCTCCCCATCACTGTCCCCCATCACCCTTTTCATCACTTTTTGTCCTCAGAAAGGCAGCCTCTGCTCTCTGTTGCAAATATCTTCTGTTTTCCTTTACGAAGTGCGGAAAGCGTATACGCCACCTTCCGTTGTCATTGCCAACCCCGTTAAAGTTTAAAACTGCAGAAACATTATGTCACCCTCCTACAATAATTGCCCAAGTAATTTTTCCCCAAGTGATTTTGGCAAAAATAAATTATTTCTGGCAAAAAATAACTTGGGAAAGTAATAATAATCTCATACTAAAGAAAATTGAGAAATCCAACTGTCTGAGTAAAGTTTAAATTTTTGTCGCTTATAAACCTTTTTATGATCCCATTTTGCGAATAGGACAGCACTTTTTTTCTGAGTATAACATTAAGCAAGGTTACAGCAGAAAGATGGAGATTTTTAACCAATCTTTAGTCTTTCTCGGTTAGGGGTGTGCAACTTCAACCTCCACTGGTGTATTGTATGCTTCAGCTGTATACCTGTTTCACAGCTAAATTAATGGACATGTTGCCACCTCATTAAGTTGTCAGATTCTGCTTAGGCCTTATAATAAGCCGCTGTCATCTAAACAAATGCAGGACACTGGCGCTTTTTGACAGGAGCTGGACATCCTTGCGGTAGATCACCTTGAGTCTTCTGTAATCATTGACATGAGCCGATGAGATTACCTAAGTCCACGGATGAAGGTTCTTGCTAGAATACTGAAATAAAGTGCCCATTTTCAGCTAACGAGCGGACTGTTGGATTTATACATAACATACCCAATCACTCTAAAGATTTCTTGTAATGTACTCCAAAAGGTTTTCAAGGACTTGTGGAAAAATGGGCCCTCAGCATCACAGATCATCCACTGTAAATAACTTTCAATGAGATGCTTTATTCTTCCTTTCCCATGTTTTATTTATTTTTTATTTTTTCTGAAAATTCAATCTTTTTCTCATCTGACCAAAGCATAAGCAAAACTTATCAAATGTGGCATGTTTACTTTTGTTATGAAAGGACAAACCGGGATTTTTTCTTGGCATCCCGAAGTCCTCTTTGGTATTTAGGTGGTTTCTAATGAAAATGGAAACATCACAGGCTTCATTTTGCTGCAGCTCTCAGTGAGCTTTTGAGATCCGTTTTACTTTTTTTGCTTCAGTTACCATTCTGATTAATGTGGGTGGTGATAAGATGAACTTGTTTTCCAGCTTCGTGGTCAGTGGCTAGAAGGCCTGAGTGCCATGTCAAAACTGCATGACACCGCAGGGGTCAGCACCTTCTTCAAATCATTAGTTTTTGCCTTCTGTCTAGCTGAAGAAAATTGATCTCAAGCCACAAAAGACCCCCATCTTGGCAATGGGAGTCATGAATCATTTCTTTGTGATTTAGAAAGTTGTAGAAACTGATCAGACACATATTCTAAAATTGTTTTTAAGCAGTTGCAGGTATTTGAGCCACCGCTACATGTTGGATTTTTCCATATTTCCCGGTGTGAGATTATGTAATGGTTTAACTTCCAAGGTCGTGCAGATGCATGAAATCCGTAACTGAATTATCAGTTTGGTTTGAAATGACGGTTTAATTATGATCCCTCTTATCAACTTCAGGTGTTGCAAGTCATTTACAACACCTGATGTAAAAGTTTAACTCCTGCTTTAAATATCAGAGTTTCTGGAAACAGAGAACAGAAAATTGTTCAGCTTTTTTTTTTTTAAAGCAACAATGTGCAAAAGTCAACCCATTTCATCTAACTTTTCCCTGTCTTCCATTACTGACCCTTAAAGCAGCATTGTTTGTGGCTCCAACACTGTTTGTTCTGCTTCGTTTTCATGGAAGGGGTGTCTCCTTTTGGTTTTTGTCTGTGATGTTTACTTTTTGGAGTGAAACAATCCATGTTTACCATGTTCATGTTTTAAATTTGTAATTTTTTTGGTTTTGTTTTTAATTGAGCACCAGGAGCCTGGATATGCACCTGTTATAATTCACTTTGTCCCATTAAGGAAAGCATGAAGTTTGTCATAACAATGATAGCCTTTTCACTCATTTGAAGTAATTATTGTATTTGGGATTATTTCCAACAGACTGGGTTTTGTCTTTTTGTTGTTTGTAACTAACAAAATGTCTCTTTTTTGTGTGCAGTTTTTGTTGTGCTGCTCCTCTTTCAGTGTGCTGCTTTCCTGTCCCACCGTATAACGAGTCAACAGAGTAAGCTTGGAATTGATTCACACTTTTTTTATGATTGTGCTCTCAAAGGTCCGCAGAGAATACAGAAAATTCTTCAGGGCAAACGCAGGCAAGAAGATCTATAACTTCACCATCCAGAGGATTGTAAGTCTGGTTAAAGACTTGCGATGTTTTGTGAATGGGTTCATGTTAACTTAATGTTGAAACTGAACACTTCTCTGGTCTTTTTGGATTACTAGATGCAAAAATACTTCCTCGGCTTGAAGAGCAAACTGCCCTCCATGTCCCCGATAGACAAGACCTGGCCTGCCAGGCCTTACTTGTTCCTGGATGGAGTCCATGCTGAGCTTCGGAGGATTTTCCATCTCTGGAGGGTTTGTCTGTCACATTCAGTCAGGCTTATTTTACACTGTCAGAGTGAATGCTGTCTACTGTAAAACTGCCAGACAAATGTGTAGCAGAATAAAGTCAGCATTTCTGAATTTTTCAGCCATGTTCTATAAGACGTAGTCAGCAGATCAAAGTACAATGATGATGCACTGCACACAAAAACTAGTTTTTCCTGGCAGTTATTCTTTATTTTGACTTGTGATGCAAACAGTGCAAGAAATACAGAAGCCAATTCACAGAGGAGAAAAAGGCGGTGTATGAGGAGAAGCTGGAGGCAAGCGAGCTCTTTAAAGATAAAAAGGCTCTCTACCCAAGCAGGTATCTTACATTCACTATTCTCCAAAGCGATCCCCATGATGTCAATCTTAATTTTATGCCAAATTGAGCCTTCATACATCTTATATTTCACATTATACAAATGTCTTTGACTCCATCTTTTTTTCTCAGCGTGAGACAGCCTTTCAAAGGAGACTACCTGGAGATCAGCAAGAATCCAAAATATCAGAAACTCAGCAGCGCTGTAGACGAAAAGATTCTGCTGGCCGACGTGGTCAACAAGATAAACAGGGCCAATGGAAAGGTAGGAAAAAAGTGCTTTTGGAAAAGTATTTTCATATTATCCACACTAAAGCTGACATCATAATACTTGTTATACGTGACCAATCAACATAAAGTAATTTACAAATAAAGATTTGACTTGTGGGGTGCATATGTATTCAGCATTAGATCATCAGTACCAGAACCACATTTTGCTGCAGCTACAGCTCCAGGTCTTCGGGACATTTCTACCAATTTTGAACGTCTATCAACTCTTGTTTGCCAATTTTTCTTTGAAAAATAGTTTAGTTTCAGTCTGGAAAGTCTGAGCAAGATTTTTCTTTTTCAGCTCACACCACAGATTTTCAAATGGCTTTACTTCTGAACCCTGACAAGAACATGAACAAAATTCTTTTTTGTCTTAAACATCACATTATATCTCTGACACAATGTTTAAGATCAAGTCTGCAAGAACAGATTCTGTCGTAGACCTGCGAGAACAAAATTACATTTTGTTCTTTTGAAGTGTTTGAGAAATCTAGTCCTGTTGGACAGAAATGTGAAGCGAGTGGGCCTACTAACCTGATAAACAGTGCAGTGGGACAGACCTATAAAGACTTCCTCAGGGTTCAGCTCGTTTGCCTGAAGGAACTTTTGTCTTCACATCGGATGAATGAGGAAATTTCTGATTCTTGGTAGAGTACATATAAGTCACTTTTGTTGCGTTCACAGTGAGGTGCGGTCCAAGTCGATATTTTGATCTCTGCAGAACACAGCACCTACTTTCCAGTGCATGTCGCCTCCCCTGTAGCAGTCTGCATTTCATGATTCCCAAAATATTTCTTTTTAAACATCTTGCATAAAAACCTAATGAAATACGAGTCGGGGTGTGATTGTAGTAAGAGTTCAATAGGCATGAATATATTTATAAAGCATTTCACCCAGTGTTTTCATTAAAACTTTTCTGCTTCCATTTAAAAATGTGCACTTTGAAGTCTGATATCTTGTATTTTATGTTGGACTGAATGCAGGATGACACTAGTGATTCTTTGCTTGCAGGGCTCACCTCGACTCTTTGTGTTAACTAAGAAGAACGTTGTTCTGGCTGATCAGAAAACTGGGCAGCTGAAAGCCAACGTCCCTCTTACAGATGTTGCAAGTGTTTCAACGAGCACGCAAACTGATGGCTTCTTTGCTCTCAAACTCAAAGAGGTGAGGAGAACGTTGTTTTTGATATGTAGCGATAGATGATAGATGATGTTTGTGTGGCCACAAAATCTTTTTTCAAAAAAATGAAGGAAAATTGTTTACAAATTCAGTGTTGCTCCCAACAGGGCTCAGCTTCTGCTGTCAAAGGTGACTTCTTGCTCAGCAGTGATCACCTGATTGAAATAGTAACCAAGCTGCACCGCATCAGCTCCATGGCTGCAGACAGAGAAAAGCTCAACATTGACATCTCAGACGAGTATGCAGAATCTTTGGCTTATATAGTGGCCAATGGGCTGACTCTTCCTTCATGGTGATAAAAGTTGTTGCTCTTCTTCTCTGGTGTTTCAGGTTTCTGGTGCAGTTCAAACAGGACAAAGTGTGTGTAAAATTCATCCACGGCAGTCCCAAGAACGGCAACAGTGTATCATGCAAACGCAAAAACAACCGCCTGCTGGAGGTGTCCGTACCCGCGTCATCATAAAGAGGAGAGGACCTGGCGGCCAACTCAAACGTTCTGGACTTGACAATCACCACCCCTGTGCCAACCCTGAGCCCAAACACGTGCTGTTATTTGGCTTCTTGTTGTGTTCTTCATCAGATTTTTTCATGGCACCGCTATAGCTGAAATAATGGGCCACAATTTTTTTTGGCAGAGAAAGCTCAAACTAAAGGGTTGCATGCCACAGAAATTTTGGTGTTAAGAGCTGATGCCAGAGCACAAGCGACTTTTTGTATACCCGTGGCAATGTCCCTGCCTCCATGGTAAATTAGTTTTCAGAGAAAATGTCAAAAGAACTGAAAGAAGATCTCCAGCCTCCAACAGTTCAAACTCGTCTGCTTTTAAGCTGCTCTGACGCTGGCAAGAAAGATGGCTTAAAAATTTGAGATGAGTGATGACACAGGATTTGGGCATAAGTCTGTCGCATTTAGTTCTTTGACAAACCTGAATACTGCACTTGCTTTCCCCTTTTTAACAGAGGGTCTGACCTGAAAACTACATTGATTGTATGTTGTTTTCTCATTTTCTTGGATTACAGCACAGTGGGCAGTTGGGTAAAAGTAAGACATAATTTCCTAAATAATTGTAAAACACTTTGTATTCATTCTTACGTGCCATTAAACAGGTGTAAACACAGTACCATGCGAGTGATGATCCTATTTATATTGATGCCAAAAATGAAATTAAATAATTTCTTTTTGATTGCACTACACATGGTCACTTGCATTTCCTCTTTCTAGTACAGCTGATTAATCATTATTCCATCTACTCAGTAATTGTAAACTGCATTCATGTTGAAAGTTGCTTGGGGTTGAGTCATCAGATCAGTTTGGACCCAACATTTTTCCCCAAAACTACTTTTTCCAACTCAAATTCTGACCATTGAAACCAGTGCTAATGTTGTGTGCAATATTGTGTTTCTGGAAGTTGACTTTCCTGTGCCATAAGCTGTACATAGGCTTTATAGGCTGTAGCCATAACATGGACACAGTTTAGATTCCTTATTTTCATATGTATTACTGGTGTGGATGTTTTAGCTTCTACAGCTTTATTGTAGTGTTTGAACCACTTTACCCTTCACTTTACATTACAAGGGAACAGACGAAATGTTAATTTGAGAGGTTCTGTTAAGAGGCTAAATGCAGTTAACATTGTACCGGTAGTAAATTTTTTGCATCTTTATTTAATAAAAGCCCAGATTAGTTGGAACTGGAGGCCTAGTCGACTGGTTATCCTCGGAGGAACACAGACCAAAGCATACTTCTACAAACCAAAACCATATTGTGGGCTATGCTAATGCCAACTTAGTTAAACCATAGTAACATTTCATTGCCTTATTTACCCAAAAAGGAGAAAGTGAGTCTCGAAGGTGAAGCAGCGAGATTCCTGTGTGAATGCATACTGAGAATGCAGCATGAAACGCTTCTGGTCTTGGTATGAACCGGAGTGTAAAAAGAAATGAATAGCTTTTACCTATACCACTAATTTAGCTCTGCGCACGACTTTAATCTTGTAACTGACAAATACTGATCAGAACCTCTTTATGCCATTCTCGGTCTGTGTCACATGTGAAGTTAAATGGTGGCATGCCACCTCCATCCTAGGTTTCCTGTGTGAATATATCGGCGTGCTTCACAAAAGCCGCTACGACCGTTTTTAGCTATGACCACTGAGACGAGCTGTTGACTTCAGCTTCTGGGAGAGAGAAAATTTGATCCTTAATGCTGAAGCAAAGTCTGAAAAGGGCCAAGACAGAAATAGACTTGTACCATCTTGGACTACAATCATGAAAGAAAAAAAGTGCTAACCCCTCTTCCATGAACGTTAAAACTATTGAACTTGCATTGAATGGCTTATCCAACGCATGATGATTCTGTCACCAGTAATCTTCCTTTTTCCTGGCAGATAATTATGTAGTTAATGAGCAGAAAATTAAGGCAGTTTATGCGTAAGAAACTGCCTTTACTTTTCTATTACTCAGCAGCAAGTGTTCAGGTTCTGTTCCCGGGACCCATTTGGATTAAGATGATCACTGATGCTGTCATACCTCATATCTCCATGTCTTGTGGAAACAATAAGCAGCTTTACTGGCCATTGCAGATGTAAAATTGTGTTTGTGTAATTTTTTTTGGAAGATGAAGGGCTAAGGAAGACCTCTCCAAAATCAAGCAGAAGTAATTCGTATTTAAAATAACTGCATTAGACCAGGTTGGATAACTGTTCAGAAACTGTTGATGTAAACTTTTGGTTTCCTTTTATTTGACTTGTATACAAATTATTAATTTACTTGCATAAAGTGGATGCAAGTAAACAAAATTGGGGGGTGAGGGGTTGCAATCAGACTTCACTTTTCTGCATTTCAACTGAAATGTAGGAATATTTCTATTTGGGGCTTTTTCTTTTGAAAAATACTCTTGGCATGTAAGCACAGTCACTTAAGGTGTGCGGAAATCAGATGACACGCATGAGGGATAAACTGATCGTTCTGATGGATTTACTTGGAGACTTGGTTTCACTTGTAACATCTTTCTTGCCCTCTTCTTCCCCTTGATTTGTATTTGAACAGTGGTTAGAGCTGCGAAATGATGTCTGCATTCTTGTGTGCCTGATGTCAAACTGTATTCAGAGATGGAACAAGAAAAATATTTTAGTAGAACTCATCGTAACATTTGCAAGTATTCTTTTTAAATTAAATAAAAATCAATGATAAATGTTCTTTGCTGCTGTTGTCTTTTTTTTTTCTATTTAATTATTTGAAGCTTAAGCCCATAAATGTTGTCCACACAGATCATTATTCTTTGCATTTCAATGTATAAGCCGTTTTGTTTTGTACCTCACATCCCAGCACTAAATAACAGACTTTGATGGCTGTTTATCTGCATCATCGGGGGACGTGGTTTGGAGGCTTTTGGGACTGTATGGCCAAGCCTAGCAGTCAAGCAACTGGCCAGATGTTTTCCATCACATCTGGGGGGGGAGCTGTCCTGGGGTTAAATTCCGCAGCTTTGGGAGAGCTGCCGGCATCAGGTCTCAGGAGACCAGCCCTCTGATTGAACAGAGTGGTAAAAATAGCGAACCATTTTGGGCTGCCCAGTACCCGGTTCCCACCACTCCACAGGCTGGGAAAGGAAGGCGGAGTCCTAGCACTCTCTGTGGATATTATTCAACCCTCTGTGGGACTACAAAGGGACCAGACAATGCACTCGCTGATCATGTGGAGTGTGTTGTTTGCATGGTGTGATGCAGTGCAGATCTGGATCACACCGTTTTGATCAAATCAGTTTGCAGAGCAGATCATGAATATATCTTAGAAATCAGCACTCCACTCCAAATTGGGAGCTGTGCTTAAAATGGTTCTCAAATGGCAAGTGACATGTAAACATGTAAACATGTAACGCTCTTTGTCTTTCAAAATGTCAACATAAAATGAAAGATTTCTACGATATGAAAATTAACCAGCGGAAGATGAACACTTTCTTCCCCAGACTGGCATTAGAAAACTGAAGGCCAGTTGAGGTTGCTTTCCTGAATCTCTGGTGACATCTTCTGGACTCTTATCAGCCTTGCAACAGAAAACGGGAAGGGGAAGAATTGACTGGATAAAACAGTTTGACAAGATGCAGCGTTTCAGGGAAGTGTTTTTGTGTTCGCTAAGTAATGTCATTTGTTTTGATTTTGTTTTGGGTTTTTTTTTTTTTTAATTTGTTTTAAACAGATTTTCACAAAAATGAAGCTTAAAATGAAAACTTATTTCTATAAAGAGGTCATTGTAAGGATCCTAAAATGTTAAACATGGTTTGTATGGGTAAAGTGCTGTGTGTGGAAGAAAACTTAACTGCTCAACACCCTGAATACACTGTACCTAGAGTGTTATTGGTGATGTGCAGTGGTGGAAGTATCATCCTGTGGGTTCCTTCAGTAGGGAAAGGGGAGTTGGTTGGATTTGATGAGAAGATGGACTAAGCTGAATTTAGTGCAATCCTGGATGAAAATATATTCAAGGCTTCAAACGAGTTAAAAACATCTGTATCTCATGATATTGAAAACGTTTTGCTCTTGTAAAAAGGTTCAAGGGTTGTTTTTGCAAGACTATATGAAGTAAGTCTGTCCTAAAACAAAAATCTATAGCAGCAAAACTGAAAAGTATCTAACATACAGCTGTCAAAGTTTCTGTAAGGACACAGATTCTTCTCAAAAGTCTAATTCTCCTGTAATGGCTTTTTCAGTGGAATATTTAATTCACAACTTGCAAAAAGCTGTTGGGCTGAAAAATGTAACTTTTATTTGTACTGACGCTGAAAGGGATACCAATTACATCAGTTTATTCTGCAGACACTAATTAGGCTAGCACTAAAGCATCTGAATTTCTCTGCATGTTTAGCTGTAATATGCTGCTAGTGGGAGTCAATATTTAGTTTGAAGTAATGAATTTTCAGTCTCTCCATCTTTTCTTCTTTATCTTAGACTTTGTGTGTAGTTAGCTTAATAGCTAGTTTCCAGCAGAGATGAAACGTGGTGTTTATCTTCAGTGTTGCGGCATGAATTGAAACTTTTTGCACCGTTTATTCTGAAGTGAAGTTAAAGTAGCAAGTGCAGTTAGAACAACCCTCCAAACTCCTTAACAATATTGTTTCCCCCATGTGTTAATTTTCAATTATCCCTGTTGGATATTGTTTAAGCATTTAATTACTTCATAAGACCACCTTTTACTCCAATTACAGTAAGAATGGCTTTCTACACTTTTTGTTTTAAACAGAAGCTTAAGTTCAGTCAGATTTGATGGAGAGCGTTAGTGAACAACACTAACTGCAACAGATTCCCAGGTGATTTAGGTCTGGACTTTAACTAGACTCCTTTATTTTAGCTCTAGTTGTATGGTTAGGTAGGCAACATCTATTCTCGGAAATTCGTTTCAGCTTTTGAAAAGTCTTTATACAGAAATGCTCTGTATGTAGCTTGAAAACACTTGACCAACTTTCCATGCTACACAAAAGTATCCCCACAGCATGATTTTGCCACCACCATGTATCGACCTGTAGATTCCACTTTCAGGTTGGTGTTCAGTATTTTCTTGTGCATTTTGCATGTAGGCTAAAAAATAAAATTTTGGTCTCATCTGCCCAAAACACCACCTTCCTTCTGCAACTTATAGCAAATTAACTTTGATTTTTTACAACCCTCTTCAGAAATTTTTTTTCATTTAGACATAATCTCTACATTATGTCTAAGTTTGTATGTCTAGAAAAATGACACAACATCCTCATAGTTAATAATTTAACTTTATCATCAACTTAAGCAAGTTAAGCACAAATAGATGTGGCAAGCTGAAAACGTTCCATCTTTGCAGCTTAAATCTGACCATTGAAATGTTTTTTCAAGCCGAGCCTCTGATCACTCTGTCCTATTACTAAAGAGCTGGTGGCAGATAATGTGGCATGAATGTTTTGATAGTTGCTCAAACATAGCCCAGTTTTAAGAGGAAATTTTTCTGAAGGGCAAAGCTGACTTACTGAGGATAAATTGCTTTTGACAGTTCCAACATGGAACTTGTTTTGTCATAAATTCCACAACCAGAGCAACAAATCATGGAGCAAATAAATTCCACCATCTCCTGTTTCAAAGGGGAAAAATCATAGAAGAGATAATGAGGGACCACTTCCCTAAACATTTATCATTTGTATTGTACATCTTGGCATATTTAATGCCCAAATTAAGGCCTAAAATTAAAATGATTATCCTGGGAAATAACGACTTGTTGCGAACAGATTCTCTCGCCTCTCATGTGAATGTTTGTAGTTCCTCGAGAGTTTCTTGATTGATTGTGACTCTCCTTATCAGTTCTGACAGTTTAGATGTTGAGCTATGTTTTGGTAGATTTGCTGTTGTGACACACCCCTTCAATCTCTGTAAGATTATTTAACATTGGCCAGTAAGAGGTTTGATGCTTGTCATGTTAATTTAACTCTACATTGAACCTCTACAACTTTATCGTTGACTTTAGAGTTTTGAAAAATAATGAAATGTAGCTTTCCCCCTTATGACACATTTTGTGTTAGTATATTTCATACAACCCCAATAAAAGAGACACAGTTTTGTGATTGTAATGTGAAAAATTGTGAAAAATGCAAAGAAAGCACAGTAATACATATTTTCATTGATGTCAGATTCCTGCTTTTTAATTAAACCTTAAGTTGTGTGCATTTAAAGCATATTTCACATGTCTTTGATACTAACTAGCAGATAAGTAAATAATTTTACTGTCAATATTCTCTGCAAGCAACGCATTGAATTAGACAAAAGTAAAGGTAAAAGGCATGAGATGTTCCCAGAGTGAGACAGATATAGCCGATAAATCTTTGGCTTGTGGCTGAGTCAGAAAAACTAGCAAGAGGGATCAGAGGTAGGAAGAAATCTGAATAATGAATTCTGCTGGGTGGTGGAGAGTTTGTGTCCTCCTCTTGCCCTCGTGTCACCAGCAAACTCAATGGCTTCATCAGTTTGAAGCCATTATCACATCAATGGACAAGAATGGAAGGAGGAGGAGAGATACAGATCGAGGTATAGAGCAAGCTTCTGCTACACCATCTGGGATTGAAGAAAGAACTAATCACTTTAAATAGCATCCCAATATGCAGATGCGTCTGACCACTAACTTACTCACAGTCTATGAAAATGCATGAAACATTGCTATATGTACTAGTAGCTAAAATAAAACAATACAAAGTTCTACAAGATCAAGAGCTAATGCTAGTTTATATTTTTCGACATGGTGAAATATTTGTATTTCTTCAAATCATTTCACTGTATTCCAAACTATGTATGTAAGCTATGCAAGCTTCAGGCCACTTCAGCAGCAACAATGTCTCCAAAGGACTTCCTAAGAAGTCAGTCAGCTGCAGCTGATCCAGAACGCAGCTGCTCGCATTCTCACTAAAACTCGTAAAATAAAACACCTCGCCCCAGATCCAAAGTCCTTGCACTGTCTCCTTGTAGCTCAAAAACAGACTTTAAAATACTTTTTTTTTTGTTTAATAAACCACCGAGTCCCTTAGCCTCAACATACATAAAAAACCTGCTGTTGTTGTATCAGTCTTCCAGATCACTGACATCCTCTGGTTCAAGTTTATTCTGCATCTCCAGAATCAAACATGGAGAAGCAGCATTCATTTTTTTTATTTGCTTCTATTGTGATACAAACTTTCAGAAAACAGCAGAATTGCTGAAGCAGAGTTCCTTAAAATCAAGACTCTTTTTGAGGAATGCCTGCAGAAAATCTTAAGTGCAAGGTGAACATGAAGAGAAAGAAGAGAACAATTAAATGCAAACTGAATGAACACAAACACAAACATTTTAGATATCCACTCAGTAAATTTGAAGAGATTCTTGACTATCTTTGAGCATAGATACTGGTGATAAAACAAGCTAACTCATTTTTGCTACACTACTACACTATTTTAACTACAGGCTATTTTCCCTAGTGTGGACACTAACACTTGCAACCCAAGTAAAATGATAAATAATCGCTATCTGTGTCCTTATTGAAAGAGCAAGTGCATGTCGATGTGTAGTCCAATGAATGAAGAGGCCGTGTGAACAAAAGCAGCTGTGGAGCTGATACGGATAAGCAAATAGCTCCACACACATCATTAGGTGCTCATTTACAGACATTAAGCAAGACGCCAGGTGCCTGTTGGGAACTGCCAGGCATGCGTGCCTCCATGCAGTATCACGTTTCACCTACACCTCTCTGTGTAACACCTGCAAATGAAGAGCTTGTTTTACCAGAAATGGTTTCATCCTGCCAGTCGTCTCAGCAATAGTTTTTTCTCACTTCTAACGTCATAATTTCATTATTATATTTCACCAAGTTAGCACAAGTCTGCTAGTCTGACGTTGTCTCATTCTGGAGTGAAAGTAGCTACATTTAAAGGCTTTTCTGTTCTGGTGTTGTTATATAAAAGCTATATAAATCTAAGAAAACTAAAGAATTCAGACCTTCTATTACTTAATTGCTTTAGTGAGAGCTACACACATAAACATTTGTCTATCGTTGGTACCCAGAAAGATGCACTACAGAGGTTTTAATGCAAAAAACGTATCAGGGAAAGAGGAAATTATAGGGACATAAAAGGGATTATGCAAATATGTGAACATTTGCATCACTTAAAACTAGCAGTTTGAGTTTCTATTCTAACTGGCTTTCTTCCAGGATTTCCCTATGGTCAGATCCATCCAACTTCCCCTTAACAAGCTTCACGAAGCTGCCGTCAACATGTTTCACTGTGGAAATTATACATTTGATGCCCAAATGTTAGATCCTCAGCACACACAACACTTTCCCCTGGCACAAAAACTTTTGTTTTTGCCTTTAGAGTACACTCTCACATATTTTCTGTGTATCCTTGGTGGCAGAAAGCCTTTTTTCTTGTGCACTTCACAAGATGATATTTGTGGAGTGCACAGCCAATAGTTGTCCTGGTGAAATATTCTCCTTTCTGAGGTGTAGATCTCTGCAGCTCTTTCAGAGTTATAAATGATTTGGCTCTCTGTGTTTGGCCTGTCCATTTTAGTGGGGACTCTGGTCCTGGTAGGAATGCTTTTGTATTATGCTCCTTTTGCTTTCAGATGATGGCTTGAACAGTGCTCTGTCGGATGCCACCGGCTTAGCACATCGTTTTATAACATCACTCTGGTTTAAACTTCTCCACAACTTTGTTCTTCATCTTTCTGCTGTTGTTTTTGGTCTTCATAATGCTGTTTGATCAGTAATGGATTCTAACAAACCGCTGACATCTACACACAGCAGTTTGATTTATACTAATATTAAATTCCACATATGAATTCTGTTTACTTATTAGGCAGAAGATTGTTTTGCATTGTAATCCCCCTGAGTCTGGACACCTTGTTTAACATTTTTCTCTCTTTAAGTGACAATACAATTGGATTGCACTGTGTGACACCAAGCCCAACGAAAAAGCAGAACTATAAAATTAATGCCGCCACCACAGGAAGAAAGGATGAGTGACCAGTATAAACTACTTTTATCCAAATTGCTTTTCAACATATATCATCATGCATAGAATAGCAACACCCCGACGGTCAGAAGACAGCTTAGCAATAATATCAAAACACTGCAATTCATTCTTAGAATTTACAAGCCTTTCCCTGCTGTTGTTTAATTTATTTTCTTCCCTGAACAGTCAGCGTACATTTCATCACTGAGTCCGCTTCAGCTGCATGAGCAATATTGGAAAAAAGCATAAAGTTGAGCTGATGGGATTGTGTCAGGCGAGGCGATGTTGAAGAATTATGTGGTTCTCTTTATCACCAAATCCTGAAGCTTTCACACACGCCCGGCACGCAGACACGAATGCGTGTGGACACACAGACGTGGAGCCAAGCTGATTAAAGAACACAAACATGGATTGGTGGGAGGGTCCACGAACCACAAGGCAAATTGAACTGTCTCCACACTGAAAAGATGGAACATTAGTCATAAACCTTGCATGTGATGAAAAGAAACGAGACGAAACAGACAAAATGAAAGAGGAGTGAAAGAAGCAAACCATATAAAACTTGGTTCAGATATTTGTTGAAGATTTTCCTTACAATATAAAGAATTTTAATCTCACATTCTATTGCAATTTTCAGTTTGCAGTTTGAAAAACTTAATGATGACTTCTGATTATACTTTGTGGTTCGCCTACATAGCTTTTGCCAAACTGCTTTGATTTTTCTCTTTTTTGTGTGATTTGCTATGGTGACCTTGAATTAAAATTATGGTATTTAATGTTGGCTTCTTAAAAAAGGAACAAGAATTATCTCCTGTTGCAAGCTGAGATTTTTTTAAATGACAGTTTCTGAATATAATTTAAAACTCTACAGGAAGAGACCTAAATACCAAGATACATTCCCTTGTTTGGTGAATTGATGTTTAGTCCAAAAATCTTACAGTTATGTGACCTGATTTAGCACCTGACCTTTTACTATTAATTTAAAATTATTGTTTTTTTTACCTCTCCTTTTTTTGGCTTTTCAGGGTCACCACAGCAAATCATCTGTCTTCATTTAGTCCAATCCTCTGCATCCTCTACCCGCAAACCAGCTAACGTCATGTCCAGTTTCACCACATCCATAAATCAAGTTTTGTGGTCCACAGAGATTGCCTAATATGAAGCTATTTGAGCACTCCATCCCACTGACCGCTGGGCCATTTTATGATTTCATGCTTACTCTGCTATTATTTGCACAATTAATATACGACTGTGCCTCCACACAAAAGGAAAGCCTAAACCTTTAAGTGCAGTAGTGGAGCTTATTCATTGGCATGATAAGTCAATGTATAGGCAGGAAGTGAAAAAGCTGGATGACTGATCAAAAGACAAATTTTTACTCAATCCAAAAAAAGCAGATGATGATCACTATTGATAATAAGCATCAATAACCATTCAATAGAAAGAGTGCAAAGCATTAAGATAATTGGAGTACCGCTCTTTGGCAGCCTCACCCAGTCTTGGATCATAAATAAGGCCCAACATAAACTGAGGTACTGCCCAGACTTGTTCAAAATTGTTTCATATTGGACCATTCATATGCCGTGAAGGTTTCATCTACAACATGCACATGAAAAGCAACTCTGCTTTATTGTTTTATAATGTGACCAATGTAAGTATTTAAAGAATAGTTTCAGGTTTATAAATGCATCAGAATAACATTAAAAGTGTTTGACTCTATCCTACAACTAAAGAATACAGCGTAATAATAGTCAATCAGTCAGAAATTCCAAATTGCAACGAGGCATTACTTTAAATTTAAGATAAAAGGAAGAGTCATGGTGCGCTGAGATGTCTTTGGTCTGAATTGAATGGATCTTTTAGCTAAATTATGCCAAAATATCATTTCTTCTGTTTCTATTCACCATAAGCCATTGGTCTACCTTCATTGTTTTTGACAAAAACACTTCTCTGTTCAGCAATAGACCAAATAAACATTTAATTTTAAAATTACAATTATTGATCATAACTCTTTAAGATTGCATCAATGTCTAACCCATTCTAAGCAAAAATTAGAAAATACAGGTGGATTAAAGTTTTCCCTCTGTGTTTTTTATAAGATAATTTATAAAATCCAGACAAATTCTAGTTTCTTGAAGGATCTCCTGCTGTTTGTTAAAGCCTTTATGTGTTTGTTTAAAGGAAACCATTTGGTTAATGAGTGTTTTGGAAGCATAAGCCTTCAGAGCAGCCTTGGAGTTGCACAGAGCAACAGATGTTTAACTACTCCCTGCAGCCACTCCTCCGCTGCCCTGTCGCACCTCGTGTCTTTGTGTGTTAACCAGCTCTACGTGTGTCTGTCTCCTCCTCTCATTCACCAACTCCTGTTCAGAACTAATTAGTGCGTCTTCTCTACTCCTGTCACTTCTGCCCTCAATCCTTATCTAACTGTGCTGTCCTCCCAGCCTTTTACAGTGTTGAGTGATACTCCTCCAATCTCACCTCTCTTCCCACCCTCGGCCCTCCTCCTTTTCCCCATCTCCTCCTCTGTTCCTCCCTCTTGTCCTCCTCATTATCCCCCAGTCTCAGTTGTGATGGCTGCCATTAATCAACTCGTTTTAAACCAAAACTGAACCTTGAAGCCTTAGACGACCACCCCGGCTCAAAAAGGAAGTTTTCTATTCCCCCGCGGTCCATTAGACCAATCAGAACAAGACAGGGGTATGACAATAGAAACAATGGAAAACAAAAAGCAGATATTGGACAATATACCACAGGGGGGCACATGCACCAGGAGAACAACAGGCTTTATTGTGCTGGATATGTTGGGAATTTTGGAAGATTTTCCACTTGACCTAATATCTCCTGGGATACTTGGTTCTATTTTACTTTGTAAAACAAGGGTGTCCAAGGTACTTTTTTTATATTGCCTATTTTTCTCTTAGGATAAATGAATATGTCCATAGAGTTTATGTTTTGTATGTCAAAGGTGTGTAAAAATTATGCAGAATTTTATTTTTTCTTTACAGATTGCACTATTTTGCATTTGCATATTTTAAAAATTTCCCTTTAGTTTAATTTATTTTCTTCTTCAAAATATGTTTACTGATATCATTAATAGGATGTCAAAATCCACTGTTGGTTTAAAGTCAATGATTTATTTCTATGGCTCTCCCTTCCCGCTTAAGATGATCTTTTCCCGCTTAAGATTCAAGAAAATGGCCCACTGTGTTAAACCTGCTTTCATTTGTGTCTGAAAAGCGGAAACATGACTGGAGAAGAGCCGAGTGACTTCCCAGCTTTGTGACTTACTATGTTTAAAACTAATCAAATTGGTGGATACTGAAGCACAAAAAAAGACAAAGGGTTTGTTGCCAAGAAAAGGACAGTTTGAAATTTGTGTTGCAGTATGAGCTTTGAATTATATTTTCAGCTTTTGAATTTTTGTTGTAAAACTGTAATACAGCTTTAGAGTTTATATCATAATCATATTATCATATTATGTCTATTTACCTTCAGTCCTCAGATGTATCCTTGAAAACTATTCAATTTTCTCCCATCTACTTGTTCTTCTTTTTTATAATTATACATTTATAAGACTAATACATTTACAAAAAGTTGCATTTTGGTTCAACAGAAGGTACCACATTTGAAAAAACAAAAAAAACAAAAGACAAAAGGATATGTATAAAAACTTTTCTTGGCAGGGTCAGAGTAGCAATTTATGATTCCAATCTGTTTGTGAAAACACACATTTCATGTGTAAGAGTGAATTTCACCTTTTTTGTAAAAGGTGAAAGCTTAAAAGTTTAATCATCATAAATCACACTGTCAGCTCAATATGTTGGTAAAAAAGTTCACGTCTCTTAATCCACAGAATCTAAATTTATGTGATGTCTGAGCTTTTACATAAGCTGCAATGCATTGGGTTCAACCTCCAGCCTGGGGTCATTTGGCCTGTAGTTTGTGTGTTCTCCCCTGGTCTCTCTCAGGGTACTCTGGCTTCCTCCCACTCCAGGTAATATATGGGAGATAAATAGGCACAGTCCCATGTAGTACCTCTTTCAAACATAATTTTAAGATGTTCTTTCCACATGCAAATACTGCTTTTAATTTTTTCAGCTTAGAGTTGTAGGTGTTACCTGTAACAGTTATTTTAGATGAACTCTTACAAACTCGCCTTGTAAATAACACGTTTTCAACACAGATGCGAAGAGCTGCCGTATTAGATCTTGAAAAATTTCCAGGCTCTTGTGTTCTAGTTGATTTTTCTATTTTTGACTTCTTCAGCAGTCAGAATTTCCAAGTTCCAACTACAAACAGAAAGCTGTACAAATGGCAGATCTTTGAGGAGAGAAGAAAAACACACATACACACTTCAAGATGCACACAGCTCTTTGCATATGACATATGGATGCTTTTCAAGTCAGTGTATTCACTAAATGAGGTAAATCCCCACTTGTCAATAAACTGAACTCATTTTCATGATGTCAGTTAGAAAACCCATATTGTCTGATTATAAAATTGCCTGTAGCTGAATAATTTTTAGCATCTGCATGCCGGTACACACACATACACACTGGCTGCTTTGTTCGCTGTTGAGTCCAGCAGGTGTTGGTGTGTTTGTCTTTGACATGAGAGAGTTTGTTTTCCCAGGTATATGACAGGCCTCTTATCAGGCCTGTAATACCTAGCAGGAAATCACCACTGATGACTGTGGCACAAGCGCACATCCAAATAGTTTGGACATTTTAATACAAATGTAATTACTCAGCCTGAAGCCCTTATTGGGGTATTTTTACAGAACAGATGTAGTTCGGGTTGACGGCAAGGCGCACCTTGATTTATGTTTTTCTCCAAGAGTAGCATAGGCTGAGAGAATAAACACCAAACATCCGCTGCACGCTGGTTTTGCGTCACCTGTTCACACTTTATATTTGACTCCCCTCTGCAAAGGGGAGAAAATAAGTTTGCTTTCTATCAGTTTACTGCCTTTTTATATGCTCTGTGGTGTGGTGATGACTGGTAATCATTACTGTGGGTGTTGATAAGAGCGGCTCTGTTTCTGTCAACCTCAATAGGTAATAAAGTTTAATGAGGAATTAGCTGTAAAATTATTAATTTTGTCACAGAGATTGCAGCAATTACACCAATATAGTTTTCAAGACTGTTTGCAGGTGTCCATAGATGCAGGTGCGATGTAATATACGGCTGTAAAAGGTTTTGTGAGAAAACTACACATTAACGTCACATAAAGCTGGGACCATATAAGAAGGTGATGGATAACACAGCGATAAGCTAAATGAGAATGCAAGAAAGTGACAGAATGAGAGCAGAACAGATGGGGACCATATAAACAAGTGGAAACCTTTTAATTTGGAAAAAAAATAAATAAATTATTTTGAAAATCTATATTCAGGATAAGTGTGATGTGCTCCTTGCTTTCAGTCAAACTGAACAGTTCAAGGGTGTGCTGAAAGAGGTGCTCAATAATCCAAGAGAGTGTAAGTGTCCTGACCCTGTGCTGCAAGGCCCTGGCCAATCACAGAGGGAGGAGATTTTATGGCACTATTGTGTGCCAGTAATTTTTGCTTTCACTGCTGGGGTGGGCGAAGGGGGGGTTTTACGCATATGATCAAAGTGGAATTGGTCAGAGAGGGGACAATTCTTCCACAAGAAGGAAAGGCACCAACTGGCACCAACAAATGACATTTAATTTTCTCAAGTAGAAAAGAAGAATTCTACTTTTTTTTTTCCCCACTCAAACTTAAGTACCGCCTGCGTCTTGGAGGAGAATGACTATCGCCATGGAGAAGTCCAAAAACTTTCGCATTGACGCGCTGCTGGCGCATGATTCAGACAGGGGGACGGACAGGGACTGCGTGTCCCCGATACCGTTTCCCAACAGGAGCCCTGATACTAGTCCAGCGTCGACCCGCGGCTCAGAATCGCCTTCTTCACATCCAAAGTATCCAAGCACATCTCCAGCCCAGCTGCCTGCTGTGTCCAGGCCGCATCTCTTCAACCTGTCTCCGTCTGGATTCACCGCTCTGCAACAAGTAGGTCTTATTGGAATGCATCCGGGCTCCATGTATCCGCTGGCGGGCCTCGGAGGCCAGCACCCTGCCTTGATGTATCCAGCCTTTGCGCAGCTGGTTCAGCCTCATCCGGAGCACACGAAGGGGAGCAGCATGGCCACGATGCTTCCAGTGGATCCCTGGGTGAGAGGAGGAATGGTGATGCCGAGATTTGGAGAGTATGTAGGTGGGTTCATTGTGAAATATCATTCTGTTTTCTAAAAAAAATTATAATTGACCTAAACGCTTTAAGTAATAATAATAACAATAATAATATAATAATAATAATAATAAATCTTTTAAAATTAACACATTAA
This sequence comes from Poeciliopsis gracilis, assembly GCA_911649635.1. NCBI lineage: Eukaryota > Metazoa > Chordata > Actinopteri > Cyprinodontiformes > Poeciliidae > Poeciliopsis > Poeciliopsis gracilis. The sequence continues at coordinate 18,475,458 of CAJVRI010001532.1, forward strand.
TAAATGTCTCCCAGACTTTTTCCTTTGAAGAGAAGCATTTGAAAATTTACTGTAAAAAAAGCTATTATAGAAAAATTATGGGATGAAGAAAGTATAGCTACATTTTAAAAACAAGTAATGAGTTTTTTTTGTTTTTGTTTGTTTGTTTGTTTGTTTTCAAATAACTACTTAGTTGTTATTTGATTTTTTGATTTATTAATATTCTGGATGTGCAGCTGTGATTGACAGAAAAATAGGTTTGGCACAATAACGTTTTGTTGTTGTTTTTTTTGTTGTTATTTTTTTTTTTGCCAACAAGGTAAAACCTGCAAAGGATCTCCCATTAATCAGCTATTTGTTCATGCAGGGTTTTCATTAATGTGATGGACATCTGTAGAGTTTATTACAACCTCCAAAATCAATCACTCATTGGAATAAATGTTAGGAAAAAGGAGACATTATAATCTACAGCCAGATGGGCACCTTTATTGCGATCCGTCAGTTTATTTTTTTATCATTAATAATGAATACAATGTTTATACTTCTGTCCTAGCACCAGGTCAGGCAGCCTTCCTGGGGAAGTGTCGAAGGCCCAGGACAGCTTTCACCAGTCAGCAGCTGCTGGAACTGGAAAATCAGTTCAAGCTCAACAAGTATCTGTCCAGGCCCAAACGCTTCGAGGTGGCCACTTCGCTCATGCTGACGGAGACTCAGGTTAGAAAGTGGGAAATGCATTTCAATCAGAAATACAAGGAATATTTCTGTCTTGTAAAATGTTATTTGATGTCATTGTCGTATCCTGAGGTATTAGGCGATGATTGTCTTTAAAATGCTTGCAACATGCAATAAAATCAGGCAGGTCTTGGTTGATATAATTATATTTTTCTATTTATATTTTAATGCATTTTTTTAAAGAGTGTATTTATTTTGTTTTCAAATTGTGGCACATGTCGTCTCTAATGTATTACAGCAGTCACAGTCAATAAATTAGAACATTATTGAAAAGAACATATATTTTAGGAACTTTATCACTAAGTAAAACACATTAAATTACAACACACTGAAGGATGTTTGAAACCTTTATTCCTGTTAATGATGATAATTTTTCACTTACAGCAAATTAAAACATGATATTTAAGAATTTTATTTTTTATATCAGACCAATAAAAAAAGTAATTTTTACAAAAGAAATGTGGGCTTAAAACCTGCTTAGCGGTTGTTATTTTAAAACGTACCGTTGATCTGACAAACGAGACTCATTTAGACATGTATTCTAATTTACTGAGTATGACTGCAACATATAGCATAGTGGATACAAATATTGGGCATTATTGTAATTCATTTGTAAGCTATACTGTGATAATGTAGTATTATGCTTGGCATCATATAACACGCTACAGTATTCTTATAGTTTCTGTCCTGTTTCTATTAAGTGAAGTAACACAGTGATATGTATTTCACAACAAGATAAAAATATATATATATATATATTTCAAACTGAAAAGAAGGGGATATCAAGCTTCAATCATCTTGTGTGTTTTAGGTGAAGATCTGGTTCCAGAACAGACGTATGAAGTGGAAGAGAAGTCGCAAAGCGAGGGATCAAGTCACTGCAACATCTGACAATACAATGGACATACAGAGTCTCAAACATCACCGTGTCTCGCTCAGCTCGAGCCTGGAAGATGAAAGGGAGAGAGAGGTGGAGGATGAGTTTGGAATAGAAGAAATGAAACAGCTGAGCAAATCATCTTTGAGCCCTGTCACCTTCACAAGATACAGGGGAGATGAGGCGGGGATCTACACTTCTTACTCTGAGGAAGAGATTGAGGAAGGTCTTCCAAGAGAAAGAAGTGGAACATCTTCATAGGATGAATTTGTGGATTTGTACTATATGTTTATTTTGTTTAATATTTATTATGATTTTTGTAATTGCAGCAGAGTTCCTGCAAGAAAAGATGTTTTAGGCCAAACTACTGTTCCATGTTTCCAGCAGAAAAATATGTCAGGAAATTGTTGTGCTCTTAACCTTTACACAATGATTTTGAATTTGTCACCTTTCCTTTACAGTTAAAAGGCATGCATGCAAGATTTTATGTTTGTTTGTAAGAAGTGACCTTCTGCACAGGCAATAAAACAGATTATACACAATAAATAAACTGTAATTGTCAATGCACTTAAATGAGACTTACTTATTTTATTCTTGGTTACACTTTTGGGCAAAGAGTCAAAACTGATTTGTGGGTGGAAACACATGAACCATGTCCCTAAATATCCCTTTCCTTTGTCTACTCACTGCAAAGTTGGTGTCTTGCTTCACACTTTTGTGAGAAATGTTGTTGTACAGGACTGTTTTTGTCATGTTAAATTGCTTGTTAATTTAATTGAAGTCACAGTCTCAAAGTATACTTTCCAGTGAACAATGTTTTAAAATGAGTTAACATAGAATTATTTTAGTACAGATACAATCTAATATCATTTTTAAAAGTGCAATATGTTGAGTGTTTGATAACCCAGTCAGTCTGAGAAATAAAGGAGAATTTATCACGGAACACTGAAGATTACATAAATTGTTGGAAACAATATATAAAACTACACTCTCCATAAAGTTCATATTTGTGTAATTATTACATTTTTAGATTCAAAAAATATCTGACATCCATGTGCATATATTGTTTTTATGGGAAAACATGTTAGATGAGGTTCATGTCTGACGTTTTCTCACTTTGGGTTCAATATCAAAAATTGTAGATATCTGAGAGGTTTAATACATGAATTTGATACAAGCTGATCATAATTGTCATAATACCCACTAATTCCTTTTATAGATAGACTGCCAATATTTTGTCCGCAAATTTTTAAATATCATATATGCATATATATTTTTAATATATATATATATATATATATATATATATATATATATATATATATATATATATATATATATATATATACATGCATTTAGTATATATTTAACATGCATTCTCTTTGATATAATAACAGTGAATGAATCCTTTAAGTTTCGGACGTCGACTATAATCTTCTATTTACTAATTCCACACAAAGCGTTAGTAAACATGAAGCAACATGATCCTCACAGGATTCCGTAATTCTTGCGCAAATCTAACGCTTACTTGTTGTCATGGAGACGTCGTAACTAAGGAACTTCACTCCGAGGTTTTTTTGTTACCTGAAATTCTACTCTTAGCCACTTGTTAGATCTATTTAAGGTAAGACTGGCGTGTTATTGTGACAGTACACCAGGTTTTATAACAGCTGTGTGGCGTTCCCTCCATGTTCGAGTGTTTATGAGTGTTTTTGTGGTTGCGTTTTGCGTTACGGAACCGTTATGTGGTACCCGCAAATAAGTAACATATCCATGGCTTCCTGTGTGAATGCTCTTGCTCTCTATCCACAGCCATGTTAGCTGAACCCCGCTGTCCAGCCTGTTTGGCGTCTGTTTTTTGTCGATGGAAGCGCTCCGGCGGAGAGACTGACGTTAAAGTAAAGTTCAAAACACACGCTCAGACTCACAGAGGCATATCTTCACTGAAACTGAGAAAATGAGTGCCGATTACAGAAGTTCAAAAGGGCACTGGTGTAACGTATGTAAACATTAGCATATACAGGGTTTAAAAAGTTTGTCTGTAATATATATATATATAAAAGATGTACTTGTGGTGTGCATTTGTAATAATCCCCACGTAAGTATTTTTTGCAGAACCACCTTTTTTCTTTAATGACATTCGGATGTGATTAACGTATATCCAAAATTTAGTTCAATTCAAAAATAATTTATTGATTCCAAAGTAAACTGTATTAAATAGAGCTGTTTTTTCCTTTAATTTAGTCATTAATCCTGGAAGTTTTCCAAATTTCCATTCGATGCTTCATTCCTGTTCACAGGAAGCCCAGGCCCCTGATGTAAAAGAATGTGAAAGAAAATCCCAACTCCAAAGAAACATCTTCTTTGGCCTAGAAACTACATTAGATCTGACATGGAAGGACTGGGTCATTGGAAGAGAGTACACCAAGACACTGGTGATAAGGAACATCCGTAATAAGCTGCAGAAGCTGCACATTAGGTAATATAAACTCACAAACACAACTTGAAGCCACAGATAAAGATGACAACAAAGCCTCCCCTTCTCTCAATACAGTGCTCCAGAGACCATGTTTTTCTCAATTTTGAATCCTGAAGTAGTTGTTCTCAGCCCAGGGACTTCATTTTCCTTACCGATCACCTTTAAACCTCTCCAGAAGGTAGGCTATCCTGCAATTAAATTAAACATCACCTGAACTTTATTAGAAACACAAAAGACGTCAATGGCCAACTGTATAGCTTTTGTTAACTATTTTGTTTTATGTTACTTATTTTGCTTTTGTTTCTGTCTGATTGCAGTGTGGGTATGAGGACTCCATTCAATTTCAAGCTATTGAAGGAAGCTTTAAAGTATGCCTCCATGCCTTGCTTTCAAGTCATATCCTGAAGGTGCCTGAATCTGTGATGCTCCCCATGTGTGCTGTTGAGCACTACACACTAACAAGTTTCCCACTAAAAAATATCAGGTGCCTTTGATTGTTCTTAGTATTTATTTTCATGTCCTTGCATTCATGTCCTTGATGATTATGAAATCATCAAGGAACTCTTGTGAAGTATTTTTTATTTTCATCTGTCTCTCTTGAGTCATTGTTTTCTCTTCAATTGTTTTGTGTTTTCTTTATTTTCCTCCTCCAGCAAGATTCAGATGTCATTTAAATGGGATAGCGCAGCTCCATTCAAACTCAGTCCAGAGCAAGGTCAGCTAAAACCAGGACAGCAGTGTGTCGTCACAGTGGACTTTCAGCCGTTAGAGGCGCAGGTGTACCAGCAGCAGGTGCAATGCACATATGGAGAAGATGGCGACAGCGCTGCTAGCTGCTGCACTGTGCTTCTACAAGGGATAGGTACTGCTGATACTAAACTTGCATTGGGATGTAGAAGGACATATATGAACTGCTGTGTTTTTAGTGGATTTTTTTTTTCTTCTTCATCAATGACTTTTTGTGGTTTCACTGTGTCCTGGACATCTGTCCAGTCAGCTGTGTATCTTACTGACCCAGAGTGAGAGACCCTTTGGCGGCTCAGGAAACCTTTGCAGGTGTTTTTAGTTAATCAGCTGATCCCCATGAGTTCCAAATATTTTAACTTTTTCTCAATACTCAATTTTTTAATACTTGTAAGATTTTATTATCTTTAAGCCATAATGATCAAAAAACTATAGCAAACATGGGCTTGAAATATTTCACTCTATCTATAATGAATTACTTACGAGTTTCAAGTCATAAAACAAATGATAAAAAAAATTCATTCATGATATTCAAACTTTTTTGAGATGTACATGAAAGAGGCTGTGTACAAAACGTCTGACCAGAACTGTACATTATATTAACAACAATTACATGTTTACCAAGTATTTCAACCTATTATTTATAAATTTAAATATAAATGTTTTTTTTTTTTCAGCCAAATATCCATTTCTTCAATTAAGAATTCCCAATGACAAAGAGGAAATCAGAGATGCTGATATTGAGTTGGACTTTGGGTTTGTGGCTGTTGGTCACAGTTTGATGAAAGAGTTTGAAATCTTCAATCCTTCTCCTGTAAGTAGTAACTAGTATGTGTTTATGCTAAACCTAAAAATCAGACTCTTGGTTTTGTCACATTTTTCCTGTTGTTCCTTTCTGTTAGGTGACTGTGTGGTTTTCTCTATCACAACTGCCTGGAGCGGTAGCCATATTTGGATCACACTTCAGTTGGGATGTCACCAGTGAGAAAATAATGCCTGGTGATTCGATCCAGGTTTTGGTGACTTATTCTCCAACTGTGGTGGACATTGTCTCTGTGGAGTACTTGTCTCTGAATTATAGAGGGTCACTCAGCAAAAGTCAGGTCAAACTCATAGGAAAGTGTATGGGTAAGAGACATTCACCAAAATAAAAACAACTACTTTTTTTTTTCCTTGAAAATAAAATGAACTGAGGATAGTAATTTTGGAATCAAAATTAAGGTATTCTAATTTCTTAAACAACATTCTTGATTTCAGGTCCAGAACTTTGTTTGTCCTCCTCTGTGGTCAACTTTGAGGTTATTGAAGAAAAAGGATCAGCAGAACAAACAGTGGATTTGCTGAACTTTTCCCCTGTTCAGGCTACCTACCAATGGGACATAGACTGTCCAAACAGTGTTTTTAAAGTTTCACCACGAAGTGGCACTGTGCTTCCATATAGCCAAGTCAAAGTCAAGGTCTCCTACAAACCCAAACACCCTATGCCACACCACAGAAGAGTGGCATGTCTCATATTTCTCAGGGTAATATGGGCAAATGCAGACATACTTGCAAATTTCAAACAGATGATTAAATCCTCCTGAATATTTTTTCTGATCATACTTTCAGGAGCCTCTGTTTCTGGACTTGATTGGTACATGCTACCGAAATCTTCCTGAGCCAGTAGCATTAACACTTGAGCACTTGGCTGAGTACCTGCCTAAGTTGTGCTCAACAGACACTCTGCTGGGGGTGCCTTCACCCACAGAAGAGGTAAAACATAAAAATAAAGAAAAAAACCCCCACATTTTCCAGTTTATCTTAGTCACATATAGAGGTAAGAATTTATAAAAATGACACAATATTTGTTTTAACGCTTTAACATTTGTCATTAATCAGGAAGGAAATAGTGCTACTGTCATTCCTCCAGCACCTGCAGAGAAATTGAATAAAATCAGGAAAGAACACGTGGATTCTCTCTTCTCGCCATCATTTTCATTTGTGTCTATTGAACCAAGTGAACTGCTGTTTAATCACAAAAAATCATCCTCTATTGTTACATCATCTCCTGTCTCGCAGTGTGTTACCTTTAAAAATCGCACCAAAGAGAAACTCAGGTATGTAAATGTGTCAGGGAAGTTTTGTCGCCACAATGGGAGCCAATTATTATGTTTTTTCCTGTGGAAATATACATATAAACACTTGCAATGATTCTGTTCAAGCCTGATGTGGACCGTTATCCGAGATTCCCCTTTCTGTGTTACTCCTTCATCATTTGAGTTGGCCCCACTGAAATCTACCACTGTGCTTGTGACATATGAACCGAGACAGATCAATACCCTGCATGGAGGAGAGCTTGAGTGCTTTGCATACTGTAAGGTAATACTACATAACTCAAAGTAATATGTTCTGCCATACAGTTCTACTTTCTTTCATTCAAAATGGTTCAAATTGTGATTCGTAGTTTTTTCTTGTTGTAAACGCCAAACAATGTCCAGATTTTCAGCTGTTTTAACTATGCTTCTATAGATGCCGCAGGAGGATCCTTCTTCAGAAGAAGTCCTTCCATGTCTGCCTTGTTGTGTGACTGTCAGAGTCATTAGCCACTCTTTTCAGCCAGGGAAAGATCATTTTACCCCATCCTGTATTTTGAAGCCCCAACAAGTGGTAAGACGAAAGAATTACCTATACACACATTTTACAGCTGTTGCTAGATCCCATGACAAAACACAAAACTTAAAGGGATAGTATTATGTATTTTCTAGACACCTTGAGCTATTATGTGGCATGATAAAGTAACTGTGTAACCTTCATTTTTTCTAAAAGAACTTTAACTTTGCAATTAATGCTTTGAAATTGGCCTCTGTCCGTTTAAAAAGCTCCTACTCTTTCCTACACCCTAGCTTTAACACGTCCTTACTATAATGTTCGTCCATGTACATTTTACTATTTGGTCATAGTGGTATTGGACTGAGAAGTAGTTTGGATAATATCAGTTGAAATGTGTTTTATTGTACCTGGGAAGTTATTTATAATACATGTCTGTAAAAGATTTATTTACTGACTATTATCATCTTGTCCATGTTAGGTGTTTCCCCCTCTGAGTCGTATTTCCTATCGGACTGTGCTACTGCAGAACAATGGTGATCAGCCTCTCACCTTCTGCCTGGACCACAAAACACACAGTGACATGCCAAGGTCTGTGCATATGTCACCAGGCTGTGGTTTCATCCGGCCAGGACAACACAAAATCCTTACCATTGGAGCAGTCCCCACTCTGGATAGTCCCACAGAGGGGTTTAACTTACCATTGCAGCTTAATGCAGCTGAATTCACGAAGGTAACACACAACACAGGAACATATGATGTGGTAAAACTTAATTACATTGTTCTGTTAAATCTTTGTCTTTCTTAGGAACTGACAGTTGTGAGCTCCTTAAAAAATCCATGTGTGTCTTTTGAAAATAGCAACGGTTTACATTTCAGCGCTACAGCTGTTGGCTCAAAATCTCAGCTCACCCATTCCATCAAGAATTTAAGCAACGTGCCCATCAAGTTAGTTGATTGATTTATCTTCCTATTGTCATTCTGCCCCTGGTTCTCAGACCGTTTTCTGTGTTGTATTTTTACTTTGAAATTACCTCAACACCATTTTTACAGCTGGCCTTCTGTGATTGTTCTCCATGACAGGTTTCAGTGGAACATTTCACATAGAGATAAGACTCTTATCTGTGTTGAACCAGATGCTGGCAAACTGCATCCCAATGAGAGCTCGGTGAGAGATTAACCAAGTTTCACATAATGTGCATTTAGATACAGTGTATTGTAAAAGTAATCATATTCCTTGAGCAGTTTTATATTTTATAGAGGTAAAACTGTTCAGGTGGAGTTGGAAGGTAAATGAAATTCTTTGTTATTTTTAATAAGACAGTTGAGGTTTTTTGAGGTGTGACTTTTACAAGCAGCTGTATGTAGAGATTAAACTTTCACAAAAGTGCAGTGATTTCCAATTTATGCCACAGATCCCCAATTTGAATTAGGTTAGGACTTCCATTGCATCCTTTTCAAACCTGAAAAGATTTTTTTTTATCAACCATTCCTTTGTAGCTCTGGCTGTTTGTTGCTCTGCCTCAAGTCTCAACAACAAACTGGTGTCTAAATTTTTTTCCACATAGGTCAAAATCATTAGGCAAGTGTATGCTGTTGACAAAATGTGATATAAAATGCACAATTTTGTGACTGTTTTTGACTATTAAACAGTAAACTAAACATCTGATGAAACTAAAAAAATAATTTTTGAGATATCTACCTTTTTAGGTCCAAAACATATAAAACTTTTTGTAACTTTACCTCAGGTGAACAGTTTCCAAATGTCTATTTTTGTGTCTTTGTAGAGGAGGTGAGGTCCACTGATTTTTATTTCTTTTGTCTATTCTCAGCAACAACAACAGGATTTGAGTTGTTTCCTTTAAAAACGTTTGCTATATTTTTATGAGTTAAATGCATCACCGGTAGTTAAATGTGGATTCTGGTGAACCCAGATCTGTTTTTTGTAAATACTACTGGATACCTATGATCCTATTTATTATGAAATTAAAAAGTAAGCAAAAGGCACAATTCTGAAAAGATGACTATTTTGTGTTTTATTTCAGTTTGTCAGGAAAAGATAGCCATAATTGAACAACAAATGAAAGACTCCACCTGTGCTGGGGGTAGTTGCATAAAGTAGTGCACAACTATGCACTACTTGATATTGGTCTAGCTTAAAATCCCGAGATGAAGTTATTGGTTGTTAAAATAGAAAATGTGGACAAGTTCAAGTGGTATGAATATTTTAGCATATATCACTGTAGATGAGTTTGGGACGTAAGACTTTGATTGGGATATTTAAAGCAATCTTTAATGTGACGTTTGCCCTTTCCACAGGTCCAGACATGGACGTTTTCTCCTCTGACAGAGAAAACATTCGCATTCAAGCCCACTCTCAGGTTCCAGAGCGATGACTTTAACAAGTCGCTACTCATTTTCCCAGTGAATGGAATTGGTGCAGCTTGCACCATTGAGGTTTGTCTGTCATTGTGCTCCGCATGTTAGATTAGATTAGATTTATTAGAGACATTGTTAGATATGTCTTTATTCTATTGCAAATCAAATTTGATAAAAAACATTGTGTAATTGTGTAGATTAAAAATAAACATACAAAAATGAATTTGAGTTTTGTTTTTTTTTTTACTTCCCAGGCAGAGAACGAACTCCTCGATATTGGAGAGAGCTTAGTTGGAACCTGCCAGTCGGTTAATATTCCTATAATGAACAACTGTAGCTGCCCCATCTCTTTTCATCTGTCTCTACAGCAAGAAGAAAATCCCCCTGACTCTGAAGATAACAGTGGTAATTTGTGGCCTCCTTTGGGAGAGTTTTTCTTTGCCTTTTTGAAGTTGTTTTTATTTTGATATTTGCCTAATTTCAAAGTAATCACGTTTTTCCTGCTTCTTTAAGCTCTGCAGCTGGACTGTGAAATAGGAACAATTGCTTCACATTCCACTATGCTACTCGGATCCACTCTTAGACTGAGTGCACAAGGCCTATACCGCTGGGCCATCAGCTACCGGATTACAGATGCCAAAGGTAAACAGTTAATATCATCAGACAGTAGCGCATAATAGTCTTAATTATTCACTCTACATATTTTTTTACTTATGTGTGTCTGCCATCTGCCTGTTTTTTTTTGTTTTCTTTTTCCAGGCTTTGGTATATTTCCTCCTGAGAAACTGTGTGAAGTGCGAGCTATGGGGGTGTTCCCCACCTTACAGGTGGTTGATGCATGTAGCAGTGGCAGCGTGGCCAGGCTCTGCAAGCAGTATTTGTGGAAACTCTTCTCATTAGACAGTTTTAATGAGCACATGTTTTCCACCCCATGTCCTGCTGAAATTACTTTCAAAGACCCCTCCAAGTACAGGTTAGTTGGTGTTATTTCACTCTCTGAAAAATACAACTTGAAGTTCATACTGATGAGTAAGTGCCAAAGTTTACTGTCTTATTTAAGAAGAACTCATCTCTTTGTAATGTCAGATTATGGTGTTTGCTTCATCTTGTTCTTTGCTTCCTTTGACAGTCGGACCAGTCTCTCCAGCTTCCCTCAAGTAATATTGGATTTCAATTTTGGTGCTGCTCCTCTGCATTCAGATCGCTCAGATTTTATGTTGATGTTTTGGAACCCAGGTTCTATATCTGTAGACTGGTATGTAAACTGCAGAAAATACAGTCAAATCATGCAGCGAGAGAAAAAAAAAATGTTTAATTGATTTAGTGAAATTAGTGAAACATTCTAGTATTTTCTTGTAAATACTAGTTAGATTGTTATTATTCCATGCATGGGTAATTTTATTTACTGTTATTTTTATGCTTCATTTTCAATATTAGGACATTCTTATTTCCAGAGGACCAAGAAATGGAACTGGAGGACTGGGCTGTGACAGGACAGTTTAGCAATGCAGAACTGCATCACATGAAGGTCACAATATATAGTTATGCATATTAGTTATCATTCTTACCCCTGTCAGACTTAGAGTTAATGTTATGTCTTTCCAACCAAGAAGTTTATTTCTGTCAAGAGTGAGTGAACCTGCATTGCCAAAAAGGGGTATCATTACATTTCAACGATAAATTAAATACCTTAAAGATACTGATCATATAAAAAAATATAATTATATCATTATGTCTTCACATTGATTTATATTTGTTTTGTTTATTTACAGGTACAAGACAATCAACTCTTCAGAGTTACCCCTCGTTCTGGAACTTTGCTTCCAGGCCAGACAAGTCCAGTACACTTCTGCTACAGGTCAGGGGTCATTTGAGTATACAACTGGTTCTCATTCCTGTAAATAGGGCTTAGCTGTAAGCTTTTAAAAGCCATTCTCTCAAATGTTTTAGCAATGTTAAAGTATCTGATTGCATCTTTTAAATCTTTTCATTCACAGTCATGACTTTATTGGAATTGACCAACTTCCTGTTTTGTTCAAACTCAGCCTTGGCAGAGTTTTTTTGGTAAGGATTCCTACAGTTGGCTTTATTTTATTGAACTGTAAAGATCTGAACAATTTACCTCAAAGGTAAAAGTTTTCATCTCGGCATAAAGTCACATCTAAGTTTGGTTTGTGCTTGTTGCAAAAGAGTTAGAATAGGGGGAGGCCACAAGAAGGAAGCCTCACTGCCTCTCCAACTTCCAACTAGAAAGGCTAGACATCTCTGTGACATTGTTCTCAGATCAAATGCAGTATAAACAAAAACATCATAAACAATCACAGCTGAAAAAAAAAACAGCCACTGCTGTCATAATGAAAGCTTTCTTTCAGGGAGGCTGTTGATTTTTGTGCCTTTTCTGTGTGCAGCTAAACTTTCAAGGAGTAACATTGAACCGAAATGAACCATATCTACACTTTGCTTCCAATCACCACATGTTCATGCCTGTAGCTATTCGGGACTCCAGTCCTCCACGACAGGCAGGTCGTTTTTTAAATCAAAAATGCAAAATGTTTTTCAGCATTATTAATTAAATTAAAAAAGCAAATTTTTTAACATTACAGCTACACTGTGCATAAAGTTTCTGAGAAATATCTTAACTTTTTCATTTAATAATTGTCTAGATATATGAATTGTACAACGGTGGTGCGGTGACAGTACATTATGAAGTGGACCAAGCTGTGTTGTCACAGCTTCAGATGGAGAACTACGATCACCCAGTCTTGAGCTGTCTCAGTCCACAAGGAAAAGTTCTCCCTGGGAATAAAGCCATCCTCGAATGGATCTTCTCTCCACTGGAGGCTAAGATGTACCATGTATAACTCAAACCATGTGTTGTTTACCTTGTTTTAAATTCATATTTCATTTAGATTTACCATTAGTCTTGTAGTTAATAGGTGGTCAGAGCTTATCACTACAATTTTTTGTAAAATTTTTATTAAATTGTTTTATTTTTATTATGGACAGATGGATGTTCCCATCCACATCCAGGAAAGGGATCCGGTAATTGTAAACTTTGAGGGATGTGGGATGAATACATTATTAACAAGCAACAATAGCTCCTTTGAATACGGCGATGCTAAGACTAGTGAAAACTGTGCCCCGAAGGGCCCATTCCCAGGACAGGCAAGTGCATTTATATTCACAGTTTGTGTTCTGTTATTTATTTATTTATCTTTGTAAAGAAAAGATCCAATCAGTGCTTATTAAAATATGTTAATTTCATCGAATATATAATTACTGAAGTTTTCCAAATCCAGGTGGCTTTCTTGTCCCAGGACAGTGTCTTTATTGGCGACATCCCTGTTTGCACAAAGTCTTCGAGAATCCTGTTCATCACCAATTACACAGAAACTGTGTACTTTGTCTGGGAGATTCCTACACAAAGCAACCGACAAGTTTGTCCAACCAGTTAAATCTAAAAAAAAAAAAAATAATAAAAAATTACGTTATAATTTACCCCATCTGAGCAACTTTTCTCTCACTCATGTGTTATTGCAGGTGGTACAGATCCATCCAGAACGAGGGTGTCTTAGTCCAGGAGAGTGTGTTATGTGCATCCTGACCTTCGTTTCTCATTTCCCCACTGTTTATCAGCTAAATCTTATATGTCAGGTACCAAAGTGTAGCTCTTGATTTTAGGATGATGCACCCCATCTTGTCAAACTTTTGCACATTTGTCATGTTGCAGCCATAAATTTCAATATATTTTGGGGATTTTATGTACCAGTGATATATCAACATCAAAGTAATTCATAATTATGGAGTGGAAGTGAGAATTCTTAAAAGGGACAAAGAACAACTAAAATGTCATTATCACTTTGTAGTGCACTTTACCAGATCAAGATATGAGCCATAATTCGGACATCATCAGGCTGTAGCAAAACTCTGTTCAATCTGATGAATTGTGGTTTTGTAAATTTGGCAAACATGTTAGTCTCCTGATGTGAATATCTGGTGGGACAAACCACAAAAGGCAAAAAATGATTCTACAAATTATTGATTAAAGGAGCTATACCCAAAGTCATGCTACACTTTCCAGGTTTTTATTTATAATAATTTTTATGTTGCAAGCCAACAGGAAGCCGACTTCCTCCACTGCCTCTTCATCAGTACCAGTTTCCTCTTCTGAGGAGGCTGTGGCATTTATTTAAAAGTAAAATTATTTTTATTTGTAATAAAAACCTGGAAAGACAACCTATTTCCCCTACATAATTATACAAATTTTTTGTCAGTTTAACTGGACAAAATGTGAAAGAGTTCAAGAAGTATGAATGCTTTTTGCCAGGCACTGTTTGTGGTAAATGGTTCGACATTAAATCTAAGTGTACTACTTGCTCAGCTGACTATTTTAGCTCTATTTGTGTCACTTTCTTCTCCAGATCACTCACAAAGCTGCGCTCATCCAATATCACAAAGCCTTGCAGTGCTGGGAGGAAGAAAAGAAACGACAGCAAAATGAATTCACGATCACAGACAAGATCTCTTCCCGCACTCAAAGAGTTTTAATAGATGAGGTGTGTCTCAAAAGATGGTTAAACCATGACAACCATTTTCACTGTCTTGACAATATTTCCTTTCTGATACAGATACTTCTTGCACCTCCTGCAAGAAAAGGTGCGCCCCTCCGAAAATACAAGGTGATTAGTAATGTAGCTGCTTTTTGAATATAATGTGAAAACATAGGTCTTGGGAAGAAAAACAGCAGTACAGATATAGTGTAATTTATCTGCTTCCGCTTCAGACTCTTCCTCCAATCTGTGGCAACAAACCGGTCAGCAATTTATACGACAAAAATAAGAGGGCTCAATTACGGCTACAGCGAGAATCAGCTAACATATGGAGACGCCCCCAACCGCCCCGACCCGCTCTGCTGCACCTCAATGTCGCTGCCCACACCTACGACATTCCGGACTTCTACACACACTTTCCTGATCAGTAAAATAAGCACTATGACTAACCTTTTTTTACACACTGAACACTGTATTTTGATAACTTATGTCTGCCACCACTTAAAGTCTTATTTTAATTGTGAGGGTTTGACAGTTGTGAAATAGTCTCTTATTACTTACTGATGCTGTTGTTTTATGTAGATACCTTCAGTTGACCAGGACCAAACAAACATTAATCAATTCTTCAAGCACATGCCGCCCTGCAAAGCTGTGTCCATCAACATGTGGTGCTGAGAGAGACATCGTTGTGGACATACTCTCTCCTCTTTTCAAGTAACATACAAAGAAAAGCAACTCTGCGTATGTTAGTTTCGTCTTTTGCATTGTTTATAAAATTATTTTTCTTTGACATTCCAGAGATGTCCTTGATGATTCAGCTTTTGCAGAGTATTTGATGGTTTTAGTCTCCAAGCCTCCAATCTACAAGAGTCAGACCTCTACATCTCCCTCGGTCACTCATCCATCTTCACCTCAACATTCTGGTCAGTCGAACTGGACAGTGGACGGAGAAGAAGCTGCAGTATGTTTAGGAAAAATTCCTCAAATCCAGGCCACAGCGGAGTCCAAGCATGCTCCTTCTGACTTGGCTGAGGCTGTTTTGTTGAAGACACTCCAGAACTTAATGATGGAAGCTGTGACTGGAGAGCTGAACTTTTCGGCATGCCCCCGGAGCAAATTACCCTCTTTGTCAGTGAAGTGACTACAATTGTAACTTGTTGCATTAGTGTTCAGTTAATAGTTGAAAAAATTACATTATATGTTCTGTGTTCTGTTAGGGTCAGGACGTCGTTTGCCTAAGGGAGCAGGCCGGACCTCAACTGTCATAATCTACACATCATTCAACCAGCCAAAATGCCTCTACTGCTTTCTTCTAGATCCACCCCATGTAAAAATCTGTATTTCTTCTCTCCTTATATAGCCCCAAAATATAATTAAACTAATTTTTAAATTAATAAGTTGTTAGAGACAATCTCCTTTTTCACCTTTTAATTTATATGGCAATTGAAAATATTTACAGTTTGTCATTTATGCTTGAATTTATGAATTTTCACACTGAAAATAAACAAAAAAACATTTTAAATAATGTTTATAACAATCCATAAATTTCAAGTGTCATTGTACAGTAATAAAAGAAGATTGAAAATACCCCCAAATGCAAGTCGTCCTTGAAAAAAATAAAGATATGAGATTAATAATATTTAAATACATTATTGTGCTGAACGTAAGGCCAGTTGGTAGATACAGTTTAGGTTAAAAGCAAACCAACTAATAGCCTCTAAAAAAGTGCAAAACCTGTTTCCTTCTCTCTTTTTTGTTTGTTGTTTACCACTATGAATGCCTCTTGTTTTTCCTATGT
Organism: Poeciliopsis gracilis; assembly: GCA_911649635.1. Taxonomy (NCBI): domain Eukaryota; kingdom Metazoa; phylum Chordata; class Actinopteri; order Cyprinodontiformes; family Poeciliidae; genus Poeciliopsis; species Poeciliopsis gracilis. The sequence continues at coordinate 18,491,582 of CAJVRI010001532.1, forward strand.
AACAGGCACAGTATGGATACGTTTGTTTTTAACTTGTAAGAGGACCTAATCTGAATTTGGAGATAGCAGGAAAGATCTTGTCATGAAGATATTGGATCTTCTCCTCTTGAGTTCTCTGATTCTCAAATTCAAAGTAAGGGATCTAGAAGACAGTAAGAGGAAAAAGGGAACACATATACACTGCAGGTTATGCTTTTACTCACTATCAGCTGAGAACTGGCAAGGAATTTAAAAAAATATATATTTTATATATATACATACCTCCACCACCTCATACCCCATTCTTTGAAGGTGTCTCCTCTTTGTGGCTTCCTTCCCCAGCAGGTGTCGTGTGTTGGTACAGAACCGGCTTTGCCCATCCAAGCACAGGGCAATTCTATGTAAGAATATAAATATTTTTATTCTCTTTGTATTACTTTAAAAAAGAACACCAAACAGCTCCATATGAAACTCAGTTCTTGCCTTTTGTATGTGTGTTCCCACTGAGACTGGGGAAGAATGAATCCATTCTCATCCAGACAAATCTCTACATCTAGATAAAAAATTTCAACACACATGACAAGCACAGATCAGTGAAGCATGGATAGGGGCAGTTCTGACATTTTATTCTACAAAGTTAAATTTACAATTTGTTTTTACCAGTTTGTTAACAATTAAATATTTTACACACCTTTGATATGTGCTTAAAAATATTATCTTTTAAATGTTTACAACATGGATATTAAATTTGGTAAATAATCTTGGAATTCTCTAGGAATAACAATTTCTTAGTTTTTTTACTTTTATCAGACATTGATTCGTAAAATAAATTCTAAGTGTGATGTCGCTGCTGACCACACACCTAATTTATACCTAAATTATGTGATTTAGCTTACCTACAGTGTATCCAATGGGGGTAAAAACTCTGGCAAAGAAAAAATTACCCCCCAGCAAGTGCATAAGTGGACCTTTGACCTGTCGGTAGAGCTGTGTCTCCATAGGGCTCTCAAAGGCCTGGTCCAAAGAGGAAAACTTCTTTACATGGAGAGAGAAGGGAAGGCTGGGACCCTGAGAGTGTAAACAAAGGGGGAAACACTACATCTTTACTATGGAGATCATCTCAATCAAGTTTTCTGAACACAAACAAACTATTACTATAAATTCTCACCGTGTCAAAGAAAACTCACCATGTAGTAAGTACACTCTAATGAGGCAGAGAGATGAAGCTGTGTCAGTTGTCTCAAAGCGTTCTCGTCCACAGGTTCTTCCTTATCTTTAGGAACAAAAAGGATTATTAAGCACATACATTTTATCTAATTCATTTTTGGGGTGTAGCGATTTGTGATGGCATTTGTGACACATTGAATAACTAATAACTCCCTCTAATTTGGTGCATTTCGTTTAGATTTTATGTGGAAGTAGTGCCTAATTATGAAGTCGGAGGAAAAGACAACCTGGTGTCCTAAATTTGTCACAAATATTACTTTAATTTAGAGGACATTTTCGTCAATTAATTTGTTACATAATGTTACATGATCCAAGTTTCCAGATTTTAGAAGTAATTTTCTTTAACAGAGCAGAAATTTCATCAATAACTTAGCATGAATGAATAGTGGGACTATCCCTCTCCCTGTATCCATCAGCAGTCTGAGCCTTTCACATACCTTGCAGCTTCTGTAGGAAGTAAAGGCTAAAGATCTTGTTCATGTAGTTGAGTGGAAAGCGTTCCAGGTGAATGCAGGCGTGCAGCATATCCAGTAGGGAGCGAGGCTGGAAGTGGGAAAATCTGGTCGTCAAAACGTTCTCCAGCTTTTTGAACATCTGACTGGAACACTGATGGACAAAGAAGAGCAGCAATATGACAGGAGATGATAATGTTATAGTCATAAAAGAGACTGTGTACTTATTACTTTTTCTTCAAAGACAACCAGTGAGAAACATGGATTTATTGTATTACAACAGAACCAACAAGCTCACCTGTGGCAGGTAGTTGAGTCGGCCAATAGCAACAATCTGTTTGGCGATCTGTGTGTCGGTGTGCCTCTCAGCACTGCACACAAAGTTCTCAGCCACAGCCTCAAAAATGGGCTCCGAACGGCACCTCATATGCAAACAGTACTCCATGACCTTACTGATCAGCTCTGGATCACACGTTCCCAGCCTCTCTGATGAATGAAAGAAAATGTTCACATTGTCTTTGTTTAATCTACTATTCCCGAAAATATTCTAGAAGTCACAGAATTACGACTAAAATCTAAACAGCTGGGATAAGGTAACCTAAAGTTGTTTTACAAAGAATACCTGGTAGATGTTTCTCCATAGCAGCCAGGAGCTCTTCATCATGTTGCCCCAGAATCATCAGAGCGGAGAGCACCTTGATTATTTCATCATCACTGAAAGTTTTAAAGACCTGTGACGCTCTGTGACTCAGCCTCAGCACTAAGGAAATGGTCTGTGAAACACAAAATTACTGTAACATCACTATAAACGAAGGGGTTTTCTACTCTACTTCAAAAGAGAGAATAGTAAGCAAAACACCAAATATTGGAAGCATCACATGCGGTATCTATGGAAGCATTTCAAGGTTTTTATCTTTAAATGCAAATGTGTCCAGAGTTGGTTGAAGCATGGATGTGGCCTTAAAGTTTTTATATTTCCATGTCATTGATGTATGAAAATTTCATGATATAAGACAAAATAGGCTACACTTTAAATGTATATGTATAGTTTGTGTCTCTCTTTAAAAGTGATGGAATCTTATTTTAATACCTCATATATATATATGACTTCTTGCAAATGTAATCTGTCTTTTTATACAAGTATCTAGGAAAAATAGCTGATGCTAACAGAAATAAACATTCTGTTTAGAACACAAACAACAAAATTTGAGTCTTTCTAGCAATAATACATTTTAAAAAAGCAGTCTTACAACAATGATTTACATTTTAAATCAAGGGTCACAAGTTGTGTTAAAGACGATAGTTAATGATGCATCGGATTTACATGCGTAATTCTGACTTGAGTTCTAGTGCTCTTGGGGAAGCACCCTTTTAGTTAGTTTGTAGTTAACTTCTGTATGTGTCCCTACCTGTTTCTGCTTCAACTTCAGCAGACACTGAAGAATGTCACAGACTTGGCTGGATTTCAGCCTGTGGATCTGCCTTTGAGTTTGTCTGTGCAGAGCAGACAGCATCAGTGCTTGTTGCTGGCAGCTGGGCTCATATAACACTGTCAGCAGGGAGTAAACTGCTGCTACCTCACTGGGAGAGACCACATCCTCTACAGCACAGCTGATGGAGTTCATGACCTCTGTCACCAGGCCGGACCCGCGGCCTTCCAGAGCACACGCCACCTTTCCTAGTTGGCAGAGCTGAGCTACCCCAACATCCCTGCTGGGAAGCAGCTCCAGGCACTCTTTCACCAGGATCAGGACTGCAGGGGGCTCTGGGCTTCCAAGCCAAACTCAACACATGCTTGCAGTAAAGCGGCCAGTCCCTCTGCTCTGTCATTGATTGGGAAGTCTGCCAGTTGGGAGCACAACTTGGTGATGACATCCTCCTCAAACAGAGACAGGATGTTTACATGTGCAGCTGTGTCTCTCTGTGCTTTGGCGTATGGTGTGTATGAAGAGAGGTGTCCACCTGCTCTCTCTGCAGGTCTGTGTGCCAAGTGGGCATCAGTGTGGCAGGGGGTCACTACATTGGTTGCAGTTGCTGGAACCTTGTAGAGCAGAGCAGCGCCAGCTGCGGCGGTCCGCGTCCTTTCTCTTTGGAAACAGCGGATGACAGGATCAGTTATGCATGGCTGTTCCGCAATAACAGATTTACTGACAAATTCAGGGTCTGTGACTCTTTCTGGAGAGCTGCAGAGACTGAGGCCACGGTACAGAGGAAAACACGCAGAGGCTTGCTGGCATGCAGTCCTGAGTGACACTGACATAAAGACGATGGACTTCATCGTTCTTAAAAATGCTCCTTCCTGTAGGCGAACAGCACAAGTCACTGTCAAACATGTGCTATTTTGCTAAACATTGAAAAAACATTCAGAAAAGTCAAAGATTACGTTGGAAACAGCATCTTTCCCACAGACTGTACACCACTTACCTTCTGAGAGACACTGTGATCATGTAAGCTTGAGACAGAGCCTGTTACATAGAAGTCGCCTGCAGTGTTTTGCAACGAAGTTGTGTAAGGAGCACGTTCACGTGTTTGCATGTGCTGCCACCCAGCGGCCAAAGTATTTATTGCACACGGGCTCCACGTTACATACAGATTTGTCATTACATTATAACCAGTCAATCAGTGAATATTTACTGTGGAATCATCAGAGTCCATTAGTGGGTGGGATATATTTTACAAGGCTGCCTGAAAAGTGCCTGTATAAAAACAAAAATTAAAGCGAGCATGTGCTTATTTTATTATGATAATAATAATAATGGTTTGAATTAATTTAAATGCAATTTCTTAAATTAAAAGAGTGAAGTATTTTCTTTTGATCTTGCATTGCCATTTCTATTTTGGGATTCATAAAAATGTTATTAATTTAACATTTTCAAATTCAAATACATCAAATGGTTTGTTTTTTATGTGGATTCATCAGATTTGAGGCTCCCTGTTTAATAATGTGAAATATGAAACAGATTAAACTTTCTGCACAGCCATGTGTCCTGCCGTATGATTTATAGTCGTTAACTTGTGAGAAAATCTCAGTAATGGAGGATGGAGTTTTTTGGTGCCTTAGATATGATCTTGTATTATACTTCTTTTATTTATTTATTTCTTCTTTTATTTATTTATTTATTTATTTACTTTTGACTTACTCTACGTGGATGCTCCTCCCTCAGGACTTCTACTTCTAAACTGAGGTTAAAGATCACAAAAATCTGAACAAAACAGCTTTTTCTGACTTTATTGCTGCCATTGTTGAAGGTGCTGTATCATAAATCTCCACAAGATGGAAGTAGAGACATAGAGACTGAGTTATCTTAAAGATAATGTTTCAACAGAGTTTAGCTTAATTCCATCCACATTTAGAAAAAGCAGAAGGTTGTAACCTGTTTAATTATAATAAAAATGTTGATCTTTAGCTTCAACAGAATAGCGATACATTGCAAGTCACAAAAGAGTAATGTTTGGTTTACTTTTATATAAAGCAAAATGCAGACTAAATTCTGTCTTTATCTTTTAATATCAAACTTTTCTGACACTGATGATTCAGTAAAAGTGTTTCTTAATTCAAAGAACCTGTGTGTCCCCAGACTGTTGTTTTAATGGTTGCCTGTTTGTGGCTGCCAGTGTTTAAAGGTTGATCCAAAAGTCATCTTAACCCACCATCTCTCAGAGAATCTGTGTATGTGTGTGTGTTTGTGTGTTTGTGTGTGTGTGTGTGTGTGTGTGTGTGTGTGTATATATATCACCCATCTGGCTGCTCCATCTCTTTCCAAACAAGCAGCAACACGGCAAGCCCTCTGGACACAAATTGGACGAGGACGAAAGAGCAACAAGACCCGAAGTCTTTGGATGGGGAGCAGGGCAGACGAGATAAGATCTGTTATAATAAAGTTACTCTGCTCTGCCAGTAATGCCGATGAATCAAGCTGCCTCGTCATTCTGCCTCAGTGTGGCGTCTCTAAATAGGCAGAAGACCCAGTAAATTCCAAAAGCTGTTCCTGATGAAAATGTTTATCTTCTTTCTGTCTGAATTACCAGAAGGAGAAATACAGTACTAAATAAAACCACAAGTTCTAAGTTGTACAGAAGAATTTGTTTTGGCTATTTTTAAATTGCAAACATAGTTGAGTGACACTTTAACTTATTTCAGTCTTTTAAAGCATATATTTTTATCCATTTGAAACCAACAAAAATGTGCATAATAAAACAATGAACCTGACGTTAAAAGGGTCATTTTGTTATGACTCTTAATAATATATTTAAGTGTCAGAATTAATTATGTCCTTTTAGTTTAACAGGTCATTTTAGATGTGCAGTGTTAGATGGAGGCATGTTTCTGAATTCCCCCACATTCTCTGTTGTGGACAGCTCAGGACTACAGACAGCCCATTTCAGCAGCCATACCCTCTTCTTCCTCAGGCATGGCTTTGTAATGTGAGCAGAATCTGCTTTTGCATTGTCCTGTTGAAAAATACAGACATGCTTGACAAGATTTTATCCTCGTGTCGGCGTATGTTATTCTGAAGTTGCAGTGTAACTTTGTGTGTTAAAACTGTCAAAATTTTCACTATTAGTTGTTATTTGTAATGTTTTGTCTTCAGCTTGTTTCACAAGTTTTGATTAGAATTCCCATCTGTATATCAAGATTCCCATAAAATAAATTTTATTTGTGTCTGGTGAAACATCTCTGATTTGATTTAGCCAAATGTGTTGAATCATTATCCTACGGAAAGACATAATGGTAATCTATTTTCAGATTACTTTGAATGAAGATTTCTTGGTGTTTTAAAGAATCTTCATATTCCCGAACAGGTTTCACAGACACTTTGGAGGAGAGACAAATCAGCCTTATCATAGATCAGCCATCATTCTTATCAGTGGACATGGGATTTCTGCACATTTATCCCTTTTTTATTGCAGACCCCCTGGAATGTTTTGTTACAGAAATAACTCTTATCATCCTATCAAACAACTAGTTACAATGTAGATAATGATAGTAGATACTATAAAGATTTGGTAACTTCCTGTTAGACTGTTCTCTACCAATATGCTTCTTTTAGGCTCCCTTCCCATTCTGCTAACTGTGTTAGACACCTTAATTATACAACAAATAAGGATTTTATTGTTTTTTTGTCAGGTAAAGTTCTGAGACATCTTTAACTTTCTGTTTTGTTTTTTTTTCCAAAATCAACTTTCCTGACTAGATTTGATATAATTTTATCCATGCCATGTCTAAAGAGGCGTGTTGCCTTTAGCTTTATCTGTTTAGTCATTTCAATCTAATAAATCCATGCATGGGTATTGCCTGAACCTTTATAAATTGATATTTATTTATATATGTTTTGGAAGAATTATGGAAATCATTTGAATCTCTTTGATGAATGCTATTTTCTTTTTCTGCAGTAATGGAAAACATTCTGTCATAGGTTTTTATTCATTTTGCAAATGTCTTTTCCTGCTGTCTACAGTTTCTGCAAATGAAACCATCATTGTAAATCCCTTTAGTTCATTTAAACAATGTGCTCCTGATTTTGTAACGTCAAAGACCTGATGACAAAAGCACAGATGACACAAAGCCTTGGTATATGTGTTGGCTTGTTTGTTTGCTCCTGGAATTTAAAGGATATACAAGACGCCTACACACTTTGTACTAGTTACCCTTCTGTGCAAGACATGAACACAGTTTTCATTGTTGTCCTATCCTATTTTTAAATTTAAATTTTCTTTTTTACCTGTCTGTCCTCTAATCAATTCTCTCCTTTGTATTCATTTTACAGGGCCATATCTGAAACTACTTCCTAGTTATGACTAAAATTGACAGTAAAAATGCTTATGAAAACTGCAAGGCTTTAACTTTTTGATACCAATTAACATTTTATGTTATATTTTCATTCAAGGTTTACTTATCTTGATAGGTAAACATCAAAACTCCATTTTTACTTTATTTTGACCTGTCACAGAATTTAATTGTCTGCTTACAGAATATCTTTAATTTAGGAATAGTAGTGACTGTGAAGGTGTATGGTTCAAATGAATCTAAAAAAAGTGTCCTGCCATCAAAATGATCTCATTAGAGTTACTTCTGACAATATCACACCTGAAGTAACAAGTTTCTGAATCAAAAACTCACAGATGGGATTGGAAAGAAAAGCATCCTTTCTCTCTCTGGAAAGAGAAAGGATGCCCTCTGACGACAATAAAATTATGTTGCCAGAAGGGCAGAGCTTGTTCAGTGATGAATACGGAAGACAGTAAGTACATCTCATTGCACAGTATGCTTTTTCACAATAGCTTTGTGACGCAAGAAGGAGCAAAAAGCATCTTCCATCCAAAAATATAATCAACAACAGACTAAAATTCTACCCTAAAATGCGAGGAAAGCCAGAAGAAAACTAGTGCAAAAGTTATTTTCTCAGATGAAACCTCCATCATAAAGAGGGGCAACAGTGAAGCATCCTGATAAAGTCCATGTGTGGGGTTGCTTCACATCCAAGGGTGTGGGTCTACACAGTTTCTCCCCAATCCTACTGCCACGGATAAAGAGCTGGATCAAAGCGTCATCCAAGAGCAACTTCTTGGCCCAGTTTGGTGGTGATCCATGTATCTCCCAGCATGATGGAGCACAATGTCTTCGGGAAAATGTGGTGTTAAAGTGAACAGTGAAATTCTGAAACTGTGGCCAAGAAAACCCCTCAGATCTTCTCCCTCTTCAGAATCTGTGTTTAATTTTTAGAAAAGCAGGTGGGTAAACAGAAGCCAAAAAACTGTGATCACCTCAGAGGACTAATAAGACATGAATAAAACACCAGCAGTCATGATTTGGCTCAGAAATTGATTCATGACATCTAAAAGATCTGCAAAAGTTCAGAAAAGAGAGAATAAACTCTGGAAATGTTGACTCTTCACATACATTTGATCTTATATGTCAAATGAAAATCATAAATTGATGTTATTGTTCTTTCATATGCCATAGAAACATATGAATAAATCTAAAAAAAAAATCTTAAAGCCAACATTTGTTTTATTGCCAACACTTCTGGGCATGAGTGTACTGTTGTTCACTCTCTTCCTGACTGGCATCTGTCCAGAGTTTTGCTTAATAGGCTTCTGTATCTGCAGTAATGTGCTGAGGCCCTTACCAGTCAGAGGCCAGACGATGCTGCCAGCTGGCACTTCGTCTTTGCATGGTATTATTTGTGTGTGTTCTTATAGTGTGTGGTTTTCCTGTTTGCTGGCACTAGCTCCTAAAAACCCTGGCAATTGGAATTATCATTAAACAATAGTAACTCAAATTAAATGAATAATCAATGGGCTGCTTGTCTATGATGTAATAATATACAGTGCTCCAGTGCATGGAGAATTTTTGTGATTTCTGATTAAACATAATGTGTTAGCGTAGTTTTCACTGGTAATATTAAAAGACAGGCTGTTAACAGTTACGTGGAAATAGGATGCTTCATTAAATATTCAGTTTCTTATTAAGAGATATTGAAGCCAAATCATTTTTTTGTTTCTCTTTGGTATAAATAACTCAATTAGTTGTAAATGAGAAAAATGAACAAATCAGTCAAGAAACCAAGTTTATTTAACACACTTCACCAACAAGGCAGTTCAAAGTACTTGACACCATAAAAACATAAAAACATCAAGGTAAGTATCATAAATACACAAAGAATCTTATTTATGTTGAATATTTCATAAAAATGACTAAATTTGGTATAAACAGTTTTGATGCCTTAGTCATACATGTTTTCTTCTCAATGTGCATTAAATTTGCGCTATATTGGAAGTTAAATGTGCATTTCCAAAACTGCTTTATCTGCCTAAAAATAACTTGTAGTCCCCATACAAAGCCATTATGGGTTGATGTGATGCTATTGCAGCTACTGAAATACATCAGAAAACAAAGATGGGAGTGTAGTGCATTAACGCTTAAGTTTTATACTCAATAATCTAACAGAGTAAAACCATTTACATTGACATGGGTTAATGTTTTTTTGTTTTTTTTTCCCTTCGGTAATTTGTAAGATGCAGTATTTGCAAAATACAGGCTATCCTCACAGAACGGCGCAAAGTATTATGCAAGGAGCAAGTTGATGATGTGATTACTACTTCATCGGCAGCAGTGAGAAACTAGAGAAACAAAATACCTTTTTAAATGACAGATTGTCTCACTGATCCTTTGTGCTCTTGTTTTGGATCTGATAAAATAGGCCAACAATGACAGGATCACACACTGTGAGGCAGAGCAGAACTCACGTATATGCAACCAAATGACAGAGCTTTTGCTGACAGCCTGGATTTAAGTTAGTTACTTGCTGAAACAAGACCACAATTTAGCTTCAGTTCTGTCCTTTCTGTAAAGAACCCTTCTGCTTCTAGACATGTAACATCATGTGGCAGCGGGAGGTATTAATAATTTAAATCTACAAACTCTTTCACACTCTCAGCGTGTGTGTGTGTGTGTGTGTGTGTGTGTGTGTGTGTGCCAGTTGTGCAGGAATTTCATGAACAAGCCTTTCTCCTGGGGATTCCAGGGATGGCTGTGGTTTATTTTAAAAAGGTTAGGGCCATCATGTGTTTCTTATTTAGATCTAATTCAAGATTTCAAATAAAATATTAGTCCCTGTGGGATTTCTAATCATTTCTGATCATAATCGCCTGGGAATGTGTTTTGAGGACTTGGAGTATGGGCAAAGCATTTTCTATGGAAACAGAACGGCACATCTGTGGCACAGAGAGAGACAGAAAATGGGAAGGAAAAATGGGGTGAAAGAGAATCACATCGAGAGATAGGTGGTGCATTCTGGCAAGCAGTAGGAATCTGTTTCACGCCCAGATGAAACCGATGTCAGAGGGGGAATGTGTGCGTAGCGTTAACATGATAGGTGTGGCAGGACAGGGGTTAGGCCTGTTAGCTTTTTCTAGGTGGAGAAGAGAGGGAGGGAACGCTTCATAATCCAAACCAATGCTCAGAAGATAAATTATCGACAAACCAAAGAGGACGCCGCAAGTTCTTGCAAGTAAATGTTACGTTTTTGTTTTTCTCCCCAGGTAAGCCTGCTCAACATTTTTTTTGCAAGACAAAGCGATACAGTCCGCAGTACACCACAGGCTAATTGATCCCATGTTTTCAGTGCGAATAGAAAAAAGTTACATTGACAAACCATAAATTCAAAACAAAAATATTTAAATAGCTATGCCACACATTTAGATGCCATTTTTTACGTTAAAGAAGTTAGCTTTACAAAAGTGTGAGTCAACAGCAAAAGAAGCAATTTGTTTTACACCTTTCATTTATATTTGTACAAATTTCGTTTTACAACAAATTATTATGTTTGTCATATTAGATGTGTGCTCAAATAAATTTTTGGGTGAGAGATGGCAACAATAAAATCTTCTCAAAATGTAGTCAAAATCATCCATCCATCCATCCATCCATCCATCCATCCATCCATCCATCCATCCATCCATCCATCCATCCATCCATCCATCCATCCATCCATCCATCCATCCATCCATCCATCCATCCATCCATCCATCCATCCATCCATCCATCAACACTCTCCAGTGAATCACAAGTTTTTATACAGTGAACAATAAGATGGTTTGCAAATCCATTTCTAAAACAAAAAGCAAAGAAAGTGACAATGTTCAGCAACTGGTTGGAGCGCCCTCACCTCAGGACCCCAGAGTAAACTTTTACAGAGAGGCGAAGAAATGTGATGCCTTAATAGTCAGAAGACACTATCTGGTCCCTTTCCTTAAAACTGGAACCAATTCCCCTGTCTGTCACTCTGTCACTCTACAGGTGATGTTCCAGTCTTCCATGCAACAGTGAAGAGGCCTCTCAATCACAGCTGGCCAACATATCAAAATTTTTTCCTTGAGCATTTCTTGAATAATTTGTCAAGTGTTTGGATTGCTACTAAACTAAGCACTGCTGCAAATTATTAGCATTGAGCACTGAGGTAAAGTAACGTTAAGGAGCAGTTTTGAGCCAAATATGTCTCCACCTTGTGGCTTGGTCTGAGTTGTGAAGTATAGCTCAGTGCGTGCCACTGGTAAATCCTTATTCCACTCCTCCTGTTCTTTTTCTTTGTCAACAACATATTTTGTCTAGCAAAAGCCCGAGTTATAAGTTTAATGTAATGACTAAAAAATGCACTGTTGGCAGGTCTTAGTAAAGCTCCATATCCATCAGGGCGGTTTCCTCTGCAGTGTTGACCTAAGTCTCCACAGATATATTATACATGCTGGAGGAACATGTCACATATCTCCCCTCCAAGCTGCGTGATCAAAATGAAACAGTGGGGGAGTAAACAAGTCAGGGGACTCTGGATAAGAAAAAGAGGGAAAGTGAGAGAGAATGCACTATCTTAGATGTAGTCCGTTTTGCATTGCTAAGCATTAACTTCGCATAGAGTAGAACTGATGTGTCTGTTTTATAATGATAGCATTTAAGCTAACATTAGCTTTTTGATGATGATGATGATGATGATGATGATGATGATGATGATGATGATGATGATGATGATGATGATGATGATGATGATGATGATGATGACGGAGACTTTGAGGAATATAATGAATGAGACAACGAGTGAATCTTTTTTGTTGTTATTTCAGAGTGGCAAACATTTATAGATTAAATGATGCAAAACACAGATTAATAAAATACAGAAATAGGCGCAACACAAAATTTACAGCAGACTAATAAAACATTTCTGATTACTATTTTGCAACTTGTTCATTAGCAACAGAGTGTACAGTCAAAGTTTGGAAATACCAATGCAGAGTCATTTTTAGGAACTCAATGCAACCTGACGACCATGATGTTGATTAATGTATCTGCTTACGCAAAAGCATTTCAGCAACACACACAGGGAACAATACAAATCTACTGTATGTGGGCTAATGGCCATCTGGTTGGGAGCTGCACAGTGTCTCCTCCCAGCAGGCAACTAAAGCTGAGCCAAGACCCCAGGCCTAACACCCTGCTGGACTTTGAAATCAGATCTTTATTGTCCATAAAGCCTCAGCCAAGTATGAAGAATCAGCCCTCCCTAACTAAACACACTCACCCAACAGAAAAGGGGACAAGATGGGAGAGAAACCGCAGAGGAAGAAGAGGGGCAAGGTGGTCGACAGAGATCATTTAGTAAATGCGGTACAACTTTATAGCAACCTTAAAGATATTTCAGGATCACTGAGAGAAGGTCAAGAATCAATGTGGCGGAAATTTATTTTTGCGTTTGATTTACATGTGATGCACTTTAGAGAAAAAAGGATGTGAGTAACTGAATATATTCACAAAACAATGAATGTGAAATAAAATGTATAAGCGCTATAATAGTCTAGGTACATCACAAAGTGCTGTATTTTTATTATAAATAATGGTTGAAATCATTTGGTATGTGGAAAAAATAAGACTTACTGACATTTTGATTTGCTGGAGTGAATGCATACTTCGATATGCATTCAGTGAATATTTTCTTCTCAGCATAGGGCATTCCAGAGAATTTCTTAGGAGACAGTGCTCTATCTAATACACAAACGACACTGAAAATACCAGAGTGAGGATAGAAAATCATAAAATTTTCCTTTTTCAAGAATATTAAGCAAGAAACAGATTTTCATTGTTGAAAGCTTTGAAAAATATTTGCAGTTTTCCTCTCCTGAACTGTATTCTGGTGAGAAATTAAAGAGGGATAAACTTGTCTCAGATTCAGTTTGGATCTGATGTGAAAAAAAATATGTGGACCACGGCAGGTGAATGGAACGTAAGAGGTTTTATTTAAATAAATCTGCTGACAAAAATGCCAAACATCTTTGAGAGATTTGAAATCCCATTTTTGGAAACATAGTTGGATTATTAATCCAAAACCTGAAAAACCTTAAGTGGTTTGTTTGGATGTAGCTGTGCAGCAAAGAAACCTCAGTTTCTAGGCCTCTGCTGCAAACTAAGTGGTTAACAAACTAAAGTTCAAATATTTCACAAACTTAAAAACGTTTAAATTCAACAGTAGAAGTTTGGGAGTGGGCCTGTGTCAGTGGCAGTGTCAGGGGCGGTGGGTGAGATCAGCAGAAAAGACCCAAGAGTGAGAAACAAGGCTTGGCTCTGCCTTTAATAAGCCATTACTGCAAACTCCTGTCGGATAAACCTTGAACCAAGACAGATTTGGATGATGCAGAGTCAATATTCTTGCCAACAAGGATAAATCCCGGATTGACTCTGTTTTCCAAGCACGTCTCTTGGAATACCTAGGCGTCTGTTTGTCTGTCTATCTGTCAATCTAAGAGGATATATCTGAGAAGTCTCTTTTCAAAGCCATAACTAAACCGTCAGCAGATCAAGCAGAGAACAAAGCTTTGCTCTAAAGAATCAAAAAGGTCTAACAAGAATTGTCGTATGATTCCATCAGTCAAGTTAACCTCGCCCTGCTTGGATTGATTATATGTTGGGGAAAGAAAAACTGCTATTGATTTATTGACTAATGTGAAGTCATAAGAATGAAATCCCTCACATCATGAAACAAACCTGATAAGATGAACAGCGGGATAAATTATGTGTTGGGCACATACTCTGTAGTGAAAAGTACCAGAGGTGAAGCTGAATAAAACCAGTGGCAAAATTGAACTGATCAGGATCTTCTGAAACTGAAGCTTTCTTAAATAGAAGAACATCACTTCACGTATCTCACCGTAGTTTGCATCTCAACAAATGGTCCAAATGTCGGTAAAATCAGTTGCAGCTGTGTTTATTTGGTCACGTTGTGATAGCTGAATGTAACACTGAGTACTGGCTGGAACAAACTGTGAAATATACAAAAAAGCCATCCAGTGAGAATTTACTGGAACTGGTTTAAGTTATTAGAACTTTTATGACACCTACTTTAAAGGGGGTCAATATTTAAGAAATACTTTTTTATATTAAACATCTTTATTTAATTGTCATTATTTTCTAGAACTCAGTTTCCACTTTGACATTAGTGAGGTTTTTTTCTTAGTATTTTCTTGTTGAATGCGATGAAAAGGGTAAAGAATTATAGCAGGTTTGAGTGGGCACTGTAACTTGAGCATGAACATGAGCAGAAGGGCCACCTGAAAAAATACCACCATGATGAATTGTTGGTGATAAATATCAAAACTTCTGCTTTGGCAGATGAAAAGTTTTGGTAAAAACATAGTATCAAAAATGTTCCTTTGTCTTGTAAAAAAAACATTGGAAAATGTTGCGTAGATTGTGTTTGTTTCTAGTTCTCATAAGTGATATTTACTTGTGACAACGCAAATATACAAAACCTCATATTCACAGCTTCTGGACCTTTCCATATTTTAGCTTTTAAACCACAAGCCTAAATGTATTTTAAGATTTTTATGTAAGAGACTGAAAATATAGCGCAAAAGTAATAAAATGGAAGGGAAATTATGCCCGGTTTGAAATTTACAGATTAAATCTGAAATGTGGTGTGTAGGTTTATTCACCCCTCTCTACTCTGACAGGCCTTAAAACAATCTGGTGCAATCTCTTGTCATCAGAAGTCATTACAACAGACTCCACTAATTTAATCTCAATATAGCTTTAAGCAAAAGCCTCAGAAGGGAACTGCTGAAGGAAAGCCAAAAGAAGCTTGCAGTTTTCCAACCCCCCCTCTCCCCCGATCTTTAGAGACAACATGCAAAAGTCTAAATATGGCAAAAAGTAGATAAAATAAAATAAATAAAAAATACTGCACACAATGAACATTGGAACCCTTCCATGGTAGAGGCAGGATTTTGCTGTGGGATGTTGCTCAAATGAAGAAATAGGATCCTGCTGGAATGTATCGGTTAACCTTCCAGCTACCTTCAGAAGATCAGGCTACTTTGGTCATAAAGAACACCTTACCATTTTATTTATTTATTTTATTTAAATTTCACAGCATGTCCATTGTAGTGGACATCAGGACAATTTCAGTCTAAATTATGATGGAATTCAAAAAATGGAAATATTTACAAATTTGTGATTAATGAGTCACATTAACCCAAGAAGAGGTCAAATTTGAAAAATGCATTTAATAACCAGAAATGATCCATTTCTGGTTGCAGTCTATTGTTTGTTACTTGAAATGAAAACCAAAAATGGCTGCAAACTGCAAACTCTATTGCCCAAGAAATTAAGATTTTATTTATTTTTTCTTATATAATTGTTTATTTTTTTATTTATTTTGAACATGATAGAAGTATAAAATCACGCACATCATGTGTGTATAAAACATACAAGAATATCAGCACTCATGGCCTACCTTGGCTTTCTCAGAGTCTAAATCTTCTGGACTAAAACATCAAAAGTGCCAGTTATTAGCAGAAAAATGATGAGGAATCATTTCTGCAAACTTCTCAAAGGGCCTTCAAGCAACTGGAACCATTATGATGAACCAAAGAATACCAAAACCAGGCCAATTACCAGAACAGAAAGGAGCATCTTAGCTGATTGTCACAAAGTGGTTTGACGATAAACCACTTTGTGACAGTGGTGGAAGCTTAGTCAATGGTCAAAGAAAGAATAAACTTGTGCCCAGGTACGACTACCAGAAGTGATGGCGGATGCTGTAGATCTTTATGACCAAATGCTGAGCTTTCATCAAATCTCAACCAGAACCAAGAAATGGACTTTTCCATCACAAATGCCTGGCCCTAGACATACAAACATACAAATTAATCCTGGCCCACCCAGCACGGCGACTTTCCTGCTCTCTCTCTGGCTCTGATGGTGCGTTCACACCAAACGTGTTTTGAACGTCAGGCACATCTGGTTTATATTCAAAGTCTACGAGGAGGCGATTTGAACCTTTTGGACCGTTTTTATGACGTTCCACACAGACTGTGAATGTAAACCAGACGCACCTGACGCTCAAAACGCTTTTGGTATGAATGCACCAAAAGTGCACACGTGTCAAACTTGAAGTGTCAAATGCATTTTTGACATACGTAAATCGATTGGTGTGAATGCACCATGAGTCTGTCTCTTCATCAGATTGTCCTGGATCTGATGAAGTTCCCTACCACAGACTGATACTTAACCTCATCTTCATCTGACAAATCCAGATCTGAATCTCCCTCTACTATCTTGTGTAGAATCTTGTTTCACTTCTTTCTCCTACAACAAAACAGAGTCATTAAATACACTTAAATGGTCCTGATGTTCATTACAATTGGCATTTATAAAAGGTCTGTTATTTCTAAAAAGTATTAAATTGTTTTCACTGATCAAAATATTATTATTGGTATTTAATTAACAAGAATATCAATAATTATGACAAAAATAACAAAAAAAGTTAAATATTTGACTCTTCTATCCTCTTTCCATAAAATGTGGTTTCTGGCAGGTAGTCCATTTTGATTTAGGGAAAGAAAAGGGACTTTCCGGTATGCAAACCTATCACATGGCACATAACCATGTTACTGTGATTTCATCACATTTTTATCATAATAAAATTAGAGTAGTCCTGTAGTAGAATTACAAAAAGTTGTCATTTTACAGTGGTTCATGAAAATGCATTCTTTGCTAGCTTTTAAAAGTTAAAATATGAACTTGCAACTTAATTTACCAAACTCTCAAAAAATATTTTATTTTCCTAATTAAATAAAATATACATATATATTTTAAAATCACTTTATTTTATTGTCTATTTAAATCTGACAAAGTGAAGCAAAACAAAATGTAGTATTTTGCAACAGCAATATTTGCTTGTTATTGCAACCAAAATGAAAAATACTCTGATCTAAAAACATAGATGATACATTTACAATCATCTTAATATGACAATAAATACAATGAATTAAATAATCTTTACTAAAACAAAACTGCCCAAACGTCAAAAGTTTCCAAGCAAACTGCATGTCAAGAAGCCGCCCTGGTTGCCCAAAAAAAGGATGTATAAACAAAAATACCAGAATAAATCTGCAATCTGCATATTCTAATGAACTGAACTAAAAAGTTCACTAGAACTAAAAAGAACTGAGAGATAACCAAAGTTAGCTTTAGCAAACAAGTGAGAGCAGCTCAATATAACCACATAAAATATATTTTCGTACACAAACACAAAACTGCAATACAATCATTTTAAAAAGTACTTACCCGTTTAAAGTCATTTCTGGCACCGCCCTCTATCCTGTGAACATTTAATATCCCAGTAAATATCCCACAATGCAACTGCACATTACAAATTCACATTACATATGCATCTCAGATCACAGTAAAGAGCTGTATTTTCAAAACCCAGCCACCTTTCTGTAGTTTTCACAGCCATTTGTTACAGTGTAGCTCACGTGTTTTGATTCAACTGCCTATCAGTAAGAACCAACTGAAGAGAGCTAAAATTTAACTTTATAAACCAAGTGATAATAAGTTGTCCATAAATGCTCAGAATGAGAAACTGTTACATTTCAAACATTAAAACCTGGAAATCTTTTTTTTTTTTTTTTTTCCAATGAAAGAACTCCTAAACTTTCAAATAAGGTGGACTAAGTATTAATTACTTCGGTTCAATATTGATGTTGTTTTTCAATAAATAGAAAGAATATCATTATTGAAAGACAGTGGTACATGTCAGAGGCAGTTTACCAGTGAACGCTCTGCATCATTGCTGTGGAACGAAGTCTGGTGACAGGGCTTTTATGGACAACCACAGTACAGTGGTATTGAGTTTCAGTGCATTTGCCCTTGGCCAGATAAAATGATAGGCTAACATACCCTCATGTACAACCAGTTATTAATACATGACATAGAGCATGTAATTTGTAAAAAGAAAAAAAAAAAAAAAAAAGAGTCCTGTGGAATAGCTTTTTGTAAGGTGGCCACTGGCACTTTTTGATACGGGTAACGTAGCTCACTGCTCAGGGCGACACGTTGCTGAGTGGCTTCAAAGGGCAAAAGAAAGGAATCTGTCTGTACAGCACTGTGAAATAGATACAAAAATACCAGAATATAGCAATCTGCATAAATTAATGTCTAATTTTTAACTATATTTTGGACTTCAACATTTTGTCAGACAGGGTTTATTTAATTTAGCTCATGCTTATGCCTGTAAATCTGGCAGTAAATGCACCTGCATATGGTCAGTTTGAATAAAAAATTAGGTTGAACACAATTACCTGGAGGTAGTTTTCCTTCCTCATTAAGAGTGGATGGCTTTTTTTTCCTAAAGGAAATCACCATTTGAAAATTGCTTTTTGTATTTACTGAGTTTATCTTTGTCAGCTAAAATGTATCTGATAATCCGAAAAAAGTGTGGGAAAAAAAACAAAAAAAAAACATCAGAGGACACCTGTAAGTCAGATACCTGTTACAGCACTGTACCACATGATTTCAAAAAGATTAAAGAGGAGTTTCATTGATCTTCTCCTTGTTCATCGATTACATAATAAATTATATAAATTATGTTATTTTACTATGACATAAGCGCCACTGCCTCTTTTTTCAACTGAAATTGAACGTGAAAACCACAGACAGTTGTAAATATTAGCTGCTGTAGTTACTGTTACTGTGTCCTTTAAGTCCAGGCAACTTTAAATGATTCCTCTGCGACCACAAACTTTAAGTTTTGAAGACAAACATTTGCGAGAGAATTCACGTTTTGCGTGCTCGTAAAGTTCGCGTATATCTTAGGGCCGCACCTGGTTATTGAGTTTATCCTCTCTGATCTCAGCCTGGGTCCTCCTGAAACTAATTGTAGTCCCCCGCGCCCCCCACGGCCCCCCCCCCGCCCCCTCTCTCTCCGTGTCTGAGTTACAGCGAGGATCTCGCCTCGCCCGGAGCGACGTCACACCAAGGTGGAAGAAGACTCATTTTTCCAGCCTGTGTTCACCCAAAGAAAACACGCTGACAGGCTGAGCGGGAGGAGAGTCGCCTCTACCTGCAGCCGGTGGGCGCCGCCAATTGTTCACCAACTTTTTCATCAGCGCGTCAGCTCAGAGCGCGGAGAGAGCGCTCCGCATCTGCCTGCGCAGGGGCATTTTCATATCTTCATCTGCGCCTCTTTACTCCTCCTGCCCGCATAACAGTTTAAACTGTGACAGAACCCACGACAGAGAAGCGAGATTCTGCAGCTTAGAGTTGGATATTTTCCTGGCGCAGTAAGTCTTGAGAGTGCTCCTCTTTAGACCACCTTGAAACCATGTAAGTGCGCGGCGACAGACACGGCACAGCGATAATGAAGAGGTTAACCACACATTTGAGAGCGGACATCACTTCTCTCGCCACTTGACCGACTTTGTTGCGCATTAAGATGCGCCCGGCTGAAGAGGAGGTGGACTTTTGCGCACTCCTTGGCGGACACTTCCCAGAGAGCGTTGACTGATCCGCGCCGTCAGAGAGAGAGACAAAAAAAATAAAAACAATTGGACCTCCTATGATTTTAAGAAACAATCCCACTCGGTGTTGGCTGAGGTCGTTACATTGAAGTTTGTTGAAGGGGGAGACAAAAAAAAAAAAAAAAAAAAAATCTCCGTGTGGAATTGCAGCGATCAACATGACGGCTCGTCTCTCACGGATCCAGCTGGCCCTGTTCTTTATTTTGCTCTGTCCGGTCAACATCATCGGACTGTGGTGGTAAGTTAACACGTGGGTGTCGTGTCCCTGTTTCATTTAGGTCTCAGAGTGTATTTATTTACTTTCAGTATCTATCTATCTATCTATCTATCTATCTATCTATCTATCTATCTATCTATCTATCTATCTATCTATCTATCTATCTATCTATCTATCTATCTATCTATCTATCTATCTATCTATCTATCTATCAGTGAAGTAGAGGGATGTTATGGATTAATGTGGAAGTTCTTTAGAGTCCATGCTTTTACAAATATGCTTGTTTTCCATCTGATAAATAGCAATTGAATAATTGATAGCCTTAACAATAATAGCTGAATAATTAACACAAGACTT
The DNA here is from genome assembly GCA_911649635.1 of Poeciliopsis gracilis. Classification (NCBI taxonomy): domain Eukaryota; kingdom Metazoa; phylum Chordata; class Actinopteri; order Cyprinodontiformes; family Poeciliidae; genus Poeciliopsis; species Poeciliopsis gracilis. The sequence continues at coordinate 18,512,162 of CAJVRI010001532.1, forward strand.
TTGTGGCAAGTAAATATTGAATGATCAATATTTTCCTGGCCAACTCCTACTGATATGTGGGTTTCTTTAAAGTCTGAGCTGCTGGATAATATGATTTTACTTGCTAATGCTATTTTTCAATTAACTATTCCCCATGAAAGAAAAGCAAAAGTCTACTGCCAGTCAGTTAGATGTGTTGTTAATTTGTAAGATTAGCCATATTTATGAATTTAAAAAGGGCATTAAATTAAATTGTGCTGCTTGATGCATTTACTGACCAAGAATGATGGCAGTTCTTGATTTTGATGTATTTAGAGAATTAGGAAGGAGGGGTGAGATGTCTTTACATGATGTTTTGATTATGAATGAGACCCTCTGAGGAAAATGTTTCTAAGCTCTGGGATATTTTTACATTAATTAGTCTATTTCTTATCTGAATATTTATATATTTTCAATAAAATTTTCAACAATGTTGTCCAATGCATTTTAATTATTACAGAATATGCATTATTTGTAAACTGATGAGTTTATTCTATTTTTTGACTACAGAAAAATGATCATGACCAATTTCATCCTGGTCTGACTGGCTGAGTGTACTTTTTCTATTTTGTATATGTCAGTATCACAACACATACAAGATAAACAATTGAGTAGAAGATTCTTTGGTAGAGATAGTAGTTTTGCAGATTACCCAGTTTGTCCATCAATGTGTGTTTCGGTTATCTTCATCTGACTTTTGTTAAACTCCAATTGGTTGATTGTTGCATATGATAGAGTGTAAAAGGAACAAAACAGGGAGGTAAAAAGTTGTGTGTGCTCTTTGTTGCCTGCAGTGAGAGAGAGCTGTGAGGTCGGTTGAGGTGTCGTTGATGATGTGTGTGTCTGTGACGGGAGTTCAGGTTAAGGAATGTCAGGTGGCCCTCTAGGCACAGTGGATATGTCATCATAAAACAATCCATACAGGCTCAGCTCAGCAGGATGGGTGACAGTCGAACAGACAGACGGGCATAAAGCCCAGCAGATCTACTGATAACATGTTTTCTAATAATGTTAGATTTTTGTATGTGTGGTGCTTTTCAGGAGGCGGGGGGTTCTGTGCATGTCTGCAAGTCATGGCTCCTGCAGACATGCAGACAAACTTTTGCAGTGTTTGATAGCGAAGCTTTGTGGTTTTGTTCTATTGAATCCTCCCACTGTTCATTCATAGCTCAGTCAAGGTCAGTGTGGGATGTAGTGTCATGGGGGCTCTGTAAGTGCATTTGCTTTTCGACTGCTCAACTTGAGCAGAAATGGAGTTTCTCTAACTTGAGATGAATGGACTTCTGAAAATGAACAGAAGTTCAAGATCTGAGATTGAACAAAATATTAAAACTGTGCTCTAATAAAAAAAAAAAGTTTGAATGTTTGGAGTCTGGAATACACCTAACAACATTTGCCCACAAGGGTGCAGCATTATACACCAGCCTCTTAAATTTTGCAAAACCTCTTGTTTTATTTACTTGATAAGGAAATATTTTAATGAATGAAGAGGGAGCTAATCAACACTTTATTACTTACAACGTTATCTTTTTGTTTGTTTCAGTTTAACCTTTGATATCAAAAAGAGTTTTGTTCGGTTCTTATTAGACATTGCACTAAGACTTAGGTACTAAAAGGTTATTGGTTTGAGTAATGCAGTAAAAACGTCTTGCTTGAGATTTTGAAAACATTAGATTTCAGACAAGCCTAATGGCTGACAAGTTCTGCCCCCCGGCAATTCTAAAAAATGTGCAGGAGACAAAAACAACCTCTCCCTCAGAAATGCAGAACATTACTGTGAAAATCATACTGGGGGAAAAAAATACAAACTTTAAGTTTTATTTAAAAATCATATTTTCTACTGAGAAGGCTGCTTTTAGGAGAACTGACTACATCATCTTAGTTGGCATCCAGAACTAAAACAGTAACACACTTAAGTCAGAACCACCTTCAATTGGCATGTTCTGGAATTATTTTAATAAAATAAGTATCCCAAGAATGCATTATTCTGTTATAAAATATTTAAAAGAAAAAGTAAAGCTTTATTTAAAACTGAGACTATTCTGATGTGTAGATTTAAACACATTGATAAAAATCACTTAACTTAATTGTGATAGTGGTTTTTAAGGGTTTGTTCTAACAGGCTGATGTTAGTTGGTCTATTAGTCAGCCTTTCTGCTCAGGTAAAGCCTGCAGTCATTTGCTTTAGAGTGATGCAGCTCATGGCTTGCCAACTACATTTCAAAATCAGCTCCTTTTCATGTGTGGACAGTGAAGGGTAGCAGTGCTTTACTTCACACACCATAACTGTCTTAATCTTTTTCAAAATCTTAAAAACTCACAAACACTTACAAGAAATTTTTTCATTTTCTTGTACACAAGGAAGAAACAGCCTGCTCAAAGGCAGAGTGCAGCAACAGGTGGCGGAGGGGGAGTGTTTTGTTACTCTGTGCACCGTAGAGCCGGAGAAAACTGCAGCCTCTTCTGCACTTTCTGTTGCGTTACAAGTGATGCCCAACATCATCAATTCTGAAACCGGGCTTGTTCAAATTTACTTAAGTTCAGTTTACTTTCAGATCTGCATTGTAAAAGAATAGCATAATTTTACTGCCAAGCTGTTGAAAGTATGACTGAAGTCTTTTCTAGCATCATTAAACTCTTCAGTGGAGTTAGAGCTTGATGTCCCATGTTTCCTGAGGCTATCTTTCACAATTTAAAGCCTGATAAATTCTGGCATAGCCAGCATGTTGATGTGTTTTTTTCAGAAACCATCGCACGTGGGCGTTTAAGGAATCAAAAGCGATTCAATGAGTCATTTAGTGTAAAATAACATTTGTCAGCAAAAGTATTTTAGTCCGCACAGTCCACTGCCACAGGGAGACTCTCTTATGTTTCCTTTGATAAAATAAGTGCCCTCTTCACAAAGTATTAAAAGATCTTCAGGAACAAAAATCTTGCAAAGTTGATCAATTTTGTAAAGTAAAAGAATATATAAATAGGATGTATAAACAAATAACTTTTAAAATACAGCGTGCAATCTTTGATTAAAAGAGAGATGACATTGTCTCAGTGTTTATGCCGTCCCATGTAAATTTTCCTAATTCACTCTTCATGTCAATAATTTTGAATATTTTAAAACTTTTTTAATATGTTATATATTTTAAACATCTTAGCAAACCATCCATCCATTTTTTGAGTTATTCTTGGAGGGTGGACACTGAGACACAAAGTCTCCTTAAGGAGGAACATACTCAAAAATCTCAAGCAACTTAGGTACCACACATTGCCACAGTTAAATACCTTAACTGACATGGCAATAAGAGTTTCCCAGATTCCGACAATACAAGTGAACCAGACCACTAAACAGCTTTTTACTAAGTTTTCAAATCATGTCTTTCATTCAGGGTATACCTTGCAAAATTCTATCATGTCCCAAAGTTTATTGGAAATTTAAAAATGGAAGACTAAATGGCATATTGTCTGTCAAAATGTATTCAACTTCTTAAGAGTTCATGTCAATGTTCAATTGGCCATGCATTCTGGAGATTTATTTGAAATAAAGCAGAAGTGGATTAAGGGAATCAGCACTCTGGAATCAGCTACTTTTCTTTTATCCTCACTGACATAAATTGTCATCTTCTTTCACTCACCCTCTTGTTCGCTGGCTCCCTCACACACTCACTGACACATTCAGATACACACACACACATGCAGATGCGCACACACAGTGACCGACTGTGATGCAGCCCGGGGTTAAACCACACCTGTGGGTCGCTCCGTAGTATGCCAGGACAATGATTGGCTCTGTTGAAAGAAGCTGGACATACCATCATACATCGCTCCTTCTCTGTCTCATGCTCATTCCCCTTCAATGTCTCTATCTCTGTATGTCTTCTGAAGGAAAATGCCTATCACACGGATAGGCTGTCGCTGAGGGAAAAGAGAGAACTGCAATGAGAGACGCAGAGTGAGAGATATGAAATGCTTGGAGATAGCTGTCCTTTCAGAGCCTCTCCTGATTAAAGCTCTCTAATCATTTGGCCTGAGAGCAGAGAGCACAGCTCAGAGGAGTGAGGAATGTCTTTGCTCTCCTATACTAGTTTTGACTCCAGTGCTTAGCAGGGCCAACTGTGTTATTTGCGTGTGTCTGTGATGGGTCTGCATTGGTGGTCAGATTGCCAGGAACATGCCACAATGACACAGGTGCTCATACACAATGCATGTGTGTGTGTGTTTGTTTAAAGTATATATATAAAATCATGATGATCAAAAATGAAACACTTTTTTAAAGAAATAATTTTCATCTTTCAATGGGAACTTGTCAAGTGGATATACAACCACTAATTGGGAACAGAAAAATGATGAAGGTACATTTCCTCAATTTGTCATAATGCAGAAATGTTAAGTGAACATTATAAGGAGTTTAAGGGAAAAAAAAACCCATAACCTCAGGGAAAACGGACACAATGTAATTTATGCCATGGTTACTACAGATAACTGAAGCAGAGAGCAGGCATCCAAAACAGTGAAACTGTTGTTTGTGAGCATGAAGTTTCTCAGGTAGGAAAGTGCTTTCTTTTACTTTTCATGTGTCCTCTGTCTGCTGATGACCCAGGTAATGTTAAATCAATAATGGTTTTACAAATGTTCCTCCTGCATATTTTGATTTGATAAGTAGCTATGGTGGTGACTGTGTTTTTCTTTGTGTACGAGCCAAATGAACAAGAGAGTTTGACTGCAGCTTCAGTCTGGTTGTATTTCAACTTCATTGTGTTCACTTCTGTCTTTCACCCTTTATCATATATTTAAATGCAGTCATGGACATGAATGCAGATCTTATTCGATATAAGTCTGAACACAAAAACAAGTTTTGAAGAAATGAAATAGGCTTTTTAAACTTTGTCCTTTGTCATTTTGGTGTTTGTTTGTTTTGTGTGTTTGTTTCAGTTTGCATTTCCAAGCAGTAGATCTCAGTTAACGTGTTTAGTATGCACTCATTCAGTCATGTAGTTATGGGAGCATGCTTGTACATACAAACTTATTGAGATACAGTTACAGACTGTACAGTCAGAACCCCCATCCTCACTTGAAGAGGGCTTCATTGTAGCAGATCTTATCGTGTCCACTTCAGTGCTTCTCTGAAAAGCTAAATGTGTAATCAGGACCTGTGAGATGAGTAGAGATAAAGATTAAATGACAGTGCGGGTTTGGCAGTGGGTATAGCAAATACTGACGGTAACGTGTGTGTGTGTGTGTCCCTGTTTGTGTTCTTGTGAGATGGCATGGATCTGCATTTTTGGACCATGCTGTAAAGATGTTTTATTTATTTTTTTGCCATCACTTATAATTGGAAAGTTTAAGTTTAGCCCTCAAACATTGGTTTCAGTGGTTTAATCTTGCAATTTTGGTCAAATTAAGTATTTTGAGGTTCTGGTCTTACTTCCACTTGCTTATTTGCTCTGGCTAACAAATTTAAAATTATTCTTGCTCACAAAAGCTACCTCCGATGCAAAATAGTATATGCTTAACACTTTGTAATACTATTTTATTTCCTGAAAACTTCATTAGATATTTTAGTGCATCAAAATGTTTCCTCTTCTATCTGTCCAGCTTGGGCCTGCAGGCTTTTGCATGCATCTTAGTCTTCTTGTTTTTACATGCTTGGTGCGTCATATGCTTTGTTTATCCTGTTTTAGAGATGGTGGTACATGCAATAAAAAGTTAGTAGTTTTATAAAGAAGACCATCTGAATTTGAAGAACAGTTCCACAATGTTGAAACCATGTCAGCAGATAGTCAGGCCCCATTAACCAGCTACAAAGATTATCCGTCAGCTTTTGCACCAGCTGTTCCAACACACCTGCAACAAAAGACAATTTATAAGATGCTTAGTCCTAAAGTATTTTCTACTGAACCTATTTTGGTGCTAAAACTTTCTTAGCATCTTTTTTTTTTTTCCAAATTTGAACTTTATCATCAATGAATTGGTGCTACTAAGTTTTTCTAAGTTCAGGGAGAGAACCACTTTTTTAAGGCTCTTGGCATTTCATGGTGAAGAACAAGAAACAACTATAAAGACTGCTATTCCCTCAATGATACCCAGATCAGCAGGCCAATAGCAATTAAGTGCCTTCAATTAAATGCATTGATCAGCTGAACATCAACATATAACAGATGGAAGATGGAATTAAACTCTACTTTAGATTACGAGACAACTACTCTCACTAACTGTGACAGAACAAAAAAATGAGAAGTTAACATGAGATAATCTTCCCCTGTTTTTTGTTTTAGTACAGTATTTGGTATCAACTGTTCTCATAGCTTCTGCTTTATATAATTCAATTATTTTGTTCCTTTTTCATTTTGTACATTTGCTTTGTTATTCACCTTGTACTTATGCAGCTGCAAAATTAAACCAACGTTTTACATAATCTGCTCAAAGTAAACTAAGTAGGCGTGCTAATGTGAGTAAATAATATCTTCTAGTTGCTAATTTTATTTTGGCTCATTGTTCATAACCCCTCAAACAGGAATCCAAGCCTCCAACAACAAGATGTAAAACAAAATTCTGAATTCAGAAAATGTCACAATCTTCAGAACTAATTAAAACAATGAGAGAAATAAAATGAGATATGATGGTAACTACATAGTTCAGCTTCAAATGTAATAGATTTGGATGAAATGAAAACAAATAGATAGAAAATAGGGGTATAATTTGGCAAAAATGCAAACTTAGAGCGAGTGCAACTCAGCTTAGATTGTTAGTTAACGATGACCTAAAGAAGTCTGTTACTTTTAACCTGGATCACTCAATGAATACCAAGACTTTTAGTCATCTTCTTTCTGGGAAGAAAGAGGTTTGACTATTAGTATGAAGTTTGTCTTTCTAAGTATTTTGTAGTAAGAAATCTAACAATTACTCAGAGATACTTTTCAGTTTGAGTACTGTCTGGCATCCCTGACAACTGAATAAGGAGGTAGCACCTTCCTTTTCAGGCCTAGGCGTATCACAGCTTGCCCATAGGCACAAGGTGATGTCACATGTGCTTGTTAATTGGAAAATGATAGTGTTGTGTCCCCCATCCAGTTGCTATAGGCTACATTTATTTCGGTGTTGCTGTGGTTTTATGAGTGGTTGAAGGCTACTCCTCTATCAGCCGTGTTACAAAAAGCATCACCTTTCATGTCACGTTACTTTTTTTCCTTCTGTAATCTCTCAGTAGTTTCGAGCTCATCCGTGCAACTTTTTAACCTCTTGTGTTTGTCTGAAAATATCCGTTACTCCAAGTTTGATGTGTCTTTTGGCAGCTCATGCAGTGGGTGTGCCACTGTTGTTAAAGTAGAACAAATGTTTTTCTCATAAGAAATTGCCTTTGTCTTGCTGCTCTCCTGCATGTTACACTAAATTGTTATTCTCTGTGGGGGCTTTGCAAACTGTAAGTGTTGAAACTTTGTTTTCTAAAACCAATTTCATTATTCTCATCAGTCATTATCTTTAACTGTACAGTAAAAGATGTCTAAAGAAAGTGGGGGCTTTGTGTTAGGCTGAAGAACTGCAAGTGATTCATGAAGACACTTTCACTTTAAGTGAAAATAATGATTAGCCAGAAAAAGACTTTCATGCAATCCATATTTGTTGCTTCATATTATCTAATCACTGGATATATTATTCACATATTGAAGTAGGACTATATTTATAGGTGTATGCTTCCTCATTACCTTATTCAACAGTTAGTGTAGCTCATACAAGTTTATTTTATTTTGTGGCAGCATTTGACTGATCTGCAGGTAAAGTCGTTGTTGATAGGGTGAAAAAGTAGATACAGCGGATTGCTACTGAGGTGTTGGCATCAGATTTGAAACAGCTAAAAAAATGTAAAACAATAAAATAAGACAAACTGAGCTGAATAATTCTGCACTGAACAGATTTTTAACATCTTGATTTTGTCTTCAAATCTTTATTTTGAAATAGAATAAAAAGGTGTTTCAGTTTTGGGGGTTTGAGGCAGGTTTGGAACAACATAGACTTCTCCATAATGAATATTATTATTTCAATATGGGAAGCTTTTTTTTTATGAATATTGTTACTACGCCATATTTTACGACCAAGCTGAGGTTTTTGATTATCATGCCAAAGCTATAAGTATGCTATTATGGATTATACAATGCAACCCAACATGTAATGTACCTGTTAAGATGAACAGGAAGATAGTTGCTAAGGTAATTTCTTCTCAACATTATCCTATCATAGACTTAAAAGCTATGTAAATTTCCAAAACATGTCCTGTATAGGCACAATTTACACCAGCTGGTGTCTGTCAGTAGCAACTTGGTAATAGTCTCTTATTATGTGAGAATTGCATGGTATTTGGTGCACTGCACCATGATTTTTTTTTATATATACGCATATATATTTGTACATAAACATGAAGTTCATTTTCCATCTTAAGGCTCTTTGTTTTCCTCTGACCATCTCCTCTGTTCTTTCTGGCGCTTAAGACACACATTTGTCATGACTATCTTCATCTCCGGCATATCTGAGGGATTAAGGAGGGATGAAACTCACTCATTTGCGCATGAAAAAAGAAGGACAGTGCCCTGATATCTTTAATGAAACCCAAGATAATGCGAATGCCATGGTTTAATCTCTTTGTGACCCCTAACTGGAGCCTGAAAATTATTAATAGGGTATCCAATTCTTAATCTGTATTTAAAACCTCATTTACCTTTCCAATTTTACAGATCATTATTGAAAGGCTAAACCTGTTGATGTTTAGCCTACAATCGAGGCTATAATTAAACATGAAATGTTAATTGATTTAAGATATCGTCCATGGCATGCAAATAATTACAGCCCAATGCAAAGCACCTTAGTCTGATGTAGGGAATGTCAGCTTTAGATCTTGAATGCACAACCTGTGGACATGTTCTATATGACTACAAAATGCTATCAGTGATTTGACTCTGTTTGATTTTCCAACTTGTTTTATCTCTTTCTGCTGTGGAGTTCCTCTACTGAGTCTTTATCATCTCAAAAAACTGTTCATGCGGGACACTGTTTCCTCAATCCAATGATATTATCAACCACAGAACATCCTCCTTTGGTTATCTGCTCAGTAGCTGAACAGCATCCCAAATGACAGAGAGAGTATGCGAGACAGGATCAGATTACTGCCAAGAAGAAAGTGAACATGTTATTCTGGTTGACTGAACTCAACAGTTTTCTCATTTTTACATTTGAAAACAGCCACAGAACAATTCAGTAGCTAAGGTAGCGACTTATATATACATTTTTGCCAACTGGGATTTTAGATTAATTTTTGAAACTGCTCTTCTTTTCAATCACGATGTCTGCTTGCTGCAGCCTTAAATACTGTATCTCCACACTATACCTTTTAAGGTGGAACACTTGAATGTTTTTCTCTCCTAACAAGGGCACAAAAGGCTTGAGAATTTACAGGAAGTTGATCCCATCATCCTATCCAATCTCCCTCTTTTTGGTCTTTTTTTCCAGTGGTGTACTTTTCCACCTGAGTTCACCACAGCAATCCAGCTCTTCAACTCTCATCATGCACCCAAACTTCTAAGAAAGTCCAATGCGTGTGGTATGCACACCCAGTATCCAGCGGAAATGTGGCAGAAACCTTTATCCTAATGCAGACGGGGGAATTTTATGGCCCCGGGGCTACATCCGCTCTCAGTCTGTCCCATTGTGGTTATTGGAAAATCTGAAATTAAACATGCATAAACTGTTAATTCCACATGCAAGTCCAACTGTACCATTTTCACTTTTTTACTGCTTCGCTTTGAAAGCAACTGCTGTCATTTTTCCGTTTGACTAACTTCATGATCACCTTTGTATATGTGACAATATTGTTTCATGCTTAAAAAAAGATGCTGATACAGAATGTTTAGTGTACAGAATAGGGCTGTGGTATATGTCATTATCATCACAGAGACCAAATTAATATTATTGCAAATGACTCTTTAGAATAATTGCAGGTTGTTATTTCCAGTTGTCATAAATGTACACTTTGCATGGCCATACGATATTTAGTTTACCTGAAGTGTTTATTTACTGAAGTCAAAGATAAAGTCACTGTTTTGAACAGATGTTGCATCTCATAGATGACAGTTTAAATTGACATCTAATCCATCGTTGGTCTATACCCGCGTGTCTTGCTAGGGTAGTGGGGGAACTGGTGCCTTTCTTGAGGGGTTTTCGAGCAGACAGACACTCTGGACATGTTGCCAGTACATCCCAGGACTTTCCACCATGCATGAACACACCTATGGGCAATATGGAGAGAACATCTAACCTGATAGTCCTTTTTTTGGATTGTGGAGATCAGAATATCTGAAGAGAACATACAGGGAGAACATGCAAGTTTCTTGCAGAAAGATTTGAACCTAGACCTTCCTGCTGCAAGGCAACAGGACGACCAACTGCACCACCATGCAGCCTATATAGATATTTATTATTTAAGGTAATATAAAGTTTGAACACTTTTATCACCGATCACATGCCTGATCATGTTTCTCATCTGAATTACTAAAACAACATGACAAGACATTTTATTTTTGCTATATGTTAAAACATTATCTCATCATCTGCAGTTTGGACTCTTGAGTTCTGATGGGTTTAAATGTATTGCTAACTGAACAAACTGCTTTTTGAGTAACAATCCACCAAAAACAATAAGTACACTGTACACTGTTTTGGCAAAACCTAAACTCTCATTTGGAGAGCTTGTTTTGTCTGAAAGTGGCACCTTGGTTGTTTGGATTATTCTAAGTTTCCCACATGCTGGACTTCTCTTATTTTTAACTAAAGATAGCCATCAGGATGAGTTTAGCATATAACTTTACCTGATCACATGATGTGTTATGAAATGTGAAAAACACTTTTTGATGTGAGGTGAAGTGTGAAAGGAACTTACAGTGAGAAATCACATGTCACTCCAGTTTTAGAGCAGAGCTGTTTGAGGAATGAAAATAGAAAACCTTACAGCAATTTTACTACTTTCACGGCTATACACCTCCCATTGTAAAATGTTCATGTTCTACAGTGGGCCTTTAATCATTGCTTCCAGCAAATAAACACAGGCTTAAAAGAAACAAGCCAAATAAAACACTTTACTGGAAAATCACCTGACATTAATTTTACCTTTGTCTGAGTTTGTTTCTTATTATCTCTCTCTCTCTCTCCCTCTCTCTCACACACACATGCACACGCACGCACACGTGCACAGGCTCAGAACAGTTGTTAAGTAATAAGCGGTTATAGAGGGAGTGTGTGTTGCTAAATATTATGGGTCTACCTGCTAATTAACACCCACTGACTGTCTGTGTGACTTAATTGCCTGTATGAGGATAACGCTATTGTTCGGTTTCAATAGAAATATTGTCAACACACTCAATAAACCCAGGAGGATTGAAATGGTGGGTGTTCCTAGGGTGTGCAGCTTGTCTGTGCAGACAGTATGTGGTTAGCTGATTATTTTTACTCTAAATTCCATGTTTCACAGGACATGTTTGAACTACAAGAATTACTCGCCATCTGCTATTAGTAATTTGTACTTTATCCATCACAGTGTTTTTACTGCGCAGTGTCTTTCAAATGTATTCACTTCTTTTTTTTGTTGCATATCTAAGCTTTTTAGATAATGGATGGATGGAATAACTGAAAGTGGTAAATTTAAGTTTTACAAATAAAAACTTTATATTGCAGCAACAGTTATATTGCAGCTTTACTAACTTTTCCTGTTAGTAAAGCTGCAGGTCCATTGTGATTTTGTTTGTTTCACTTTTGTGCATTGATACACTGAATTTCTGTACATCCTTTTTGGAAAAGACCTGAGGTTCAGACAAATTGGATACATGAGTACACATGTTCATTTTCAAGCTATCCATAGAATCCCAGTTTGATAAAGGTTTGACATTTGCCTGAGTCATTGTAGCAGATAAATATGTTTTGTTTTACACCATTCAACTGTAGCTCTGGCTGTTTAATTAGGGCTTGAAGGTTAATCTCCTCCTCACTCTGAAGTATCATGCAGCCTCTAACAGGTTTTTCTTAATGGATTGCCTTACATTTAGCTCCATCTATAAAAAATAGCATAACGCTGCCACCACCATTTTTTCACTGTGTGTTGAGGATATATGCTTATATATATATATATATATATATATATATATATATATATATATATATATATATATATATATATATATATAACTTTCCTTCCAACATCCAATAAGGTACAACTTTCTGTTGGTCTATTATATAACATTCAAATAAAATCCACCGAGGCTAATATTATTATGTGACAAGATGTGAACAATCTCAAGAGGTAAGAATATTCCAGCAAGGCAGTGTATTTGATTAGTTGATCTTCATGCCTGCTTTTTTCGCAACATGACTGCATGAAAACAAGGCTAGCCCGAGCTTTTCTACAGAAGGTGTTTTCATTCTGTCATCCCCCTGACATGTCAGCTTGTCGTATTATTTGTTGGAAACGTGCAACTGTGTGCATGTGTGTGTCTGCATGTACACACGTCTCGCCAAGCATGAGACCGCCAGGGGAGAGGACTGGCGAGAGTGTTTGCTCTGCTTCTTAAAACAAACTCTCAAGGCAGATGAATGATATCAGGAGGTGCGATTAACAAGGACAAGGCTGAATGAAAAACTGTGAGGTAGAGCTATTTTTTTTTACCCTCACTTTCTCTTTCCCTGCCTGTTTCTGGTGATGAAGGTTTTGATGATGCTTACTCAAGTGAAATAATTAAAATTGTCTGAAATGAAGTGAGAAAAGTTGTTTTACGTGCACTAAGCAGTCAGGATTCTCCTTTTTTCATGCCAAATATGATGCCCCAGATTCTGGCAGTATTGTGAAATATTTAATCCAAGCCTCTTTTCCCCATTAAGAGTTAGGATAAACTATTTATCTATATTATATACACTCATCTGTCATAGCTTTCTAGGAGGTCTGGAGTGGTATTTATACAATGATGAATCTATATATGTGTTAACATTTCAAATATTTACTCTACATGAAGTCAACTCTATTTATTTTTGCTTCACAAGATTTTTTTTTTTTGTATCCATGATAAAGCATGTATACTTTTGATTGAGAAGGCCTGAGCTATGAGCGTTTTAAAAGGGGGGTGAGTTAGTGGATATGTGTGGTTTAAGTGGTAGAGGTCCTAACTGCCAGAACAACGACTGAAAATTCTCTATCGTCTGGAAATCTGAAATGCCTGCCTTCTGGTTTACCAGAATCCACTTAAGCAGCATTAATATGGCCCTTCTGTTGAGAGGTGTCCAACTATGTGACTTGCAACTTTTTAAGGACCACACAGTTCTTCCACATGCAATCAAACAGCAAAAATATTATCTGATATCAAAGCAGAGATGCTTCTGGGAAACTGTGCGCTGTTGTCTCCCACGTTCCCATTCAAGAGATCCATTGTAGCCACAGCCAAGATGTGGTGCATGGAGCTGACAGGCTCTGGAGCAAAAAAAGAAAACTTAATCAGTGTTGGTTTGTGGTGGCTACTGATTGATTCCTATCTAAAAGAGCTATGAGGAAGTTGTTGTATGTCTTGCTTAGAGATCCACGTTGTTTTCTAACATGGTTTCAACTTTTGCAGGGCAGTGGGAAGCCCCTTGGTCATGGACCCCAACAGCATATGCAGGAAGGCAAAGCGCCTGGCAGGGAAGCAGGCTGAGTTGTGCCAGACTCAACCAGAAATCGTCAGCGAGGTGGCCAAAGGAGCGAGGCTGGGTGTCAGAGAGTGCCAGTACCAGTTCAGGTACCGCAAGTGGAATTGCACAAGCCACAACAAATACTTTGGCAAAGTACTACAGCAAGGTGAGTGAAGAGGGAGTGTCTCGTTTGATTACATGATGAAAACAGTTTTGGGTTTCGTTTTGTTAGATGTGTTCAACAGTATCTGTGAAATGTTTACACCAATTAGCAGTCCATTAGTTTTGCTTGCAGTTTTATACAGAAATTATTTTATTTTTACATTTAAGGCAAAACCACTGCTGTTTGAAAACATTTTGAGCACATTCCACTAATTTCTATTAATCCTATGGTAAACAGAATATAGAATATGTATTTAGACGTCCCTTGCAAATCTTTTCTCTTCGTCCCAGGAAGATAAAAATTGTTGAATCCCACTTCTGAAAAATGTCAGATCCTAGTAAATAGCATCTGGGTCAGAAGGTGGGAAGTACAAAGAAAGTCCGGAAAACATGTTTCTAAAACATTTTGAGATGGTGACCGGGTTACAAACTGCTTTGAACTGGAGGATTTATTTTCTGTTTTCTTTATTTGCTTTTGGCAAGGCTCCCGTTCACACCAGATGAAGACAGTCCTGCAGTCTTAACCTCAGTGACAGTTTGCATGTTGCAGGAAAACTAATTTCAGAGTGATGGCAATCATGATGCAGCAGCACTTAGTGTATGTCACTTGCCAATTCTAACGTAAAGCTGGCAACGCAGGAATCCTTGAGGTTGTCACAGTATGCAGAATTTTCTGATGTATAGATGGGAAGTTTCTGAGTTCACCTTATTCTGGGCAGTATTGCTGTATGATTGATTATATCAGCTTCTTAGAGCAGCAGCTTCACTAAAGTGGTTTGTTGAAGTTTAGTGAGGCATATACTTTCTTAAAGGAACTGGTTAGCAGTTTTGATACATTCCTCCTTTTGTGCCTGTTACAACAATCACACATGTGATTTCAATTTTCAGGCATTTCCAGACATGACTAATTGTTGAACTATTTGTGATTGCACTTTTAATCAGACAAAGTTTAATATTTGGTTTAAGATTGATCTTCTGCACCCAAAAGGAAACTGGATTATTTCTTCAATAAGTGGATCATTTCCCATCAAGCAACATATTTCGTATCAAAACAATCGGGGCTGAAGAATGAAACTTTCAAGGGATCATCGAAAGGCCTGCAAGTGTGTCTTTTTCACCTGTAAGTTAGCGCCATGCAGGAAGAAAATCCTTACTCCACTTGTGCTTTAGCTATGACAGCCCACCACAGAAGAAATGCTGGCTTCTGAAAATAATTATCAGTCTGCTGAGAGTAGATCAAATATAATTGTAGGTTTCAGTAAAACTGATTAGCTTAGTTATGGCCTTTTAATGATTGGTAATGATTAAAGACATCCCAGTCTTTCCATCCCTGACCGCATTCTCAATCTACAGCAGAAACCTATCACCAAAAATAGTTCAATACACAACTAACAATCTCTCTCTAAAGGAATATGAGTCACAATACCAATTCCTAATCAATCTATGATTACTTCCCTGGAGTTGGTATTCGTCGTCAGAGTCTTCAAGGCCTCCCCCTAGTTTATAAAAGATAAAAGCACTTGTACCACAGCGACACTGCAGAGAACATGAAAATTCTGGGAGGTTTTGTTTTTTTACAATGTGGTAAGGCTCTGAGCCAGTCTGATATGAGAGCAAGCCGTAATGGGAAGAGAGGGTGATGTCAAACAGGAGGTCCCTGTTTGACCAATATAACTTTAATTATATTGCATTAAACAGTTTAATTTAGGCCAGAAATCTACTAGACAGTGAAAATGTATAACGTCAACACAATTTTATTTATTTTTTTCCTTCGGTTTTTATTCACCAGTACTTTGAGATTTCAGTTTCCATCCACTTGAGGTCAGGTCCTTTTTCTGACAGTACTCCAACAGACAAGGGCAGCTGTTGTATTTCTGACCAGACATATTCACACTTGACTGAATCTCCTCTTCATCAGATTGGGCACGCTTGAAAAGATTACCTAAGATTGCTTTTTCCTATCATCTCCTTTAGGATCCCTTAACATCGTGCTCCAGCTCTTTGAAGTCTCTAATATAACTGACGCTGGGTCACCGCTGGGTCCTTGGCAATTACTGCGTTGGTTTTTCTGTTGTGTGATTGGATTCTTCGAGAGCTGCTTGTCTCATGTTTAACTGAGATTACAGATGACCTTGTGATCGTTGTGTTGAGTTAGCAAACATGGAATTTCATATTAATTTAGACTGCCAAAAATGTGCCAAACATGTCACAAAACCCATTTTGTTCTTATCTTTCATTGATGTTACAAAGGTGGCTTTTTTCTAATTCATTTCACATGCTATATTAAACCAGTCAAAACCATAACTGTCAGCTGTCAAAATCTTATAATTTGTTCTTCAGGAAATCTTGAATTTGTTATTCAATAAGAAAATAAATTACTTTTTCTGAAAGGAAAGTAGACATTTTCAGTACCTTTCTGGTAAACCCCCCCCCCCCCAGAAAGGTACTGAAAAAACAAAAAAACAACAACATAAATAAAAAATAAAGTTAATTTAGCTTTAAATCATTGTTTCTCTGTCTTCTATGTCTACTGCAGCACCATTATTGTTAGTATTTCTGAAAGAAAAAGAATGGAGGAGTGATAGATTCAAAGATACACTGAGAAAGCGAATGAAGACTAGAAAGGGAAAGGGGGCAAGAATCTACCAGTTGAAGACAATTAATCATAAATTCCTGCCTGTCTATAAAGGAAGCCAAAGTACTCTTCTGTTTTGAAGCTTATGTCCTCAATTACTTGGATTTGCCCTTGATGGTTGTTTATCATAAGCTGGGACCAATAAATGTCAAAATAAAAACGCCTCTGTATTTATTCCTTCTAAGTGGTTTACTTAACCTCATTGACATCTTTTTAGAGATTTTTCTCTGATATGCTGGTATGAAACCTCTGCTGGCTATGTTGTGACTGAATCCATCACACTTTTTAGATTTTTGTGCATTTTTTGTATCCATGAGGTGTTGAAATATGTTAACACTTGATTCTTTTTGACAAAAATGCTACACTCTGAGTTGTTTTGTCCTAAGATAAATCCATAATTCGTCAGAATTTCATGCCATGAGTTCTGCACCCTCAATGCTTTTCCATTTTAAATAGCTGTTTTATTGTGTAGCTTCTATATAATGCATCTCCTAAGAAAGATTAGGAAATCCTGTAGTTTAGCTTTAGACAAAGAAAGCTGAAGTCATTATGTTGTTTTCACATATGGGTGCGGTTAGCAATGTCCTGATTAGGTTTTTTTTTTTAAATCTGTCTGTGTCAGTATTTGCTAACACCTAGTCCCGATCCGATGCTTCTGTAAAGCCAGTTTTGTGTAAATGTCTGGAAAATCAGTAGTTTTATAGAAATAGTTAATCATTTTGGTGTCTTTATTTGGTATAAAGATGCCAAATTTGGATTCATTACAAATAATAAATCCAAATTTGTTGATTCTGGAAGTTGAAGGTAACGGCTGGTCCAAGAGGGCCCAGAGCAAAATGGACTTCTATGTTAAGATATTCTACATTTTAAAATGAATTGTGTTTTTGTTGTTTTTATGGACTTGCCTGTAAAAATTGCCTATAAGAGCTAAAGTTTGTATTTTCGTTCTGCCTTGCAAAAGATGTTTGGAAAAATAAAACCTTTTTGTGTGATAGAGTGATAAAAATCTAACTCTATTCAGTTGGAAACCAAACTTTGCATGAACACAAACTTTGCATTAGTTGTTGTGTCTGAGTGTTTATTAGATAACCTTTTCCAGAAACATGTTTTTTTTATTTTTTATTACACATTATAATGTGACTTTTGTGTTACAGCATATTTATAAGACTGAAACAACCATACATTGCTAATGGAGTGATGAGATCGGAGTGATAATGAAGTGATAATTGTGCAACCAGCATGACTATCTGTGTGCATTTCATTCCTTGTGATGTTTGTGATGATCACGCTGATAATGGATGGATCACATTACCAACTGTAGTGGAGTTAAGAAGAGCTATTGCACACTTATGTGCCAAGATGCAAATGTTTACTTTTTAACTTGCGTAAAAGCTGGCAGGGAGAAGTTAAGTGTACTGGGTTGAAACGTGTGAGGTCTGGAGCTGTGTATGCGTACATAATAAGGGTTTTAGGTGATTTCACAACATTGCTTACGACAGTTTCACACCTGTATTGCAGGAAATGTGTAGAAGAATGAGTGAACAGGTAGACACAAGACCTCATTTTGCATCTGAATCAAGAATTTATTTTTTCTGGACATGAACCTTTCAGAAAAAAAATCCCTTTTTTTGTAATTTCTTTGATCTCGGCTGATAAGATAAACATCCTGAAGTAGACTTGACTTGCGACATAAAATGATGCTGGTAATCACATAAGGGATGCTGTTGTTCTTCTTTGAACATCACGATAGACTGTGTGAGTGTCTGTTGCAAAATAAAAAAAAATTAAAAAAAACTTTCCTGGGCCTGTACAGTGGTTGCACAGATATAATCATGTCAAGGATTTCACATCTATAATCAGTAGACGGTAAGATAATTATCAAAGAAGTAAACACCACTTGACTCTTGAGAGTTAATTCTGCTGTGCTTGGTTGTTTTGCATTCTGGAAAAGTAACCAGTGATGCAAACTGTGACCACTTTGGTAGGATTTAAGTTTTTACCATTGCCATAATTTGTCAGAGGTGATATCCTGAGCAAAATCTCATATGGATCACTAATTACAGTCTGAGAAAGACAAAGTCAAACAGAGGAAGTTCAGCACACAAAATGCATTGAACTCGCAGGCAGATCTAAAGCTAGAAAACATGGTTCCTAGAACATAATACCTCTTTCTCAGTTAAAAACATCTTTCTTTGGATGAATACAGAATTTGCACACCTAAACCGGAAATAATGATTTGCATATTTTTTGTTTGTTCTACTGAAAAAGGCAAAGATAAGAATATATTTGGGGTTCTAGGCCAGTCATAGAGAGAGGATGTAAATCTAAACTGTGGAATTATTCTTTACAGTATTTTGTACAATATAGTGTGATGACAGTTTTTTTTTCATAAAATGAAAATACTCTGCCATCCAAAAGTATTTTCTCATCTTGTCACATTACAACCACAAATTTCAATTTATTTGATAAATATTTTATGTTGTAAACTAAACTTTATTTAGTGGAATAAAGTGCCTTAATTCCACTAAGGCAGTGGAATAAAGTGTTGCTTTGTTTGTTTATCCATTTCTTCAACAAATAAAAATATGGATCTAAACATAATTGCAAAGGCCTTTTCATTTTGATATTCCCATATAATCCAGCGCTATCAATGGACATCGTGAGATATTGTGAGGTGTAGCTCTGTTAGGCTAGCAATTTCTTTTTAACTCTCCTTCATCAAAATGTATTTTGTGTGTTTATTGCAGTGGAACTGAAGGATCCACTATTGAAGAAAGTCCATCCATCACTCAGTTTTTGTACAGTGACCATATGATCATTATAGGACATAGAATAATGTTATTCTTTCATCCCATTTCTCTTTCTGTTTCATTCACATCATATTACAGAAGTTTTTTTGTTTTTTATCAATGTGGCTTTGATATTGTTGTGCTAAAAATGGATCAAAGAAATCTGCTCTCTCTAAAGAGGGACTTACTGAAAATGTGCAATGATCTAAACCTCTTTAACAACTCGAATCTCCTCTGTCTTTAATGGCAAACAACATAAGGGTTGCATTTCCACGCCAATCTGCGGACCATGTAAACAACTACATATCTGTAATCCAGCCGCACCACTTATCCTTAGATGATATTCTGATTATTATTTTTCTTTTATCCAGCTCATGTTTATGTTGAGATCATTGTTCACAAACCATGCTACAAAGTAGTTTGTCACGTTGGACAACACAGCTCTGTTCTTCTTCACTTCTGCAGATTTCAAGACTCTGCCTTGTGCTGAAAGTCTTGGGTGTATTGAGTGAAGAGAAACAGTGAGAATACAGGCCCCTGGGGGCTTTCTTCTACTACTGACCACCCTGTCTGACACTAAACATTCCAAAATAAAATTCAAAAACAGAAACATGGCAAAGACTGCAAAGTAGAAGTGACTTTGAACAGAACTCCAGATCTTGCTGTCTTTAGGTTTTTAGAGTCAATTGCATATCTTGAATATCTTTCTTTGTCAGTGATGATCATAATTCTTGCTGCTGTTTATACACTTTTTTGTTCTCAGTGATCATTATTTCACTCCTAATGATCCTAATGTTGTTGCCTAAAAAGTTGAAACATGATTTGATGAATATGTGCTAAATACTGCAGAAGGGCTGCATGGAATTAGAAGCAGACATAGGCAGGCCCAGACACCCACCACGGCAGAGAATTTGTTTGGAATTCATGTCTGCAAGGAAAATGTGAAAACAGAGTGCCTCAAATCATCAGATTTTTGATAGCCTATTTTCCACTTCCTTCTTTATTTCTTCACTCCTTCCATTCGTTGCTTGTTTTTATGTCTCCTCACTGTGTGTTCTTTGTATTTCCCTTCCTTTGTGTTTTAGTGAGATGATGAAAACAAACCGCAAGAAACCTGAGTAATTATTAGTGAAAATGACTAACAATTTGCATGTGTTAAATAAAACATACATTCAATTGACGATTTTCTATTTAAATTGTTTCTAAAGTGTGCCTGAAGGACATCTGGACTGACTTTTTTCCTGTGTGGACCCTCCTTGGGTTGCTATCAACATATTGTTCTAATAATGAGCTGTGTTCTGATGGTAAACCCACTGGGATGTTTGTGAGATGACATATCTTGATTTCAGTATCTTGCAGCTCCTGAAAGTCTCAGCCTTGTTTTGCTGTACAGCAGCAAGGTGGGGTTTAGTTTAATGGCAACGAAGGGATAAACACAATACTCACACAAAATTATATACATTTTGCTATACACATGTTGTATATTTATGCTGGAAGAAACCATTGATTTACAATTTGCAGCCAGTTCCAAACAAGGATAAAATGCAAGATAAAAATTCCAGATAAACAGAGGAGCAGCTGACTTGTTGGAAAGGTTAAATGCCTTACTTAGAATAGCTATTTTCAAAATGACACGCGTGCGCGCACAAACACAAATTTGTCGACACTGGAAACATCTCAGGGTATCATGGTCTGCAGCTGTTATTGATATCAAGGCATGCAGGGGGTGTGCGTGTTTCATAGCTCGCCGCCAATTCTTTCTGTGTGTGTGTCTGCATGTGTGTGTCTATGTGTGTAATTCATAATGAATCCCATTCACAGAATCATGTGATATGAAGCTGGCATTGTTGATGGCTGTGACTGCTCGATTAATCTGTTCCACCGCCAACAAATAAAAGACATTCACTGGTCTCCACACTAGGGAGTTATTGTTCTATGGTAGAGTCTGTTGGCAAAATTTATGTTTATTAGCTGAAATTATTTTTTAACTGATATTTATTCTAAATCTGGGCTGTCAAACTCCAGGCCTCGAGGGTGCCTTGAAAATTTTATTCCTGGATCTTCTTCTGGCTCCTTGTCTGGTTTCTGAAATCTTGAATTAAGTGGCTGATTTTCCTTCCCATTGTGTTGTCAAGTTCTACAGTTATGCAAATTACCTCATAATTAATTTTCTGTGTTGAAGCTGAGAATCATATCAGAGTATTCCTTCCTATTACTGCATTTGCTGGGATACATAACAACCAATCACAATGAGCAAATCAAAATACTTCGCCAAGCAGCAGACATCATTATAAAACAGTAGGATTAAGTAAAACACAAGAAGGCGTAACACAATAACTACTTGAATTTAGAATATAGAGTTAAGCATAGAAATATCATTGTTCATTTTAGGTAACATTTCATATTGTTTATTTTAGTTTTCAGTGAGACCAGCGTTATAAAGCTCATTTAAGCATTCTCTGATTAGTGGATTAGCATTTAACCAAAGTGGAAATCAATAACATTTCTCATTTTACTTATATTTATTTGCGCTTACCTTCCTCAAGACACTGAGGTTGGTGTTTATTGTCAATAATGTCTTCCAAAGCACATAATTACCCAGTCATTTTTTTTCAATTTCAGCAAGGTTATCCACTGGTGGACTTTGTTGCCTCCTCCACCGAGCTTAGCAAATTTTCTGGGAAAATCCTGTATATTTATGATGATGACAAAATACAATCACCTCACAACATATTGTTCAAACATCTCAGATGGACTTCATTTAGTATTACTGGGAAAGTTTTGCTTGCTTTATTTGCTTTGGCTGTTATTGTTATTATTGTCATTATAATTTTATTAGCATTTTTCTATTTTTATGTGAAACTGTACTGTGAAACAGGTCATGAAAAATCCTACCATCGTGAGTGAAACTGTCTGCAAAGAGACGGTGGAACCTTCCTGTATGGCAAGATAAATATGGCTGGTATTTTGTTGTCAAGAGAATAACAATAGCTTCAATAACCGTGGCTAATGACGTGTTGAGCTGAGGTAGGGAGATGATGCTAAAGCCACTGAGGCAGACACACGATCAATTTGCAGTTGTAGTTGAACATTCTTTCAGCAGGGAGTGTTAAGCTCTGCACTCAAAATAAACCACCAGTTGTGGTGTACCTAAAAGTACTAGTGTGTGAATATATGTGTATTAGAAGGAAACAGCTGTCCTCATAGTGCCACAAATCCATTGATGCAAGAGACTGTAGCTATGAACCAGGCTTTATGGGAAAGTGATTTATCATATTCCTGTATTAGAAGGAATGCTTTTGATTTGCTAGATTAAAAGTTAATAAAATTATATATTTTTTTCTTGTAATGTATAATGACTCAATAAATGTTGTAAAAACCATTTCGGTCTTTGTTTTGGTGAACACCCCTCTCCTCTTCCAAAATAAAAGAAAAAATCAAGTCAAATAAATTAGACTGCCATTGAAACTTAATTTAATTTAACACAAAGCCAAATAATGGATAGGTTTATTATATGAAAACTGTCTTAAATTTAGACAAAATAATGTCAGCCTGCTGAGAGGTATTCACTTAAATTGGTTGGGTTTCCATTTGCGTAAAATATGACATAAATGCAGCACGGCATGGAGGCAATCAGCCTGTGGATGTGCTTAGGTTTTAGCTTCTTTGTGGTGAAAAGTGAGGTGGCTTATAGTAGATAATAAAGCAAGTATTTGTACTTTAGCAGTGTTGGAAGGTGATCTCCGTCAAGCTTGCCAGCAGAAGGAAGTGCTCTAAAATTCCCATCACAAGACCTTGATTTCCAAGCTGTACTTTTATTATTTAAAAAAAAAAAAAAATGTGTGCAAATCAAGGAATGCAACAGTTGTTGCCCATATCTTAGATACATCTTTGTGTTGCAGGTGTTGAAGTACTGGCTCCAGCTGCAGCCCACGCCTTGTTGACCTCTGCTAGACTCTTGCATAGGTTTTGGTTCACAGTCCTCTCCAGGCTGTGATTATCCCTGTTGCTTACATCTTTTCCTACAGCACTTTATTCCATGTGGTATACTTTCCCCTAGTGTGCTTAAATACACTTTGACGCTGATCTTCTTCTTGTGGGAAGTGTAAGGGGCTGTTTAATGAAAAACTGTTCAGTTGTTGTCAGCCAGAGCAAAGTGAAACCACAGTCAAATTCCTTTTCTAAGTGATAAAACTGGCGAATAAATCTGATTCTGATTTATTGGTCACAACATTGCCAGAAAAGAACAATTTTATGATAAAAATGTTTTTATTGGTCTTATGTAATATTCTAATTCCTGGTAAATTTTGCATTTGCAAATGTGCAGAATAAAAAATTGAAATATGTTGGCTTTAGGTGTTATGAATATATGCAAATAGAATGAAAATACTGAGCTAAAAACGATCTAATTGCATTCTAAATGATTAAAATCCATTTATCTACAGCACAGTGGAGAAGTCACCAGTCCGTCACAGGGCAACGCAGCGACACACAGGATGTTGGTCTCTCCAAATGCAGAGGAATTTGGAGAGACCAACAAACTTGCAGAAAACCCCAGGCCAAGATTCGAACACCAGACTGTCTTACTGCAACAGTGCTACCAGCTGTGCCACTGTGCAGCATGAAAATGAAATAAGATTGATTTGTAAAAATGAC
This sequence comes from Poeciliopsis gracilis, assembly GCA_911649635.1. Taxonomy (NCBI): domain Eukaryota; kingdom Metazoa; phylum Chordata; class Actinopteri; order Cyprinodontiformes; family Poeciliidae; genus Poeciliopsis; species Poeciliopsis gracilis. The sequence continues at coordinate 18,536,108 of CAJVRI010001532.1, forward strand.
TTTGAGTGTCTTGATGGTTTTGTTTTATTTCATTCTCCCCTACCTTTTAGACAGACACTAATGTCATTGCATATTCCATGTTTTCTTAATGCTGTGTAGCATTACCACATAAGCCGCCTTTTAGCACATGAACTAGAAACAGCTAACCTGCTCTCTCATGGTCTGTTCTGCAGATATCCGGGAGACAGCATTCGTCTATGCCATCACAGCAGCAGGAGTGACACACGCCGTGACCCAAGCCTGCAGCATGGGAGAACTTCTTCAATGTGGATGTGAAGCGACCAGAAACAAAGCTCCTCCAAGGCCGCCTTCATCTTCCTCATCTGGGGACGGGGTTAAATGGGAGTGGGGCGGTTGTGGCGATGATGTCGAGTTTGGTTATGAAATGTCCAAAAAGTTTATGGATGCCAAGAGGAGGAGAGGGAAAAGTGATATCAGGACACTCATTAACCTTCACAACAATGAGGCTGGGAGGCTGGTAAGAAGCACGTTGATAAGTTTCTATTTTTTTCGCTTAATTGTTAGTGTGGCATGCTTTGTAACTGCTACTGTGTTTAATGCTGATCACATGTTTCAAAGATGTTGCCTGTTCTTTGGAATTCATCCTTCATTCCTCAAACATGCAAAAGAGAAAGACAGCCTGTAGCTGTATTTGTGGAGTACCGTAAGCTGATATTTTTACAAGAATCAGATTTCTGAAACAAAAAAAGAAGAGCGTGCCACATATTTTGCATGTCAGCCTTCTAGGCAAACAGCTTTTACCATTTTCACAGTCACTGAAGGAGATTTAACTTCATTTCACAAGTAATTAACTATCGCTATGGTAGTGTTTTTTTAATGCAGTTCTGTCTTCTTGTGAAAAAATGTTGCACAAGAGCCACATTCAGTTATTAAGTTAATTTCAAAGGAAAGTACAGAGGAACGAGGAGACAAAGGTTTTTGGGATGTGGTCCAATTAAAGCATTAGTGACAAACCATTTTGAGCATTAAAAAAAGGCACACTAATTCCCAGAGGCTGACAAACAAGCGTGCTGCGATGCGTTCACATTTCTGTTTGTGTGCATGCAAGCATACACCTTTACCCCTTTAGTTAGTGTGTGAGTATATGCCTAAACGGACAGGTCTGTGTGCGTGTGTGTGTGTGTGTGTGTGTGTGTGTGTGTGTGTGTGATGGGTTAATTATGTGCAGTATAAGTGAATGATCTGTTGTCAAGGCTTGTTAGATGTAGGAAGGCCAGAGGCAACGTGGATGGGAAGGGGGGTGGGGAAAAATTCCTTTGGAATAGCGTCTGCTTTTATCTTACCTATCTATCAGTTAGTGTTTGTGTGTGCTGGGGTGTGTGTGTGTGTGTGTTTGTGTGATCTGATGGCTTTGTGTGTGATAAATTATGTCAGCAGAATAATAAATTTTAAATTCCTTAGTGGATTTGTCATTTGTCTGAAGCGAGTGTACCTCCATTTGAGGTGCAAGTTATTTGCTTTTTATGAAGTTTTTCCCTCCTGAGGGTTTTTTTTTCACCTGCCTGCTGTCCCACACTTCTCTTTTCACACCTTTTCCCACTAGGCCGTGAAACTCCACATGCGGACTGAATGCAAGTGCCACGGACTATCAGGCTCATGCACCTTGCGCACGTGCTGGAAAAAGATGCCTCATTTCCGTGAAGTGGGCGACCGCCTGCTGGAGCGCTTCAACGGTGCTTCCAAGGTGATGGGCGGCAACGATGGGAAGACCCTGATACCCGTCGGCCAGAACATAAAGCCGCCGGACAAGCAGGACCTGATATACTCTGACGAGTCTCCAGACTTTTGCCTTGCGAATCGGAAAACGGGCTCGCTGGGAACAAGGGGGCGCATGTGCAACAGCACAGCCATGGACATCAGCGGCTGTGACTTGCTGTGCTGCGAGCGAGGCTACAGGGAGGAGACGGTGGTGTTTGAGGAGAACTGCCTGTGCCGCTTCCATTGGTGTTGCGTTGTCCAGTGTAAAAAGTGCATGGTGCGGAAAGAACTTAGTCTGTGTCACTGATGAACTGAGGTAAAGAGTATTCATATACTTTAATTATAACCACTTCTGTTACTTTTTAGGTTCTTGCTTTTGTACTGTTGATGTGAAAGAAGGAAAGGATGTAGACTCCCAGGTTTATCAATTTTATATATAAATATTTTTTTTCACAGCCAAATAACACATGCAACACCTTTGATTTGACATTTAAAACATTGTTGGAGTTCTATGAGTTTTGAACGAATTGAAAACTTTCCAAACTACCTTCTGTTTTTTTTTTTGTTTTTAGTTATTTTTTGTCTGCGGACCAAAGAATGTTCTCTTCCATTAAATAAAAGGTAGAATATGTGGAGGTTGTATTATTGACAAGTTCGGCAAGTTTAATAACTGGTTCACATGGTGAGATTTTCAAATCTCAGAGTCTCCTCTTAGGTAATAACAGGTTTGGACCTACATTGTGTGGCAAACCACAACATGGCAAACATACCACACAGACTACACTCACAAACATTCAGATGTCAGATGGAAAATCCCGCAAAACGTGAAACATGGCTGACTGGGAAGAACCAATGGCAGTAGTTTATGGATTACATTTAACAGGATATAAAACAGGATATCTCCAACCTCTGCCTGACTTTCTGGTGTACTGTAGCAGTTTTGTTTTCTGTATTCTGAATTTTCCTCCATGTTTCTGTCATCTTGTGCTCTGATTGGCTACATGTCACATTCAACAGGCTGCTTATCGACAGGGAACACCCTACATCGCAAGTTAGAATATTGGACCAACACAATCCAACATGTTGAATATCCCCGATTTGAGGTCAATCCAGTCCTGATGTCCTTCCAAGCAGTTTAGATCACTCTTAACACACCACACAATGCAGAAATATCTCATAATATTATCTTCACAGCCACCACAACATCCAGAGTCTTTAAGATTGTCAAAAGGTGAAAGATCAGGGCAAAAATCTGTATTAATATCTTGCTGTGTGAACCAGGCTCAAGTCTCCTCCCTCCACAACATTTACAACAGAGCTCAGTGCAGCTGTTAAACCAAAGACGTGTCCGGATCAGTAAGATGATTTCTCTGATGTATTCAATACAAATAGGCAAAGAACGACACCAGTTATGATATAGACCTGCAAGGTTGTAGAGAGTCTGTTTTGTACTGTTTGTTATTTAAATTTCTTCATAGACATTGTGGTCTATTTTCAATATGCTGTAGGGTAAAAAAACATAAAGCATTATGGATATTAATGTCGACATTCAATTACTTTGTTTCATATTGATATGTATTGATGGAATTACTGGTATGTAGCATTGTAGTAATTTTTTGTCTTCTATAAATCACAAGTAACAAGAAAAACTCACATTTGATAGTTGAAAACTACATTTATCAGGTTTTTGAATGTTTGAATTATGCATTTTTCTCTTTAAATATTTGCAGTGCAAAAGTATTCATGCCCCTTGAACTTTTGTACTTTTGATAATTTAAAAAACTCTGACTTGGCAGAGATTTTATGTGCTAGACCAACACATATTAGCGCATATTTGGAAAAAAGGTAGGAAAATTATGCATTTTCAATGTTTTTTACAAATACAATGCTATTTGTGTGACGTGCTTTTCTTTACTCTGATACATATAAAAGTTCGATTTCAATTATCTCTAGAAGTCCCCTATTAAATAGTCTCCTTGCATTTTATCATAGTAAAAATACAGCTTAATGTGAAGACCTTTTAGGTTTGTCAGAGAAAAGTCTATTGATTGTACAGTTCGGATGGCCTAATCAAAGGCCATACCTAAATCTAATTTAGAATCTCTGGCAAAGTGTTTCTCTTAACAGTTTCTAATCCGATTGATACTGACTGATATTACAAAAAATAAGCAAAAATCTCTGATCCAGATGTGCACAGTTATTAGATATACCTCAAAACCAAGATGATTTCATCTGTAAATATAGTAATAAATGGCTCTTAAATGCATGACATTTATTCAGATTTCAATATGTTTTCCATCCTTTTTCAACTCTTCCATTTTAAGTGTCTTTGTGTTGGTCTGTTGCATACAATCCCCAAAATCGCATTTTGGACTCTGTGGCTGTAACACAAAAAAATGTGAAAAAAATTCAAGAAACTTAAGACAAGGACAATTTTATTTTACCTACTGCAAGAGTTTCTTCAAAAGACAATGGAAAGACCAATCGATTCCCATCTAAACATGTAAAAACATCCTTAAAAACATTTACAGATGTGTCCATGTGGCAGGAATGTGGTTGGGGTTAATCAAATGGGCTAACCAAGACTGACTTTCAACGTCTTTTGTTTTTAAGACTTTATGGAGTAGAAAAGTAAAGTTTTTGACATATTTCACCTGCAAGGACTGATCAACTTTAAGCAGACCAAGCAAGTGTTAGGTGGTGTATTATTCAGAATCACAACAGAAATTTGTACAAGTCTCCTGCACATTTTGGCTGGAAAGCAAATGAAAAACTTCTCACCTACAACTCATTTACATTTACAAAAACATGTCAAATTGGTTGTTTCCTCAGAAGTAAAAGCGGAGCCCTTATTTTCTTTATCTTGTGGCATCAAGAAATCATTTCTGTTGGTTATTTTTCATTTGATTTGTCATACAGAGCTATTAAAATAATGCACTTTGGTTGTTAGCTGTTTTTTGAGACTGTGCATAATGTATGTGTGTCTGTATGCTTGTGTTTGAAAATTTGTACTGAAAAACCCACCCACGACTATAAAAGTTGGCCAGTTATGAGCATAATCTTCTTTGTAGATAAAGAGTGTGCCAGTCAATGAAAACAAACCTCCCATACGTAACAGGACACTTTTAATCTCTGATTGTTTCTTTAGAAGAGTGCTTCTCATAACTCTATTATGTCATGTTATTTAGACTTTCATGGTCTATTACGTACACATTATAATGTATAATGAACCCATTGTTTCAGCTTGTTCTATAAAGGGTTTTTAAAGTTGGTCTGGATGTTTCATATTATTTTGCCATTAGTCAGTGACCTCTGTGTTTTCTCCTCATTGGTTGTGTATGATGACTCATATTTGAATGATGACTTGAAGTTATATTGTTAGAATCACACAGAACCATTTTGGAGAGCCAAAAATGATCAGCTTTGTTACAAACGATTGATTATCTTGCTATTAAAGTCTATTTTGTCAATTAACTGTTAATGTCACTTTAATTTAAGTTCCAGCAGTGTTTATTTAAAAGACTAACCATTGTCTATAATTATAGCTTTAAAATAAACCCTGCTACTTTCATGTAGTGTGTAAATTGGGCTGATGACACAAGGCACCAAGGATAAACATTTATATGCAATGCTAAACAACAGACAGCAAGGTTTGGGTATACATCCTGTATTAGTACACAATGTGGTGGACAAATTGTGTGCATCGTTGGGGAAGAGGGTGGTGCTTATATCACCAGTGGTTGCTAGTTAAGACACCCTGAACTGGTGTTATACCATGAATTGTACCATATTGTTGGATGAATTATTCCAACAGTCATATTTCTGGGCTTTGGGAGGAAGCAAAAAGACGCAAGGCTGGGATTTGAACCCATGAACTTCTCACTGCAAGACAAAAAGCTACCAATTGCTCCATTGTGCACTGGATCCCTTAACCATTTTTTTGTCTACCATTTAATCAGCTTAACTTTTTAATTGTTTTCAGATCTGTTAGAATAACCCAAATTATACAAGGAAAAAGTAGGAAACTGGCAAGCATGAGGAGACAATCCCATCAGCGAAGTTTGGAGATGAAAACATCTCCAAACTTCTTGTGTGGAAGTTTTGCTGCAGGAGGGAAATAGATGGAACTATGAGATTAGAACATTATGATGAAACTCTATGAAAAACAGTTCTTTCCTTGGTGGTAGTGACAACCATTTCAGCATGTCAGTGTTCTTCTTAGGCCTCTAACGAGCCATCATTTGATCCAGGCGCGTTAAATCAGGGAGAGAACTGAAACATGCAGGATGCCGGCCCTCGAGGACCGACTCTGGGGACCCCTGCACTAAAGCAACACTTCAAGACATCAGTCAGACAGTTTAAAGTTTGGGTGTTTGTACAGTGACCCTAAGGGCACTACCAATATAGATACAAGGGTGAATAATACAAAAAAGTCTTAACTGCTTTCAATAACTTCTAAAAAAGTAAAGGACAGGAATGAGTTAGAGATGCAATTTTAAAAACTTGGTCATAATCATGGAAATTATGACCAATGTGTATAATTAACAGTGTTTTTTCTCAAAAAAGACGGGAGAATCCAATGTTACCAAACTCAATCTGCTCAGCTCAAAAGTGGTAAATAAAGAAAAAACTGATTCTCATGCAGTTTAACAGCATGAGAAGATGTGAAATAAACAAGACATTGCAAAGCTCAAGCTCTTAAAAAAAATAAAAAATAAATTTCTGCTGTTATTGAATGTCGTCAATTTTAGGATTAAAAACCAGATCTTTACATTCACAGGCCACCCAACAAGATGAGATTTTTCAAGTGTTTATGCTGCAGAAATGAGAAAAATACAAAGTCATGGAGGATGGGTGAGATGGAGGGCAGCAGGCCTGCCTCTGTTTGAGCTGTACAAGTTGACACAAGTTCATATTTTCAAGGAATTTTCTCCTCAATGGTGTGTCACACTTTGGCCAGGGGTTGTGCTTAAGTCATGGCAATGAAGGCCAAAAGAAGAGCAAAATGCCAGGGGGTACTTAGCTCCGACTGGCCTCTCAAACTCCTCTCCTCCGGGCTTCAACCTGCACGAACCTTTGAGTGTTGGGTAGGCAAAGCCAGAGAAAATAGACAAGCGAGTGGATAGATTTATTGAAGCGTTGGTATAAATATAGTCGCCTGCCGGCATCTGTGTGCATATGGCTGCCTGCGTGTGTGTGCGTGTGTGTATGTGTGTGTGAGTTTAAGTCTGTCGAAGAGTGTGGCCAGGCCATGCTGAGAGTATTTTTCCATGTGGCCCTTTGAGGAATGCACGATCATCCCTAAGAGAGATGAGTTTTTGTCTCCACCTATGTTGACTGTTAAGTGCTTGCATAAAAACACTGGCTCATACAAAGCATTAATGAAGGGTTGCCACTGTAAATGGGTGTACAGTATTATGTGGAGACAGTAAATCTGTCAAACAAATAGTGGCTTGTCATTGCTCATCAGCCACAATGTAGCCTTGGTGGTCTGCTTTTGTTTTCCATGCACTTACATCATAAAATGTGTATTTATTTGCTTAAAACAATGGGATTGTTAGGAGAGGGTTTTCATAGAGATCTTAACAAAACAATAAAAAACAAACATTTGCCTTTATTGTGAAATGAGTGGCAAGATTTGTATCAGTAAGCATACATTTTCTCACAAATGTTTTATTGGAATGCTTCATGTTTCTAAACCAACATGAAAGATCTTTTGGATATGTGCCTACTAACTTTTAGTGGCAAATTTTCTAATTATTGTCCTCAAAAAAGAGGTGAAAGTCAGTCAGATAGGATATAGAACATATGGGAACATACATTTTCAACAAATTCTCAAATGGATTTATGTCTGAACTTTGACTGGGCCATTAAAACAGTACACTGTGCATGAAACTCTTTCATTAACTGTTGGTTTGTGTTTGGAGTTATGGGGATGCTGGAAGGTGAATCTCTCACATGTTTTCTTCCAGGTTCTTTTCGCTGGGTGACACTGTAAGACACTATCAACAATGACTTTCATCTTAGTTGTGATACACAAAGGATAAAATGTTATCCTATCAGCAAAATCCTCCGTCTGAAGTGTGGCTCTTTGTGGCTCCTCCCGTTGTTACCGTTGACCTATTGGACGATATAGATGTCTAATAAGACAAATTGTTTGAATGATCAAGGAGTAAGAGGGCTTTTACAAGGCACTGAAATAAACTAACCAAAAAGAGAAAATTAGTTTAATACACAGAAATAAAGAAAAACAGATGCTGACAGAGAGAGCTGAGGTAACTTAACACTATAATGCTCCTCTGTTTGTGTGAACTCTCCCCCAATGCCTTATCAATCTAAAAGAGAGATGTTGCTTACACAAAGGGCACATCTAGAGATCAGCTCTGTGTGGGACTTAATCTGATACCAATGACTGTAATTACAGGAGTGGGAGAGACCGACACACACTGTGAAGCATGTTCAACACGAGCTGTGAAATGAAGCAATCTTGCATATTTTACATATAAAAAGTGCACTCAAAGTTGTTTTAATCACAAAAAAATATAGACATGTACCTCCTCAGAGTCACGCATGATCAAACTAATGCACGGACAAAACCTCCACGTTGGCTTGCGCACTTGGAAGAGACAGTGATCTTTATGAGTTAATGCAGGCCCTGGAGGTGATGGCTCAGCTGCTGCCTAAGTTCCAGAGCCCACCCAAATAGGTTTCCAGTGCTTAGAGACATAATAGTCCATTTTCTGCACTACGGTACGTCTTTAAGTTTTAAGCAGTGCTTGCCTCGGGATCCTGAACTGTCATTTACTGTACACCCAAACACGTCTTGGGGATTGGACTTGACTTATCTTGCACAGGGCTGTTCCTGAACATGAGTGGCGTGCTAAGCTGGATAAATTGCTTCTCAGATAAAACCCAGCTAAAGTGGTTTCAGTTTAAAATGAACTTTGGCAAAGTAACTGCAATCGTTTTAGAAATATCCTACATGGGAAAATGTGGGAAGTTTCCTCAAAGAACCTGTCATTGTTGCGACATCCTGAAACAACACTCGCTGCTCCGAGAAAGACTCGCTGACCCACATCATTGTGGTGGGTGGACAAACAAAGCGATGACCTCGCAATGTATCTTTTTTACTCATCCTCTCCCATTTTTCTAAATAAAAGCCCCCATTCCTCTTTGGATTTTGTCTCTTTCTCTCTTTCAATTGAAAGCCCTCCTTTGAATTGTGCCATTTATCAAACTCTATCTTCCACCCCAACTTTTCTGCTCTTTCTCTGTTATCTAGGGATGTGAGTCCGCTGCTGCCAGAAGTTGGTGGGAGACCGAGGGCAGCTGTTGTCAGCTGTGGCTGGTTTGGCTCAGGGTCCATTCCTGTGTGAAGACGGGGCAGGCTTCTTTCACTCCTGGACAGAGATAATAAACATCGCTGTTTGTGCAAAAACACACTTGAAAAGCCTTGAAATGAAGTGAACAGAAAAAAGCTCACCAAAGTGCTCGCACATGTGTTGGGGCAAACTGTGATGAGCATAAGAAGCATCTTTTCCCAATTTTTCCCAACAGGGCTGAAGATAAATGAGCAACAATCTCCAAGAACAAAGAACAAAATTCCCTCTGTGTTCACTAAGGATCTGTAACGGACCCTGCTACTTTCCATACTGTCTGAACTGCACAGTTTATGTCCACTATGGCCAGGTACTAGCTCAGCAGGACTAAATAAAATGTAGAGATTTCAACCAATTACATCCAGACATTTACATTCACTCATCATCAGCATTAATTGCACAACAGTTTGGGCCTCCTATCGACGCCTTTAAACTGAGCTATTGCGATGATTTAATCAATTTTTGAAATAAGAATCAGATGCACATGTTTGAAAAATGTTTGATTTTTTTCTAATCCCCACAGATATGAAAGCAAATTGCACATGGGCCTCATACTTGATGTAGCCATCATTAAGCTTCCAGCATAACTGTGGTTGAATATTTAACAGCTCGTTTTGTCAGAATTGGTGGAGTTCTTTAAAATTTGGTTTGCTTTCTGACTTGGCTCCAACCTTGAAATGTAGTTCATATGTTTTCAGTAACGTAGGGATTAGAGAAGTTTACAGTCATCTTAATAATATCCAATCCAGAACCAGTATTCAGAATCGCTCTCCAGTTGGAATAGACAACTTTGTCCATGATCTAAGCTGCAACAAAAAGATGATCGATGGGGGCTTTCAGAACTAACAACACTGTGGTAATCCTTGAGCATGGTGGTGGCAGCATTATGCTGATGAACTGGTTCACTACCACTGGTGCTTGTGAAGAGTAGGGACAGGGCTCACCTCAAATGAACAACTGCAGTCTATGTCACAAACTAACCTTCTGGAATGGTTTTGACTTCAGCCAAATTAAAAAGGAATCATGTTTAGGGGTTGTGTCTGTGTCAGGAAACCTTTTTAAATGAACTGCAATTTTTATAAAATGAGTAGTGAAACATCCAGCCAGAATGATCCCATATTTATTTTGATCATCATCATAGCAGTGAAATATGTATGTATAAATATGTATATTTTTGAGTCTTAATTAAGAAACAGTTGACAATAAATCCAAACATTCAGACACAATTCTTCTTGTTAATATTAAGGTTTGTTGTAAAACTAATACAACTTGAGGAAAAGAAAAATCTTCCTTAAAAATCTAAAATTAGCATATTTTTGTCCATGCTGAGTGTATTTACAGTTTTTATCAGCACTTTATATCACACACCTTTAATAGACTAAATATATGAAGACAATTTTGGTGTTTCAACACAAGGTGGCAGCCAAGGAGTAGAAAGCTGAACAACCAAAATGTTTGAGATTAGGTTTTTTTCCAACTGAACTGACCAGATTCTGACAAATGCAAAAATATATATATGTTGAATATCATCTAAGCTAATTTAACAAGAAGTCAAATTTGAAAAAAAAATTACAAAAAAAGTGCATCCCAAATGCTAATATATCTGATACATTGATTTAATAAAACTTCCCAGGCCTGATTGAACGTACTAAAGTTCAACATTGTGTGCTCGAGAAAAAATAATTCATTGATATTTTTTCATCTTAGCAACTTTTGTAACTCATGTAAATGTTCTTTTTGTTGTAATTATAGAAAAGCTCCTAAATATTCCTAGATCTGCTGTAACTGTTACCTTGCATTCCTGTAGAGGAGAACATGCACGCACACAAAGGCACATGTGTGTACACACACACACGCACAGAGATTCTGAGTAACAAACATTTTCAGATAACAATAGCATGCAAACAAGCTGCAATCATCCCCAATTAGGGATGCCCTAAGGTAAGTGAGGCAGCACGAAAAACAAGCACATCTCATTTTGGTGAGTGCAAACGTGTGGGCTTGCGTGTGTGTGCATAAATTCATCCAAATGTATAGGATTTGTACAATTTACTTGCAGAATAACTAAATTAACCTATTTAATTTAGGATTCTGGTCTCCAAACAACTACCAACACAGCTTTATGTTTAAATCTACCAATGCAATTTTAAAGAAAGCATGTTTCTGCACCACATTCTTCTTTCACCAGAGTGTTTCCAGACGCCTGTTGATAATCGTGTTCAGCACACAAAACGGTTGTTTTTAACTCTGTAAAAGTTTCTAAGTCATTATATGTTGTTAGTGGTGAAAAGGAGACGATAAGGAGCGCTGATCTTCAGAGGTCACATACTGAGCTACAGGCTACGGCATACAGTGCACTTCATGATTAAGAGTAATCCTTTTGAAGATGTGTAAAAAAAAATTCATTGTGTGCTTCATTTATCCTTTCAGCGTTTTCACACTGAAATTATGAGAATAATAACCCACATTTTAATTAAATAATTTAGTAGGGGGAAAAAAATCACTCATCAAACCACTAGTACTGTACTAGTTGAGAATTTTAATAGATACTATAAATTAGACGTCACTGTAGAATTTTTTCAGTGTGTGATTTACTGAATTAAAAATCTGTCATTTTTAATTCATGGTTTTCTTGAAATATAAATGTAATGAGACAACAATGGCCATTTCCTTTCACCACTTGCCAAGAGGGAAAAGACAAGACATCTTGCCACTAGATTGGGCATTTCAGGTACAAAGACACCAGATGGGTCTGGTGTGAGGCAAAAGATGAATCTGTGCTCAAGTTGGTATGTTGGGGAATGATGAGTTGTTGTGGGCCTGTTTCTTTTCCAAAGGCCCTAGAATAAATATTCTCATATGCTGTTGGAAGGACCGCAAAATTTTAAATGAAAATCTGATCAATTATTTTTAAGAGACTAAAATTGAGTTTCTGAAAATGAGTGTCACTGGGTCAATCTCCAGGATGTTGGTCTAATATAACAAAATCAGTGCAGAAATTGTTTGTTAGACTTGAAAACAACAAACTGTGAAGAAGGCAGGAGAAAAAGACAAAAAACAGAAAAAAAAAACTTAAAAAAGTACAGAAAGGGGTGAAAATGTTTAAATGCATGTGTCATGTGTTGGAAAACTCTGCTGTGTGCTGTACTGTGGAAGAATGTGTGTGCATAAAACAACATATCTAAATAACATTATTTGTGTTGCTTGCTTTAAAAAAAAGAAGATAAAAACTGAGGTCCAAAAGCCACATCAAAGAAGCAAAACAAAAACAAAACTGAATGGGAAGTTATTTTTGTAATTTTTTTGCAAGGAATACAACCTAAAAAATATTTTCATTCACTAGGGAAAAGGAAAAGTCCCTAGTTTTCCTAGGAAAAACTAGGGAATAATCCTGCTTTGATGCCTGTTTTGTTAAAGAGAACCTCTGCAAACCTTTGTCTTCCTTTGGATTTGTGTTTCTCTGTGCATTGTGTCAGTCTTTGGGATCATCTAAAATAAAGCCAGTTCACACTACCCGAGGATATTTTCATTCCCTGCAAAGACTAGCTAATTGGTTGGAGCCACACTGAGGCCCCCGAATGGGATTGCAACACAGAAACAATGTTTGTCCCTACTTCTAAAAACATGCATGTGTTACTAGTGCTGCAGAAGTACGGTGTGTTACATCTACAACAAAGCAGGCATTGGTGTTTACTTAAGAGTTTGTTCATAATAAATTGAAATGAAGAGAAACACAGGATGCAGAAGATAATATTAAATATCAGACACAGTGAAGAAATTTAGATCCCTGCTGATTTACCTGCTGATCTATCCCTGTTCTCAGGAAAGACAAAGTCATGCAGTGTTACTTGTTGCTTTAGTTCAGTTGTCTAGGGAGAAAAAACGGAGGAGGAAAACTTGACTCATGGGAAGAAAGAAAAAAATTAGGGGAAGACTGTTGGAAAAGGTAAGCTGAACTTGTATGTCTGTCTCTCTCTCTTTTTTATATTAAACCATTGTTTTAGTAACTGTAAAATCCCAATGCTCTCACTCAAATTCACAAATACTTTAGACTTTTGTATTTATACAGATTTTTTGGGAGTACAGCCAGTGAGTGTCAATAAAATTAAATGACACTCCTTGATTGGCTGTTTGCAAACAACAGACAAAAATGTCTCAAGTAGCATTGTGCCTAGGTATTTCAGCTTCCCTAGTTGCATTTTCTTTCGATTTTCTCAGATATATTATTTGAAAATCTGGCCATAGTTGGCTTTTCAACCAACTATGGCCAGGTAAATCTGCTGGATAAACTGGATAATCAATCCAGTTTATCTGGATAAATAAAAAAACCTGTTTTCAAACGACAACATTGTCCAGAATGAGCTGCAGGCCTTACATGCCTCAATTAACGTCAGAGTTCATGATGCACTAATAAGAAAGAAACCACAAAATATTATCCATTATTCCAAAATGAAAGCCTCCGCCAACTAAAAAAAAGAAAGAGAAGAAAGATTCATCTCACATTTGCTAAAAAAAACATAAATAATGTCCAAACTCGAAACTTAACTATAGACATGAACTTGTTGCAGTCATCTGATATAGTCAGTGCCATGAGGGGTGACAAGCACTTGCAGTATTAGGGAGCAATTTCTTTTTAATATGGGCCAAGTTGATTAGGATAAATATTTCCCTTCATAGTTGAAATTATCATTTGAAATTTTACATTTACTCAAGTGATTTTTGTCTGATGCTAACATTTATTTGATGATTTGAAACATATGTGAAACATATGAGTAAAAGAAAAAAATGTTTGTTATGGGGCAGATGCTTTTTCACAGCATAGTAACTTCTAAGCATTGTTTGAGTGACTTCCACATCCTAAAGTCTCTCACAAATCACATGTCAAAAACATTCAAACTTTAACAATGAAAGGCCCATCCTCCTACACTATTTATGCACTTTTCAAATTGTTTATGGTCTCCAGTGTTCAGCATCGAAAATGTGTATGTTAGAAGTTTGTTACCAGAGTGCAGGCATGTAATTGACAAACCTCTGCCCCGCCACGCTCCTCTGCTTAGCTTGTTTTCTTCAGCTTGGTCCAAAACTCTCCAAGAAACATGACCTGAGCTTGAACCTTCTTCTCAGAGAAATGAGACCAAGGGTGGGACAAACATAACTTATGTTATGAATGTCAAAAACATCCAAGGCGCTCGCTTTTAGAACAATAAAAATGCCTTCATTTTCATAGCATTGCCATCTTGACCAATAAAAACTCCTTTCTGCTCACACTGTGAGTGAAGTGTGCTGCTTAGTGTAACTGGTCCATTTGCTGGGGTTACTGGAGGCTAGGACATGCAGAGAGAAGATTAGGGATCTTGCAAAAATCCCACAAGCTATTTTTGAATGCAAGTATGTTGTAATTATTTCTGACTTTATCATAAATTCAATCACAGTAAACCACCTTCTGCCTAATTTGTGGGAGGGTTTGGGTTTGGGATGTTCCTGTGCTGTAATAAGTGGAGACAGTAACCAGGAGTTCACTGATATTTCAGAAACAATGAAAGTATTGTTTAAAATGCTAAATCACAATCCAATCAGATTTTTCTACCCTTTAAAATGGGGCACTACGTTGCTTTTGTATTCAAACATTACCTGTAGCTTACTTGGGAAAGGCACAGTCAGTGAAGTTGCCATGGGTTTTAGCCAAGCACAGAACCAGCTGCTGTTAAACTTTGGAGGGGAAACTTTGTAATGTTGCAAGATCCAGCCCTGCTTTTGCTTTAATTATATCATAGATATTCCCATAATTTAGTGAAACACTCACTAATACATTATTAGAATCTATAGTAAATTCTACAAATGTGAGCTTGGTGGTTGATACAAAACCACAGCATGCCCACAGCATGACACTTCCAGCTTTATGCTGCATTGCTGGTAACCCTTCCCTCGAACAATGTGCTTAGTTTATGCCAAACGTCTCAGATGTCCTGGTTTTCACATGATGGGAAGAAATAATATTCCTGAGGTTCTGGTTGTTGTCTACGTTTTTTTCTGTAAAATTTCAATATGGACTTCATATTTTTGAATATCAATGGTTTCTCCCTCGCACTCCTACAATCAAGGTTAAACTTATCTATACCGCAGTCTGAGCCCATCAAAACATCAATAAGCTTTGCTGTAGTATTCTCTACTTTTCTCATCATATTAACTATACATTTGAACAACACTGACCCAGGTGGGTCATGTGGTTCACAGAGGAGGGTAGGTTAAGTACCTTGCATGGAAGCACTTTGACAGAGCTTATTCTGTTCTATGTCAGAACAACTTAACCACATCACAAAATCACAGAGGACATCACAATTAGACAATTAGTTTGTATAACGCATCCCACTTCTTAACATGACATGATATGTTTTTACACGTTAAAACTGAATGAAAAAAAAAAAAAACGTAGAAGGCTTCTACAAATTAGCAGTATGTACATGGAGTTCCTAATCTTTATGCCATATTATTAAGTATAATAATAAAAAATGTATTCACAATAGCCCGCTGACAGACTGGCGACCTGCCCAGGGTGACCCCGCCTCTCGCCCGGAACGTTAGCTGGAGATAGACACCTGCACCTCCCGACCCCACTAAGGACAAGGGCATACAAAAATGGATGGTATTCACAAAATATGTCATTTCAAACCACAAGCGTTTTACTTGGTTGGTTACAACAAACTACAGTGAAGGTTCAAATAAACTAAACACATATCTCGTATGAAGAAAAGTCAGTGTTTTGGTTTTATTATTGAATTAAATACTCTGCATTTTCTCATTGCAGCTAACAGAGAAATGAAGAGACAACCGCAGGGAAGACAATCATAACTTCTTTCCCAGGAAAAAGTTATGTTAAAACCAAATCTCTCCTGAACATAAACCGTGAAATGAGCTATTTTCTGAAAAATTGCCTCACAACAGAGAAGTGAAGTTGAACTGAAGTATTTCCCAAGTTATGCTTAATAAATAGATCCTAGTATATTGTGTGTTGAACAGATGAACTTTGTACAAGTATTAAAGTGAGTTGGACGGAAGTCTTAAACAAGATAAATAAAAAGTGATGGGAAATCTGAAAAACAAAATCAGTCCAGCTGTAGAAGGTCATATGTTTCTGGATATTTTTTGGCATACAATTTCCCAGTCATTTTTATATTACATGAGACTTTTATATTACATGAGACTCACAAGTCATCATGTGTCATTAAGCCTGTGTTTTAAAATAAGCTGGGTATCATCAATATACATGTCAGACTACACCTTGTAGTGGAAGGTGCAGATTTTAATTTGAGTTTGTATTTTATTGTCTTCATTGAACTAATGAAAAGGAACATTTTTATGTAATTTTTTGAATGTGTCTGTGAATGGGTGAATTCTTTGGGGGTCCAATGGACTTCATGAAGCAGTATATAAGTACAGGCCATTTACTATTCACCATTTAATTTGTTCATTTTATTATATTTCAGCTGGACAAATGTTTTCACATAGTTGTCTTACAATACATAGAGTAGCATACACCTCCAGGATCTCAATCTTTCAGTCATGATTCATATCTCATGATTGTAGGTGAGGATTGGCAATATAGCTGGACTATCTCATTGAAAGCTTTGTTTTATTGTCCTTGCTTGTGAACAAGACACTTAGATCCAAATGCCCCGACTACCCAAAGTTGCTCCTCAGCTGAACCATAACATTATTGTTGCAATTCAACCATTCGTCATGAGAAACCGGAATCTCTCACACCAGCATTTTTTTAAACAAGGTCTCTGACAGGGAAACTTTTCTTTAACCCCCACAGAGTTGTGCAGTACACTGCAGGTGTGAAAACAAAAGTTTATTCTACGCATGCACAAGCAGATAGCAAAAACAATGGCTGGTAGCATTGTGCTTTGTTGAGCTACTTAACTTGTTTAATTCAACACAATATTTGGTAAAGTAATGTATTTGTTGCATTAGCACAATGTTCATGGGAGACAGAGATGGGTTAATGTTTACAATGAGGTGGAAGCTAGTGGGGTGGAAGCAAAGGACCAAAAAAGTGAATGAGCGTTCTATGAGATGCTAAAATCACAGCGCCATATAGTGGTCTGCCTTGACAACTACACACTTGACTCAAACATTAAACATTTTCCCAATTAACTTCTGAAAATAACCAGCAGTCTCATGTAAACTTAGCCTTAAGCTCAACTGCATAAGGCGAAGACTGACCCTCAACTCATTGAAAAGGGGCAGCCCTGAGACGAGAAAGCAGACACAATTCTTGGCTTGGGCATACAAGAATTAGGTAACCCTTAACAGCAACCCAGAAACCACATACTCTCACAGCAACTCCTGCAAAATATCACAGTGGACAAGGTTGTAGGTCTTCTGCAGATCCACAAAGGAGATGCAGACAAGAGAAGTGTACTCCCTTGGACCCTCAGTAAGTCTAAGAGGATGAAGATCTGGTCCAGTCTTCCACGACAAGGACGAAAGCCACATTTCTCCCCGTGTGTTTGAATAATTGTGTTTCAATAATTGAAACACACTCTTTCTTAACTGGGACCACCACTCCAGTTTGTCACACCAGCTGTGTTTTAATGGTTCTCCTTGTGACACTGCAGAGGCACGTCAGCCATGACAGCCTGACAATATTCAGAACCTTGTTCAGTTTGCATGCGACTTTGCAAACTAAATAGAGTGACTATTTAGTCTCCTGTGTGCCAGAGGAGGAGTAACTCTCCTACTTCTGATACATAAATCCAAGTATACAAAATAGCCCAACTGCTTCATGCCTTGACGTTGACACATAAAAAAAAAACCCCTCCAATAATTACTGAATAAAAGGTTTAACTTTTGGAGGGAAGAAAGAGCGAGAGAAACAGAGAGCAATACAGTAGATAAGGATTTAAAAGTTCGGTCAGAAAAACAAGATAAAAAGTGAGATATTTTTTCCATTAAATGTTCTATCAAATAGTAGACATATTCATGACATTTTTACATGTTCATCTTACATTGATTACAGCAATCAATTGCTTTTACAGAGAATTTTTTCATCAAAAGAAAACAATGAAAAATGTTTTTCTTAAGTGCTTGTCTTTGCACAACATCCCTCGCCGCCAGACCAAATCCTCTGGGGAAACATTGATATGCATATCGTTTCTAGTCATCAGTACCGGAAAATGTAACTGGATGGTAAGCTGGGCTGGACCATTCTCATGGAAAGGCTGTAAAAGGTTGTTTAACATGACAGAGATCTTTAAACATCTGTGGACCAATACGGTGCTCTGTCAACTAAATCGTGGTGACTATGTTTTTGCTGTGGTTTGCTGGGGAGAGGCAAGCCAAACAGCTTACAACAGGATACATAAACAGAACTGGAAGGCAAGCTCCATATACGGGGCACTCCTAGAGACAGTTCAGCAGGTGGCAGCGTTGAGAATGCTCCTTACAATTAACTCAATCATCAATTACACCTTCCACCTGCTTTAAGCTTTAGACATTTTATAAAGAAGCACATTGAACCATGGGCTGGTCCTTCTAAGGTGCTGAGGGAACTGCTAGCAGACATTAGCCTCTTTGACAAACAGCATTTATTAGGATTAGTTTTAGAAATGCAGTTCAATATGGAGTCCGTAATAAATAGCACTAACAACTGAATTTTTGTTTTGCTCTGAGAAAAGGTTTTAATTAGCTAAATTGCCATTTAGCTTGGTATTCCAGCAAGGTCTGCTAAACATTATCCAAGCAGATTTCTAATTATCTACTTAGTTTCTTTCTGATTTCTCATCAATAATCTACTTTTTATAGATTCATATTTGACTCAGACCTAACTCACGTACAGAGTACAAAACAGATCTGTGTAATAAGCTCACTTTTGCTATGCATTACTTGTTTTTAGCGCTATTCATAAGTTATTGCTCACATATTTATATTTTTTTAAACACTTCACTCATACTTTTTCCTGCTCACGTTCATATTTTCTGAAGATGTAAACTTTTTTCACTCTGTAAGTCTTCTGGCTGATGTCAGTTTTGTCCTGTGATTCTTATTTTTCTGTTCCAAAAGTTAAATCTTCATGCTTTTCATTTCTTAATCTTATCTTCTTGATATGTTGCTTTTTTTCTTTTTTTTTTTAGAAAACTTTTTAAAGTATTTTCCTGGCAGTTGTGCTGTTTTATGAAAACCCCACTAAACTCTGACATCTTTTCACATTTTGGACAACTCTGACCATGCCTGACTGCATTGTAATAAATGTTTATTCTGTTTTTCATTACCACAGTTGAGAGCATGGTTCAAAATATCTGCCGTGTTTACAAACATCTGTCACTCATAAGGGATGTTATTTTCCATTATCATCTGTGTCAGAGAAGTGTGGATGTAAGCATATAACATATTGTGCTGTGGAGCTGAAGTCAGAGTAGCAAAACCACAGAGTCTACACAATATCCAGCTTTTCTCAAACATCTTGAAATAATTAGGTACAAATTTGGCAACTCTCTCCAAATCTTTCAGGTCAGGGTGCATTAATAAATTCCTGTATGAGATTTTCTTTTTTCATGGGGTTTGTTTTTCTTGATCTTCTAAATTTGTGTATGGCAACTTAATTACGTCTGAATGCTAAACCCATGTTGTGTTTTACCACTCTGGTGACTCCACACTGGCAGAATGCTCGCTTCCCTGCACTGGTGGGGAAAGCCTTTTTATTTGTGGTTTCTAAATCTTTATTCTAAGCTACTCATAAAGCACCAGGATGAGTGATATCATGTGGTATTCATCAACATGGTAGCTTTTTTGTTGTACTTTATATTCATTTAAACAGAGAGATTAAAGACAATGACACACAAAGGAGGCTAAGCAGCAAATGGAACCAACAATTTAATGAGTCCTCTTTTCTTCTTGATTGTTTTTACTCACAGAACAGAAAGATTCTCACATTGACAGACTTAAAACTTTAATTATTTATTTTCTTTTTCTTTTAATTGAAAGTAAGTGAACAAAGAAAGTAATCTGAGTAACTGAAATCATTTTTAGGCATAACTCGATGCAGCAAATCAAATATATTCTTCTGGATTTATTTTACTGATAGTCTGTCAGAAAAGAGTCTAATTAGAGTAAATGTGAGGGAGTCAGCTAGTTTACTTTGTTTGTTTAAGTTTTGTGAAGTTACGAGAGTTCGAAGTCAGAGTTAAGGGTTTTTCATCATCAAACATTTGCATATTGTTTTTAATTTGAGAACATTTTAAAACCTGACAACTGATTTTGCAACATAATTTTGAGACTGTATACTGGACAACTTTTCCAAGTGCATTATTGTGAAGGCCATACAATTTTTGGTCAGAACATAAACGTGAAAAGTTTGTATAAAACGTGTGTTCCCCCTGTATAAACGGCACTGGCTAAATAAATAAAGTTTTAGTTGATGTTCCAGAAAAAAATTCAAGAACAAAATTACATTTTAAGGTAAACTCTTAATTTAGTCAGGGTCATGTTACACACCAATGGAGTTTTACACAAACAGATATAAAAAGGAATCATTTTCTCAACTACCAGAAGTTTCCTTCCCATTTAGTTCACAAAAGCAGGTTTAAGGTTTAAGTGAAATACTGTGTTCTTTTAGGCATACACAATAACATTTTTGCTCAGAATAATATTTGTCACACTGTGGTTTTTTTTTAAATTGCACTTCTCGCTGCTAATTTTAACACTGAATTTTCTTGTGTTTTCTTCAAGTTTAATTCAATTTTCATATAGTTTTTTGTTAGAATTTATAGTTCTTTTTTGCTTGTGTTCTTTTTTTTATGGCTTTTTTTGCTCTCACACATTCTGCGGCTGTCACACAGAAACAATTTTAGACAGAAGCATCAAAATTTCTCTATCCTGAAACTTGATGTGTACCAACCAATCTGCAGATGCTTCTGCAGCCCCCTTTATGTCATGTTTCAATGATTGATGCGCTACTTAACGAAAAGATGGAAATCATCACTTCTCCAAAATGCTGGAGAAGTGTTGCTGTCAAAGAACAAAATGGTCATGTCTGCATCTGTTTTAAATTGTCAGAAGAACTGTTTTCAACCAAACATCAAAGGTTTTTAAGCCTTCAGTAAATAGTTATGTTACCATAGGCAACATTAACACCAAACAGCAACTAAAGCTGAACTTGTAAAAGTAAATGGACTGAACTTAAAAGTAATAGTCCACCATAAAAAAATTGAATTTTACTTTATGGCTCATAATTTTTCTGATATGAAGTCATGTGTATCTAAATTAAGTCTGAATGATAAATCTGAAAAAATCCAGTACCCTCCAAGTTGAAAGGCCAGATATTTTAGTCCAAATCTGAAGCACAAAATCAACAACTACAACAATTTAACGATTATAAAACTGCTTACTGGACAAACAGCTAAGATATGGATGGATGCATGACAGCATTCCTTTCCTATGTGCATATCTATACCAATTCGATCCTATCCAAACCAAACTATCAAGGTCTCCCCAAACATAATGGTACATGAAAGTGGGACCCCTGTCGAAGCAGGAATAATGAGCTTACCCGGCCCCCATAAATGCTAAAAGCGCAGCTGCTTTTAATCTCTCCTTACTCTTTTGTAAATTGCCTCGTTGTGCTCAAAAGTAAACAACGTGATTATTAAATCCAATCAAAAAATAAAGCTAATAGATTTTTTAATCAAATTAAATTGAAAAGCTTGCAAATTGATCAGTTATTATAAACATAACTTAAAATGATAAATAGGGCAAAGAATCAGTTTTCATCAATTTACAATTAACTTTATAATTGGCGCCCAAAACAATAATAATAATAAAAAAATCTCTAAACAGCTAAACTAAGTTTAAATCTGCGCTGCACCTCTTTGCTTCATCACTCTGAGCATCATCGCCCCTCCGGAGAATATATAACTGCTCTGCTTCACAGAGGGCGCAGGCTAAGTGTTCTTGGTGTCCTTATCTCGCAGGATCTCTATCCTGCCTTAACGAGGCACTTGACCTCCCTCGACGCTCCTCTACTCCCCGAGTGACGCAAAAAAAAGTGGGCTGGCAGAGCGCTAAGAGCAGGAGTTTAGAGGACTAAACATCACTACTCAAGCAGACTTCATTTAGGGAAGCCTATAAGTAAGAAGCCGCGTGTCCGTCTCATCTCGGATGTCCTCTCAATGAAACTCCTCGTTGGCGGAGACACCGGCGCGAGCGCGGATGTATTCCAGAGCGAAAGAGCTGACTTTTCTTCAAACTTGTAGCAACCGGCGTTTCCCTGCCTGTCAGTGACTTTAGAGCTTGATGAAACTTTTTTTTTTTTTTTTTTTTTTTTCTTGAATGAGGCTGGCACATCTGGACGCAGGGCTGTCGGAACTGTCAAGTCCAGCGCAAACTTTTAGACGGACGTGACTTTGGTTTATTCATCTCCCAAACTTAGAAGAGTTCTGCTGGAACCAGTTTGAATTGAAAGCTCCTCCTATATATACAAATATATTTTTTGCAACTTTTTATTTACTTTTAATTATTATCGTTATTGAGCGCAAACATGGAACACTCAGTCCTCAGACTGACATGCGTTTTGGTGGTTATCTGTCTGCTTGATAAAAGGTGAGTTGCTATAAAGTTGTTGTTGTTTTTTTGTTTTTTTTCAAACATAGATATTAACTTACTTTATTTTATTTTTATTGCCTTATTTATATATATATATATATATTTATTTAAAAATTATAAGATAAAAATACCTTTCTGCAGAGATAGATTTAATACGATCAGTAAATAGTTTGCTACCTACCATAAAAGTTATCATTTATTCTTGCAAGTAAATGATGCACACACCTGCTAATGTTCAAAGCATAAACAAAAACATGGCAATATGATTTCAATCTTTAGGAAGTGACTTCTACAGAAATCCCTACAGGTAACATCTGTATCTGAAAGCACAGGGTTTAAGTCAATTGTCAAAACTTCTGAATCATGTACGTCCTGTTCAGATACCATGTGGTCAGTAAAGTTCTGTAGCAGTCATAAGTTGTAAAAACTACAATGGCGTGCAAAGTGGCTTAGTTGTAAAGCAACTGTGCACTCTGCCTTACTCCAAAGTATTTGTATGTTAAGGTGTGCTAGAGCAGTTGCTGATGTGTGTTTACCAAGAGCTACACATGCTGGTGACTTCATGTATATCAGAGTGAGGCACACAGAAGCACATGCAGCGTGTGATTTACACTAAATGGTGATGAAAGGAAAAGCTGGACACCTTTCAGATCTTCAGTTTTTCTTTCTCGCTGCTGTTACTGCTTCTTTGTTGAGCTGGAAAGAACTCTGAAAGTGCCGTCGGCTGAATGCTGTTTCACATGATTGATCTGCAACACAAACTTCTCTCGGCTGAAAATAACTTTACAGTTAATTAGAAAATGTTTGTTAAGTTATATCTCCAGACATGATTTATGAGGAAACATTGCAGGGGCTTTCCACTGTGGTACTAAAAATGGCACTTCAGAATCATCAGCTTATTGTATAACAACTGTCTTGTTTTATTCAATTTCAGACTATTTACATTAATGTGAAATAAGTTTCATGATGTATTATTGCACTTACAAACTGCAACACTGCTAAAAAAAACTGTCATCTGAGTCACAAATAAAACAAACAAGGCAAGAAAGTGCTTAAAAAGTGGACACATCTGGAGCTAGTTTTGTGACAGTTAACCATATATATAAATATTTTACATTTTACATGGGGACTGTGAGCTTGAGCCATCTTTGTGTTACTGTGGGAACTGAATATTGGGGTCACATTCAAGGAGACTTGGTGGTCTTAACTAGACTTTAGTGTCTAACAAAACCTGGCCGAGCGGAGGCAAGAAGATCTGGACCACAGAGCCGTCCTGCTAATAACCCCCGACTTTGTGCTTCTCACAGGGTGGATTCCAATGAGATCTTAGGTCTGAAGCTTCACAACATCGAACCCATCTTGAATGCCAACACAGTTTGTATGACACTACCCGGTTTAACGAGACGCCAGCTGGAGGTGTGCATGCGCAATCCGGATGTGACGGCTTCTGCAATCCAGGGGATCCAGATCGCCATCCACGAGTGCCAGCACCAGTTCAGAGGACACCGCTGGAACTGCTCCAGCCTGGAGACAAGGAACAAAATCCCCTACGACAGCATAGTCTTTAAAAGAGGTCAGTTTTACTGCACCCTTCTGAATCTTTTGCGTTTTCTACCATGTGGCTGTTTGCATCCCAATGAAAAAACTCTTAGAATTATGAAAGGCAAAATTTTGAATTTTCTAACACCGTTAATGTAATATACTGTTCAAATTCATAAAAGATGAAATTCAGCAGGCAACACGAAGTAGCAAAAATTTAGATTTCAAATGGCTTGTGGTTTTCTCCTCAAACACACTTCAATGAAGTCCCTTTAAAGCACAGGCTTACAGAGAGATTAGCCAGTACAGCGATACAAAAGATCCCAAACAACGGTTAATATAATATTGTTCTTCAAAGCTTAAAAAAAAAAAACTGCACAAAGAGATCATTTTGCATTTTCATCAATGCCGCCTTGCAAGATGCCGTCCAGTGGTTGGGTTATCTCCAGTCACCAGCAGACCTTCCCAACCACATTACTATTGCTCCTCAAAAACCCACACAAAGGAGCAGATAACTTCAAAAGAAACTAGTCAACTTCAGATTACCAAACCTGCTGCATATCGGTTTTCTCCGATGCTTTGTTGTGCTCGGAGCTTTGCGAGTTAGCCACAAAGGATGAAAGGGGATATTTTGAGCGGAGAAGCCTTCAGATGGTCTCATCCCAGGTCATTGACTGGAAAAGGCATCAATTTCTTAGTAGCCGGAGCACCTGGATAGTTGGAACATGTGGCTGATAGTTTCAGTTCTGGGTTAGGTTGGCTTTCAGTTAATTTATTCCTAAAAATATTATTTTCAGCATATAAAAAGCATAAAACAAAATTAAAAAGAAGATATACTTGACAAATATATATTTGGAGAAGTGATTATATTATCATTTATCCAGAAGGTCCCTATTACTAAACAGCAGTCAGTTTTGAAAGAAAACTTAAAGAAAAGTAAGATTCGTTGTAGTTTAGGGAAATTTTCTGTACACCAGATCATTTTCCCCACAAATATTGATACAACATTAGAGGAATATGTATTTTGAAAACCACACTTCATTTTCAAAATTTCATTTCATTTCGAATGTGTTGGCTTACCAAGCACAATTGTTTTTAAGTGGCATCAAAAAAAATTCTCATTTAAGGTTTGTGACTGTAAATCTCTGGGAGAATGAGATCAAACTCTAACATCATGGCCCATAGCCAAAAATCGTTTGTGTAAAACGGAATTTTACCGTAACACACCTTTTCCCTCAACGGAACATGGTTGTGGCCGTACTACTCTGCCACTACCGTGTTTCCCTCATGTTTTTCTTAAGTGTGTGCAAGGAAGCTGGACATGGTTGACTGGATTATGAATGACGCTAAATACAAGTCAGTCATGGAAGAAAAACCCATTAAAGTTTGAAGCAGACTAGCAATTGGGGCAAAGGATTCCCTTCCAGCAATTCAATCACTACAATGGAATGACTCAGATCAAAGCATGTTCATTTTTTAAAATGACCCAGTTAAAAAAATTTGTTTCCAAATGTAAAACAAACAAACAAACAAAGAAACAAAGAAACAGTTGTACCCTGCAGCAAAATGCAGCAAAGTAAAACCAAATTAATGTCACACTTCTGAGTTTCTTATTTTAAAGCCATAAATCATTTCCTTTCACTTCTTAATTGTTATGTTTTAGTATTACATAAAAAGTTAATGAAAAGCACTGAAATTTCAGTCTGTAAACTGAAAAAAAATGCAAGACAGTCCAAGAGCTATGAATACTTCAGCAAGACACTGTGAGTTTCATCTCTGACATTCATGCAGATCTTTTGAGTTTCAGGCTTAAATGAGTTTGTGCGATAACTGAAAATAAACTTTTTTTCATTGCCCTGTATGCTTGCGCACCTCTGGCCTTACTTTCCCTCATAACTGCCTCATTCAAAGGCTGTTTGTCATTATTAGTGCAGGCAGTTGCTACAGTAGTTGTCTGGCATCCCTGGTTCGCCTCGGGTGCAGAAACTCCAAACCACTGACATAAACAACCTCTTTAAATCAGATGATTCATCTGTTGCATGTTGATACGATCCCCTCCACAGAAGCTGAAAAATGGATACAAGTTAACATGTTGCAGCCATTATTGCGTGCAGCTGCTGCAGAGCGGCGGTGCTTTCAGTGAGACATGTTTACAGACCCGAATTAGATGAAATCTGGAATGCTTTTCAGCATAGCTGCCTGTAGAAATAGACATGACTGTCTTACATGTAAAGAGTGAGTATGCCAAACCAGAATTATTTAACTAACTTTATTAATAGTTTTAAAAAGCAAGACATGTCATTGGATAGAACAATATAAACAATTTAGAAGTCTAATTTTGCTGCATCAGAAGCTGTTGGATCCTCAGGCTACGCCACAGATCTCTGCTGATGGTCTCTTGTGATTTTTCTTGGCTCGTGTTCATTCTTACTCAGCTTGCATTAAAAACTAGGCTAAGGAGGAACCCAAGCAAGACGTGGATCAACAGAAGTAGGAGAATTGGACCATCTCACTCTGTCATTCTTTCTTTCATTTTGCCTCTCCTTATCTGTCACTGTGCCTTCTCCTAATGCTTTTACTTCCCTTGCCAGAGCGAGTACTTGTGAATTTGCTCTCAGCACTTTCCCAACTCTCGGAGGCAAAAGCATAAACCTGTTTAGTCGGTTTCTGTAACACAAAGTGACAGTTTCCTTTGAAACTTTAATTCATTTTGCCACTTCCTCTGCCATCAGTTCAGCCGGGCGTGCCGCAGCCGGTGAATTATTTGTTAGATTGATTTGTTCCCAAGTCTTCCGGGGACCCGCGTGGAGGAGCCCAGAGCAGAGCTGGACAGGAGCTAAAACAGGCTTTCTATGTATGGGGGTGTGCCTAAGTGCCATCTCGCCTCTCCCACCTTATGCAGGTCAAATTGTTAGGGTAGAGGTGGCAGATGGGGAATTCCTTCGAGTTATGTACATGAGAGTTTAAGCTGGAGTATTTTTTCTCATAATAAAAAACAATAACCAGAAATAGCTTTTTAATTATTATAATTCACCTGCAACTTCCAGAAAACAAGATGGCAGTTTATAACTTATAAGCTAAATATCTCATTTTAGATTTTGGTTTATAAAAAAAATCAACCTTTTATTTTGCTTCCAACATGACAAAATGCAATTTTTGATACAATAATTAAAATGTGATTTATGCCATGCTTTACATTGTCTTTAGTGACAATGACTCCCAGCCTTCTTGGCCTCCATTAACATAAAACTGCCTAATGCAGATATACTTGAAGTATTAATTTAGTTCATAAAAGAGAAATGTAACACTGAAATGTTCAGTTATTGAATTTTTATTAAAGGTCTGACCTTGGACAAAGCTTGCTTACTTCCAGACATCTGAAAGCAGGAATTGCCAGCATATTCATTGGTTAGACTGGGGTACTACTCTTACCACTCTCAGTTTCACACCTACCACCAGCTTGTCTTTGTAAGTGCCTCCCTTGGTGATTCAGAGGCTTAAAAGCAGCAGGTTGACTTCAAACCCTCATGCCACCTTGCTCCTTACCTAATTCACACCAAGACAGGAAAAGGTTGTCTCAGGCCTGGCTTGCAAGTGTTTTGTGAGAGGTACTTAAAGTTCTGGGATATGGCCCCCATTCAAACCACCTTTGATCCATCCCACATAAACTAATTAAACGGGCCATGCCTCAACACGATGTGCTTGTACCTTCATAAAATTGGCAGTAGAGTTGTAGCAATGCTATTGATTTGATTGAAGGAATGTGGTCGCCGCCTCTGACTTCATACCTACTCGTCAACTTGGCTTTTTGGCTTCCTAACTTCCTGGCTCCAAGTCATTAAAGAAGGACGGTTTAAAAAAGATTGCTTTCAAGCCAGGCCTAAAAAACCTCTCTTTTTCTTTCTGTTTTATGAAACAACCAGTGTGGTAGGGGTTTCAAGTGAACACATCGCCCTGAGCTGCCAATTAAGCAAATCACAGAACACAGAGAGTAGCTGATTAGATATTAAGAGTGGGTGAGCCGCACAGCATTCCAATACAACCAACCACATTTATAACGAAAGTATTCATAGCCCTCAAACTTTTTCAAATTTTGTCACGTTGAAACCACAAACTTCTGTGAATGTAGTTTTTTAATTAAATTTCTTAATAAGCCAAAAGATAGTAATGCATAATGAAGAAATAATAAATAAAAAATTCTAAATTAAAATTTTAAATCTAGAAAGTGAGACATGCATTTGTATTTGTTTATTTAGACCCTTTGCTCAAAATTTGAGAAATAATTGCAGTGTCTTCAAAAGGGATTCAGCTGGTAAATTAAATCCACTTGTGTGTCATTAATTTCCTATTTTCAGTTCTGTAAAAAAGAATTTTATAGAATTTATTACTTTTATCTTTTTATTTTTTGTATTTTTAGTCACTCTTAAACGTTTCACTGCAGAAATCTGCAAGAATCTCTTCAAATCTCATCACAAATTTTTTCTAATTCTGGAAACATCTTAATACACTTGAAATAAGACAAAACTAACTTAAAAGTAACTTTTCGGAAATACATAGGAGCCTGTTTTAAGTCAATAATTTCTTGATATCGACAAATGACTAGTTCCACTGGCATGTTATTTCACTTATGACAAGACATTTTTCCTGTTGAAATGGTCTGGTAACAGAACTAGTACTTTTTAATTATTTTTAAGGAATTAATGACATAAACTGTAAGTTTTATGTTTGAAAGTTACTTGTAAGTTACTTTTGTCTTATTCAAGTGAACTAAGATATTTGCACTAGAAACTAAATCTAAAATGCTTGATAAGATGTGGCATTTTTGCAATGTTCAAAGGGTTTCTTATCGACAAATAGAAACCCTGGGTAAATACAAGAAGTTGTTTTCAAATAATGATTTCATTTAAACACACCCTTCACTTTGAAAACGCAAGTATTTACAATAAAAGACTTCACAGTTAAGGTTATGCAACATAATCTACCCAGCTTGCAGCTGTTTGCTTGAACTACACAAATAAGTTTGATCTTCAAGTGATAAATCAACGCATGTTAATAATGTCATTTTCATGATGACAATTCCTTTGAAACACATAAAACTCTTTGGGTGAAACTTTTATGTAAATTCCAGAAAGGCATTTTTGGCTTCTGATTTTATTACATTTTTAGTTGAAAATTCAAATTTTAAAATGTAGAGAGTTATGTACAGAAAAACATCACAGCCTATTTTTCTTAAACATTTATTTTCTTGTTTTAGCCTTTTGCATATTGCACTTGTAATAAAGGGCGTTCCTACAACATGTGCAATTTCTTTCCAATACATCCACATGAGTAAAATACTTTAGATTTGGTTTAGACACTCTGAGAATGCAAAGTTTTTAATCTTTTGCAAATGGCACAATAACAAGACTTACGCAAGACTCTCTTGTTCAGTCCTTATATGACTGTCTTTGACGTTTTATGTGTTCGTCATTAGGCTATATATGCTGAGCAAAGAACTTCACTACGACAGCAACTGCGTCAAACGTTACACCATATTCTTGCAAAAACAAAGCAATTTTACGTTTTCTGACGTGTAGAAAGAAGGAAGTAACCTCAAACTGCTAAAAAGGGAAGTTAATAGTTTTATATGACTCCAACAAGCTGCCTGGATCATTTCCCCCTTTCAAACTGTTGCACTGTAAACCCCTGAGTGGTTTCTTTTCATGTTTGCTTTACAAGTTTCCATTCTAATCCTCACTGTTTTCTAAACCAGTAAGTGGATCCCAGTGGGGCTGCTTTTAAAGAAACTGATGGCACCTTCATAGACAGAAAGCTCAGATCTAACAGCAGACACCCCAGATGGGATGGATTAATATGTCTCCCTTCAACCTGTATTATTGAAGAGTTCCATAAATAAATATCAATTTCTTTCTCACAGTGCAAATGCACTGTGCACTGTGCACTGTTTGTGCAGTCTTACTTTGCACAAACACATGTTTGTGCAAAGTAAGACTTAAAAATGACACATTAATTTGCATTTTCTTTCGAGGAGAAAAATGTGTGTGTCGCTGATGAGGTTAAATCAGTTACACAGTCAAGAGAATCCAACACAGGTATTGAATCACCTCCTGTTCTTGCGGTGATCCTTCAAGCCAATTTGGCTCAATTACAAGGCAAAAGCCGCAATATGGCACAAGCAGTTTCTCTAGAATAAACAAGCACATTTTTCATTAGGTTTTCAGCACCACATTTAAAAAGATGAAAGTCAGAGGAAGAATCAAACTAGATCATCCAGAAGCACAAGTGAGTAATCAAGCTGACTGATGATTATGATCTGTGTAACAGATCAAAATAACATAAGGAGTAGGTTAGGTCAAAGTCAGAAATATTTTTATCCCTGACTTCTTATTAGTGTTGGTTTATTTAATCGCCAAGCAGACCTTGTACAGTGCCTTGCAAAAACATTCAAAGGTCTTTATGTTTTCCACATTTTGTCATGCTACAACCACAAATTCAATGTAGTTTATTTGGAATTTATATGATAGACCAACACAATTATAGCACAGTTTTGGGAGCTGGAGGAGAAAAACATAAAAGGTAAAAATTGTGTGTTGATTTGTGTGTTTTGTTGACTTGTAATTTGTCCTCTTTATGTTGATCCCCCTAATTAAAACCTATTGCAACAGTTTAGCTTCAGAGGCCAGCTAATTAGTGGATCAAGTCCATCTGTTTAATGTTATGTTGATACAAATGTAGTGTTTTGTGACATTAGACGGTTATTAGTGAACAAAAACAGTAACATGACAACCAAGGATACACACTATTTATACTCTGAAACATGATGCCAGCAGCATCATACTGTGGCATGTTTTTTTTTTTTTTTCCAGCTAGGAAAATTTCATAAAATATTTAACCAGAGGAACAAGTGAGTGGTTTATGTCAAAGTATTTTCATTTGTCAGAATATCCCAGACAAAGTACAGGTCTGCACAGAGATGTGACTTTGTGGCAGAGAAATGAAAGCTGATGTTGTCATGCAGAAAAGGGGCAACAATTTCAGTGTTCCGATTTCCAAAACTTGTAGCAACTAACCAAAAAGTCTTTCAGCTACAAATATGAAAATGGGTTACAAAATCATTGACGTAAAGTTTAAAAAGAGGCCACACTTTTCAGACATTTTGCCTACAGTTAAGAATTTCTGTGAAACCAGCTAGATTTCAAAATTGGTTTTGGAGTTATGCTTTATTTTATGTTGGTCTATCACATATGATCTCCCTCTCGGTACGGTTGTAACTTAACTTTGTGATAAATGTCAGTTGGTTTGACTGCCTTTGTAAACTGCTGTATATCTATAGCAGCGGGACAAACACAAAAAGACACAAGCCACATTTGTCACGGTCGGTGATTGCCTTTTGTGTTGTTGAATGGGAGTGGTAGCAGTTTGTTCATGTTCTTCTGGTCTACCAGGAGAAACTACTTAACTGATATTGTCTCTTGTACTTCCTCATGCATTATGAGTGTTTGCTTGCTTAGTGATATGATATAAAAACAATGTCTGTAATATCGGTCATTAGGTATGTAAAGCAGTTTAGTGGTGATTTGTGCAGTCACTGAGCGTTACGCATGCTTTCCTAAGTTTCATTTGGTGTAAAGAAAAAGTTGCTTCTTTTAATGTTAGCCCTTTTAATTAAAAATAATGAAATAGTTTTGTTTGCTTTTTAATTGAATTTCAGGAAACATTAAGGAAAACTAAGTGTGTATTCACACCAGACACATTTGGTCTGCTTTTAATGGACCAGAATTTGTTTTCCCCCGTCAATCCTTAACTTTTTTGCAAGTGTGACTATACTCAAGCAAACCCAGGTGCAGACCAACTAACCAGACCAAGATCCACTTTTTGAGGTGGTCTCAGTCCTCTTCCAAATGGACTCTAGTGCAGTCCAAACCAACAACAAGATACATATATCTCTTTGGGCTTCCTGGCTCACTGCTGCTGGACATTATGGAAAAACTGAGTCCTTCAAGTTTGCTAATGGTACTACTGCATGTACTGATTGTACTGAAATCATACCGTTTTCTTCTCAGCGATACTGCAGGCAGAATGTTGGGAGCCAACATCCTGTCTCGTTGAGCTTGCAGCTCGCATTTGCCGATGTCACTGAGAAATTAAAACTATCCCATTGCGAAACCTGCATTGCATGAGCTGGTCTTGACTTTTAGAATGCAGTTGTAGTTGCAATAACAGCACAAATGTCAACAACTGAAATGCAGCAAGAAGAACTTACAAAGATTGTTTTTTCTGTGCTTTGTCCCCCGTCATTTCTGTCAAATGGGAGGAGTGGTTGTCACCCACACGGCTTTGTTTAAAAATTGAAGTCCGCTTGCAGAAAAGTACAATGTGAAAGCAAACCCCATTAAACAAACTAACAAAAAAAAAAGTCTGCTTTTAGTCCAGAAAAAAAAGTGGACCAAAAGACTGTCCTGTTGTGAAAACATCCTAAAATTGCAGGAAAGCCTAAATACACTTCACCCACATTATAACCTAGTGGTGGCACAGTCATCTTAATACAGTGCTGAATACAATGTAAACCTCTGTTTTCAGACTTTTATCTCGAAATAAAAAACTGTATTTTTTGTCTTTCCCTTCACAACAATGCACTACTTTTAGCTGGTCTGACATAAAATCCTTATTGGAAAAGTACGTGTTTTGCTGTGTTTTTTTAAATTGTTCCCTATGCTTTACTTTACGTTGTTCTGATGCTATTTTTTCCCAAGCATTAGTCATTTGCAATGAAATGATCTTTTTTTCTAAACATATGGTTCTTTCCTGTTAAAAGCTTGTCATGTCCATCAGCTTGAGCTTTTTACTTATAAACTGACTGTACCCACAGGTTTTCGAGAGAGCGCCTTTGCATATGCGATCGCAGCAGCTGGGGTGGTGCACGCGGTGGCCAATGCCTGCTCCATGGGAAAACTGAAAGCATGCGGCTGTGACGAGAAGCGGCGCGGGGACGAGGAGGCATTTCGACTCAAGCTCAGCCGCTTACAGCTGGAGGCCATCCAGAGAGGGAAAGGGATGGTTCACGGTGTGATGGAGCACTACCCCGCCGAGCTCTCTGGACTGCAGCCAGACTCCTGGGAGTGGGGCGGCTGCAGCCCTGATGTGGAATTCGGGGAAAAGTTCTCAAGGGACTTCCTGGACGCCCGCGAAACCTATAAAGACATTCATGCAAGAATGAGGTTGCATAATAATAAAGTTGGGAGGCAGGTGAGTGTCTGCACAACATAATACAAACTGTTTATATATAGCATGGTTTGTTCCCTTGTTTCTAAACAACTAAGCTTTTCTTGACTAATAAGTTGTTCTAACATGGTAACGTATGTGGGTGATTGATGAAGTTTGACTTTTGATATTTCCACTAATGTAAGGAGCTTTATTTCTTGGCTACAGCTAATCATACCCCAATACACCGTGCAAATACAGTTGAGCCAGATATTTATTCAAATATATTTGTTTTTTATTCAACCACTGAATAAAAAAGCACAATTTCAATTTTTTCACTGTCTGAAGTTGAATCTTGAAACTTTTCTTGTTTTAGCTCAGTTAGAATTCCTCAAATTATTTCTGTTTGCTAAATACCAGAAAACTTGGCGGAAAATATTTTTTAGAATCGTTTTCTAATTTTTTTGAATTTCAAAAGTTTACATACAATTGGTCACTGTCAGGGATAGGTGCCTTGAAAACTCCTGATATGCTACAGTTGGGGTTTTTTTTTGGGTTTTCTTCCACAAACTCCTCACAATCGTTTGCTTGAGCTCTGGCCTTTTCCTCATAACAAAACTGGTGAAACGGAGTCCATTTCGTAGCTCACCTCATTCACATAACCCGTTTTAGAACTCTCTCCGTAGGACTGAGAACATTGTTCTGTTTTATCCTTTAGTCACTTTTAGCTTTTACTTCTTGAGTGATATCTTTAGAGGTTCCTTCAATGTTTCTACATAATGTTCTTTTCCTCATGATGCCATCTACTATATTTCACAACATGATGCTGCCGCCCGGATGGGGTAGTCATCCCTGTTCTTGCTCCAGATGTAACAATGGTAATTATGGCCAAACAGTTCAACTTTATTTTCATCAGGAGGGCATGCCTCCAAAAATTAAGATATTTGTCCCAGAGTGCATCTGCAAAGTACAATCTGGATTTTTATGTTTCTTCCTTAGTGAAGGCTTTTTCCTCTCTTAGGGGCCTTTTAGGTACATGGCAGTTTGACTGTGGATGATGACACTGCCTTACCGAAAGGTAGTTTTTGTTCTTGAGTATATCTGCACATTTCAGAACAAATGTGCAGACGTTCACCTCTGGGACACAGAAACCATCCTCTTCATAAGCATTTTGATAGTTGGACATTCCGATCATGTCAATACTTGTATAAAATTGCTTGAACAGATGAACGCGGCACCTTCAAGCATTAAATTGTTTCAAGCGATGAGCCAGACTTGTGCAGTTGCATAATTCTCTTCCTGATATCTTGGCTCATTTCTTTTGAATTTCTGATCGTGTCAAACCAGGAAGCCGTGTGTTTCAGGCGTGCCCTCGAAATACATCCACAGGTGTGACTCCAATTAACTTAATGTGTCAGTTAGTCTGTTAGAAGTTTGTGGAAGCCCGAAAGGTTTGACACAAATCATACAATTTTAGAAACGACTGGCCAAATGTATGTAAACTTTTGAAATTGACTGACAAAAAAAATGTTCTCTGGGATTTAGAAAATAGACATTATTTTCGTAAGTCTAAAAAATATTCAATTAAATATACACTTTAAAACCCTACAGCTAGATGGGTTTTTTTGGTCATAATTACATCAAAGCACACCTACTTTTCATTTTTTCATCTAATTGGTTCTTTTACTACATTATATTGATGCTCAATTCTGTGACAGTCCAACAAATTAAAACAAATATAAAAACAATGACAGCCAGATGACAAGACATTTCAGCTATGATGGTATGTGTGTGGACAAGACAATGGTCAAGTCTAAATATATAGTGCATTTTTTAAGAATCGCTTGAGATGCATCCCGTTTGCTGTTTCTTCTAAGACTGAACCCCCTGACCTTGTTTTCACATAAGCTCAAAATTCAACGTTTTTTTTGTGTACCTAACAGAAATGATAACGGTCTAATGATATAAGGTTGCCACACTGGCTGTCTTTTGTCAACACATTTTTTACTCTTGATTAATGTCTTTTATGACAAGATTAATGGAGACGCAAGAGTTTGTAATTAGTTGAGAATTTTGCCAGTTTATTTTATTATTTTTTCAAAGGCAACAATTACAACCGCCACCATTTGAAAAGACACTCAAGCGTTGTTTTGATGACTAGTTCTAAAGGATTTTCCCTTGGGGCAACGCAAGAAAAAATGTAAATGACATTGATAAGCTGGGCAGCAACCAGCTCTGTTGTGGCAGAGAGACAAGTAGCAACCATAAATTGCTCATTGTTCCCCCGTTTCCTCCAGAGTAATTTGGGATTGTATCTTTTCATCAGTTTACTTCTGGTTCCCTTGATTTTGCAGACAAAACACAAATGCATTTGTCTACTGAATGCAACAACAGCTGGCCTCTCTGCTGTAGCTGGATGTTAGAGTTAGTCATATACACATTTATTTGACGTTATTTTTGTATTTAGCCTTTATTTCACCAAGAAAATTCCATTGAGATCAAAAATGTCTTACGAAAGACAATCCTGGCCAAGACTGGCAGCTTATCAGATTCATGACAAAAGGTTTCTATTAGTGAGGGGGAGTTGATATGACATGAGTAATAATGAATTGCTAAGCTAAACAAAGCCTATATTTTACTGAGTGAGGCTCTTATTTTGTTTTAACAGATTGACTCAGTTTCGATTACACAATTGTTATTTTGAATGAATGCTTCATCATAATTCAGCTTCTAAAGGAGGGAAATTGACTCAGACTGTCTCACAGCACAACATGCATCTGTGTTTTGTTTTCTTTACTTATCTTCAAAAAATAACAGATCCAGATGAAATGCTCAGTAACAAAACACATTTTGTAAATCTGAGATGTTGTTAAAATATTCCATTACCATTCACTGGTGTACAATGTGAAACAACATATCTGCAGAATTCAATATGCTCTTTTTTTGCGGCTTTACAATTCAGGTTACAGTGATAAAGATATAATTTGACAAATTAATTTTGATTATTATGTGTTCCCTTTGTATTGTGACTTGCAAACTCCATGCAGAATGATTTGAACAAAGGATCTTCTAATTGCAACGCTACTCTATGCTAACTGTCCAGCAGAAGTTAAATATGAAAAAAATGTGAACCGAAATTATATTTTGAATCAGTGGGCAAGAAGACCTCAAAAATAACATGCCAACACACAACATGTTTATCTCTGTGAAAACTATCATTTGAGTAACTTTTGCAAAAATATATATTTTCCATATTTATTAAAAATGTTGTGACGGGGTAATATGAGACAGATAATCTGTGAGAAGATCAAGCTCCTCCACCTTGTCCCAACGTCACTAGCAGTCTGCAAAATTGCCTGGTCAAAAACAACCAATCAGAGACGGGAAGAGCATCTTAGCGCTGTCAATCCACCTCATATGCATGGTGCTAAATGTACTAATGACAGAGAAGCAACGTATGGGAAAATGGTGAACCAACTGTAGCATATCAGAATGCAAGGCAGAGGGCTTTAGAACAAGAGTGGCTGACAGCGCTAAGGCCCTCCTCCTGGCTCCGGTTATTTCTCACTACGTGGTGTTTTTCTATACTGGGAGGACTGGTAGAAAGCAGAGGAAATATTGTTTTCATAGATTTTCTGTCTTATGCCATGATCATTTTAACAAATTTGTTAAAGACATTTACATGCTGCAACTTTTATGAGAGCACTGGGAGAAGTAATAGTCTATCATAAATGTTTAGGGTTCGAAAGAAAATATTTTTCTAATGTGAGGGAGACACGTTGCCTTCAGACATAATTACTGTGATGCCCTTATGTCATAGAAACCTCATTATAATAAAAATCAGTGGATTAAATTAACTTTGCAGCGGTGGGGATATTTGTAGCTTTTCTATATAAACTATAAAATAAAATAGGGCGCAACGCTCGCTCAGAAGGTAAGAGTTGTTCTGTAACCAGTAGGTTGCCAGTTCAAATCCCTCCTCTGTCCGCCTCAGTCATTGTGATTGTTTTAGACTCCAGACCCCTGCTTAATGACAGAACTGATGGCCTCTGATGACCTTTGTAGAGATAAAGTGTTCTTCAAATGTCACTGTTGTTAGACATCTGATGCCTTGATCTCCAAAACATGAGCGAGAATGCAGAGCACAGAATCTTAATTATCTTTTAAGAACCACTTTATTGACTCTTTTCTTTGTCTAATAAAGGAAGTTAATTATTAAGTAACACACCAGCTTTATTGAGTCTGATCTCCAACAGGTTACAGGTGGCCACAGGCTGGAGAGCAGTACTTTACTAACAGTAGACAGAGCCAAATATAGGTAAAGGTAAATAACTTAGGGGAGAAATAAAGCAGTAAAAGAGAAAAAAGCAGTGGGTGAAGACGGAGACGCAAATGAGTCAGTGAAGAACTGCAACAGCTCACATCTGATGACTTCAGTTGTAAAGTACAATAAAGCCCTACTAAAAACAAGCCACAAACATGTACATGCATACACAAGGCCCCTTGTATAAAACAGAAAACACTGACAGGTGGGGCTGTAAAAAACGCCTACCCATCTCTTGTGTCTTTCCCTTCCAGCAACCTACTGCTATCACCACCTCTCCTCCCTCCAGCCCAGTCTTACCCCTGTCCCACTCCCCCCTTCAGAGAAGTCTTTAAGCAGAGGAATGTCGTGGGTTTTTTTTTTTCTCTTTTTTTCTCCTTTCACAGGGTGTGCATGTTGCCTCATGCCCACCCGAGGGTTCTCACGACGTCCCGTCTTGTTTTTAGCCCTAATTAGTGACTGCTGGCAGTTTGGAAACAGATGTTTAAAACCCTGCAAAAGATTTTAGACTTCAAACAGCGGGGCGGAAAGTAGAAAGAGATTCGCCCTTCCTTCCCTCATTTCTTTCTCCCCGACTCTCTACCTCTTCCAACCTCTCTCTGGCTGAAACTAAAAATGACAAAGACAATCTGTGGCATCATATAAATAACTATTACGTAAACTACAAGTTTTGAACAGGTTTCAAAACAATATTCTTTGCTCGTCAGTGCTGGAAAAAAAATCCATCCCACATCCATTTTGCTTCAAAAACAGACAGCCCAGCCTTCCTCTATTGTTAAGCAGCTGTAAGCTGCACACATGGCTGTTCAGTAGTTCACAGTTTGAAGTCAATAAAACATAAGCAGGCAATAAATGTCTTGGCTAAATAGTTTTTCTCTTTTTTTCTCCTAGAAGTATCCTTATCGTTTAAAGAGCACACTTCAAAAAATAAATGTTTGGCACACTTCTGTGTGTTCATGTTGCAGATTTAAGAGCCATGTCAAGGTTCTGTTGAATCCTGTCTTTTCATTAGGTAGGCAGGTGGTGACAGTGCTGGCTACACAACAGTCTGCTGTGTTACTGGCAAGCGTCTTGGTAATTACGATTTACCATCAGGCCCAGACTGCAGGGGAGCACAGAGAAAGAAAGGCTGCAGCTTTGCAGGAAGGCAGCTACCTGTCTCAACTCCTTTTTACCACTGCTGTATAAAAATCTGTAGCTTGTAGCTCAACATCTGAGTAATAGCTTATATCCCAGTTTTTTTCTTCTTCTATGTTTTTCAGTCAAATTTGACTTGCTTTGAAAGTTCAAGTGAGAATATTCATCATTTTTATTTTTACTACACTGAAGATGATTGAACAAATGTCAACTGTGATTACAATCTAAGCAAACTACTTATAG
This sequence comes from Poeciliopsis gracilis, assembly GCA_911649635.1. Lineage (NCBI taxonomy): Eukaryota > Metazoa > Chordata > Actinopteri > Cyprinodontiformes > Poeciliidae > Poeciliopsis > Poeciliopsis gracilis. Next base: position 18,575,252 of record CAJVRI010001532.1, read on the forward strand.
TGAAAACGATCAACTATATAAATAAACCTTGCATAGCAAGGCTTGGAGAAGCTCTTATGCCTCTGCTATCTTGCGTCACTAGCTCCACTGTATTTTAGTGACAGATGAACATGACCTAGAACCTAATTATGAGGTGAAAGAAAAATTATTAATGCCTGTAGTGAATGTTTGCACATATGTAAATGAAAATTGTGGCGTGCATTTGTATTCAGTCTCTTTACTCTGATATACCAAAATAAAATACAGTGCATCATGACAGGTCAGGAGTAGAGTTTGAAAACACCATCCCAAGTGTTGGAGATTTCACCAAGTACCATTTCATCCATCATGTGAAAATGGAAAGAGTATAGTGCATTGTTTAGATGGATGGCCACAGAGATATGGCCATCCATCTAAACAGTCGGGGTTAGGAGACAAGTGCACTAAACAAATATGTCTTTTATCAAACAATGGCGAAAAACAAAGATGTTGAAAGACAGCTATTTGAAGACCAGTTTGCAATTTACCACATACCATGTGCAGTAAATTGTGAAAGAAGGTGCTCTGGTTGGATGAGATAAATACTCTGGGCTTCAAGCAAGAAGCTATGCATTGTGTATTATTAACACTAAATATAAGAGGTTCCTGGGTGTGATGGAAGAATTGAAGACAGCCAAACAGAATATGGAGCAATAATTCACCTTGCAATGGCTCAATATTGAATACAGCTACAGCATGGTTAAAATCAAAGCATATAAGTGTTTTAAAGTTGCTCAAAGTCCAGCAACTTGTTAAGAATCTGTGGACTTAAAATGAATGTTTCTCCATCAAGTTCGATGAAGCTTCAGTCAATTTGGAATTGACTATGAATATTATTAAGGGTTGAATACTAATGCACGCTCTCTTTCATATTTTTTTAGGAAACAAAACAATAAAAGTCCATCTATGACACCTTCATAGACCTCTGTGTGTTAGTATTTTGCTTTGCATTAGATTGATTTAGGTTGAAGTCCGTGGTTGTGATGTGAAAAAAAATCAAAAATCAAAACACCCAGGGGATGTGAACACTTTTGCAGGACAAGTTATATTGTGAATGAGAGCATTGCTTTGTACCAAAATGCCAAACTCCTCAACAACGGAAAGAGTTGGTGATTAAAGTTAATCAGCCACTTTAGAGGAGTTTTAATAGAAAAACTTGTTTTTGTAAAGCAGATGTTTTAAAGCAATCGAGGACTAACTTTGTGTATGTGAGGGCTTAACACAGCTTTAACTGGGGCTCTGTAAGATTTATTAGCAAGTCATAATGAATTTGAACGGCACCCCTTTGAGATCTGCCCAAACCAGCAAAACTGGGACTCCCAGATCGTTTAATGGCTAATTTAACCCATGAGCAATAATGAACTGCTCATAGGAGGCAATTCAGGTTAATTCACTTACTCAGAAACCACACAAAAGGAATCGACTGTTTGATCAAGCAACTTTAGTGCTGCATTATTCCTGCAGTTCTCAGAGGATGTTTTATATCCTCGGTGGCATGCAGGCCCTTTCTGAAGATACAGAACAAGGAGATCTGTACTCACACACACTGTGCAAATACTAGTAGAGTTCATGTGTCTGCTTTACTCATGCACACACACAAATGAGTATGTGCAGAGGCAAATGATGCACAGTAAAAGTTCAACAGGTGGAAGTGCTTATGTCTGTAATAACATTTTATTAGAGTCTTTAAATGAGAGCTGGGGATACTGTGTGTAATTAACAGTGAGTAAATGCTGCATACATAGACACAACTGCACACACAGTCTAAGATTGCATAGCTGTATACGTTTGCCCTGTAACTGCATGTCATTGTGTCAGCATGTGTATTCATATGCGCATGCTTAGCTGCTCTTTTGAAGCAAGGCGTTTGATTTGTTTAAAGTGATGTCTGGGTTTAATGTGTTGCTGTGGGATTTGTTTGTGTGCTTTGATTTTGCCTGGGCTTTCTGTTGGGCTTTAGGGTTCTTTAGCAGATCTCCTTTGAACTGGCAAACACAAGGCTGCGAATGGAGTCTGAGCTGTTTATCTGTGAAGAGGGGTCGACCATGGGACACGCAGACGTTGGTTTAGGATTTTCCCAAAAGAGATTCATGTTAATGACGCAGGGTTTAGTGCAATGATCAAACTTAAAGCAGCAAACTAAACTAGGAATAAGAGGTTAATTTTCACTGGCACAGCAGAGCTGGTGGTTATTGGCAAAGACATTGCTCAATGTTTGCGATTCCTTAAGCAGAATACATCATTTACTGCATCAAGCCCATGTTGCAACTTATAAAATGTGTTCCTAATTGTCAATTTGAAACGTCACTTGGAAAAACAACCGCATTACCTTGTCGGGTTTTCAGAATAGTTAAGGTGGGAAGCACAGTCATTTACTGCTTAAAGAAATGAGCTGTCAGGAAAGACTAATTATAGCCACATTCAATGGTTTTTTGACGCCTTTGTCATGCTGCCGGAGTTTTCCTCATATTCTCACCACTGGTCATCATCTCCTGATTCATAACTGCAGAGTTGCCCATTGACTCATTCAAACCTTAATTGAAGTGACAAAACTAATAGCGTGTACCAACACTTTTCCTTTGGCATACTGCAGTCCTGAGTCTTAATATGTTACGAAATAGCTGCAACAGGCAAGTGCATGCAGGAACCGAACTGCCTCATTAAGTTTGTATGTTCTGAAAAATCATCACTGTAATTATTGACTATTGTCAAGAGACATCCAAAATTTTTCATAGTCACATAACTGCAGGGCTCTGAAATGCAGTTCTTTCTTCAGCTATTCCTTCATTTTACTCTGTGTAAAATGAAGTAGACCAAAGTGAGTTTCCTTTGGTCTACTGTGTCATGTCGCCTCCAGTCCTAGTCTGCCACCAATATGTTGTATTTGATCTCTGTCTGGGGTTGTTTTATAGATGCCTCTGTCAACTCTCTTAAGCCCATTAAAAGTTGCCAGATGTCTGTTCTAAATATGGTACACAATTGACTTTCTTTGTAGTGTATAGGCAGAGTAAAAGGTGTTTTTACTTTGCCTATATCTGCTTATGTTTTCCGTGGATCATATTTTGTACAGATAATTGAAAACCTGAAATTGAGATCAGATCACATGAGAGGTAATTTGTAATAAATAATAAATTAAAGTGCCTTAATTTAATGGCTCACCTGGTGAATCTTTAGATCTCCCATTTCAGCCATTTGGTGAATTAATGCCTGCTTCTGCTATGCGAGGCTTATTTTCCCCAAAGCTCGGACTTGGATCTTCAGTCTTCAGCTGAGCTCTGGTCCACAGATCTCCCAAATGCAGCTCCACCATATTAGCAGCAGGGTAAATGGGGAAATACAAACAAAACAAGACTGCTTGTCTTACGCTAGCTGGAGAAACGGCTCATTGTTTGATGCGGAGTGAAAAGGAAGCAAAGGCCCTCATACTAGAGAAATCCTACAACCGCTAACATTTGACGCCTCTCAATTTTTGTTTTCAAAAGAATAGTCAGTACCTCAAAACATCTCTGACACCAAAGGCCACAGCAGAAAACACATAACTGAAAAATCAGAAACTTGGGATCTGTTTATGTTACAGGTTGTTTACACTAAATATCAACTGTTTTTCTTTTCTCAAATATCCATTTTTCTCTCTTTCCAAGTCTTTGACCTATATTTGCAAATCCTGTTTCACATGTCGAAGACTGTCAAGCATGACAAATCAATTTGGGACTGCAGATAGCAATCTAATCCTTATGGTAAGTAACAGTAGAACAACAATATCTGAGAGCCGATAGGGTATCTGCCAGATGCAGAGGTGATTGCTGATGATACCAACACACACAAATCAACCTGGCCTGTCATCTCATTTTCCATTCGTCCTAAATTTAACGTTAATATTTTTAGGGTTCATTTTCAGACTGCAACTGATTTTCTGGTTTTGCTCCAAACTTGTGTAACACACTCATTGGTAACGATAATGTGAAACAGGACTTTTTCTGTTGTTTATAAAAATCACAATCTTTCCTGTGATCTTCAATCAACCTCCTTGAGTCTTTGAATGCTCTCTGTCGGGAAATATAAAGCCACAAAGTTTTTAGCTCAGACAGGAAGTGTTTGATCAGTCATCCAATTTTAGCCCATGTCTTTATTTCCTCTTGTACTAGATACTCATAGCTAATGCTCTTTGTTTGATGGATCAAATCACATGTTTTACAGGCAGACCACTTCAATTAGAGTGAGAGCAGACAGCTTCCTTATTTCCTGTCACCTGTTAATGGCCCAAATTTTACCTTTTTTGTCTTTCATCTACATGCCAAAAGAGTGTTTCCTAAACACCTACAGCACATTTCACTCACAGTTCTTTTCTTTTGTTGAGGTTTATGAGGTTATGCAGACTCTGTTTTAAACTTTGCCTGCTTAGGGCGTAGTGTGTGCATATGTTAACAATGGCTTTAATGAACAAATATATCCCACAAAAGATCTAACAGATGGTATTCCTTTGATGACACATTGGCAGAAGTGTAAAAATTGAAATCAGATGTAATTTCTGTTATTTTGAAAGAACATTTTTTTGTATTTCCATTCAAGTCCAAACCTCAGCTGTGAAGGAAGAGACTATAAACTTAATTGACATGCAGTGATATAAAATGCAACATTCCCTTTGCCTGTGGTACATGTTCCACTGAACGTAATCTGTTCTGCTTAGCAGTTTGGCAGAAATCATATCTGAGTCTGATTCTGCCTCTGGTCCATCTTGATTTAAAATGTGTTTTTTCTTCTTTGTGTTGTTATGGAAAACTAGATTAAAGATCAAGTCTTGATCGACTATGAAAGGAATTCCTGGATTGTTCATTTCATAATTTGATGTTTTGTAATTAAAACTGAATTAATTTATCAAGATGATTGTGAAACTGTTGGTAATGGGTTTAGACAGTCGATAGAACGGTCAACTAATGACTTCCCACTGTCTCATGCATGCTTGTTCTAACCAGTAGTCACACATAAACATATGGAAGTAAGTAACATTGGTCTAACTTGTAAACTTTTTTCTCACAGAAGTATTTTTTACTGCTTAAAGAATTGTACTGATTCAGTTTATCTTTGGCATTAGCTGCAGCCACACTATTTCTTATTGTGCCACACATGTTTACTATTTTAAGCAATTAAAATGCACAAACAATAATGTTTTTTGACACATGATTATTTACTGATGCAACCAGAAAAAATGTCAACAAGACAAAGTATTTGGGATGCTGAGATTAGGGCATCTTCTTCAATGCAGACAGAGAGTTTGTATTACATGGTTTCAGATCGGGTGACGTTGCTTTGCTATTCATTGTGAAATTTGTTGCTGTGGTGCCTCGGTCTACTGTATAATGTCTCACTGTGTTTTTGGCAGGCCCAAAAAGCCTGTGGCAGCCTGGAGAACAGTTTATGCACAGTGAAATATGAGATTCTTGAGACCCCCTCTGAAAATGCTTATACCTATTTAACTTTGTAGTTCAAACACCAAAAATAGATCAACATGCATTAATACACACAGTGGAAACCATCTCTGCAGAGGTTATTATCTTCAGTCTTCCTTATTTTCTTTGTTGGGGACTACCGCCAATCAGCATCAAGAAAAATAAATGCAGCTCCTGGATTGGATGCTTTGCAAATACCAGTCAAAAGCATTTGACCAAAAGTTATTCCAGCCAGAAATGTACCACCAGAAAGGATTGTGTATTGGTAAAGGTGCTGCAGTCCAGGGAGTATTTCACTTTTTATTTGAATTGTCCATCATGAAGTAGTTTCCCGTCCTTTCTCTGAATACATCTTTCTGAAAATATGACTTGGAGATCATTAAAGCTTTAAATCTGTTGATTAGACAGAATATATCACAAAAAAAAACACTTTCTCAACCTTGTTTTAAAAAAACAGGAAATATATTTTTTGTCTTATATATGAAAGATCTGAATACCATTAAAATAACACCGTACAGAAGCTCCTCTTTCCAGTCCTACTCTTCTTTGAACCCCCTATCCCGCTGTGAATGACCCGTCATCAAACAGTAGCAATGTGGATGCAATTATGACTCCTAGGTCAGTTTGTCTCTCTAAGGTTTAAGTGGGCTGGAGCGTTTCATGATTACAGACTTTGCTCTGTGTTTAAGGCCCGGACGTTTGTGATTCTGGGGTTGCCTCTGACTCTTTCTAAAAACTTGCAAAGCTGCTCTCTAAACTCAGTGCAAGTGCTGTTTGAACTGTTTTACTGTTGTTTACCCTAAAATTTTACAGCCTTTATTATCCACTCTCCACTGATCACAACTCCTTTAAACTTTCCTTTCAAACCTCTAAATCAGTACAACATTGTTTACACAAAAAGTGCAATTGTGTGTTATTTTTTTTTATCTCAACAAACTCTAACCAAATCATGCAATGATACAAAAACATTTTGCCATCTTTTAAATGATCATTACAGCATTCACGCTACAAGAAAGTGCTGCACTTATAAAATCTATTCGTTTGCATAACTTGTTTTTGGATGATATGATAATATTTAATTTTCCACAGGAATAATGAAGTATTTCCGACTTAAACTGAATTTATCAACTGGATCTTGAAAGTGTAAAAAACAATCTTAACATGTCAGATTATTGGGACTTAAAAATTCAACATGATTTAACTTTTTTCTATTTTAATGCAATGTATTCTGTACAATAAAAATAAACATATTAGTTAAAATGGGTGCAGGATTATTTGACTGCTTAGACAAAATCTCCTCCAAAAGAAAATCCCTCCTCATGAGCGTGAATCAGTGGTTTTTGGTTGCTAGTGCAAGTGATGCACCAACCACAACAAACAAATTCTGACAACAAAGATCAAACAATTTTCACCATCTTGGAGGAAAAATCATTCGCTGTGATGGCTGCTGTGATCGTAATCTGATTCTTCTCCTCATTTGCCCAGATAAGAGAGCATCTCTTTTCCTTCGTCCGCCTCTTAAACTTTTTGAAATATGAGCTTTTCATTGAGCTAATTCACACCAGAAACGTGAGATGCACTCATTGTTGAATCTCTGATGTAAATCTGCCACAGCAGCAAATCATTATGCCTGACATCTTATCAAGGCTTTTATCTACAACTTTATAACACAGACCTGAAGGTTTTGGGTCGAAACTGTTGGTCTGGTATTTATAGTTATTTGGTATATCATCCTGCTTCTAAAATATCTGATTTAATTGAAAGAAAATTTATCCCACAGCATGATGGTGCTACTGACATGCTTCACTGTGGAAGAGATGTTCTTTTGGCGATGTGACGACATCATTGTCAACTAAGTTCTTGGAGATTTTAACCAGAACTGGATTTTTTCTTTAAAACTTTAGAATTTCTTAGTTAATTCCCTCTCTTTATTACTGATATATATATATATATATATATATATATATATATATATATATATATATATATATAAACAAATCATATAAAGAAACAATTTTGAGAAATTTTTACTTGCCAAAATTTGCTATCGTAAGACTAGTATGTACACATCTGAGAGCCACTCTAAATAATTGAACTGATGGTGAAATAAAGAAATCCAAACAGGAACTACAATTTACCTATAAATGTCATTTAAGTAACAAATACATCTTTTGACTGACACTTTGTGAAGATCTGCTACTGTGCCCTGACCCAGAAACCTAAGCAGCAGATTTGAATAGTTTATTCTAACAGTGAATAAAACAACAGGTAAAACCAAAGAAACCAGTGGCGTAATTGTTAAAAAAAAAATTGCCATAGTAAAATTTTAAGTAGGTTAGGTATTAAACAAGTGACTTTCTCCCACTTTCTTTGAAGTCACTTCATGAGGAACTGCATGCTTATTCATAAATTATCATCGTGAAAGGGTGTATTTTGTACTTCATGGCTATGCCTGCTTGTGATATTGCTGCAAGCCATTTGTTATCAAGAAGAACATCTAGCACATTTGTTGGGAACATGCAGAACTTTGCAAAATTTTGTTTTTGGCACAATGAGAGGGAAAATGAAAATGCATCAATAGTTCATAGGCAAGGGCAGTACTTCTCTACAAGCCTCTGAGCTTTGTTGCTTACAATATCTTTAGTGCCCGGCGTGTGTGTGTGTTTGCGTGTGTGTGTATGTGTCTGTTGATAGGGGCGGCAGCAGTAGCATCTGTCAGTACTCTGGGTGGCCTAGTGTTCCTGTTGGTAATTGGATCTTAAAGTTTTGGACTGGTGCTGACTGATAAACACCCACCAACACACATATGTGCACACATTACAAAAATGGACATGGCTCATGTAGGACTTGTTTCTGTTTGTGAAACGAATGAGGTTATATTTATGTATATTTATGTATCAAGATCCTGAGTTGAGTCACCTAAAATTATTTTCAAGCATTGTGATAGTTTGTTTGTGTGTCAAAGTGTAGTTCAACCAGCATTATCAGAGCCTTTTGCTCATTTATGATAAACACTGACTGCGTCTGGCATCCTCTTAAACCATTAAAGTGAAAATATGTAAATACCGCAAAGCCCTTATGTTTGCAATGCTGTTACATGAGGGTCATCCTTGGAGTCATTACTTCATGCCAAACGATGAATAATGACAGTGGTGTCTGTTTGGGTAATACCTGCATCTACCGTGTTAGTTGATATCAGTAGGTTTAACCGCATACTCAGAGTAGGACCACCTGGATTTCCTACTGGGGAGCTGTCTATTTGTGTAATGGTTTCTAAGGCATTAAGCATACATGGGACCTTGGAGAAAAAAAAACAAAACAACTCATACAGTGCTTTGCAAAAGTATGTATGCCTGCTGAACGTTTTCACATTTTCTGATTTTACTACTATATCCTTTAATGTATTTATTTATTGTTACAAAAAGTATGCATTTTTTTTTCACGTTTTGAATTAAAATCAGAAACAATGAAGCGTAAGCTCTTTTTCTATGAGGATGCAATTCATTCACAGTCCGATAATGATGACGTTCAGCTATGATTCATCTGCACATTCTTTAATGCGTCTTGTCTTTTACATGGGTTGTGGAAAACAATATTTCTTTCAGGATTACAATTTATTTATCTCCATTCATCAATTCAGTATCCCTACATCCAGGGCAATGTACGCTACACTTATATATAGTAAGACCAGTATATATAAGTTATATACTTAGTTTCCTTCCATGCAAAGTGTTTTGTATGTTATCCAGGAAGTTAAGTATTGGTCATATCTGACCAGAACACCTGCTTCCACATTTTTGCTTTGTGACCTACATGGCTTGTGGCAATCTGAACATCTTGTGGCTTATTTTTATCAACAATCATCTTGCCAGTGTTTCATAAAACCAGATTTGTGGCGTGCATGAGTAATCGTCAACAGATTCTACCAGCTGACCTATAAATCTCTGCAGCTTCTCCAGAGTTACCATGGGCAGCAGGAACACTTCTCTGATTCATGTTTTCCCAATTTAAATAGTAAGTCTGGGTAGGCAATCGTGCCTTTGTAGATTTACTGTTGTGCCATATTCTTTCCATTGCTGGATTGAAAAGTGCTCTGTGAAATGTTCAAGCCTGGGTGTATGGTTTCTGACCTAACTCAGCTTTAATATTCTCCTAAATTTCATCCCTAGGTATATTATTTATTAATAATGTGAGGTATTCAAATATCACGCACAGCCTATTTATACAGAAAATAAGTTAGACTTATTTACTAAGTAGGTGACAATTTGGTAAACATGAATTTTATTTAGGAGTATCAGGATGAAAATAATTGTTACACATCCCAAATTTGTATTTGCAAAATGAATATTCTGTATAATTGTTATATCACCTGATAATCATGTGCAGCTTTGCATTGCTCTGTCACTTAAGCCTCCAATAAAAAGCATTTGCATTCATTTATTAGCGTCTAAAACGTTAAAAGCCAAAAGCATTAAAGAAAATCATTAATCAACCTTATCCCTCACCTAACACCATGTCCTCTCTCTCCTCCCCATTTCCTCTTCCTGTCGTCCTCTGTTGTCTTCCAGGTGGTGCTCGACAACATGAGAAGGAAATGCAAGTGCCACGGGACGTCAGGGAGCTGCCAGCTCAAGACTTGCTGGCAGGTCACTCCAGAGTTTCGGCTGGTGGGTTCAATCCTAAAAGAGCGTTTCCACATTGCCACCCTTATCAAGGCTCAAAACAGGAATAATGGCCAGCTGGACCACTCGAACCATAACAACCACAATAACCACAACCACCATCACAGTCATCGAGAGAACCACCACTCACATCGCCGGCGGCTTAACATCAGGGAGCTAGTGTATTTTGAGAAGTCGCCTGATTTCTGTGACCGGGACCTGAGCTCAGACTCGGCAGGCACACAGGGCCGGATCTGCAACAAGACAAGCCCAGGGATGGACAACTGTGAGAGCCTGTGCTGTGGGAGGGGGCACAACATTCTGCAGCAGACACGTAGCGAACGCTGCAACTGCAAGTTTCACTGGTGCTGCTATGTGGTCTGTGAAGAGTGCAGGATAACAGAGTGGGTCAGCGTTTGCAAATGAAGAAAAACACACTAAAAGTCACCAGACATAAGAATTTAAAGACAGACAAATGCCCCAATGTTTTTTGTCATGGACTGCAGTTTTTTTGTTGCAGAGAAGTCATGGAAGGACAGTGTGCCGCATTTGATGCGGCAAACGGAAACCTGTGTTGGTCAGTGTAGAGCGTGCACATGCAGGAGGTGCCTGAAGCTGCCACACACCACTCCTCTTTGAAGGCTATGGAACATAGTCATAGTCTCAACCTGACTAAGCAAAGAGGACTGCTTCAGAAAGAAAGTAAAATTTCTTCTTAGCTTTATTGGTATAAGATCTATTTGAAATTCAGATTTGCTTTGTATATTTTAAACGATTCATACACTAAGCAGTACAATCAGCAACTGATGACATTGCTTGAATCCAGCCATTTTTATGTCGCTTGACCACTATCTATACACACAAGTGTAGAAATTTAACAGATTTATTTCAAAACAATAAATAATATTTCAGCACTTGCAGATTTTGTGCCTTCTTGAAGGGCAGTTAAGGAGTTTCAATATTTATTTATAGCAGCTGTCATGTTGCACATAAGACAGAGCAGGTTTAACTGATACTTTGTAAATCCTCCCATAAATGTTGTGTTGTGTATAATAAAGTATAACCCTGAAGACAACTATGACATCCCTCAAAGAACATGTGTTCTAGTTATTGTAAGGAAAGAGAAGATATCGGTCTAAAATCAACTTCCAGAATGGACTGAGCTTTTCACGTGTCTGCAGCCATGACAGCTGACAGGTTGAAGGTAAAGTCAACCAAAAGACAGATCTGAAGCTGCATGTTGGTGCTGTTGCTTTATGGGATTCCTCATGGCACACCTTCACTTTCTTCAAAGGGAAGAAATAAAATTAACTTCCAAATACCACTTCTAAACACTAAGTGTGTGGACCCACTTAACGATAACCACAGACACAAGTTTGTGCCACTGTTTTCAGACCACCAAATAACACAGCACAGATATGCAATTCTCAGTTTCCAGTGTGTCATGTGTGTGATGTGATACGTGATGTACGAAGATGGTCAGAATGCACATTAAGCCCAACAAGTCCACATTTTATCTTTGACGTGATCTGAACAGCACTGTAAATAAAAAATGAGTAATGCTGCACAAATGCCATCAATAATGTTCAAATGTGTCAAGAAATTGAGTGCACATGAACAAGCTCCAGTTGCACACACACTACAAACATTCTTAAGTGAGATCAGGCAAAGTCTTTCCCGTCTTGTGACACAGTGTCTTGTGTGCAACACTGTAAGCTTCTTGTATGTACATTCACTCGCTTCACAAATTATCAGTGTGTACAATAAGGATATTCTGATGTCAGCTGCAAAGTATATATAAGGAACAGTTTAAGTAAGCTACTTATCAGATGGTGTAATTTATTTAAAGCAATTTATTTTCTGTGTTTAAAACAGAAAACGGAAATCTGGGATTGTGTAACCAGTATAACTGATAAGTAGTTTGCACATACTGAACAGTGTCCAGCAGAACTTTGAAAGATGTCAGCATTATGTATTTTAAGTGTTAAATGTAATGTATGTTTGTATTTTTCTGTTTTAATATGGTTATTATCTAAGTTATTTTATTTTTGTGGATAACTTAATATTTGTAAGACAATAAAAACAGACTGTTCATGAAAGAGGCTTCATTGTGATCAGTGATTACTATACTATCTTACAAAAGGTGCAGCTATTTACAGCAAGTTATGATTGAATTTTTTACTAATATTTTAAGTTTTTCAAGACAACCAAACTCAAACATTTTTTATTTTTTAATTTAGGTTTAACATATGTTTTGATATATGCAACATTTCAATAAAAATTCATGGTAACATAGTAGCTTAGTTGTGATTTAAGATGCCTGAGTGTTTGGAAATACATACCATCCTTTAAAATCTACGTATTTTTATTTGTCATTATTTTGAAGAAAACAGTTTTTACTTTGAATTCAATTTTGTAAAGGCTATGAAAGGGTAAAACATCCAAGGGGGTCAATGCTTTTTATAGGAACTGCATCTCACTGAAATAAGACCACTCCTAAAGAAACACCAGAATCTGAATAATTGGGTTGCAAAAACTTAAAGATAACACAGGTATTCAGAGGTCAAGCCCTCCTGACTTGAATCTACTGACTCTGAACATTACAGATATAAAAATGCTGAAAAATGTTCCTACTTTACATAATTTATAGCCACTATTACAAATTCTTGTCACAAATGATTCATGCATTTAGCTGTGAGTTTTGGATATTTCTAGGTGTCACATGGCCCACCTTAGCGATTCTTATTAATCATTAATGTCTTTCTTCTGCTCAGTGAAAAACCTAGAAAATCCATCAAGTGTTATTTTTGCTCCTGATTGACACTATAAATTTGGTAGAGAAAGGTTAAACTTTTACATCAAAATATGGCTCTTCATTTGCAAGGCTAATATATGACAATTTTAACTTTACGGTGACCCAGGAGAGTCAACCAAATGCAAATGTCACAACACAACAGCAAAGGCCACAAAGAATATTTAAACCGAATAATAAACTTGCTATGATAAGTTTCCATTTTAGCATAACTTTTTGTTGCTGTGTTGTGACTTTCGCATTTTGTTTATAATTCAGTAACAACATACTAACAAGTTCTAGTGTGCAGAACTTGTTAGTAAAATGCATGTACTGAGCTCTAAATGCAAGACTTCATTCATGTTTTTCTTACTGTTGCTGCTGGAGTTATTGACAAAATACTCTAACCTATCCTGGATGAATGCAGTGTGTATTTTCCTGGAAATATTCCACAGTACATTGTGGCTATGGGTAAGCGCCGCCAAGCTATGTTACTCTCACTGACAGACCAAAATGACAACAAAAAAGACAATATTTCATTCTGTTTGCCTCTCTGTTGTAATTATAGTTATTACAGCAATTACTCCTGACTTTGCTTGACTTGAATGTTTTGTTAGGAGTCTTCAGATATACCCAGACCAGATAAGACCACACGTTTGTGGTCAAGTGCAGACCCTCCCTTACCAGTTGCTGCTTGCGTGCAGAGAGAAATCCTGTTGAGTGTTCTGACTTACTTGTGTATTCTGTGCCTCAAGGGACGTGATGAAGTCACCAAGTGATGTGTAAAAATGCAAGAGATACACTTTTAAAGTAAACAGATGTGAAGTAAAAATGTGCTATTCTGGACTCATGCGAATCTATTCTTATCCAAATATCCAGCTGCTCTCTGATGCACCATATGGACGCTGGATTCAACATGCACACTTCATCCTTAAGTGCGCTGATCCAAGTGAAAATGCTCTTAACAGCTCTCTCTTTGTGTATAAATAGTTTATGTGTGAATGTGTGCTTGGAGTTATGCTGTGTGTGTGAATTGCACGTGCGTGTTTGTTTATGCAGCCATGTCTGTTTCTTTTGGCGGACACATGCGTTTAAGTGACAGAGTGGGCGTATGCACGGTAGTATTATGTTTTCACAATGGCCTGAAACTAAGGTTGAGCAACCTGCTGAGATTGCTGTATGTGTTATTTAACCAGTAGTCTTCACTGGCTGCCAACTGCAAGTTCAAATGCTACTGGACAAAACCTAAAGCTCCTCACCTCATGCTTTCTGCCCTGATGTTTTGATTTTAAATAGAAAAAAACAAAGAGAAAATCCTCCTATGTCTTAAAGACTTGCTAAATTTCTAATCTCTAAAAATAATTATCAGATATTAAATTACTTAAAAGAAAAAAAAAAAGAAACATCAATCTTCATGAGAATGGTTCTTGCCTGTGAATGTGAGCAACACCAGGTCTGAACTTGTGTGGTAGGTTTTATTTGAACAGTGACTGCTATTTTGATAGAAAACAGGTCACGAGTGACAGAAGATTTGGGCTGAAACAACATTATGCTGGTAAGTTTGGTTTATTTTGTTGCGACTTGAACAAGCACGTCTGAATCACTTGTTAAATATGCTTTAATGTTTTCCAAGAAAAGGTCAGAACGTGGCTCAGTGATGCCCAGGTGGACTTATATATAATCACAGATGATACTTATTGTTAATAAAACTGTTTCATAAGCCTTTGATTGAAAAGAGAGAAAGAAAAGAAGGAAGGAAGGTAAAACAAAGATGTGCACACTATTTCTATAATTTAACGTACAGGTCATATAAGCTGACCAAGACACTACCTTAGCAGAATCCAATACTGTGATCTGGATCCTATTGACACCCTTCACTGAATTACACCTGGGATTCCCATATTCATCTTCCAGTTTTGCTGACAAAGAAAATCTTAGAACAAAAGCTGTTCAAACTGATCTGTGACAAGGATGGAACAGCTGGTTTGTCTGGCCTAGGTTGTCAGCTGTTTTGCATGTTGAATGACTTCAGAGTTCAGCACATCAATTACTATTTGTTTATCAAATTAATCAGCATTCAAATTTCCCCTTGTAGACATGCCCAGGTAGAGCAAATTCTGCAGGACGACTGCTGCACTTCAATATAAGGCATCCCAAGGTGAGAATACTATGTAGAAATATTAAAGCAACATTTAAAGACGTCAGGCAGGAAATTAAAGCTTGGGTACATATTGGTCTTCCAAATGGACAATGGCTCTAAGCATGCAGCCAGAACTGCTACAAAGTGGCTTAAAGACAAGAAAGTTGGCATTGTCGTCTTAAGCCCTGATCTCAATCCAAAGGAGAAGTTGTGGTTTGATCTGAAAAGGTGTGTGTGGCAGCCTAAACCTGACTGACTTATGGAAGTTCTGTCAAGAGGAATGGACCAGAACTCAAATAAAAACCCAAAAGGTTTAACCCAAGTCATACAATTTAAAAGACGATTATCCCTGTTACGGACCAAATGTGTGTAAACTTCTGAATTCAAATGCAGTTACAAAAAATTCTCTAAAAACTTTTTCTGGCATTTAGCAAAGAGATTTAATATGGATAATTATGACTAACTTAAAACAAAAAATGTTTGGTCTGATTTAACTTCAGTCAGTGAGAAAAACAAAGTGCTGGTCTTTTTATTTGGTGTATATAAATATCTGGTTTCAACCATATCTAGACCAACAAAACCAGAATTACACTTCACACTGGGGTGTGAACAATAACAATCTACCACAAAGCATGAATAATCTCTCCATTGCCTTGGTGCATTCATATGGGGAGCAACTACATCTAATTGCTTTATGCATTATCTGAGAGCACCCCTGAAATGTTAGCATGCATAAAACTTTCAGCGTGCGGTTATAGGGGTTCCAAACAGCAGCTGGAGTATTTCTTAGTATACATCTGAATTTAGATCAGGGTCAATCACCTACTTGCCGCTTAAAATGCATCTTATGGTAAAGTTTAGCACATTCCAGTCCCTGAACGTCAATTAGGCCATATTGTATCATGGCTGACCAAACTATGGTTGGATTAGAGAAGAACAAACAACTTCAGTACCAACCTTTCAAAGTTAAATCTTCAAAGTTATCTACTATTAAGTGAGCTCAGTTGACTAATGACAGCTAAGTATGTCTTCTGGATGACTGAACCTTATGCCATGCTGCTTTATTTTCTGAAAAGTAAAAGGTAAACTCTGTCTCCAATAGTTGTTTTGCATTGTTTTAAAAAATTTGGTCTCAAGACAGGCTTGGTTTAAAATAACTAATTCATCAGGATTTTTTTTTTTTTGCCTTGTGGGATTTTGCTGTGATCTAAATGTGATGTGACAGGAACAGAGAACATGCAAGGTACATCTACATGATCTCATAGGGCCCCTCTTGTATACAGTCCTTTCAGGTTCTTTACAAATACTTGATCTGCGCTAACACTGCAGTTTGATCTGTGTCATTTATTCATGATCTTTTCCACCAGGGAGGGATCGAAGAGGAAACATGGATCAGTTTTAGTGAGCTTTTTCCTCCATCAATTTTTGACGAGGGTAGCCATGGAGTACATGCTTTTAACACCATTTGCAACATATTCCGCTCGACCTAAACTGACTCTTGCTCCGCTGGATTTGAGTCCCACTTTCTCGAAGCCTGACAGGGAGCGAGATGGTGTTGAGAAACGTTATGGTCCCGCTGACGAATTCACTTTAACTCAAGCCTCACACACATACACACTCTACATGCTTGTCATTGTCAGCTTGGAAGATAGGGAGTGACACGACGAGAAATTATTGTAAAATATTGATTAGAAGGGGTCAACCATTTCCTCACAAGAGGTGCTATTTGAGGAAAAAAGACAAACCTCTATGGTCCTATGGTTTTCCCTAGAAAGAACCTTGAGATGCTCTAAAACCAGCTGAAATGCAACACTTTTCGATTGAAAAAATTTGAAGATATCACTTTGCCTGGTTGATTCCAAATCAGAAACTAAATACTAACTGATGATGTTGTAGACATTTCAATAAAAAAACAAAGTGACATTAAGAACACTTTGAGGAATGACTTTCCAAAAACAAAAAATTCCCTTTCAAGTAATCTTCTACACAGTCAAAAACAAAGTTTTTTATAAATGATTTGTCACCTAAAAACTTATGAACTTTCTGATCATTATTTGCCCAATTCTTTATTCTTGGCCTAAAAAAACATCAAAATATTGATGCAGTGAAATGCAGACATGTTAATTACCCTGATAATATCAGCTAGTATTACTCACTGAGTTTATTCATAAGAAGAATAACTGCATTCATTTTAAATATAGCTGACTATAGCAAATAAAATAAAATAGAGAAACTAAGATAAACTTTGTAGTTTCTAAAATGGTGTCAGTCTGTCCACTGCAGAAACAGTTAATTGATAACAGCCTCTTTTCACTCAGACAAGAAATACCTCAATTTCTAAAACTATTCCAATAACCTGAGAGATTGAGCACCGAAGTCAAAAAACATCTGAGAATGTTTGATATCTTGATTGTTGCCCTCTGACAAAAGACTCAACTTAATGTGCCACTGGTTAGTTTTTTATCTCTACATTCTTTCCTAATCTGTCATATGTTCTCCAATTTTCCAAAAAATGCTTTAAAACCCACCATTTTGACCTCAACGCAAGGAGTTCACCCTTTCTGAAGAACATTAAAAACCAGATTTTTTTTTTTTTTTTAAGAAATATGCACTAAAATTCCTATATTCAGACAATAGAGTTATACGTTTTTGAAAGGTTCTCCATTTTCTTTTTTTTTTTTTTTTGCACAAATAACTTCCAAGAATAAGTCAAAGCAATACTATATAACACCTAATATTTGAGCAAACAACATTTTAGTGATCTCGTTTAAACCTTCACTGTAGTCATTTACCTTTTGTAATCTCAGAGGAAATATATATAATATACTTTGTGTATAATTTCAGAGTAGGTAGAAAATATTGTCCACATTTAATAGATTTATCAGTAGGTCTTCTACGAGCTCAACCAAAATGTCTGCCATCTTAAATATTTCTTAACTCTTTACTTCCACTATGTTGCATCAACCCTCTCCTTTATAAGCTTGTTGGCTTTTGGGTTTTAATTAGTTATCTGCCTCAAACAAGTAAAAACTGCTGCCTCGTCCGCCAAACTGTCAAACTTCTAAGACAGTGAAATTAGTAATTCCAGCATTAATAACATATTGTGGGACAAGTAACAGTACCCTTTAATCTTAAACTGTTCAGCGGGCTGATTTATGTCCTCTCCACTTCCTACCTTCTTTTTTTATCTAACTGACCCATGACAGACTGCAACCCACAGTCTTCTTCAACCAGACCAGGCTTTAATCAAGGGGTGTGTATGGGTCTGAGAGACCTGAAAACCAGTGATGACCCAAATATTTTTTGTAAATTTTTGTTTATATTTCTGTAATTATATGATGACAGCTTGAGAACACAAAATTATGATTTTGTTACTGGAGAGTTAGTGGTTCATCATCCTGATTCAACAACAAAAAAGGAAAAAAAAAAAAAGAGAAGAGAGAAAGGTTTGGATGTTTTCTGGCAGACCAAGACTGCTTAGTGTCATTTGGGATTTATGAATATAGTTTATGCCAGGCATAAACTATAAGTGCTGCGAATTAGGTGTTGCATTATGACGCAAACATGAGACTGCTGTTTTGTTCAGTTTGTCTGTGTCGATGTGTGTCTGTCCCTACCAAATAAACTTAAATAATACATAAATAATTGGTGCCTACCGTATTATCTATCGATCACTGAGTTTATGACTGAAATATGTTTACTCTTACATTATTTTTTCAATAACTTATCAGGAAGCAAATTAGGAGAAAAACATAAAAAAAATCATCCTCAAAATTAAACTAAGCTCAAATAAACTCATGAAATCAGTTATAAACAGTTCAAAAAATGAAAGGATAAAAACAACACCACTGAATTCAGGTGGAACAGTCCAACTGGCAAAGGGCCTAAAAATACAAAATGAAAAATGCCTGTTGGCAAGCTTTTTACTGGGTAAAATTACAGTAGCTCTACAAAGGCCACATATTTTCATAAGTTGTCCTGACAGCTATGAATCAGTGTTTTTATGTGACCTTGAGTGAAAGTGTCCTTGGGTAAGACAAGGAGCCCTCACATTGCCAGTGATATGCACACCACTGTTTGATTGAAGAAGACACAACAGTGCAGATGAGAGATAATACTGGTGTTATGTTTAAGGGAAATCACTCTTAAATCATTTTCACAACATGGGTTGTTATGAAAAACATTTACCATATCTGTATGCTATTAGCTTTTTCACTGAACTAAAAGCTTGTTAGCTTGAGACAAAAAAATATGTTATATTTAAATATTCTTCATTTCAAAGCTTACTTTTTTCAGATGCCAACATCTCAAAGTCCTTCCTTTGTGCTGGAGGTATTAAATGTCTTATTAGTGGGAGGTTAAGTGAGCGAGAGCGTTGGAACGGTGTCAAAGAATGGGTGTGAGAGATGATGATGAGATTAAGGTTAATCAGTAGCAAGTTATTTGTGCAAAAGAAGAGAAAAAAAAAAACATATCCCGAGGCCATCTCTGCTAAATTACCTTGAGTTCACTGCACATGCTGTCTTTGTACAGACCTGCCAGGTTGATCTCACCCCTCATTCCTCACATTTTTCCTTCCTCTGTTCTCTCCTGTCCAGCGCTCCTTTCTTTTCCCCAATGATCCCAGAGGGCAATGCCGTAGACTGTGACACAACATGGGCAGCTACGCAAAGAAAATGTACATCTGTGTACTGAGCTCATGCATACATGTTTACATATGCATGCTACTTGTAGATGACCTAATTCTATTAAAGGATAAAATTGTTACCTAATGAAAACATAAATTTGTCTTTATTCCATGTGTTTAACCAATTAAACCCACTGGTTACAATAGTGACCAAGAAATTTATTCCACTTTCAAAGACTCCAAAAAGCTTACTGATTAAATTTTCAGTTCATCTTCAGCAAATCTCAAAACGCACTTGTAAATAGGATGACTGTAGCTTAGTAGGTTGGAGTTTATCTTGTAACTGGTGGGTTGCCTGCTGGAACCCCCACTTTGTCTGTGCCAGTTGTTGTAGCCTTGATCAAAAGGTCCCACCAAGCCTGCCGCTGGTAGTCAGACTTAATAAAGAACTATACAAGTACAGGCCATTTACCTTTTAGATATTTTACAAATGTGTCATAGGAGGGATGACCGATTTGCTGACCTTCTCATGGGTTGTGGCTTATTATCTTATGCAAAGGTTTGGCATAAAGTCAGTAGGTCATGAAATAGATCTCAAATGGACACTTCTCTTCAAGATTTGACAAAATGTGACCAAGACATTTACTGGTCAGTCCATGCAAGAATCATTTCCAGAGCCTGGAAGAAATTCAAGGCTTTATTGCACATTGAGTGCTTCAAGAAATATCAGACAATAAAGAGGGGATGAAATATCAGAAAGTAAAGAGGGGATGAAATAACCCAAAATTGAAGAATACCAAAGTCACCGAATGGTGAGAAAGAGCCATACAGCTGGCCTTTGATTCCAAGCCTTGGGGTCCAGTATCCCGCACCTTTCAGGTGTGTCCCTGATCCAGCACACCTGAATTAAATGGATCACCTCCTCAGTATGAAGTCCAGTTCTCCAGTTCTGCAGAGTCCTGCTAATCACCTGAATCAGGTATATTGAGGCAGAGATGGATGGTAAAGATACATGACCCTGGCCCTCAATCCCTGGAGTTGAAGACCCCTGGACTAAGTTTATTCAAATAAAGAAACAATGTTCACCTTTTATGATCTTTTCCATTTGGAAAAAGCACTTTTAGCTCATCTGAGTAAAAACACCCCATTATCCTACCGGTCAGAATTGTGACAGATCATAAAACACACTTTTTTATATATTTTTCCACAATTTTTAAATTATTTCCCCTTGATTAGTTCAAAGGGCTATAAATTACATCTTATTGTTTTTATGTCTGGGAAGAATTTGGGATAAAATGGGTTAACTTAGTGAAGACTGTAAGGTATGCTAACACTTTCACCTTCTGTTCTGTGCAGGTGTGACTGGGGCCACAGCTCCTATTTTGTCTCACACACCCCCATCACTTGAACCCTCAGGTGCTGTTTTCTGCATTTACCATAACTCAGAACTGATTTACTGGCCCAGTTCTTTAAAATTAATTGACACATTTTCACAAAAAACGCTCAGAATGCAACGATTTGCCTTTCCCCATGCACTGTACCAATTTTAATGCGACAGACAGAGGTGATCAAGTTCAGATAAGACTTAGAATTAGTGATGTGGACAGATTTGGACATGCAAAGAGGGGAGTGCCTAGTCGCTAATGCTACAGTGTTCTAACCTGCCCCATACTGAAGGCAGCAGTGTGAGTGGGAAGATACATATATGTGTATGTGCATGCATTGACACATTTTTTAAGTATGTACAAAATTTCCACAGAGGTAACCAAGTTAAAGAAGCCTGTGCCACAAGAGGGCAGTCTCACAACTGCAAGAGGGATTATTATGTCAGGGATGGGTGGCTAGGTCTTTATTAAACATAAACATATTTCTTCTTGGTCTGCAAATTAAGGCATACATATAATTTCATTTAAAGTGAATCTAAACATGACGGAATAAGTAACTTTTGCAAAACAAAGTTCTACTTGTCTGTGAACCACAAATGTCACCAATGCAGTGTGAGTGAATTGGGATCAAGGGTGTAAAATGCAATGCACAATACTAAATAAGGCTCGTCTTAATTTGTTTGCAGTTTTCTTTTTTGATGATATTCAATTAATTAATCATACATATTAATTATACAGTTAAGTTTATCTGTATAGCATATTTCACTGTGATTTACATCATAAAAATGGTCCAGACACTAGTTAAAGACAGTGTTGCCATTGTGATAATCTACACAAACATATTATGCAGAGTGCAACATAATATGTTTTACATTCTTCTCTGTAACTGGAAGGCCCAGAACACAACATGTCTGACTAAGCTTCATCCTGACCTGTGAAAAATGTCTTCTGAATAACATTCTTCTTTGTATGATGCAGCTTATGTGTCACCACCTCTCTGCATCAGATATGATCTCCCCTTGTGGGTATGTGACTGTCAGTTGTGTGGTGTAACTGAGAATTATCCTTGTTGCAAGTGAACATTCATTCATTTTGAGTTTAAAGCCAAATGCATGACACACACTCCAAACATCTATGCTTTTATTGGGGTTGTGACATTAGGAGTATACTTTTACAAGGATCAACAAACAGCAGGAGTGTGTGCATGTGTGCACAAGTGTGTGTACTTGCAGAGTCTTGCATTCACTTACACGTGTTAATGTATTTCCATTCAGTGACGCGCGCTCCAGAGTAAAGAGAACAAAGACATCACACAGATCAGACGCTGGGCAGGAGTGTTTAAGAGTGCACCTACCTCCCAGTGTCACAGCAATAGCCTTCATCTTACCTACAGAAACCACAACAGAGGAGAAGTGGGATGCCTCTCGGGAACATGACTGATGGCTCCCACCCAAAGGGGAATTCCATACTAAGACCAATGTCATGCTCAGGTGAAATAAATAACCCACTGTGATAATATTTAGTCTATTTTCTGCTTTACACCAATATCAAAGTTAGCAAATGACACAAGTCCTTGCAGAACTATGCACTCCTCTTGAAATTTTCTACATTTTGTCACATTCCAACCAGAAACATAAGTGTATTTTATGTAATTTTATGTAACAGATCAAGAAAAAATAGTGCACAATTAAAAAGGGGAAGAAAAATACTTTATAACTATCACTTCTTTTTTCATAAATAAAAGTATCTAATGTGTGATATGCAAGTGTATTTAGCTTCCTTTTACACTGATGCACCGGAATAAGTGAAAAATGACTCTCTGGAAGGGTGATTAAGCAGAGAAGCAGGCAAAATGCCCTTTTTAGCTCTGGAGCATCAGCCCCCCATAGTAGTAGCAGAAGGACAGCTGCTCTGCGAGTCTAAAGCCAGGGAGATACACGAAGACAACATGACTTCATCTTATGTGACTAAGGAATGGCTCAGCACTTCCTTGGTATGTCTATTACAAGGAAATCGACATGACAG
Source organism: Poeciliopsis gracilis (assembly GCA_911649635.1). Classification (NCBI taxonomy): domain Eukaryota; kingdom Metazoa; phylum Chordata; class Actinopteri; order Cyprinodontiformes; family Poeciliidae; genus Poeciliopsis; species Poeciliopsis gracilis. The sequence goes on from CAJVRI010001532.1 coordinate 18,598,346, forward strand.
TTTTGATGCTGACTGGTTTCTGGGCCTTACTCAAAATGGATACATCCAGTTTTTGGCACTGGGCTTCACAGCAGCAGCTCTGGGCTGATGTTCCATCATGTTGCGAACCTGTCTGCATGGCACTGGTGACATTAGATGCAGGTTTTTGGTGGCTTCATGCGCATGAGAAATTTCATAAGCATGGGTGAGTTTTGCAGGTTACGGCATCGCTTACAAAAATACTGCAGGATCAGAAGATGGTCCATATGCAGTTTTCAATTCATCCATCAGGAGATGGTAGTCCCATTTGTAGGAGTGAGGTTTTCTATGGAAAAAGGCCTCCATTGCCCAAGTTGGCTGAATTTCAGCTGGACTGTTCTTGTCTGTTTGGACCAGTAGTTATCTTCGGCACAACTCTCAAACTTGTGCATAAGTTCCTTTCATTGTGTTGTATTGACGCAAAGTTGATCACCATCATCCTCACGGTCAGATAAGGGCTTCTGCAACACAAAGCGGGTTTTATTTGATTTTGATCAGGTCTGTGTCTGTGCCGGGGTTTGCTTATATGGCTTATGGCTTCATTCAGGTTACTAGAAGGTTTACATTGCACAGAGCTTTATGCCCTTGAGTTAAATGGAGCAGGTGTACAAAGCTATGCTTGTGAGGAAAAAGAAAATGGGTTAGAGTCAGAACAGCAATCTTTCATTTGTAGTGTAGGGGCTGGATAGATATACACAATGTTGCTTGTATTTCCCCCATAAGCGTAATCTTGACATCTGGCATCAACAAATGAGCTTGCACAGCTGAGCGGGACTGTGGTGAACAGGTACGTCTTTTAACTTTTGTGCTAACAGCATTTGTTAGAAGAGGGTTATCATGTTCACATTTTTCCACAATCCTGTCTTTAGTAGTTTCCCTGCACTCAGTACCCTCAGGAAAAGTGTTAAGTCTCATAAACGGGTTATAATAATTACATTCAAGCCTATAGTTTACAGTGGTTGTGGATGAGAGCCATCTTGGAGCTACAAGCTAACACACGGTCTCTTATTATTGATGTCTTTTATCTTTTTACTCAATGCTCACCACTCATCCTAGAACAAGAGAAAGTCCCTTTGTAGTTGTCAATGTTAACCTTTCCTGCTTCCATCTCCTGATTATAGACAGGAAACCCAGGAGAGAAACGTCTTCCAAGGCCAAAGTTAACTCATGGTCACACAGCCTTTTACTAACTACAACAAAAACAACTATTAACTGGCAGTGTTTTGTGTCGCTTCAGAGAAGGTGCCCCGTCCTAACCACAACTTTCTTGGGTTAGAGGGCAGCAAAGGCTCTCATGTCTTCCCCCTTCTTTCTTTACCTGTTTCTTGATTATTTTAAAATTCCCAAGACAATACTTAAAAGTTTTTGATTCTAATGGAACATTTGTGAATAATTTCAAGGTGTATTACCATATATAAATGATAAGTTTTGTATTTCAAAGCCTCCAGAACCAATTAAGGAATAAAATTCTTTCTATAATAAATGCACATTTAAAATCCCCCCCTGGGTGTTTTTGATTGCACATACTGTCAAACAAAAATACATTACATGCACAAATTTGGATACACCCAAAATTTCCATTTGGATATTTTTGGATGTATTTGTTTTACTTTTGTTTTTACTTTTGTATTCGTTTTACTTTTGTTTTTACTTTTGTATTTGTTTTACTTTTGTTTTTACTTTTGTTTAAAAGTAAAACAAATAATGAAATAAGAGCATTTTGCAGTATTTCAATCCAGCGTTGGCAGGTGTAACAATTGTATTTAAGAGGCCCAGGTCAAGACTCCTACTATTATTCATCCATCCATTTACTCCTTCATTCATCCCATCCATCCTGCTAACCGCTCAGTAAGGGCATCCAGTGCAGAGCAAGCCTCTAATCTGCCGGCCCGAGCAGCTGCTGCCTTGTGGTCGACAGACAGCAGGGCTCTTATTATTATACACATATGCATGGGCTAACACACACATATGGGAATACTCACACATGCAAATACACACATACATACAGCATAACTCTCTAATGTGGTAGGCCAGCTGCCAGTGGCGTGCCTTCCCTTCACCAGTGTGACCCAAGCAGTGCGGCTGCAGCTTCTGGTGCTACTGGTGCACTCTGGGGGGATTTCCAGCTCAAAGCTGAAACACAGTGGTTGAATGTGAGAAAAACATTTTGCGATAAAAAGGAAGAAAATAACCAAAAGATGGAGTGAAAGTGGTATTTAATCATTGTCTACCAAGTTACAAATACTAAAATGTTGTGACTTTTCTGTTATGTTTGGGGCTTTTATGCAATCCACAAATAAAATTTCAACCAACTTCATCCTGAAAAAAGACTAAATAAAATCTAATATAAAGAGGCAATTAATATGTTTGTAAGAGACCACATGTGATTCTGGCTTTTCTCTGTATCTTAACCAAGAATGTCAACAAGACTGCAAACTGCTTAAGGATAAACATGTAGAATTATGCCACTAAATTGATCAACGCATTGATGGGAATATCCATGCAGTTTTAATGCTTCCACTCTTCTTTGCATTCTCATCCAATCTTGCAGACTCCACATCTGTTGGTGAGGTCAACAGTTTTTTTCCCATTGGAGAAACATGACGATGATGGATGTGCTGGCCACAGAGGGCTTCGCTGTGGTTTTTTTCTCTAGCTTAGCCCCAGTCCTGGTCTTCCAAGCGCTTCGTTCCTCTTTGATTAATCAGTTGCTTGTCTAATCACTATGGCCATTTTCAATCCTGGAAATGTTTAATTTCTTTACTCTTTTTAAGTCTTCTGACACTTTTCAAGTTATTTACCTTACAACAGGTCTTTGATGTATTTTGGTGCTATCCCATTCAATAATTTAACACAACTATTTTAACGTCTGTCCTCTACAGGTTGCCAGCATAAGGACTTTTAAACGGGGATGAAGTACTGTATATTCTTACTTTTGGTGAGAATGCGAGCAGCAGCATTATGGAGCAGCTGTCTGACTTTTGCAGAAGGGATAAAAGAATACTGATAGAAAGGAAGTGTTTACTATTTGAATCAGATCAGATACGATGACACAGAATTTTCTTCAGGAAAGTTGTAGGAGTTGAGATGCTACAGCCACAGAAGGATTTGTCAATCTGTCAACTGTGGCAAACAGAGCAAGAAAATTGTTTATGTTTTTGTTAATGATTTCCGCAAAGAATGTTTCCTTTGCATGCTTTAGTGTTGAATGACAAGTTTCCAGTTGATCTTTGTAGATTTCATAATGAACGTAGAGTTACGTTTGACAATTTATTCCACTTATTACTAGAGTAATACTTCTCCATTAGTAATAAGTCCATTCATACCATACAAAAGACAAATACACATACACAGTGTCCAGCTGCATTTGCTCATGGGAAGTGATGGTGAGATCAAAGCAGTCGTCTTGTCATCCTTCCTACACTAAACCCATAAAACACTCAACCACACTCCTACACCCCATTCAGGATACTGTTAATCAGCACCAGCCTGAGCTGCCAAGAGTTCAGCAACATTTGATTTCTTAGTGCTTTCCAGTTCTAGTGAGTAGCAGACATATTTCTGTTTTAATCCTTTTAATTGATTATGCTTGTGTTTCCTTGCCATGTGCTATTTATAAACATCAAGTGATTCTCAGTTCAAAACAATGAGTCGATGTTAGTTTTGAATTATTTGAAAAACAATTCAAATAAGTAGTTAAGAGAATTCACAAGTCATTCTGAACCCTGCGAAGGATTATTGTGCCTTTTTCAAATAATAACTTTCTTTATTACAAGATAAAAGCTAAACATACCAATAAGAGAAATAAAGTCATTTCCTTCTCAATCTAATGATTTATTGAGCAACTCTTTGTGGCAACAATTGCCACCAAGTGACAATAAATATTTGAATTGGTGTGTATAATGGTTCTTTGGAGACATGTTTTAATTCACCAGCAATAGAAGGTTTTCAAGCTCAAACAGTCTGTTTAAGGTCTTAACAAAAGGATCTCATTGTGATTGACGGTTGAATTTTACTAGAAATGGCTGCAATACTTTCATGATGTTCATTACTTTGCTGCTCTGCTGGTCTAACATTTATTTTGGGACATAAGATGTTGCATTTAAAGATATCTTCAGTTCTTTTTGAGAGGTTTCTTGATTCCACAAGTCCGAAAGTCAAGAGGCATGGGTGTCACTAATGAAACTGAACCCAATACAAAGTGTTTAATCACAGTGGATTTGTAAATCACCTGTCACAGTTTTTTGTTTTAACTTGGTGACGGGAATGTGAGACCCAAGCTATGGGAAGTCATTTTGCCTGTCTGTACTGAGTCTATATTCTTTAGCCAGACACAAAGTGAGGTCAGAGGTTTAATCAGTTCCTGTCATTTGCAATGGAAACAACCATATTTCAGCAGTCACAAGCTTCTTGTGAGTTTCCAGGGACTTGATGCAAAGGAACCAGAGGGGAATTGACCGAGGAGAAAAAGCTTCAAAATGCAGGCTTATCATTGGGGTATTTAGCATACCATTAATCTGAGACAGGAGTCAGCTGTATTAACTCAATTGCATCCAGATGATTACAATCTGGAAGGGAATCACTTTACAGTCTTTTTCCACATAACCTTACTTTCTTGCTACCTGTGTCACGCAAATGTTCTAAGACTGAACATTTGTCCTAGAACTTGTAAGAAGTATTTTATAGGATCATAATACATTTTCATTGATATGAGAATATTGTTAAATATAGTTTGTTAAATGTTTTTATTCTTGGCAATATAAAACACAATTACCCAAGATTAACAGAATTAGGCATCATTTCGAAAATAAAAATGTTTTGTTAAAAAAGAAAAAGTTCTCTAATCTTTTTACAAAACAATTCATATCCAATTGTATCGATTTGTTTGGGGTAAACAAAATCACCCCAATTTAAATTTAGTACAAATAAAATCACATCTTTAGACTCAATTTATGACAAAGTATTTTTCTCATATATTTATTATGCATTAAACGTATATTGCATATCACTAAGTATGGAACTGACAATCTTTCATATACACTGGTTTAGGGAAGAAGAGTCAAGAATGTCAGTTAGATTTCATTACAGTATAAATATAATATTATCCCAAGCAACATAGCAAGATAGATATGACGTGGGCATATGTTTTTATGCTGAAATATTTATTGAGGAAATTAGAAGTCGAATCTCTGGGACTAGGTATGGAAAACATGCTCAATATTTCCATTGAATCAGCAATTACTCCACATTTCACAAACCTGATATTTTACTCCCATCACTGTGGCCTGGCTTTATTCCCAGAGACCTACCAGCTCCTGTTGAACCCAGAAGTTTACATAAACAAATAAAAAGACCCATAAACTTTATTTTTCACTGTCTGCAGTTAAATCAAACCAAAATTCTTCTATTTTAGGTCATTTAGAATTTTGAACCTTTTTGCCTTTTGAACTGGGTGACTTGTGTCAAATGGTTTGGGTTTCCCTCCACAAGCTTCTGACCGTAGCTAATAAAGAATTCTGACCCATTCGCCGTGAAAGAAATGGTACAACTGAGTCAGGTTTATTAGGATACAACAAATGAAAAATTCTTAATTTTTTGATCAATATCATTTCACCTTTCTTGAAAAAGAAAAATATTTACTATTCTAGTAAATATTTTTACATAAAAAAAAAATTACCAGCACCAAAGTCAGATTAGTCATATAACTTCTCTAATTCATCCCAAAAACAGAATTAAAATTGACTGGGGAATATATCTAAAACTTAAAAAATACTAATTTACAGTTCAGCAATAGAATGCTATTTTCTTTCTAAATTACTTTCCCATGGAATGTTTTTTTTTTTAGATTTCCCAAATATTTTGTAACCAACCCAAACCACTTTCACATCAACCAAACTCAACCAGTAACATTTTAAAGCTTAAAGAAACATAATTGGTGTAAACCCTTGCATGGTTCCATATGTGTATGGTCAGGTTGAGTCGGCATGTGCTCTATGAGTGTGTATATGTTTTTTGTGGTCATGGAGTTTGCATATATATACCCACAGGAAACACTCATGAAAGTAATGTCTGTGTGCGTTGTACCTGCTGTGTTGTTTCAATTGCATTTAATAAGAAAGACTCACCAAGGTGAGTGAGTAAGAGTGGTGTAGGGCTGCTCATGTTTTTCTGACTCTTTTGATGTTTTGGGTGAGCAGGGAGGGGCAGAAGACCCTGATGTGGTTACCTCTGCAATACTCCAACACATGGCAGTGAAGGCATGAGGCTACATCACCAAAAATGTCTGGGAACCTTGTGTTTGTGTGAGTGTACAGTGTGACTTTTAATGGACTGACGTGGCCAAACTGATCATTATGTGTCTCTGTGTCATTGCGATACCCTGGGAATATTTGTTCCAGATAGACAGAACAGCTGCCCTGCTAACCTCCAATGGTACACCACAATCACTATCAGTCTTACTGGAAATAAGCATGTTTCTCTTTCAATACATGCATATTGATTCAAACTGTTATTTTACTTTTACATTAGTTATGTCATGGGTTGGTAAAAACAGTATGTTATTTATTTTGAACAGAGGGTCTGGGCTCTCGGCTATTGAAAAAATGATTGCTTCCTGGATGTATGGTCTCTGTTGAGGTTCTAAATTTTACCCATTAACATTTGTCCATGACGTGTGTAAGGTTCATGCTTACCAGAAATTGCCTGCGCTGTAAACAACCATCCTCCCCTGCAAAGAGTGAAGTGCAGAGCCAAACGAAGCAGCTGTTAATGTTAATTCAGTATTTGGAAGTGTAGTCAACATGGACTTACTGGCTTCATCCACTTCCTCTGCTACCGTTGCTATAACTACACACATACTACTATTCTAAAACAGTGCAGAAAGTTGATGTCATCATTCATGACTTCCCATTCTGTTTGTTGATTGATCCAGTCAAAAGTTGACTGGGTCAATCCAAGTCAAGAGAAGAAAATACAGACTGTGCTGAAAGTGAGAATTTTTTCAAGTGGAATTGCACCAGAAGGCAATGCCCAGGCTAATTCTGTCAAGTAGTGGTTTTGTTTACTTTGGCAGGATGGTAAGACTTCTACAAAGTCATATTATCATGCTCAGATTTTAACAAAGTTTGTTCTGTGGAACTCTGGAATTTGTGTGACACTGTGATATAGAAGAGATGAGACACACAAGTTGAGCTTCCTTTAGCAGCCAACAGAAATGATTATTCTTCTGTGTAATGAACATACTCCATATACAATACTTGTTATGCAATACTTGGGGTATCAAATAATTCAGGTATCACTAAGTAACTGTAATAGCTAGCCCTTAGATTGAGTACATCACTACTAGCTTTAATACCCCTTTAAACTCTACAGTAATTCTCCATTTAAGATTATGAATTTTAGCAAATAACACAATCTATTCATAGATGGCTTTCAATTATCTAAACAATATTAATTTTTTTAGGCAGTGCTTTAACTCAAATACCTTGTCCCTTTTCTCAGACCTTTTGGATTTCTAACTATCAAAATAAAATGTATGAATGTGCTTGTCATTATTTTAATAGCACTTACAACCTTTATTCTGCACAAATAAAGTACACTTTAATATCTAAGTATTTTAGCTTTCAAATGTATCCATTGTTTCAACAGAATAGCATTTTATCTCTTACACAAAAAAACTCTACAAAATTGAAAAGATGCAATTGTCCTTTAATTCTGTCTCTTTACTAAGCTTCACATAAGCAGCCACTGAATGTCATAACAATATTTTCATCTGGTTTTTGCAATAATCCAAAAATAAATCTCAATTGTAAAAATAAAGAGGCCAAGATAATCTCTTTTGTGTAACAACTGTTCAGAAAAGTTTAAAAGACAATAAGATCAAAGTGAATTCAGTAGTCTTTAAGCAATTTCTCAGCTAGCTCAACACATACAGAGCGTGATGGCCTTATTATTAGTAGCTTCCACAATATGTCTTGTGTTTCTACACAACACTAATCGCAAACTGCATAACTAGACTCACTAGGCGACTCTTGATATACTAACATATTCAACTGTTAAAGATCACAAGTATATATATGCATCAAAATACATTTTTACTGACCTGTGACAGAAAAATGAGACACGCGTCGAGCTTCCTTTAGCATCTGACAGGAAGGTTTATTCTTCTTCTGTGTGCCCAACCGTCTATATGCCACCAACGCGACAGGCGCACCCTAGTGGTTGTATGTGGAATCCCACTGAATAACTAACACTAGAGAACTTATTGCAACGACGAATTAAGAATAGATAAATAAAAATAGTGTTGGGATGCCTATTTTTATACATTTTCATTACTTATAACAGCTTGTTCTCACCCCTCAACACTGGTCTGCTAAATTAATGCTATTCAATACAGAAGTCTCAAAACACTTATTTTCATTGTGCTCAAATAGCCTAATATTTGTCTTGTCTGACCATATACCTTTTCTGCAGAGTTTTAATTTCAAATATGACTTCTGTATGGAAAAGTTTTCTTTTTAAATTACCAAAAAATAAATGTAACTCTTTCAGAATGCATTTGGCTAATCAATCTGCAATTTCAATCAAGCTTGACTGTACAGCTACAAAGGACTTTTGTCAATGGTGCTTTGATAAAGAACATTTATTCTAGTATTACTGGAGCTCTAAGTACATCATTTTTTTATATAGTAGAAAAAAACAGTAATAGCTGCAAAAAGAACAAAACTGTTTTTGAAATTCTTTTTTTAAATCAATTGCTCACCAAAATGTAACATCATATTTTTATCTACAAACATTGGGCAAAAGCTTCTCAGAGTATTGCTCAAAAAATGTTGCATTAGCAAACTGGAGATGCACTTAAGAGAGATTATGTTGATGTGCATATAATTACAAAATACGTAAATGGCAGATTTCTGTAATGAAATTTATAAAATCTAATTTTTCATTTACTCTGAAAGAAAATAGAATGATATAAACTTATAGTGGTGAGTTGATTTACAGGGAGCAGCATTATTCATTCACTAAAAAACTAAACTAAACAATATCATTTTTGCACATGCGTGTCTCTTCTTTCTTTTTGCTCAGTCAGTTACAATTTGTTGTGAATGCTAATCTAAAACAATAATGTACAACAGATTTGCAATGAATAGATTGAAAGTCTTCAGTTCATGTTTACATCAGAAAATGTGCTAAAAATGATTAAAAGTATCAGATTTACATGGGAATGCTAAAGGGGGGCTTTAACAACAGCTCCATATTTTTTGCAACCGAGCTCTTAGTTGGTAGAACTCATTTACCGTCACAAAAATAACTTTGTTAAGAGCCATAGCATCACATATCTGATTCACAACACATAGCTCTGTAAATTGTGGCTATGACACATGTTGAGGTTCTCCACACTGTCCTCTGGCGGTTCCCCGAGTGGTTCCCCGAGTGGTTCATTGAGCGGTTCTGTGGTGTTCGCTCCTGGAGCAGCTGCACACAGTCGTGGCTGGCCCAATGCTGGCTTTGACTGTTCTGCTTCCAGAAGTCAACAACCAGCCCAGGCAAATGGAGTTCAGCTTTTCCAGAGATCTCGGACTCACGGGGATAAAACATCACTGCTAACAGGCGGCCCCAGCAGGCAGGCAGTGGTCACCCCAGCTGGAGAGGGGAACACCCTCTCTGTGGTTTCCCTCTCATGACAAATATTAAAGACCTGGCCTTACATTTTGGCAGCCTCTGCTTCCCTTTATTTGCATGCCATTCTGTGCTGTAAATACATAAAAAGGAATACAAAATATTAATGAATACCGGATTTATTTGAACTTATTTTGTTTTTCACTGACCAAACATTTTAAACTACAAAGATCAATAAATCACAAATCAACCTATCCATTGTTTTTCAAAGCAGATAAGTAATTTTGAAATGTCCTTTTTTTAATACATTGTACATTTGTATAGCGCTTTATCAAGTTCAAGAACTCAAAACCGCTTCACATTACAACCTTTCATTCTTCCATGCATTCACGCATTCACACGCTCATGGTGGTAAGCTGCATAGTAGCCACAGCTGCACTGGAGACTGACAGAAGAGAAGCTGACCCAATGGACAAATTACAGAGACAGACAGACAGCCAAATTTAATGCCAGACAGTGAGATAAAGAAGGCAATGTATTTTTTATTTTTTTATAGTATATGTAATGTTGAGATCTGTGAGATCGAATAGGGAGTTTTAGTCAAAGTGGCAAAGCCTAACATATGGATGCTGTCAGTCAACCATCCAGGTTTCTTAAAACCTTTGCTGCATGTCTTTGATCTCTACTTGTGGCTTTGCTTTTGACGTCTTAGGATGTTTTCGCACCTAATAGCCCGGTAAACTCTGTTAGATTGTGGCCTAAAATTGCAACTTTTGTTACATTTTCAGCTGGTGCCGTTTGCTTTCACATTGCACTGTATCAAACAATAAAATGCATTTGAGAAGCCTGCTCCCCCACCCCCACCCTGCCAGTGGTGGTGCTGTACCAACACATACTGAGGGAAATAACAAAATTCTTCCTTCACAAAATGTAAACAAAACTGAAGTAGCATCACATTCTACCTAGAAACCAGACTTTCTAAGCAAATTAAATTAACTTTGGTTAAAGTGGGCTAAAAGGTGCAGGAGGGAATGCACCTCTAGTGTTAATAAATGCCTCTCGCAGTACAATTTTTTTAAAAAGAGGGTTATTTTCTGTTTCATCCCTCTACTTCTTGCAAAATCAAATTTACTGTATACCAAGGTCTGTCTTGCAGGAGAAAAAATGTGCATTTTTTGTCAAAGTACAACAGTTTTTTTCACAGACAGTAAAGGCTTGAATTTAGCTGAGTCCTACCAACTGCTGTCAAGATTCATTGCTACCTTTTGCCAGCTTGTCAGAAAGCAGCATTCAGAATTTACTTTCCTATTTTCCTGCATGAACAGATATGGATTTGAGGCATTTATGTGTGACAGTCCTCCATTTCTTTTCTTTTCTTATAAAAGCATATTAAATATACAACTAGGTCAAAGTGCACAGAGGTGTCAAAGTGAATAAATAATTGTTAAATTTTCAGGGTGATGGAAACATAAAGAAATGGGTGTCAAGAGGGTCTCACTCTGTCACTTTCAGTTTCTTCACTTTGCTAACAGCCTCCTGGATATAATAACAACTCATTTAAACAAGCTCAGTTTGAAAAAGGACAGAGAACAGAAAGCAAGAGGTGAGAACAGAAGGTGAGGAGAGTTCAGCAGAGGGTTTCCTTTGTGTGAGAAAATTCTTCAGCCTGACTTTGGAGCTGGTGGAAGGAAAGCATCATAGAGCCTGAAAGTCAAGCTCGTTTCTCCTTACTGGGTAGAGGGAACATCTGGAAAGCAGGTGTTAAGGCCAGCTGTGGTGGATCCTTCTACAGCATGTGGATTTACTCCCTCTACAGGTCATGAAGACAAACTACACTTTTATACAACGAGACAAGAGAGAGACACAGATCAAAAGTGATCAATCTGCTTTACATAAATAACTTCACCTTTTGCAATAAATTACAAAGGTGTTATTTAATGCTGTTTGCTTCCTTCAGAGAAAAGGAAAAATATTTTCAAACTTGTGCATTCAGTTCTCACTCAGTCCAATTCCTGGAGAAATGTAAGTTGTTCATGAAATATAAACCTGTCTGCTGCATATATCTTGGGTACTGCTGACTTATCACACTTTAGCTTCACCTTATTTTAATCAAATGGTATTGATTTGGCAGTTATGTTATTCTGTTCTTTGTCTCATCATAACTAATGTGTTGTTTGTTTATAGAAATGTAGGTTGCAATCTCCCTCCTACCTCCTGTCATTTCTTTCTTTTTTCAGTCATTTTTGTCTCTATTTAATTGCATTTGTTTCTGAAATGCTTGAATTTGTGACTGTATTATTCTTTGTACAAAGTGAAAAATTGTTAATATGCCCTGTCAGTTTGGCCAAATACAAAGTTTAATTCTCAAAGTCGTGACTGTAATTGGAGTCATCTTGGCCTGTTGATCTTAAATAATTAAAAGGTATATCAAATATCAAAACAGCTAACAAATTTGGAAAACTCATTTGTAATCATATTACCTGTTCAAATAGCTCACGATATAAAGCGTTCTGATAATGCATTAATAGATCTGATGCGATCACAGGTTACGAGCTTGAACAGCGATAATCTTTACAAACAGGTCTTCAAATACAAAAATGCATGGTGTTTAAATAGCAAGAGGGCATAATAATTCCAAAGACTTTGTGTCTTATGATTATAAATTGTTTGTATGTTGTCTATCACAAGCACTTTTGCTAAAATCAGAAAGACTTCCTGTATATTTTTCCATTGCCTGTAGTTTTGTGCATGAGTTTGTGTTCAACGAAAAGCTCGTTGCACATTCCGGGCCTCCAAAACCCTGAATAATAAGCTTCACTTTGCAATGCCCTAAAGATGAACTTAAGAATCAGCGTTATTTAACTTCTTATCTTTTGACATAGCTGCCAGTCAGCATCAGCAGCTGACTGTAACCAGAGCTGCTGCCCTCAGAGGATCTTCTCTCCGCCTGTTTCTTTTTCACTCTTCCTTTAGCTTCTTTAAGGCTCTGTCTTGTACCATTTCTTTTTTTCTCTTCAGATCTCTTTTGCCTGGCATACTCAGGTCAATCTGCTTCACATGACTTTGTAAATGGGGACCTACATGTTCAGAAGTTAGGAACTAAGCCTGAAGATAAAATCCATCAGCAGTTTGCAAGACTCTTACAAAACACTTTGAATCTCCACAAAAAGTGTTAGAGGAAAAATATATTTTTCAGTCATTTTATGTCCGATTATGTTTGTTTTGATGGGTTTATTTATTTAGTTAGTTTTTGTAATCTTAAATTTACTACAATATTCAATGTATTTTTTAGTTGTAACATCTGAAAATATGGGAAAGGACAATTTACTTTTTGCAAAACCCTGTATACACTACATAGTAAAATAACAGTTCAACATGTTCTATACTGAGATCATTTCAAGCAGACATATGTCTGAACCCAGTACATTTAGCTTGGTTTCCTGTTTTTAGATGGTTAATTTTTCTCCAGCCTCAATCTGATGTCATGCTCCCCTCCTGTCTCTTCTGGAAGACAGCAGGAGGTGAGAATTTGCTGTTGCTAAGTTATAAAAGGTGAGAGGTTAAGGAAGGCCTCTCCCTCTGACTGTGTTTTCTTAAAGGGCCTGTGAAAGTACTGTTCACTCCAACATGTTTGCCTTAGCAAGGAACGGATCATTAGTTTCTTGGACCCTAATTTCTTTATCTCATCTCTTGTCAGATATTCTTCATCTTTTATTGCTTTTCTAGAAAAAAAAAATCTAAAGTTTAGTTTGAAAAAAATTATTCTGCAGAAAAAAAAAGTTTAAATTATTTTTTAAATTATATTTAAAAAATTATTTTCCATGTTTGGAAATAGTTTTTACAAAAATAACAGTGTCATGTTTAATGGTATCCCAGTTGTTGATTATTTATGCAACCTTCCCTCAGGATAACAATTTGTCTTCTATGATATTTCATTCACTTGGGTCACAAAAGGAGGAATCTTTGACTATCCTTTTTTACACATATCTTCAGAAAAAAATTATAGTAGGCAGTAAAGGTGGGCAAATATTGTTCTTTATTGTTATATTATTATTGTTATCTGTATTTAAAACATATTGTAATAAAAATTACGATTTATTGTGAGAACTCTAAATTGTGATGGATTATGTTTGTTATTCCAAAAAACACAAAAAAAGCCCACAGCGTTGTTGAGGTTGTTCATTCAGTTTTATGATTTTTTTACACCACTGGTTCCAATTTGAACATCAATAATTATCGCTTTATTTGAAGTTATGATTTAAATGCAATTACTTTGAGCTGTTTGGTGATGATGAGATCACTTTTTTTATGCAACTGATGTCCTGAAGTAACCTATTTCACAATGGGTGCGTTTTTTTTTTTGTTTTTTTTGGGTTTTTTTTTTTTTTGTGCCTGCAGTAAAATACAGTTACAGCCGTAAAACCTATTGCCAAAAAAGTACTACAAGGACATTTTGAACCCTTTTTATTGTCACTTTTATTATCATTGAAATAAATACCACAAAATATTGTGACAAAAGTTGTTAGTCAGATTGCCTCTCCCTAGTGGCCAGTGGCTAAACAGAATGGGCTTCTATGTCACTTCATATTTCTATACCAGCGAAGTGGAGAATCAATTACTTTTTTATTAAACACTCCTAGAAATTCTAATAAACTTGAAAAATTATATCAAGAATGTATCACTTACATTTGTTTGAAAAAATAGTTTTAGGCATAAAATTAATTCAGCTATTTTATCTTTTCCAGTGTAATTATTTGCTCCTATTGAAGGCTTTATGCTTCAAAAACATTATTTTTGAAAGTATATTATAAATGAATTATTTAACTTTTTAGACAGTCTCATCATATTCTTAATCTTACACGACAAACCAGTCAAACACCTTCACGACTCAGTTGGGTGACCTTTGCATTCACAGGAGATCATTTAACCAGAGAGGGTCACGGGAAGCTGCAGCTCATGGCTTGCCTGGAAAGGAACTTTAGTCTCAGGTTCTCTTGGAAATTGTTTGTTAAAAAAAAAAAAAAAAAAAAGGCCAACCACCAACACCACAGTAAAGATGTGACTGCAATGTACATTACAAGCCAAGGACATGGTGAGCACATCATGACCAAAGATCCAAACGAAAGAGTGAGAAATGAGAGTGAGAAATGCTCTGGGTTTGGACTCAGACAGGGTGTGCAGATGGGTGTGTTTGTGTATATTTGACAAAAAGGGGGAAAAACGAATGGAAGGGATTCAGCTACAGAGTACGTGCTTGCTTTTTCGTGGGTTGAATTGGTTTGATTACACTGGGAGATAGCAATCAGCTCCATTCCACTCATTGTTTTATTGTGTTTGACATTCAGTGAGCATCCAGATGGAGACACTCTGGCACAGATTCTCACTGATTTATCAACAAAGTTTTGAACAGGTCACCAGTCAAAAGATAAGACCAAGTATATACAAGGCATCCTATTTGAGAATGAGCATGCGGCAATCCATTTCCTTGATTCATTCATATATAATTGTTTTTATTGGTTTATATGTCATTTGTTTGACTTTTTGCATTTGACAGAAAAGTGAGATTCATCTCACTTTTGGTGGCAAGTGGTTATCTTTGCAAATAAACACATTTGGGAGTGCTCTGTCACTGTTTAGAGTGGTAGAGGAGTGCATGTATGTGTCTGGGAGCGATTGTGGCGAGGAGGAACAGCTCATATACACGCGTGCACAAATGTTTGACTTGGTGCCGTGGAAACCGGGCGAAGTTTGGTCCTGATAGTTAGTCTCCCTCTTTAATTGTGGGGAAATGGGTTTCAGATGTTACTGCACGTCTAATCACTTTGGGTACCGCTCTGCCCCGTCATGTCCTCCCAAACCACATCAAGGAAGAGCGGGACCGATGTGGGATGATAGCAGACCAGTGAGGAAGGCCCATTTTGGGGCTTAAAAAATGCTCCTCTGGGTGCCCTTGCAAAAACAAAATCCACATTAGCAGCAGCCGTGTGATGTGTCCATGTTAGGATGTGTTTTTGCCCACAGTGAGAAATGTGATGGTGCCGCACAAGAGCATGGGATAAACACAACTGGAGTGGAAAATATTCAGTGAGTGTTCCTCTATATATATTTTGATCTTGGTAATGCGAAGCTTTATAGGAGGGGCTATTATGTATCTTTTGCACAGGTATGAATTTCTGATTCTATTCATTAAACCTTTTTGTAATTATCGTGTGTTATGATCATACACCTTGTTGATTTTTAATTAGGATTTTAGGTTGCAAACTAATACAACGTATCAAATCATGTAGTGCAAAGAAAAGCATAAATTCAATAAATGAAAATCTGAAAAGCATTTATCATGCATTTGTGTACACACTGTTTTACTCTAATACCTTAAAAAAAAAAATCTTTCAATGAATTGCCCCCTGAAGTTGCTAAATGTTTAAGTGGGCTACATCTGTTTAGTCTAATCTACACCTGATTGTTATGTGAGGGTCTCAGGGGGTTATTATAGAATTTTACTGCATAAACTGCATCATGGGAAAAACCGATCATTTTGCAGAGGTCAGGGTTGGGTCAGAATACCTAGTAGTTGTGCATTTTACAAAAGCTGCCCTAACAGGTACAAGAAGTTAGACACTGTTTAAAAAATCCCATCAGAAGTGATGTTTGCAGTCAGTCACACGCAAGCAGTGCACACGGCAAGCATGTGGAAGGAGGTGATCTGGTCACATAAGACTCAAATCAAACTTTATTTATACATGTCCATGTGGTACATTTTATGTTTGGTTTCCGACTGCTCCAGTCCCTCAAACACCATTCCCCACAGGAAAACCTGGTGCAGAAGAAATCTGAATAAAGAAAAATTCTGGGAGAATATTTTTTAGAGGATGCAAAGGACTTCCAGCAAGAAAGAATTATTAAACATACAGTCAGAACTTCAAAAATGGCTTAGACCACGATGTGCTAGAAAATCCAAAATCTAAAAATACCAAAACCACACTTAAAAATGGGTCATCATTGATGTTCTTCATCCAATATGACTGAGCCTGAGCTATGCTGCAAAAACAAATAGATAAAGATGACCTTAGAGAAATGTTTAGGAACTTTGTCAACTTGGGAAGTATGGATGCCGTTTTTCTGTACCAAAAGGAGTTGCTTGAGGTGGATCTGGAGACATTGGAATATTCTCTCAGTACTTCTTTTAAAGGTTTTCCAGGAACAACTCCAGGACAGAAGCAGAACTCACTGGAGGGATTATATATTCCTTCTGGTCAGGGAACAACTTGGGTTCCTCCAGAATGAGCTGATCAGAGATTCTGGGGAGAAAGATGTCTTGGTTTCCATCTTGGACCTGTGACCTTCACAATTTGTCCTTGTGGGACAATTTAACAACATTGTGAAGTAGCACAAACATATGCATAGTAGTAACTTTTAGTAGTAACTCACATGTATTGACAAAAACAAAATATGCAAACAGAGGACACTGGGAAATTACAGTAATTACAGAAAGATACAGCCAGAATGGAAACGTATCATTAATATGGGTCGCAGAGGGCACAAGAATGAACTATGTTGTTCCCTGACTTAAATGTTTTTTTTTGTTTGTTTGTTTGTTTTCCCACATTCAAAAGCTTACAGCTAGTCTACAATGTTCATGTATGATTTCTGTGCTAATGTGACAGTGGGAATAAAAAAAAAAATGAGTTGGGAGGGATGGGAAGTCAGATAGCCACTGGTTTGAAGGTTTTGCCAGTTGGCCAGAAACCGCTGCACAACACAGCCCGCCCTGATCTCTGGCTAGATGTGGAAAGCTAGTAGGGACATGCCATAAAAGGCTTGCCACTGTAACTGAAGTGAAAAATAGCTTTTCAAAGTATTGTCTCTGGGGGGCTGAAGATAAAATGCGTGCAATATTCATATTTGTCTTACAAATGTATGAAAACTACTCATTAATTTCATTCCACTTCAAAATCACATGTTACTTTGTATAATGCTATCCTCTATTTCGACAAGACACATTTAAGTTTGTGGTTTTAATGTGACAAAAATATCTGTAGTTTCAGATTAAATAAATACGTTTGCATTGAGCTGTACATCTAAAACTAAGCTTGAAAACAATTCTTGATTTAAAACGTCAATCTAAATCAAACTACCGAAATCTTTTCTCCACATATTTCCAGCACCTGCTGAGAGAAGATGGCCAACCACTGTGGGTGTAACAAACCAACATTCCAGTGATGGACACATTTGGTTGCTCTGGTTTGTTTTCCTTGGATGACTCCTTACCCCTGGGTAAAGACCGGTAATGGGAGAATGAAAGAGTTAATATCACATTTTTGAGTTTCATGAGCTAAAGGGAAAAAAATGTGGAGACACAGAGAAATAAAAGTATTAGAAACATGACACTCTGTTAAGCAATCAGACTTGTTAGGAAAGAATAGAAGATACTCAAGAGTTTCAACCAAGATCAATTAACCTGGCATTTTTGGAAAATAGGGTCTGCTCTTGTCCCGCCACCTCTATTCTGTTTTACTCATTTCCATTTTCAGTTGATTTCTTGCTGGCCAGTTGTCTTTCCTTGTTCATACAAAAGGAATAGACCTCTGACTGTCCTTTATGTAACACACAAGTTTGTGTATTTAGGTGTCTTTGTTTTCTGGTCAGGTTGTGATCTGATGCTAACTTTTAATCATGCGATTAAAAATTAGGATTAGATCTGTGATTCAAGTTCCTAAAATAAACTTCCTACAAAGGGCATCTGGGGTCAGCCTTAGGTATAAGCTGAAGGATTATGTCATCCAGGAAAGTGGAGCTCACCTGCAACTATGACCTCCATCACTGAATCTTTGATTGCCAGATTTGAACTTGATCATGAGAAGCTGCTTAACTACATGTGAATCCAGTTCATTTGTTTACTCAAACAGTCTTTTATGCCTAAGGATGTATTATTTTGTGAATTAGTCCCTTAAGATACTTCATTTTACTTTTTGATTCAGAAAGAAGCTTGTTTGCAAATCAAAAGAAAATTAAAGAAGACATGTAATTACCCATATCTACGTTCCACTGAAAATCAGCTACTTTAATTTCCGACTATAAATATTGGCCCCAAAGAAGTATAATTGATTAAAAATATTCTTGTTTTATTTTCTGAGTTAAAGGATTTCTCCCACATTCATAAGCACACATGTTTATAGCCTGTCTACCATATGCATTTATGATTTTTGTGCTAATGTGACGGTGGGAATGAGAAAAAGGAGGAGGGAGGGATGGGAAGTCAGATAGCCACTATTTAGAAGTTTCAGCCAGCTGGCCAGGAACCACAGCACTGCAGAGCTCACCCTGATCTCTGGCTCAGTGAAAGTACAAGAGCCAGAGGCAACCAGAGAGGGAATAATATGTGTATGATTGAACTTTAGGGGAGGTTGTCATGATTTGGATGTTGCAGTCCAAACAGATTTTAACTGTATTTTGCATTTTCTTGCTATATGATAAACTTTAAGTAAAGTAGATATTATCGTATATCCCGCTTCATCAAAATTTCTTCGATTTAAAAAGCATACAATGACACGCGTATTACTGCTGCATTTGTGTACTCTGTGATTTTCCTTAACTCTTCACACACATTTACAGAAAACCCTTACAAACTGTCAGGCCTCTTCCCTTTGGGCATGAAAAGCCCACAGACAAAAACATAAAACATCTGTTACCCATATTTTGTGATTCTCCAAGAGGCACAATCCAAGCTTTCTCCAAGAGCGCCATCATCATTTCCCTCTCAGTCTCTGTCCAAGTGTTGTGTCTTTTTGTTCTTCTCTTGATCTCCTTCAGTAGCTCCCATTGAGCATCAAAGCCTCGACACAATGCTCCTATGGAGCAGGAATCTCCCTACTGTGTAAACATTGCTCGAGTCCCTTCCAGCTGAGAACCTGATTGAATTTGAACCTGCGTGTGAACTTTACTTTCGTAGTGTATCATTTGGCCCAGATGCCTGCGTGGGGAAAAAAAAAAAAGTATCTTGTTTAGTGTTTGCCTTAATGGGTAAAAAGGAGACAAATCCAAAGTTTTGAAAGATAAAATTACTGTGGAATTTCAGATTGTTGCAGTGAATATTTGCCTGGATCACATTAGATCAAATGTACTTCCATCTGCTAATGATTTCAATTTTAAACTACACTTTCTGGGTGTTCAGTCTGCTCCTACAGGAAGGAGGGAAGCGCTACAAGAAAATTCTTGCATGAAACAACAAAGAGCAGGAGAAAAGAAGGGGCTCATTGCAAAAGAACAAAGAGGGGTTGGTAGGACTAGACGGTATGTCATCAAAGGCTGGAGTTGATGACAAGTACAGAGAGTGTGTGTTTGTGTGTGTGCTGTCAGGGGGTGTGGTTGTTGCCTGTTGTGGTTTTATCTAAATAGGGACTTTTATGAATTGAGGTTTTTGTCGGGTGAGGATGGGACATTGTGGATTTACTGTTAGTGTGTCCCTACAGCAACACCTAATTGCAAGGACACACACTCAAACACACGCACACAGTCACATTTACGCACAGTTTCCAATTCTGATGAAATGACACTTTTGAGAACAGACGGACAAGGGTACAGCCTGGTGGAAATATACGGTATTGCTACTAGATTACTTGTTTGCTGCATACATAATATAACCTATGAACCACCTAAAATATTTATATTTGGAGGATTAGATTGAGATCCGAATAATAAAATAAATCTAGTGAAAACATGAGCAATTTTTATTAGGATGGAACACAGGAATGGAATTCTTATTTACATAAAAATTAAAATTAAAAATAAAAAATAGTTACAAAAACTTACCGGTACATTAAAAAGTTAACATCAAATATTTCCAATCTGGGATCCTGGATTAAAACAGATTCTATTGACTAGAGCTTGCACAGATTGACATCCTTTAAGTAGCTTTGAAGCAACAGTCAGGCGACTGCAAGTCTTTTGACTGTTTTTGAGAAACAAAAACTGTTTTATCGGCTGTCAACTGATGAAAAACTCAAATATTTTTATTATTACATTTTACTAGTACTTAAATGGCTTAAATGATGCAACGATCCACAATCAAAATCCAATTAGTTTCACTAAGAAAGTTAATCTCAAGCAGCTGACGTTTCAATTATATTTTAAAATATCTATAGCTGACGGAAATGTTTTATGATAAATCCAGAGGTTAGACTGAAAATCACATTGTATAATCAGTTACTGAAAATCTAGATTACAGGCCTTTTGGGAACTGAATTTTGTCTGGGACTCACCAAAAATTACAGTCACAGGTATTGGATTTGTCCCTCGTTTGAATGAATTCAAGAACTTAATCTGAGACTCTATTAGCCTCAGCTCACATTTTTAGTGTGAAAAAAAAAAAAAAAGAAAATTGCTTTTTTGATAGTGTTACAGGAGAAGCCTGTTTCTCCCCAAAATAGTTTGACAAAAAAAGGTATACAAAGTTGCATCTTAATGAGCTACAAGACTCCAGTCCAAAGTAAAGCTGTTTGTCCATATAGTATGGCAACATGTTTGATTCAGCCCCTGCATATCTGCACAAACTGATACCAGCCGTCCAGAATGGTGATGAAAATGTGATGATTGAGTCAGGTTTGCAACCACAGGGCCTTGAGCTTTATGCTTCAATGTGTCAACCATGAACTTTATGTACCAAACCTCTCCTGAACCGAATGTGAGGCCATCCTGTCTGAGAGCTAAAACTAGGCCACTGTTCAGTCATGAAAATGGACAATGAATCCAAAACAGAAGAATTTACAACAGCTCTGCTGAAAAAGGAAACAAAGTCACAGCGTTGCAATGACCCAAAAAAGTCTAAGCCCCAATTTAAAGGGCATTTTCGGTTTTTCAAAAAACAATAAAATTGAAATCCACATTTTCATTAAACAATGGTGGATTAATCAAGATTCCTTGATGTTACTAGTTAGTCTTTGAATTCTGTTTTACTTTTTGTTCTGTCTTACAAATGACAGAAAATACACATCGAAAACCTCTTCACAGTTGACAACATGCAAACAGAACATCCAGTCCAATAAGTGTTATTATTCTTTAGGATTGCCTAGTAGAAGCATATGTAGTCAACTGTATTTTAATGCAGATATTGCTGAATTTACAGAGAAGTTCAGATTACTTCATATTTCTCAAGTTGTATGAGCTTGCCCATTCACATGGTATAAACAATTCTGCTTTGTTATGGATGGTAAAATATGTGAAAATCAGGAGTGTGTGAAACTGTACAAGTGTGTGTGCACTTTTATCAGCACCTCTGCAGCCTTGCAGCTGCAGACAGGAGGAGGAGAGGAAGCCCTTTTTACAAGTCTGCAACATTCACAGTGACCCACCTGTTCGCCTGTGTGTGAGCCTTCGTGTGTGTGTGTGTGTGTCTGACTCTTGTTTGTAAGTTCCTACCTGTCTGCTATCTCCAGATTGTGTTTCGTCTCCACCTGCCGTGTCAGTGGCTCTAATCCCTCCCACCAGGTCTGACAGACATGTCTTCGATAAGAAACGAAACCTGATCCCAACACACACAGCCAGACCCATGCATCCAGGGGAAATTCCTCGTTATACACTGAAAAAAGTTGTCAGGCGCAGAATGCTGTGGGAAGACACTTCATTCCTTCTTTCTGTCTTCTTTAATTCATGCTTCAGTTTCTATACTATATTTATGATCAGCTCTAAGAGCAATTGTGTCAAATTTAAATCAAGACATGAGAAGCATCTAAAATTTTAGCTGAGGTTAAAGAGAACAGTGAGTTTGGCACAAGAAAACCCCTGAAGTGTCACAATGTGTCAATGTCCATTTTGCTTCTGTGTTTGTGTTATAGTGGACAATGTTCAAAGTTCTTTATTGTACCTTTCTCTATATGTTCTTCAAAAATTGTTGAATTGTTGGGGTGAAACTTTTATAATACAACTAAAACTATGAGCACTCTTGCATTACCCGTCAGATCGTCTGCTGGTTGATTCTGTTGTGAAATAAACACAGTGTCAGTCAGAATAATAAGAAACCTTCGGTCTGTGTTGTTACACAGTGAGTTCAAAAAATTGCGCAGGTAACTGAAGATCCCTGCTGTAAGGAATCACCAAATGGCTTTTCACAACAAATAGAGCATTTCAAGGCACGGGGTTAATTTATGGACAAGTAGATGTGACTGCCCTCTAGTGGTCAGGGTTCATCTGTTCTCCCCCAAATTTGTGTGAGCGTTTAGTTTTGACTAAGATGCAAAACGTTCACATTTTTATTACTAACGAGGTAAAATAGAACAGAAGCGTGATTCTTGATACCTTTATTTGTTAGGTTTACATTTTAACTTGTGTTAAATATTGGATTGAGCCGATTTTGAAATAATCTTATTAATTTGCCATGTTTTTGGATAAAAATAAATAAATAAATAAATAAATAAATAAATAAATAAATAAATAAATAAATAAATAAATAAATAAATAAATAAATAAATAAATGCTACAAAACTTTGTAAAACAAACTGTAGAACAGAATATTTCTCATGCAATTGATGTAGTTGCTCTAGATCACCACCAGGAGGCAAACTTACCACAGGCTTAAAAGCAAAGAAGCTGCATGACATCCATGGCTGCCTCTTCATATGACGAAAAGAACATATTTTTTGATTTACAAGAGTTGCATGTTGGTTGGTTTACAGTGTTGTCAGTGATACAATGTTGTGGTTTATAATGTCAGTCAGATATTTTGTATCACTTGTGGGGAAATATACCATCAGATTTCTTACATTGTCATTTGCTTCAATGGACACGTTCGTCTATTCCTGATCATTTATTTGATTCATTAGTTTATCACCTCAACATAAGGAGCTTAATTTAAATCAGACATAGTAATGCATCAATTTACTCATGAAAGAACGTAGAGAAATCTCTGCATCATGATGCTTCAAAGAAAAAGAGGAAATTACCTTTTAAATTAAGGAACACAAACACAATGGTTTCTGTTTGTCATCATTGGTTGCATCTTCACAAAATAAATTACTCTCTAAATTTGGGCTTTCCATGTAATAATTGTCTTATAGCTGAAGTTAATGTTATCTTTATTAAACTTGAAAATGCATGTGAAACATAGCAGCTACATTACATGAAATAAAAATTAATTACAGTACTGCCTTAAGTTTTTCGTAAACCTTTCCATCTTGGCATCCTCTTTCTTTGATCTGATATTTGGTGCTTTTCTCAGTACAATGGCACTGTTCAAATTAATCTGAGTCTATTGCCTCTAAATCATAGTTTTTCCTCCCTGCTCATAGATGTTTACTGGAGTCACAAAAGCTTGGCACATCATTTTTAATTCAGACATTTATTTTCCTGCCGCATCCTGTTGCTGTCTATTTGAATTGTGATCAAAGAGTTGCTTTTGATCACCATCTGATCCCTGATCAAACACCTGCATGATGATCAAATGTGCCTGAAACAGGAAGCAGTTCACAGATTGGGGACAATGTTGTTTCCATGTATTATCAGAGATTCATCTTTGCAAAGTATGGTTTGAATAACTCTGATACTTAAAAGATGTAGTCAAAGAAAAGTTATGTTTCAAATTTCTCTCTGTTTTAGCAAGTCATTTTCCTTACTGAGCCTTAGGAAGTACATTGGAAATGTGACTCTTTTAGCCAATAATCCTTGTTGAAATTGACATTCAGGCTTGGCCAGCTAATCACAACAACCCTAATGACTTCACTAGGAATCGCCCTATGTTTGATGTTTCACTTTCCATTTTTCAGACACATTTGCATGTTGATTAGATGGAAAGGTCATGTCTTTTCAACAAAACTCTGCTTGAGAAGCAATGGAGGAAACTACTATCATCGTCACCACCACTCCCCCTGTGGCCCCAGACTGGATTTAGTTTGTACATTGGAAAAGGACTGGGGACATGTCCACTCTTGATTAACCCCATCACTTCTCCAGCAGACATCAGAATGTCATTTATTCATTCTTTCAATTTATTTCTGCTTGATTAGTTTAATTGATTTAAGGCACTTAGGTGCAGTGCTGAAGGCTTGTTCCTGGTAAATGAATTCAGAATAAGTAAATAAATAATTATATTATCATTTTATTTACTGTGTTGCCCATATTTACTCTTTTTTTTTTTCCATTTGCCACTGGTAGTCAGTATGCAGGCTCAGAGGAAAATAGCACATATTACAAACAGAACATCTGATCCAAAGAGACCCGACTAAGTGAGGACAACAGCACTTTGACCCGCTTCGGCTTGTTAAATCTATCAATGGCAGTGGAGACCTAAAGACAACAATCCTAATCAGTGAGCTGCTGCTTAGTCCTCCTATTGGCCAGCTGGGCTGTCAATCAACGCCCACCCGGCTGGTTC
The DNA here is from genome assembly GCA_911649635.1 of Poeciliopsis gracilis. Taxonomy (NCBI): domain Eukaryota; kingdom Metazoa; phylum Chordata; class Actinopteri; order Cyprinodontiformes; family Poeciliidae; genus Poeciliopsis; species Poeciliopsis gracilis. Next base: position 18,623,343 of record CAJVRI010001532.1, read on the forward strand.
GTTCAAGTGAAGGATTTACGCATAGTGACTAATCTTGGTTCATGCTTACAGTCGCACCGGATTTCTGTCGCAGCGTTTCCCAGCCCAGACGCAGAGAAAGTACCAGTTAGACTATTATTTCTCAGGGGAAATTTGCTCCTATCTCTGCCAGCAGCATCAGGTAAATAAGCGCCTATAGATGGAGTTTTGGTCGCTGTCGTGACTGTTGTTCGCCGCCTCTCACTCTGCGGAAGATTCTGCCGCAGCATCCACAACACGGCAGCTCTCTCCTGCGCAAACATGGGCACCGTGCTCTCCATATCTCCTTCCTCTAAGAAGGCGTCCATAATGGACACAGAGGCGACAGGAGACGGAGTGAAAAACGACAAGAGCCTCAAACGCCACTCAATGTTCGTGTCCCTCTCCTGGAAGAAGCTGGTGGCCAGTTCGGCCAAGAAGAGCGCGAAGAAAGTGACCCCGAACCCGCTGCCGTCCAGCCAAGTGGCCCACCTCAACAGCGAGAACGTCAGGAAGACGCACCAAACCGAGGAGAAGAAACCAAAGGCGCCCATCCCAGTCCCGGTACCCACGGTACCCACGCTGAACAGCGACGGCGTGCTCCAAAACGGGAGGCTGTCCACGGTTCAGAAGCAACCCAGCAACTTCTCTCTGCTGTCACCCCGGCGGATTGTTATCCAGGCGTCAACCGGGGAGCTGCTTCGCTGTTTGGGGGACTTCTTGTGCCGCAGGTGTTACAAACTGAAAGAGTTAAATAGCGGGGATATTGTCCTCTGGTTCCGAAACATTGACCGGATTCTTTTGATCCAGGGCTGGCAGGACATTGGCTTCATCACGCCGGCCAACGTGGTGTTTGTGTACCTGCTGTGCCAGGAGGCGATCACGGAGAGCGTCAGCAGCGCGGCCGAGCTGCAGGGCACCTTCCAGACCTGCCTGTACCTGGCATACTCCTACATGGGCAACGAGATCTCCTACCCGCTCAAGCCATTCATCATCGACTCAAACAAGGACGTTTTCTGGGAGACGTCGCTCCGGATCATCGACCGGCTGAGCAACAAGATGCTCCAGCTGAACGCGGACCCGCACTTTTTCACCGAGGTTTTCCAGGACCTGAAGAACCAGCGCGATTCCAGCGAGTCCAGCTTGGATCGCTGACCTGCGTTTCATAACGGAAGGCCGAAAGTGTCAGAATTTAATACATAGATATAATGAAGCACAAAGCTGCAGCCAATGCAAAAGGAAAATAGAGCCATTTTAGATGAAAAGTTTGTATTTCTGACCAGGGCCGGATTTTAGAAATGTTGGGCCATTGGGCTAGAGGCCATTTTGGTCCCCAAACTGCACAAAGTTTGTTTAAGCCAGATTTCTAGGGCTGGAAAACTTTACTCCTCAAAATTATCTTTGCAATCGTATTTTCAGAAAAAAATCCTCAGAGATAAATTCTACAATTGTTTTCACCCATACAGAAAAATGACCAAAATTTTGGAGAACTGTGTGTGTGACTTAGTAACAAAAATACACACGCACACAAAAGAGAGTGGAGCATGCGCTGAACTGCTTTTTAAAGTTATGTCTTTCTTATCAACACAAATATTAAAGAAATTTAAAAACTCACTGTCATATGGGTTAAAAATGTGTTATTTAGAAAATTATTAAATAAAATTTGCAAAAATAACCATTTATAAAAACAATTATTTAGAACAAACTAACCCTGAGGTTAACTAATCCTTAACCTACCCAACATCAGGATGAAGTAAGCTCTTTCCTAAGTCCAACTTGTAGGTTTTTCCAAACTCTTACAATATGTCACATTTTTACAAATTATCGTGGAAAACCATGAAAATGATTCCAGTTTTCATGGTTTTATATTTTACAAATATGGATGAAATTCTAAAATGTCTATTTATTTGGATTTTGAATGTTAGAGCCAGGCTACAATTTATTTATTTTGTTTGCAAAGAAATATTGTTAGAAAAATAAACTTTTCCTGCTTTGTTCCTTTTGGCAGCTCTGTGCTTCTGCACATGTATGATTGCTTAAATTACACTGGAAAAACAGACATTAAATAAATAGAATAATATTCACTTAAATATTCAAGTCATTTTAGAATGTATAATCAAATAACTAAATCCAGAAAAATATTTACAAATTTTTAAAAGATTAAAAAAAAAAATCTCATATGACTATTTAGGTATTTATTTATTCATTTAATTGTGTGTGTTGCAGCACATCCTGTTTAACTGATTTTACAATGAACTGTAGTACAGGAAATACTAATTCAAGTTTCCATTAATGGTTAATGCATGTAACGACTTAAATACTTTATTACTGGTGCATTTTTAAAACAAATTCTAATATTTTGTTTATTTGATGTATTTTTGCAGTTTTATTTAACCAATCACATGTATGAATATTTATTTGTTTGATTTTGGCACTTTTGACACTTGAAGGGGGAATAAGCAGCACACCGGCTTATCTATAAAGATGAATGTAAAAAAAATGAAGACTGCAAAATTTTAGGTGCAGTGCTGAAGGCTTCTCATGTCTGGGCTCATGATGTTATACAACTTCAATATGGTCTTTAGGTTCTACTGTAAGAAGTTTTAAACATGCATGCTGATTGTATGTTGTCCTCTTATTTTGTCTCGTCCTAGAAATAGACTTTGTTGTACAACACCTTCCATTCTAAAAGACGCTCACATCCCCCTTTTGTACAAGATTAGCCTAGTAAGTGAATGGATGTCGTGCGGTTTGCGTCCAAACCTGAGCCAGAATAGATCTGAGTCAAGTCAGGGCGCTGAGCTGTCCAAGGTGCTGACCTGTTCAGCCATTTCTGTTTGTCTCTCTTTCTCCCAACTGAGCCAAGCATGGCTTAAGAGTGCCACAATCAGCCCAGTACACTTTCGGCACATAAGCCTAAGCCTTGCAAGTAAGTAAGTAAGTAATGGTAGACTATTGCTTTTTTAGCATCTCAGTCAGCTGATAGATAAGCTGTTGAACACGGAACAGATACAAAATGTATCTGAAAGGGCAAATCACACTGAGCAGTGATTGTAAATATTACTCTTTGAGCATTGGCAGTTCCAACTAGGCATGGGCTAGTGTGTAGTTCATATGGCATGATAACCCTAAGAAAAATTACCACTGTTAAATGTTTACACAAACAATTCAAACAAATTCTATATAATAATCAGTTGGGGTTTTTTTTTATTAAAACAGGAAAAAACAGTTGTTCTTCTCACTACTACTAATGTATTACTATGCATAGTTTACAAGTAGTTATAAGATTTTTATAGTAACTGATTTCTGTTATGTCGATTTTGACAAAAAGAGCAGGGTTAATGGAAGCGCACAAAATAATATATCAATTTGCTGGTCACTTTGTCACTTTTTCTGATATCTCATTAAAAGCACGGTTTTGAAACTGCAACTTTTCAAGCCAATATGTACCACTAACCAGCCCATGCCTGATGTTATCAAATGCCATCCATGTACAAACTTTGTCCTAATTGTTAAAAACCTAATCTGCTGGAAAAAGACATTTTTTGTATGCTATTTTAATATCTGTTGGTATAAGGTTGTTCTCAGATTCTGTTGTGAGATAGAAATCACCAGATATGTTGCAACAAGATGTCATTTTGCATTTCCAACTGCACTCTCTTATATTGTAACTGATCTACAAAAAAGGTGTTGACTTAAGATGAACAGCAGATGTACTGCTATTGTTTTAACTGAAGACTGAATGGAATGTAGTTTTTCAAAAAATATATTATTATTTTTTTAATCCTCTTTGTGCCAAGTGGAAAATGGCCTGAATCTTTCTGGTTTACATGTAAATATCCCATCTTTCCGACATGTTTTGTTTTGTTGCTTGTTTTGGTTGAGGTTGAGGGCAGTTTGAGCATCACAGAAACAAACACGGGCTTATAGACAAATGTTAGCTATAATCTGTTCTGAAAATATGCTCTGAGCCTCAGTTTGCTGGCTTAAGATTAGTTTATTCAGGATTCCTGGAAGTACAATTCTTTAATGTGAGAGAAATGTAGTAAATATAAGAATAACTCATTTGCACATGTGTTATTGCAGTATTTATAAGCTAACATAATCCAACTTGGAGTCCAAAACCAAACATAAACCTATCTATGGTTAATCTGAAAGACTATTGTTCTACGTTGTGAATCATTTGCTTGAAGAGTAAATAACAATGCTGCTATTTTGCACAGCTGTGGACAAATGTCATGTCTTTGCACAGCGATGACGATGTACAGGTGTTTCCTCCAAGTCACTGGAATGCTTTGCCATTACGTTTGCATTCAGTGGCACCAGCTCTCGCTTTTAGAATGATCTGCTGAGAAATAAATCTTTTGTACGGTTCATCATTTTCCTAAGTCTCATGTGGAAATTGATATTTAGGTGTGTGCTGTCTGTGGTGTTCCTCCATGTATGCATTCACTCTTTGTGTGTGTTGATAAAAGGTCATGACAGTACTTGTTTGAGGTGATCATAGAGAAATAAATCCAAATTTATGTAGGATCTCCTGTCTCTGTTGAGTTATTTTATTCTTTTGAATTAATTAAAACAGTATCTAATCCTGATTTGTGCATACTTTTAGTCTGTCTACATTAGCACTTCTAGACAGTTATGTTAAAGAAAATCAACATTAAAGTCAAGCTTGCACACTTTATGCATGTAATTAAAAGCTCCAAAATTAATACGTCATTCCTATCCATAGATGAGTGCACAAACATCTTACCAGAACAGTGCCCTGCCATTCGTCAGCAGTAATTAACATGGACACCTTCTTATCTACTCCCAACACTCACTAATCCTTCATTCAGAAGGAACCCAGGAGACACAGTTATGCAATTGAAATAAGTCCATGACGAATATGCTTCCCAGGATGTGCTACGTGTGTGTTGGCACAGGTTGCTATGAGACTGAAACTCATGAGACTTCAAGGTTGCCATGAAACTAAAACTTATAAAGCAGAGTTATTATTGCATGGAAGGTTTTGATTAATCATTATGCTCAGACAAGATTGAGCATTCAAACAGACAGCATCACAAATCCAAGCTAAATTAAGGTCCACATCCTTAAATTGCTACAGTTTGAATACTGTGTTTTTCATATTGAGGACATCTTAGTATTCTGACACATATACAAGTTATTTTTGGTGTCCTGTCTTTGTCCTCACTGTTCCATAATGAAATGGGGACAGAGAGAACCCAGCAGCAAGTAGGTGAATTATGAACCCTTGAAAAACTGTCTTTATGCTTTGACCTTCTTATCTGGCCTCACATTTTACCTGTTTTGGTCTACATGTTGCATCAATAGAGAAAGAAAAGATCCCATATATTTTAGTTTCTCTAAAACTTGATCAATTAACATTAAGCAGTCTTCTTTTGTTCAAATCAGGTATACATTTGTAAGTCAACAGAGTAGAGCTGCATTGATAAGATTTCCGTCTTGTTTTTCTTTTTTATGAATAAGCCGTGTGCTGGAGGGTTCCCTTCCTGTGATTGGTCAGATTCTGCTGCAGTCTCAGAACTGTCCATATTTCTCTCTCTCTCTTCCCCTCTCTCTTTCTTTCTCTCTCTCTCACTCGTCTTGCAGGGACAATCAGTGTCTATTTACAGAGCAAAAACTGGGAAATGCAGACAGAAAGTGGGGGAGAAAGACAGTGTGACCCAGAATGAGCAAGAGAAGAAGGGTAGTTAGAGGCAGAGTGGCAATAAACATCCAAATGAGGTCAAATAAGACAAGAAGATGAGCATATAAGAAAGCAGCATTTAAGGAATGCTGTAGGTGATGTCATTTCTATGCAACAGAGAGCTTAACAAATCCAGACCTTGTCTCTTGAGATAACATTAATATCAGTAACATGTTTAAAAACCAAAGTTGTGTGAAATCCACATAGATTACACTAAAGATGCGGAGGTCTTAGGTCTGTTGGGATCCAAAGTTCAGGGAAATGGGATGACTTCATGCATCAGCATTATGTAACCGACACGGGGAGTTGAAAAGCAGAGCCGTGTTGTGAGTCTTCCCTTTGCTATTAAGATTCAGCCCAGGTCTGCCGCATATCTGTCTGCCAGCCTGCTCTCTGCATTTCTGTCCGCTGAGTCTCTATAGTAACGGGTAAGGTAAGTGAACAAGAACTGGGCAAAATTAGCTGTGCATGGCCAAGCGTGGGCTGAACCTCTGCACTCCTCACACACACACACACACAAACACTGCTGTGATCAATAGTAAATATGCACTGTCACTGCAGGTAAGTCTCTAACTCGTCCACATCCAGTCTCTCTGCAGTTTCTCTGCTGCCTCACATTTACCTCCAGAGATTGTCAGCTATGAACCCACTAAATAAATCTGTTTTTCAGATTGAAGATACTTGTGTGCAGCCCCAACAACATTTGTTGATTGAATATTTTGTCACTGATGTGCTGATTTTGTGAAGGTTAAAGCAAAAATATGCACTTACTTACTTTTACTTCACAGTATTTTTTAAAGTACAATGATGAAATGAAGATTGAGCTGTTCTGCTGCAAACACGCAACACAAAACAAATATTGGATAAGAAAAGCACTTCTCAGCTGCTGATATGTAAAACGGAGGATCTGGGATGCCAGTGACCTGCTTCTCCTAAAAATACCTTTGAAAGTGACTTTTGAAATACATCACTGTTCATTTAGGTAATATGATTATCAGTTTCACCATTCAAATTTCATGGTCAAATCGACTCAAGAATGTTTCATCAAACACAAAATGACGAGGCCTTCCTGTTCCCTCAAACTAAACCCTAAAAAGAGAAAGTGAAATCAGCCAAGCTTGTCAATGGATTGTCCTTTGCACTTTCACTATGTTAATTGGTAAATTAAAACAGAGTTGTCCAAATGTTGAATATCACAGTAGAAAACATTCTTTCCATTTGAATGGGTGCTCAGTCTACCACTAAGCTCGAAAAGGTGAAGATATTGCTTGTAAGTTATTTGTTGTTGTTACAACTAAAAAATGATCAGATGATGATTGACTCTGCCAGAATGAAACAAACAGATGCAGCTCAACCCAAAACACAAAACGTCGCCTGTTCAACACATTCCCATTTGTTGCAGGGATTTGGAACTGTTTTCTTTTTTACCTGAAGGTAAATTGAGGATATGAAGATACCTCTTTTACAGAGAATATGAGCAAATATGGAAACTTTTCACTTTACCTGAAAATATGATGTGCTTGTTAAGCAATAAGCCAGAAACTGGTGAAGGATTTAAACATATTTCAAAAGAAAATCAGCCATGGCTGACTTTGTCAGGTGAGAAAAACAATATTTTAAAATATTACCCAACATAATCATGTTAATAAATATATTTATGCATATGTAGGTATGATTTGTTTACCGTCTGTTCTTCTGTGCATAGTGCTGAAATGTTCCTTTCCTTTCAGACACCTTCTTTTGATTTCTTAGAAAAGCAACCAAATCAGCGTGAACTCTTTTAACTCTGAGGGATTATGTCTGCTCTGCTGTCCTCCTGCTACATAACAACTCTGCTAATCTCTTTAACTAGATTATTTCGGTGTTGAGGTACATTGAGAGCCATTCACCTTCTGTTGTGCAGCAGGAAGGTCAGGGAAAGAAAACAGGTCATTTGTTTGTTTTTTGTTTTTTACCACTTTGTAGTTCCTTTTATTCACACATAATTTGAATCACTGATGAAATTTTTTTTTTATTTTATTTTTTTTTACATTTTTCACTGCCTGAGGTCTTATATAATACTACTTTGTCATGTAGCCCACGCCTGCACTACCAGTGAGTTATTCCACATAGAATGAGTCAGCGAGATGATTTGTCAATCATTTTTATGTAATATCTAGAATCTAAATCTATGTTTTGATATTTCAGTCAAATTCTTTGGGACTTAAACTTCTGTTTGGAAGTTTTCGTTCATCCTTAATGGAATGACTTAACCGTCCATCCATTCTGTTGGATGGTCTAATAAGAGCATTCAACTTCAACAGTTTTGACAAGTGCTTCAATGTACTATGGATTTTTTAAAATTAAAATAGGGTAAAAAAAATATATATCTACACACATTCAGCTTCAAATATATGCATGACTTTTCCTTAAATTCCTACAACTTTAACCATTTGGCTGCTGAACTGAGAGGGAGACGATTAATTTGTTCAGCGTCTCAGTGCCACTGGCAGCACATTAGCCTCACAGAATACCACCATCATGGTTGACTTTTAAGTACAGTGGTTCTTTGTACCGTTGTAGAAAAAGGCTCAATGGCAGAAATGCTAGAGTCTGTTTAAACTGGCTGGTTTCCTGGCACAGAGCCCACGTGTCTGGTTCATTCTAAAAGCTGAACAGCATCCTCTTCTAATCATTGCAAGGTGAGATGTGATGTGTTTGAGATCATTTTCTTGCTGAACTATCTAATAACATCAACAACTATCACAATGAGATTACAAGAAATTGATTAGATTGTTAAAGAACAACACAAGAAGCAAAAAACTTCAACTTTAAATGTTTTCTTCAAATGGTCTTTGACTTGTCTATCACCATTTTCAGACAAGCTTGGAGGTTTTGATATTGGAGTATGAAATTCTCGCTTTGATGCCATCCTCAGTGTAAAATTTACTCAACCTTTTTCTTTGAAAAAAAAAAGTTCTATGTCATGTCATCGTTGCAACCTGGAGAAAAGGTAGTTATTTTCTTTTAAGATGGACTTTCTGCACTGCTATTTTCTGGAAAATAGTATCATTATATAAATGCCTCAGAGCCACTGGACATGACTACAGTAATGCTTGTGTTTTTATCGTGTTTGTTTTTTTGGCATTATGAGTTCATTAGCATACATCCGTGTTGTATTAATGCAAACAGAAGTCCGTTAAACAGATTGAGTGGTTTGTACTTCCCAAAATCAGAAAAAGAGGATCTTTGTTTTAGATCATGCCCCTGTCTCTTACCTCCCTCTTTTACCTCTGTGTCTCTTCATTTCTTGCTTTCTCCCACCTTCTAACTCAAGTCTATTTCTGTACCATGTAGGTGTGTTGCTGTAAATTTGCTGTCTCCATGGCTTCTTCCTGTAGCTGGGAGAATGACTCACTGACTGTGATATTTCATACAGTTCAGCTTAATGCCCACAGGCTGCTTTCATTTCAGTCCACCTCAGAGAACATGAAAACCTTATTGCGTATTGTGTATTTAGACATTTATCTCAACATGTATAAACATGTAATAAACATTATTGTCTGAATAAATCTACATTTTAATTGAGCCATCTCTCATCTTTTCATATTTTTTTCTGTTATCAAACCAGACTTACCTGTGATTTTTTAAAGTGATCTTGATCAACAGTTCTTCAGGTTTACTGAAGACCTGTGAAGGTTTTATCGGTGTGGACCAATTATTTTTTTCACATATTTTCAGTTTATAGCATTTTCATTTTCAAGACAAATATTTTTCTTTGTTTTTGAAGTTACTTATCTCTAACCAATCAATCATTCAGACACATAGGATAAACAAATAAGGAGTTTTGGCAACACAAAATGGTCAACTCTGCAAATTGATTCCAATTCTTTAGCTGGAATCAAGTAAAATCAAACATAACAGTTTGATACATAAAATAGACTAGACTAGACTAGAATAGACTAGAATAGACTAGACTAGACTAGACTAGAATAGAATAGAATAGAATAGAATAGAATAGAATAGAATAGAATAGAATAGAACAGACCCTTCAAAAATCAGAGTCTGACATTTGTCATTTTGTACAAATATTGAAATTATTTCTCAGATATTTGTGCAAATAGTTTCCTGAGAGTAAAATATATTTCAGGAAAGATTATTGCACAACATCAATAGAGTGCCATATGTAGAGTGTTTTGTTAGCTGTAGCAGCTGGGGAGAAGTCAGCTGACTGTGTGTTTATCTGTGAGAGCAGGAATGAAGTGAGGTTAGGAAGGCAAAAGATCTTGGGGAAAAAGGTGTTTCAGCAAATTATAATCTGTATTTTTATGTTGCTTTTCAAGCCATTTCTTCATTCTTTGTGAGTGGCCTTTCAGTCAGTCTCATTTCACTATGGATGACACATACCAGTTTAGAGGTCAGAGGTCTTTTGCTACAGAATAAAGAACCTTTCTCTTTCATTACTAGGTCACACTGGTACATATCTGGTTGACCAGATGAACACATCTGGAAATTGCAGTCAAGAGAAATCAGGCTAAAGGTGATCTACTATTCTTTCCCTGATAGATTGAATTTTTTTAAGATGTCACAAAAGGAAGCAGTGTGTTTGAGGTGTGATCTTGAATTGACTCCACAGATGTGCCTGATGCCCTTCTCAAGTTACTTGACATTTTACTAACATTGTTAAAGTAAACTAACAAATCTGAAGAAAGCAATTAAACTGTCTAATCTTTTGCTGTGATAGCATGGTTGCCTGGCAGCAGGAAGGCCCTTTGCTTTGCTTTGGAATTTGCACGTTTTCCCCATGCATGCATGGCTTTATGCTGACTTCTTTATAGAATCAAAACCCATGACTATTAGGTTATGCGGTCTCTTTAAATTGCCCTTATGCATGACTGTGAATGGTCTGCTCTACAATGGACTGGGAATTTGTCCAGGTTATACCCTGGTTCCTCCTAAATTACCAATGGACACCAGCTGCTGTGAGGAGAAGTGGTTGTAGAAAATGGATGGATGGATGACAGGATAATGATTTAAAACAGGAAATGTTTAGATGTTTGTGTATGTATTGTAAATATCTGATTTCAACTGTGTGTAAGACTGCAAACTTCTTCAATTAGTTCTTTTCTTTCAATGGGGCATTTAAGCTGTGCAAAACACGTTTCTGTGGATAAATGACAACAGATGTGAGTTACAAATGAGCCAAAGTGTCAACATTTTTCCGTCCATCAATTCAAAGGGTTGCCATTTAAACCTGAGTCTAAGCAGCTAATTTTGTTTCCCCCTTTTCGTCTCGCTCCTCTATCTCCTGCATTCACACTGTTAATCCTGCGGCTGGTAGGAAAACACCCACCTACTTCGTTATGCAAGAAGCGAGAGGATGAGGATCAGCAACAGTAAAGGGTGCTGCTCATAGAAGCAAACAAACACTTTACGGAGAGAAAGATGGCAATTGCTGTACTGTGGAAGTGCGTAACTCCCTGATAACAGCATAGTTTGGGCTCTCCTGTTGTCACCGCTGCTGTGTCAGAGACGCAACCAGAAGGTGTTTGTCTGCAGCAATGTTTAGTGCGTAAAACAATCCTGGCAAGAGACAGATTTAGTTGCTGAGAGTGACCTCATGTCTTTCCCATTGATATGCAGGACACATACACAAACACTGGTGCTGTGAGTGAGGGGTGGATTCTCTGTCCCTCTCACATGCAAACACACGTTCTGATTTTTAACCTAGCTGCACCAATGCTACGGTTTTATGTCGACACTGACATGTCTAAATTACTTATTTTTTATCAAATTGCAACTTTTAGCATAATGCTGGTCTAATTTTATCTTCAAATAAAACGCAGTCCTTTCAAGATTCAGTCCAGACCCACATCTTCGGGATGAACTGTCATATAACGAGGTGAAGGGTTAATCTGCTATTTGCAACAGCTTCTGCACTCTACATTAATCCAGTCCTTTGATCACTTAGTTATGTAAGGTGTGTTTGTGGCAGCAGAAGAGCGATGGTGCCCCCGCATGGCCGACTAGAGTCATTGTTGCACTTTGAAACTTCTGGAAAATGTAACTTTTGGAAGCAGCAGCTCCAACAATTTCTTACACTAGTAAACATGATCAAAAAAATGTTCAGTTGGTTCAAAACCTGAATTTAAAGACACTATTATGTTATTTAAGACTCCTTAAAGTCTTAAATAACATAATAGTGTCTTCGTTTATTTTGTGGCATTCGCTACAAAATAAATAAATAAATAAATAAATAATATTCATGACATCGTTCTATAGGAGATGTATTGTAATCAATCAATCAAAGTGCTTTTAATTATGGAAACATAAAAATATAAAACATTACAGTCACCCATTGTGAAATCAGGAACAATCATTACATTGTATCAAGTCAAGTGTAATTATAAAAGTCATCAATACACATCACATACGTTGGTCAGTGTTCCATTTATTATGGTCCAAAAGCAACTCTAAAACAGGTGGGTTTTTAAAGGAACTCAGTGTTTCAGTTGTTTACTAGTTTTCTGTAAATTTGTTTTTTGATTTAGAACAAAGTCACATCCTTGTCCATTCTGAATTGCATTTACTCTGAACTGTAGAGAAGTCATGCATTAGCTGTTTCCTTTCTGCTACTTCTGTATTCTTCTGTGTTCTGCTTTAGTTTCCCTTCAATGGGTTCTTGTTTCCTGTTAAATAAAGAACAAAATTGAAATTTATTTCTTAAAAATTAATCTCTCTTAAAGACTTAGCTTAAAACTTTCCTTTTTGATAAAACCTAGAGCATATGTTACCCTGAGCTTCTCTGAGGTTGTCCTGCTTTGGGCTAATGCTATTTGAAGACAAACTGACCTCCTGTCCTCTTCTATGATCTAGTTAGCTGTTGTTTCAACTGTTAACTTTATGTTTCTCTGAGTAGTTTCTCTGCAGGTAACTGCACCTGGTTTATCTGTTACTTTCCGGAGAGGAGCAAAGGCTGAGAACAATTGTAATTCTTATTTAATTAATTGTTTTAACTACTGACTGGCTTTTGCAATAGCAAAGACTCTACATTTCTCAAGAACACAAATCTCAGCGCAGTCAAAAGTATTTTATCTATCATTAGACCAGCTCACTCTTCCTATGTCTTAACTATGAAGGCTAAAAAAAGTCCAACTTTTACTGTCGTTTATTAATCTGATTGTTGGCAAGGATTCAAAAATGCTTCGCTTTAACTGTTTAACTTTTCTAATCTAAATATCTCTTCTATTTTCTTTTGGCACTTTACAAAGTCACAAGATGGAAAACCATTGGGACGTAGTTAATGTTTATAAGTCCATTTATCTATTTACATTTTTTCTTGTTTTTTAATTAAATTTTTTTTAATCAATTCAAATTAGTAGTAGAATGTTTTCTGTTGTCACAAGATCTTTAATATGAATTCAGTTAAAACAATAAAAGTGTAGACTGGCTCAATAATGTCATTATTCCTTCACACATAATACTTGACAGTACTTTTGTTTTTCGTGAAAAGAAAAGTTTACATTTCTATAAATATTTTTTAGTTTAGAGCGATTTTTAAGCAACCAGTCGTTTATCAATGGGGCTTTTTTTTTCTTACTACAGTCTGAATCTCAAATTCAACTGCTAAAATCCCAATTCTTCACCACAAGGTGGCGCCAGAGATCCACTATAGTAGTGTTAAAAATGTAACTCAAAGGGAGGGAAAGCATCTGGAGCTCAGTTAAGAAAGTACCAAATCATTTTCCACCTATTCTAAGATAGTTTAAATTCTCAATTGCTATCTCGATTCACAAACTGATTTATATATATTTTTTCCCTTTATCATTAGTTATTTCTGTGTATCTTAAATGTAAATATTTGCAGCGGTCATTCAGAGCTTAGGCATTTTTTTATTATTGTAAATTTCATATATCTGTTAATGTTTTTTTTGGTTCTGTTACCCTTCAACTCTGGATAAATATGAATGTGACTAAAGTAAAACAACGTTAGTCACATTCCTAATTTTATTTCTTGAAATCATAAAAGCACCATTTGCTCACTGTAGAGTAATGAGTAGGAAAATAATACTGTATGTCTCTCCGTGGCGTCCGAATTGACTCATGGACAGTAAACCCTCATTTTGTATCTGAAAGAGTCGGCGGCGTCCAGACCGACCACAATGACTGAAGGGATCAATGAGACAGAGACAATTTAAAGGAAGAAAGGAGAAAACAACTCTGTTAGTATTTTATTGGAACATCTAATCACTATATTCTCTATCAAGAAACACCTTGTCACAAATAAAAGTTTGTTGATTTCCGGAAGTCAGAATTTGTTGAGTGGAAATCAGAAATTTTCTATAGCCTATATATTTTTTTAAATGACATTTTGCGCAGGTGTGTAAAATGATAAGCGGTTTTTCTAATGAATATATTTATTCATTTATTAAATATTCATTACATCTGAGTGAAAAACGATTTAAAACATAGCCAAACCACTTTTTATTTTTTTATTTGTTTTTTTAACATACATCTTGGTTGTTTCTACGCAGTAGTCTGAACAAAGGGTCAGATTGATTCAAGTTATATGAAATTATTTACTTCATATCTACAAAGGCCATCTATAATTGAATTGGGGAATAAAATAAAATAGGACGTAATGTTGATTTTTGATTCTAATTAACAATTAACCGACATACCGGGATGAAATGTAGTCCAAAGTGTTCAGGGATGCGTGTGGAATAAGGCAGGTTTGCTGAGTGAAATCAAATAAATGTCGTTTTTCAGAAATCTTGTCCAAATCGTGGTGAAATTACTCAACATTTGGGGCGCAAACAAAAACCAGTTCGTGTTTATTCATTTCTTCCAAGCCTGGCATGGAATGCGCAACAGGAGTCAGTTGTAGTGATTGTTGATGTTGGCCAGACTGTTGATGTTGTTGACGCAGCTGATGTGAGACGGAGACACGGTGCCGAAGGGCCCCGTGGGCTGCAGGTTGTGGCTGTGATAGAGGGCCGCCGGCGGGGAGCCGGGCCAGTAGGAGAAACCCGAGGGACCCACGCCAGGCGCGACGAGATTCAGTTTGGATATGCCGGAGAAAGGGATCGGGGAGAAGTTCCCCTGGAACTTGTAGATGGCCTGCTCCGTGGTGGACGGCTGGCACACCTGCGCCAGGCCGTGGAAGTCGAACTTGTAGGCGTATCTCTTGCCGTGGACTTTAGTCATGATGTTCTTGTCGTAGTAGTAGCGCAGCGCCCGGCTCAGCTTGTCGTAGTTCATGTTGGGTTTGCTCTTCCGCTCGCCCCAGCGCCGGGCCACCTCGTCCGGGTCGATGAGCTTGAACTCCCCATTGGTGCCCTCCCAGGCGATGCACGACACGTTGGTGCTGTCCGAGAGGAGCTCCAGAAGGAACTGCCACAGCTGGATCTGCCCGCTGCCTGGGGGCAGGAGGACAATAAAAAACACACAGTGAAGAAATATTCACGACAGAAGACCCTAATCCCACCAGTGATCAGACAGACAGAAACTATTTCAGTTCTTTTAAAGCAGAGATCTTACAATCATTATGAGTTTAATTCTCCCCAGATTCCACTTCTATTACATAAAATATATATATATATATATTATTTAGTTTTAGAGATGAACGGTGTGTCATCAAATCAGAGAAAATCTGATGTCAATGACATTAATGTCAGATATTTGAACTTAAAGTCAATAAGTTTTTTTTATTTTCTTTCTTTGATTCTTTCTTTTCCTCTCTCTATTTTGTACGTTCTGTCTTTCTTAATTTTTAATATTTTCTTCAATAAAATGTATTAAAGTATATTTTCAAATTGTACATAGTATTTTTTTGACAAATAGACATTCATAGTTTACTATTTAGAAGTAGATAATTATTTTCCAACAATATTTATCAAAGGTGTATTTAAAATAAATAATTTATTAATCGTTATAATAGCTAAATCGATTACTATCTACTACTCTTTCTTCTTTAAAGAATCCATATTATGTTATTCAGCTAATATTTGATATAAATTTTCACTAAAATAGTATTCTGAGTAGAACACAAGCAGTGGAATAACAAAGTAACAAATGAATATTTTTTATGATTATTTTGGGTTCATTCTTACCTTTTTGCACTCCGGTATTTATTGGACTCCAAGATGTTCCTTTGCTTTCTTTCAACAGATTTTCTGTTGGATCTGAAGTCAAAACAGAAAGATGAACATCAAACATATATTTATTTTCAATATTACAAAGTAGTTTATGGAATTCCCCTAAGCTATGTATTTCTGGATAGCAGTCTGGTCTGGATATTAAAAAGAATAAGAAGGGTCTGTGTATTAAATAGCGAATGAAATGAATATACAACTGACAAAAAATGCATTAAACACAACAATATTTGGAAAAGCATAAAAACTCAACAATGTATTGAAATACGCAAATTCCCCTTCAATTAAAAAAAATGTTTTTGTAGTATTTAAAGTGGACCATTTTTGCACCAATTTACACAAAAAATCGACTCATAAATGCGCAAACGGAATGAAATCCTATTGCTTTCTGGTGCAGTCAGAGTCCAGTGCGTGAAGCATGTCATCCTTGCGGTCCCCCCTGCAAGAAGCCAGGAAACGCGTCCAGGAAAAAGGATTTCCGATTTCCGACAAAAGAGCAGACGGGCTTTCAGAGGGAAGCGGCTCAGCGCAGCTCTGGCCTGGAAACCGAACATCTTCTTCTGCTGGACTCCACAGCGCTGCAAACATCCCACCAATTCTATCACAAAAGCCTGTTTGACTAATTCCTAACGGGACAAACCTGAGAGATACATGTTGAACATGAGGTTTCCTCCGCGGTCCTGTCTCATTGTGTTCAGATGCTCAGAAAGGCTTGGGTTTCATTTCGGCGGTGGCGCAGCAAAAGATTTTTATTAAACTTTATCTCATAACTGGGATCTGGAATAAATGCGGGTGGACAGATTGAAGTTTCCAGGCAACTGTCACTGGCCCCCATCTCTGAGACAATATTCAGACAGCAATTTCCCCTGGTGCATTGCTTTAATTAAAAGAGCAATTTACCTCTGTCAGCCCGCCCGGTGCCCACAATAAAAAGAGGCCGATAGAAATTCGGCCCTTATCAATCCACCATCACAGTTTAATAAAGTTTCCGCGTTAAGATCTGAGTTTCTATGGTGAATTGAAGTGTTTGACATGGAAACCAGTTCAGATCCCCCTCACTTTTCCGCCTCTTTACCTCTTGGTAAACAACAAAGACCTGCCTCATGTTGGAGGAAGAATATTTACCTTGAAAAATGCGCTTCAGTGCGCAGAGGAAAACAAGAACATTTCATCCCTCCTAACATCCTCTGTGTGGGTTTAACGTTATATGGCCTCAATCTGGGGCTAATGAGGTCATAACTTTAAAACCATGGGGCTCTGATGCTCATTGGTGCAAACTCATGTCTTTCTGCTTCTTCTAGGACAACAGTGTCCAAAGTCGGTCCTATAGAGGGCCAGCATCCTGCATGTTTTAGTTCTCTTTCTGGTTTAATGCACCTGGATCCAATGATGGCTCACTAGAAGGCCTAAGAAGAGCATTGCAACAACACATAAACAGAAGACAATAATTTAAAGCACGCGGTCTAGTCAAAGTCTGGAGTTAAATCTAACCCAGATATTGAGGCTTGACTATCTGCAATGATCTAGATTAGAAAATTGAACTTCCTAAATTAAAATCTGAACAAAAAATGTTAAATTGGTAATTTACTGTAAAAAGTTAAATTCAAACATTATGTAGAATATCTGCACATGGCTGATGTAGATATATTCAGTATTTGTTTCAGTCAATTCTGACCACATTTTCAACTAGAAAGCTGAATCTTGGTTTCATTAGAGTTAAGAATCTCCATCCACTTGCTTGCTGTGTCTCATACACAGCTTGGGACAAACGGTCACTCTTCTATAAAGGATTTGTGGAGACTAAAACTTGTCACTTTTGCAGATGATCACAACTGAGTTGTTGATCTCTGCAACTCCTCCAGAGTTACCATACACCATTTGGATGCTTCTCTGATCTACTTCACTGGCACTGACCTGTACTGACAGCTTTGCAGTTTTTGGTGATAGTTGAAACAGAGCTGTTTGCGATGTTCAAAGTTTGCAATATTTTTTCTACATCTTAGAATCTTAAAATTTCTTCACAGTTTTCTTATTGAACTGTCTGCTATGTTCCCTTGATATTCTTCATCAAACCTCTAAAATGTTCACAGAAAAGCTGGATCTGACTTTAAATGATGTCTGATATAGTTACTTTCACTTGATGCAAATTAGGGGCATAAGAATTAAGGAGGTGAATTATTCATGGCATACCTTTTAGAATCTTATATATTCTTTATATCTTCTGCACAATTTCTCACAATATAATCTTTTAAAAAATACAGAAATTGTGTGCTTTTGATGTGACAAAAAAATCACAGGGTGTCAATACTTTGTGTCTAATGTTCAACAGATTTTATGTAAGTTGTACATTTCTTATCAATAATTCCACTACTCCTGATGTTTTCTTTGCCACTAATTAAGCCTAATTATTGCAAATAATAGTGATTATATTTCTTGCATATATTTCATAAGTAACACTGAGGCGGTTCAACTTTAATTTATTGACACATTGAATCAGTATCAGTTTAACTGCAACACATATAAAACACTTGTAATACACAGAAACAACACATTTGAAATATTTTATTCAAATTTTATTAATATCATTAAGTCACTGGTTAAAGCTTTTCCAATAGCTTATATAAGATTATGCAAAAAAAGAAAAAAAAATGAAACACACTACTAAAAAATTGCAAATATGGGGACAAAATTAAAACCATTCAAACGTGGGCGTGATGTGACTGTGTACACTGTTCCAGCTTTGACTCCGGCTTGTGTTGGATGTCGTCCCGTTCTTTTTGTTTTCTCTTCCAATCAATCTTTGATTATCTGATCTAGCCTCACTGAAAATAAAAGCAAACCCCACGACATGCATATTTCATGATGATCCTGAAAGAGAAAACATGGCACACGCTGCTGGTTTGTGTAGTTTGACAATTTTTCTGTCTCTAAATCACAAACCAGAAGACAAGTTAAGTGATTTAATATAGTTATTATTTATTTCTACCATCTTAAATGTCTAGGCAATTAATTCCTATTTTAAGCTTACAAACATGTATTTTTTTTTCAATTAGAAAACATACAGTGAATCTAAGGTGAACTCAAAGTACAAAACTATTAGCATCTTATATCATAAGCTTATATTTTTGTGTAAATAGTTAGCTGATAATCAATGTCTCCATGAGTCACCTGATATGAGTCCTGTCACGCACACAGAAAGGAAATCATATAAAAATGGAAACTACTATAAAGTCATATAAAATCACAATCATTTTTATAGCAAACAAATTAAGATTTAAGATGAAATGTAACACCTTTTCAATAAACTGTCATGATGCCTTCTGGGATTTTGCACTGCAGGATATGATTTAATGGATTTTGATAGAAACCCAAAATCTGTCAGAGTAATTTCTATGTTCTGGCTTCTGTCGTCAGATGTTCTCGCTGACATGTCTCCGGCGTCCCAGACTTGCTTTAGCTGCCTGTGTCCAAGTAAAAGTCGCAGGCAACTTAAAACAAGCCTCGGAAGCCAGACTGAATCTGTGGTTGCAATAGTGGTAAAATATGCAGGCAATCTTTCAACCGGGAAGACAGAAATTCATAGAAATCCACAAGAGACTCACTGAAGCATCAAGAAAAAAAACAAAAAAAAAACAATGCAGGTTTTTGTTTCTGCTTTGAAAACAAGTCAATCTTAGATCTGGACAAAAGAGCAGACCATATGTCTGACATATTCCTGAAGCTCAGACAATTAGAAAGTTTGCATTATGAAATATACTGTACATTGTCGACATTAGTTACTTGTTACCTGAACCAGCTAGAAAATACAGCAGTCAATCCTGCAGTTAGCAAACCTATCACGATAAATAAAAGCAGGCCCTCTTTTGCCTGAGTCTTGACTTACCTTCGTGCTAAGAACTTCTTGCAGCTCCCTCCACTACTCAAACGTCCCTTCTGTGTGAGCCACGCAGCAGCTCCTTTAATCGGGTTGTAGAGGAATGTATATTTGAGAAAGGTGTGTGTGCAAAGTTACACATTTATCAAAGATCCTGTTGTTTCTGGGCGTGGGACAGTGGGGCCAATTGGGGTGTAATGCGGAATCCAACGTCCTGGACCAACAAATGGAAGTAAACACACACCAGGATCCTGGCAAACGTCAAGGATAAACATGATGGTGTCATATTAGGATGGGCAAACAAAAACTAAGCTGCTCGACTGTTAAAGGATGTGAACTGTCTTTTTCACACTCTTCTAGCATACTATGTTCTCAGAACTGAGAACACTTGCAAGTACAAAATGAAACAACTCCTAATTTCACCTGAAATTAGCTGAATTGTGTTTATGAGAGTTTATGAAAGTTCTGACAAATCATAATCCAGAATTTCTTACTATGTTGTAAATGTAACCAGAATTTTGCTTTAAGATGGAAAAGAAGAGACATGCAGAATGTTTCGGTCATTGTTCTGCATTAGTTGGCAAAAGACTTCAAGAAAATAGTTGCTCACTCAAACTTGCAATACGTATAAAATAAAATAAAATAAAATCATTAGTACTGTAACAAACAATAGAAAAAGGTAAAAAAAAAAATAAATAAATAATGATAATCAAGAATGATCACTAGAAGTTTGTCAAAAGGAGGAATATATGGAAAAGCACATCTTAGTTATGGGAGAGGATCTGTGATGCTGCGGGCCTCTCATTTCCAAAAGGTCCTGGGAACCTTGTAGTGCATAGAGTGCATTCACTTGTTAAAATACAAAACTTGGCACAATCTGAAAATTAATCACTGTTGGTTGTTTTAGAAAGACACTTATCAAAAACATATTGTTCAGGAGAAACACTCAACCTTCTTTTGTGCAAATCTCAGTCCACAAGACAAGGTGTTGGTTTTCAAACACATCTTCTTTTGCTTAGCCTGAAGTGTGTGGATGTGTTACTGAGCACAGTAGTTGGCTAATGTTGGCACCTAATTTGTGAGAACACAATAGGTCGACTGGCCAGACTTTGTGTTGACTTTAGTCTTTAGTTTGTGTTGCTAAAGCAAAAGCAAAAAGTTTTCTCCCACATATTTGTGCCAGATACGTCTATAAAGAATGGATGGGCTCAGTTTATAATGTTGCCACCTGCTACATATCAACTTTATTTATTTATTTTTAATGTATGCAAATTGTAACAATTGTAAAATAAATAATAGAAACAAAAGTAATCTCATGCTCTCGTTTATTGGAAATAAGAATACAGTATGACAAGAACAACACTACACATCCTAAAGCCTAACAGAATCAAATCTCTCCATGAAAGGCTAGATATGTCCTCGATAAATACAAATCAATATCTAACTGTGATAGCAGCCTTGCTCACAAAGCTAAATGGGCTCTGATGTTGCCATGGAATGAATTGACCAAATTAAGATGAAAAAATTTATTGGAGATGAAAAAAATAAAGAATACCAACAAACAGCCTCTATTTTGGAAGAAAAACTTTTATTTCCTATTTCAAGAACATGCTTCAGCATGGTAGTAGAAGTGTATATCCATACATCCAGAGCCACAGAGTGATAGAAAGAGATAGTCTACTGTTCTGTGACAGAGGTCTGTCCAGGGTTCGAGGTGAGGAAGCAATTAGAAAGAAAGTTTCTTTTTTTTTTTTTCTTTTTCTTTTTTTTTAAGTTGGTTCAGGCAGGCAGTGTGACGATCTAGTGCTGGATCCTACGAATGGACTGCACCTGGTTGGTGTGAGCCTGGGTGCTGAACTCGTTGTAGTTTCTGTACTCGCCTTGGTGTCTGTCTCTCTCCAGGATGTACTGGTAGCCACGGTAACCAGGGAACTGATAGGCCACCCAGCTGCATAAAGGAACAGAACAGGCAAAGTGAAGTGAAAGCTTGAAAATTCAGGTGAATTCAGGGAACAAAGTGACAATATTAGAAGATTTTATTGATTGTATATGTTTTCAGGTTAATATAGTCAGAAACGGTGGTGTTTTGGAAGGAGATAGCATCCTAAATCCCCCCTGACTTACACCAGGAAAAATTTTAATCTATAGAAAATGACACAATAATATAAGAGAAAAATTACACTGACTGAAAAAAATTAGGCCTGCAACAAGGAAAATTACAAAGACAAAAAAAAAAAAAGAAAACAATTAGGAGAAGGGATGAAGAGAGACGTACGCTCCTGAGTTGACTTTCATGGAGGGCACCTCCTTGCTGCACCAACCCATGGCCTGTAGGGAGGGGTAGTCGTCGCACATCTCAAACTTACGGCCCTGGAAGTCCTCACACTCATACAGGGTCACCTTGCTATCACTGTGGTTCTGCAGAGAACACATTTAAACATATTTAAGACTTTTGCAATGAGACGTCAAAATAACTACTAGTATTCCTTTGTTGATACTGAAAGAAAAAACACCATCCAATCCTTTTTCTTTCAAGTAATACTAAATAAATTAGACTAAGCATGTCTGCAGATTTCATTATGTTTGGATTACATGGCTTCTTGCTATGATTTGATGCACAAGACTAAAACCAAAATGAAATTATTTCAACACATGCAGAGTATTCAAAGGAATGAGGAGGAGTATTTTTTCTAAATACAGATGGAAAAGAGAAGTGAGGGAGGGAGGACTCACGGCACACTTAATGGGTCTGAAGGAAAGCATGTGCTCGGTTCTGTAGCTGCTGTTTCCACTCCAAGCCTCATAGCGAGGATAATCTCCCTTCTCCAGGATAAACTGCTGTCCCTGAAACTCTGGGTACTCGTAGCCCACCCACCTGGACAGCAGAGAGAAGTAAGGATCAGAGGAGCTGAAAAACAAAATGCTACAAAAACACTCCAGAAAACTTGGTTCAGATAACAAATGACTCTAAAACTGTCCGCCTGTGATAGGTAGAGCCCAACACCCACAGTTTGGTCTCGCATAAAAAACAGAACGCAGCTTCTTTTGTCACCGTTTCACACAAAGCAAACATTAAGCTGTGCAGTGCTGCTGCACCCAGGGCGCCTTATCTGATCAGCAGTCAGTCAGTCAGTCAGTCAGCCAGCCGTTCTGGCTCGCAGCCAGCAGCTGCTCACATCCAGCTCTTATCAGAAACAGGGTCACACTTGGATGCATATACACACGGGATGCATACCAAATATCAGTGTAATAAAAACACAGGTTGTATTTTCCATGTTATTTTGTTTCCATTTTTTTGTTATTAGATTTTTGTTTGGTCTATATCTCATCAGATCAGACTTTTTGAAGCAAATCAATAGAAATGTGTTTTGCTTTAGCTTAGAAATTCCCAATGCATATATTTTTTAAATATTTAAGAAGAATTATGAATTATGACAGCTGCATTGTTAATATAGGCATGGCTAATGCCTAGCATTAATGTGGTGCAAATCTGCATTGGTAAAGCTAACCTTTATTGTTAGGTGAGCTGGTAGGTAATTCATACAAAAAAACAAAAATAGTGAATTGTGAACACAAGGAGTTTAAGACAAGCGTATCTGAGCAACAGGGATCCATCGGAGAGCTAACTTACGGTCCGTTGTCAACCTTGATGGAGCGGATCTTGTTGAAGCCCCTCTCCATGATGTTCTGGCACTCCAGCATGAACTCACAGCGCTTGCCCTGGAAGTTCTCCTCCTCCCAGACTGTGATCCTGAACTGGCCCATCTGCTCCATCTGTTGAGGGTTCATGGCTGCTGCTTCTCCCTTTGAGGGGTGCTTCTCTGCAGAATGGGGTGAAAAGCATACATTTCATTCACAACAAAAAGTTTCCATCAGTTGTGAGTTTTATCCAAGAAAAAGCAAGTTTTCTCTGTGTGTTAAAGCAGATACTATATAGCCACATTATAAACATGAAAAGCATAAAGCAGGGGGATGGGGCTCTAGCTTAAATTAATGGAAAAATCAAATAAAATAACACAAATCTTTCAAAAATTCAAGTGTCCCTTCTTATTTAAAAAAAATAACAGTCCAAAAAAAAGAAGCAAAAGCAAATAGTAATAATAATATATATTTTTAAAAATCTTTTTGCGTATCCATTATTTTTCTACAGTCAACCGCTTTATCAATAAATAATCACTGCTGTAAGAAAAATTGTATATTGCTAGCTTAAAAAACTTGTTTTCAAGCCTAACATAAGCTCACTAAAAACCCTCAAAGCGTTCTTATGACATATTCTCTAAGATATTAGACAGATAGATAAACAATAGATAATAATATTAATTGTATTTCCATATCTACCCAGACTTATCTCTGAAAATAAAAGCTCATAAAGTACATCCATCAGAGGACTATGTGATGCATAATATACGTTGGCATCTTGCTTCCTGTTTGGCTCCACCTCAGTCACTCACAGCCGTCTCCCCACAACTGTATCTGCTTTCTTGTAGCTAAGTTTGAGGCAACATGTGGGCATACTTACAGACAGTACTGAGGTGGGACAGATCCAGTATAATCAATGTCGGCGAGGAGACCCTCGCCTGTGTTTTTATAGGGCTGGGCCCCCTGGACCTGCGTCGCTCCATTTGCCCAGCAGCCTTGCACACTCAGCAGCTGAGCAGGCCGCCTGAAAGGGCAGCATTAGCCTCGTGCTTTGTGGAGGCTCCAGAGCACCATTGTCCTCAGAGCCCCAAACTGACTTAGTCATCAATATGGCAGCCATGGCTGTTGGCAACCTGACCTGGGACTATACAATGGCAACGCACTGACACGACAGTTTGATTGGTGTAGTGGGATAATAGAGACATTCTGGGAGCTGATCCCCACTCTCTCTGCTGTAGGTAAACTGAATCCTAAACTCCTAGTGGGGAAAGGGGTTTAGGCATCCCACACAGTGGGTACTTGGGTGTGTGTTGATTTCATTTACGGAGCCTGTTTCCTTCTGTACCAGGGTATGCTGGTCAGCTGGAGGAAGTGATGCACTAATACAGGGAAGGTTTCACTGGCTCTGCCCAGTAGAATTTGGGTTATTTGTGTCTTTTACCTCCCTTCTCACACAGAGCTGAGACAATTACTACACCCATGATAATAAGACATAATGACATAGTGATACATGGAGAATGGATATGCAAATTTAGAACTAAACCAGATATAATTTGAAGATACTTCAAGTATTATTAGCACAAGTTCAGTCACTGTAACTAGCACTGCAAGTAAAAATGTAAAAACATGGAAAAAAATATTACAATTTAATTTTAGGATTTAAAGTGTTTTCAGTCACCTTGATGTTTAGCTTTAGTATTTTATTTTACTGTCATGTTATTTTCTTATGTGTGCTGGCCTGTTATGTTCCTGTGTTTCCTTTTTTTTAATGTTACATTTAGTGCTTTGTTTTATAATGGTTTGCTGGTTTCCAGCATTTGACATTGGTGTGAGTTTGTTCAACTGGTTTTCTTATTGAAATATTTTTGATCATGGTTGTACCTTCCTCCTGAATGCATTTGGGTTCATTCCAACAACAAAACATGAGATGTGTCTTTTATTGTAGCATAACAGTATAATCTCCCACGGAACATTTTAGATGAAAACAAACCTGTAATTTACAATCATATTTGATTAATAAAGTTTATTTATTTCAGTAACTTATTTCACTAAGTTAAACACATTCAAAATGTACGTTTAATATGACAAATAAGTGTAATTCAAATGCATATTCTAATTTATTGAGCATGACTCCAAGTATATTTATTCAATCATGTAAAAACTTGTTTTATAAAAAAATATTTTTAACATTATCAGTTGCAATGATTGACAATCATAATAATCTCTTTAAAATAAACGGACATGAAGCACTTTCTTCATTTGTACCTTACATTTTTAAAATTGATCATTTTTTTAAAACAACTTTTAATTAATACCTTCCCATATCTCCAAAGTATAAATATGAAATAACATAGCCAGTGGCCACAGGGCTTGATGAAAACCATTGATTATTGTACCACCATGAATCTTTTGGCATGAAACTGTCAAAATGGTTTTGATGTGAAACAAAGGAGTAAAACATAAAAAATGAACCTTATGCCAACAGGCTAATAGGGTGGCCAATATGTGATATGTGGGACTGTTTATTTTTCACAGACATGAAGGTGTCGTGTCTTAAGCCTAACCTCAACTTTGACCTTTATCAAGAGAAATCTGGTAGCCTCTGTTAGAAGAATGAAAAGTGAGTCATTACATGGTCTTTTAGTAGGATGATGTCCCAAAATATTTTGGTCAAGAGATCCATTGGTTCATTGAAATTGGCCGGAAATAAAACATGTCTCATGAGGTCATGAGGCCTAAATTGGAAATCTGTGGGTGAGCTGAAAAGAAAAGATATGACTATTATAAGAAGATACAAGAATGTAGATTATTCCCGATTATATCATGCAAATTAAAAGACTGTGATGTCAGATTAGCTAGACATGCTTGCAGAAATTATAGCAGAGTAAATAAATGGTGATATTGTTGGAAATTATTTCTCATCAGTGTGGTGCCCTCTTATGATATTCTGAGCTTAAGAGGGTTACTTATAAATTTAGTTTAATTTTAAATAAATGGTAATAAATGACTGCAATGGTAAGCTTTTTATTTTAATAATCACCCTAGGATGTTTATATTATGGATTAGATCATTCTAAAAGCATTATAGCATTGTTTTGTGCTGCTGTTTTATTTATGTTTTTCATATAAAAATCAACATTTGTGTATTGCAAGATTTAACGGCAATAGTTCATTTATTTAAACTGTGAAAATAATGGATATTAAATCCCAAGCGTTGAGAAGCATTTTTGAGTTTGGACGTGTGTTTTCTTTAGCATCAGTGACATCTAGTGGAAATTATCTGCATGATATTCTGTTGGGGAAAGAGTACTAATCCCTTTATGTCGCAAATGATTGAAACATTCGCTTTTCCTTTTGTTATCTACTTAAATTTGTATGGATTTCTCTTTAAAGTGAAATAATTTCATCAAAGAAACTACCTTTTCTTTCAAATTGATGGTGACATTCTGCAGAATTAATATGCTGATTTGTTGCTGATTAAACTTTTAGACATCTGCTGGTTTCCTGGACTTCCTGCATTCATAAATTTAGTCATTCAAATCCTTCTTCTCTCCCTGAATATTGTATTTGATGGAGTTCTTAGTAACTTTGGTCATCTGTGTAGCGAGGGGTTTCACCTGTAGGGTATATGGGCTGTTTACTTGTATGAACAGCTTTCTCTTTGTCTGATGTTAGACTGTTCATTGTCCTCCTCTCTACATGTGTGTCCATTAGTGTGTGTCAGCCTGCTTGCACCCAGAGCAGGTGATGAGCAGGTGAAAGGCTTATATAGACACAGATGTTGTGTGCATGTGTGTGTGGGGGGTGTGTGTGTGTGTGTGTGGGTGTGTGTGCTTACATTACTCATGGTGTGAGGTACAACTCTGTTTACCTTGTCAGGTTGCCTCAACCTGTCGCGCTTTACAGACAAAAAACAAGAAAACATGATGGCAAGTTTCTGTTACATGAGTTATTCAATTTTAATATTGCATCCACAGAAAATAATTCAAACAGAATGAGTATTGTCTGAACAATCAGGGCTGTGTGTTTGTCTTGGGGGTTGGGACAGGAAGTATACTTTCCTTTTTCCTATTGGGTTTGATTGAATTAATTATCCCTACTTCGTTACTCACACAGCCTACACAAGAAATAACAATTTTTTTTTTTTTTTTTTACTTCTGATTCCAATCTATACCCCTATCTCTACCCATGACTTTGAAAATTATACTTTGTCTGAACCTCTGGTTCTAATCTGAAAAATGTAACCCAGAAGTAATACACCTCAACAACTCATTTCCCTGTGAAATACAGCAGGGAGGGGGGAATTTGCATGTGTATGGGGTCAGTGGAGTCTGGTACAGAGCTAGCACTGTGTGGTCCTACTTTGAATCCTTATCTGGCTGCATAACAAGTCCATTCATGTGATTAAACTGGTCAAATGACTCATCTCATCTACCAGTTACTGCATCACTCATATATTTGGTATCCATATGTTTTTATTTCAGTTTTCCTGGAAAAATGTATTGTAAAACATAGTGGGCCAATACAATAGAATTTGCCTTTTTCTGGCCGATGGCCTTTGTCTCAAATTTAGAGGAACTGCCTTTCATTGAGACTCCAAACCTAAATAGGTTGTCTCCAGGTTAAAAGTTTTTGCTTGTTTGAGGGAGAATGTAAGATGCTTAAAGAAGCCCTTTGGTGGGTTGCATCCATCCTTTTTTAAACTCTGGAGTGACAGGTCTTGTCACTTTTCTTTATACACATTTGTGATAATGCTGCCTTAAACTACCATTTTATTGTTCAAAATCAAAAATAATCCGACGTCAGTTCTTTATTTTTTGTGTGTCTGTTCTGTCTTCCCAAACCTTCAGTCAATGGTGGAAGATGGCCTGTTGTACTGAGCCAGGTTCTGGTTCTGTTGGAGTTTTCTGCCTGTTAATAGTGAGGTTTTCCTCGTCACTGTCATAAGGGATTGCTGTAAAGTTAACGACACAATGCAAGCAATTGTCTACGGTCCCAACATGGAAGCCAAGTGGAGTGAAGCCGATTAACTTGATGTAATCTGCTGGGTTTCCTTAGAAACTTAATAATTAACTGGGTTTAATAAACTGGAATGTGTTTGTGATTGAAGTGAAATTATTTTTTGTAAAGTGACTCAAGATGTCAGTTGTTGGGAATTGGTGCTATATAAATAAATTAAAATGAATTAAATTTCTTTGGTAAATAATTATTTTTACCTCTGATCCTTTACATGTTTCCATTTCCAGGAATTCTGTATGACAGGTTTTCATTTTCTTTTTCTTTTTACAGAAGGTACTGCACAAGTTTTCCACACAAATATTTTACACATAATCAAAATATTCCTGATTATATGAATTATTTCAAGATTCATTTTGGGATCATAGACTTAATTACTTCCATGTGCTTCTTTGTACCCACACCAACACACTCACACAAAACTCTTTGTATATCCACACACACAAGCACTCTGACTGTAGATTGCCCTGAGCAAATGCCCTCCTCCAGCCGGAACGTTACCATGGGGACTAATCCAGGTAAGGATGATGTGAGCAGGACATCTGCCCATGCCACCTTCACTTGCTGGACACCTAAGCAGCTGGACAGAAAAACACTGAGAGAATATTCGATAGGTTTGAACATTTACTGTGATAGCCTCCATGAGTCACCGTTGGTGTTGGAAATGGGAAAACAGAAATGCTGCCTGTATTAAAGGGTGACGACAGGCACCTACACAAGGCTGTCTGCACTCTCGGTTTATTTTGTAATGGAGAACATTTAGCTGTGCAGTGCAAGAGCAGATGTCAGTGTTAAAACACACTCTCTACAGGTGAGAGAGTAAAAGAAAACCTTGCCAAGACCAGATCCTCTTTGATTATTGCTCATTCAATGTTACAGCATTGGAGAGCAAAAAGACGCATCTCCTGGGAGACAGAGCAGGCCTTAGGCATTTGCATGACTCTTCATTATCAGTAACTGTCAGAGGAAACAGCCAGCAGGCAGCACACACACACAAATGAACTAACACAGCCTCTGGGTAGCACTCACTCCACTCCACCATAAACAGATAGTACAACAGAGTTGGACAGGCACCACAAATGCAATCATGTTGATCCTGCAGAGATACAACAAGTGCTGCTAATGTCTCAGTGTGGCCCAGCAGAGTAGAGTTTAAAGGGTCACGGAAGACAGTAGTGGACGTAATGAAATGAGACAATTCAACTGTCAGGGGCAGACATGTGTTAGCTCAATTTTGTAAATTGCCAGTTTATTGGGTAAATCCAGTGTTAAAAGAACGGAAGACCATCTGAAGAGTAACACAAACTAAATATGTTGGAGGTTGTAGAAAATACCAAACAGTAATATACAATAACATAAAACAATAACATGAAATGGGTAAAATTGTACATAATGTATTTTATCTGACAGAGAGCTTAGAAAGCCTTGCAATGAAATTCAAACTCTTACTTTTCATTTTTTGCCATGTTAGTCAAAAATGTTACTGTACATTATTGTTATTTTATGTGATAGACTATAAATAAATAAGAATCTGTAAAGTCTGATGTATATAAGTACTCCATTTCCTTTATTTTGTTACCCCTAAGTAAAATTCCCCTATTTACTATGTAGGTGAAAATCACCTACATAGTAAATAAACTACTTGTGTGTCATTTATTTTAATGTAACTACCACTAGTTCTGAAGATCTCACTGGTTTGTTAGAAAAATCACAAGGCACACATCTGCTAATTTATATAAAAAATTGCAGAAAGTGTTACAATGGCGCTTATAAATCACTATTCAGAGCTTTAAGCATCATCGTGCATTATTCCAGCCATCTAATCTAACATGCCAAACAAGGGGACCATTCATTTGAAAAGTAGGAAAGAGTCGTATTGTATCTTTGGAGGATCTGGAGAGATCCACAGCTAAGGGGGGATAGCTGTGGATCAACTCAGGACAACTCAGGTGGGAGTTGTTTTCCTAATTAATTATTGAACAGCTAATTGTTGTGCATGCTACAAATCAACAGGAAGGTCATTATTTAAGGGGGTTTTACAAAATCCTGTTCTCCTTCCAATCTTGATTTATCTTGCAAAGAAGATTGGACAAATATATTAGTTATTGGATGTGAAAATCTGAATGTGTAAAAGAGCAGCAGTTGTAACTACAGTGAAAGTGCCTTCTCTCTGTGGCTGAAAACAAATACATGCCGCACTTTTCAGATTTGTATTTTTCAAGGCTTCTGAAACCAGGATTTTCTTTTCTTTCTATGCCACAATTATGCTTTACATTGTGCTATTCTGTCACATAAATCTAAATAAAACACACTTAAGTTTGTGGTTAGAAAGTGAAAAATACCAAAACTATTGAAGGAGGGCACTTTAGTTATGTTTGTATGGAACTAAATAAACATAATACAACCTTAATACAAAAAAATGTATATTTTGGATAACAGCAGTATTTTCAGCCAGTCTTCACCTGAAGCCTTAAACAAATGACTTCTGCAAGTTAACACAACAACTGGAAGGATGGGTGTAGCAAAAGCAAGCACCAGTTGGGACAGTCGT
Organism: Poeciliopsis gracilis; assembly: GCA_911649635.1. NCBI lineage: Eukaryota > Metazoa > Chordata > Actinopteri > Cyprinodontiformes > Poeciliidae > Poeciliopsis > Poeciliopsis gracilis. Next base: position 18,654,261 of record CAJVRI010001532.1, read on the forward strand.
TTTAAAATGGAAGCAAAGTAACCAGGATACTATGGAGTGTAAGCCATCCACCTTCCACTGGCTTTAAGCAAATATTGACTGGAGAATCAAGCAGAGGCAAGGAGGCTCTCAGGTGAAGCCTGACAAGCAGGTGAGGTCAGGCTTTCTAATGATAAGATGAGCCTATAGGTGTTTTCTGGAACAATAAATGATTAGGGGGATTTAAATGAGACATGAAGACAATATTAGGATGATAATATACATAACATAGAGGAAGACTAACTGGTAGACATGGTTTGATGTCAATTTTTTGACAAACCCTAAGGTCACTTTCGAGCAATACATTTTTTCAAGTATTTTTAAATGGATATGTGTAGTAAATATTTAGTATCATCTCTAGTTATAAGTAGCCATTGTATACAAAATATTATGTTAAGAAAAAAATGGTAATTTATTATCAAACAACTAAAACTGTTTGCATTATGCTGAATATAGAAAAACGTATTAATGGATGGCAAAGGAGTGGCAATGGTTGAATACTTCAGCATAGCATCCTGATGACAGATGGCTTGTACCAGATCTGTGTGTGCGTGTGTGTGTGTGTGTGTGTGTGTGCAGTTAATGTTTAGTTAATGATTAACATAACCTCCTATTAAGGCCACCTCTCTGGCCCGCCTGAGGTCTCGCTTATTTACGCAGAAAATGATTAGTGATGAGCAGAACCCCACAGTGGAAAAACATGCTCCATGAATTTGCCAATGGAAAAAATGATTATCAGAAGCACACTAAAGGAGGGAGATCAAGAGATTATCACCCCCAGGTCCTGGTAAATGTCAACCTCTTCTGCACAGGTGGGACACATAGGTAGTCTGCTTTTTTTTTTTTTTTTTTTTTTTTACTGGTTTCCAGTTCAAATAGAATTCAATGTACATATACGAGACATAGATTTACAATCACACAGTTGCATCACTTCATATGAGACTACAAAGAAAATGTTGGATAAAAGTTGTTCTGATGGAACCTACAGAAATTTTACTGGAAAAAGACTACACCCTTCAAACAACATTAGTCTGAGCTGCTTTCTCTCGTCTCAAAAGTGGAAACAATGAGTTAGTCTGAGCTGCTTTCTTTAGAGCAGTAACTGCTGCCAGCTGTATGCAAATAGGACAATGTACCTGCTCAGTGAAATAAAGGCTGCAGCACACCTGCAGGCAGCTACTAAAAGAATTATCATCATGGAGATCTCAGTTGAAATACTGGCTCTAACTTTACTCTGTAAGCCTTTTCTTTCTGTTTTATATACCTTTGTGAGTCATACTGGTGCTTCTGATCAATTTTAGTGCAATATTAGATTTTTAAAAAATGACTGGATTATAGTTTTGAGCAGCATTCATCTCATTTGCGCAGTCCAAGTCCAAAAGTCAAACTTCGTGCCTTTTCCAGATGCCCACCCGTACCTGCGTAACGCGAGCCGAACGAACAAAACTTCATCTTCAGGTATTGTACGTGAGGCTCAACGTGAAGCAAATACAGAGAAAAGTGAGGAAAAGTCACAAATGGTGCGGCGTGACGCTGTTCTGGGACACAGCAGCTGGCGTTTCTCTTCTCCGCTGTCTGAAAGGGGGAAAGGTTTTTAAAAAGTGAAATAAATTAGAGAAATATAGAACAGCGCCTGGAAACTAGTGAAAGAATTGATGCTCTGCAGGAACTTACGGCCTACCTTGAGAAGAAGTAAAGCAATAAAAGGAGAGGGGAAATGTGCAAGCTTGGTCTCCACCTTTCCCACGCATTGAATGTGTGCGTTTTGTGACAGGTATGCACCTTTTATACTTCCCCACGCTCCCCCCCCTCCTCGCCCCTCCGTCCTCCTTTCTCCTCCCCTGTTAGTGGATCCTCAGGGCGCAGACACCTGTCGCACGGTGCGTTGCTCTGATCCAATATTGACATAAAGAGGGAGGGGCACGCGGGTGTGTGTGTGTGCGTAAAACACGCGCGACCAAAATGAATTATACCAAAGTGCGCGCCCTCCTCCTCTTCCTGCTCCGGTGTGCCAGGCAACGACATGTGTGACCTCTGCGCCTACACTGAACTGTAAAAAGCCTCATTGTAACGTAGCTACCTGACGACAAGCTCGAGCCCTGCTATACAGCTTCTGTGATGGGATTATTTTCATACACTTTGCCTTGCAAATACCCGCGTGGAGCTGACGGCTCACTTTGTTCCACAACTTTTTGAAGGAAGGCTCATTTATGGTTGTGCAGAGAGGGATGAATTTTAGTTCACCTGGGTCACAAACTCAGAAATCCAACTAGAGGTACAAAGTTATTTATTTTATGTAGGGAGTCTGTAAAATCCTGGCATTACGTGGAAAATAAAATTACTTACCTTGTTAAATCAAACATAGACTGTGTTTAAGAACATTTCTTTTGTCAGTTTCACTTCCTGTGCTACCCTCATTATTGTTGGACTGAAGAAAAAAACATAACCTGTCTGACATGAAGAAAGTTAAAAGTCAACACATACTATGATTTAAAGCTAAACATCACCAATTAATTATCAACGATCAGACTGGAAACCTTTATAAAGACATTTCTAAGGCTTTAGGATCTTTGGCTGGCAACCCACTCTGGTATCTATTATCCACAAATAAAGAAAATATGAACATTCACCAAAGAGGCTGGCCTACAAGAATTTATCCAAGAGTTCAACAACTTATCCACAAGATCATAAATAAAGCCAGAATATCCTAAACACGTTAGGTTACACTTTCCGCTGTTAAGAGTTCATAATTTTCCAGTAAGAAAGAGACTTGGCAAGACTTACAGTTCCTGGGTCTCAACTTTCTGATCATAGAAAGTAGAAAGACCAAAAATAAATCCATCTTAATGATCGTAAAGGTGTTCAGTCCTCATTGGCCTACTGGACTACACAAGCAAATAAGCAACAGAAAACTCAGTCATGGCCATTGCCTTCCTGAGCAGTTGTGCTCAATTCTCATCTCCCTTCAGTTTCTGGGATTTCTCCCATTGAGCTTGATTTCTCCAGTTGAGCGTCAATCATTGAATAGAAAAATAAGTTCTGAACAATTGACATTGAGTTTCTCCAGTGTTTTATAACTGTAGTTTGTCTATGGTTGTAGTTTGCCAATGGCAGAAGAGGAAGTAAATTCAACCATTCAATTTGTGTTGGCCACAATTCCAAATATTGATCAATTAAAGTTGGAACAAGAGGAATGTAGAAAACAATTTATTGCATGCAAAAATCTTGTGGCCTTTATCCTCAAGGGCATGTTTACAGTCACACAGTTTCATCAAGCTAGCGTATTACATCCATCACGGCCAACAACAGCATCTGGGTAAAATCAGAACCAAGCGCTTAAAACTTCAATAGAACCTACGTCTCCAGCAAGCAACAAGCAATCATTCTCAATAGACAAGAGTCCAGACCTTGTGAGGGAAAGCATTGAACAAGGTGATGGTTTTTACCAGTCTACTCAATCAAGATGCAACTTTCAAAATCTTCTCCTTTTTACACCCCACAACTGAAGGTGACCCAGAGCAGGGAGCCGTATCACTGATGTCAAAATGCAGGACTGCCTACAAATAATTCTTCCACAACAGAAGATCACACAGCACACTCACCAGACAGCTAGTCAATAAGAGATCTGCATGTCTGCTGCAAATTGGCAGGTCACTCCTCTAATGTATGGGTCAATGGGTTGTACATAGTAAGAGAAATGCATTGAATTAGAGAGTAAACATACCCCTAGGGTATTTTTAAAATTAGATTTTCTACTAATGGATAATTTGCAGTTTAAATTACAGGAACAGATATTAGCAGAAAAACTGTGAGAATAATATCATGAGAATAAACATATATGCATATATACTTATATTTTTTTATTTCACAGGCATTTCACTAACACAAACTAACAAAGACTTTTATATCTCTAAGTCTAAATATAATACCTTGCTCCAAAATATACATGTAAATACATCATTTGTTTGGTGACTGTGAGTCTGAAAAGGAGTATTATAAAGTTTAACTGATATTATCATACCCCTTTTCCATTCAGTAATCCTAACATAATCTTCCAATTTCCCATCTCCCTTCTAAAAGAAAAAAATATATTTCCTCAACCCTTTAGAGCAGAATTAGAGATGCTGGGTGGTGACTTGTGACAGGCTGCATTTGAAAAATATCTTTAAATTAGCTAAATAGTAAAAAATGTTAGTAGTTGATTGCAATTAATCCATTTTTGATTGCAGAAGTAAAAAAAGTAGATTAAACATGAATATCTGAACATGTCAAATACATAAATGTTTCCACAAGGCTTATTATATGCAAATGTGAAATGCTAAAGATGTTAAGATGCTACAAAAACTGAATTTACTTATAATCTGCAGAAAATCACTCATTAAAAAAGTATGTAGAAATAAAATGTAGTTTAGAAAGTTCTTTTAAACTTTTCAAATCATATTTGTCTTCCAACTCATTTTTCTCTAGATTTTGCCAACGCAAACTAATCACAGTATTTTAACATTGACAAGCTTTTCACACATTACATAAAAAAATAAAAACATTTTTCACAGGGTTTAAATCTTCTAACCTAAATAATCAATATACATGACCTAAAATCAGAAATTGTATTGATTAAAATTAAATACAATTAAATGACAACTAAAGCTTAAAATTTTCAAATAGGACAACAACAAACTAGATTACACATACCAGTTGTGGCTACATATTCTTGTAATCATTGGCCTTAAAAAACTGTAGTTTGCAGTGCTGGCAAGACAGAAATTTATCTCTCTTGGTTATAAGATAAAAAGATAAGAACAGAATGTCAAAAGCCACTTATTTGTGGAAATCAACATTTATTTATTTTGTAATACAGTTTGTTTTTAATAGTTTCCTAGCTTTGGAAAGCACTTAAAGGAAATTGCATACATTTCTTGTATGTAACAAAATCTTGTTTCCATGAAATACGAAGATGTAACACTAGTACTGTAAAAATAACATTTTATCAAGTAAAGCCCGTAGGACAACAGAGGCCCTGTACAGAAGCAGCTACAAAACTAAATTTCTGTCTCATTTTAAAAGCAGTTTCAGTGATTTAATGTGTCATAGTTCAAACATATATAAAATCAGATCGCAAGTCCTGGGCTGCCTAATTTTACGTTATATTAGGAAAAGTGGATGGCAAACATTGGTCCTCAATACAGCAATAAGTTCTGTTCACTTCGGTTCTTCAGTCAACAGCAATTCAATGTTGTAAAGCTGTCCTAAAACACTGATAGATTGAAAATACAATTATTAAGTAGGCCACACACTGTAAAAGTTGTTCACTTTTTTAGGAGTGTTCTTAAATATTTCTGATACTAACCATGAAAACAAAAAAAATAAAAATCATAGGTTTTTGATCAAACACATAGGTGGCCAAGTTACAATTTCATCTAATACTTTATGAGTTTGAGTTGCAAAAAATACTGCAGGAAAGATTCTGTGTTTTAAAATGCCATGAAATCAAATCAACATATGTATAATCATAGTAACCAGTGATTATTTGTAGTAAATCAGGATAAATTGTGTTGGAGCAACAGGAAATCATATCAAAAGATGGTGAGAGAAAAACAGGTATTTTGGTCAGCTGATCAAATCTGAATAAAAAAAATTAATACAAAAGTTTTCCTAGTGATTAAATGCATAAAAACTAAGAATCCACACTGATTTCAGAATATAAACACATCACCTGGCAGAATGCACAGCAATGCAATGAGGGATGTTTAGTTTGATGCATACAATAAACTGATTATTTCAATTTACATGGATTCAAAGTGACAGCAATATGCTGTAGAGGTAGCAGCACATTAAAACTGAAAATCAATATTGGCCAGGAAAAGCCTGATCTGTGATCTCTACACTTTTGCAGCAAAGCTTTAAGGATCTTTCACAAAACTGAAAATTGAAGGGTGATACATATTTCACACCACTTATCACTTTGATTAAAAAAAAACAAAAAAAATCAACAAAAACACTTTCTTTAGATAGGGATGTTTCATACAAAAAATGAGAGATGACCGTGTGTTAACAATACGTGTTGGTTGAAATGTCCCCTGAATATTTGCTGCCCACCTATACAGACAGTTGTAGTTCAACACAATGATGTTGTGAGATCTTACTGGTCACTCTGACCCAATCTCCTCTTGTAGGCATCCCAACCCGCCTTTCTATACAACTCTGCAGCCTCAAGCCTATCAGATGCCCCCAAAATGCCTCGTCCCACAATGATGACGTCTGAGCCTTTGTTGTAGATCACGTCCTCTGGGGTTGTGTACTGTTGGCCCATTAAATCCCCTGGGTGACAAAAAAAACAAAACAAAAAAAACACAGGGAGATCAGGAAAGTTGTGAATAAGAAAGAGGAATGAATGAGAGGGTCAAGAAATAATTTCTAAAGCTACAGCACCACCTAGTGTTGGGAAAGTGTCATTAAATCTATCATTAAACCTTTGCAATTTTAAAATAAAAGACTAAAACAACATGTGAAATTACCAGCAATTAAGGTGTTATAATCATATAATTTTATAAACTATAAAACAAAAGAACTATGAAAAACAATGTTATCCGTCATATATCTCTACAAACCAGAACAAATAAATCATGGTACCTATTGAACAAAGAAATTTAGCTCCTGGCAGTTTCCCACAACAAAGAAACAACAAACTGACATGAAGTGAAGTTTACCTCCAGCCTTTATCTGCACACCAGGAGTCATGTGGAGAAAATCTGGTTTTTCAGTCACCTTAGAGCCACAAATGAACCCAATTACAAATTCTGAGTTGTCCTCTGCCATCTTCACCTGGAGAGAGAAGAAACAAAGTTGCAGTAAACCCTGAGGCACCATGTATTGCAATAAGACCTCAGCAGAAAGGTGCTTACCACAGCCTGTGTGTATTCACCAGTAGCCAGAGAGCCTTGGGAGCTCATCTGTGCAATGAGCAAACAGCCTCGGCCCAGAGGCCTCCCCACAGCGCTCAAGCCCTTCACGACCCCGGGCCCCGGCACAGCGTGGGCGTTAACGATGTGGGACCAAGACGAGATCCGGAACACACCGCCTGGAGAGAACAAACACTAATTCAGCTCAACTGTGAAGTTATTTTATACATCTGGTTGCTCTTTCACAAAAGGAAGAACTGTCTAACATGATCTCACCCTCATACTGATGCTTGACTGTATTTCCAATGTCAGCAAACTTGCGGTCTTCAAAGATGAGAAAGTTGTGTTCTTCAGCCACAGCTTGGAGTTTCTGGCTGAACTCTTCTGTGAAATCCTGATGGTACACAAAAAAAACATGATTTTAAGTGCTTCAATCACATTTTTTAAGCAACAAAGTGCTTCTCTTCTACCTTCAGGATGTCACAGTGAGTCTTCAACATGCAGATCTTTGGACCGAGAGACTCGGCCAGCTGGAGCAGCTCCTTGTTGCTCGTCACGTCAGCGGAGACACAAAGGTTGGACTGCTTCTCCCCCATGATCTTGAGCAGTTTAGATGCCAGAGGGTGAATTTCTGCAAACAGCTGATGTTAGCATACCAAATGAGCAAGCCATTTGATTTAATAGATATTACATACTTGGCAGCTCTGCTCTGTCTGCATAACTCAAAATTCGCTTTGGTTCCACACATGGCTTCTTGGGAGCTGGAGAATCACTGCCATTTGTCTTCTTAGGCCTGAAAGACACACACTAAACATGAAGCTAACTCAGTATGACTTGCAGAAACTAGCCTGACTCTGCAGAAGTATTTAGATTTTTATATGTTGCAATAAGGCAACAACTAGCTTCATTGTATTTTGGGGGGATTTTATGCAATAGATCAACACAAAGTAGAGCATAGTGGAAGAAAATAAATGACAATATTTTCAGAAACTTTTGCAAAAGAAATATATTGTTTTAAGTCATCTATTAAAAATTCTTGTTGACACAAGAATATATATATATGTATTTTGCTATGCTTTCCTATAGCAAAAAACTGGTAGTAAATTATGTAAAGAGGAGTTTAACTGATGAAAGATGAAATGGGTCAATCTCAGCAGCTTTTTGTAGCTTTAAGGCGAAAGCTAAAGGTATATTTTTTCCCAAACTTTGTTAGCTTTTTTTTATACATTTTGAACCATTTTCTCACCAAAAACAGCACTACAATGCAACCATAGAACTACCAAAACGTGCTTAAAAGCAATAAACCCAAAATGAAGTCAGAACAACAAATCACAGAAGAGACTTGATGTTGCCAGCACATATCTCAAAAAGAAAAAAACAAACAAAAGTTAATTAAGCATAAATTGAGAACTGGAAAACGAAGGTATGACTTTCTCAGGTCTGACAGCCACCCAGCAGAAAACCAAAAAAATAAAAAATAAATTAAAAAAAGCCTTTTTCAGTACCTGAAAGTGTTGTTGTCCAGGATGAACTTACGGACACTCTGGGCTGTCGTGGTGTTGATGCGTTCAGCTGCAAGCAGCACATCAAGCAGCTTGAACATGGAGATGATGGGCAGGAGCCGAATTCCCTGAGATGCTAACATCTCCACCCCGCCTTGCTCTCTGTCCATCAACACAATGGCATCTGTCACCTTGAAATGTAGAACGGAGACATCCCATAAACATCACAACGCTTGGAAGAATTTATTTGAAAAAGCTTTGTGTTGCCGTGTCTAAACGTCAGTCATTGTTCACCTTCAGCCCCTCTTTATGGAGAACTTCTGCCGTTTCCAGGATGCTGCTGCCGCTGGTCACTGTGTCCTCAATGATTAAACACGTATCACCCTCACAAAATGACCCCTCCACCATCTTCTTAGTTCCTACACAAAGATTACAAAAGAAAGATGTAGAGGACAAACTGACCACAAGCTGGACCTCGCTATGTAAGAAAGCTAACTAAAATAGTGTATTTCTTATTAGAAACTAACCTGACTGTGTTTTGAGAGATTGATAAATTGAGATAGGCTCACCGTAGTCCTTGGCCTCTTTCCGCCTGATGAGCATGGGCAGTTCGTGTCTTGAGCAGATAATTGTGGCCAGAGGCAGGGCCGTGTACGGAACCCCACACACCGAGTGAAACTGAAGGTTCTCTTCCTGCGCTCGTTGGTAGATGACACTCGAAACCTGTGAAGAAAAGCAAAACGAAAGGTGTTTGGTGGCCTTCACTAAACTGCATCCTCAGTTCTCCGATCTGCACATAAAGGTCCCACACCATTTTAACAATTGCTGAAATGTACCTATAAGTTTCCTTCCTTCACAAACACAAGACAAGCAATGAGGAAAAGGAACAGTCATAGGTGTAACATCGATTCCCTCTCATGCCTTCAGGTAATTTACACAAGTCCGTGCAAAAACCAGGGAAACTGGAACGTTTTAACTGCAGATATAAATGTTTAGAGTTTGTTTTTCTTCTAATTATAACCTTGTCCCCTCTTTGATCTGCACCTTGTATACCAGGGATAGTGTGTTTAGAATCTTTTTCGAGACCAAACGGTAGTGGTCATGGCCTTTGAGCCTTAGTACTGTGGGTCACCTGGGTGTTTAGTTAACTGCACTTATTTCCAGGGCTGAATAGGGTTCTTCATCCCTGCAAAACAGTTGCCATGACAAAATTAAGGAATCAGGACTAGATTAAATATAATGCATAAACTCAGACAACTTAATTGGTACACAATACAAATTCTGGTTAGATCGTCACTTGCTTTCAGTCTTCTAGGTATAGGTATATGGTTGCTGCAGATTTTTTTTTAGCTGCTCCATGATGGAAATCTACATGTAGGAATCTACATTTCCTACATGAACACTGGTAGGAAATGGGGAACAAAGACACTGTCAGGTAGGTGGTCATAATGTTATGTCTGACTGGGAAATACTATGCAGAGCAGGAAAGTATAGCATCATCTACCAATTACTGCAGCTTTTTCTTTATTTATATACTTTATTTCAAACAAATACCATTCCATAGAGGATCTATAATACAGTTAATGCAGCTTCTTCTGTAATTCAATATTTTATTCATCCAGTTCAAATATATATTTTCAAACAATAGTTCCACCTACCTTTTAACATCTCTCCTTGTTTACTGCCCTTACAGAGAACATATATCATGTTGAGCCTATCAGATCAGTTAAAAAGTTGCTGCAATGTAGTTTACGAAGAACAGCTTTAAAAAATTATTGCTTTTTTTTTTTTTTTTTAATTCAGTAACAGTTTAAGCTGAACTCTTGATTACACAGGCCGAAGCAATCTTGTGCAGATTATTTCATGAATTTGCATAGAAAACATTGCTCTGTGTTTCTGAACCAGATCGATCCAAACAGGGTCCAGTTACTGACAAGCAGTTTCACAAATCCTTAAAGTCTGGAAAATTTTGATGAAGCCAGTGATTTATTGAAAGCCAATCCGCTCAGAGGACTTTGACACACTACTGAAGACAAACCAATACCAACAAAGAATAATTGTAATTATTTGGAAAGTTTTTAACAAAAGCCAGGCGAAGTTTTCTGGAGTTTATGCCATATTTTGATTGTTTCAACCCAAGCACGCGCTGTTTAGCGGGAAGGACTCTGCACGTGTCTACCTGGTTCATGAGAGCCGGGTGGGAAACCAGAACCCTCAGGTCGATATAGATCGGAGTCAGCAGGCCGCTCTTTAGCTTGTATTCTCCGAACTTTACTGCGTTCACATCGTGCAGCTTCAGGATTAAACTGTCGATAGAAACATCCGCCATTGTTAGGTGTTCAGCAAATACTTCCCTCAGAAACTTCAAGCTGCAGTACGGGTCCTCCCCTAGGAAACGGCTAAAAAACAACTTCCGTGTCATCCTTTCAGAATAAGTGACAAAATTATTCGACACAGCGAGTAAGTAAGTGGATAAACAACTACCAAATAAATTATGTTGCGTGACTAAAGTCATTTTTCCAAAAGTATTTTACGTCCTATATTTACAAAACCTACGGTTATGTCGTTTTATACGATAAATACTAACAATGGAATGGTTGTTTGTATTAACATTCAGGATTATGACGCTATAAAAATCAAAAATGGTAGAGAGGAACAGCTTTCTCAAGTCCAAAATAATCTTTTTTGAAACATATTTCAAGGTGCTTGTTTTATTCTGAAAACCTCTTTGCTAAAAATATGACGCCATCTTGCGCAGGGCAAGAATGAAGCAACAGACATTAGAACTCTGAATTATATACTAAAACCTTTGATTTAAAGTTCTCCGAGTCCATTTAAGTCTACAGTTAAAAGCTACTTACTTGCATAGCTACTTTAATTGCTCAATTTGTTATTCAGTAGACTTTCTACTTTTTCTTTATAACAGCAGAGTAGAATTAGTGGAATCAGTTTCCATTTCTTTTTATACAATTAGGAATTAGATTTTAGGATATTAAATACACTTAAACAAATACACTGGTTGAAAAATGTATGTTAATTTTAATATATATGCAAATCTTGCTTCTTTATATGTAATGAACTTTAATAGTCTAAGACACGTGAATCCTTCAGATAAATTGGTGAAAAAAAGTGCTATAGTTTAAAAAAAACGGATTAAGACTACATTAACATAGCATAATCCCACCACATACACTGTATCTATCTGTAGTATGCAACATGTACTAATTCTCTAAAGAGAAAATGACAACCACATTATTTTCTTTTGGATTTATTAAAAAGGTTCGTTCCACAGTAGTTCAGAGTCTGGCAACAACATAACAAAACAAAAGAAAAACCAAAAACAGTAAGTAAAAATAAAGTTTACACCCCAAAAATAGCACTGAGCAAAATGCCTAAGTAGAAAGGGATAAATAGAAGTACAGATTTTAAAAATACAAACATGTAATTTAAACAGATTTCGTTTGCAAATTTATCAACAGTTTTGGTCAGTGAGCTTTGAGTTTAAATTTTTTTTAAAAAAAGGTTATTTATTTCCTTATTTTAAGAAAATACTTATTGTCGGCTACAGATAATGTCCACATCTGATGAATAAAAAAAAAAAAAAAAAAAAAATTTACGCAGTAAAAACGGCTGGCAAATATAATACCACACCAAAAATAACAGTGCTTATTTTTTAAAAAGACGGTTTTTTTTAGTTCATTTTTTTTCTTTTCATTTAAAAAGCAGAATAGGCAAATGAATTCCTAAACTGCCCAACAGAAAGCAGCACACTGACCACAGAAAGACAGAACACCTGAAAGTAATTTTAAGAAACAATAAAATACTGTATGGCTTTGCAATTCTTTTCATAAAAATATTTCTGATTTGAAAATCTTTCAGCATTTGAAAAATGCAAGTTTTTGTGAAATGCTGAATATTGAATTAATTTGTTGCAGTGGCACAAAAATAGGCAAGATGTAAATTGTTAAAACAATTTTAAAATGTTTTTTGTATATTTTTGCCTATCTTCAGATATATTTTTGTTTTAGCAGGAGAAATAAAGCTTGTAGAATTACTTCAAAACCCCTTCTTTCTGTGTGCAGTGCAGTATGTTTTGTGAATGCGAGTTTAAGGTGACGTTGCAGTATTTGTGCGGTGAGAGATTTGTGTAAAAAATGTAAAAAAAAAAAAATGTAAAAAATTCTCCACTTCTGCTGGAATTTATAGAGAATCAAATCACTCCAGATCTTTGATAAGGCACAGAGTTCTTTAAGGCACAAAATGTAGGTGCGGTGAAAATCCTTAAGGCACAAATGTGATGGAAATGTTGTTTCTTGATGCACCAGGAGGAAACGTCCTTCTTGAAGCGATGACATTTTCAAGGGTTTCACTTCACAATTCCTCCTTTCTTCCCACTCCTTCTCTACTCTAAGGGGCTTTGAGCATCTGCTAGCAGCTCTGGATTTAAACATTCAATTGGACACTGGATGTTCTAAAAGAAAACAACAAGAAAATGGGTTTTAATTCTATCTGGGATTAATACAATCACAAATACATTTTCAAAAGGTACACAATGCAAACCTATTTGCACTAAGAATCTAAGAAGTGTCCAAATTATACATATAAAAAGTTCATCAATCATCAGAAAATGAATTTCTGATGCTCAATTCAGTACAACAAAACAGAGTTTCATAGATAAATTCAATATCCTTTCTAAGAGCAAAAACATCCACTGACCAGTTTACGTAGAGCATTTTCCCGGTAGCGCTGGAAGGCATCTAAGCCACCAGGCTGCAAGACCTCAGCCTCCACATTGGTTTGACCTCCAGGCCTTCTGCAGTTCTCACATCGCCAGCCCTTCACGAGGAGTTAAAAAGCACAGTCAACACAAAAATGAAAGCTTTCTGACCATCAAATATATAAATGTTATGATGCAAACTGAAATCAAATTTCAGGTTTTCCAGCCTGATTAGTGACCAGCTGGTGCCTTTTTTGTGCATCCAGACCAAACAAAGCCCAGCAGACACAAACAATCAAAGAAGAGTTCATACAGTTTCTTTTAAGAGTTTTCTAGACAATGCTAAATTATGCACATGAAAATGCAAGATTAAAGAGTGCTGTAAAAATTTTGAAATTCAATTTTCCAATCAAAATGTACACTGTAATTGCTAAGAGGTTGCTAAAATGACACTTCAGCAGATAACAGGAAGCCAAGCTTCTCCATTCTTTTGAACACTTGACATTTTTGAGGATTTTTGAAAAACTCTGTACCAAGTAACTTCAACCTAATCAAATCTATTAAATTTTCTAGACTTTTTTTTTTTTTACAATTTTTTACAATACAATTCAGTATATTTTACAATACAATTCAGTATTTTTTGTATTTCTTACAAGAAATACTGAATCATTCATAACATCTCTATTTTATTTCTTCAAAACTTTACAAAGACACTACACTGAGTAAAAAGTAGCCATGATAAAATGAAAGAGCCAGACACTTTAAAAATGCAGTCACTGGTTGCATTAATCTTTGACCTAAACTTTTTTTTTCAGACGAAAAAACTCTAAAATGCCATGCATTACTTGCATCTATTTGTCAAACTGATCGGGCAATATAAATACTGAGCTGGAATGAATCTGTTGCATAATAACAAGGCTCAAAACGTTTGCATTACCAGGACTAAGGCATTACAGCCTCATCTCACCTGTTGTCCTCCATAGCAGGTACAAGTACAGATGGCACCCATATATTCCTTCTGCCACTGGTTCCCAACTTGGTACATTTTTCCATCATCGTAGCAAGTGGACTCATCTGGAAAATAAAGCAGAGTAATAAAGATCAACAAAAAACAATTTACATGACAATTAAGCCGGAGTATATAATAATTTGAGATTTACAGAGTTAAAATTCTGAGTACTTACGTGGTTCGCATTTGAACTCTCCTTTGCCGTTGCCCAGACAGGTGCAGCTCATCATATGACCGTTCTCAGCACGACGATCCCACTTTTCTCCAATGTGGTAATTATTACCGTTGTCATGACACCACTCTGTGGAAGGTGGCAAACAAAGGCAGAGAGATTTAGAAAAGAGAAGAAAGGATAGCGTTGAAGGGAAGACCCAGATGAAAAAGTTCAATACATGTGAGAAGAAGTTCTTTAAAGAATGCATTTATTTATATTAAACAAATATAAAACTCTCAGTGAAGTTGTCTAATTATGTGTAGCATAAACTTTTTTTTCCCCCAGAGTAAAGGACCAAATATAATCCAGTGATTCTGATCCCAGTTCCTGGTTTTGTCATGTTAGCTGTTAACTGTTACGGACAATACAAGAAACTGAGTTCTGATGCTTAGACAGAACAGGGGCTTTGGCATGGGCAGCCTTCAGAATATCTGCAGCACATAGAGCATTCCTCTATGGCATTTAATTCACAGCTAAGGAATTTATACTGAGGATAGTATTTCTTCTTTATTGCCAGCATTTAATCTCAGTTGGCTGAGCAATACTACATTAATAAATTCCTTTTGTGTAAAAATGCTGCAATGAGTTATCAAGTGTTTGCAAAGCACTGCAGAGATGGGTTAGTAAGCCACTCACTGGATGAATCACACCTAAAGTGACCACTGCCGAGCCCCAGGCACCGGCACCACAGCTTGAAGCCCGTCTCGGACATGCGTTCCCACTCAGAGCCCATCTGGTGGTAAGTGTGCGTGAATGTGTCGTAGCACACGTCTCCATTGGTGGTAACAGGAATGTCATCTGGAACTTCAAGAGGAGTCCAAAAGAGAAGTGAATTTATGCAGTCTTGCTAAAAATTTAGAAGGAATGTTGACATGAAATTTAAAAAAAAATTCTCTACCTGCATTGCCGACAGTAACAACTTCCTCCAGAACTGTCTGTTTGTCTCCATCCTTCACAGCCTCTACGACAACATTATAGGATGCTCCAGAAGTCAGTCCAATCAGGGTGGCGCTGTTGGAGGTGCCTGGCAGGCGCATCTGAGTGTCAAACAAGAAGGAGGCTTAGCTGTGATTGCTACTTTAGATTTCATGTATATTAATATAAAGAAAAATGTGCATGAATACCTGAATGCCTCCTTCCTCCAGGTCTGTAATTGGGCTGCAGGACACCTCGTACTCAGTGGTTTCAGGGACAGGTTGCCAGGAAATGGTTGTGATTGTCTTTGCTTCTTGGGGCAGATCTGTTTCGTTGTCAGGGAAGCCGAAAGCGAGGCCAGGCAGTGGGGTGTCGCTCACCTACCGGTTCCAAAGGCAAAGTTAACTCATTAATAAACAGAAGACAAACATTTCTGGTCACATTTCATTTATAAATATTGAAAGAAAATGCATAGGATTGTACATGACAATGACAGTCATTACCATGAGCAAATCTTATACTTAACATATTTGACCTTAAATATTTTGCACGCTAGAACTGAAGTATAGGGAATTCTCATTAGATAATCGACTGGTGTTAGAAAATGCTTAAGGCTATTTAGTCTTGGTTGAATAAATATATATTATGGGATCAGATTAGGAATGTAATGCAAATATTACACACCTTGACCAGGGGTACTCTGTTTCCATCAGGACCAGCTACAGGAATATAAATCAGGGGCTCTCGGAGTGTGGGTCTCTGGCCTTCCTTGGGTCCACCATAGGGGCTAGGAAGTCCAACATTTGGGCCCAAGTTCTGATACTCTGTATAAATGTGTTGCCCCTGCTGGCCCGGTTGGTTCTGACCACTTGTGCCAGCCAGATGGACATAGTTAGAGTCAAAACTGAAAAAAAGGGAAATACATGCAAATGAGAACAAAAAAGTGTACTAAAAGGTGTTTTAAAATAATCCCAGCTATTTGATCAAATCATTTTCATAAGGTCCTTATTTATGCCTCACATCTTTTCGTTCAAGGTCTCTGGAACATCCAGGATGTCGGTGCTGGGCCGATGGGGAAGTTGCGGCAGTTCAGGTACCAACATCTGATGAACAGTGGAATATTCTGCAGCTGGCTCTGATTTTACAAAGAGACACATAAATGTAAGAAGGAAATACTTTAACCACCTTTATCTGTACATTAAGAACTAATTCTGGCCTAAACTGCACCAGTTAAAATAGCGCATCTAAGTATTTAAAAAAAATACAAACATGTAAGATATAGTTAATCTGTATTTTTTATTTTTTAAAAACTGAGCAATGCATATAATTCTACTGCAGCTTTATTTTTTCCTTGTTTGCTAAAGTCACCCGTTTATTGTGTTGTCATTTTGGTCATTTCACTGCCTTTTGAAGATGCAATTTCAAAAACCAACTAGCTGCTAATATACATTTTAAATACAAAATATTATCTGAAAAAAATATTCCATTTCATTTGTTTAAACACCATTTGTTTGTGTGATTACACGGCAGAAATCACCAAAAAGATTAACATACTCAATGTGGTTATTTAACGTTGTTCTAAACCACTAGAGGGCAACACCGACTAGATTAAAAACACACTAGGTTAAACTATAAATGTAAGACAAGACACCATTAAGTTATGTCTATTATAATGTTTTATTTATGATTTTCAATCTAGATTTACTAACAACAATTATGTTACATGCACAACAGAAACCAAATCTAAAAAACTGTAAAAACAAAAAAAACTGTAAAAACATATATATATATATATATATATATATATATATATATATATATATATATATATATATATATATATATATATATATATATATAGAGAGAGAGAGAGAGAGAGAGAGAGAGAGAGAGAGAGAGAGAGAGTTGAACTAAGTTGCACTTACGGGTTCTGGCCTTGCCCACAAGCGGTGTGCTTCTCAAAGAGTTCTGCAGTGCCACAATCTTAATGACATACTCCGTTCCTGGTTTAAGACCTAAGAACAAATCAAAGCACATAATTAAAAGTTTTTTTCAACATTTGCCGAATTCAGTGAAATATTTATAGAATTTGTATTTAGCCTTTTTCATTAGCCCACTCACCATCGATGGTGGCGAAGCTCCTGCCTGCGTGAGGTCTAGGAGTCAGCTCGCGAGGCAAACCCCCAGCCTCCTCATAAGTGACATAATAGCCGGTGATCCTCGGACTGTGTGATGGCTCCCACATGAAGGAAATGCTGGTAGGGTTCAGTGAGGTAAAGCGAATGTTGGTGGGAGGAATGACTGTTGGTTGAGCTATAAATCAAACAAACAAAATATTACTCAGAAAAACTTGTTTTCTCATCAATTTGAACAGCATTTCTTGATAAATAGCTGACATCTCATCACGTTTTGGTACTTATCAATATCATCTTCCTGCAACTGGAACAACATAAACTACACCTAATATTTCTACACTCTCTATGCTATAAACCCACAATCTTTTAAGTTCACAAACAAAAATAATTTAGATCGAAAAGTCAGGAAAGTTTAGTAGAAAGTAAAAAAAATGCTAACTGAAGATGTAATAATATAGCTGATGTTTTATTTTTACAAAGTTTCACAAATACAGAATTCACACACTAAGAATCATAATTGAAAATAGACAACAGAGAGATCCGTAAGACTGAAGACGAAAGGACTGAAATGCTGGTTAGTACAGTCCTGGAAATGTTACAGAGGACAAACTGTTTGCATTGCAGACATCCTCAACTGCGTAATTAAAACTTCATCACCTATCTTTGCTTTCCTGGTGCACTTTTGAAAAGAGACTGCTGACAGAGTGGTGAGAATAAAAGTAGAATAATTGAAAGGCTTTTGGCAAAATCCTAAATGTTCCTGTAAGCAATAACCTGTAAATCCCCATTTTCAAACATTAAGCTGTATGTTTTTGTCTTCATTTACCAGGTAAAGTCACATGGAGTTATTTTTAAAGCTGTACATAAATAAACCATGTTTTCAGGGCAGCTAACGCTAGACAACAAAGCTGACAGCCTCCTATGTAAACAGAAACAAACTGGAGATTTCTACCATGCTTCCCTCTCTCCCTTCAAATGTCCAAGCTTCTCAACAACTCTACCAAAACAAATGAACAAAGCTAATAATTGGAGAGAGGTTTTTCCTCATGAATTTATTTAATAATGACTGATTTTTTTTACAGCAACAATAAAATTTTACTGTGGAGTGTTAATAAAATAATCTATTTCTGAATATTTCCTTAGTGTAATACATCTGTTTCTGAACACAGGCGATTGATTACCTGTGGTAGCAGTAAGTGTAAAAGGTATGCTGCGTCCATTGCCCTTCAGTGTATAGAGATTGACCTTGTAGGTGGTGCCAGGCTCCAGTCCTACAAGTGGACATAAACAAGTTAGTGTATCTATGCAAGTCTAAAACCAAAACTAGAAACTTTTTGAATTCTTGTGATTTGAGAAACTGGTCTACCTTTGAGAACGTATGTGCGTGAGTCAGGCCCAATTGTCTTCTGAATGGGAATGTTGCCTGGAGAAGTGGTGGTGGGCGTGGCTTCGATCAAGAATCCAGAGATGGTGTCGACCTTTGTCCTCCAAGTGAGGGTGATGGAGGAATCTTTAACTTCGGATATACGCACACGTCGAGGCGGGCTGATATCTTCACAAAAGTGAGTAAAGGAATAAAGCATTACTTTGCATAATGTTACACCTGAAAATGGTCAGTCTTTCAAAATGTCAAAATTAGAGACTAACTTTCAAGAGTGGTGACCTCTCCTTGAACTGGTCTGCTGGTGAGAGAGTTCTTCAAAGCATAAACATAGACTTCATAGGTTGTAGCAATCTATTAAGAGATAAATGAACAAAATTAATTACAGTAGAAACCGAGACAGTTTTGTTTATGAACCTGTTTTGTCACAATAACAACTAAATGTGCAGATCTCCATCTCGTTAGTTATTGTGCATCCAAGTTGAAAGAGATGAAAAACTTCACATTAAAACATTTATTTTGCAAAGTACTTTGAGATGATATTTGTTGTGCATTGGTGCTACACAAAGTGATTGAACATTTTTATCAGCTAGCTCTCTATAGTCAAGCATTGTATCCATGGCAGACCCTAAATACATTTCAAGTGTCTTCTGGTGGATTTCAGTCACACTCACCATAAGTCCAGGGATGTGGGCCTGAGTGGTATCTGGGGCCAGGTTGATCTCCTTGGTGGGTCCACTCTTCTTCTTTGGGTTTACTACAACACGGTATCCAGTGAGGCCTGGAAGGCCAGTAATCAGATTTCCCTGACCGGGTGCAGTCCAGCGCATGGTAAAAGACGTTGGACCAACATCAGAGAACTGGAGGTCGGTGGGAGGAGAGATGGCTAGAAGGAGTTAAAAAGAAAAAGAGTCAGAAAGAAATAATGATCTGTGTTTTATGAGCCATAAGTTTTACGAGAAAAAGATAAAACAAGAACTGCAATGCCGAATAAAGTAGTTGTAAAAGTTGCTTACCTGTAGCTTGTGTACCGATCAGAGGAGTACTGGTTGTACCATCGTGCATGGCAATAACCTTCACTGTATATTCAGTTCCTGGCTGTAGTCCACTGATAATGGCTGACTCAGCGTCTCCTCTCGGAGATGGATACAACTCTCTCTCGCCTTCCTCTGAACTTGAGTACAAAACACGGTAAGATGTGACAAATCCCTCTGGACTATCCCAGGAGATCCGCAAGGAAGTGGAATCAACGTCTGCGAAGGTAAGGTCCTTGGGACGATCCACATCTAAAAAGGTCAGATTTTGGGTTTTATTCCTGTTTGTGCATGGTAAGTTACAGTTATCACTTCTCTCTAGAGCAATAGACTTACTTGTCACAGCATTCACCACCAAAGGAGAGCTCTCACCATTTTGACCAAGGGCATTCACACTAAAAATGTATTCTGCAGTCGGCATCAGGCCTGAGAAAGTGAACTCAGTTTGATCTGAAGAAGAAAGCCAAAATGCAGCAATTAAATCTCAACTCATGCTACAATAGCACATACCATACAGAGGTATTTCAGTATTTTGTCAGGTTTGTGTATTTTATTATGATTTTTAGCAATAGGTGAACACAGAGTCTTGTTGCAAATACATTTGGTAGAAAAAGTGAGTTCAAACACTATACCTGGAGCCACCACTTCAGTGAATGACACCCCTTGTCCATTTCTAGGGGCCCCAGTTACCCTGTAGCCTTTGATTGGCCCCTGAGCCGGACTCCATCTCACTGTGATGCTGTTGTCGTTCACATTTGTCACCTCCATTTCAGAGGGAGAGTCCACGCCTAATAAAGGAAAAGAAAGAGTTTAAGAAAGAAAGACAGGTTCTCAACCACAAAAAGCTTAATTGCCACTCATGTTTGTGTGTCTGGTGTGTGTGCATACCAGTCCTGTGTGTAACGTAGATGGGAATGCTAGAAGCAGGACTGTCTCCTCTACCTGTCACAGCATAGACTGTGATGGTGTAATCAGTACCAGGCCTTAAATTGCTGATTGTAGCAGTTGACTTGGTGCCAGGCACAGTAAACTCCTTAGTGTGACCACCTGAGGAAAGCAGTGAAAGTGTCAGACAAATTTTTTTTAGATATGCAATTTTATCTTCCGATCTTTTTGTCAAGCATATAAAAAAGAAAGACTAATCAGAGATGCTAATTTTTCCTGATTAAATCACTTTTAGGTATGTTCTCTCGTTTGTTTAAAACATTTTAAACTGCTGTGAATTATAATGAAACTGATAGGGTTACTTTAAAAAAAAGTAGAAATGTTTAACAAAGGTAAGTGCTTTTATTCTAAAAGACTTCTCTAAAAGACTTCTCTCAATTTTTACATTTTACTTAATGTAAAAATTAAGTAAAGATTTTACTTAATTTTTACAGTAAAATACTTAAAATACTACTAAATTGGTTCAAATATGCAATCTTTTTTTCATCAATTAATGGTCACCTGACTCTCCGTGAGTAATCCTGTAGTAGCGCACTGTGACTGGTGGTGCGGCCCAACGAACGGTGATACTCGTCGGGGTGGAGTCAAGCACTTCCAGGTCAGTTGGAGCATCAGAAACTGGACAAACAGTAAAATATCACCATTAACATTTTTGTGGCAATGTGACCACTTAAAATATAATGAAATACATCCCGGATCCATACTTGTTTTCTGTGTCCCACTGAGCGGGAGGCTCTCTTGTAGTCCGCTCACAGCATAGATGCTGACCAAGTAGTCAGTGTCCGGAGTGAGACCAGTCATCGTAAAGTGGTTTCTTGAAGGTGGTAACCTCTCATCCTTGGCTCTTCCACCACTAACCATCTGATAGCGAACTCGGTATCCAGTGATTCTGCTTTGGGGAGGTTGCCAGTGGATGGTGAAGGAGTTTGTCATGATTTCAGAGAAACGCAGGCCGACTGGTGAATCCAGAGCTGCATACAACACAGGACGGATAGAGATAATAAGAGAAAACATGTCCATAATGCTTATGCATAAAACAGGATACAAAGGACGCTGAGAGTTTGTTTTTTAGAATCTCAAGTCACCTGTTTTCTTGACACCAATAGTAGGTGAGCTCTCTCTCTGCTCGTAAACACACACCACTCTCACCAGATACTCTGTGTTCGGCAGCAAATCTAAGAATAGCAAAAATATCAAAATTAGAAAATGCGTCCACTCCTGTATTTGCATGGTCTTGCATCATCTGTGCTCAAAGCAACTTACGTCTTAGCACCACTCTATTTGTATCACCTCCAACACTGGTTTCTGTAATTTCATCATTATCAATGGGGTGGTATCTAAATAAAGGACAGTACAGTGGTGAGGGTACAAACACAAATGAAAAGGCCTGAGATATAGTAAAATACTGTTCAAAAATGCTCAACGTTTTGTTTATTCTCGTACCTAATGATGAAACTGTTAATGTCTGAGGTGTTTGGAACTTGAGGAGAAACCCATGTGACCTCAAGACTGTCTGGTCCAATTTCACCAAAATTCAAATTAGTGGGGGCTGGTACAGCTAGCAGAGAGAAAGATCAGCTTAATTCAGCGTATAGCAAAAAAACACACAAAAAAAACCCCGAAGTGAACAAAGAATCTGTTGTTACCACCGGTCAGAAAGTTGTGTTTAAGTGACAACAAAAAAAAAGACAACGACAAAAACAAAATGCAAGAGCAAGAGTGAAACTATGACATTGTCATATTTTGTCATATGAACAACAGGGTTTATGTGTCAGTCTGACATTTAACAGCCTGTTTAAATTTAAAGACCAAGAGGTAATAAAAGCGTTTTAATTGAAGCCAGATGGTTCACGCGCACACAGAGGCACAAAATCTTATTAAACTGACAACATAGCATATAAAGCAATTTCACCAGCAATTTAAAAGGTTTTTCATTTGAAGTTCCAGAAAATTAAGGTTGACGAGAACATAGTTCAATCTGAATATCTGATACTTTTTAAAAAATATTGTCCGTGTTTAAATATGTGCAATTTTTTTCTGAATATTGAGATTGATTATATGTTCACTAAGCTCATAATTTCTTCTAAAGTTGGTAAAAACAATAGTTAATTGAACAAACACTTGATTTAGAGAGAAAATCTGTCAAATAGGCAAAAACATCTGAGAAATAAATGCATAAGTAGGAAATCTTACATGTCTGTTGAGTGAACGTGGTGGGTTCACTCTCGCCGTGCTCCGTTACTGTGGTAACGCTAATGTCGTAGTCGATTCCAGGTTCCAGACCATACACCGTGTACTGGCCAGTGGTCGGCGTCACCATGTCTTCAAAAATGGGAATGCTCTCACCAGCTGCAACGACTGTAATCTTGTACCCCGTAACGACAGTGGTGTCAAGAGGCGACCAACGGAGACTGATGGTTGTGTCAGTCACTCCTTCGAAGGTGAGGTCGGTCAGTTTTGGGACTTCTGGATGAGTGGGAAAAGAAAGAGCCACAAACAACAGGACAATGCAACAGGCAAACATAGACAAAACGAGAGAGATTTGAGAAAAGGGAAAGAAGAAAAATAGACCAGGAAGAAGCAGAGGTTAATGTGAGTATCAGATATTTTCTGCTTCCAGCATTTTGATCCAGCAAACAAATCAAGTCAGCTTCTCCTCATATGCACTAATGATGCAATGCAATTGCCTCGAAAGTTGGAATTCAAATATCGGGGAAAAAAAATTCCTCTCAGTCAAAAATATGTATCACGTATTTTAGTGATACGTCTGAAAGCCAGCAGAGGTTGTCATTTATTTTATTTATGGCTAACTCCAGTTAGAAAGGCAAGACATTAGCAATGCAATTCTCAGAGTTATGTGCATGGCAGCCATGTTGGATCTTGAGTTTGGGGATTGTGATTAACCTCAAAGTCTCCAAGCCAAATTTTTCACTTTATAGACATTTCACTTCCTAGAAATTCCAACTTCAGAGGATAAATTGAATACATCATTTATCTTTTAGGGTACTCAATGAAACAACTTCATTGAACATGTAGTTAGCAGCTTTTATTGTGTGTTAAATGTTAGGATGTAAAAGAGGTGATATTTTAATAAATCTTGAAAATGAAAAGAAAACTAAAGCTTAAAAGAAAAGGTACTAAATTCTCAGAAACCTTTTTAAAACATGAGGAATTTTTAGAAACCGACCTGGGGTAATGACAGTTGAGACAGGAGTGCTTTCCATGTCATCCTTCACCGTGACAACACTGACATTGTACTCCACCCCAGGACTCAGGTTTTCCAGGGTGCAGGAATTCTGCCCAGCCTCCACAAATTCCTCCAGGCTGTTTCCTTGTTGCCCGCTGGTGGGGGTGCATTTCACTCTGAAGCCTGTGATGTCTAAATGGCAAGAAAGTTAAGTTCATATTTGGAAGCATATCTTAAAGCATGTTTCTCATCTGACCAATTGTTGTTTTAATTTTATGGTTTTCAGTGTGTACCTGGTGTGTTTGGTCCATTCCATTGGACGGTAATGTCACTGTTGGCGGGGTTGGACTCCAAGTTCAGATCAGTAGGAGGAGACAGAGCTAGATTTAAAGGGAGAAATATTTTTAAGTAAAATAAAACGAGTTAAAGGATACACAGAAGAAAAAATTGGAAGAGCAAAAATTTACAGATACATACGCGTGACAACATGTCGAGTGATTGGGGTGCCTTGCTCTTGACCATCAAAAACTGGCTGGACACTGTAGGTGTATTCCACTCCAGGAGTCAGACCAGAAATATAAATGCTTCCTGATTCAGAGATGACGTCTCTGGGAGCTTCCCCTCCCAGACTTGGTCGGACTGACAGCTGAAAGAAAAAATGCAACAGGAGTCAGGAACACAGAGGTTAAAGAACCAAAGGTTGGGGATGCGAGATGTAAAGGTCAGAGATCAGCATTTTCCCAAGCAAACTGAAGCCAAATAAACATTCTCATTTCTGTCGTAACACGTTCTGACCAATCAGATACATTTCAGAGCTCCAATAATCCTAAGTGTTGTGGTGTAAAGGTGCTTGCAGTCTTGTGATGACTGGACTGCACTTTCCAAACGTAATCTAAAGTCTTTGGATATAAAGTTAACCCCAAAACATGTGTCTGTTTCTAAATGAATGGAACAAAAGACTTCTAAAACTTTCAATTGAACATTAAGTGCTGTCCAAAATATAAAAGTAGGATGCATCCAAAAATAGATAATCGGGACGCCCTAAAAATTTTTTAATTGAGACAAGGTGGACAAATTTCAGCTAAATGTTGAAAAGTAATGTACAGTTGCTTTTCTATTTCCAGTCATTCCGCTAAATCTTGCACCCATTTAGTTGACTTTACTAAGAAGTAAACTGAGCATTTTCTATTAACATGGCAAATACCTTGTATCCGATGCGGGGAACTGGAGACCAGGAGATTACTATGGAGGTATCTGTGACATCTGTGTTAAACTGAGGGGCATTACCCATCGCTGAGTCTAGAAACAATCAGAAGGCAAGTTTGTTAAACTTTTACTCAGATATGAAACAACAAAAATTTACATGTCTAAAATTCTATCATTAATGAAACAGATACAAAATTTCCAGTACTCACTAGTAGTGAAAACGGCACTCTCTCCAACACTTAGTGTATTGTCTTGCTCTGAATGCAGCGTGACTTTGTACTCTGTGTCCGGTCGCAGGTTAAGGAGGGTGTACTGTGTCAGGTGGGCAGGAAGGCGGATCTGTTCGGGATTTGAACCCTCGACGGTCAAGAAGAGACGATATCCAGTAATTTTGGAGCGCGGTGCATACCACAGCACTACTACACTATCGTCTGTAATGTCATTGAAGTGAATGTCTGTGGGCGCATCGGGATCTTAAAAGAAAAAAATAGGAGACGTCTGTAAACATTGTTGGAGGCTTTAGAAGCACTGACTTAGATGTCTTTCAGAAGCTATTCTGAGTATGATTCATCAAACTCACTGGTGGCATGTTCCCCAATTAATGGTACGCTCTCCTTCCCATTGTAAATGGTGTAGACACTGAAGCGGTAAAGTGTGCCTGGATTTAGGTGCGTCACTTCAACGTAGGTGTTCTGGTGCACAGGCAAAGTCATCTCGCTCTGTGGAGAGCCTGAATCATCAACAGGCAACACAGTAACCCGGTAACCCGACACGCTTCCGGTTGCTGGGCTCGACCACGTCAGAGTGATTTTCTTGTCAGACACCTCAAAGAACTGCAAGTCAGATGGGGAAGCCACTTCAACTGTGAAGTAGAAAAAAAAAATACATGTTTTTTGCATTTCCCAATCACATAAAACCCTGCTGGTCTACTAACACTTGTGCAGTGACACAGTGAGTCTAAACCCTTAGCTTTAGATGTACTATTTGTCGTAGATGTTGTAGAGGGGGAATGGTTATTAAGTTCCAACACTGGTGAATTTGCACAAGCTAAATGGTTTAAATTCTTGTTCCAGACATGATATCATACTCTCTCAATTAGGTCAAGGATTCTCAATGCATCACATATACAAGTGTTCTCAAACTTTTTCAACATCTGGTCCAAATGCATGTTCAACTTGGCAGACTGGAAAGTTTTACACAAATCCATTGAAGCTGAACAACCATGGAACAGCTGTGAACTCAATGCCTTCTCTTTGCATTTTAAAACTCTTCCCAAGTCATGTCCTGACCTGGATACTTTACAAAACAAATAAATTAAAAAAAACACTAAGCAGACCACAGCGTGGACTGCAGATTGATCCAAGAGCAATAAATCACATTTACAGTTTTTTAGACTCCCCTCTGTGTATACACAGGAAAAACAACATTCCTTCACAGTTAAGCATTTTTGGAAACTTCACACTAACTTATTGTGTTGAAAAAGAAAATTAATTTTTACCATAGCAAATTAATTTAAACTACTGAATGTAGTGGTAAGGACTTTCAGTGACTATTTGTAGAGAAATTAAGACTAATATCGTTATTGGCCAATGCCAGTAACTTTTAAACACTTCAGTATTAGTCCAACAACTAAAACTGGCCTTATATTACCAGTATTTCCATCTTGTTGCAGTTATCAACCTTTAGAACATTATTGTGATATTAATATTGGGCAAAATCTTCATAACGGTGGATCCCTAACACCGTCTGAAATGGAATTTAATTGGTTGATGTGTATTTGGAGGGTCTTTGACCCATTTCATTCACAATTACACAACAATCTCATTTTCACATACAAAGTGATTTCTATCTGTCTTTTAAACAATAATTTTAAAATTGGTAATACATGCTGTTTCTTAACCTGGCAGTGGTTCTCCAGTAGTGTTGACTTGAACAAAGAGAGGTTCACTCTCCAAACTGTCTTCCACGGCAAAGATGCTGATGTTGTAGGAGATTCCCGGCAGGAGGTCACTGAGCGTCACAGACGTCGCAGTATCAGGAAGAGTCAGCTCTGTGCTTTCACCCTCCTCTGATGGCATAAACACAACACGGTATCCTGCAAATAAAAATAATACAGTTGATTTACGGTAAGAAAGACGACCCACAGAAAAGTATTAGACTCAATGAGGTTTCAAGATGTACTGCAGTCTTAAAACATCATGTTGAAACCATCAATATTGCAAATTTATCATTTTTCCACGATTATAGAAGTCTCTTTTAAATACAGGACTTTAAATTATCTTTTTGATCACAGTTTTGTGTTTTGCTTTCTAAAAATATTTGGTACTGTTTGTGATTAAATCAAGAACTTCAAGATATTCACAGACTAATGCTATTTTTTAAATTACGATGCATTGAATTCATCTTGGAGCTTGAATCTGTAAATGAAATCAGAGGTAAGATGAGCACATGATAGTATAAAAACCAGCTGTATTGTTTCGGTGCCAACTGCTGGTTTCAGCAAAAGCCAATAATAACATTTTTCTCTGTTTTATGTGTTTCATCACTAAGGGAACATGAACACAAATAGAGCTATGAGTGCCTCGAGTTTAGAGAGATACTCACTACAAAAAGGTCTGATAAAATATATCTGCAGCTTTCATTGTTTATATTAAACAATCAGCCACACTGTGAGCTGAACTGAAAGACCTTCAAATTATTAAGCCAAATTTCAAAATCCATCTTCATTCTTGCTGCATGTCTGGGAATTTGGAAACCTGCGTACAAATGACGGAAATATCTGAGGCTGATCTTACATAGTGAAAATGCCTCTATGTGCCATTTGCTTATGCTTGAATCAAAATAAAAAGTGCAGGAGAACAGTTTAAATATTATTGTGGCTGTATTGAAAATCAATATTGTAATATAAATGTTCTTAACATGCAATTCCATCAGAATCTCATAGAAACTCATGTCTTATAACATACCAGTGATGGGAGCCAGGGGTCTATTCCAACTGATCACAATGGAAGTATCTCCCACCCCCTGTACTTCATGCTCCTTTGGAGCATCAGGTGCTGTGAGTAATGAAAACAAATCCTTGACAACCTGATATATATAAGATCTGAAAAAGATGTCTTGCATGTCGCCTTGCAACATGCAACAACCCACCAGTTGTTTGTGAAGTAGTAAGAATGAGGTTGGTCTCTTCTCCATCTGTGACCTCGTAGACGTTGACATTATATTTCCTCCCTGGCAGAAGCTCATTAATGTTTACTGAGGTGGCTGAACGGGGCAAATCTGAGGAGAGGAAAAAACATATGGCAGTGAGTTAAACTGGGTAATTCTACCTTGAAAGGGTTTTAATACAAACAAATTTTGCCATTCCACTTACCTAGGACAAAAGGTTGTCCAGTTCCTTGACCCTGTTCAATCAGCTCATACTCCACCCTGAAACCGGACACGGTGTCGGAGGCAGAAACCCAGGAGACAACGAAGCTGTTGGAGGTAATTTCTGTCACTGATTCGGAGATCTCAACTATGGGGGGAGGAGGAGTGGCTTCTCCATACGATGGAATCACTAAAACAGAAGAAAAGTCTTGTTTAAACATTATTGTGGCACACGATAAATAGAAACTAAAGAAAAAAATACTATGGGGTTTTACACATTCAGTTATCACTGAGATCTGTCTCCTTTAACTCACATGATCCGTAGGTAGTGGTGAAGTCGAAACGCGTAATCTCTCTGTGTCCAAACCGAAGCACACTAATCAGCTGGCCCTCATATGTAATCCCCGGTTTGAGGCCAGAGATGGTGTAGGAGTTAAGATGACCAGGAATCGCGACCTCCATCCATGGACTAACTGTGCCTTTCTGTATTTGAGATATTTTAATCACAACCCCAAGTTAAATATATTTATACACAATCAAGCCCATTAGATTAAGAAAGTTTATTTTTGTGATTTTCTTTGCTCAAATGGAAGAAACTCACCACTCTCCATTTCAGAACGTACTGGGTTACGTGTGCTGATGATGGGGTGTTCCACTGGACAGGATGGGAATTTTGTTGGCCTCCAGACTCTGCAATGATTACCTGAACAGGACGATGGCCACCTGGGGTAGGAAGAGTGCACAGAGAGGTGTAAACAGAAGTGCTCTGGTTGTTAAAATACAAATCAAAAGGAATTACCAGCGACACATAAGTAAAAAAACAGTACATTTATGTAATGCAGCTAAATCATATTAAGACATTAAAATCTACTGTGTAGTGATATCAGTTAATTTCCAGTTTAACAATCTGAGAACGTGTCAAACACCAATCATTTTACTAGACTGCAGTCAACAAAGAGTCAACCAGTGTGCAGCTGTGTTTTCCTGAACAGAAAAAAGTAGCAGGCTCCCGTGAGATTCCTGCACAGATTTCCATTCCTGGAGAAGAAGAAACTTCTGTCCCTCTTGTTCTACTTTATCTATTTGGAAACACAGATCAAATGGGAAGAACTATATCTCACAATATGCAATTTAAATAGGGAGTATTTTCAAAGTTTGTTCTTAAAATCATTCAGTTTGCTACTTCTAAAATACAGACTTTATCAGATAACAAGAAGGCCTAACATACAAATGTAACATGTGCTGTATCTTGTTCTTTCTAGCTTACGTTTCAGGCTAAGGATCAACATCCTCTAGGAAAGACACCCAGAGACTGCTGATAACAATTGCTTAATGTTAACCACATTAAGTGTTGCGCAATATCCTAAAGACAGTCTGAATCTGTTTTCAGATACAAAAACATAGTAAAAGTCCATTCTCTCACAATGTCATATCAACTGTACTTCAAATTTATGGCCACATAGTTTTCAATCCCGTTTGTCTCAGATTTTGAAAATAAATTTGTGGAACTGGAGATAAGAACTGAGCCACAGCTCTGATTAGTGTGTCTTTATTGCCTAATTTAGACTCTAAGTTCAAGCCAAATAGATCTAAACAACATTTAACAGCTTTTCCAACGAGGAGAGCCTGTGGGAAAATCTTTTAATTGTTGGTCATTATTCCACCTGATTGCACTCTGGAAGGATTTGTGGTCTGCTTCTCAAAACAAATGGCAGACCCAGCTAAATTGACTGAGGAACCAACTTGGTCAACTTGATATCCAATGATATCATGTTTCCTATTTGGATATAAAAAAAAAATAAGCAATTTCAAAACTGCAGTCCTTAGGAATAACTTGAATGAAGTTGTTTTTAATGCAAGCAGAAGTCATGTGTTCAACAGACTCCTGACATAAGCTGTGCAGATACAATCTGGTAGCTTCTATAAAGAACTGGGGTTTTCTAACCATTTTTCCAAACAGCAGACCTGTAATAAAAGTTTTTGAGCAAGTGGCTCGGTTAACCAGATGCTGCTATCAAATACACAAACCTCAAAAACAATCTGGGACCAATTACTGCCTATTACAGACCCACAAAGCCACTGGCCAGGGTAAGGGTTATGCAGAATCACATGGAGGACAGCCACTAAAACAGATGCTTGCTTGCAGCTGAGATACTAAATTTCAGGCACAGTTTCCCAGAGTTGCTTGTGCACATCTTTGTAGTGCACAAAGATACACTCTTGCATCCTCACCATCCTCCTGTAGACAAAACATTCACCCTTGATATTCAGGCGGACGCACACCGTGCAATGATAAGGAGGCAGTAAAAGAAAGCATTAATGGAAGTCATCCTGATAATAAAAAAATGGTTTGAAGATTAAAACCACCCGGGGCAGGAAGAGAGGAACAGATAACAATCAGCAGAACATTTTAAAGAAGATTGTATCAACCTTTCTGCCCAATTAGAGGCTTGTGGAAACTTGCAATGTGAAAAAAAAATCTCCAACTTTGGCTTCTTTTTTACCTTTTATAGTGTTTTGCTTTCTAAAGCAACTAACTTACGGTCTAGAAATCTTGCACATGCTGTATTTTCCCACACACACAAGAACATGCGCACAGACACGCGCACAAATACACACACAAAAAAAAACAACACACACAGCGCAAACTTACAGATGGTTGCTATTACGGCGCCTTGTGACAGAGAAGTGGCCTACATTTTGGATTTTCCTTCAACCTGTTTCAGCAAACAAGTAATATTTCTTCACTTGGGACTCAATAATTTAAATCTGAATTTGCTTCTTCGACTTTTACGACTGTGTGGGGTATTTCCATTTTACTCACAATTTTGAAACCATTTTGTATATCTAAAAGTATAAATTTATACAACCACACAATTCATGCATCTTCTTTTTTACTGTGAGGAAATATGTATGATAACATGAACAAAACTACCCAAACACTGAGAAAAATGTTAGAAATGTAAGAAATCAAACCACAAGAAAGACACTAAATTGAACTGTGATACTTGAGATTCAATGTTACAGATTTGTAGATACTGAAGATTTGAGGGCACCACGTGTGATGTGGTTATATCCAGAGTCATGCACTGGGGCGTTTTAGTACAGCTGTGGCAACAACACAAGCATTGAACCACATGCTGGCAGGAACAAAAGCTCAAAGTAGGGGAGTGTACTTGTAAAAGAGGAAATGACACCCCCCCTCCTATAACTGTCTGCTTCACATCAAAGTCAAGGGTTTCATATTCGAGGTGGCTGAGACAAACATTTTTTCTGTGTTAGAGCTCAGTTTGTAAATCTGGAAAAGAATTATGCTAAAGGTGACTCGGGTAAAATAGTCTGATCTGTCCTAAACCATTTCATGAATGACATATAGATAATTCGAATAAGTAATGAATAAATTAATTGCATAAAAATTGAAATGAGCTTGATTATTTCCATTTTGATGACTAGCATTTTTTGAAGGGCAATTTTATGTGCAGAAACATCATGATCCATTTTTTTATGGTTTCAGTGCCAGGTGATTTTTATTTTTATTTTGTTGTTTTATTTTTTGATACTTCAAATATCTTCCAGTTCCAGTGAGGAACACATAATGTGGAACTGGAAGATAGTTTCTGTGCAAAACTATTTTTGGTTTATTGGTCTTTGAGACCAATAAACTAGTATAATTTCAACTAGTATAATTAATATACTAGTTGAAAATACTCTGAGACCAATATGATACATTTATCACAATAATTTATAATAAAATTTATCATCCACCAACACTTATTATGACATCTTTTCATGCGTATGCATGGACGATTTGATGTTTTTCTACATTTTCATGTCCTTCATATCAGAGCTTTCTTTCCTACTGAAATTTAAAAAATAAAAGGTCAAAATGTGAGAGAGCAAAGAGCTACAACAAAGTATGTTTACACAAATGTAGCTGACAAGAGAGTGACAGCTGCCCCATGATGTAGCATGACATGTAGCAAACTAACCCACTTCACACCTATTTGTCAACTTAGCTTAGCAACTACATCCCTTAGAAACACAGAGCAACAGCAGCAGGTTGACTGTGAGTTACCATGCAGCCCCCCTCCCCCTCTTTGTTTGCATAAATCATAAACAATGGGGGGGACCAAACGAAAACATCTCAGCATGTAAACATGAAAGCTTTACACGACAGAGGTAACTCCCATCTGACCACCTTACTACTAATGTTTAACCAAGTAGAAAATCCATACAAACATGACACAAATTCATCTTCTCTTATGTCATCCCCACACAGCATCTGAAATACATTACAGAACTACAGTGTGTGCAATAAAGTGTGTAAAGCATAATTATAAGGCTTTGAGGGAAATATCTTACCGGGATATGACAGCTGGGGCTCGCATCCATGCTCCGCAACACCGTTGCCATAACAAATGCATTTATACATGACGCCTTGGATAACTTTGTCCCAAGACTCTCCAACCTGATAGATAGTTCTTGTCTCTGGATCCTGGCAATGGTCTGAGAGCAAAATAATAACAATCAGCAACCAAAGTAATGTTGATATCCTTTATTTCTACAAAGAGAAACTGTAATCTAGTCTTTTCAAATGGACTTGGTACTTACTCGGTTTTTGTTGTTGTTGCATTGCCTCACTTTATTCACTGATTTATTTATTTACTTATTTTTATTCCACTCAACTCTGATTTATTCATTTTCTAATTTAATCTGTATAAATTAACAAATGGCAACAGACTGAAAAATTAATAATAAAAAGATTCCCTAAAAATGTTATCAACGGAAATCTTGGCATACACTGGATCTCGGGACTTTCCGTATTCCTGGATTTAACTTTCAGATGCTCCTCATTTACTATCTTGTCAACGTTACTCATTTTCTCAGTGTTTAGTCACTGAGAACTATGACAGGTTATGTCTTTAAGAATTGCTTTGTTGCTATTTTGAAACCATTTACGTCCATCATGTTGACTTGTCATTAATTTATTAGGTAGCAGGTTGCAGAACCTGAAACATTAAAGTACTAAACCCACCAATTGCGTCACACTTCCAGCGACCGCGGCCCTGTCCAAAGCAGGTGCAGTTCATCATGTATCCTTCTTCATGCTCTTTGGTGAAAGTCTGGTTAACCTCGTAGGTCACACCGTCCACAAGACAATGCTCTGCAGCAGAGATAAGCAGAAAATGAGCGTGAACCAAATAACCAAACACTTTTCAATGTGTTTTTTTTTAACTATGTCCATTCTGAATGGACATAGCCTTCTGAATGGAAGGCTATGACCCATACCTTTAAGCTGGGAGTAAGCGATACAGCTCCATTCCCCTCTTCCATTGCCGACACAGGTACAACGCATCATGTGACCCAGGACGTCATGTCTCTTGTCCCACTGGTCACCTACGCGGTACATCAGCCCCTCGCTTGTTGTGCACACTTCTTCATTTGCTAAAACACACAAATAGAAGAAAATCAGTCCATGTCTTCTAAGATCTTCAGGAAATATCGCAGGAAATATCACCCCATAATTATCACAAAGAGTGATGCAAATACAACAGTCATAAAAATGCCTGGGCACAGAAAGGAAAATTTGATCAAAAGTTAGAAACAGCTGTCTTGTCTTTTCATGTGTGAATGACTGTGTGTGTTCACAACATGGGTTCAGTTAATTAATAGAGTGACTGTCAGAGAGAAAGTTTCCAAGTGTGGCTACAACAAGCAGCGACCTGCCCTTAGGTGTGTGAGTCCAAAAATGTGTTGTTAAAATGAAGTTGGAGGCACACTGGCTTTATTTCAGTTCTATTGTGGGTCCTAGATAAAAGAAGGGAAACATAAGAATAATGTACAAGAATTACTGGAAGAGAACAAAGCTCTCATTGTTTAAACTTACAAATTGATCACATGTTTAATTTCTTTACAGAGGAAAGAGCAGACAGAAATCAAATAAGGATATTGATGAGCTTACGCTGCCCAGACCAATTTGTAGAGAGATGTTTTATATGACAGTAATGAACATCAGCATCACTTACTCATCAAACTGCAATGAAGCCTCTCATGGGTAAATAAAAATAATAAAGAAAACAAACTCCAAAGACAGAAAAAGTGCTTTAGAAAATTATATAGATCAAGTTTGTAGAATTTATAGCATTTCAACTTCTTTCGGCTTTTGCACACAAAAGGTATTTTAATATTCTGTGTGTTGTGAATGAGGACATAACTTTTCACTAACTATATCTGACGTGAATAATAACCCAAATGCAATGCTATTAAACCTCCCAAGGTAATAGCGCGACACTCAGGAGGTCAGACAAAAAAACATAAAAAAAATTTTAAAAAAACTTGTAAAAGCGCACACGAGGTCAGTGTGACCTCACCAGACTGCACAGAGGGTGAAAACCTTGCGGGGTCTAAATGACCCCATGTCCTAAGACTGAGGGATGGTCAAAAGCGCTAATTGGTTTATTTTTTACACATTATCATTGTAAAAGTATAAACAGCTCTCTTTCAAATGTTGGGTTTTATGTATTAGAACCAGAACCACAAGAAGAAAAGTTCTGTTCTTTGAAAGATTAAAAAGTTATTTCACTCTAAACATAACTGTCTGTCCCAGCAGACTGTGTAATGCTCAGAGAAATTGCAAAAAAAAAAAAGAGAGAAGAAAAAAGGCTCCTCCTGAGGCTCTGCAGGCCTGTTAAATTTCAAGAAAAAAATATTGCCAAAACAGCATCTAGTTCTCAGGAAAGAGCAGCAAGAACTACCATTGCTTTTCTAAAACAAATAGGGCAGCATGCTTTAGGTTCAAAGTTTGAAAAGTATTTGAATGAACATAAAAAGATTTGGGACAATGTATTGTAAACAGATGGGGTCAAGGTAGAAATGTGTAGTGAAAACCAAACATGGTATTTCAACCATAATCTCCCCTGTACACCAAAATGCTGCATAGTCAAATGTGAGGCCATCTGTGCAACAGTTAAAGCTTGGCTGAAGTTGGGTTATGCAACCAATGACATAATGTACTAAGAAAAGAGAGCCAAAAGACCTTCTCAATGATGAGATAACCTGATGAAGTCATAGAGAAAACATCTACAATCACTGCTAAATATAGTTCCCTAGAGATTTAATTTGTCCTTACCCAAAGACAAAATTCTCATTTTGTATTTACTTGTATTTAATAAATAACAATGGCGTGATATGTTTTGAAATTAAATAATTTAGAGATTCAAATTCTAACAATTTAAGAGAAATTAAGAGAATCTGATTAGTACCAATTAAAAACCTGCTGATGGTCAGATCATTTTCATTATATCCTTAAAAAAATAGTAACATACTTTATGTCATATCTACTTCAGACAAAAGAACATAATAATAATCTTGCTTCAGTCTGAAATTTGACGTCCCAAAGGAACGTCACATCTGGATGGTGGAGATTTAAAATCCAGACAAATCCACTAACACTTTTGAGTTTTCCATACACAAAAGTTTTTTATTGCAAACAACTGTGATCCCAATGAAAACATTTTTAATCAAAAACTTGTTTGAAGAATCAGAAGACAGTGTTGAGCTCATATGCATTTTAAGGCATGTGCAACTACTAAGGTTAATTAAAATGACTTAGTTATCTGCTATCTGATACTGGCTCCTAATGCTGATGGTGACATAGTTCCTGGCTTTGGAAGATAAAGCCCCTTCTATTCAACACTGCTATTCCAGTGCGAAACCTGAGATGCAGATAAGATGAGCAGGAGGGTTTAATCAAATAATGTTCGTCTTCTGAGTGATTAGAATGGGACAGAGAGTCATACAATGTAAATAACTGAATTTACATTATGGGATTGAGTCCTGGATGCTACAATCACACCTGGAGTTCTGGTTAGATCACAGAGGACTACCAAACCACCTTTCGAGAAACTTGAGGAGAAAGCGTGAACTCCTGGTAAGGCTAAACAATCCATTAACATCTCAAAATCTCTGTTTGTTTTGACAATGGCTCAAAAGTGGGTAATTCCAATGTGAAGACAGTCTGCTCCTTTCAGCAGAGGAATGGGTTTACCTCACACAAGCAGCACAGACAATAGCCAAGGTGTTTAAACAGACACCCCTCACCAGCTGTTGTTAAAACTTGACAGGATAGTCTTAACAACTTGGTGTCAGCCCAGAGGTGGTCCCACTAGTGAGAATTTCTAAAGGAACTTCACATCTGGATGGTGGAGATTTAAAATCCAGACATACTCACTAAACCTTTTTGGGGTATGTTTAAATAATTTCTATTTCATCTTTGCTATATGGACTTTACTGTAGGTTACTGACCTAAAGTTGTCTGGAAATTGGCTGTATTTTTGGATGTTTATTGGGGAAAAGTTTCACGCTTAAACGGCACCACAAAGACACTTTGAATCTGCTGTAATTGTCATGTGAGTCCACTATGATTGTGATTTTAGCAAGTCATCAAATCAATGCACTTTTAACCTTTAACTTTCACCTCACTTGGAAAACAGACACCTACAATGAACCATGTGCCCATGTAACACAAATGCATTCCTTATTAGAAGTTATGTTAAGCTGAACAGGCGAGAAATGATAGCAAAATGTTTCACTCTGATCACTGGAGACGTGTAAACACCAAGGTAGGCACGGGTGACATCAATGTAAATTCTGCAATGTTCTTAGTATAATATAAACGATTAAACACCAGCCAGGATTCCACTCTAACATCACCCTGATAAGACAACTCAGCTTGGCTTGATGATAAAATTCACTTGGGGCTGGGAGGGACAGGACAATTAGCAATGTTAAGTTTGCTACCATCTGGAAGGAATTGTACTCTGCTACTTCCATTTGGTACTAATGCAAGATTTTGAGCCCAGATCAACCCAACAACTATTCATGAGGCAGACAAAAATGGCTGTGTGGGCATTTTGGCAGACAACTTCATTTGCATTCCGAAAAGTCGGGAACAAAGTAGCCACAGGCACAAAAGTATAAAAAGATGAATGGGTGAAATGGTTTGCACTCTGTAGTGATAGTAAAACCCCCAAAAAAACCAACCAATAAAATACCAATCTGGCTTGAATTACTTACCAGTCATTGGACAGAACCCAAACCGATGGTCTGCATCGTAGTTTGTTGTTGTGCCACACCATTTCATGCCATCCCTCCGGCCATCTGAGGTACAGTCAGTGTAATTTCGGCCATTGTAGAGGAATGGAAACTGACACAGAGCCCCGTTGGAATTACCACCTCGTGTCATCAAGACCACTGATAAAGAAAAGGAAATCAGACATTTGAACTCCTGGAATTTATTCTCTATAAAAATTTGATTCTTGTAAAGTTTGAGTATGAATGCAGAATGCAAACAATCTGCTAAGAATTCATTCCTACTGATAATTTCTACCTTTAAAAAAAATTCCTCACCATTCTTCTCTGTACAGAAAGAATATTTCTGGTCTTTGTCAAAGTCAGAAGAAGTAGAACACCACAGCTGTCCATCACTGCGGCCCTCAGAGGTGCAGGAATGGTACGTCTTCCCCTTGTGGACAAACGGGAACACACAGGGAAGACCTCCAGAGTTTCCACCATACACTGGAGCTGGTCCATCTGGATGCCGACAAGAAAAGTAAAGTTACTCAAAGTCTACTTTTGTCTTTTGAATATTATTTTTGGTGTGTTTCAGGTCACAGAATGAATCTCCTGGGTGGCACAAAAAGAAAATTGACCAAGAAAAGTCTGGAAAAGATCGTCGCTTACCCCACTGATCACAGCTAACTCCATTTCCCATGCAGGTGCAGATCATCTTTTTATTTCCCTGGTTCTTGATCCAGCGCTGTCCATTGAAGTACGTCAGTCCTGAGTCAGTCTTGCAGGATCCCTCCAAGAGAACCTCTGGCACAGCGACAGGGTGGTAGACTGCAGGCTGGATGTTGGTTACCACATGAGAGCCAGTGCCTGTAACACAATGTGCAACTCAAATTAAATATTGTGTAAAGAATATCAGCTTTGTTGTTTTGTATGATGTGGCATAATGGAATATGTGGCATATTTCTGTTTTACACACACAAAAAAAAAATGTCAGTAGTAATTTCAGTTCAAAATTATAAACCTTAATTTTGCATTACATATTTGCCTACGAAAAAGACAAAGGTTATTTGTAAGGCAGAGCAACATTTCATAGAAAAAAGCCAGTTTGAGTAAAATTCTAAAATGATTAAGAACTTCATACATTTTGATCAGTAAACTTTACAAAATGATTGGACTTTGGGGAGTAATTCACATAAATTCTACTTAGAATTTAACAGTGAAGTAAAATATATGCAAATAGTAACACTAAATTTACTGGTTAATATCTAAAAGTGAGCAAACCAAAACAAGAACAAATTGATACATCTGGATGGAATTAAAAAAGAAAATTATTAACCGTATTTTGTAATCACTAATGAAGATTAAGGTGAGGACTCTTTTCTTAACCCCCAAGATGCAAAAAAATGCTCAAAACTTGTTTGATGTCTTTTGGCCACACTTGAAAGTCAAGAATACGCACACTAAAAGAATTCACAGAAAAAAAAATGAACAATTATCTCAGATAAAAGTGATAAATCGCTGCTCATTCTTTTGGTTTTCACCGACATCGTATCACAACAACCACATTTTTCTACATCACTCTCCGTAATTGCTTCAATGACAAGCTATTCCTCTTCCCATCGTTCCCATGTGTATTTTTCTCACAACATCTCCCACACAATCTTCTCATCTAATGAGGTAATGATCTTAAATTCAAAGATACGTCATTCTCACTTCGTCACTTGGACAGTTGGCACCTCACATTTCTCACTCCTTATAACATCTGTCTTTGGTAGAAATTCTTCTCCATGTGGAGTTGAGGGGGCACAGGGACAAAAAGTAAACATGGACATGATCAGTTCTCACCCAGGCTAGTGGTGTGAAGTGAGGCATGTCGTTCGCACTTCATCTCCCCACGGCCGTTCCCGTTGCAGACACACTGGAGCTGGTGGCCGTAAGAATCTATCTTAGTCCATCTATCTCCAATACGGTATGAGGTCCGAGTTTCCTGATCATTACAGCGATCTAGAAGAAAGAACTTTAATTAGTAAATATGGTGCAAGTGTGGAAGTAAGAAATGCTGTGAAATTAAAATATTTGTAATTAGTACGTACTACTCTTTATAGCTAACAGTTGTTTCCATGTTATTACGTTAAAGCTTTTCCTCTCATTTGTGCACCAAAAGAAGGAACTAATGACCTCCAGTCAATAAAAAAGTCTTTATGGCCACCTGAAATTCCTGCATGTAATAACAAGCTAATAAGCTATAAAATCTATCATCAACTGTTGATTCAGACAACATAATTAGGGATAAATGTGACTGTTTAAAATGATGAGACAGCTCTAGAACATTTCCTCCAAAGCCTGTTGAGAACATCCAATAATTACCAGCTCGACTTTCCCCAGCCAGAGAGAATAGATAAACGTCATCCTTGATTCAATACAGTTGGACTTCAGAAGAAAAGATTTTATTTTCTCTTTAAAGGACTTTCAGTGACCCATATTTCTTGTTTGACAGACACTAAAGACACCAAATTTACTGGTGTCTGTAAAACACTAAAGGCACCAGTAAATTAGAATTGAACTCAAATTCATTTGCTCAAGAGAGCTATTTGAATTTTAAGGTTTTAACTAAGAATGCACCAATCAGAAATCATGATGTCAATTTCCAATCACAGGTTTTTTAAATCCTCTGACCTGTAAAAGCTCATTTAGATTGCTCTTTTTGAAGAATCCTGTTGTACTGATTTATTTAATAAACAAGTCACACGAAGTATCTAACAAAGTGTTTTTTACTCAGTACATGCATCCACACTGAAGATTCTTGTAATTTCCATTATGACCCAGATGCATTTCCACATGGTACATTTACTGTTTTAACCTTAATGTACAACAATTAAGGTTAGCTACCAAGAAAGAAAATGCAGAGGAAGTAAGATAAATAATTACTTCTGGATGTGCATGTGATCAGTCCATTTCCCTCTCCTAGACAGGTGCAGTCGATTATCATCCATCCCTGGTACTGCTTCTCCCACGTCTCCCCAACAACGTAGGATGTTCCAACCGCCTGATCAATGCAACGCTCAGCTGCAAAATGAAAAATCATCTTTAGATTTTTTTTCCCCCCAACTTGTTAGTGTCCCAGGATCAACATTCAGAACAGCCCTAAAATAATGTTAATAATGTGAATAGTATTCAACTTTTTGACAGAAATAAATAATCCAAAGTCAGAGAATTCTAGCAAACCGATTCAAAGTTTCTTAGTCTTATACACTGAATAATCAGTTAGCTATCTTAATGACTCACCAACAGGTTTACAGGTCCATTCTCCCTTCCCGTTACCCAGACAGACACACTCCAGCATGTAGCCTCCTTCATGAGGTCTCCTCCAGGTGTCTCCGATCTTATAGGAGGCGCCGCCATCATGACAGCGATCTGGTTAGACAGAGAGAAAAGAATAGATTTAAAGATTGTCTGTTTGTGTAAATGTAGTAAAGAAGAGGCACAGGAAATTAAATAACTCAAACATTTGCACCATTATCTAACCCTTCAGCTAACTGCAAGCAGCTGCAGGAAAGCCGTTTTTAATCAGCTGTAAGGAATACAGAGTTTTAAAAGTTTACTGCAGGCAGTCTGGCACATGGTGGCAGGAAAAAAGACTACCCACCAACCAGAGAGGTTGTGTGCTGAACCACAAATAACAACACGTACTTGCAATGGTGCAACTGATTCTGCCCTTCCCCGATCCAATACACGTGCAGTCCCAGATCATGCCATCCTTTGGGCTCTCGAAGGTTTCTCCCACGCTGTAGAACTTCTGGCTGAGTTTGTCGTAGCACTTTTCCTCTGTCATAGGTTAAAAAAAAAACCGCAAAATAGTTTCAAAGTTAGTTGGAAAAATGATGCAAACATATGCATTTCAGAAAAACTTCCAGTGATTTCACCAAGATTTAAAGTCACAGACAAACACCAAGTAGTGCATAATTGTGAAGAAAAAGGAAAATTGTATTTGAGTTTCAAAATGTTTGACAACTAAAAATAGACAAATGTGCCATTTATCTTCAGTCAGTTATTTTTAAGTCTTCCAACAAGTTATCATTTAAATCTAGGAATATTCTAACACAAGAATAAGCTTTACTGTTGTTACGGACACTGACCTCTAGGGGCTCTGTTCAAGAGAGAGCTCTCTCTTTGTGTTTCAGTTCTACCTGGTTGCCACAGGTGTAATCTGTTGGAGCTTGTCAGCCACCCCATAAAGAGCTTCATGCCAGTGATGTCAGATCCCTTCATCCCTGGGCCTTGATCTGAAGTCATCTTGTCTGTGAGTTTGTGGGTTCTTAAATAATTTTGCTGTGGTCTTGGGGAGGGGTTGTAACAACTATGTTTATGGCATTTGTCCTGCTGGAGGGTTAACTTCTGCCATTTCTTTTACAACCTCCACCAATTTTTCTTTCAGCATGATGCTGTCACTACCATGTTTCACCACTGGGATGGTGTGCTAAGAGTGATGTTCAGCAATATCTTTCCACCAAATGTATATACTTTAGATGTAGGCCAAAAAGTTCCCTTTTGGTGAAAGCTTCTTCTTTCCTATAGTGTTTACAAACTGCAATTAGATCTTGTTGCTTTCATCAGAGGCTTTCTTCTACCCACTTTCTTTTTGAGCCAGATTTGTGGAGTGCAAAACCAACAATTGTCAGCATAGGTGGGCAGTCATGCCTTGTTAGTTTTATTGTTCCCATTTTCAGGCCCCACCCACATCAGGGCATTTCCAGAAATGTTTTTGTCCACATGGACGCACAAAGAATGGCACAAAACACTAATTTTACTCCTCTAGATTTGTAAGTGGCCCTGAGAATGGAGTTCTGCACCAACTATAATTAAGTTATACACAGCTAAACCGTTGAGGTAGTAAGTTCAGAATGAAATTGGTTGCAGTGCATTTTATTCAGGGCTATCAGAGAAGAAGCAGCAGAACACAAATGCATGCCACATTAGTCCAATTTTTGTACATAAAACAAACAAAAAAAACATACGGGTATTGTAATAGCATACAAGCTAACCTTCTGGCTTGCTTCTGCACTTAATCCCAGCAACTCCTTGGCAGGTACAGATCAGGGTGCCACTCAAATAAGGACGCTCCCACTGGTCGTTTACGTTATATGACTGGCCGTTCTCTATGCAGCCATCTGAGCAGAGAGCAGAGAAACAGATGAGACAAAGAAAATAGTACAAAACACTGGTAAAGACACAGGGAGCAGAACTGAGAGAAATACCATTCCTGGAAAGTGTTTTCTTTTTACCCTCAGCTTCACACACAGATCACTATCTTTGATGATACATTTTTTTTTATTTATATACATATATATTTTTGTATCAGAATAACTGATGCCTAGATTAAACATTCAGATACCAGAATGAAACTCTGCCCTTTATGTTTCTGAACATAATCCAGCAGTGGCAACAAGGTTCAAAGGGACTTCCAAACTGTCATAAATCATTTGCACAGGGTGGAGAAGAATAGTCATCCTCTTTTTCTCCCCCACCAGGAACATTCTTTGTACAGAGCTCCCTATTTCCAGAGCAATTATCGTTTCCCCCCTTTAATCCACTTTACAAAGTCTTCTTTTAACTTTGTGTGAACTTGGATGGTTTCAGGTTTCATATGAACGAAGATGATGTAGGACATGAGCTAAAGGTTAATCCGGTGACATAGAGAGCAGAGGCTGATGAAGGCAATTAGTGCTTGATGTCATCATTAGGCAGATGCCATTAAATGCAACCGCATCAACACATAAACGTTGTCAGATCAGCAAAACTATTTTATAGATTCAAAGAAAAATATTTTGATGACTGTAAAAAGTCAAGAATAACCCAAAAGTAATAAAGGAATATCAATTTAGAAAACACAGGAGGAGATAAAGCAGTTTTACCTGAAGAGACCGAGGCAGCGCGGTACAGCTGCGGGTTAGTGAGCGTCCCTTGGGGCATGGAGTGCACCGCGCTCCCGATGCACAGAGCGACCAGCACCCCGGCTATGGTGCTGTGACCGGACATTTTGTTTGCAATCAAAGCCCACTCGGGTGCTGCAGGACTCGGTCACAGGTGCTCCCAGTGAGATTTTCAGACTGTGATCACTTCTCCGCCGCTTTGGGGTTTCCAGCACCTCTCCACTCTCTGCAGCTCTCCAACCTCCCCCGTCTGTCTGCGACCCCTGAGTGGAGGTTCCCTCAGTGCTGGGAGTGATTTATCTGGGCATGGCTTAGTTTCAGACGGAGGAGGGAGGTCCGACAACGTGAGAGACGACCCACGCAGCGTGTAACAGAAGCAGAAAATCTTCTCTAACAAACCCCTTTCTCAACTCCCTTCTGGGTGCTCCTTTTGTATCTGGCACGCAAAACTAAGTATTATACAATGTCCACGCTACACATGTAATCCGGAAAATGGTCAATTTTAGAAGTTTCCAAAATATGGAAAGCATCCCTAATCCTCAAAATAATAACTTTAATCTCAATGTAACTGATATATAAAACATACAGCCTGAACTGTTCTGGGTTTTGCCTTGTTTATGTGACAGACTAAAACAAAATGGTGCATGATTGTGAAGGAGAAAGCACACTTTTCGTTTTTTCCAAAAGTGGTGCAAGTTGTGTTCAGGCTCCCTTGCCTCGATGCCTCGAAATAAACAGTTTAGTGAAAGCTTGTTTGTTAAAGAACCTTAGTGACTTTGTCCCTTTCCAGCAAGCCTATAAATACAACCTAAACATAGAATCAAAACTTCCATTTTCTTCTATTAGAAGGGTCCAGTCAAAGTCCAGTTCTACATCCATTTTTGAATATGTAGAAAAAATGGAAATTTGATATTTGCATACACCCCACTGCATTTAACAGAGCTTAAGTTACTTTGAAAAGAAGAATGGGCCAAACAATCAGTCACTGAAAGTGAAAAATGTAAGAAACATATTTTTCAAAATGCATACAGATGTCATAGCAGTAAAGAGAGTACGTTCATTTGTAAGAAATCATTTTTATCCACTTCCAAGTTAAATGTTAGTCTATAACAGAAAAGCCAAATAAAATACACTTCAGTTTGTGGTTTTAATGTTACACAATGAGAAAAGGGTAGCGTGGAATGTTTTCAGGTGTCTGTGCTG
This sequence comes from Poeciliopsis gracilis, assembly GCA_911649635.1. Lineage (NCBI taxonomy): Eukaryota > Metazoa > Chordata > Actinopteri > Cyprinodontiformes > Poeciliidae > Poeciliopsis > Poeciliopsis gracilis. The sequence goes on from CAJVRI010001532.1 coordinate 18,698,997, forward strand.
CACTGTAACACATTGATGCAGTTCTCCACATATTGGCCGTCAGTTTTACACACTCAGGAGCGGTGGTCTGCAGAAATTAGGTCACATGGCGTCACTGCCTGGAAACTCTCTAGACGTCTAATGTTTCAATGCCTGGAAAGTTTTTGTATGACCAGGTGTTTTATTGTAATGATTTTTCAGTAATATAAACTGTTCTGTATTTGTAATCTGGAAATCCAAGATTCAGTGTTTATGTTTCACTGTTTCTTTTTCAGGCTCCCCCATTGCTGTGTTTTAATACAACTAGATCCATTAAAGGTAGATTTGAATTTACAAACAAATAAATTTAACAATTTTAAATACATTCATATCTAGTTTACCACCTGAATTAAGTTCTAAAAAAATATCTATGAGATTCTTTTACAATTTGATGTATGAAATGACTATAAATCTTCTCTATTAAGTATCTGGGATAAACCAACTTACCTGAAATGTTCGTAATCCTTTGTGCATCTCTTTCAACTCAATCAATATTTATATTTGTGATCTGCAGATATATATAATACAGTTACAGCAACAAAACCCACTCACTCATGAAAGTCAGTGTTAAACATAATCCTGTTTGACTTAAATGTTATTTCATGATAACGCTGATGTGAAATTAATTAATTTATTTATTTTGTTTCTAATGAAGTAAGACACACATTGACATTTGGCATATAGCTTACTTTTAAAACCCTTTTATAGTGTGAAATAACCCTGATAGAAATTAAAAACTGCTCATTTCCTCGCGATGTCATGAGCTCAACTGTTACAGCAGTGAAATGGATTCATCTCCAGTCAGCTGCTACATGAAGCCAATCAATCTGTCGGGAAAATGTGAGAAAATACTTTCTAACCACTGTGTTATGTGTTATGAAGAAGGAAAACATAAATCCATAGAGTGCATGGAAACATTATTGAGGTTTTATTCTGCAATCATTTGTGACATTTGTCTTAACACTTCATTTTATTTACCAGTTGCCTCACAACAGTATTTGATTATAGAGAAATCTATATATACTCTCTACTGTAAATTTGTTCATATAAGGAAAATGTTGCCTGTTGTGCAGTTTTTCTATTCTGCATGTTCAGGTTTGGCTGTTTCTCTTCAGAATCTATAAAGAAATTACCTACTAAAGCTGATGTGTCTTTAAGGCAGATGTGGATGATATCACAGTTGGCTGGAAGGACCAAATATGCGCTTTAGACAGTTGCTGTTGTCAATCCTCTGAATCATAAAACACAGCAAAACAGAACTGCTTAATCTATGTTCAGTTTGTCTGTGTAAGCAAAGACAGAATAATGACAGCATTTTTTATTTGTTACATCAGCATAAACTCTCACATCTGTGATTTTTTACAGTTTACATTTTGGTCCTTGTGAAGCTCTAAAGCAGAGGTATGTCCTTGTGTCTTGTATTTTTTATTTGTTCTCCTGTTTCAACACCCCTGAATCAAATGAAGTCATCTGCAGTACTTGATTACATGCAGAGGAGACAATTGAGGTGTTTATTAGGCTAGAGTAGGTGACATTGAAACATGCAGGACACTGGATTTTGAGTGCTAAAGTTGACCACTGCTGCTCTAACATCTACACAGGTTTTTATTTAAACTGCCATGATGCACAATTTGGAGATGTGTGTGTCATCTGGGAGTGTAATTTCATTGGGACTCCACTTTCGATAGTTTTTAACGCGTCTGCAGTCAGAACAGTCATATTCCTTTTTTCTTTCCCTGACTTTTACATCGTTGATGTGAGGCGTGTCACAATTCTGTACCAGAAGAAGCAAGATGCAATAAATCCAGACATAAACAATGGCTAAAGGAAATGGGGATTCCAACGAAACTAAATTACGTGAAGTGCATCACAACACAATCCCACCACTCCTGGTTTCAACTGTTCGCCCAGACAAATTTCTCTACAGAAGTTGCATTTAGTGCAACACAAAAGATGATTGGTATTCAGGGTTTTATTATGTCTCTTCCATTGTCTTGTTATAATCTGGTGACAATTCTTTCACTTCCCATTGCTCAACAACTTGATATATTGATCAATAAATAGTAGCATCCATTATTTCTTCGTTAAGCAGTGCTCTGCTGTGTAACATCTATGTTCTTCTTCTGCACATGTAGGTCGGTTTGGGGTCAGAAACCATTCACAAAGAAGTTTGATGCAAAAATAAATTGTATTTCACCAAACATTTGAAATTGAGCATCAAGACCTGCTGTGTGAAAGAAACCCAAGCATGACATGTTTATTTATCTCTTTTTTGTTTCAATTTGCTAAAATTGTTGTTGCTATTAGACTGAAGTGAGGTCAGCTTTTGGAAGCTATTAGTAATTCAAATAAAACTTTACTGTGGCTTTAATATTGAAATGTTATCTTTCTTAATTCATTCAAAGCATTGAAAATGGAAACAAAACATGGCAATCCCTCTCTGCCCCCCTTTATCCTTTCTCCCTTACTCGAGTGGTACAGACTACATTCATTTTTGTGGTTTCCCTCTGTTAACCATACCAACTACTGCAGAGCAATGACCAACGATGATGAAGCTGCTAATCCCTGTTTAAAGACGTTATTGTGCAACATAAGTGCCTGATGTGGCTTCTTGTATACATATACAGGCATTCTTGTTGTTGACTGGAATAAATTAAAGTGGAAATTTTCCATTTAAAGTGAATCAGAGATGATCAAAATGGAGATTACACATAAGATTTTAATTTACAGAAAAATTATCACAACAAGCTTAGAGAGGGTACAGACAGTTTTTTTTTTGCTAGACTCATGTTATACATTTTGAAACTATTTTAAACATATTGATAAACTTCTCAGATAGGTGAAAAAGTATTGTTTGCAAGAGAAGAAGAAGAAAAGAGGAACTTGTTTGGTAGAGATGAATAATGTTAAAACTTTTCAGCAAGGAGGGGAAAGTCAGAGAGAATTGGGAAATTTAGGGAGCGCAAATAAAGTTCAGTGCTGATTTATCAAAATCATGGACATTTGTACATTAGTTGCTCAAGATAGTCAAGTGTTAGAGCTGATGTAGGGAATGAGGATCTGCATGATTCCACAGATGCATTTTCCTCAAAACCTGCTGTTCATAGTGCTCTTGCGCAGTTGCAAGCTGAATACTTTTCGTCAAACAAAGAACATTGCCAGCATTGAGGATCAGTGATGAGTTTATATCCACATTACTTTGTACAAACTGACTTGATCTCAGAACTAAATACTGTCAAATTTCTAAAATAATGCCCAAAGTAATTTTTTGAGTTTGGCAAAAATAAAAAAATAAAAAATGAACTCTTCTTTCTTTTCAAAAGATGCTTTAGAAAAAAATGAACTTTTGCCAAAAAGTGACGTAGGCCATTATTTTAGGAAGGTAACATATAGTTGAGGTATGTCTCTGAAAATTTCACCTCACATATGCAAAATGCCTTTTTTAAAAAATATTGACGTCTTAGTCCAACCATTACCCTGACCTATAACCCCAAAGGCATCAGACAGGGCAACAACACTGTTGTGTTGTTGTTTAAAAAAAAGAATTCATACAAAATGGAAAAACTGTCTCTTAAGGTCTCCTGTTTTCACTCCCGGCTTTGCCTTCGGCTCCTTTACCTCTATCGTCACCGCTTCATGTCCTCCAAGGAGATAAGGTCACAGTCTGAAGAAAGATGAAGTGATAAGAAGAGCAGCCTCAACACTTTTTTGTATTCTGAGTAGTTCTACATGTCTCCAAATCTTATGACCTAAAATGTTTCACTAAAGTTGAGTAAGTGAAATAACTGCCGTGTTTGTTGAATCAGTTGCTCGAGGCAATTTATTCATGCCTTAAAATGTTGGCTATCCAGAAGCACAGAGCTGTTTCTTCTTGCATGTTGTTAGAAACTAAAACCTGCCTGTAGGCTACATTGTGTTTTCCTCATTTTCTGAGACAAGTTTCATTATGATCAGTTTTTATAGTTCTTGATTTTGATTAAATGTTTGATTATATCACATCTGAACATTGTACATTTTCTCCACTTTGAGTGCAGAAGCAAATTTAAAACCTCATAAAATTTTATTTCCTTTTATGCTACGTTTTCACCTCTGGGTCTCCTTTCACAACCAATTTATTGTAAGAGAAAAACTGAAAACCCAGGAGACTTTGGAAGCAACATGACTTCAGCCACCTCACTAAGCGTGAATCACATCTGTAAAAGCCAAGTTAGCACGTAGGTTGGTGGTAAATGTTAAGCAGGAAACCTGCAGATGTGTCATGCGCACGTCACCAACTGCTTCCAAAGTTATTTTCATCGGAGTAAGAAAGGTGTTCCCTTTTTATACTCATGGAAAGTTTGATTCGGATGTTCTTCATTAAAGTCACAAAATCTGTTGTACTATTCCACCGCTGGAAAAAAAAAGACGTGTAACATCATTCTGAGCTGGTAGTCTGTCATTGTTCCTTGCTGGTGTAGCTTGGAGGATAGCTTTTGAAGTACAGTTTATAATTCTTGGTCAAAAGTTTTTCTGTTTTTGCTCACAAGTTCTCATGTAGCAAACATGTTGCTTGTCACATTTTATAAACTATAATCTGTTTTTGAATGAACTAAATAAATATGGCTAACATTCAGTAACAAAAATATATTTTGATTATACAACTTAACATGTAGCATTTTCTTGTCATGTTTGTTTATCATAAACAAAGTTGGAAATATATGACTGAGCACAGTTTATTTTGTAAGCTTTACAATTAAAAGATAAAAATGAAAGATGAAGGCAAAACATAACAGTATTTTTTCTATGTAACAATATAGATTTTCTCCTAAAGCACCTTCTTGTGATAAGCTGCAGGATGCATTGTACATTAGTAAATAAATTTATATGATTTATGTTTAATTTGTCAATAAAAATAATGTTTCCAATATATCATCTTAATAAATGGAAAATGAAATTTACAATTTTTCTTTAATACATGTATTTCTAACAAATATGTCTGTTTACCACATGCTTTTGGCATTTGTTGAGTTGTATTTTCTTGAAACAATTTCTTTTCAGACCTCTACATATGTGACCAGAGTGAGCGCTGCTGACATTTCCATTCTCTTCAAGGAATAATACACAAATCTAAGCAGAACTTAATTGAAAAAGTTGCAGACTAAGCAGCAGCGCTCTGAAAGCAAACAGGCAGTAAAGTCCAAACAGCAAGTGTTTGATTATTCAGCGAATCTACTGGCCACGCAAACTGGGGAGGTAAAAGTTTTCCATGCATCCTGTTTCAATCATTTTCTTTTCCTTAGCAGTTTCTGATTTATCCTGTTTCTCAACACAGATTTCTGGCCTCTCCCTCTGTCTTTATCCTTTTTTCCTATGTCCCCGGGGACACCCACATCCCCCCCACCAACAAGCAAACAGACAGATGATGCCATGGCTGCAGCATTTGGTTTATCTCATAGTGACAGACCAAAACGTAACGGGCTGTTGGCCCCCCACAGGGATGGGAGGAAGTTAGGAGAGTCTCTCAGGGGAATAGTGGTCTGTGTGTGGGAGGAGGTATGTTTCAGCCCGAACAGCTCACAGACAAATGCGAATCTAACCAACTGACTGAAAGCGATTAGCCTGAAGGCAGAAGCTTTGGCAGAAACTACACAGTATTTCTTCTATTTTTCTTTGGTACTAAATTTTACTGACAAACAATGCATATTTGCAGCAAATGTGAGATGTTTTCAAGCATGTTTGACACTTTTTTAAAAAAAATGTTATGTAGTGTGGGCAACATTACTGCAACAAACCAGAGTATCAACTTGTGATGTTTTTCAGGAGTGCTATTGTAAGGACTGCAATTTAACATTTTGGCATGACCATCTTGGGTTTTGTTGGAGCCACAATACATACATAATCCAGACTTACCTCGCTTTATTTTTTTTTTTAAATTGTAACCAACAGCAACACAGTGTTGCATTACCGACCTTTACACCAGTCACACACAACATGACAAACAACTCGGGAAAAATTCACTTCCTGTGTTCACTCTGTAGATTCCTGTACAGAATGGAGCTAACCAGACGTACAGTTTTTGAAGTATTATAAGTTCTGACAAATCAAAAACAGCAATGATGTAGTTAATTGCAAAATTACAACATATTTAGGCTGACATGTTCAATGGATCTTGCCATTTAAAGGGCTGGTTTGAGAGTTTTAAAACGAGGTTCTATTATAAACATTACAAGCAGTTTATATGTTATTTACAGCAGTAATAATATCATAGCATCTACACTAACAGTTCAGGAGAAAGTAAGACAAAAACTAATTTCTTCTTCAATTTCAAAAACATCATCATGGTTTATCTGAATCTGCTCTTACATTTGGATTGGTAATTATTTAAAGAGGAAATGTGTGAGGAAGTGTGTGTAATACAGTGAATATTTAAAAGAAAAGCAAAATAGATTCCATACTTTCTGTTTTTACATCAGTTTACTTTTCTGTGACTGAAAAACTAATTCGGATGTACAAAGCATATTCCAGGAAATTTAAAAAGCAAAATGTTACATTACTTGAACTAAGAGTATATCTTTCATCTTGACCTAAAAAATATTTGAAGCAAGCACATTTATCATTTAGGATCTTTTGAAAACGTCAGAAAATTATCAACAAGGGAAACATTTCTTTGTAAGGACATCGCTTTAAAAATCTAAAGGCCTTGATTTTTTGAAAGCCAACCCTTTCTTCATGTTGTCGGGAATCAAGTCATTTCTTGGGTAGTTTCCATACAGGATGTTGTTTTTTTTTTTTTTTTAATTTTCACTATATTGACCTGGTCAGGTTAAGAAACACTGCTGTGTGTCACCAAATTACTCACAAAACAAATGAATGAGCCAGAAAATGACCTTCAGTGGCCAATGCCCTCTCTCTCTGACCTGCAAATAAGATTCTCATTTCCATGTCCGGGCCTGCTGGTTTCTGGGAAATGAAATGTCAGTATTTTACAGGAAGTACTATGATCTAAAAATGTTTTTGAATTGTATTTCTGCAATTGAAAGTAATATAAAAATTTTTAGTTGATGGAAAAAAAACCTTTTAGAAACTGTGTGAACACAGAGACATCTAAGTGCGGTTTCCATGGTTTCCTCACAACATTGGGCAGGAATTTCAGTGTCAGAACTCCAGAAAAGAGAAATGGAAGAAAAAGTTTTGTGCATCTTTATAAGCAGTGTCTTGCAAAACTGAACCTTTGCAGATTTTGACGCTTTGCAAGCACAAAATGCAATGTATTTTATTGGAATTTTATATGACAGACCAAAACAAAGAAGCGCATATTTGTGGAAAGGAGGCAAAATGAGAAACTCCTTTAAATGTTTTTTTTTTTGTTTTGTTTTGTTTTACAAATTACAACCTACATAATTACATAAGGCCCATTTTTTCTAACACCTCTAAATAAAAAGCTCTTCCTAAAGGCATTTAGTCAACATATACAGTCCAACTCTGTGAAAAGTAATCACATATAAATACTGCTGATCTGTGAAAACTATGGAGGTTTATAAGACAGCATAAGTGAACAAACTTCACCATGCAGACCAAGGATCACAGCAGAGATAAGATTGAAGAGCAGCTTAAAAACAAGTTTTGAAATAACAATCCAAGCTTCAAACATCTCACACAGCATGCTTCAATCTGTCATGTAAATCCAGTATCCAAAAATGGAAAGAGTCTGGCACAACTATTGTGGTAAGGACTAAAGGAAGTCCTGCAGAGACCACAACTCATCTGGACAGATGTTGGCTGGATAGATATTAGTTGTGCAATAGATAAAACCCTTTTTTAAAAAAGAAAAAGGAAAAAAGAAGAGAGCTATTGTTGAAAGAAAAAATATCATGTTTGAACGTGTAGCAGTTACAGCAAACGTGGAAAAAGCTGATCTGGCCAGATGGAACAACAGTGGATTGTTTTGTCCAACATGCAAAATAAAATGTGGGGAAATAACTAAATCTGCATATCATCTTTAACACAATATCTCACTATGATGCATGGTGGTGTCAGCATCATCCTGAGGAAATGCTTTTCCTCATCAGCAGCAGATAAGCTGGTCAGATGACATGGAGGTATTGACAGACCCTCTGTATCCAATCTGACAGAGATTGGATACAGAGCTGGTATATACATGCCTCAATAGATTAAAAATCATCTGTCATTTATTTCCCACTTCTCAAAATCGCCTTCTTTGAGTTGTTCTAGTACATAAAATTCCAATAAAATACATATCAGTTTAAGTCTGTAACGTGACAAAATCTGAAAAAAAAAAAAAAGCAAAGTGTTTGCAGACATCAGGAAGCCGCAGTAACTTTGTGGGTTTGGGCTATGAAGGGAGCAAGATGGATAAAAGGCAATAGAATGGGAACACAAAAAGACTTGACAATAAAAGAAGACACCCTACAATGTACTGCTGATTTAATACGTTTTGCCTGAGTCACTAAAGTGCCAAGGAAAAACAAGACAGACTACATGGAAAGTGAGGAGAGCTAAGGAAATGATGCCTTCCCTCAAGCATCTGACTCATAGTTGTTCAAATAGAGGTAGAACTGCAGATGCAGATGTTTTGGAAGAAGAGCGTGCATGCTTGTGTGCTGAATGCTGTGTATTTGTTGTTCTCTGTGGGCACCACTAAGTGCAGCGACTGCCATCCACATCATGGTTTGAACTGTTTGATAAACTGTAGATGAATAGCTTGACTTTTCACATCACATTTCTGTTTTTCTATTTCACAAGAAGCCTGGAAAAGGGAACCAAACGAATGAGGGACATTTTTTAGAGTCATAAAAATATTTAGATCAGGGGTCAAACCAAAGATTATTTCCATTTTCCATTTAATAGATTTTTTGGTTACTCATATGTACCAAGGGTTTGACAGTACTTTTATTTGTATCAGTACTATAATTAGAGCAGATCATTAAGAAGGAATAAACAACATTTTCTCTTTTAGGATTGGTGCTTTGTAACAAAACCTTCTTTTAGGCGTTAATAGAATATATATTTGAAAAAATTTAGTGCCAGAAATAATCGTTACTCAACCGCCGTTCATTTTTATTGGAGTGGAGACAGAAGCTCGAGACTGCATGGAAAATACCTCTAAATTTAGTGAAACCACATGAGTATTGTACAACTTTTCTTTACTAATCTATAATAATGTCTGTTTTTCTGTGTCACCGTTTATATTGGGGTTCTGTGTGAAATTGTACAAAATGAAAATATAGTTCTTTTTCTATGTGATTTCTTACATCATAACCTGAGTGACTCCACTCGGTCTGAGAGAAAACCAGACTCTGGAAACAGACTGGGAAGTGCATATGGACATGCACCAGGAGCTCAGCAGCCTTGGAAAAACATCTGTTCCACTGACCAGAGTACAAATCTGGAAGAAAGAAATCATGATGTGATCATGGTGGTATAACAATGAGAGTTAGCTTAGCACAAATGAGAGTAAATGCACACCTGTTTTGTGAAGATTTCTTTCACACTTTTGTTTCCACTTACAAACAAAAATGTGATGTTGTTTTTAGGTTACCAAAGCAACATCTGGGTTTGCACTTCAATAGCAAATCTTTCCAAGGCAAGAAGGAAAACACTGACCAGACAATAATGAAAAGATGAGCTGGGAAGAAGCAAATTGAGAAGGAAGGGAAAATTGAAGTTATGTAATATCTGGGTGATGCTCTGGTTCTTTTTAAATTTCATTTCAACAAAGTATGGTTAGAATTTAGCTAAAAGGATTAACACTTGATATATGAAAAAACACTCAAGAAAAGACTTCGGGTTCTTTCATGTCGTTAGTTGAGCTACGTTATTGGAAGAGACCAACCTGTCCACTGGAGCGCTGCAGATAAATCAGGTCAGAGCCTTTGATGTTGTGCATTGAACTGCCCCAAAATATCTGTTCTGAACAAAAGAGCGTCTGTTTTACTTATGGCATGTAGGCCAACCTCCTGCAGGCCTTTATTAATTCCTCGACAATGCATTATTGCCAAAAGACAGACAAAATGACAAGTGAGAAAGATCTTATTGGAGATTATAAAAATACACGTCATCAATCAGACATGAAAAAATTCCTACAAGATGTCTTAAACCAAAAGTTTTCGTCATTTAAGGTTTCTTCAGTTGCACCAAAAGAAAAACATCTCTATGAAACATCTCTGAAATATGTGAGGACATCAAGTTCTTCATTGCTTAATCAATTACAATGCCTGTAATGTGCTAATGGCCAGGCTTACTTAACCCATTTGACCAATCATATTTGGATGTCAAATTACATCTTTAAGTAGGTGTCTTTTTTTTACTTTTCAATAAAATTTTGACTTTTTAAAAGAGGTTTTTGTGGGACTGGTGGTCTTTATTCAACATGTCTCTGCATATGGTGGGCCTTCTTCACTGAGTCATGTGGTGCTCATGTTTCAACATTGAAACATTTTGCATCTTTTCAGCAACATTTTGCTGTGTAAAATGGTAATATTTTTCCACCAGTTTATAGTCTTTTGGTTTATATTGGTATTATAGTCCCATTTATATTCTCTAAACTGAAAGGCTCTCCTTCTGTGTTTACTATCCATTTAAAAGTAGACATGGGACCAATACAATCCAACATTGAAGCCAGACCCAAAACTGGCTTCAATGTTGGATTGAAGCCAGTTTTGGGTATCTATCAACATTTATGTATTTGAACCATGGTGGTTACAAAAACCATCATTTGTGCTTCTGTATGAAGTCCAGATGTAAAGATTATATTGCCTCAGACCTATTCCCATTATTGTTTTGAACTTCTCTTACCTCAGAAAAGTCCCATCTTAAGCAAGATACATGATTCATTTTCTGTTACATCCACTTAGTTTTACTTTCTTTATAAGTTGCTATGTATGTGCAACATATGAGCAAGGAAGAAGAATAAAAACACCATTTTGTAACTTTTTTTGTGTCAGGCTTACCCAACATCAGAAATGAAATAGGATAAATGTGTTACAAATATGCTAATGAAAAACAAATGTACCCCACTCACTGCTCCTAATGGAAGAAATGTATTATTGAGTAAATACTGGAGTATCTCCAGGTTTTCTTTTGGTTACAACATATGAGTTCATTTTTGATGCTTTATTCTAGATGAAAGAACCTATTAGCCTCCGGAGTGTTTTTGGGAAACTGGATCTTCTACCAAATCGGGTAGAAGAACAAGAAAATTGTTTATTTTGTCCCTGGGGAGAACAAAAAAAAACTGTGATTCACCACTTTGCTTCACATTCTCTCAACTGCAGGACCTTTTTCCCACCATAGAAGGACACAGTTTGCTGCCACTGCTGCTGCTGAGAGTATGCATGCCTCAGACATTTCAGCCATAACATTTTGTTTAGTGAAACAACACGTCCAAACTGACAGAATCCAAAAACGAATCTTTAATTTTGTCTTTGATGTATGGTTTGGCAAATGATTTCACCAACTGAAAACAAAACCACATGCCACAACAATGGCCATTAGGCTTGGATCTGGTAAATGCTAAAGATTTGAAGACTTTTTGTGTGCAGTCACATAGTCTCAAATGAGAAAGAAAAAGTCGAGAAACAACTGTGCCATGACCTGAACTTGCATTTTGTTGCATTACAACCATAACTTTTTGTGTATTTTGCTTGGATTTGATAAAAATAGTGTATAATTGTAAAGTGCAAGGATAAGATTACATGATTTGAGGTTTTGATTAGACCCCCTTTGTGTCTATAACAGCAGTAAATCCTTTGGGGCCGGGATTTAAAATGTTTGCACATTCAGAGACAGAAGCTGTTACTTATTCTTGATTGCAAAACAGTTCAAGCCTCATCAAATTAGGTGTAAAGAGCAAATTTATCTTGCTACAGATCACAGGGCTTAAAGGTTAACATTCTTGAATATACTTTATTCTTAATCATCCCTTTAGAGATCCAACTACTTAAATTTATCTTTGAGTTGACTCCAACCAGCTTCCCTGTTCTTGCAGTTGGTGATGATGAATTCAGGGTTATGTGCAGTGCTTAAACATTTGCTTTGTTCTCACTAAACACCCTTAGAGACCAAATATGTGGAGTGATTGACAACTTGTTTTTCTTATGACAGATTCTCCCACCTGAGCCGTGGGTCTTTGAAGCTCCTCCAGAGATAAAGAGTTGTATCAGTATCAGCTTATGAGAGCAGAAGGTTTATTCTTTTGCTTCCCATTTTCACACCCAAACGTTATTCCTGACATGTCTGTCGTGTTTCTTCATCTTCATGATGCTATTTATTCACTAATGTTCTCTAGTAAACTTCCATTACCTTCCAAAGAAATATGCATTTATATTATTGAGAATTACATTACCATCTTTGCTATTTAAGTGTCCCACAAAGCTATTATATAGACATACATCACATAAAATCCCAATAGTTTCATTTAAAGTGACAAAATGGGATAAAGACCAAAAAATATCTAAATGTTTTTGAAAGAAACTGCATGAACTGATCTGCAGACATGATCTTACTTTTGTTTCCTCTGGAGCAAAAACTATACAGCAAAAGCTTTTGATAACAGTATTAACTGGAATAAATGTAATAAAAAAACAGAAAGCAAATAACACAAGGCTGTTACTGATTTACTGATTTTCTTTTACATACAAGTGCTGCAGACAACCTCAGTCTGAGTCAAGTGCTGCAGAAGCCTTTAAGAAAACAAAAGATTTGCAGCTCACAATTACAACCACTGGCTGTAGCAGCTATTACTTAAATAACTCTCACTGTTATTTTCTCAAAGAAATTTCCCACACATCCCATTTCTTGGTTTTTCCGGGTAACTTTCCCATGACTGGTTCCCTGCTTAAAGTTGCGATGTTTTCTCTTTTTCCAACAATTAATTTCAGCAAGTACCCCCAGTTAGGTCAAAAATGGCATTGGCTACTGCATCGGTGTATATAATGACATTTTCCACAGAGGTGTTGATGCCTGCTTTCCACTTTTTCTTGTTTTTTCCATTTTTTCGTTTATTTCTTCCATATTTGTCTTCTTACTTTCCTATTTATGTTTCATTTAGCTTCTGGCCCCACCCTTTCTTCTGTCCATTGTCTTATTTCATTCTTGCCTGTAATCTTCTTCCTCCTCCCCGCATGGCTGACCCAAGCTGATCCAAGAGCTCCAATGTTTTTATTCATCCCTCGTCTTCACCCTCTAATCACACCAGCCAGTTCCTATAAAAAGAGATGCATTTTGTGTTTTCTTACATGTGCAGCACTCATGTGTTGCCCAGGTTTGTGTGTGTGCGTGCACATGTGTGTGTGTGTGTGTGTGTGCTGTCCCTCACAACTATGTGTGTTAGTCTGCAGGTTACACCCTGATAATTCATCGTGATAACAGCTGTATGGGGTCTGATTGTGTGTATGTGTGCTAGAGAGACGGTTTCAAACAGGAAAGCCATCACCTCATGGGTCAGGAATTAGAACTGCAGATAAACAGTTAATTAGCCTTTAGCTGGGGTTGCTAGGCAGAAAACAAATTTCCCCTTTGGGAGGTTTTTGGAACATCAAAGAAGACCAGATGCTGTCCTAATTTGTCACGTTTTATCTTCTGCCTTCCTTCTAATCTGCTCGTCAACTCCCCTTTGCTTCAGATTTCTGTCTTTGCTGTGCTTAAAGAGACAAAGACAAACCATCAATTCAACCTTTAGTGCTATTTGGATCCCAAGGTGAAAACATAATCTAGTTGTCAGTTATGTTTCTGTTACATGATGGTTCAGAGGAACAGAACTCAGCAAATAAGTAGGAAATTATCAAAACCTTGGTCTCTCCCCTTTTTCCAAGAAATGGAAGTTTACCACATTTGGCCGTCGTCCACAATCAGTGTATCAGACTCCCTCCTTCCCCTCCACTACACGTACCCTTTCATATGCCTCACTTCCTCCTCTGCTTAGTTTTCCCTTTTTCAGACATCTATCTTATCCCCAAGTGACTTCCTCTGCTCTCACCTCCTCTCCTTCCTCCATCTCCTCTCTAATTTCATCTTCCGCCCACCCCCATCACTATCTGGTCACCCTCCTCCTCCACAGCGAGCTTTCAGACAATGGAGAGTGTCCGTAGAAAAACATCTGCCAACTTTTGATATGTTCTCTGGAAAATGTTTTGGACAAAGCACCACTGTGATAGATTTGGATATGAATGATAATGTCTCTCCACTGGGGAGGCAAATCATGTCATGGGAATAATTGTAACTATTTAAAAAAATAATTTCCCTATTGCTTCTTTACATATTTATACATTCTGTTCACAAGGGGAGTGAGAAAATGTTAAGTACAGGAGGCTGACTAATGACACTGAAGTTGGCATCTGATTCAAGATGGAGATATTGTGCTAAATTAAAGGTCAGAGATTTATTTGTTGGAGTCTTCAAAATGCATTTCCTCAGTATTTTGTAGAATTGCTTTTCAACTGGATGACTTGGGTCAAGCATTTGGGTTTCTTTCCTGTGGAAGGAAAGCACAATAGTTTGCTGGAGTTCTGGGCCATTGCTCCTGACAGAACCGATGTAACTGAGTCCATATCTCTCACACATGCCTTTTCATTTATGCTCTTAATTTATTTCTAGGATTGAGGTGAGTACTTTGTGGTCCTTAATCTACTTTGTGACTACTTTGACTGTATTCTGAGGGTCCATTTGGAAAACCCATTTCCATCTGAGCTTCACCTTCTCGGCGGACGTCTTTAGATGTTGCTTCAACATTTCCACGTCACTTTTACAAGCATTCTTCTCTTTCTCCACTTGCAACAATGGAAATTATTGGCAAAACATTTCCACTTTAGCTTCATCAGACTACAGGACTTGTCTCCAAAAGGAAGATTTTGTCTATATGATTTTGGATTTATGTTTCTTTTGGAGTAATGGCTTCTTCCTTCTTCCATGTTTGTATAAAGCATGTTTTATCGTGGATGATGGTACTACGTTACCAGCTTCAATCAACATCTTCACAAAGGCTTCTGTTTTTGTTCTGGGGTCGATTTGCACATTCTGGACCAAACCACGTTGATCTCTGGCACACAGACCCTGTCTCTTTCCTGAGTGGAATAATGGTTGGACATTCCCATCATGTCTCTACTTGCATAGCATTGTCTGAGCAAATGAATGCGTCAGCATCTGGAAATTGTTCCCAAGGATGAACCAGACTTGTGCAGCTCCACACTTCTCTTCCTCTTACCTCAGCTGATTTCTTTTGACTTTTTCATTGTGCCAAACAAAAAAAGCAGTGTGATTCATCCAGTATAATCATTTCAGTCATTCTGAATTTATGTCTTTTTATTTAGTGCATTTTTAAACTCCTGGTTTTAACTTTATGTGTTCTAGTCTGAATATTTATTACTCAGTTTTTAATAGATAGTTTGGACTTTATGAAATAAAACAAACAAAGAAGGAAACAAAGATAGGGCATGCCTAAGGCAAAATTTATAAAAAAAAGAAAAAACACTGGTGAGCACAAACAGGAAGTTCTAGAAAGACAAAAAACAGAAACTGTTTTAATTCCCTTTTGCCTGGAAAAGGACATTAACCTTCCCTTTTCCAGGGAAGGTTAATTAGTTCTGAGCTCTAGTATCTAAGGTTCTTTTACAAATTATAGAAAGAAAAGAATAAAATAGGGAGAACCAAACCGCTTGCACCTGTTTAAGTACTAGAAAAGTTTTATTCTTGGTTTGTCCAGGAAGAGTACAAATGACCATGCAGAATGAAATCCAGTACCTTACATTTTATTGCGGATTCTCAACTTTAATCTTTTTTTCTACAAGCCCTTGTAAACTTTATCTCTTCTTAGCTTGAGTCCAACATCATGTCAGTGAGAATGCGAGATCTATGTGAGGGGTCTGGAGCCTGTCATGGTTCATTTGAGATGCTAGAGGTTTTATGATTCAAAGCCAGAAATAACAAACCAAAGACTCCCTCTGCTGTGTTCCCTTAAACACTCAGATCCCTTTGTGGGTTATTACGGGGGTGTGGGTACAGTTTAGTACGTGCAAGTCTTGTATCAACACCAACCTGAAATTTTTATGGGGGGTAAGAAGGAGAAAATTAGTCAGAGAATAGCAAGAAAACAGATTCAAATGCTAAGAAGAAAAAGAGCGCTTACACAATGCATTAAGCTCCAGGAAATTTTGGATTCCAGGCAACCAAGTGAGTTGTCATGAGGTTTTCATATGACAGACACACAAAGTCGGAGGAAGAGGTTCTTTTTTCCATGTGTCTATTCATCTTTGTTTTCCTGTTGCCAGTTGTTTTACAGTTGCTCCCTCCCAGCACTCATGTCCAAGCAGCTGACTCTACTTTCCTCTTTCCTCCGTTTGCCTGACTAACCGCTGCTGAATTCATGCTCTGTCATTTAACCATACCACACTGGGAAAAGCCCTCTTTTTGATGGGCTCACCTCTGTGTATGTGTTGAACGTTACTCCCAGAAGGAGGGGAGGACCAAGGTTTTTTTGAGTCAGATAGGCTGTTCAGCCGTTCACAGTGCTAGCAAAGAAAATATACACAAACACTCACAGGGGAATTACAGACTTTAATATTACTCACAGAGAACTGGACTCACTTTGGTGATTTACTTTGTTTTAATGACCAAGCATAGGCAAACAAACCAAATACTACAGCAACTTGTAATTGCTATCTCATTCTTTAGAGCCAGATTCTGGTTCCCAACTTGAAAAGATGTTTTATATCATGTTATAAAGTTATTCCCTGGAGTTATTACCTGAAGTGAAGTGTTGCTTTGATTCCTTCATGCATGTTTGAGAAATACTTCAACCATTCAAAATGACTAATTGCTTGCGCCCACATATTTCCACAAAGCTTCCTGGAGCTGCATTCTCCGTTCAAGCATCTGCCTCACAGAGCATCCCTGCTCCATTAGGCTCCTCCAGACAAGGGCTAGCATCAGTTAACACTTGATTGGAACTGCTGAGTTCATCATAGCAACTATTCCTCAGTCTGACACTCCTAAGAACATTGTTAAAGCCTCAATGGAGAAACATTGTTGCGATTCCTTGTTGAAGGCATTGTGTCGGAAAAAGCAGGAGCTTCGTAAAAAGACACAGGCCCAATTTCTAGGTGCCAAACTTCAAAGTCAAAATTCTTTTAAGTTATATTTTATATATACAGCATTTTTCTAACAACTGAAGGTGACATATTTCCTTATTTGTGCTTAACATGACTCTATATGCTGAAAATGTACATAAAGCCTCCCTTTACACTCTTTTATTCCCTCTGCTATTAGGCTGTTGAGAATAGAAAATGCTTAAAAGTTTTTTTTCTCAGCTGTTTAGATATCTATAAATAAAGCCTCCAAACCTGCTCTAGCACCAATCTGATGTATATCATTTCACTAAAAGAAAAGATACAAAGTTACAAACAGAACAGGATGTTTTAGGTGTAGCGAAGAAGGCAGACAAGAGGACAGACAGGCAGGGAGACATTCAAAGTTTCCTCCCTTGTTTGACCCCTGTGAGCGAATGGCAGCTGGTTTTCAATGAGCTCATAATGGTGGAAGCCCATATTTGTCATGTCTGCTTTATGTATATGGGTATGTGTGGACCCAGCAGAGCGGATTTCTGGGCAGTGAGTCACAGAGAGGAGAGATTGCAGACTCAGGCAGATGCATATCCCAGTGTCCCGGAGCAAAATATAACTGCTTGCCACAGAGGCCAAATTCACCTCAGACTTTAGGTGTGGATACTAATGTGTGCATGAGTTGGCCTCTCTCTAGCTCTTACTGTAAAACATGTCTCATTTATGACCCATAAAAGAACCCATCAATTAACATTTTTTAAACTCTCAATTATTGTGTGCGCTTAGATGAACCTTGTGAAGATGACTGAGAAACCTTACATCTTCTAAAACGGGCTTTTAAATCCTCTTACCGCTGCTTTATAAGAAGAAATTCAAGCTCATGCTCTTCATGACATCTTTAACATGGAGATTCACCAAAACACAATTTTCCATTTTTATAAATTCCACCTCTGATGTTTTTGTTAGTGCACCATTTACATAGCATACATACCTTACTGCCATGTATATTGTCTATCATTCCTTTCTTTTGTGCAACTATATTTCTGTCCTAAATTACCCCTGAAATTGTTTTTTATCCACTCCACCTCTGTGTTCTCAAATCTTTCTTGTGAAAAAGCTGTGCTTTGATGTTTGATTCCAGATATTTACACTCATCCACTTTCAAACCTTGGTGCTTTGTAGCTTCACTGGTTCACCGTGTTCCTTCTCATTTAGTCAATTATTCTGTCTCTCTAGTCATCCTCTGTTCTGCTCATTTCCCACTCTTTCTACAGACCAAAATGTCATCTGCAAACCTTAAGATCCAACCTGACAATGATTACTGCAAACATACATTGTCCCTAATGTAATCCCACCCCCATGTTCAGCCCTGTCACTTCTACCACACACCTCACCACTGTCTCACTGCCCTTTTATGGTGTGTCTTGCTTCAACCTCACATATGTCTCTGCAACATCTGAATTCAACATACTTTTCTCCAGATCCTGTTTTGGTCTTTGGCCCATTCCAAACTAGATCTTTAAAACCATAGTTTAACTCCATCTGACCTTGATTAGAAGAATCAATTCATTTTTTCAAACATCCTAAAAACTTCTTAGTTTACTGTTAACATAACAGTTTAAAGAACCACCAATCTACTGAGTTTAACAACAAAACACATTGGCATTATATTTTTTCTGAATAAAAGGTGCTCTGGGTGAAACTACAAATTAGAGGTTTGTGGTATTAAGGACTGGAATGTGCCCTACTTAGGAGGGCACTGCAAGTAACAAAATCAAACCTTCTCTAGCACAGGAGGTAGTGATAATACACCAATTAGCTGGTTGCCAAACCAACATTAAATTATAGAAAAACAACAAAATAAGTGAGAGCAGCAAATATGACACGCTGAATGGATTTTTACCTTTGGAAAAATTACAAAAAAAAGAAAGGAAATGTATAGATGGAAGGATCTGCCCGTTTTTACTTCTGTAAAAGTATAATCAGTTACCATAATAATATTATTTCCCTGCCTACATTATTTACCAAGCGATATATGATCACTGCAAACATAAAGAGTCTCAGACCAGAGCTTGTGACGTTCTCTATATTTCTCCATCAACACTCAAACATGTTAAAGGTCTCTCAGCTCAACACCTGAATTATAAAGGACTCCCTTATGCTACACTCAGAAGTTTCTGTTTACTTAGCATGAATGGTCAAAGACGTATGGTGGTTTATTTAACAAGTACTTTCATTCCACTTATCACAACAGCTGCTCCCTCTGTTTTTAAATGTGACTGAGATATATGTGGTCATACGAATGAGGAAAATGTCTCATTTATAGTCTCTTCTGTTTTGAAGGATATGGTTAGGGCTGACCTCTAAACCTGTGATGCTTTTGTTAGGTCATAGATGTTCTTGCAATTCACAAAACATTGATGACTTTACAGTTTTTGTTTATTTGAATGATTTGAACTTTATTTAAACAAGTGATGCAATTAAAAAAATTATATTTGTTGTATTAACATTTTGAAAGAGTGTAATTTTTTTCTTTTCTTTGGATATTGGTCTCTGTTATTTGTCAATGTTTCCATTGGCAAATAAATGAAAACATTTATTTTTTCGTTAAAAAAAAGAAAAATAAATGTTTTCTTTTTTTTAATGAAAAATAAGTGATGTGCACTTCAACTAAGCATAAGCCTTTCTAGTTGTCATATTTAAATATTTGATGATTGCCTGTATAAAACTATAAAACAGTGTGTTGTAAAAGGCAAGAGGAATGTGGGAGATTTTGGAGAAGTTACATATGAATAAAATTGCAAATGCTCATTGCAAGATTTTTCATTAATATGTTTTTGATCCTTACACCTTTACTCTTTCTCTGCTATCAGTTCTGATGAACTGCAGCAATATTTGACAAAGCACTGAGTTGAAAACTAAGCCATATAAAGGCCA
Source organism: Poeciliopsis gracilis (assembly GCA_911649635.1). Taxonomy (NCBI): domain Eukaryota; kingdom Metazoa; phylum Chordata; class Actinopteri; order Cyprinodontiformes; family Poeciliidae; genus Poeciliopsis; species Poeciliopsis gracilis. The sequence continues at coordinate 18,719,003 of CAJVRI010001532.1, forward strand.
GACTATGAAGTCACCGTTCTAACCAGGGCTGCTGAAAACTGGAATCATAAAATCAGAATTAGAAAATTAGTTTTGCAGATCTGTTTCTGTTCACCATCACAGCTGCAGCACATTTATTTCTTGTCATACACACACATATAAATATATTTGGATTTGAGGCATTAAGCACAGAGCTGGACTATTTTAAGGTATGAACACCATATACTTATACTGTATGCGTATACCCATGTCTGCAGGCTCCTGCCAGTGCCTCTGAGCAAAGGAAAATCAACTCTAATCTATGCCATTATTACATGATGTCAGTCGAGATAATTGTGGAAAGTAGAATGCCTTCATCTAAATTTCACCTGGATGCTGCTTATACATTATGAATGCAACTGACAATCCAGACTCTGATTCATCTGATTAAATCAGTGAGTGTCTTTTGGTCTGAGGCTGTGTTGTTTCTGTGACTGCAGGCTACATAATGATGAGTGTTGATGGATAACCCTGCCAGAGGAATGAATCACCGTCTTTTTATGTCCTGAAAGGAAAACAAAGTTGTAGACGACAACGAGAATCGTTACTGTTAGACTTTCATAAGTCTTTCACAAGTTTATTTCAATGATAGTCCAATAACACTAAATGACATGAAATCTAGGAATAATTTGGGTATTTTTATTTCTCAAGAGGCAACATCTCAAATGTGTTCCTGGAGATTTGAAGACTTTCTTTTCTGTTGGTCTTAAGTAGAATGAGTCTACTTAAGACTCAGTCTACCCTGCACTGAGGGTAAACTTCACAACAGCTTTTGTGGAACATTAATTTTAATGGAAATAATGAGTGTTTAAAATTTTAATGGAAACAATGAGTGCTTAAGACGCCAGCCTAGAGACAAAAAAATTCTTTTTTGAAATATTTATCCCATTTTATCCTTCCCAATTTTTATTTTTACTTTTCTTGCTTTAGTCCATTTTCAGTTGTTTTCTGCTTAGAAAAAAACGCTGCAGACCGTAAACTCATGTTTTATTGCAGGGACAAAGCAGTTCGAGTTCTAGTCAAGCATTTAGGGTTGGACAAATCTGCCTAACAGGCAGACATTAGTGATTTTCAATGCATGAAGGAAGGAATCTCTTGCTCATCACTAATAAGAGGACGGACACGTCCACACATGTCAAAGAGTCTGTTTGGCAGTTTGGGGGAAGCCAAGGCTGTTACAGCTGTGTGAGATCACTCAAACATCCCAAACCACATCAGTGAATGCTGCGACATGTGCACACAAACAGCATGGGCAGAGCACGCATCCACAGCTGCATCTGGATGGATCCGGTACTCCAGTGTCAGCTCTTATTATTGGTTCAAACAGTAACCTACACAGCTTATGAGAATCTAATGTGAGTATTTAAAGTTAGATTTAAACCTAGATCACTGATCCTGTGTAGCAGTCCTAATGAAGGACGGCAAAGATGCACCAAACAATCTGATCACAGCCATGGAACAAATGCCTTTAAATGAATAACAATTAAATTTAACCCTATTATCTCATTTAATTGTGTTCAATTTGAGGGAAATAAATCAAGATGTTTCAAGAGCATCGGTGGACTCGTGTAATTACTCTTCCACCACTGATGACCACAAGCACGCTGCACACACCCTGCCCTGCCTGCAGATTTGCTTAAGCAGCATGTCTGTGTGTGCATGTGTTTGTGTGTCTCTGTGTTTTGTGATTATTATTTTCTGGGTGACCTAAGAAACTAAGAATGGCAGTAATATGCAAAGCAGTTTGCTTTTTATTACTAAAGTGAAGTAATTTATTGCTGTTCCTTGATGTCCAAGCAATATTTCAGAGCCAAAACATCTATTTAATAGCAACTGTTAAGTCTTTGGGCAGAGGAAGACTAGTAAAGTATTTACCATTGTAATACTATGATTCATAAAAAAAGAAATGTAATTAGTGTGAAAGCTTGCTATTGCTACTTCTATGTGTAGAGAGTTGAGCTTGGTTAGCAAAAACAGGGTTTAGACTTGCAAAAGGAAGCTTGGTGTTGCGTTTTCTGAGCAGACCTTTGATTTCTGGTCGTCCATCCGAAGTCAAAGAGGTCAGCACATCATCATTTGGTTTATTTGTTCGCTTCTCTAAACATCCGTTGTAAATTGCTGTCTGTGCACATAAACTTATCTATATGTCTGTTGCTGTCTGTGTGCATGGGCGCAGCAGTGTCTTATCAGAAAATACCCGGGGAAATAAACAGTGGAAGCTTTGAGAGTTAAGAGTGAGGCATCTGGAAACACATGATGTCTGGCCCATTAAGAATCAGAGTTAACGAGTAAAACCTGTGGGCCTGCCTTTTGCGCTAAAGGTTGGAAATTCATTTAAGCTATGGGAGCACCAGTTTCATAAGCCTCCATTATTGTGAAATTAAATCAGGGACTGATAAACCAAACCACGATGGGTAACTTTGCTTTTCTGGACTTTTCTGAAAACAAGGGGTTTGATCATTAAAAATGGGGAAAGAACGAAAAATGCACAAATAATAAGACACTGGATCAGTTTTTATATCATGTTGTAAAACCAATGTCATCTCAATTACTATCTGAATACATCTGAAAATCGAGATGCTAAGACAATATTCTTTGTAGCCATTATTGGTCTCAATTTGTAGATTAAAAAAATAGCTTTTTCTCCACTGCAAGTAATGCATTTTTAAAAAGTAATTCACTTTTTATGTTGAAACTCAGAGAAAACTTCAGGTTTTCTCTGAGTCATGTATGAGTCTGAGTCATGTAACTTCATGTATATTTATTAAATGGCACAGAAGCTCATGTAACAGTTCATTTGACTGGCTTTAGCTTTGATTTGCTTTTATTTGCCAATATCTAATGCACAAATTCTCCTGCAGCGCTTCTTCAAAGATTCACAATAGAGTTGAGGTTTGAACCTTCTGGACTCAGGATATTGTTTGTCAATTCAAATGTAAAAATGTTCAGCAGACAATGAAATTAAAATTTCTCTTTGCTATCTCAAAGATAGCCTACAACAAGATTGATGGTGGTGGAAGTTGAAAATACAGACAGGAGGTGTCTGGATTATGTCAAAGTTGATAATGATTTAATAATCATTCATGATTTAATAATCATGAACTTCCAGTGAACACATGAAAACACCTAGTACGATAGGAGAATTGCAACATACATTGACAACCAATGGATCTGAAAAGAGTAGGGCTGGACATAAAGGTTTAAATTCTGGGGAGGTGATTACTGGATTGCAAAACCAATGAGTCATTGCTGCCAGTTTGCAGCTACAGGGTAAACGAGGGAGCAACAGTCGTCTTAGAAGGGCTTTGAAACGACACCAAATGAGTGCACAGGGAAGTTAACTAAACAAAGCACAGAGGGATCACAAAACTTTAAAAAAGCAAACACAAAGGAAGTCCTGGAAAAAAAAAAGTAAGACAATTTTTAAAGTAGTTTACTCCATCTCACTAAAAGTAAAATTTATGTGATCCCACAGACCTGAATGCTTTGGAAAACTTGCAGGTTGAGCAAATAAAAGGGTTCATAATGGAGGACCTAGGACAAGGAGGACATCTCTGGTCCTCAAGGCTGATGTCCCACGAATTATAGATATGTCCCTGCTTTAGCTGACCAAACTGTTGAATTATCACCGTAACTCATCAGCAAGCATTGTAGGAGCTGCTGGTGACATATTCAGTTGAATCATATGTGGCTAAGGGCATTGAATTGACCACAGTACTCAAATTAAAGGCTGGATTGTTTTTAAAATATATATATTGAGTGAAAACCTCTTACACAGCTTTGCCAGGAAGGGTTATATGTGCTCAGATTTTACAAAAATACAAATATAATAATTATTTTCTCTCTAAGAAGTTACAAAAATGCCTGCAGACCAACCATAAAGTGTGTCATTACAATTAGTGTTACTAAGGACACTGGACAAATACTTGTATATAAAAGCCATGACATTGTGTGCCATGGCTCTGCTTATTTCCTTTCTACAGAATTAGGTTTTACTGAGAAACAGCACTCAGAACCAAGTCTGCTTTTTCAAACTTATCATTTGATTTTGTGAGTGTATGCAGGAACAGATTTAGAAATCATATACTTAGATAAACCACAATTCATTGCAGTTTACTTTTATATTTTAGATATTTTCCCAGAAGGTTTTTGTATTTTAAGTTTGTCTGTATCTGATTTTTGGCATGCCTTTTTAACTAACAATTTAACAAGAAAAACACCTCTCCCTCAATCAAAAAACTGGACACAAAACAAGAACAGATATATTCTAGAAGAGATAAAAATCACCTTGAAATATTACTGGAAAGTCAGGTTTTGTGGAAGCAAAGGAAGAAAGGAAAAAGGATGACTCCGAACTTTTGGACAGCACCATAGATGCCAATCACAATAGATTGCAATAATCTCTATGTTCTCTTTTAAACATAGAGAACAAATAAATCAGCCGGTTCGTCAGCAATAACTGTTAATCATTTGGACAATATTTAGGTCCAAAAAAAGATAAACTCCTTCAGTTAGAGGCTTGTTGGGGGTGTTGGGAGGTGGGGGGTATGGAGAATGAGATTAAGTCTGAAGGATGATGTAAGTATTACACACAGACATATACACACACTCTCTGAGGTTTAATGAGAAAAAGGTGTATCCAGTTCGATGTCTTTCAGTGCCTCCATCCTGTCCGGCTCCCTTCCCCCACCCCTTCCATTTCCCCTCACTTAGTTCCACATCTGTTTCCCAAACTTGGGAAGGGGCCTTGGAGAGAACAATATCTGGGTCAGATGAAACTTTCTCTTTCTGGGTGCACATGTGTGCAAGCAAGCATGAACGTGTGCATCACACATGACAAGCATGTATTGTATGATCTCTGGCTGAGATCATGTGAAGCTAGTGATGGTCTATTTCTGCCATTAGCCATCCAGGAAAGTTTTTTTTGTTTGTTTTTTGGATAATGTCTTATTGTGGTTATAAGTCACAATGAGTCATTTTGCATCCATCCCACATCAGTAATTTACAAAAGGGAAGTTCAATTATCTGGGGATTAATTTGGATTAATTATTGATTGTGTTTTCTCTTTACTTTGTTGTTATTTACACTTTTTAATATGAAATGCAGGGCTAGTTTTTTACTCAAATTGTAATTAATTTTTTTTGTTAGTTTTTTTTAATTCTGAATAAAAAACTACATTAATTCTACTAGTTGTCAACTAAACACCCAAACCCAATGAGATGTAAACATATACTGCCCCCTACTGACACAATGCAACAGTTTATATACATTGCATAAAATTATTTTATACAATATAAATATTTAAGGAGCGAAAGTTTAAAAACTAAAAATGGAAAAAAAATAAAACAAAATATTTTTTTTTACAAATGGCAAAAAAAAGTAATTTTTTTTTAAAGTTCTGCTCATGTAAAAAAAAACTAACAAAAAAATGCCTGCATTTGCTCAGATACTATTATGCTAAGAAACAAAGACAAATATGCTATAAAGCATGATTTGCATATTACTATGCAAAAAATGCATAGTCACATTAATAATGCCACTTGGAAAGAAAACTGATTCTTTCCAAGAGGCAAAAAGAAATATTGTTAGAAATTTAGTTTTTACTGAACGTCAAACTAGAAATTATATAAAACATATATAATCACATAAAAACGTTTATGTGATCTTTTAAATTTATTATGAAAAATACTATAGGTTAAAAATATACATTTAAAGTGTTTGCTCAACCCTGTACTTCAGTATGTTAACAGTGCAGACAGAGTTGAAATACTATTTCAACTTTTCTCCTTGTTCCTGCTTGCTTTGCCTCTCAGCCTTCTTTCTTGGGATATTTTTGTTTGGCCAGTTTAATAAAGTCCTCTGCACTGTCCAGTGACACCAGGCGGTCCTAAAGAAAACACCAAGGAAAATGATAAAAAATCATCACAAAACAGACCACAACAGCTGATTCAAATGTAAACAAAACATCACTCTCTAATATCTGACTTTTTTTCCCATTGATTTTGTGAATAGCCCTCAAAAGTGACTAGATATAATATATAGCGGGACATTGAAACAATAATGACCATGAAACTTCAGGAAAATATAGAAAATTTATCAAATTGCTATTTGTAAGATTTACCATGCTTTGAAGAGAAAAGGCTCAAAGAACAAGAATACAGTTGAAGTTCATTTATAATCAACCTCAGTTGGTCTAATAATCACAAAAGGCTTGATTTTTAACACTAAGCTATATGAACATGCTGAAGGAAAGCAAACAGGGTCATGTGAACATCCGTACCATGACATACAGGTATCTGTCATGATGTTCTGTTCTAGGAGGGAACAGAGACGTGTGATCCAGCAGCTGTTTTAAAAGGTCAGCAGCTTTGCTAAAATGTTCTTGATCTGGCCTGAAATGGCTCTGTCTGTTCACACACAGCAGGGAATCCACCTCACACTGATAACCTGCAGAGACACAGGGACAGGCCACATTATTCAAAGGAACTGGTAAAAATAGAAAAAGACTTTTTGCTTTTGCTTTAAAGAAGTCCACAGTTAAAAAAATGAAACTTGAACACGTTTGTGGAAGAATGGATCAAAATCACACCGGGAAATTTATGCGATTAGTTTTTCCATAAGGCAGATGTAGTTAAAGTATTTTGTGAAATTCTGTAACTGTTTTCAATGCTTATTCCCCGTATTATTCTAATTTAGAGGTGCATTGTGCCTCACCCAGCTGTAGCAGGATTTTCTTCCATCGAGATCTGACTTCTCGCCTGGCGTAGCGCAGTGTGTGGATGTCATAATTCAACTTCTCCCATTCCTGGAGACAAATGAGAAGCATATATATGGAATCAGACTTATAATTTTCTGTTTTGTCTATTTCTCATTTTTAGCCGTACAATAAAAGTAGTAGCAAATAAAGGTACAAAACAGTCTGACAATCCTCTGTGGAATATGACATTTGGTTTTAAAATTTGGAAAAATATAGAAAATATTCACAGTAAATTCCAGAGAGTGGTTTCAGTTTCAGAGTCTTGTGAGCTTAATAACATGTCTGTTTCTGTACAGCCTTGCTCCATAACGTGGTCACATGAATGGAGTTCCAGTATCCCAACTTGGTTCCCTTATTTTATTTCTGGAAATCAAATTATGATGATGGTTTTTACATTTTCCTGAGTGGAGACTTTAATGAGAGATATTCCAAAACAGTGGTTGTCTTTTGCAGTTGCTGACCTTTCTTTGGGTCTAGCCTTATGGTAAAATGGTCTCTCAATAGTCTACTGGCGTTTTTGTAAATTTTTCTTTGACCAAACTGCCCCACTCCTCCATTAAGGACTTGTTTTATCATCACAATGTGCCCAGTGTGTCTTGCAGCCTGTTGTTCTCAACACAAACACAATCACATGTTGAACACCGTCACACCGATGGACTGAAAAATGTGAGCTTCTCAGCGGAGAATCAGCTGCAATCCCAGCTTTTTGAGGAAACAACATCTTTGCAGTTTTACCTGTAAGTTTCACCATCAGGGTGACAAAGAGAAGCTCAGCAATAATGTTCAAAACTCATTTTTGTTCTCACAGGTCTATGTCCTGTGAGAACAAAGACATAAAGACATCAGTCAGTATATAAATAATTTATGGAATGTGTAAACACAGAGAATTTGCAATGCTGTAACTTTTTTGTAAATAAAATAATTCTGATATCATATTATAGAATCTAGGTCAAAGTCATTTACTAATCCAAGTCAGCATGATGGAGAATCAAAGACCTCTTTGAGAGTCTCCTGTGCAGCACTCTCTGATCTTATTGAGTTATTTCATTAGACTGCAGCAAATGAATTAATACCACAGAGAGAGAAAATTCCTGACAACAGAGTAAATGTGGATTTTCTCATGATCATCTAGACTTAAAGAAAGCTCCTCATTTGAGCCAGTCCCATTTCTGTTTGGTGGATTTCAGATATTTACAGAGCCTTGCAAAAGTATTCCCACCCCTGAAAAGTTTTCCAAAATTTTATGATACAAATTGATAAACACGAACGAATTTGTCTACATTTATTTCTGTTCTGTGCATTATCAAATCAACTAACTTCATCTCCACTTCCTCCTCTTTTTCTTCTATGCAAATATGGATATTTTGTGCTAATGTGTACTATTAGCACATGCAGTTCATTACCTCTGTAGCCTTATCAGCCTGGTCTCTCATGTTGATGAAGGCCTGCAGCTCTCTGTCCGATCCACATCTGATCAGAGACCCGTCTGCTCTGTTGGAATAAACCCACGGATCCACTGCTAATCTTTGACTTTGCTGTTTGGTTTTTGGGCTTTTCTCCAAACATTGTGGTCCAAAGAGGCTTTCTTCCTCCGTCTCACTGTCACTGGAATCACTGGATATCTCCTCGGCTGACCTGCGCCCTGAAGTGGTCCTCATGCTGTAGAAAAAAATGGAAGAAACTGATGTAGAGGATAATTCATTTTTCCTTCTTTTTCACTCCTTTTAGACTATAAACTCAATGTTCATGCAACTATATTTGTCAGCTTCTCTTACCGCAGGATAGCCTTCTTCTCCTCTCTGTTCTGCACCAGAGAGTGGTGACAGCAGCAGAGGGTAAAATTAGCACCCATTCCAACTCTGCAAAAGCTTTCAGCAGACAAACAACAGACGTTTATCCCTTGAAAAACAATCAGGGATTCAGTTGCAGAGTTCTTCCAGACTCTTTGAATCTAAATATTTCCAAATGGCAAAGTCCACATTTTCAAATAGCCCGGAGGAAAAAATCCAGGCCACGTCCTCACTCATTACATTCCTCCTTCTACCCTGGCCTGAAAAAGGGCCTGACCCGGCCTGAACGAGAGCTGTCTGCCAATTACATTATCCACGTGAACAGGAACAGTGGACAACAACAACACACAAACACACCAGAGCATTGGACGGTTCAGGAATGAATGGCACCTTTATTCAGCAACTCCTGATGACACAGAATGGAGGGGCAGACATGCAGGTTGCTAGGATTATCATTGCTGCACGCTATTTTTAGTGTAAAAGCTATTTTCTCAGTAATGCTTTCAAAACATGATCGTTTCAGGGTAACCTACAAGAGATAAGGAGCACTGAAGTAAAATTAGATGGGTTTTTTCAGGTTTTAAGCATATTGACATTTCCATGGATTCTCCACATTTCCTAATTTGGCTTCTTTTGAAACGTTGATAAAAACTTTGAGATGGTCTGTTTGGACGACATTAACATTTTGCATTTGGAGAAGAGGTTAAAGAGGTAAAGATGATGATTACTAAAGCAAAAGGAAAGTCATGCTAAACTGTTTTAGCTCAGGAGCAGAAAAGGAAAGTTTGGCCACAGTGTTGTGTCGGCAGCGCCTGCTTGTGCAGCTCTGCAGAGGACTGCACGGCATTTTGATCCCTTTTTTTTCCCCTCAGGCAGCACAACTAAAATGACTTCCAGCATTTTGATTGAAGAGGCATGGCTCGCTGCGTTTGCTGTTAAACTGTACTACACTCAACCACACATTATTTTTAAAAAATATTCCCTATTTACAAACTGGGATGGTGTCTGAGCGTTTTCTTATTACAGAAGCATCCATAAGGAGGATAAATGGAGGTGTAATAGCGTAACACAGCACAGCCAAGCAGACTTGTCACATTGAAATATGTTTTCCCTTCAGGCAGAGTTGTGAGAGATTCTACACGAGAAAATACTCTGTGAGATGTAGCACAGGTAAAAAAAAAAAAAAAAAAAGAATTTAGTTTAGATGTTTCGTTGGCATGTGTAGTATTATGAGCCTGCTGTGTTTTAAAGGCCAGTTGCCACTGTTTTAATGTTTTCTGTGGCACAGAAGTGGGAATGTCTGCAGGTTTTCAGTCGGAGCTAAGGACTTTATTCATTCAGTCTGGTTCAGTTGAATCTGGTTCAGACAAACTGAACTGTTATTATTGGTTCTGTTCAGTAGGTTGTTCTGATAGGGGTGTTTATTATGTATTATGTATGGCACATGTCATAGCTAGAATATATGCCAAATTACATCAATTACAATAAAAACTTCAATAGGAATATATTAATTTTCAGACGACTAAAACACAAAATAAACTGTGTCATGATGGGCTTTCTTTTAAGTTCACATGACTTTTATTTATGAGTTTGGTTCAAGCAATAAAGATATTCATAAATCCCAGATTATTTTCCCTGCACGTTTGTTTTAACAGTAGTGCTAATAGTCCAAAGTCTTGGGTTTTCTGAGAAAAATTTCCTATTTTTTTAATTTCTGGCATGTCTGCTACCAGCTACTACACAAAGCTTATGTGCAATTCAATACAAAGACATAGGATGTGTCCTTTGCTAACATTTTTCTTAATCTCACATGTTGCACATTTAAATCTATAAAAAATAAGAACTATTTAATTTTGTATACAAGAAAAACATGGAACGTCTTTTACGGACATGATGGAAAAGTTGTACCAATTCTCAACAAGAGATGGCGCTGCTGCTTCATTGTACAGAATACACAGTTCACTTGTGCAGTCTCCTTTCTTTACATGTCTGAATGTTTCCTGATTTATGTCAGATAAATTGAAGATACTGAACCACAGAAATCTGTTGTCATTTTAATAAATCTTATTAGCCTAAATACGGGGCTGCATTAATCCTGTTGAAGACTCACAGAGAACAGACAAACAGACCTTTATTTGTACTTATTTTGAATTTGATGTATGCTCGTTTAGTTTTTGAAAAAGTTATGAAATCATTTCTGTGTTTTAGATTCAGTCTGTTTTAATGTTGGTTTCCAAATAACATTAAAATACTTTGTATCAGCATTGGGGTTAGTCTGCTTCCAAACCACCACTGATTTCATTGGTTATTTTTATCCACAGGATTAATTTACATCCAAATAACTTTTTCTAAAACTCCTGCATTGAAGTGTAAAATTTCTGCAATACAACATGCTAACATGTTCAAATATTAGAACTTGATTGCACAGCAGTAATTTGTCATTATGCAATAAACCTTCAGATTCTTTGTTGTCCACCTGATCAACACATTTTAACAAAGGCTTTTAAAGACCTCTTCAAATGCTTCAATTGCTAACACTGAATATTTTCTTGACCTCTAGTGTTTTGAGGAAAAGAGATAACATTTTTTTTAAGTCTATTTCATAACAAAATCTGATTTTCTTTGTTTCAGAGCAACTTTGCACAGACAAAAACCTTTCTAGTGAGCAAATTTACAAATTTTTGATCTCCTCGTTTTCATTCCACATGAGCATCTTAGGGTGTATTCTCTCTCTCTGTTGCTTTGGAGGCTGCTGGCTGCGCTACACTTTTATAGACACATACACCCCGCCACACATTTGGTCAATGACAATGTGACATTGATATAATGCAGCTGAATACCTTATGTGAGGGTGAGTGATGGGCCGCTCACCCTGATGGCTGTTGTCTAATAGCTTGTGTATGTGTGTGTCTGTGAGAGCAACACAGTAAACAAAATTATATTCCAACACACATGAAACTTTGACAGAAAAGAGAGACGGGTCAGACACTGTAGGGGCCAGGAGAATAATAAGTAGCAGCTGGACGTATGCTCATATACTGATCCCCTAAGGGAGAGGACTTCATTGCTCACATTCATGAGTTCATAAAAAGATACAGCACACGTGACTTGAAGGGCTCAGTTTCCTCGAACCCCCATACGCACACACATGCATGCACACGGATGGTGACAAAAACTGGGCAGAGTTTCAGAGACACAGATTGGAGGCGATTATAATTCACAGTGAAGTCTGGCTGGTCTGGTTATCTCCAGCTCATCAATCTATTTCTGTGAGTTCTTATGTCTCATCAAGGTAGCAGGAAGAAAGTACCAGCAGTATTCAAATCATAAACTGGAATTAAGACGGAGGAAGAGAAAGGAACCAGGTTTCACCTAATATAAAAAAGTCAGTAAATGAGAGAGGAACAAAAAGTTAATGAGAAATAAAATGCAACCTAAGTAAGTGGACAGGACAGAAAAATGTTTGATGTAACTATTTAAAGATAACCTCAATTGTTCAAAACAAATCAAAAGGTTTATTGTTTTGGGGGGGTTTTGTACAAAGTTAAATCTGCATCGAGAAGTTGTTTATGGAAAACTTTCTTTAGGCACCAGCCATGCTGAACTTTTTGAAAACATGTTAAGACAAATAAACTCATATTGTTCACCACCATATGGAATAAACTATAATTTGTGCTTCTTATGTGACAAAACACATAAAGGTTCACTGGACATTTATGATTTTCCAAGGTACTGTATCATTTTGTGTTTATATTTGGCAAACCTTATGGTGATCTACAAATGGGCTCAGAGGGCAACTTTTAAATTTAATTTAAGATTATTGTAAGAATGATTTATCTGCTTCTCCTACACCACTGATTGAACATCTGTGGCAAACATAATTTGTTTTTCAATGAAATAAGACTTTTCCCATCTGTGTCCATCTTGTTTTTACTCTCCTTGGTGTGAAATTTTTCATTTGCACCACACACATTTAAATGATGAATAGAACTGTGTACAAAAGACTCTTCTCTGAGCAAGTGACACACTTTTGTCACATGCTTTTATTGCAAATCGATGGAAATGACGCCATTTTTTCACTCTGTCACAGATGATCAATGGGAATTATGCCATGCTTTTTAACTGTCACCAGTAATCAATGAGGATGGTGCCTTCGCCGCAGCTCCTGATAATTGCAGCCGGTGATCATTAACAAATCTGAACCCAGGTTGACACACTGCATGATCACAAAAGAATGATTATATGTTGGGAACAGGAGAGTGTAGCAGAAGGAAGGAATATAAGAGCTGTGTGAAATGTGTAAGGTGGTTGGAAGGAGAGATACAAAGATCAGGAAGCAGAGCGGCCATATTTCAGCCATCCTCCTCCAAGGACTAATAACACACCACAGTAGGCACAACACAAGCTCATAGCTTCCTTCCGATCCCTAATGAGAACCAAAGGTCCTCAAAGGGGATGTAATTTACTGCCATACAACAGCCCAGCATTAATAAATCAAAGGTATATTGCCTGCTGGACACTGGACATCCCCTCTTTTTGTAGTCCAGGAAGTTGAAGTATAATTCATGGACAAATAGAGTTTGTTTGTGCTTACACTGCGTTCTTTGGAACATCAGGGGGCTACATCAACAACAAACTTAATAATTTGAGCAATATGTTGGGTTTTAGGTGTAAAAAATATCAATAAATAAAAGCAATCGCATGTCTAAATATTTTATTTTTTAATCCTTCCTCAGATTTGGAAAAGAAATGAAAGTCAGTAAAAACATGATGCAAAAGTGTTTTGGTGCAAAGATCTATAATAAAGTTCAAACTGATGCAAAAATATCTAAGACTGATCATCTGTGGCTTCAACCACTGAAAAATGTGTATTCTTGACTCACCCATCAGGAATCCTAACTGACTGCTACCGGAACGTATTTGCAGGCGACGCATTTGTACAATTGTGAATAAGCTCACTTTAAAAGGATTTTACATGTTGCTTGTTATTTTTGCGTAATGTCTTTCGGGGTGGCAGGAATCATTGCTGGGAATTACAGTGCAGTCTTCCTGTTCTCTCACCATGCTGCAAACAATTCCTCAGTGGGATTAACCTGTTTAATCCCACCGACAACAATTGTTGCAAGACATTTTTTCTTACTTCTGGAACCTGGAGAAGAATTGTTTTGACTTGTAGCAGCTAATTGAAGTTTTTAAATCAAATAACAGTGTGTCTACTCTGAGCGGTTCAGCAGGAAACATTTCTCAGCCTTTAAGCAACCGAGTGAAGTGCCTGTGTCAAAACAGAAGTTTTATTTTCTATTCCAGAAATATTTATTTCAACATTAGCTTTTCAAGGATGGACCTTCTCACTTCTTTTTAAGCGTGTTCCAGATTAAAATGTGCAACATGAAAGAAAATGAATCCATTCTTTATGTTGGATTTACATCAGAAAAGTTTTCCGCTTCTCTCTCTGTAACAAACACAACTCCTCTTTCTTATTGTAACCTTTGGAGGCGGCTGCTCCTTTTCCCTCCATGAATGACTGCATCCTCTTGAACCTTATAACAAGGCGAGACATACTCCCTCCGCTTCCTGCTTCGCACGCTCGCTCTAATGGTTGACCCTGCCTTCTCCACATGAGATAACTATGAAAATAACACTCTGTCTTTTTATTTATTTATTAACTGCCCTGAAGACCACACCAGCAGAACTGAGAAACCATAAAATAAGCAAAGGAAGTGGAGTGATAGAGAGTGATAGGAATATCACAGGATATAGGAAGAAAAGCTAGCAGAGACTCCACAGCAATCATACAAGTCAGAGACCATCAGTAAGAGGTGAGAAAGCCATCTGCTTCTCTGTTCGCTCGTCTTCAGCACAGGAAATAGCCAATATCATGGTAATACACCTAGGAAACACAAGGAGGATTTCTATCCATGACTTCATATGCAACTCTGAACTTGTTGATGCTCATCTGTGCAAGATGTGTGGACAAATAAATATTTCAGCTTGATGACCTATAATTGACATTAACAGAAACTCAACATTGGCATATAGTTCATATCAATTTTGCCCTTTGATTATGATTTATTTGCTTGCTGCAAATGCAAGAATTATCTTTCTTAAATCCAATATGGCCGACAGACAAAAACGCATGCCAACCGACCCTGTCCCTCCTTCTACTGTAGACGACTCCTGCAGGTAAAAAAAAATATATTGTGACTCCAGATAACCCCTAAAGAACAATACCACTGATGTATTTTTTTCACATAACAATTTAGTATTTAGAGAAAATTACAATTGATCACCTAAAAAAAATGTAATAAAAAAAATCCCAAATTTCTTGTATGCCTTCAGAAAATAAAAAAAAAAAAAAGAAAAAAATCCTGACACAAAGGATCATACTTCCTGCATGAAAGGGTTAAATTGTTCAGTTCTGAACCTTTGAGTGAGTTTAGTTAAATTTTCTATAGTTTAAGTTTGGGGTCCTTTATGCTACGTGTCCCTATAAAAACACATTCAACGGGTTTTGCTGAAATGCACAGAGAAGAAGAGAGTTCATAGGTTTGGTGAACTCCCAGACTTCCCTAAATCTCCATGGAAACACTGGAGGTGATGTTTTTAACAGGAAGCAGTATCCCAACTCAAATTGTGCTTAAGGCTTCATTTAATTTTGGCTCATGCCTACATACCACCAATGTGCGCAACCTTTTGGCAGCTGTAAACTTCATGATCAAATTTGCAGGCTTCCACTCTGCACCTTTTTTGATTCCATGATGTCATCTTGGCAGCTCAGAACGAGGCTCCTCTTTCCTGCTTTATGATGTAACTGTTTTCCTAAAAACTATTTTCTTAAAGAGACTAAATTCTTAGTTTGACTCAGAAAAAACATACTTATTAATGTAGTGGCCAAATAGCCCCATTTCTCTTCCTCAAATCATAAATCGTTGCCCCAGAAGGCATTTGTTTTGTCCAGATAGGCAGCTGTAATTTTTCATTTGTGGTTAAAGTTGTCATTTCTGAGCCTTTCATTTTTCCCCTCTGAAAGCTGTTAATTTTTTTTTTTTTTTACTTTAGACACCGACACTGGTATCCACTGTTCTCTTGTTTTGAACCTTTTTGATTCCTGTGTTGATATCATCCGAGCCTATTTCCTTTCTTACAACAGTGGAGCAAAAGATTCAAATTTGCACACAATTTGGTCCTCTGACAGAATGTAGATCCCAGACACATCAACACTGATTAAAGCAGAAAAATGTCTTTGGAAAAACTTTCCCAAACCTATTATTATTATTAACTAGGCCTCAAAACTGCAAGTGTGACAGGAAGAGATCTAATTTAAACAAGCTTCACCATTTCTCCCAAGAATAGTGGCCAGAAATCCTCCAAAGATTATGACATTAAGTTGTATACAGTTACAAAAACTCAGTGGTTGAGGTGCTGCTCACTATGATACATGTAACCAAATATTAATGGGGATTTATTTCTGTAGTGTAGCAAATTTGCATGGTCTTTACACTTTTCAAGAATAAGGTAGACATTATGAAGCTAATCCTTTCTGATGCTAAATTATTTATTGCATCATATTTCTTCCAGCATTGAAACATAACACTTCAAAACCATTAGTTTAGGTATAAATGAGCTAAAGTAATTGTAACATTTTCTGTATGTCTTGATTTGTGGTACGTTTAGACTTTGCAACATATAAAATGACATAATTCTGGATCGCAGCAGTGGATGTCTGTCACATTTTGGTTCAACAAGCTACTTTCCTAAAGGCTGAAATATTTTAATTATCTTCAATCAAGCATGAGAGGAAAACCATTTTCTCTCTTATTTCAGTTTCCAGACATAGAACCTGAAGCCGTTCCCACTTGTTATACCCTCCTGTGCCTCTAGGTGGCACTGTTGAATAGTCCAGCAGGAGTCTAAAGATGGGAGGATGTCAAAACAAAGATTTAGTTTATTTTCTCTCATCCATTTTTTGTAACCTTTCAAATTTCGTGCTAGATGGAAACACAGGTGATGCTGTGAAGTCCACCCAGACAAATAACACTTCATAATCAAGTGTACTAAAATTAGACTCCGAAACAGTTTCAGACATTAAGTTTATGTTGAGCATTAAAAGTAAGTCAAACATGCAGCTAACAGTTCAAGTCTAATAATATTCAGTGGATTGTAAATGATGGAAACTGAATATCAAAGGTCTTCTCAC
Organism: Poeciliopsis gracilis; assembly: GCA_911649635.1. Lineage (NCBI taxonomy): Eukaryota > Metazoa > Chordata > Actinopteri > Cyprinodontiformes > Poeciliidae > Poeciliopsis > Poeciliopsis gracilis. Next base: position 18,735,765 of record CAJVRI010001532.1, read on the forward strand.
TGTTTATGAAAGTATTTGGATGAGAGTGGGTGAGTGTGGGTGGTTGCACACACAAATGAAGCATACAAGCATGCTCTCAAGCTGGAAATCTTCCCCTCTGTATCAAATGTGAAAGTTTCTTTTCTTTAGCTGCTATTTAATCATTTTCTCCCTGTCTTTTTTTTCTGTGTTTTCTTCTTTTTGCTCCTCTGGTATGGTGGACTCATTCGGTGCCCACAGTCACAGTTCTGGTATCACAAACACACACTGCTGAAGATGGATAGTGCTTAGGTAATCAGGTGTGGATGTGCACGCTCTGAAGGTAACATATGTTTGAGCCTTTTCCTGATTGTCCTCAGAGGAGAAAGTGCCCTCTAGCCCGTAATGTTCCTGCATCCGTCTGTGTGTCATCATTTCTCATGCTGTTGAACTGCTGGTGGCGCGCGCTCAGGGTCAGACTACACCTAGAAATCACTCAGGTTGTTTGCCCGTGATGTAGACAGTACCTGGCTCATTTGTTTTTAGAAAAGGAGGATCAGTACAACAGGAAAACAAACCATAAAAGTAACTTAAATTAATTTTACAGACCGTTAGGTTTAAAGTTTTGTGAAGTGCACAATTCAGAGACTGAGGTCCAGACAAAAGTCAGGGAGCAAAAACAATCTTTAATACATCTGCAGACGGAGAGCAAAAAATACACTGCATTAGGCACAAATTAGATCCGCTCTTATGAACTCAGAGTTGCATAGTTACTTTATTCATCTTTCTCTACTACCAAGGCGGAGACTCAATCTTCTAAGACCAAACAAAAGAAAACATACGGAATCTTGTACGCTCATTCACTGCTATGTCTACGGGATGTGAAAACTAAATACTCTATCATCTCCATGCAGGGAAGGCCACAAGAAAAACAGCAAGTTCCCAAATAACTGGGGAAGTTCAACAACCCTGGGAAACTTACTTCAGTAGACACATCTTGTTTCATTAGTTTGTACCCCTCTCCCAGCTGCACAAAAAAACACCTTGACTGTGATACAAAAAAAATTACATTTATATGACACATAAAGGAACATCATTTAATATGAATAAATATTCTTCACAGTTTCTTTGAAGATAGCATATTCTGCTTGTGTTTGCTTTTCGGATCAGTCAATTTCAAACAAAAACTATTCATTTTTACATCTATCAACGATAAAATTGGAAAGATTCTATCCATTAGTATTAAATCAATCAAATTTTATTTTTATATCACATTTCAGCAGCAAGGCATTTCAAAATTCTTTACATCATAAACACAAAGTCATGCAACATAGAATAAACAACACATTGTTCCATATTTTGATTAAAATACAATTCTAAACAGGTGTGTTTTTAGTTGAGATTTAAAGGAAGTCAGGGTTTCCACTGTTTTACAGTTTTCTGGAAGTTTGTTTCAAATTTTTGATGCATAGATGCTGAAAGCTGCTTCTCCTCTTTTGGTTCTGGTTCTGGGGATGCAGAGCAGACCTGTGGAACGTCTTTATCCACAGGTCAATAACTTATCCATCCACAGAAGCTAATGCTAGGAACGTTTGGGAACCCCTGATTCAAATCACATCAAGTTCTCTTTTCAATAGTAAAAAATAATGAGACAGAACTTATGTCCAAATATTGCAAATGCCTGATGGAAATTGTTGCACAAGCAGTTACTAGATTTAGGGGTCAATTACTTTTTCACACAGTTTCAATCACCTTTTGAAAACTGCTTTTTATGTTCACATTTTATCTTTGACATTAAAACTTGCTTGATGATCTGAAATATTAGAGTAAGAAAAAAGCAAAAACAGAAGAAATCTGTGGGGATGGCATAACATTTTTAATGGCACTGTATGCAGTTTAGTTTGACAAATAAAGAGAAGATGAATTTTCCAAACCAGGAATGAGTTATGCAAATTCAGGTCTGCACACACTCATTGCATGAATGATTTGCCAAGACAGGGCCACACAGGTGCATGCACACACAGGACAACAGCTGGTTATCACAGAAATACGCACAACATCAGTATAGCTTAGAGAGTCTCCATGCATACAGACTGCCTGTTTAAATGAGTCATTCATTTGCGGCAGAATCATGTATTATGCTGAGGAGAGGAAGATGCATTGAGGGAGGAAACATGAGTAACATCAGGAAGTGGGAAACGGGCTGATCAAGAGGAATAAACTCCCATGCTATATCTACATCAACCTTAAGTCTTCTAGATTATGTGTGTAAGTGTGGCCACTTTGGCAAGAATTTATTTTGGGAATCCTAGAACGGACGACTGAGACAAAGTGCAAATCGCAGTTGAGAAAGACGTGAAAAATAATGAATTTGACTTTGAGAAAGATGGTGACATTTTCTATTAGAGAAGAGGGTGAGTAAACAAACTGTTTTCATGAAATGTAGAGAGAGACAAAGGGCTGATCATTCTGATTTAAGAGAGGATGATGGATAAACAGGGGGAATAAATATATATATAACCTTAGAGTAGGGTGGCAGGGTGGTGCTGCAGAGTCAGGAAAAAAAGACAGAGGATGGCTGAGATTAAGAGGGATATAAAAGTGAAAGAGTGGGAGGGATCACCCTGACAGGATGGCCTGATGATGGGGGGATTATGTACAGCAGGAGGAGGAGAAAGAAAGTAGATAGCATGAAAGAGTGTGTGTTCGATGCCAAGTGAGAAATGTTGATGCTGGAGGTGAGAACATGGCAGGAAAGTATTAATGAGGACAAGAAAGCAACTGAAACAATAAAACTTAAAGAACAGAATGTTGATGCAGTTACTCTTGTGTGTAATTTATAATGTAAATCAGTTACCTAATCATTTTTGCTATTTTTTTTTTCTCTTTTTGATAAGCAAATTGTGATGCATACAAAAATGTGCAACCATTTTAAACCATGTATTATTATTATTATTATTAATAGCCATTTTCAGTGGTTCTGAGGCCATTTTCTTTCATTGAGGCTATGGCTGCTGTTCACCAAGTTTCTGTCCACTGAAATCCTGAAGTGGTTTCCAATGCTGAAACTATAAATGAAAATACACCTGTCATAGCTTGAAAACCAAATCCTGTTTTTCTTCCTGTTTTTGTTGAGGTCTCCAATCCAGACCAGAGTTTGCTTTTTTGGGATGCATCAGAGTTCAATCTCTCATTCACCTCCCAATCAAGCCAAACTTTCTAGGCAAATAAACTAGAGTTTGCTTAAAGTGGACTCATGTTAATGAACCCCAAGACCAAAGTAGGATTCCCAAACATTGACTTCCCCCTTCAGCTCAGAGTCAAAAGGGCTTTCTTCATAAAATTAAAAGTAGCTGCTCATTAAATGAACCTTTAACCTGCACAAAATTAGACTTATTGGAAAAAATGACAATGCTTTCTATCTAAAAAACCAACATTTGATTAGAATTAAAAGGTACAATGACATGAATCATTTCACCTTAATTAGTAATGAAAAAGCATCTGTGGATCTCTGGTGTTTGCAAGATTTTGTTCATCAAAGTCCCAAAGTTTCCATTTCAATTGGTTCAATATCTTTGTGACAGAGACCAGGGGATCCATCACTAATAAATGGTTATATTGTGTTTAATTTATTTTCATACCAAATGGCTCCTGTTTCAGTTCTTTATTTCACTTGCATTGTGACATTTAGTTGAACATCCTTACAGGCAGAGGGACTGGCCATCCTTCCTGTGGGGGAAAATGTCAGTTTGTTTCTTATAACCGCTATTTGCTTAATTTGACTTTTCCAAATGTTTGAGTGCTTACCTTTCCTAGTGTGTCTTCTCAGCATTGTGGAGCAGCAAAGGGAGACAAATGCTACAGGTGCTGCTGAAATGCTCCTGGAACATACCATTTTCAATGAGGAGGGGTAATGCTCTGAGGAGTTATATTAAGTTAAAGTTATTCTTTGATTTACCTTATATTAGTTCAGTTCTAATGATTTGCATGCATGTAAATATGTACTGGAACCATTTATTGTTTTTGTGTAAGGTTTGTGTAATTAATGTTTATTTCTTGTTTTGTTTTTGACTATCCCTTTACTTTACTTTGTCTGTGTGATGGGTCTTAGTGCAAATGTAACATGCAGCTCTGAATAAATCCACCTCAACTGCATTTTGTTGTCATGCTTCCTTTCTAAACGCTGAGCCTCCTCTGGTCAAAGTGACACTCTTAAGAGGCAAGTAAAAATTTCTTAATTTTAGTACAGTTTGCGGAAACTGTACAGACATTGCAACTCAAACCAGATAGAAAAGTTCCAATACTTTAAATTAGCTGTCAAAAGTTTGCAACCAAGAAGGAGATAAATGAGAGGAAACACTGGAAAAGCAAAGAGGTGTTTTGAACCGGGTAGTAGTGTGCAAAGCGTGGTAAATGAAAGGATAGTGGGAGGAAGCAACAGATTGACAAACGGCCAAGACGGGACATGGGGCCTGAGTAATGGTAAACCAAGGTGGCAGAACGAACGAGAAGACCTGAAGGGGAGGACGGTGAGGCACAGATAGATGGTAAGGGTGTCACAAAGTCTAACTAATGATTCCCAGGCCTGTAGTTCAATTTCTCTTCAAAATTAAAGCTTCATCTATCACCGCAATGTGCCTCATTAGCAGCGCAGCCCTAACCAATCGCAACACAACCATTTACATTTTAAGTAAGATGGAAGGCAGATGTTTCATCCGCCTTTGCTCCTGACCGTACATATCCGTTGTTTGGTATGACTGCCTCTGTCTCCATCTGAAACACAAACAATGTTGATGTCATTCAAAGATGTAGACGTCAAATGAACGCTGAGTAACTTTCAAAACTTGTATTAAAGTTATAAAAGTAGATATTTGTAGATATATATAGATATCTATATATCTATATCTATATATATATATATATATATATATATATATATATATATATATATATATATGTGTTCCACATCAGACTACAACTCTGTACTGAGGAATTATGTGAAATCAGTTTTATTGAAATAACATTTGACCTGCATTTTATTAACAACTTTATTATTTTAACTTTATTATCATGGTAACAGTGAACCAAACTCGAGCCTAATTACAATTATGCTATCCTTTTTCATCTGCTTGCCATAATCCATGTTTAATATGCAGCATATGTACATTTTCAAGTGTCTGGTAATTGCAGAGCAGCCAGCTAATAATGACTGGGTTGTATTTCTCACGGTTCAATTTCAGTGATGAACTGCAAAGCTCTTAATTGCTTTTAGTTTGGCTTTTTTATAAAGCTGAGTCATATTCCGCAGACCATTAGGAAAATTGGAATATTCAGCCTACCTTTCATTTTCAACATAATGATCAATATGTCACAAACTCTACAGATGAAAGCAATCTTAATGGAATTTTTTGTTTACATTGCCACTGCCTAAAAAATTATATGTAAGAAAAGGCAAGGCAGTAGAGAACATCTGTATCGGATCCCTTTTTATCTAGAACAAACTACATATTTCTGATCTCTGTGTTGTTCTGAGCATACAAACCAGCTGGTTTGTCTAACTAAAGGCAAATCTGAATTGCTTTTAGAAAATCTGAGAGAAAGTCTGAATATTACCAAGAAACTATTCTTATCCACCTAGAAACCTAGCTCTTGTTCAGTAGAAGTGAACTCTGGTGTGTTTGAAAAGACCACACCGAAAGCAGGAAGGTCACAATAGCACTAGGCATTCTGGGAAAATATAAACAAAAAAAACGCTTCTGACTACCACTAGCAGAAGTGGCTCATGGTTTTTTAACAAAGACGGAAGAGAAATACTACAACCACTAAAATTGTCCATTTGTTCGCACTTTGTAAAGAAGGAAATTGAATTTAGTCTTTTTCAGGGGGTTTTGTGTTGTTTCTTTCAGGGTTCTTGGAGCAGCGCCACCATAGGCAAGGACATGAACAAGTTTTTCAAAGGGTTTGGATTATTTGACACAATGCAGTGTGAAAGTCGATCACACCAGCTGAAAATGTTATAAATGTTGCAACTTTGATCCCCGATTGAACAAAGTTTGGTGGGCTATCAAGTGTGAAATCACCATAAAACATATGTAAGAGAAAAAAACTCAAATGTAAACCAAGAACTTACTGCAAAGGAATGAACTTGCATAGCAAAATCTTAATGGCGATAACAACTGAATATGGCAACGCTTTTTCTAACAATAATAAACCCAGAAGTAATAAGAAAGGAACAAAAATAAAACCAAAAAACAAACACCTGTGGATCTTGAGAGGCTGTTGAGAATGTCCCAATTGTTTCCTTGATTGTATACTAAGGGAGCAAAAGATTGTTTCTTTTTGTTGTTCTTGTGTTTTCTTTCTGAAGAAAAGACTTTATGTTTTATTTATCTTCTTTTTTTTTTAAGAGTATTACCTACTTGGACTTGTTTCAGCAACCCAAAACCTTGTTACAGATAAATGGATCTGATAACGTTTTAATGGATGAGCTCTTCATACCTCCCACTGTTGCTCATTGGGTCCTTATTCATCATTCCGCATTACCTATATTTTATCTATCTTTACCTATTTTAACATGCAGTTCACTAATCTTTCCCCATCCATTAAAGGAAGACTTTATGCTACTTTTCCACACAGCTTCCGTGTGTTCCCTGAAGCTCGTTCCATCTCCCTCCATCTGTTTGCCGGTCTCTGCTGACGGTGGCCATTATTAAAAGCCGTCCTGTCAGATATGTCGCACATGGCGGTTATTGATGTCCTTTCATTGCTCATTATCGGTGAGTGGCTGAATTAGTGCTGACTGGACATAGCCTGTCTGACACACACTCTCAAATATGTCCCCCAGTCTGTACATAAGCTGTTTAAACACCCACAAAATATTCAAAAGACGCAGTCTTTAATCATTTTGTGCTATGCACTGAAATTATTAATGGCTATGTTATATGATTTTATTTATTTTATTTTGCTACACGTGTCCATCACTGGTCCTTCACCCTTCACTCAACCATTACTGTTAACACAAAACTAAGTCTGATTTATAGGTCACAGGATACAGGTACTGTTTACACTACAGATACCTTCCTTTCACTCATATGAGAAAACCAGGCATGGTGTTGAAAGTTATCTGACAGATGACTGCTATTAGTGTAGCACTCTTCCCCCTGTTTGCAAATACATTAGTTTTATCAGACTGCACATACTCTTCAGCATATGGAAGCAGTTCCCCTGTTTGTGCAAGAGCTCAGCAATGTTGTCTTTACTGTGTATGGTAATGTGCCATAGGAAGCCATGCAGGATGTCTTCTCGGCATGTAAGGCTGAAAGGATCACTAAATGTACCCAGGGAGGAGTGCTTGTGTTAAAGCGAATTTCAGTGGTGAAATGTGATGCATGCATCTTTTTTTTAAGAAAAAAAGTGTCTTTCTGAAGTGCACAAAGTAACACATAGATAACCTGTGGAATATTTACAGAGCCTTGCAAAGCACTTCAACTTTTCAACATTTTGACAGTTTAAAAAAAAGTACATATCTTATTGAGATTTTATTTGTAAGACTAGAGCCTTCAGTCTTTTGCAATGTCTGTCAGCCTTTTTTAGCTTCTCTGTCCCTGCTTGAGAAAATCATCCCATAGCAAGATGCCATCACCTCCATGTTTTCTGGTGTCTATGGAGTGTTTGGGATGAAGTATCTATAGGCTAAAGCATTTAGTTTGGTCTCACCTGAATAGAGTACAATCTTCCCCTTTTCTGCTACGCTCACTACATGTCTTATGGCATCCTGGAAAATGTTCTTTTGGCCCATCAGCCCAAAGATTTTCTTCCTACTACTCTTCTATAAAGAGCAGAAATGTGGAGTTCCATGCAAATTTGCATGACAAAGTTGTCCTATACAGATTCTCCCACCTTAAGTGTGGATCTCTGCAAGGACTGCAGCGTTCCCATGGACGTCTTGGCTGCAATTCAAGAAGCCATTTTTGGCTTCACTTCAACTAAGTAAAAATAATGGTGGGCAGTAAAACCTACCTGACCTCTGGAAAATGCCGAGTCCCAGAACTCATAAGTTATGTTGCATAGAATTTGCTTTAATGTGAAATCACTAACTGAAAATGTGAAAAGAAAAAAATATATATCTAATTTTAGCATAAATAAAATCCAAAAGCAAAAAGAAAGCAAGAAACATTGACAATAAGGTAGAGAAAATACTGTTTTTCAGTCAAATAAATCCAATTCACTCGTTATAATTTTATTAAAAATTTGAAACAAAAGTCAGAATAACATGTAGGCCAGACAAAGAACCTAAGCTCATAATTTGCAGCTTAATTACATAAATGGACTGAAAAAAATATATATCTTGTACAAATACCATTAAACTCAAAAACTCTGGATTGATGCCAATGCATAAAATGTGACTGTAGGTTGGCTGTTTGCTCCTCCTCTATCACCTGTTTCTGTGCAGGACTGATTCTACTTTGCTGCTCACTCACCTGCAACCTATCTTCTCGTTAAGCCACATAATAAGAGGTCCAGTGAGACTTCTAAATCCCAAATTGTCCTTTTGGTTGTAGTAATTCAATCTTCCCTACTTACCATGCTCCCCATGTTTAATTATTGGTACCAAGTAATACCATTATGGACCTCACCTTGAGTTTTCCCCAGAGCATTTTGTGTCATCACCTAGTAAAGGCAGCAAGGGGAAATGTACCTAAATATGCAAGGGCTGAAAATGTGTTCTCAGATGAAAATTGTAAAGTGTGAAAAAAAGAATGGAAGCATTAGTAAAACATGTTATAATTTAAGTTTGTGTAACTTTTATTAAATGTGAGGAGGGGTTGTCAGCCTCAGCGGGCCACTGGAAAAAAAACTGTGAATAATTTTAAGTACATTTTAGTAACTGTGTTTATCTTATATGTTAAATGTTGCATTTGCTGCTCACCTTTTCACTCTTCACAATGAGGTCAACAGTGAGATGCAACATCCTAAACCAAATATTGATCACAAACGGCAGTAAAAATAAAATGTATTTTTATAATACCAATTTGCTCAACTCTATGGTCAATGGAAACGCAGCTAATGAAACTCAAACCCTGCATAGAACTACAAGAGAACAAGATGGCTGCATATTGACGAAATCATCAGTTGCTAAAGTTTCTTGAAATGCCTTGTAGCTGAAATGTGCTATACAAATAAAATTTGATTGATTGATTGATTGTAGTTGCTTGTTTGTATATTTGCAAAGGCGTAAAAGTGTGCATAAGTGCAGGATTATGATGGTCTGAAGTGCAAAATTGTTGGTGCAAGAAGATGGTCTTTTTTCTAAAATATATTGGTATCCACTGCTTCAAGTGATTGTACAGTTCAGTAATTTGTAAACCACCAATCAATTGCAGCTTTGCAACAGCTGAAAAGTGCCTTTTGGAAAGAGCACCAAAGAAATGTTCAGCGTTTTAGTATTCAGGCCTAAAACTTGACTTTTTGTGTGACAAGACTACAGCAAAACACCCCGATCTTTCTTTAATGGGCCAGAACCTTTATTGATAAACACTACAGGGACAGTGCTTGTGGGGTTGCACCAATGAAATAATAAGGAGACTGAGGGTGTGAAGTCTTGCAAACTAATTACAGTGTGATGAATTTGTCTTGGAACAACAAGCAGCATCTGAATGCTGCCCTGTCTCCTTGACTGATTATACTGAACAACCTCCAGCTTCATCCATCATGCATCTTTATGGCTTCTTTGGGGAATGGTTTGCCTGTGTGCACAGTAATTGCACACAAGTGTGTTTCCATGCGTGTGCACAGAGTTTTACACATACACACACTTATTTGTGGGACAACCAGAGGACTGGCGTGTATTTTTTGTGTGTCAGGAGAGGTGTGGTCAGGCAATTAACCAGCTGTGCTAACGATCATCTCAGTGCAGCATCACACAATGTTTTACAGCACCATCCAGCACTTTACTGCCTTTGTTGTCACGGTGATATAGTGTTCTCCACCATAAAGTGCTGATACTGGTGATTGTTTTGGCCTCCTCACTCTTGCTCTTTTTACATATTTAAACACACACATATACACAAACACAAGAACAACACCAATGCAAATGTATTTAATCTGTTTAAACACACACACTTCCACATTACCAGTCTTTTATGGGTTGTGTATGCTTTATGGCTGGTGTCTACTGGTCTGCCCTGGGACCAATCTCAAGCCATAGATCTCCCTTATCATAAAATGAGCATGGTGTGAAATAACACAGTGGTGGCCATGCTAGAAATTCTCCCTCCACTCTGGAGATACCCTCCGTCATGGAAACGACAACCACAGCAGCTCTTTCATGCTAATGTAGACAGCGTGACACATAAAATGAGTTATGTACTGCTGTGGGGAAACAGGCTTTCCAATAATTTTTGGGGATGTTCAGTTATTTTTATATTTTCAGTGAACCAAAGAAGAAACAGCAGATGTTGCCACAGTGGTTTTGAGTAACAGGATCAGTCAAGCTATCAGTACACAGAAGACAAATTGTGCAATTGCAAGTTTATTTATTTATTTATTTTTGTTTTGAGTCAAATGAGTATTTATGGAAACTTGTCTGAAAGAATAATTTATAAAGTTAAAAAAATATTATTTTTTTTCTTTAAGATATTTCAAAATTTTATTTTATTTACTTAAGGATGTAGCAACAACATTTAAGAGCAGATTCTCACTATTGAATAAAAGTAGTGAAAATGTGAACAAAGGTGTCACTTTTAACGATGGAGCTGAAACAAAATCTCTGCTTGTTGTTAGTGTTTACATGAAAGCCAATATAAGCCCTGAAGCACAGCTAGCCACTACAGCAAGTAGCTATTTGTTATTTGCAATCAGAAAAGGATTGAAAATCCAACTCTACTGCTACAACAGTTTATTCAATGGGCAAGCGAATACAAAAATATACCAATTGACAAGATACATGAGCAGTTAAGTAATCTTAATGTTAATTATTAATGACTGAAACATGTCATAGCACCTGCCAAAACTGATAAATATGCTGTTAAAAAGATAATTTATGAATAATTGCATTTTATCTCCCCTGAAACTTAAAACTAGTGTGCTCTTACTAATGAAGGATGTACTGACTTTTCGTGCAAGTGGTTTTTAATGGACCTTTCATTATCTTCTAATTTTTATCAGCAGAGTCATTTTGGTAATAGCTCAACCAAGAAGAGCAGCTGTTGCCTTGGGTTTCTAATTGATGGAAAATGAACTTGAAGTGAAGTTTTATAGATGAAATAAAATATCATGAATATTATAATTTGTATATTTTTTGTTACCATTTGAAAAAAGATTTACTTTAGAAATATGCTTTTGATGCTGCTATGGACATTTTTGGTTCTACATTCAGTCCCTCTTTTGTTTATTTCCTTCAGCAGCAATTTTCTAGGTAAAACTTTTTGCTTTTGCAACTTGCGAGGTTATTAAACACTTTTCTTTTCCTGTTTCAAAAACTACTCATCTGATCCACTTTGTGAGCGTTGCTCTGGGGAGCAAAACCTGATCTTGTTCCAGTGATTGATGCTCTCATTTTGTCGTCTTAAAAGTGAAATGAATATACAGCGAGGGCTCATAATGTGTCAGAAAATTGTCTGGATGCATTAGCGCACTGGGGACCCCCAGAAGCAACAGATGCCACCCCTAACAGACCATTACCACAGTACATGTTGCACCACAGACTCATCCTTACGGTGACATTAAGAAAAGTTTGCTGACAATGATCTCATGAATGCAGTTGGCTTTTTGTTGATGGTGCAGTGTACGTGCAACTGAACTCTTTCTCTTTCATCTGGAGAAGCCAGGTTTTTGGAAGCATGTTTTAAACATGTGAAGCAGTAGAATGGCATTTATATGTATATTTCGCTCATGTGTGCATTCCTTTCCACCTGCTTCGAAGCCTCCAGTTTTTTGGTGCTGCAAGGAGTCTTAATTAATCTCTGTCATTAATAATTTAATCATGGCTTTTTGTTTAATAAACAGTTTGGCAGTGATGTATTGCAGCTGGGTCAGGTAATTTGATTGGCGGTGGAAATGAGCCGGCTATGCATATGTCTCTCTCTCTCTCTCCCCCTCTCTCTCTCCCTTCTCTCTCACTTTTTCTCCCAAAGATATTACTGCTGGCATTGAGCAGCAGAGAGCGTGCACACACTACAGGGGGAGGGCAATTACGCTAAGATGCCATAATGATCAGTGATGGATGTAGAAGGAGCACATTTCAGCTAATGAAATAACACTGAAAGAAAAAATGGGCAAAGAAAATTTTTTAGAATTACTTTATATTACAGAGTACATTTCCATCACTGTCTCTTCAACTATTATTAGGGGATCCAAAATGGGATTACATGCTTTTTTCTCCTTCTGAATGATATTTCTTTCAGATTCAGTCCATAAAATGAGCCTGATTTCTAAAAATGATATTTTAGGTATTCTTAATAATAAGCACTAGATGGCGCTCTTGAACAATCTGCCTAAAATTATGGCACTTCAAACTTCTTGATTTACTTAACTTAGTTTCACCCACCTGTATCCATTATGCTTAATTATGAACACCAGGGTTAAAGTGTTTCTCTGTGAGCCAGCTTGATTCTTCTTACACTTGCAGCATGGGTTTAATCCCCATACTGGCCAATTGAAATCTTAAGTCTTCAGAAAATAAACATTAAAAAAAAAATAAAAAAATATAAAAAAGTCTCCAAATTAAACTATAATGCGTGTTGATTTTTTTTGAAAAACATTAAAATATGACCATTTTTGTCAAGCTCATGAAAGTTTTTCTTAAAATTGATGGAAACTCATCATTATGAATGGTAGGTCAGAGTGTGGTGCTAATAACACTGAGGTCACTAAAGTTACACGTTGCTACTTCAAATCCAGTAGTCAGACTACAGTTGCTTATTGAAATTACTTTGCGTTACTGTTTTCTTTTGTAATTAAATTTTATTTCCTCTGTGTCTTGGAGAGTAAAAGCCGTTTCTATTTGACAGTATCAGCAGCGACAGAAACAGAAACAATAGAGGGAAGTCGTCAGTAATTTAACTAAGTTACTTTTTGAAGGAGTAATCAGTAATCTGATTAAAGTTACTTTTTCAAAGTAACTATGCCATCACTGCTTCCAACCCAAGTGTTCAAGTTCAGATTGATATTTAACAACTGCCAAGTATTCACTAATTTGTAATTAATAGTTGTCATGTGAGCAGATTGTCCCTCTTGAGCCTTTGAGCTCTGATGTTCCTCCAGAAGAGCTTCTTAGGTCTCCTTGTTATTTTTGGTTAAATAACAAGAACATTTGTCATTTAAACAAAAATAACAAATACTTATTTGTTATAAATATGTCATTCTAAACAATGAGATGTTGATGAATACCTCGTTTCTCGTTTCTCTTCAAAGTTATAACTTTGTGCTGCGATTTTTTTTATCCCCCAAAAATCCAGATTGTGAAATGTCACTGGAAAACAAAAAAGAGTATTAACATTTTGTAAAACACATGATCATATTACAGAGGTACAAATCATTATTGTTTGATTTTTGAATTGCTGGATTTTGCAAAGTTGTCCCCAACCTACCGTAAATATCTTCATTAATGGTCTGTTTTGTGGAAATGTATGTGGAGTCAAAGGTAACAAGGACATCCATGTTTACTGTTATTCTTTCGGGGAGGGTTTGTATTTAATATCTTGGTTGTGTGACAGAACAAAACATTAGTCCCATCATTTTTTGTATTACTGTAGTTTTTTTCTTTCTCTCAATCCTTACTCAATTACATCTCTTTAGCTGCCTGGGAGACATTTGCATAAGCACACTAGGTGTCAAAAGGCATGCGAACAGCTTAACTCAGCACTGATGTCTGATTGGTCTGCAACTCAATCGGATGTTAAAGGACTCTTCTGTTTGGAGAGATTTAAAACCAAGCCATAGAGACACAGATAGGAAATCAGAAAATTGGGTGAATTTGAGTAAAATGTGCTGGCATGCATATTTTACTTCAAATCATTATAGACTAAAACAGAGGCCACAACTGTGAACTTTGTTTTAAAATAAAAACAATGCAGTTTATATTCTAAGAGTATGCCTTCATCTATTAAACATGCTATAATAGCTTGAGCATGCAACTTTAATTATAATGTTGATATTCATTCGTAATCTCACTAATGGTGGTATGATGAATGCAGATATGCAAAGAGCAATCTGCTAGCTTAATTACAGCCAAATATTGCACAATCTATTAGGGAAAGCAACCAACAAAATAAGGCCCAATAAAATTGAAAAGTAAACTTTTCTAATCTGAAATGGACGAATCAGTTACACTGAATTAAATGAAGCATGTGAAAATCAAACCAAAGCCCTGCAACTCCAAGTCAAACACTAAAATCCAAAATATGTCTGATCCGTAAAACATCCACATTGACAGAAAATGTCTGAAATAAAATTCTTCCTCAATAAAATATCTTCTTTTACGTCCCTGGTTTAATACACTCAGCAAAAATATTAACTAAAAACTGCTGTTTTTACCCTCGTCTTCTCATGAGCTGAACTCAAAAGATACAACAGATTTTTAGACATATTGCTCAAATGTTCACAAATCCGCCTAAATCTGTTACTGAGCAATTCTCCTTTGCCAAGATTAACCATCCCACCTCACAGGTGTGGCAAGACGTTGGTTAGACAGCTTGATTATTTCACAGGTGTGCCTTAGGCTACCCTAAAAGTGGCCTTTCATCATTAATGATCAGTAGACTCTACTAAAGTCATGCGAGGATCTATGCCCTCCATCTCAAAATATCACGGAAATGTCAATTTTCTTTAGTTACTCAGTTCTGAAAGTAAAACTCTCATAGATTCATTACACGCAGAGTGCTGCAATGGTTATATAGTGACTTTGTTAACAGCCTATAGCCAGTTTAACAGAAAATATTAATATTAAATGAGACCAACAATAAAGGATTTTTAATCTAAACTGAACAATTTGTCCATGTACCGTCCATTAAAGGCAGTCAGTTTTTGGTGTAATGTCTAACATTTACAAAGTTACACAGATATTTTCTCAGTAAATCACTTTGAATTGCCTTGTTGCTGAAAATGTGCTATATAAATAAAATCACCTTTACCTTTAATACGTATAAATCTGAAACAGAGTGCTGCCTCTCCACATCCCCTCAAAATACATAACAAATTTGATATCCTTTTTGTTGTTTTTTTATTATTTTGGGGAGGATTAATACTTCTTGAAGACATTCATTGTCATTGAACCACAAAATATTCAGTGTTTGTATGACCCTGTTCTTTGCTCCCCTCTTGAATGAACTACTCCCTAGAAAATGTCAGTGCAGGGATTTGAGTGGGAAGCATCCAAACAAGAAAAAAATGACCTCCCTGATTGTTTTGACCCCTGATTTTGATCTTGTTTTGTTTTCTTTTGTCTCCACGCTTCATTACCTACAGCGTCAACAACGCAGTCTGCCCAGCGAGATGACGGCACATTTATTAGCTGGCGCTGTTGCTGAAAAGTGTATGTGTGTTTTAATGCCAAATAAAACTGCCAAAGACATCATCCTGAACATGTTGTGCAAAATAAATCAAAGCCCAGCAAGAAAAACACCTAAACCGGTCTCTTTGTTTCTCCCCCTGACTCTACCACTGAAGAATCTTCACAATCTTAAGGCTAAGTTGTTTTTCTTCCTGTACTTGTCACAGCCGAACAAATTCAGTGACACATTCTCCCCCTGAGAGAAATTACTGCCTCATTGAACATGTGATTAATACGACACATTGTGCTGAAGTTTTACTTTGATGAAGATGTCAAACACATACATGAGTATGTTTTTTAAATCCCCAAAGGGATTACATGTGCATAAAATGACGGTGAAAGGTGTTGAGCTGTCTTGTGTGTTTTCACTGAAATGTGTGTAAAATGCTACAGTTTTGAGTGTGCCAGAGTTAGACTAACAAAAAGGCTCATTAGTTGCTGGAGTCACATTGGTGGGCGCAGAGAGGGCCCAACGTCCCTCTGGAGAGAGATCGAACAGATGTTTACTGAGAGGAGAGTGCACCATAAAACAGATCCAAAACTGACAGTAACACACTCTGATGCACAAACTGCATTAACATGACATGAACTTTCTTGCATGCAGAAAACATAAACACAAAAACTGACACAAACATATGTAGAGACACACAAAACGCAGAGGGCCCCACTGAGCACAGAGGTGTGAGCTGTCAGCAACACACAGACACAAACTGCAAATGCTGAGCAGATTATTAGTCATATTTGTATTTCGTTTTTTCAGTCTCTTACTGCTCTTTATTTAAAAAAACATTTTTTGAATACAAAAACAATTAATTGTGAAAATTTTGTTCAAAAGAGGATAAAAATGTTCCTTTCACTGGCCAAAAAAAGTCAGTTTGAATGACTTATGATTTATTTTCAGTCTAAGTGAGATTCCACAAGGTGTAATTGAAGTTTCTGCTTTAAAAATGGTTCCAAAAGAGCTGAAATTGACCAGGCTGTCACTGGTTGGAAATCTTGAATCAACCTTGGACTTTGCCTTGCAAAGAGAACAAGTTATAAAGACATTTTCATCTAATTTCACCATTTAGTCTTTCAAGGGAATCTTTCCACATGTCATGTCTTGATTTTACAATATTTACCCATCTAACTTTGCAAAAGTCCTAAAACATCTGTCACACTGCACTAATGGTGGTATGATGAATGAAATCTCTTGTTCACAGCCTCCAGGTGCCACCATGGATGTTCTGTCTGACACTAGTCCTGCAATCTTTGATCCATCACTCTGAAACATATATTTTCAACAATCAAAATGGCTAAATGGAACTACTCATAATTTCATCAATGTCGACAAGAATCTGACTTATCGTCAGAAAAATCAACATTTTCAAAATAACATTTTATCATCACATAAAGATTAAATAAGTAAAAAGAAAACAGTATTCAAATGAGGATTTTATGAAGGTAAAATATTGAGTGAAGTCATTTCTTGATTTTGCAGCTGTGGCAGTAATCAGACCTCAGTCTAGTGAAATTAACAAAAGAACTTGATTAATCAAAGTTAATTAATGATTTATCATAGGTGGGCAGAATTGTTTTTGCATATGTTTATACACTTCTGTAAACACACCAGTCTGAATGCTATGAGCTTCAGGCTGCAGACTGTAATTCATCCCTGACAGTTATAATGTAATACAGAGGACTTTCTCTGTGAGAGTCATTATGTGCATGACGGAAAGGATGAAAAATTATATCTAATAAAAGGAATCAAAGTAGTTTATTAAAAGGAGTTTGGTCGATAACATGTATGCTAAACTGATAAGCATGATGATTTGGAACACATAATGATGCAGATTATTCAGATTTACATCTCTGTTTAGTAGCAGGACTGAAGTTCCCCTGTTTTGGTTTGTTGTTTGTGACTACTCTAAAACTTAATTATGCCAATTTATTATAGTATGAGTTTACGACAAATTGAAAAAGGCTGCAAACTCAATAGAACCTGTTTAGAAATATTGTCAATACTAAAATATCTATATTTCTCTTTAAAAGCCATATTGTGACACTGTGGTTTTCATCACAATTTCATCATAGCATGATCATACAATATTTTTCTTATATTGCTAATTCCTATCAAGATATGTTGGAGGTTAGAAAGCCACTGAGTTAGAAAGCAATACAAGTGAGAGACGGAAAATAGCTGCAGTTCATTCCCTGGTAACAGCTGTGTAGATGTGTTCAAGACAAGAACCACAAAACATGCATATGTGCACATTAGCACGTCGCTAAAATAGCATCTGCTTCAATACAGTACTGTTATCATTGTTTTCGACTCCTCAATAAAACTTTGCAATTTTTAGAATCACACCAATGCACACACAGGTGAGAAACTACTTATAATAGATTTAGTGAAGTAAAACAGGTACAATCCATTCTGAACAAAAAAAAAAAAAAAAGGATTATTTTATTAGATTATATTCTTCCCAGCAGAAACCTCGGGATAATCAGCACCAATAACAGGTACAATGAGCTTCATTATGCAAAACTTAGAGGGAGACAGAAAGAACCTGATTTCTCACCAAGCTCTAATTGGTGCAAAGACAAAACTAATGATCGTTAAGTGGAGAATGTTAGCCGCAGGCTAACTTTTCTCACTCCATAAGGATATGATACATAATTCATAGCTAACAGCTGAGTGAATGAGGACAAAGAGAGAAAAAAAAGAGAACAAGAGATGCAAGAAACCCAAATCAACGGAAATATGTTTATAGAAAAGTGTGAGCACATGTTTATATATGTTCTCCATGATGGATGCACACAGGAACGTGATTGCAGCGTATATATCAGACTTTACATGTGTGTGCCTTCAGTTTACAGCAGGCTGCCTGGTGTGTAAAACTTTGAGGTGACAGAAAGCCTGTGAGAATAGTTAGCAGCCACCAGACACACACAAATTCACTCGCATAAACACTGAAGAAGCAACAAGAACGGCAGCTGTTGCTAATTAAAGATTCATGCTCAAATTCCTGTGAAAACTCAGTGTGGCGATAAACACTGGGGACACACCGATAGGAAGGAGAGGGAGAGAAGTGAAGAGAGCGACAGACAAAGAGGAAGAAAGATGGAGACGGGGAACGGAGATCAGCAGGCAGGATGGGGGACGCTAAGCTGTTTTCACACATGATCTCCAGACAACACCTGGAGAATCTGGTCCTGAATTTGCCCACACATGCCCTGTACATGTGGAAGATAGAGCAGGATGATGGGAAATCTCTGTGCAGGATGCAGTTCATGAGAAGAAATGATATTGGTATGCAGGAGGTTGGAAATGATGCAAAAACCTCTGTAGTAATCGTGAAATTTTGTTGACAGCATGGCAAAAATGGCAGGCAAGAAACCTGCTCATCCTTAATAACGATCCGCATTTTTTTGTTGACATTGCTATAATCTCTGAAATAACTGGCAGCCTAATAAAAGACTGGGAAGCAATAAACTAGCAGAAAAAATCTATGAGACACAAAACACCACTAACAATCCATGGAATTATTTGTTCTATTTGCACATAAGCTATTCTGGACATTTTCTAACTTTTATAAAGGGAGTTGATAATTGCTGAAAGTGAAGATATGTTTTGCATCTTATGTGGTTTGTTCCCATTGACAAACATAGAAATCTTGTAGATGGCCCAACACTGAGACAATCAGTCAGCAAATGCCAAAACACATAGCTTACTGTTAACTAAAAAGGTTTTCGAGAATATAAATTGATTTGACTGATTCAAAGAACAGCCTACTAGTATGTAAAAGTGGACTAAAACTGAATACTTTGTCAGTGGATGGAAAGTATATGGACAAACAGATTAAAGGACGGACACTAACACACCATCAGGATGACTTGACTTCTTCACTGCACCAGAACTCAGGGCAGCTATTTCATTGCCATAATGTTTTCTCTGCACAATGCTCACTATGGCTTCCTCAGCCATAGTAAGCACAATGTGTCGTATTAACATATGTAGCCTATTGGCTACATATGTTTTAAACCGTGTCGTTGTCTTTGCAATGTACTGCAGGACGGTTGTGCTGTCAGACCAGAAGATTGATTCACTCAGATTGAGTCCAAGTTGAAATGACAGCAGTTTGTCCAGACGCACAGCTAAAGCTGCGGCTGCAAGTTCAAGTCGTGGTATAGTCATTTGTTTTCATGGTGCTACCCTTGCTTTATCAATGACAAAGGAAACACACACTTCATGTTTGCCATTAGATAGCCTAAGATAAGATACAGCACCAAACCCAGTTTCACTGGCATTACAACAGTGATGCAGTTAGAAACTTATTACTTCCCTAAAAATTCTACAAAAATGTAACATTGCTTGAGCACCTGCCCCTTTTGCTCCATGGCCCCAAGTGCCCTTTTGGTTTTATTTTTTTTTCTTACACATGTTCTACAATTATTATTATTATTATTATTATTATTATTATTATTATTATTATTATTATTATTATTACTTTGCAAGAAAAACAACACAATAAGCCCTCCGGTCACATTGTTACCTTTGACCTTTTGCCCGTGACGCAGGACGCACTTGCCTCTCGCGCAGTGAGATAAGGCGGCTAACTGCGGAGCTCAAGCTAGCGAACGTTTTTGGTGAATTAAAAAAAAAAAATATTTTTGGTGAAATAACTGGAGTCGGCTTGCTACTGTCAGATAACGGAAAACGTTAAATGTTGTATCGTTTCTCCTTCGGCACGGAGTCGCGGTTTAAGCAGAAATGAAATATGACAAGACAGGCGGAGGAAAATATAGTCCGCCTTTCTCTGAATATCTACTGAGCGGGAGGAGGCAGCCAGGTGAGAAAAGCTGTTCTTATCTATCGATCCAGTATTTTTATTATACAGACATCACGCTGTTGTTGTTGTGCTATGAGCTAGCTGCTAGCTAATGACTTTGCTAGCAAAGCAAAATAACTAAAAGCTTCCATGTATTGTTAATGACAGCAGTCATTCTGCAGTATTACTGATGCAATAGCGGCACATCACCCGTCCAAAACCAGAATCAGCTCCATCATGGATATATGTCCGATTTTCTCATTTTCTTTGGTGAATGATGTACATTGCATTTATTCTAGCGTTAGGTAAATGTATCTCGAAGGAAAACAGTACTTAAATAAAAGTACTTAAATAAAAGTCCAACAAGGACATTCATTTAGAATTAAAAATAACTCATCCTGAACTACCATGATAGATATAAGGTATGTAATAATCAAACTGCTTCTGTCATTAATGAAGGGGCAAACATAAACTTGTATTTGCACACATCAGAAATCTTTGGTTTTGATTTTAGGCTCTGCCAAAGCATCATGTGAGAATCACAAGCAAAACTTTGAATAGCAAGCAAAGATTTTTGACATGCGCAAATAAGTATTAAATGTGGCCCACCTCCTCATGCAGGAGTCATTTGCAGCTGAAACACAGCATGAGAGAGAGAAGAGTAAGGGCCTCCAGGAAGAAATGGACGCACTTCAGACTTCGTATGAGGAGCTGAGCTCCAAGTACGAAGCTGAAGTTGTAGCTGAAACACAGCATGAGAGAGAGAAGAGTAAGGGCCTCCAGGAAGAAATGGACGCACTTCAGACTTCGTATGAGGAGCTGAGCTCCAAGTACGAAGCTGAAGTTGCTCTGGTGAGGCAGGAGGCCCAAGCACAGAAGGTTTATGAAGAGAGAATCAGAGAAGCTCAAAGACTCCTGGAGAATGAGAAAGCAGAAAAGGACCAGATGTTTCAAGAAATGTCTCAAAAGATCAATATCCTGCAGGACAACGAAAAACTTCTGCAGGACCAATTCAATGAGATGAAGCGTTCATACGATGAACTGAACATCAAATACAAAAGCGATGTTTCTGCAATACAACAAGACATGGAAACATATCAACTGGAGGTGAAAGATGAGAAAGAGGCGAACTTGGCAAGAGAAAATGGGAATATGGAGCTTATCAAAAACCTGAAAGCAGAGAAGGAAGAGATCTCCGAAAACATGTCAAGAAACATCAAAATAATGCAAAAGAGGGAGAAATAGATTCTGAACGAGCTTGATCAGGTTTTCTTTGCATTTGAGGAGCTGAAACGCCGATACGAGACGGACATCATCTATTTTCAGCAGCAGATTGAGTCGTTCCGGCAGAGGACGAAGCAACAGGAAACGACTCTTTCTAAGAAGGACAAGAAAGAGAAACTTCTCCAGGAAAGAAACTTTTCTGCCCTGCAACAGCAAGTTGCAAAACTGCAGCAGGAGATCACACAAGAGAGAAAAAATCATCAAGAGAAGTCAGAGGAGGACCTGGCCATTCTCCGTAACATCAAAGCTGAGAACGCCGTCCTCCTGGAAAAGACCAGACAAGAAATTCACATCCTGCAGGAGAAGTTTACCAGCGCCCAGGATGAGTTGCAGAAGGCTGACAGTTTGTACAAAGAGCTCCACTGCCGATACGAGACGGACATCATCCATCTGCAGCAGCAGAATGAGACGTACTGGCAGAGGATGAGGCAACAGAAAATGGCCCTTTGTAACAGAAACAAGAAAGAGAAGCTTCTCCAGGACAGAAAGTTTTCTGCCTTGCAAAAGCAAGTTGGAAAACTGTAGCAGCAGATCACACGGGAGAGGCAAAGTCATCAAAAGAAATCTGAGGAGGACAAGGCAATGCTCGACACCATCAGAGCCGAGAACGCCGTCCTCCTGGAAAAGAAAAAGACAAGAGATTAACATCCTGCAGGAGAAGGTCAGCAGCGCCCAGGATGAGTTGCAGAAGACTGACGATTGGTACAAAGAGCTCAACTGCCGATACGAGACGGACATCACTGCTTTGAAACAGCAAACAGAGCAGTACCAACAGGAGGTGACTTGTCTGCAAAATGACTTGGAGAGAGCCAGACAGGATCTGCTGCTGCCTGACCTGCTGAGACAAGAGGAAGATGGTTCCCAAGAAAAGGAGGAAACTTCTCTAAGCCAACTCAACCTGGTCCAAGTTTCGAGTCAAGTGGTTTCTTCGGATGAGGCGCTTTCTGGAGGAGTTTGTTCCTCGGATCCAGAATCCATGGAGGAGATCTCTGGCGAAACTGGCATGGAAGAGTTGGACCATCCACACACTGAGAAGAGAAAGTCTAAATTTTCAATTTGGAAAAAAATACGTAACACTCTGTGACTGAAGAAGTCAAAAAAACCAAAAGAGTGAAGGCATTTAGAGAAGGAGCAAGACATGCAACAGAGACTGAGGACTGGAATCAGACACAGGAAGGTTTTAGCGTCAGCGTTCGGGGCGCCATGCGACATTCCTACAGGAGGACGTTTACAGCAGTTACGTTTTTCCCCCAAATTCGATCCCTTCCCCACCCAATTGAAAAAACGTGGGCAGCACGGTGGCGCAGCGGTTAGCGCTGCGTCTTCACAGAGACCCTCTGTGTGGAGTTTGCATGGTCTCCCCGTGTTTGCGTGGGTTTTCCCCGGGCGCTCCGGTTCCCCCCACATCTCCTAAAACATGCAGGTCAGGTCAGTTGGTCGCTGCAAATCGCCCCCAAAAAGAAACTCCCAACACATTTTACTGTGTTTTATTGCTAAACTTGTCAAAATTAGGTTTTGTTTAGGACGTGACTGAAAGGTTTTGTTTGTCAACCTGGGTTTGATTCCCAGTCCTGTTGAATCTGCTGCATGTCATTCCCTTCTCTCTTCTCCCAATTTCCAAATTACGGCCACAAGAGCCTAAAAAACTTAATGAGACCCTAAAAGACTTAATTAGACCCTAAAAAAACTGAAACATTCATTTTACCTCACAAATGGACCCCCCCCAAAAAATCTACTTTCTTCCTCTCTCTCCTACAAAATTAACAGATTACTTAACACACACACACTCACGCCTACACACACACACACACACACACACACACACACACACACACACACACCCTCCATGGGCTGCCACCTTATCGTGGTGGGGGGGTTTGAGTGTCCCAGTGATCCTAGGAGTTCTGCTGCCCAGTGCTGACGGGTTCTAGGTGAGGGACCAGACCAAGTGCAGCCCAAAGATCCCTTATGATGATACGACCATTGGAAACAGAGGCTGTTCTCTCCATACATGAGGTCCCGCCTTGGAGCCACCCTGGCCTGGGGCTGGGGCATGCTGGGGAGCCCCCAGTGGCTGGTGGTGGTATGACAATAAAAACTCTTCAATCCCTGAACTATATCAACAATATGTGCACCAAGCAATACATACACTTAGCATTCCACAGTTAAATGCTTTTAATCTGGTTTAATAATATTAATTGTACTATCAATAAATGACGTCTAATCGATGTTCTTAGTTACCAGAGGAACAATAAGGCCTTAATCAGCCCAGAGGTTCAAAGACACTTGAAACGAATTAAGTTCCTTTTAAAGATCCCAAAAATAACATAGGATCTCTAAAATTACCTCAAATCAACAATGCAAACCTTAATGGCCTATAATCAACAAGAAAAATTTTGGTATTTGAATCATAATCAAAGAATTAATTTTAGTACAACTTAAAAGTAAAATACCTTCACTATTAATAGTTTGAAACAGTTTACAAGAAGAAACCAAACAGCATTCATTATTTTTTCTTGGGTAGCATGATGTATTTTAAATTATATTCCCAAAATTCAACAAAGCATTGTAACCCTGTTACACAGGCACGTTAAACCATGTTACAGGTCTTAATGTGATTACATGGAGTGTAATGATCCTAGCTTTGGGGTAAAACATTTTTTTTTATTTACAAATATCTAAAAAGTCACTCAAATCCTAATCAGCTTCTGTTTAATCCACAGATGCCACTCTAATGCTGCAGCATCATTTAGAGGGATTAAATTCATCTCAAAATTAATCTCTGTCAGTCTGTTAATCAATTTTTGGAAACATTCAAACAGCAGGTGAGCTGCTGGGGACCTGAGTAATGGAAAACATTGAGTTTGGGTTGAAGGATGATTTCGTTTTGGTCGTATTCTCGCAGTTCTTCTATTCTCCTTGACATGTGAGTTGAAAAATTAACAAAGATGTGTTTCCTGTTCTTGGTAGAACAGGAAACACATATTTGTCTCACAAGCAAAGCATAAATTCAGAAACTGTTCTACCAGTGAAATAGTGAATCTCCATGAGAGCAATATCAGCAGCTGATTTGTCTCATCAAGTCTTCAGTAATTACATCAAAAAGGTAAATTTTACTATTCCACTTCTGTGGAAAGTGGATGAATTTCAGTCAGTAAAATCAACTGCATCTCTGAGAGAGTTAGGCATTTCTTATCACAACTGGTGTTTGTTTTAATGTAAAAACAGAGTTTTTAAATTAAAAACACATATCGGATCAATAAGTGTTTTGTTGACCTGGATAATGTCCAGAAAAACTGTAGGAGCATGTTGTGCCTTCTGTGTTTTACTTATTTTTACTTTTAACAACAGCAACAAAAAAACAGTGGTTTGCACATTTTTTAACTTGAAGCTGATTTTATTACCAGTGCAGGTTGGAGTCATCCCTGGTTGCCTGTGTAACATAACTGGTAACATAAACCAACCAGTCCCCCCTTTACCTTTGAAACTGGTTGGATGGATGATAGGAGAAGAAAACATCTACTGACTCACCGAGAACTGAAAGTCATAAAACGACACTTTTAATTGCCACAATAATTATTTTGAGCTTAATTGCAAACGTTTTACTCTTCTGTATATTGGAAATAGGTCCCAGTGGAGCTTTTATCAGGTTACAAACCTATGATGAGGCTTATATTGCTTACAAAATGTTCCCCTTTGGTTTATGAAACACACTTAAACTGTCACTGGATATAATTTCAGCTTGAAAAAAGAAACAAGGGGGTTTGTTTTTGTTAACAGGTTTATAGTCAGATCATTGTGTGGATTTAAAACATAAAACGAATGAACAAAATGTTTTAATTGTGTTTTCTGGCTACAGGTTTTTACATTTTGCTAGAGGACTGGGTGAAACTATTATAGCTTTTTTCTTGGCATTTCCATTCAGTCAATAATCATAGATGGGTTTTTTTTGAATACCCTAAGTGCGCCACCCGGTGTTCCAAGAAGTCAAGGAACCACATACTGATCATTGCAAAATGCACCAGGCTATTTAGCCTCAGAACAATGCCAATATAAGGTGACATTTGAGAAACCACATTTATTTAACTACATATTTTACTTTTACATCTAAACACAGAATCACACATTGGGCTCTTTGGAAATAACAACATATTGATTGCTGTTTAAAAGTGGATTAGGGCCATTTTGACACAAATGTCAGAATAGATTGGCTGACATGTTTATAGGACTAAAGCAGACACACAAATTCCACTGAGATATAGTGAATTTGCTGAGATAATAGCACATACCAGCACTTGTACATCCTTTTTATTTAACAAGTGTCTGTGTTCAGCTTTAATTGTAAACAAGCTGCAAGAAGTGATGAGGTTCATTTAACACTAAATTATCACTTTTCTTGAGTAGTAAAGTCGAAAGTAAACAAATTATGACAAATGTTCTTGACTGGAAATAATATGGCTATACTTGATTTTATTAACTGTTTTTTTATTTATCAGTTTTATAAACACACAGAAAAACTAAATTGTATATAATTACGTTTTTTCTATTTGTGCTAGGGCTTTGCTATTATATTCATACCCCTTCAATAGTGACATATTTTTCACAATATGTCACGATGCAATAAAAATCTTTTATTGCATTTTATTACACTTTTGCACGTCTGTATATTTATTAATTGGTTTTCTTCTGTAACCAGGTTGCTGTGTATTGCAGACTTCTGCCCAGGTCCCTCTTGAAAATGAGATCCAGATCTTAATGGTGTTTACCTGGTTAAATAAAGGAAAAAATGTATATATACTGTGAATATAATTCAATGTCAATCTGAAAAACTGGCTATTCAATGCTTTTCAGGAGTCACGATTTGCTGCAGTCACTGGTCCAATATGTTTATACCAACTTGCAAATCTAGAGATTTGACACATCTGTTCATGCTAGTGTGGTGAGTAACTGGGAATTTCAGTGTTTAAGTTCTCCACAAATCAGATGGATTTAAATTTGGACTTTGACTATTCTGAAGCATAAGAATGTTTTTATCTAAACTGTTGCGATGAGTCTCTGTGAGGCGATGAGACCAAAACATAAATTTCTGGCCGAGATGCAAAGTTCAGCTTGTGTCAGAAAAATAACAGCCAGGGCAAGCAAAAAGTGAGCAGATATAAAACTGGATAGTATAACCTTCTGATTTAATTCTGTCTTTACTTTGACCTGTGTCCTGTCGCCTATGATGACAGTGCTAATCACAAATTGGTAAAAATGGAGCTCAATGTTATTTATATAACTTTTTTAATCCTTCTAAATGAATACATTTTATGTTTTGGGTTTTTTTTCCCCCAAACTTTTACTATATAAAAAAACATGCAAATTACAAATGCCTAACAATACATATGCTTTAAGCTTTTAATTTATGTCTTGCTATGTTATATATTTAAGGTATATGAACTGAATCTCTTGTCTTGGGACAAGGTGGACTGTGTATAATACACCAGGATTTGAAGCCTGTCCTTCAAATCCAGAAGGCTACATTTGTGGGCCTGCATTGGAGGAACATTTGAATTTGGACAGCCTTCATCAAATTGATATGTAGTCATCCTTTAAATATGACCTTCTAAGGATTCAGCTCCAGAATTTGGACACACCACTGTGGAAGGTCCCGAAGATGTGAGACTAATGTAAAGGTTTTGATTTGGGCAAGACAACTCTAAACAAACAGCCAGACGATCTTATAAAATAAAGTGGGCTGAATCAAAGCATAGTTAGTGAGAACAGCTCAGTCAAATTTTGCACTCGAAAGATAGTTTAGAAAGTGTCACCAGTCTTGAAGATTGCTGTTCACAGACATATCCATCTAATCAGGCTGAGCTTATTATTCAATGTCTAAACATGCAAAACTGGTTGGCACATAGCCTAAAATAATTCTTCCACTTGGTGTTATTTCAGGGAAGATGGAAATGTATGCGCACCAAACTGTTCAGATCTTCATTTTTCAAATTTCTTTCCATGTCACTGTAATGTGCTGAAATCACAGTGAAATACACACTGTTTGTGGATATAACATAGTAACTGGGTTTAAGGCAGTTTAATAGATGAATGAAAACTACGTTCATAGACAAAGAAGTATTGAACCTCCACTTTTAAAGCTATTTTCAAGTCATTTGTCGTTACAGTTTGATGCCATTTAGATGGAGGCATTAGTGAGCCCTGCTTGGAGACTTGGCCACTGTCATTTAGAGTCCTTTCTGCTCCCGCTTTGCACTTTTGTTTGATTTGTGATTTGGTTTATGAACCAGCAGAAGCTT
Source organism: Poeciliopsis gracilis (assembly GCA_911649635.1). Lineage (NCBI taxonomy): Eukaryota > Metazoa > Chordata > Actinopteri > Cyprinodontiformes > Poeciliidae > Poeciliopsis > Poeciliopsis gracilis. Next base: position 18,763,661 of record CAJVRI010001532.1, read on the forward strand.
TAATGGAAGAGAGAGACACTCTGATCCCCATTATCTACCTGCTGCCGCAAAGAGAGGCAGGTAGAAGCAGGAGGAGGACAAGAGAAAAGAAGGTAAAAATGACGACCAAGCCATGGCCCTCATTATTAAATCCCATCAACCAGAGGGGGAAAAAAAGCCTGGTGGTGACAGAAAAGGAGGGGGAAATTGAACAAGAGAGAATAGCTTGATGTTAATGATAAGCTAAAAAGCATCTAGAAAAAGTGATTTAAAGTTAAACGAAAAGACAGCCTTACACAGAATGGGAGATGAAAGAAGTAACAGGTCAGGTCTCTTATGTGTATGTGATCGGGGATGAAGGAGCCCGGTCAGCCTTCATAAGCCATTGATTTACACAATCCCACTCACCACCTAATATTTCATCTGTGCTACATTTGCAATCTCCCATCCAGTGTGGCCATGAGCCATTACTGATGGCCAGGATCACAGCATGGTGGCCCCCTCGGAGTAATGAGATAGAGAGAGGTGGAAAGTGAGAAATGGGGCAGGCAGGAAGGACGAGGAGGAGGGAGAAAAAGGACAAAAAAGGGGAGGATAATGGAAGAGGAGCTGGGGATGGAGATGAGGGTAGATGGAGGCTTCTCAATGTGCCATTATGGAGCACGAACAGGATGAAAAGAAGAAAAATCAAACGGACAAAACATCTCAGAGATGCAGATACTCGGACAAAGAAAGGGAGGAAGTCGAAAGAGAGTTTAACAAAAGTACAGGTTGAGGGATAAAAAAGGAAGAAATAGAAGGAGGAGATTGATTCTCCCTCATTATGTCTCTTTTCAGAGTAAGAAACTAATTCCCCCAGCCCTGCTTCTTCTCCTGCTTTAAAAAAAAAAATCAAATAATAGATCGCACTAGCCTTCTTTAGTCCCCTTGACATAAAACATGTTACAGATGTGTTTGACACAAAAATGAACAGATTATGAAATAATTTCAAACAGACGAGTCGTATTTGTGTTTGCTGTCACAGTGACAGTAATCATACTGTGTGATGTACATTGCTTCTATTTTGTTTGTTCTGTTGTACATGTTGTATCTGTCGTGTCTTTAGGCTTTAGAAGTTCTGGTTCTTTTTGGAAAATCATGTTTTTTTAAAACAGTTTTAAAATACTACAAAAAGTTAAATCTGCAGTAAAACAATAAATCATTACACGATTAACTTGGATGGATGGGGAAACAATCACAGGAAGAAAAGCTTTAAACTAATACCAATTATTGATTGGCAAGTTGGATGAAATTTTTGGAAAATCTTCTCACTATTGAATTGTGTGAAGTGCATTTTAATTCAAATAAATGAGTAAACTTTAAAATATATATGTTTTTACAGTCACTTTAATTTACTTCAATTATTTTTTGATAGTTTCTATTTATTTGCTTGAAGCTCATCTTTTCACTATACTTCTCTGAATCTTTACTGCAAACCCCTTTTGTTCAAAAACATGTTTAAAACTGAATCATCACTTTAGTTCACTACAGTAAAATGGTGATAAATGTACCAAGATGAGACATATGGCTGAATAAAGATGAGTCCAGAAGCTTTTTTATTTATTTCTTTTAATAAAGTCGAGACAAAGAGAAGGCTAATCTCACCATCATACATCAATTTTCACAATCTTCACAAAATTGTTAACTTTTTCAAAAGCAGGCAATTTTGTAACTTTATGGCATTGATAGAAGCCCTTATTATTCCATCTGGATAACATTTGATTAAGTCTTTCCCTTCAACCCACCAGAAATTACACTATATTGCTGTAGAGGTAATTTTCTACTTCTAAAGCTAATTAACCCAATCAGAGTACAAAGGACCTGCTGAAGCCATTACCCAGCATGCACAACATTTACAAGCCAAAATTGCAAAGAAACTTTAATTATCCTTCTAATTTTCAGCAAGGTGATTCATGCTTATTTTTTATCTGAATAATTATATATTCAAGATGAAATTATTTTCTTCAAATTTGTAATTGAATGCATATTTGTTTGTTTTTCTGACTTTTTCTTTTGAAAGAAAAGTTAATGAACCACCTGCAAACCAAACTAAACTTTGACTGAAAACCACGTCTGTCTATCTGTCTGTCTGTGAATTTAGTTTAAAGGACCTTAGCTTAAAGACTTTAACTTAAAGAGCAACAATCCATAAATGGACAGCTAGTGAACCCTTCCAGATTCTACCAAATTTACTCCAAGAGCACACTGCTCACTCACGTATAAGTTCTTAAAAGAATAAGGAAATACATCTGAAAAAATAAGACAGAATGAATTAAAGGTTCCAAGGAGAAAACCAGTTCTGACCAAAATGAAGCAAAGCCTTGTCTCACAATATCCATCAGATATTAAGATAAGAAACTCAGCAGTCAATGCCATTTAAGTCAGAAAATGTCTTAATCCTTCTATATTGCTATCCAAGAATAAATTGTGATCATCTGCACACAGTCATGTTTATGGTATTAAAAAACATTTTCCAATATCAGTGATGAAAAATGTCACTAATATTTATACCATATAAAACAAACGGTATAAAAACTTTCTGTCCATTTTTAACTACAGTTGGTCTTTGAAAAATCTGATCGGGTGAAAACCACAACAAAGGCAGAGATGTGTAATTTTTGCAAGAAATCAGAAATGTGCACTCACAATAGACTGGTGCACCACGGAGAACTATATAAATGAACTGGCAAAGGAAAAGCTCCTCTGATCGTGCCCAGAATGAGTGGCAGGGTGCTCTGAACACGATTCAGTCTCGCCATCACTGCAGGAACAGTGGAACCTGAACAGAGGGCTCTGATAGGCCCAGTGGGGAGGAGATTGCTCTGTCCCTGATTGGATGATTAGGGGCTGCAGGGGCTCAAATCAGCCGTTTTCAGGAAGAGAATAGTTTGGTTAAGTGGATTGGCACTGAGCGTGCACTGTGTGCTCTTTGTGTGAGTTCTGTTGGTTGTGTCTTTTGCCCATTTCTGTGTTTAAATGTGTGCATGTGTGAGTCTGTGTGTTTTTATGGGTGTGTTCAGACACAAAGGAGGGCTCAGGAGTCAGGGAGATTGGTGCGAGAAAAAGAGAATAGCCAGGTGGTTTCAGAGGAGGAGAAGGGTGGGAACAGTTGTGGGTCCACTAAAATTGACTGATGGATGGGTAGAAAAAAATAGAATTAGGCAGAATGAAAAGAAAGTGTAAGAAAAAAGGTCTACATAAAGAGAACTACAAAATAAAATGCATTTGGATGGCTTTAAACCCACTGCATCAACTTCCATTTTAGACATGTATTTTTTGGACTTTTCGCTGTAAGTCAGAACAAATAAAATAAGTTTGGTGCCTTGATATTTATTTTCTTTCAACCATATTAAATATTGTAAACCAAATGACTATATATTTTTAAAAATCTATCCGACTTATTTAGCTAAAGTATCTTGGACTATAAATTCTTGACTTTTCCACGAACCAATTTCTCACATGAAGAAAAGTAAAAAGAAAAAGTCTGAACATTTCTGTGTGTAAGGATTTATTTATACAATTGCCAGTTTTAATCAATAACAAAGTGAATGAATAATTAAACTAAGATCTACCCACTAATGTGTTTTGAGTAAATGAATCACAATCAAAAATTGATGTAATGTAATTTAATCAACACACAAATTAATGAATACAGAGGCAGTTTTAGTTACTGAGAGACAAAAATTCATAAATCTAGTTAATAAACTCATTAAATTCTAAGACTTGCTAAGGTATGAAAAATGGAATTACTGTATGGAGTACTATTGAGTTATAAGTGCTTACAGTATATATTTGAGCTGTTTTTTCTAAATTTGAGTTTATCCTGCTAATAATTTGAAAAGTTTGAGCGTTAAGGAAAATACTAAAATTTTCCTTTCCTTGAGTAAGGAAAAAATGTCTTTACTCGTGGAAAAATGGAAAATCAAATCAGCTTTCAGCATCACAGCAGAACAAGGTTAATTCTTAGATGTATAAGTGGCTACACTAGAATTTAAAGTTCTTGAGACAATTTGAAGAAGCACACATGTATGGAAGACAGGCATAAAACCATTTCTGTACTCATTAGAACAAAAGATGATTATTATGCTTTAGATCTGTCTGTATAGCCATAAGCTGATGTTTCTTTTTGTTGAGAGTATTACTTTGTATCGTTATGCTGTAGATAACTCCTAATTATTCCATTCTGATTATATTTGATTAAGCCATTCTCCTCACACTCTAAGAAATTACACAATCTCTCAGAAGGAGTAATTTCCTACTTCAAAAGCTGATTAAGCCAATCAGAGTACAAAGGCTCTTGCCATGACCCAGCATGCATGACGTTTAATTATCTAAAATTGCTAACAAAGTTTTAATTTTCTTGTTCTCTCTTTGTGAGGGGCTTCTCAGTTAGGTGGCCCGATAAGTTCACCATGAGTTTTGCATTTAGATTTAGAACCATGATTACAGTGCATTGCTGTAGTTATATTTCAGAAAACTTGACGAGCTCACACAATATTTCCACCATCGGCCAATTTGCCTTCATATTTTTGTTCAGTATATATTTTTTCTTCCATAAATGTATGCCAATAAATGTTACATAACTACATGTAGTCATAGGTTGCCATGACAATGCCAACCTATGAACGTTTTAATCCCAACTGATTTATGCAACCACTTTCACCGAAGCCCTATAGCTTTTTGTTCACATCAATATACTGGACCTCCAATATTTCTGTGTAGTTATTAAAGATAATACTAAACATTTATAAATATATTTGTGACCTCTGTGACTTTTCCTTTTTGTAAGTTACAAAGAGGTCAAACTTCTTTCTCATGTCTTAAAAATATTTTTTTCTTCCCACATACATTTGCAGTTCCACTTTTTAAGTTTTATTTGCATGACCACATAGTTTTGTACATTTTTTTTCTACTCATATGGAAATCAGGTGGTAGGTTGAGTCATATCTTCATCTCTGCTTCTCCTCTCCTCTTTCGTTCTTGCACAGCGTCTCTTTTCTGAGGGCAGAGCAGTTCCTCTAACCTGAAGCTCATTTGCTCATCATGCCACCTGACAACCAGTGGGATTCCCTGACATTGCCAGATGGTTCATCAGTAATTGCATTGATCTAGCTTTCCTTGTTTTCTGAGTACAAGTCAGGTGCTGGGTAAGTTTGACTCTCACTGTGCTTTAAAATCTCTTACTATGAGTTTATCTCACGTTAAAATAGGTAAAAGAATTCTTTTCAGTCATACAATACTCAATTTAAAACTTCTTCAATGGAGGATTCTTGTTAAATAATGTTTGTGTTGGGATGAGGTTAGGACAGGGAACATAACTTTTGTTAAATCATCTAATAAAATGTTTGTCTATTCTTATTGATCCTGAGATTAAACTTCTACACACTACGCACTCATCACAAGAGAAGGTCAAATAATTATTAGCTAAATTAATCAAAAAGGAGGTCCGAGTGTCTCTTTCAGTCACATCCTGCAGAAGTAAGTTCATCTTTAGCAGTACAGAGACAGAGTGCATGCATAGCGTAACATGAGATTATGTTCTTATGTTTGAGGAGCAGTTGCTTCAATTCCATTGTCTACTGTACGTGTGGTTTCTATGGCGGTTTCTATGGTGCTGTGCCGCAGTTGCCAAAAATGATTTAATGTGTGAGCGACTGTGTCTGTATGGCAGAGTAGTCGTCTTGCGCTCTGAAGGGTGTAGGTTTGATTCCAGCTTCCTCCTGCCACATGTCGATGTGCCTCTGGGCAAGGCACTTAACCCCAAATTGCCTACCGGTGAATAAATGTGTGTGCATTTGTGAGTGCCAGTGGGTGAATGTGACCACCCGCGTTGAGTGGTCAAAATGACTGGAAAAGCGAACCATGAGTCCATTTAACATTTCCAAAACATGAATTGCTACAAAATTTAGTTGGTGATTAATTATGTATGTGACAGTGTAGCACTGGAAGCCTCATTAAAATAAGGCCGTGTGTCTTCGTTATGTTATTAAAATCCAAGGGAGCAAAACAAATGTGGGCTAAGACTATTTTCAGTGTTGGGGATTATATTGGATTTGTAACTTGTGACTGTTTAAGCAAGTTAATGGAGTGTAATTTAATTAAATTGAATCAAATTACTTTTATATAAATATTATGTCTGCCATTATATTAAAAATCTAACACAGCACATGCACTTTAACAATTACTTGATCTCACCTTCAAATTTAAAGTTTTATTGATTTATGTACTAAATTATTTTTGACATTTTTCAGTGACGTTATTCTCCAAGAAACTCATCCTGTCCTTCCCCTTTTACTGCAACGAGAGCTTCCTTTCCTTTGAGGTGCTTCTACTGATACCTTTCTTCTTCAAAAAGAGTCTTTTTGCCCCCAAAAAGTAGATTTTGTTTTACTCACTTAAATGAGTATTGCAGAATAACCGTTGACCTTTCTGTCATTTGAACAACAGCTCTCCTTAATGCATCCCCAGCACACACACATGCATGCACACGCAAGATTCAGGGACTGATTGTGTGTGAGGTTGCTCTCCGTTAGCACCTACGCCACATGCAGTGGGTGTCATTGTGTTGCCATAGTAACTAAGCATAAACTGAATTGTAAGTCTTGCCTGCATAGCTAACACAGTAGGAGACACTGAGCATTCTGCTGGTCATACAGCATGAGGAAATCTTTTTTGAACTTGAATCCTAATTTAAGAAACTGGGCAGTGTAGAAAAAATCGAATGTTTTCTCGCATCCAATTTGGACTGATAAGAATGAGTGTTGCTTCAGAGCAATGCTTCTTCTGTAACTCAGTTTTTTCCTGTGTCCACTTCACTTCCAGTTAACATAATTTACTCAGCTCTCTAACATCAAGCATTTCGTACAGTCTCAAGGTAAAAGGGATTTACTGGCCCGTGAAGAGGCGTGGCATTTGAAGATAGAGATTAACGAAAGACAAGCAGGTATTATTACATAGGGAGAAGCTGGAGTCATGTAGTATTTATGAAAGAAAACGATAGATGAGCAGAGAGTAAGGCAACTGAGTGATGAAAATCTTTTAAAAGGTCATTGTGTAGCCTTGTCTCTCAGGGGACAAATGGGTCCAAACCCTTTAAATGTCTCCTCTTTGGAAAACAAGACCAAATCATGAAAAAATATTTTCTTCTGGCTTTGCAAAGCTTTCAATCAGACTTTAAATCATTTTTAATTAGGAATCTCTCTCTATTCAAATAAGCTAATAAGCATGCGTCAAATTTATGTTCACTTTCTTTATTTCCACTTTTTCCCACTTTACATAGTTATTAAGAGACTATTAAACTTTTAAATGATAGGTTATGAATCCAAATCTCAAAATAATGAAGTTGAAAACAAGGAAAGACAAAGTCCAATTATTTTAAAAGTTTAAAATTCAGATAATTGACATGAACTTATCATTTTAAATGTCTGCTTTTCTGTGAGTATGTATGACTCACACAGAAAAAAAGCTATGCCACTCATAATTGACATAGTTTCAGCAAACAGCTTCACAACAAAATCACATTTTTAGTTCTTATCTGTGATTCATGTACAAAAAATAAATAAAACTCGCTAAATCCAGATTGAAATGCAGCTTTCTAAACTGCGATATGTTCTAAACACAACTATGCAATTTCTCAACAAACTACTGCAATAAATGTATTACCACATAGCTCATGCAAATGTATTTTAATATTCAGCAATTCCTGAATGTACAGCAGTTGGAAATGGGAAGTGAATAAATGAAAAAAGAATAACTACAAATAAGGCTCATGAAAATTGCTATTTCCATGTTTGCAAATACATTTAAAGTGCTGTGTTGATTTATTATTTTTTTATCCTTTTGTGTCACATTTAAATATTTAAGATAATCAAAGAATTTTCTGGATAGACAGCAATAACCTGAGTAAATACAAAATCCACCCTGGTCCTTCGTGAAAGCCCTTTTTGTTGCATTAAGGTACACATTTGTGGAGATTATATGTAATAGTTCAACAATTTTCTATTTTTATTTTTTATTTTTCTCTGTGATGTAAAAGAATGAATCAATTTGTTGTTGCAATCTTCAGCGGTAATAGAACATTTCACATCTTCTATTGATTTAGAAACAACATGATTCCTCCCTGATACAGTAAGATATTTTAAGGGGTGTCCCTTTTGCATGCAATTGACAGCATTTCTTCTGTCTTTTGACTTCTACACCAGCTTTGTTTTAGACTGAAGAGTGCACAATGGTAGCCTTATGCACATAAATTCAATTTACTCATATGGGCCGGACTGACATATTTGTGCCCATCTGAGCAGTCTGCTACATAAATCTAATGCAGACATAGAGCAGATAGCAAATGCACAAATTAAGCAAATAATGCAATGTGATCATATATGACTGACTGTGCTTCATTTACACAGCAGACAACCAAAGCATGTCCAGGAAAGAAAATATGGTCAATTTAATGCTGAAAACAAAGATCTCTATTCCAATTAGTCATATGAACAAGTTGACCACATTCTTCATATTAAATGTTAAGTGTTATTGATCTTTTTGAAGTAGATCTATGTACGTCAAAAACACAGAGTGTTTATGGTCGGGAGGGCTGCTGGTGCCTATCTCCAGCTAACGTTCCGGGCGAGAGGCGAGGTACACCTTGGACAGGTCGCCAGTCACTTACTTCTCCAGAGATTGAACAAGACTAGAGAGTGGCCACAAAATCCTCAAAAAAAAAAAAGAAGAGAGACATTTACATGCTAACGTCTAATCTTTTTTTTTTTTTTACATTTTATCTGGAAAGTAAGGTTTTATAAAACAGGTACACCAAAATATTTACAGTGTTTTATTCATTCAATAAAGGATAACTGGCATAATTTTTTAGGGGTTTTGGAGGCTCATCTGAACGTCTTTTCCAAAGCTTGTGCCACTTGTTGTGAAACTTGTTTGATTTTTTGACGTTTCATAAAGCAGTGAAATGTGAGTGTACCCTCTTTCTATTATTTACTGCAATTTTGCTATAAAGTATGTTTTTTTCTTGCATCCTCTCTCTTGCTTTCTTTCTTCTGGTTTCATATGTACATGTTTTCATTACCGTACAGCCACATGTAGCCTTAGAGAGGAGGAAAAATGAAAAAAAAAAACCTCAGCTGTAATGAAAGGAAAGAAGATGGAGAAAAAAAAACAAGTCATCAGAAATGTGAAAAGCTCTGAAAGGTCAGTGTGCTGTTTGAACGTGCATATGTGTGTATGAGTCCAGGCTGCAAATGCCTTCTACACAATAAAAAAGGCTCCTTCGTTGATATATGTTCTTTTTGTCATAGTTTTTTAGCTCTCTTTTTATAGACATGTTCAGACCTTTGACTTGCTTAGATTAGATTCAAAAAGGCTCAGATGTTTCGACTCTTCATCAACAGACCTGTCACTAGTCAAGGGAAATAAGTTTAATTGTAAAGCACATTTGGCTCAGAGAACTCACTCCCTCAGAAAATGTTAGCTATAAATGAGACCAGGAGAGGCAGTTCATGACAGTCATATATATATGTTTTTAAAAGTGATAGGTTGCTTAGCATAAAAATGTTCTCTTCTTGTAAGATTTTTTTCTATTTTTTAGCCATATTTGCGGTAAACATCTGGCTTGGTTTCTACAATTTATATGCAGACTTGTTTAATTTGATTTAGGTTTGATTTCATTAAGGTTCAAAAGGGATAATTGTGTAAGCAGTAGTCTTTCTTTTTTATTACAGAAAAAATACACATCCATGACAATCTATGACAGCTTGACACTCATAAGTTATTGCAGCCTATCTGCAGGCCCAATAGGCAACAGATGGAATAAACCACATTTGTGTTTTGCACACAGTCCCCCAAAAGGGTAATTAAACATAGAAAATACAGCTAACTACCATGTTTAGGACCAGGGGAGGAAGTCATCATAACCAGGCAGAACACATGTATCCAAAAAAGAACAAGCAAACTCCTATGATTGTTATTATTATAAGCAAATGTGTTGCTGTGCAACACATTTGCTTGTTGCACAGCAAATGTGATAATAACTGCAGCCCACTAAAGTCCAACAAGTGGTACATCATCAAGAAATCAGAGTAAGATTTAATTTTAGTTTTATCCAACTTTTCCCAACTTTGTAAATAATAAATTCTGTCAAAATAGCATGAAAAATGAGTGTTAGACGTACAGAAAAGACATTTTTAAAGTCACATGGTTGAACTGCACAGCAAGTTTGTTGCTGTGATCTTCAGAAACCCATGAAAAACAGTGTATCTTTTGCAAACAGGAAGCAGAGGTTTGCTCAGGCTGAGTTGTCGCTCTCACTGCAATTTCTGAGACAGCTTAAGACTTCACACTCTTAAAGTATTGTAGGTGGATATCACGAGATGCATGTACATAATGTTGTGCAGCTTAGGAGCATCAGTGCATTGCATTCTGTGCAAGGCATTGATGCAAAAATTCTTTGAACTGCCTGGGGATTAATCCAAAGCAAGAGTCTTTGTCAATCCCCCTTATTATTCGCAGTAACAATGTTCAGATGAACAAAGCAGGCCAAGACATTTCTGGTGAGATGGGGTGTTTAACATAACAAAAGGATGTTTTTACCTTCATCGTAGTCTGTTTTCTGAAAAACTGGGATTTCATTCATTCGGGAAGTCATTTTGCTATCATCTTTTGTATTCATTTCCTTGTTTAAATCTTTATAAGCTGCAGTCTTATTCTTGATCCTGCACAATATTTCTTGGTGTCTTTCTATTTCCTGTTATATTTTAGGAGGTATTTTCTTTGTATTTATTTACTTGCTGACTTACTATGCACTTGTTTACTATGCACATTCGGCTTTATGTTCATTTGTTCCTCATTTGCATAGGGGCATAGGGTGTTATATTGGATGTGTGGGTGCTTTGAAAATGAAGGCCTGGATAAGAGAGGTCAAAGCATGAGGATGATGTGGTTATGGCTTTGGAATTAATGAATTTACATACGGTAATAAGGTATGTTTGGCAGGCAAAATGCTGCTCCAAGAATCCTGACCTCTGACAAAAGGACTGATCACAGAAGCAGAGAGAGGAGCAAAAATAAGAGCGCTGACCTGAGAGAAAACAGACCGTTCTCCCACTTAATATCATAGCCACTCATTTACAGACGTTTTCATAAGAGACAGCACAAGGGGAAAGAGATTAAATTGCTTCATGCATTGATAATATCTTACATTTTGTCGAGATGGAGACAGGGCAGAGGCAAAGATAGACAGAAGGAAGCACGATCGGCACGCTGGCCAATCTCTGGGTGATCCTTGTAATTTCACAGATGCTCATTTACTGGGTTTTCATAGAGGAGGGAGAGATTAAATTGCTTCATGCATTGAAAATGTCATATTTTTTGTAGAAGTGTGAAGAAGGAGATAGAGGGCATGAACCCAACTGGTCTTTTGGTCCGCAGCTCCTCCGAATTCAATTCAGGCAGACTGCTTTGCAATCCATTGCCCTATTCATCAGCTCGTATCGAATTTTTATTGCACTGAAATGCTGATATAACCAATCGCATTCATTTAATGGACCACTGAGGATTTCAATTGATATTTCATCATCCTTTTTTGTCAATATGATGCCACTGAAAAAAAACCCAATGTTTTTCTTTTTACCCAAATTTATGTATTTTCTCTTGTAACTGTAGAAGATTGAATGTTTTGATGTGGATGTGCAGAGCTAGGTGTCTGTTGGTTTTGAGAAGCAGATGGCAGATCCAGCCACCATCTTCTACTGATCAGTGCACAATGTCACTCACAAACCACAGTGACAACTGTGGTTTGTCACTATCATCTATTGAAGCCTCTTATCTATTGAAGTAGTTTTCATATACATACAGCTTTTGTGATTTCCAATGGACATTTTCACAAAATATGTCTAGGTGGTAATAATGTGTAAAACTGTGTTTTGTTATTGCACTCATGTTGTTTAAGATTCTGTTTTCAGTGTAACTCACCCTAACAATGGAGTTGGGAATACACACATGAACGTTCTACCTACACACACATCTCCATCTCTACAACTAATGGGTTTCAGGGTCTGTCGAAACAATTCTCTGCTTGTTATATACACATAATTAGGTTTTTTAAAAGCACCTTTCCATAAATATAGTATCAATTACCATCTGTTGCTTCATTATCCTCCCTAAAGACATGTGGAATTACAGTTTTTGAAGTGGCAGTGTGTTAATTGAGTTATTAACCAAAGGTGTATGTGTCTTTGTTTGAAAAACAGAGACAAAGAAAGATGCAAAGTCAAAATGTGCTTTATTTTTAATTTTTTTGTGTGCATCGCTGCAGGTGTTTGGTCATAATTTAGCTCCTTTGATCATAATAACCACCTGTTAACAACATAGCCTAAAATGTTGAGTCGTTTTCAGGGTTCAGGTGACTGCTACAAGTCCTGGAAAGTTCTTGAATTTCAATTAGGTGTATTGTTTTTTTTTTGTTTTGTTGCTGAAAAGCAGTAACTTTTCAGCATTTTTACACAACCTATTTAGTTTACTCGAATGTTATCTAATCTTCAAATTTACAAAGCTAAAGACAATGTAATGTTTTCTACGATATTGAGAGACATTTTTTCTTTCCATCCATCTTTTATCCATCCATAGAAAACCGTCTCAATTTGTTTCTCAATTAAAACAAGGCCCCGAAGACACAAATATTTCACTTCTTGATTTTATTTATTTATTCTCAATTTTAGCCTTTTGAAACTGGTTTTTAACTCTTCATGTGTTTTAACAGTCATGTGTCGTCACTGTTTTTGGCTCCTGTCATCAAACAGAGTAGTCTTAGATCTTGTACTCAAGCCTCTGTCAGTGTGGACCATATTGTCCCTAATTTAAAAGATTCTTTGGACACTCTTGTTTCTCCTTTAAGGTTTCCAAACTCTGAATCTGTCTTCCCGCTGACTTAAAACTAAAGGCAGACATTAATATCTCCAATAGAGATTTAAAAAGCAATGGTGTCCATGCAATGAAGAAATGTCAGACTGAAAATAGTCAAATATTTTTTGAATTTTGGAAGAAAGATCTCAGAATACTTAGTAATGATCAGACTTCATTAATTATAAATAAGTCATTGCAATGCTCTGTGAATTAATGGATGCAACATTTTCTGTAGGTGCATGTTGGAGCAGTAAACAGGAGGAGCCTATTGACAACATGCTATTCTTTCCACTATTAAATTGAATGTTGGGCTTGACCATGTCAATGACTATGTGTGCACAGGGGACTGGGGGTTTATGGGTATAGACAGACGGAGCGTGGCTGATCGAAATCTCCCTGCTGACAAGTTTAACTATTGATCTGTCAGTATCTCACCACCGTCACACAAACACCCACACATACATTCAGATCAGTGATTTGTGAGAAGAGGGACAAAACAGGTCCTATGGATAAAGGATAAAATTTGATTAAAATATACACAAAATAGAATTTTTTCAAATATCTGACAAAACTAACCTGAGCCATGTGAGCACAACAATGTATGTTTTGCTAGTGTTTGCTGAATATAAACCCATTTTGCCCCACTACTCAAGAATCACTGAGGTGCAAGACAAGGCTGCAAGAAATCAAATTAAAAAAATCTTTCAGTAATATAAAACATCTTGAGCATCCAGTCAGGTTACTGTTTTGTTAACATGCATAGGTGAGATCTGGAGGTTTTTAATTCACCTCAGTCGACACAGCAAAAGTGACAAAATGAAAAATAAATGTTACTTTGAAGAAAAGAGGACATTATCCCTTTTTATTGCTGAAGAGATTTAATGTACTATCTTACTTGCACAAAAATGAATCTTGTTATGTTTCACAAAATATTTGCAGGTCACAGGAAGCTTATCCTTAAATGAGTCTGAGCAAAACAGATCAGCACAAAACAATATCTTATAGTCTTATGGTTTACTTACAGAATTAATTATAGCAGTTCAAGCTATGTTTTTTTTGTTTTGTTATGTGTCTCTTGGAGTCACATAAGAGGAGGATAAAAAAAATAACTCCAATGTATTGTAAAAAAAAAAAAAAAAAAGATATGTAAGAAATCTGACTTATAGCAGTTATTAGGCAAAATCATCATTTATTCTCTGAGGAAGAGTCGTCCAAAATCTCGGTCATTCAGGACCCACAAAAATGAAGACTAGTATAAATTTGGCACCCAAGCACTGGAAGTGAGACCAGGTACACACACTATAAATAAATAAATAAATAAATAAGGTATATTTTTACATGATATTAGCTATTTTGCTATTGTATTCTTCTCTTGATAAGCATCTTTTTTTATTTTTCTTTATTTATGTTTAGTGTTTGGTTGATCAGGCATAAAAGTAAAGCTTTCACAAAAAAGTAGTTTTCAGAATGTTTTACTTAAAGTGAAAACAATTGTCAGCCATGAGTACTTTAAAGTTATCCATTTTGGACAAACATTTGGACGCCATTATCCTCTAAGACAAAAAAGAAACTCTGCGAATCAGACTGGTCTTGTCATACCTACAGTTTCTAAAGAAACATTTACATACCTAAGAATACACAAACAATGAAAGCGAATCAATTAAAACCTCTTCCAACTTAATTTAAGAAACTCTAAAACCCCTCTCTTAGGTTGGCATTTGTCAATTTAAATTTTAGATTAAAAATTCCTGTGGTGAGGCCGATTTGTCTCCCCCTTCTGTTACAAAAAGTCAAAGTTTCCAAATGGAAATGTTCTAACTAGATAGCAATCACCCTTTAAAAACCTGAGCCTTCTTGCTTTGCTGTGGTTGACCATCTTGCCTCCTTTCATCTACTGAAAAGGGGTCATTACAGTCATTACAATTCATTGCTACTGCTGGGCGAGCAAGGTAATGTCACAACAAACATCAGATTTAAAGCTCTGACATGCTACAAATCCTGAAGCCACTGGACTGTTCAGGCTCTGTGTGCTAAAGCAAAGTCTTGACTGTGACTAATGTTGATTAGATTTCTGAATTACACCTTCATATGTGGATTTATCAAGTCGCTGCTCCTGCCCTCTCAATGAAATTAGTTTTAGTGTAATATCCTGGTACTTTCCCTATTCATCAGCTGTTCAATGAAACTGGATTTCAGTACTTTAGGACAGATCAAAGAATTTATACATTTTCTAAAACCTTTACTGATAGTCTTTCATTTTGTGTTATATATGACCCCTGAATTATATGATCTATTTTGGCCATCTATATAGACAGTGATATGGATGGCCAAATCTATATACCGTATATTTATATGGTAAATATTAATCTAAAATTAACCTTTTCACATTTTGTCATGTCACAACAATCAATATTATTGTAACCTACTAAGACTTTATGTGATTGAATAGTCTACTTATCTACTATGTAGATTTTAATTAGGGGTGTCAAAGTAAATGGGAGATAATAAAAAGTCTTTTTCCTTTTTACAATTACAGTATATACTATTTTGTGTCGGTCTATCACACAAAATCTCAAATAATTTTTTTTTCATAAAGTGACTAAATATAAAAAGGTTCAACAGCTAAAATGTTGTTAAAGGCTTATCTATAGGATACAATCTCCCTAGAAAACTATTTACAAAATATTACTCTCTTTGACTAAAAGCAAGCCAAGGCTATTTATTATTTACTCATTTTCTCCCTTTAGTTATTGCTGGAGGCTGCAGCCTCTTGTAGCGAAGATGCAGGGTGCAAACTGGAAAGAGTCACCCACTAAGAGTTTTTTTAATCAAAATGAACACATTAAAATCACAATCCTAATTTATTTGTATGTTGGATTTACTAGATTGTTGCCAACATCTGGTGTAAAATCTACGTCCTGGGCCCCATTAGGAATATTTAAACTCAGAATAACATTGATGTATACAGTACTATTTTCCCCCAATGCTCTCTGCCCCCCCTCCATCTTGTACTAACATAATGATTTCTTAGCCAGAGAGTGAATGCACCTGTCCTAACAGCAGGGGAGCGTTCAATTTCTAGCATGTTCACAGTGGTGTCCTAACTGCTCATAATGTAGGACGCATGACACAGAACACTGCTGAGGTTAGGGTTTTACCATATGGGGGAAAGAGGGGGAACCAACGGCCAGATGGATCAAATGGGCAGGGTTTGAATACAACCGTGCCAATTAAAAAGAAAAGCAAAATAAGAATCCTGAGATTTGGAGTAAATTTTTCAGTAGTTAAGGATCTCTCCGCTTCTCTTCTCTTTGCTCTGATCAATAGCACTGTGGTTGATAATACATATATTATCTATTTTAAAATTTTACCATGATTTCTATTGTACATCACCCTAATTGCTTTATTTTCCTTTGAATAAAAAAATATATTTTATTTTCTATTTTGAAAGTGTATTATTTATTTTGATTGTTTATTCCTTTGCTGGCGATGTTTATCTTTATTTGTTACATGTGAATGCATTACCTGTTCTGTTTCAATACTTTATTTGTAGAGAGAGGCTTCTCTTCTTTGGCCCAAGCATTGAAATGATGTTTGGAAACTTTTCAGATCATTGAACTGTGGCTCTTGTGGCTTTCCATAAATATTGTTGTTGTTTCTTTGTGTTTTAGGTTTTTATTTGATTAGGTTTAAGCTCCAAATGATATAGCATAAGTGGGCTGAACCTTCCTTCAGCAGGTGAGGGTCCACTGCTGCATCTTCATTTAATTTATAGCTGTTCACCTCTTCAGTTCATTTACAGCCAGTGAATACATGCCATGTTCTAACATCAATCCTGAGCAAGTTACAAAACAGCACAGCCATTAAGATTTAACAGCTTCCAAATGTTACCTATTGGACGTTTTCTATTTATTACTTCCACTAGTAAAGATACACAACAGGTCCCAGACAGAAACTGCCGTGTTAGCACCATTAGAGCAGAGGACATAGAGATGAGAGAGGATCAACTGCAGAAGTTGCACCTGCAGCTTTGAGACGTGTTTCTGTGTATCAAAATGATAGAGTCTGCCTGACCCAGAAGGGAGGACCATTTTGTGTTTGCGATGAGGATGTCATTCTTTGATTCAAAGACAAATAAGATGTCATGTTTGATGAAGCTCAAATTTAACATGGATATATTTCTTCAAACAACAGGCCTGCTTTGAAAACAAAATTCTTGAAAAATAAAAATG
This sequence comes from Poeciliopsis gracilis, assembly GCA_911649635.1. Classification (NCBI taxonomy): domain Eukaryota; kingdom Metazoa; phylum Chordata; class Actinopteri; order Cyprinodontiformes; family Poeciliidae; genus Poeciliopsis; species Poeciliopsis gracilis. Next base: position 18,780,817 of record CAJVRI010001532.1, read on the forward strand.
AGACATTCAAAATGGCAGCATCATACTTCGGGTTTGTTTCACTGTCTTTTGAATTCCCATGAAGCACTTTGAATAGAGTTTTGCATGGATGGTGCTATTCAAATAAACATGCCAGGAGACATTTAATCAACTATTATGAGCCTACATGAATAATTTCCACTGTGTGAGATCACAAGAAGAATCTATAGTAAATTTTACCTGATTTTATTACATTGGAACTATTTGTATGACCAAAAAAGAATGGTTTAATCAATTATTTTAAAGCCCGAAATTTATGATTTTCATGGCTAAGATGGGTGTTTCCTACCTTTTCCTTCAGAATTGCATAATTAAAATATTTATGATTTTTGGCAGTTCATGTATCATTCGCTCAGTGTTTCAGCAGTTGCATTCGTAATATAATGATAAGCGATCTAAATAAATTATTCCCACAGACTAATATTGTAAACACATCCTACGCTGTGTATTGATAAAAAGCTAATGTTCCTCCCCAACTTCTGAGTTAATTAGAAATCATTAGCTATTCATGCATATTTCTAACTTTAAAACTTTATCACAGAAGATAAAAAGAGAGGAAAAAAAAAAGTCTTGCATGCACAATGCTCCATCTCCCCTGGGGTTCATTAGTAGCAATGCAATTCAATGACCCAGAAACTAAACCTAGCTCAAATGAATAAGCAGATCCGCACATGCAGGCAGTTCAGCTGCTAATTACAAAGTCGAACTCCTCCTCTCAGGGAGGGATTCCCTCCTTTGAAGATGAACCAAACAGTGAAAAGCCAGGATGTTTTGTAAATACAGCTTCAGCATTTGAAACGGTGCCAGAGTCTGGATTGTCTGGTTAACTTTTCAACACTTGCTAAATAGAAGTGTTGTAGTTTACATTACTGTAATAGATTATTGAATAAATCTGAAAAGACTGATTCTGCCTAATATGTACATTTTTTAGAGAAAAAATGTACATTTTTTCTCTAAAAAAAATGTACAGTAAGAATGCAGTAATCAAATTTAGATGAAAAATATAAAAAAATGTGTGTGGAATTTAAAACAAAAATATTCATACTTACTTGCCTCAAGTTTGAAGCTGAAGCAGACAGTCAAGGCATACACAGCCTATAATTTGTGAGGGGAAAAAAGATCTTACTGAATAAAACTAATCTCTCTTGTAAATAAAATTTTGGATCTTAATGAAGCAACCTGTATAAATAAAGGTAAAAAAAACAAACAAAAAAAAACACAAAACAAATGAAGATATGTTATAGATTTAGTGCAACCAGTAAAAGTGTCAGTTGTATTTGCTAAGGAATTGACTGCATATTATTTAAAACATAGTTTCTAAGGTGTATACCCTTAATTAGTGTTCCCACCAATGGCTAGACCAGTGTGAGCCTGATTATGAACTCCCTATCTAAAAGTTAGATGGAAATTTACTGAGATGGTTGATAACCCATCTCAGTAACCCCAAAACTACATTAAAATTTGTAGCTGTATCAAGATAAAGTGTGGGAAAGTTCAATTGGTATCAAGACTTTTTGTAATCTAGATTCTCGTTGAATAACTAAAAAAATATATATATATAACAGCATCTCAATCGTGTTGAACAATAAATCTGCATTTTAATGTATAAAAAGAACACAAAGGACATCATCTAAACAAATAAGTGCTTCAGTGCACATAGACTGTTTTCAGAGAGTTTTTATTATGAAACTGGAATAGTCTGTAAATAAAGGCACTTTGACATAGTTCATTTTTTTTACTTCAAACTGTAGGTTCTTCAAAGCTGCATACATGCTGTACTAACTAGCGAAAGTATTAGAACAGCAGTAGAAGGGGTTATTACATCATGCTAAACAGTTTTTGTAACATAAGTAAGTTACTAAAACATGCTGGGTTCTTTGATGTTTCGCTGCGTTATTATTGGGGCGCTATCCCTTTAAGAAAGTGACAGCAACAGGCGGCGGAGTAACTGGTCAGGAACTGGTCAGGAACGGACGGGGCTGTGGAGGAATCCCAAAAACTTTTCCCAACTCAGTAAAGTTCTCTTTCTTCGCTGGTTCAGCTCACTCGCAGCCTGCCACTGGACGGGTTAAGAACTTGGACGGGTTGATAACTTCCGCGCTTCCTTGTATCTGTGGACGATAAAGTAGATGCAAACGGCTGAGTCGAAACGAGAGGAAAACTTCTGGAATGATGCACGAGCGACTGCATCCCTCCCTCCTCCAAAGTTCAGCTAAGGTGGCTAACGTTAGCTAGCACAGGAGCTGCTTGCTAAGCGCGATGCGAAACTTTTTTTATTCAAATCGATTCGGAGAAAGCTCAGTTGTTGTTGAAAAAGACGCGTCAGTTTAAAAAATAGTCTAAATGTGAAAGCTTTCATCGTCAGTTTGCTGTGATAGCCGGGGCCAGGGTTTAGTATCAGGCTAATCAGCTAGCTTCTTTTTTTTTTTTTTTTTTTATCAGAACCTGGTGAAGTTACCGAGAGGAATAATAACGCGACACACCTCTTGTTTATGAGCTCCGATCATGAAAGAATCGAAGCACTTTTATGTTTCATTAAACTTAGTTTATGCTCTGACCTAACTGAGCAGCAGCAGCATCTGCAAAACTTGAGATATGAGGTGTCCACCGAGATGACCACTGCATGGTGATTAAAACTGCAGTTATGTGCTGACAATGGCATTTCACTTTGGAAACATTTTGAAGAAGTTGCTCTGAGAACTGTGGATTTATCTGTGCAGCTACACAAAAGCAGCCCAGTGCCACTCCTGTTTTTCTGCCAACTGTTTTTTTTTTTAGTTTTTCTGTGCCTAATCACAACCCTAAACCTGTCTGTGGTGCACTTTGCTATTGGGATCTTACCTCCTTTTCGTCTGTTACACTGTCTCAGATAAAGCTGAGTGTTTCATTATGAAGGTGACAGTAACTTTTGGACAGACAGGTGTTGTTGTGCCCTGCAAGGATGGATGGACTGTTAGGGATCTTATCCAGCAAGCCACCCAGAGATACAGAAAACTACTGGAGCAGGTAATTAATAGTTCTTTTACTATTGTATGATTTCCATTTCTGACAAATGTGATGCTTTGACTTGGGCCGATATGAGATCATAATTGTATGATGATATTGAGTAAAGGTACCATGGTTTCTCATGACTGTGTTACCACCCAACATTTTAATGATGAGGTATAAGTTGTACAAGGTGAGGTGTTGTTTTAAAATATTAATAGAGGCAGACACTCTTTTCATTTCCCAAACCTTGACTGTCCAGCCGGAAATATTTTCAAATAGTGAACTTCTAAATACACATTTTATTCTGTTGAATAGTGTTTGTATCTTGAAAATTTGTAGGTGGAAGGTGGTGCAATTATTTTCAATGAAAAAAAAAAATGAATGCAAAAAGTTTTCACACATTCTAAACAAGCACTGATTGTTTTGTATGATATTTGTTCAGATAGTTATCAGCCTGATTAAAAAAAAAAAAAAAATGGCACTGTGATTCACACCTGACACAGATTACTATGTACAGGTTGCTGAAGCTCACAAAATATCAGAGAAAAAGAGAGAAGGGAGAAGAAAACATTGACACTGCAGTTTTTTTGTGATATCACCATCACATGAGGTTTTTTTTTATTAAATCCCAGCTGAATGTCAGTGTGTAGCAGCAGGTAAAGAGTTGGAAATCTTGCAGTACTCTATTCAATAGAATTAGAGAAAACTCAACTTATTATATTTTAGTCGTAGGGTCAAGAAGACGGAAAAGATTATGAGTTTTAAAACGATATGTTTTCACATTGTTGGTATGCGTCTTTGGTGTTTAAAAGGCTTTGTGTTAACAACTTTGCCTAGTTTTATATGGAACTGAGCCGACTGGATCAGTGTGTTTGTGAAAATGAACAAAACTGTGAAAAATGTTCGCTTTTTCTTTCTGACGGTCAGACTTTTCAGCCATCAACTAGACAGATTATTCGTTATTTTATTCTTTTTAATCATATGCAAAGATTTCCATGAAGAATGACAGAAGAGAGCTGAGATCCGTTTTTATGAAAAACTTTCATAGCTTCATAACATTTGATGTCCCTAAAGACATAAGAAAATCATCCAAAAGCTCTTTCATTTTTATATCATTAAAGAAGCATAAGATTTTCAGCGCCCTAAGTCTTGGGAAATTAGACAAAGCCACGGAGGTCTGGTTCTCCATAACTGCTGTATAAAAAATTAAAAGCGTATCTGATATGAATCGGGATGGCCCAGACAGGAGCAGACACGAGTCATTTCCAATTTAGTTGTGAGTGTAAAATGCAAATGACTCTGTCTTGTGATTCCTTTATGACTGCTGTTGATTCCCTGCACTGCTCTCAGGGCAGGAACCTCATGACCTCCATCAGACAACCAAATCATCTCAGTGACTTGCTTCATATTGGGTCCATTATTCAAAAAGCACAGCAGCCTTATGGATAGATAGGCTCAGTTTTGATTGAAGGAGAGATGTGTCGAAGCAGGGTGTGTATGTGGGAAACTTTGGCTGGAGAGATGCCCTCATTTTCCTCTTTTTTTGTGCTTTCTGCACCTTTTTTGCCTTTTAATCTGCTATCCATATACCACCCTCTCAGCCCACACAGCTCTCATTTATCATTCTTATCTTTCACACCAGTACATCTCTTCTCCACCTTCCACAGTGCTGTGCACACACACAGCTAAAAGCTTTGTTTCCCCTTCAGGTAAACTGTGCTTCCTCTTTGTGCACTTCCCCTTTAATGAAATGGCTCAGTTCCATATAAAACTAGGAAGGCATATTTTATTTTTTTTTTGTAAACCAACTGGTTTTGCAAACTGATAACAAATGGAAGAAGATTTGTATAGCTCATATTTGATTTCTGTAAGCTCACAAAGTGTTAACGATTAGTCATTATTGATTAATGGACACTGAACCTGTCACGGCATTCAACATCCTGTGACTAAAGCTTTTTTGTAGTGTACATTGTGTGTGTCCTTCAAACTTTGCGAGGGAGGGTGCTAGCATTCAGTAAGGTAATGAAAATGTGGTGTACTTGGTTGTACTTGTGCACCGTATAATTAGTAGTCCAGTCAAGTTTATTTGTATAGTACATTAGTACATTTTACCAAAACAGTGTTTTCAAAATCAAAATAATCAAGCAAATAGATTTCACATATGTTGATCAATGTTCCAGTTACTAAGAAGAGGCAACTTTGAACAGATGGGTTTTTAGCCTTGACTTAAAAGAACTCAAGAGTTTTGGCTGTTTTGCAGTTTTCCAGAAGTTCATTCCAGATTTGTGGTGCATAGAAGGTGATGCTGCTTCTCCATGTTCGGTTCTGGTTCTGGGGACGCAGAGTAGACTAAAACCAGATGAACAGAGTGGTTTGAAAGATTAACACAACAACAGCAGGTATTTAGTGTATTGTGGTACTAACCCATTAGGTAACTTATAAACTAACAGTATTTTAAAATCTATTCTCAGAGCTACAGGGAACTAGTGTAAGGACTTTAACATTCTGATGTTGCACTCCATGATTGCGTCACTAGCTGGTGTATATACTGGTGTGAACGATATTTTTACTACCATACGGTAGTAAAAAGTCCTAAATTTGATATCTACATGTTGCTTTTTAGAAAGTCTTTACTTTATATTTTCCTCATGAGGTTATAATTTATATTTAGTAACGATTAAGTTACAATTTTTCTTTCATTCATTTGTGCAGATTACTGGTTGATGGCTTTCAAGTATTTACAGGAATACTTTGAATACTGGAAGTCCACTGTAAGTGAAGCAACCTACTAATGTTTCATAATGAAGGTTTAAAAAGTTCTTCCTACTAAAACCTGCAGAGTGCAGCAGATTAGTTACAAATTTATCTGTTAACTTTGTAAATTTCGAAAGAAACACTGAAGACACTGTTTTGTTATCTCTAAATTAGTTTAAATGAAACTGAAAAACAAACGAACACACACTGTGTTGTGCTGGACTTTGTCGGATTTGACTTAATTAAGCACATTTTAGATGTTAATGTTCACTGAGAGACAAGGTGAAAGCTGCATGTGTTTTCTGTACCCCTCTGTTCCATTAATCAAATCTTTAAACACATTGTTTTCCATGTGTGTCAAAGAAATGATTTGGCCTGGATTTGTGCCATGAGTGAATTTGAGCTTGCTGTTCTTCCCTTCTTCCATTGTAAGTCTCTTAATTAATCCTCTTCCTGCAAGTCCTAACATTATTACGCTTTTCTTCCTCATAATTTTGATAAATGTTAAGATACATTTTTTGGCATGAAGTTTTTCTCTGCCTCTCGTTTCACAACCTTTTGACTATCGACTTCTACACTTCTTTCTCCTCTCTCTCTTGTCGAACTCCTTGAGAATTTAGTTTTTCTCATTGCTTCATCACATCTGTCTTTACTGTCTTCCTTTGTATTTTTTTCCATGTAGTTTTTCCTATGTGCTCCCCACCCCCTTCCTATTCATGTCACTCAGTCATTTTTCTGCAACACTAATCGGTTGTAGCTGTATAATTATTGCTGTTAATGTATTTCAGGATTAGAAAGCTGGGGTGTCTGTGTTGTAAAGCCGTCCAGTCTCCCTAATCTTCCTTCACAGTGCTCGGCAAATCACATTTTAAAATTCTCTCTGAGGCAGCTTGCTTTCTGTCTGTCTTCCTCAGTCTTCCCTCCCCCCATATTCCTAATGCTACTTAGTGAGTTCAGTGTTGTATTAAAACCATTTTTATTATCTTGCACATTCTTGCATGTGCATCACTGTTAAATTGACACTCTTAGGCTCATTTATGAGCTCTTTTGTTAAGAGTTCTGAGAACTGTTAAAGAGAAGCCATTGCTTAACAGAGGAAAGCAAAATCTAGTTAAGTAGTCTGAAAAATGTGTGGTTCCTTGAAAATGAGCTGTGAAATGAGCATACGAGAACATTTATTTAGTTGTTGCTATTTTGTTTTATTTAGCTTAAAAATGTCTTGGTCTTCAAACTCCAGGCTACTACACATCATGTATAATGATGTGAATAAATATATCAAGCATGGCTTGTGTTATTCTAACCTACTTTAGCATATGAATATATGAAAGTTATTTTGAATATAGAGAAGTTAAGTTATTATAAATAAAAAAAGAAGAAAATATTCAATGTTCAGTATTATGTAATGAAAAAAGAACATTTCTGGTGGGGCATAAATCTGGACATCTCCACATTTATGTCCACTCAAAATTGCTTAATTTACATACAGGCGTATCACATTAGGTGCACATGATTAAAACACAATTACTCTGCATATGAAGGGGGTTTGTCCAGTTTAAACCTCAGACATTTATCTTGGTGGAATCCTTCACTGCTGAAAGGGAGAATGAACACAATTGTATTCTCTAATCATAAGATTGTAGCATCTTATGATTCTGGTTAGCAATGATATTCAAAATAACTGTCAAAATGGCTGTTCAAGCAGGTTTACCTTTGATGGCAGACTGCAAAATAATGGGCATAACAGGCTTTTGTCTAAATATATCAATAAGATTATTTGATATTTTAGTCAATTCAGTTGTGATTAAAATAATATTACTTAATGGACATTGTGATATTTTATTTGAAGAACTGTTTGCTGTTGCTCCTGAAAATTGTCGCTGAAAACAATGGTCCACCAATCTGAAGGAAATAGTATTTCTCTAAATGTAGGCTTTTTCAGGCGACACGTTTTTACAGGTTGCAGTTTAAAATTTGGGCAATCAAGCAATATTTTCACTAAGAATTCTGTCAAGAAATTCAGCAGAGGGAACACAAAATTCCCTTAAACATTACAGTTGTTTCTAATGACTTGCTATGTTTTTTCTACATGAGTTTTTTGAGTGTAACATTTAACTACATTTAAAACATTTAACTGTCTAAGAGATATTTAAATATTTTACAACAAAACATTTAGCTGTATTTTGAAGTGCTCATGATTCAATTAATTTTGAATTGAATCATGAATTGAATTGAAAACTTTTCATCAGAAGTACAATATCTTGGTGGAATCCTTCACTACAGTAGTCCTGAGCATGCTGCAGGCACCAGGTGGGCATGGTGTTCTGTTGTTCTAGTGATTTTCTTGTGCCAAATTTACTTTCAGGTTTTGGGGCTTAAAACTTCAAATGTAGCTCTTTTTACAGAGGCTACATTCATCATAAAACAACCAGAAATAGTGCAGTAATATGTTCAAAGTAGTCTGTACATTCTTATAAGACACCATGTCACAACACCATGTTACATTTATCAGTCAACTCAGTTCAGCTTGACCTGTAATTATATGATTTATTTCCAAGAAACAGCTCAGGAACTAGAGCTATCAGTCTTGATTTATGAATGTGGATCTCTATGCAAGAAATACTAATATTTTTCAAACAGTAATACTCAAAGGTCACTGTGGCAAAATCAATAAGTCTTTCAAATAGGTAGCTAGCTTGCATGGCACAGAGAAGAAGACGAGGCGCCAGAAAGGGAGGAAGGAAAGAAAAGAAACAAGCGGAGGCTGTTTTTACGGGGAGTCACCAGGAAGTTATTACAATGTTGATGGACTTTCTTAATTGACTTTGACGAAACAGCAGAGTGTGTTCTTGGGGGTTTTCGAATGTGAACAACTGCTGATTGTTTTTTGAATGTTGCAGTTTTCCTAGTTTTAATTAAAAGGACGTTCTGAAAATTTGTGAAAACAGTACCTACTGTGTCTTGTTCCGTTGTGATTAGGTGGGAAATGAAACCAGTTGATTGTTACTTTGTTGTTCTGTTTATAACTTGCAGTATTACTGAATGTGGTTCAGAGTGATCTTTGTTGTAAAAGACTACATTTCAGTGAAACTTTATGCAGCGACACTGGCTTTTCTGTGGACAGACAAAACAAACTTTGGGTAATTTATCAATAGACAGATCTACTTGAAATCAATGTTTTTTAATAGATATAACATAAGTGTACTTTTCCTACATTTTTTTTGTTTGATCACATTAAAAAAAATAAACACACCTTGACATGTATTGCACCTTCACACTTTTAATTTTAGAATTAGGAAACTCTTTCTTAATTTATCCATAGGTATAGTAAGCATTCATGTTGAATGCTTATTGTATGCTTAAGCATTCATTCATTATGTTTCAAAGTTGAATAAAGAAAGTCACCTGCAATGAATATTAACATTTTTTACAAGCCATGATAGAAAATTAACACTTTAAGCTGCTATCTAGGACACTCCACAACAAACTAATGCAAGAATATCACACAGAAGACTAAGGACCACCAGTCTGCTTTTTTTAGGAAGCAGGGCACAGAGTTTAGGTTTTCAGTAAAATGGTGGCAATGGAATGAGAAATATCACAAGCTCAGTTGATGTTTATGTTAAAATTTATTTTCTATACTTAAAATTAGACATAATTTTTGTTGAATAAATACCATTCAATATGCTTCCAGGACTCCACCAGAATTACTAACCGAATGCTACTTGTTTGTTAACAAACACCAGCAAGTCTTCAACAGTCTCATGCCTGGTGAAGATGTTAAGTCCACACAGCCTATTTATGTAGTAATTTTTCAAAGAGGAAGTTATTCTGCTTTGCCTTGAGTTTGCATGAAGTAAAAGCTAAACTATTTGAAACAAACACTTTTTGTATTGTTTAATTTTATAACAAGGAAATTGCATGACACTTGGGCACCACAGTCCTGCACTATGACGGAAAGAGGCTTACCTCCACAAATTTTTAACATGCAACCAAACAATCCATCTGCTTTTTCAGCTGACTCTCTTTGATGATTGGCAACGATCTGATTTCCATATTGATTCCATTGGTAATGACGCATCCAATTGTCATCCATTTATTTCTTTGTATTTATTTGTTGTGATAACTTTAATAAATAGGAACGTATCTATGACAATCTACTATAATTGTAAAAGGATGTGATCATTAACTCTGAATTGTTATTTCTAGGCCATAAAATGATTTGACGTTAACGTCAATATTAAAAATACAGACACATCACAAAGTTCAACATACATTTTTTTAATAAAACAAATATAAAGACCAATTAGAAACAGTTTTGGAAACAAACATTTCTAATCCCTGGCTGAAATCACACACAAAAAATCTAAATATTACAATAAAAATTACCCTTGATAAAAACTTCTCATACTTGCATTTTTTTCAAACATCAAAACATACTTTGATCAGTATATCTTATTGATGTGTTGAATTGTAAGAGAAAAAAAACAAAAAAAAATGATAAGACCAAAACCATATGATTTAAAATGTATGTATGTTTTGCCATGGCTTTATTCTCCTTTAAATGCTATGAAAATGGGCAAAGAATGAGCTCAAGAATCCTTTTAAAAACAAGTTTTTGCTGAAAGAAGTTTGCTTGGAAGACAGGTAAGCAATATTTCCACTAGGTTGGATAGCAATGAAGAAGAGACCTGAAAGAACAAGCTCATAAAGTTGTAAAACATTCTGGCTCCTACCAGGTCACAGGCAATTATATTTGAGAATGAGGGAGAGGCAGGGAGGAGAAGCGTTCCCGATTTTCTTCAGACAAACCACAGGAATGTGTTGAATTCCTCATTCTGTTCTGTTGACTTAGGTACAGAGCAGTGCTTTAATGTTCTCTTAAATCAACCTACCACCAACCTTTATGTACACGATGGGATGTGGTAGCTTGCAATCAGACTTCACACTGAGCTTTCTGACCGGGTAGGAAATCCGATTCGTGGAGACAGTGTGGGCAAGCTGTTCAAAAAGACAAATTCTAAATGTAAAATTGCAAACTGCACTTTAAAGTCAAAAGTTTCATTTACAAAGATGTGCCTACCCTACTTTGAGAAGATATCCAAAGGGGCGGTTGATGACCTAAAAACAGTTGCAGGTCACCAAAGGAATGAGGGTGTTGGTGTAATGCAAATAACTTCTGCCACAACATTTTTCACTGCTTCATGGAGATAAAACATTATTGGTTCTCTACAAGTGGGTTAGTGCCTGCAAAACTCCGCTTTAGTACACAGAAAAGAAAACTCTCCTTGTAATTTTATGTTGCTAGAAGTTAAAGCTAATTAAAAGTTTTGTGGTTGATTAATATACAAAGAATAATAAATACAGTCAGTATTTGCTGTAATGTTTAGTCTATCTTTAAAAAAGATCAATTTGTATGATTAAAGCAACAAAGAAAAGTTATCATGTTCCTCAAGTTTTTTTTCTCTTTGTATGAACATGTATGTAATATGTAATCACTGTAAAAAACATACAAGTTGCAGAAAATCGTTTCAGAAAAGTGCACAAACTTCTTTTCTGACTTATTCTTTATGGAGAATAAAAGTAATTTTATGTTCAGCAAGTCTTTTTGTCAAAGGAGAGTCAAGATGAATATGTAGATTTTGTAACCACAGTTTGATGTTGATGTTGAATTGAGAATGTGAAGTTATGTAATATTGCCAATGCAGTTGTGTCAGTGTCAAATTGGGGCTTCAAAATTCTTCTGAAATTAAAAAAAAACCTGAACACATGCCAGGTACTATCAGTTGACAATGTTGATGTGTAAACTGGCTTGGTGTCAAACCTCACTGCAGCACACTGCAGTTTATTGGGAAAGGAAAGCAGAAATTATGAGAAGCTAAGTAAACCCACATTCAACTAGCTGTAAAACAAAAACTGGTGAAATGCTTTGATTTTTAGTGGTAAAAATGCAGTTGGAGTGAATAGAGTTTATGTTTAACTAGTGAGAGTACTTTATTGCAAGTTGTTAAACATGCAATGTGATATGATTTTTATGCATTCTTGAATTTTGTCAGTTTACAATAACTAACTTCATTGAATTTAGTTCTATTTAGTTCCCTTTTGATTGTGCTTTTGCAAGTAAGTTCTGTTTCTCTGGAATGAGCTGTATACACAGTATGTGTGGTAAAAGTATGGTGTCTTCTAAACCAATACATAAGTACTGCATCATTGTGAAGAGAAAGGAAAATGACAAATAATTTTTTAATTATCTTACAAATGAGAAAAGGTGTGCATTCACCCCCTTTTTGTCAGCAGAACTACCTTTTAAATGTAATTACATCTGGAAGTGTTTTGCAAGATAGCTGAGTCTTAGTCAGAAGTTAGGTACCATTACTTAAATCTGTACTTTGATTGGGCCATTCTAATATAAGCCAGTGCATTGAAGCTGTATCTTCAGGGATGTTGTCATCTTGGAATAAAAACTTCTGCTCCATGTTTTCTCCATTTTAATTTTCTTCTAGGTCTGCTCTGTATTTTGCTCAATACATAGTCCCATCAGCTCTAATCAGAAACCCTCAAAGCACGGTGCTACTACCTCAGTGTTCTATGGTAATGATGTGTTTGTAGATCATGTGCAGTTTCACTTTTTAAACACAGATAGTGTTTTGCTTAGGAAGGTCACTTACATCACAACACTTTCAAAAATGCAATAAGACTCAATATTTTCCCCTTTTATGGCAATTACAATGTAATGTAGACAATATGTCATCTTTAGATTAGATATAACGAAGCTGATATTTCCAACGTTAAGACATGTATGACATGACATGTACCTGCCAGAACCAATATGTCATAATTCTAACAGCCTGTTTTGTGTCTCTGTGCTCAAATGAAATGAATTCTGTGAAATAAGATACAGTTAAGTTTGTGTTCTGTGTGGATTGGCCTTTAGAGGCATGTACAGGAACACAGAGTGGCTCCTCTGTTCCTTGCACCTGACCCTGAAAGAAAAATTTAATGAAGCAGCTCCCTGTAATATTTTGATGGATACCTTTCTGTAGGCTGTGTGCGGCTTTTAGGATGTGTGTGTATGCACTCGTGTTGTTGTTGTCTCAATATGTTGTTCGACAACTAGCTTTGTGTAGTCAGCTGTCCAGTTCTGTGTCTGTGTCATTAATCACAGACCCAACACAGCAGAGAAAAGGGGGTTAGGAGGGAAAGAGAACGGGCCAGGCGAGAGTCGTAATGTGTACAAGGCACCTAGAGAAAGATGTGGAAGATGTGTGGAGGTTGGAAACAAAGGAACCGAGGGGAGGCCGGTCAAGAAGAGAAGGTTGTTTAAGCTTGCAGGCAGTAGATAAGATTGTTTGTGGATGGTTTGAGTTTGGCTATATTCTTTTTTGGAAGGAGACAAATGACGTTTTCAAGAGCTGACAGTTTCTTTTTGCCTCTGTGAAGTATTTGTGACATGCTTCCAAAGATATAGGGCAGCAGCTCTCTCTTTCTTTGTTTATACTGGCCACTTGACAGCATAAAGATATTATGCATTGATGTCTTCACCAAAAGAAAAACCTGTGTTTTTGCTAACCTGTATTATTTAATTCAAAATTAGTTATTATGTTCATACCCACAATTTAACAGTTTCACAGATTCACCTGTTTGCATATTTTTCAGGGGAATGTAGCTCTATTTGATCATGGAAAACGGACCTAATCACAGATTTTTTTTTTGGATGATTTATGTAAAATATTTGAAAGAAAATGCAACTTAGGGAGCTGAAATACCTAGGATAGTGTTACTTGGCATGCTATTGGCTGACATTTACAAAGTAGTCAATCCAAAAGCACCATTCATTTTCCTTGTCACTGATTGACTGTTTCCCAATAGTAGAGATAAAAGACTGCAGATCTTGTCATCTTTGGTAGTGCTAAGATGGTTTCCACTATACATTTTAATGTATATTAAGGTATATTTAATGTTTGAGCTATTGAAATAGGCAGTTATAAGCATTTTTATTGGGGTACTCAAGTACTTGTGAACTTTTTAGCGATTTGCAGGCGGTTCTGGTCCACTAGTCTCACAAATGCCATAGTTCTAAGATTATAGAAATAAATTGGAAATTGCATATCAGCAACAGTTCTTAATAGCAGTTTCAGTATGTCTTGATGCCATTTGTAAATAAAAATATGTACCAATTAATTATGGTGTAAAGATTCAAAGGGAAAACTGCCAGATGGATGAGTTGTTTAAGCACATTTAACCTTTCTTCACAAGCAACTTTTCTCAAGAACAGTGAAAAAGACCAAAAGTTGTGAACTATGACTATTAATTGACACCAATGACGGTGCACCGGGATAAAGATAGCTGGTGGCTATTTACACTTTCTTCATTTGACCTCTGGAGTTGAAACTGACAAATATATGGGACTTTATGGGAGAACTAATGAGATTTTAAAAATAGCTGAAATTCAAAGGCCAAATAAATTACAAAATAATATTTCAGTTATTATCTAACAGCAGATATCAGTTGTTTGCAGCTTGTTGATTTTCAGTTGTGTTCTTTATCTTAGGAGGGAGATTTTGTCATTCGAACCCATCATGTTGAGTACTGTGATGGGGGTATACTGGACCCTGATGACATCCTCAGTGATTTGGTCGAGGACAAAGACAAGGTAAGAATGTGTGCATTGTGTGAATTATTCTTCTTAAGGAAGGAATTTTAACATACAAATTATGTAAATGGTCCTTAGTAAATAATATAAATTTACAATTTCCATACTTTCTTGAAAGCTTGAAAGGTAAGAAATTTGATTTAATTATATGGGTCTGTAAATGTTTGGAAAGGAAAATGAGTATGGCAAAGTATTACCTTTCCCAGAATATATGTATATTTTTTACTTTTGGTGTTAATGTCTTTTTCAGGTTTTATCCCTTCCCCTCACCCTGCCATTCTGCTGTACTTCCAGCTGCATCTACTCACCTGTGATTAGCGCTTCTTGTCCTTTTGTCTTTTCCGCATCTTCCTCTCCTGTTATTCCTCCTTCTTTTCTTTTACTATAGTTGTTTCTCTAACAATTTTCCAATTTACTAAATAAAGACAGGACATAATATGGCATTCTGGTTTGATGCTTGTGCTTAGATTCTACCATTGGCCCATGAACATGACTCCACAAGGTAGATGTCTGAATATTCCAAAATAAGTTGCCTTTTAGTTGTTGCCATTCTAGCCATCCAAACATCTGTTTCCCCACCTTTTTCCATCCACTTTTCCTCCCCATTTCCAGTTTTTACATGTTGTACATTTCAACTCAGTCCACTCTTAAAATAGCTGTCATAAATTGATTTAAACTTTAGCATTTGCATTAAAAATGTGCCAAAAACTGACTGAGAAATCTCAGTCTATATAAAAAAAATATATGGGCTTTTGAAACAAAATTGTGGAGGAACTCTTTAGATGGTCCATTTGCCAAAAAACAGATGGTTATCTCAAAACAGGCTTACATATCTAAGCTGTTTTTACCATTACAGAAAAAACCTGCATTAATCTTCAAATATTTTATACGTCTGATTTGTCTGTATAATACATTAAAAGCCTACCTACTAAGTAGTCCCTGAGACAGCTTAATACGCTGTAAAGAAGGAAAAGTGTATATGCAGCTATCAGTATATTTTGTGTGTTGGACTTTAAATATATGCATGTTCACACTGCAGTTTATTGAGCTGCTATAGCCCACAAGCTATTCCCTCGGATAGAATATTGCTTCTCTAGCAAAATTCAAAGGTAAAGGTTTTAACTTGCCTTCAGCAGAAGGGAATACCATTACCATTTACTTGAGGCAAACCAAATCCATATATTTTTAGTTTTTTTTTTTTCTTAATTCCCCCTCTAGGAATGTGTGTTTTTTTCTTAACTCTTCGGAAAAGTCTGTTTTTGAGAGCTCTGTCATAGATTATGGTATAATGTGATAAACGACCTGGATGAAAGACTTTCTGGCTTAGGACATCAAATGAATCTCACTGTATGGCTCTTCAAATAAAACAGAGTCAACATGTTTTAATGAGCTTGGTTCCTATGGTGAACTGAATTTTTCATTTAGGTCACTTCTTAAAAAAGCCATAGAACCTGCTGGCGAGAAAGTGTAGTGCAAAACGTATCTTTGTGTCCTTGCCTCACACTGTATGCCTTCAGGTGGGTCTAAATTCAGTCGAATATATGGGAATTCTCCTGCACTAATTAATATCAAAGTTGCTAAAGTTGGGATTTTTTCTGTCCTTAAGCACCTTTAAGCACAGAAGCATTCTCTTTCTTGTTAACCATGAGTCAGGAGTCTTTTCTTTTTTTAATTCAACAATGGTCTTTTTCTATGAAGTTTTTAAGAGCAAAATATTTCACCAGCATCTGAGCTGGGAGTGTATGTATTACAAAAACTTGTTGCCATGGTTTTAAGGGTAACATGGATCAGTTTGAACTCATGCTGATGGCAAGATTTCACTTGTGCTTTGCTTTAATTTGTAATGTTCATGACAAGGCTCCCAAATTCATTAGAAAAGACTCAGACCCACAGCATCACAGATCCTTCATTGCATTTAACAATGGGGACTTGCTTTGTGTGGTTGCTAGATATATTTGAGCCCTTTTCCAGCCTCGTTTCTCACAGATCTAGTTATTTCAAAAGTCTTGAATTATGTTTTTGTGTCTAGTCATGAGCAAAGGCTATTTATAACTGTTTAATGACCACATATTTACATAACGTAAAAGTTTATTGTGCTTTTTCATTTCGAAAGACAAAGATAAATGGGTCTTTGTTTCCCTGATCAAGTTTGACATAAATAACTGTTACTTTTTTTCTTGAACCTTTAGGGTTGCTAATAATCGTGGCACCATTTATTTTCATTATAAAGAAAATGTTTATTAAATTTTTCTGCTTTAGTTAAAGGTTCTTCAAATGGTTTTTTTTTGTGTGTGTAGTAATGCTATTGTAGTAAAAAATTAATTTTTTTTGCTGTTTTAGTGCATACCAATAAGTGTGTTTGGTGCTGTAGACTGACAAATGGTGTAAGAGGAGTAAGACATTTTTGATCGATTGTATGAATTATGGGAGCATCTGGAAGTCTCTCCTCCCAAAATGCAGTACATCTTCATATATGTTGTGTACACCTAACATAATGTTGTTGTGATATATTTCAGGATTATTAGTTTTTATGGGCAACTTGCATCAAATCCAGTCGTACGGTTTTGATAGATGATTTAAATAGATAAGCCTTGATGTAGCCAAGTACTGATTTCTTTTGAAGAAGTAGAAAAACAATGACACGATATTATTAAAAAAATTGATCAGTATTAAAATTTTGAAGGATAGCTTTATGCTAACTGGTTTCTCGTTTAATCATGTTAATAATGTCCATATCTTTCTAGACATGATTAAAAGAGAAAGCAGTCAGCATAAAGGTATCTTTTTTATATATATAATTTTAATTTTGATGAAAAAATAAAAATAACACTTTGGAGAAATGCTTAATGCAGCACCAGAATCAAAGCTAGCACGTCAATCAAACCTAAAACGAACACATCGTAATGCTTGGATCAAATGATGAGTAGCAAACTACTTCCTGAAAAACACACACGTCACAGGCAAGGCTGATGCACTGACATAAACCAGAAAAATGCACAAAATGACATCCAACAGTGCACATTCCTGAGCACCAGAGATTGAATATAAAATGGAAGTGAAATATTCATTGAATTCTGAAGCCAAGCTCTCGTAGTATTACTGAGCTGAAATGAATAAATGGTTCCTGATCCCAGATGAGTGTTTTACTGTTGGCAGTCTGCCTGGCTTTGGATTTATGATCATAAGAAAAACAGAAGGGAGCTGAAGTCTGCTAAAGTCAGAGGTCAAAATGCAGTTTAAAAAAAAATAAAATCAATGGTATCAGATATGTATTGATAAGTGGTAAATAAATCAAGGTAAAAAGAAAGTAACCCCTAAAAATAAAATTAAAAAAATTAAATAGCCTTAACCAAATTTTTAAATCTGAAGCTTGAGTGTGTGACATAAATAATCGATTACCATGTCATTATTTATCAAGTAAAACCAAAACCATAGGGAAATATTGAGTGAAAATCTATTTGCACCCGTCCTGCTTTAGTATGTTTTAGGAGGACAGATGGCACTCAGGTGCCACTAATCAGGTGCATTTAAGTTGCTTGTTCAGTTATTTGATGTTTAATTTATCATCAGCATGTCTGAGTTTTGGATGTCTGCTGATCTGGAGCACAATGCCAATTGAAGACCCCAGGGAAAGTTAATTTCGGATTCTATCAATCTGGTTAGAGTTAGAAGGCAATTTCAAAACAGATTGAAGTTTTGGACAGGCTACATCCCTTGTCCAATATACCAGGATCAAATAACTTAACTCGTCAGGATACAGTCAACATATCAGTATCAGTGTAAGTATCACTTTATTATTGTTCCCTAAGGGAAATTTTCTTTGCAATGAGGTGGGGGAAAAAGAACAGGGTTATGGTGGTTGGTGATTATGGCTTGTTTAATGGATGGAGAACTTAGCTACCTTCCAGTCATTGCCTCAACCATCCATAGTACCCCAAAGTACTCCTGTGGAAAATGTGCGACCATCTGTCAATTTAAATTTGGGTGAAGGCAAGACAAGTTTATTTGTGCCTCTTTGTCGGAGGGGAGAGTTGGAGTAAAATGGCTCTCTCTTTTGCACTTCAACTTATTGGAACAGTTGGGGTTGCAAGCAAATAGCATTTGGGCTAATGTCAAAATCTGCACCTCTCTGATATGGCATTCATATTTCCTTAAGTCATTACATGACCAACTCAAAAACAATGATTGCAGACCATGATTCAGGGATCCCTTTATTTTTTAAAGATTTTTTTAGGCTCTATTAACCTTTGTTTTACAGTAAATAGACAGGAAATGGGTAGGAGGGATGGGGGAAACATGCAGTAAAATAGCAGATACTGGGAATCGAACCCATGACAAGCACATCAGGGACTGGAGCCTTTGTACATCATGTGCATACTCTGCCAACTTTAGCCACCTAGTGTGTGAGATCCTAAAACTCCCAAGTTGAGACTAAAACACAAATGCAGCGCTTTCTCAAATCTCCACTTTGGTCAGAGTTTTCAAAAGTAACAATTTTTAGTGCTGTATGAAAGGTCGAAACACAAACCAACTGGTTTGTTTTCCCAGATATTT
Organism: Poeciliopsis gracilis; assembly: GCA_911649635.1. Taxonomy (NCBI): domain Eukaryota; kingdom Metazoa; phylum Chordata; class Actinopteri; order Cyprinodontiformes; family Poeciliidae; genus Poeciliopsis; species Poeciliopsis gracilis. The sequence continues at coordinate 18,799,781 of CAJVRI010001532.1, forward strand.
GGCTGAGTGTGCCTTTTCTTATCTACAGACCTTTTCAGTTTTTGTTTCTGCTTTAATGGATAGTTAATGATCGCTTCAGTGCACATAAGTTTAGATTTAAACAAGTTGAGGTCTTGGTAAAGTACAGATGTCCAGATATGTAAAACCCTAAAACAGAAAGAGTATTGACTTTCTTTTTAGCAAGGTTATACCAATTTTTTTAAATATTTTTCTTGGTGTGTTTCACATGTTTGCTTTTAGATCAGCATACATTGGCACTCCCCTTCAACACTCACACTCCCACTAACACCTTTTTTCTCCTATACCTTAATGTTTTGCACTTTATTTTCGAAGCCCACTCAGAGCTTTATGCCACAGAAACTGAGAAGTAAGCAGAAAATTTGGATTTCAAATCAGCATTTTTTATTTACATTGCTAAAGTGTATTTCCTAATGCATTTATTTAACCTCATTTGCATCTAGAATTTGACTTGCTGCAGCCAGGGCTTGTTTGAAAGGTTAACAGTATTTTATAAGTTGCTGAGAAAACATTGTTAGCTTCATAAGTTATCGTCAGGGATATTGCCACATAGTCTGAAAAGTAAATACAATTACAGATCAAAGCACATTTTTATGTGTTTACAGTGAGAACCACACCTTCACCCTGCTTTGCTGCCGTTGTTACTAGTAAAACACATTTTTTTAGCCAACAGTCATTTTCCACCACAAACAAAAAGGAAAAATCTTGTGACATAAAACCTACCAAAAATATGAGAAAGACATACAGTTGAAACCAGATAGTTAAGTATTTCTTTGAAAAAAAAAAAAATATATATATTTTTTTGTAGTACAATCCAGATGCCTGAAAATGCCACTTTGTCTGATAAAACAGTATATACCTTTATAAGCACTAAATGAGGGTCCAACCATTATCTCTTTCAGGATAGAGATGTATTTTATGACTATGAGGTGAACATGTTTTGGTGAAAAATGCACAAATGTGCTTTTCATACATAGAACTACAGCAAACGACCTTGTAAAGATGCTGACAGAAGCTGGTAAGATAATTACATGATTCACAGTTAAACTAGTCCTGTTGTATCATGGGGTATAACACCACTTAATGAGGAAGAATCCATTACAACAAAAGCACTGTAAAAGCCCATATGACACTTTGTAAGGAGACTCCGGAACAAAATTTTGTGATTTGTGAATACATAACCAATGGTTTAATGATAGTACAATGGCAGCTGTTATATTTGGAGGAAAAAAGAGAAAGCTTTCAAAGCTATCCTGTTTGGGAAGCGGGGGATGGGGACATCATGTTCTGTAGACGTTTTGCTGTGGAAAAGACTGCAGAATTTCAATGAACTATTGAGAAACTTGTTGAATTATAGGATACTTAGTCATTAAGTTTGAAAGGCAATTCTTATCAAATACTAACAAAATGTATGTAAAGCTCTGAATTAGTTAAAAAAAAAAATCTACGTATCATTTTACTCATCATTCCTGCATTTAGCAAATGTAAATAATTAATGTAATCCTCACTGATCTAAAGTTAGTTTGATTTCATGTCACAGAGTGAAGTAAAAAGGTTCTGTTCTTTGTTTTATGTTTTTAGAATGCAAGTAAAAATCTGGTTTGTAGTTTGAGGATTCTGATTTAAATAAGGTGTACTAGTTTTAAAATACTTTCTGTGTTACATGTTAGCGTTTAGTATAGATGGATAGTCCTTGTCTGTGTGATTTACTTTTGAGGGAAGAACCTTGGGAAATATAACTCACAATTTGGCTAATGGCTTATATTTCAAGTGCTAAAGAAAGACAAGGTTTATTGTTCTTTTACCCTTCTCAAGGACTACCGGTTACACCCAGCCACATTCACATGAGGAATTCAATGACATCTTACACATTTAACTACCACACCATGAAAAATGTCAGAATGCATAAAAGACTGCAGTGAAATGATATAAATCACATGTAGAGTAGACAGGAATGCACTTCTGAAATACTCAAAAAGAAAAAAAAAAGTGGATGTTTTGGAGGGACCGAGTTTAAAGTTTTGATTTAAAACCAATTTAGATGCTGTAGTATGACTTTGTTCATGCTCAAAATCCCATCAGTGTGGCTGAAGTCATTTGCCACTACTGATGTCAAAAGACGCATTACCATTTATATCAAACTCTCCCATTAAGCAGGCTACAGGTTTGCACGAGCTATAAACATCCTTTGTTAAACTAAGTTAAAAGTTTCATGAACACCTTCTGGAAAACTTCAAATATTTTCCCCCCATAAGAAAGAAATAAATTGAAAAGGATATAAAAGTTTTTGGGCTTGATGGCTCAGACAACTATGCGAGATGCTTGATGTGCCCTAACAGAATTTAACAGCTATTTGAAAGAGGGAAACCATTAATGTTGAGCCCTGTTTGGTATCCAATAGCTGGACTTATGGTCCGTAGTAGGTCTCTGGTGGCAAATGAAAATTTAATGAGGCGGGAGGATGTTTATTTCAGTTGTGGGGTAAAGACAGAACAAAAACAAAGCCTTGTTTTTAATAATATTGCTTAACATTTTGCTACAATGTCATTTTATATTTAGCATTAAGAAATCCTCATAGCCCCTTTTTTGCAGAATAATGCAGTGGGGCTCTTTTTAATACTGAGAAAAAAGTTTGGCACTAAACATTGTATTGCTGTTGCTTCTGCAGTTCCTTGTATCCTATACCTTGTTACCCCTGTTTGATGGCCAGTAAGAAAATGTTATTCCTCAATAGCTTACTGAGGTCTAAAAGACGTTTAATGTCTCAAAATTTCATTGTGAATGAAATTGGCCTAACAAGTAATTTCTGCAGGGCAGTCTAGGCCATTTCTTTCAGAGCCACTCAACTCGAAACCTTAAATTCAAGCATTCATTATTCTTGTATATCCCCGTGCACACACAGTGTGATATCCACCAAATGAAACCAGTGTGATCTGTGAAAGCAATAAGCAGCAATGCTTTCTTTAGTAAAAGGTCAATATTATTCTCGCCAGTTGGCCACTTCACAGGAAAGGCTGAGGGGTCAAAGGTGACTATAATACGGTTAAGCGTGTGTGTCTGAGCGAGGAAGGAGAAAGTAAAGCAAGAGATGTTATCCTTCCTGCTCATTCACTTAACCTTTGTGACCTGATTTCTCACTTGGAAAGGAAAATATATCTGAACCAAGTTTCCCTCAAAGATCTATTGATAAGTAGGCTTAGGAAATAACACAAAAACAGCAAGAAGAGTAGAGGAGTAGAGGTCCAGTTAAATTTCAAAAGTTTTAGAACTGAACGTGCAAAGAAATGGAACTTTGAAAAAAGATTTTTCTTTTTAAATGTGCTTTTGTTTCATCAGTTATCTAATTTAGTGCATATAAATACAGACTTGTTTGAAATGACTATTCTTTAATGATTAGTACAATCTAACATATCCTGAAATCAACATAGGATGTAATGTTTGCTTTTGTGGCGCATCTCTAGCTAGGTTTGAAGGGATATGTAAACGTTACCATAGCAACCAGAGTTAGAGAGCATTGGCGCAGTGGTTGAGACAAGATGAGAGGAGTAGAGCTTGTGAGTTTTACGTCTGGTTCACACAGTACGATTTAAGGATTGTTGGCTGATTTTCCAAAGCTCTGTGACCACACATGACACAAGCCGGTAAAAGTAGAAAACAGGTTCGATCGGTCCGTGTGTCCAGCCACACAGCAGGAGCAACACACCACACGCGGACCTGTTCCACTCCCGAATATATCAAATCCAGTAAAACCCCCAACATACCATACGTGAATTTAGAATAATCAAAGATGGATGACGATGTAGAAGCAATAGTGATAGTTTGTGGACGCATTTTAAGCGATAAAAGACGCAACAAAACGAAAAGGCATTTGATAAAAGAAGGTGGGAGCAGAAGCTGTATTTGCTGCACCATTCCATCAGTAGTCAGATAGTATCTGATATTATAGATTTTCTTATATTGAGTCATTGACTTTGAAGTAATTTGCCATCTTGAGCGTTCTTGTGATTTAGGATTAGAAGAAACACTTTTAAAATGAGGAAACCCCCATCAAAACCAGGCTTAATAACAGTAGCAATCGACTGTTATAAAAAAATACTTAGAAGTACTGATTGTGTTTTATGGTAATAAACACATATATTGTATTCAGCAAAAGCCTAGCACATATCTATGAGAGAAACACATTTAACTATGGGTAACTCATTCATTGTTAAATAAAAACATAAAATGAAATAACCCTTTTGCTGATAAATAAAAGCAACCAAGCAATAACAAAAAAATGGTGGGAAATAAGTACAACTTTACAATATTTGACAGAGAGGTGCAAAAAAATTGAAAGAAATAATTTAATAACATTTATTAGAATACTAATATGATTGTTAAGTCTAACTTGGAATTCCTACATACATAATAGGATTTGCTGGAACTAAGTCTGGGCTCATAATGTTTTTATGAAATGCTGAACGACTCAGAATCCACCTACACAAATCATGGCTTCTCAGTATTTCACATGGCGCGTCTTTTTGTAATCCCTTTCTAGTCTCATTGTTTTGATCTTGGTCATGGTTCAATTAATGTTGACACATCAACCAGTGGAACACGCACAAACGCACACGCACACATCAAATGTGGTAAGAGCCTAATCATGAACTGCCTCAGAACTCAGTAAAATACTGACTGACTGTCTGATGTCTATTGTCTTCATTATCTTGTCACACCAGAACAAGCAGTTATGAATAATAACATTACAAGCACATCATCTTTACTTATCAATGCTTTCATTTACATTTTTTGTGTGGTTTAACTTGCTGTTGCTCAAGCTCTTGGTCCTTGTGAAATTGTGAAGTTTATGTCAGCGTGGGCATGAAGAAAGCGGGCATGAGGACGATTATGGAGTTTATAACCCTTCCAGGGTCGTAATTGTCTCATTTGTAATGGCTTGTACTTGTTTTTCAAACTGAAATAAATTAATTTGAAGAAGGAAAGAATTATAAAGGTATAAAGGAGAAACAGACAAAGGTATCAAAAAATATCAAATAAAACCCATCAAGGTTTCTAGGTTTTTGTTGTTGGGGAATTTGTCTGGATTGCAGCAGGAAACGGATTCATATTCATAAGTGAACACCCGATGTGATAAATGGTTCACTAAACATTTAAATGTTTGAAGACAGAAAAGAAGTTAAGTCAAAATGATCTTAAATGAGAATTGTCTTAGAAATCTCAGTCTAGCTTCACATTTAGAAAGATGACAGGAATCAATCTGTATTTCATGATTAGTTTGGCCAAATTACTTTTTCGAATGTAGTTATTTGTGCATGTGTGAGGCCAAATAACTTCCACATGATCATTTCTCAGTCATTATTACAAAGGTTTTTTAAGTCCTAATTGGTTCATTTGTGTGAAGAATTACTCAATCTACCCATTGTAGTATTAATGTCTGCACATGCTATTAGTTACAAAGGCATTCTGTGGACTGAAAGACGGATATAAATTATAAACTTTTTCAGAGCATCTGTTGCCAACAACAGCTGGTGTGTTTTCTTTTTCCACTAATGGCTATAGTTTTCATTTTCATGGTGGTGGTAAACTTTATAAAAGCGGTAATGAGCACAGAAGTGAGTGGGGAAAATGGCTGGCTATTAACAGGGAACATGACCTGAATAATTTCCTCATTATCACAGATTTAAATGTTTGCTTAAAAAAAATCACAGGGACCTCAAATTATTTTTATCCATAAAATAAGTTGGATAAAAATATCCAAATTATCATTTGTTTGCTGATTAAATTATTTTTGTTCCTAGTGTCAATCAGAGAAAAAAAAATGTGTTGTCAGAAACACTTTTAAATAAAGAAGTATGGTAAGGTTTAAATTGTGTATGCAAATTAAACATTTTTTGTGCAGTTTCTTAGACTCAGACACTTACTACACATTTACTGGTGTAATCTTTTGGTCTATTTGTTACTGCATGCTTAGTTTTTCTCCTTGGAATTTGTTTTAAATGAATATTAATTTTGGCCAATGTTTGAAATAATAAAGACTTTCATTCCATTTTGCCAGTGCAAGCATAGACCAGTGTTCACAGTATGAATATGTTGACTAAAATATGTCATTGTTCTTGCACATTTTAGATAAAAATAGGACTGAAAATACATTACTACTGTGGTAAGATTCATAGTGTCTTTCAAACTTAGTTTTTTTGATCATGTTTGTATGAACTACAACTAATTTTTCTTAAAAAAACCTGCAGTTTTAGATGATCATTTTACAAATCACTGTTTTTGCTCCTGTTATCCCTTTCAAAACACTCAGACTCTTAGCTTCAGATTATGAAATAAAACTACTAACAAGTTAGGTTACATGACACAGTTGGGATGACTGTGCAATTAGATACTTTTCTATCAATGTGAAAGGTCTTTTTATGTGTGAATGCAGTGCGTATAATTAAAGTGCAGCTGACACGTGCCGCCTCCTTGATATCTCTTCCATACATGCACACCCAACAAAAAAAGCCCACACGCATCATAAACCATCTAGATTACAATCTTTTTAAACATAACCTTTAATGTCACACAGCCTCATATGTTACAGACACGCCATGTTTCACATGATTACGTACACAGATGGGTAATACAACATTCCTTGTGAGGCATATTTTGAGGAGGCCTGTTATGCACCATTAGTTTGATTGCCTGGAACTCGTCATACTTGATGAATTTAGACAATAAAAGTAGTAAGAAGCAAAAATTAAATGGCTGTTTTTAATGCTTTACTTTGGTAGTTTAGCTTTAATATTGTTCATTTATGATGCTTGTGATGTGATTAGATTGTTTCACTTAGACACAGATTCGTGGTGCATGCTGAAAGCTCCACACACAGATTTATTTCTTTGCATGTGCGAAGACACAAACACACACGAACGCACACGCACACACACTTACTCTCTTTAAATGCAGTGGAGTGGAATAATGGACAAAGCAGAGGAATAGTGGGCTGGTTTTATCATTCACACTCTTTTAACCACCAGCCATCTGTTAAATGCATGCATCTTTTTGTGTGTGTGTCCTGTGTCTCTTATGTTACCCTGTGTTACCCAACCTCTCTGGAGTTTACCCTCTCTTGCCCAATGACTGCTGGAGATGGACATCAGCTCTGTTTGAATAGAAAAAAACAACAGCAAAAAAACCCCATATCTACCACAGTTGTAGATCTTGAACTTTCTAACTGTTCATGTCCTGAATTTATATAACTTTCTTCTTCTGAAATCAAAGTTGTAAAAAATGCTTAAAACGTGCAATCTTTGATGTACCACTAAGCAATTTTTGTAAAAAGTTATTGCAAATTAATTGTGAAAAATTATACAAATAAATAACAATAAGCAGAAAATATACCATTATTTTCTAAACCTAATTTAACAAAATGTATCTCCCATTAGAAGAAATCCATGTTTAGATTAAAATAACTTTAACTGTTTGGAAAAATACATTGTAGCCTTGATTACTTAATTTATTTTTTTTTTTTTTTCAATTAATGGATTTTTTCCCTAAAGGTCATCCAGACTTGGTTTATATATCATTATCTCTCTGTTACATTGAGAGCGCGCTCATTATGGCAGTATAAAAGGACGACAACAGTGGGAACTTGCCATAATGAAGCTAAGTGCTCCCTATTTCTGTCTTTTCTTTGCTGTCTCTTTGTGCTGCCTTTCAGCTGTCTCCAATTTGTCCTCATGTTTTCTCCTTTTCCGCTCGCTCTGTCTTATTCAAAAGTACCTGCCAGTCTGTTAATGCATCTAAGTAATACCCATCTTTGTATCTTGCCTGTCTTACTTTTTTGGGGGCCTCCGTGTTCTAAGTCTTCCACCAGCGTTTAGTAATGATTTGGCTTCTCCCTGTTCTGTCACCCCCTTCCTTCCCGTTTGCCATGTACTGCTTTCCTTCACCCTTTCCTCTAATGAATCCAATCATTTCTGAGTCACACCTTGGAGTGCCAGCATATATGTGTGTGTGAACCATTCATTTGTCAAAAGCACAGACAGATGTGATTCAGCCCTGATACATATGTTGGCCCCTAACCATGAACCTGGGGGGGTTAATTGAGTAATGGCATTTGTGGGACAAAGAGAAGCTGCTTGGAGCAAGGATGAGACTGAAAGTCAGTGAGAGGGAGATGACAAGAACAAGAACAGTTAAAGGGTGAGACGGAGATAGATAGGTGCAATCTGGGAGAGCATATGAAAGGAGAAGAGGACATTGCAACAGAGAAAGAGGTTAATTGCTAGAGTGAATAAAATGCAAGATGGGGGGGGGGGGGGGTTAATTACAGAACTTCAGAAGAGAGAGTAAAATAAAGACAAATGTGGGGTTAATGGTAACAGTCTGTGAAATGGGCATGAGGTGGCTGCCTAACAGCGGGATATGGAGCATTGATTTGAAACAATGGAGAAAGGGTTAAAAGAGACACTGAAATGAAACAAGCAGGGGGAGTGAAGGGGTTAATGAAGAGAATAATAAAGGATAAAGCCTGTAGTCTTTATGGTCCTTAGCTCTTAATTAAGAAAAACACATCTGCACCTGGGACCCTCCAAGAATATGTGGATGGATGGCACCATGTGAAATTGTGTGTATGTGACTAATTTGTGCAATGAAGTCCACCTCATTATAGATTCATTGTGATGATGACTTATTAAATAAATGCCTGAGTGGGTATATTCTTTAAAATGGATTACCTTAATGAGAAAATCTCTAAGAGCCTTCTGTGGCATCCTACGGTGTTCAGACTGTTGGAGCATAAACTTTTCTTGGGTTACCTGAAGATTTTGATCCTATTATAGCTGTACAATATATTGAATCATAATTGTCATTGCAGGGTGTTATATATCACAATAGGTACAGTATTATTTTTGAATATATTCTAATACCCAGCTCTATGTAAACTAATAGTTAATGAGAATCTAATCTTAAAATAAAGTGGTGGAGACATTGGTTAGTCATAAAGAAAGGAAAAATGCAGGAAATGTTGTTTAATCAATATAATTATTGACAGTTTTTTTTAGGAAATTATATTTAAACATAATTGTGTCACTCCATTTACTGTATCGAAGGGATGCCCTGATTAAATTTTATTTGTCTTTCATTTTCTGGTTTTGTTTAAAAATGCCTTTTTTGCAAATGAAGTCTCAGTCCAACTTTAGTATTTTCACAGCAAAATAAATGCACCTCATACAACACAATTGTTAAAACCAGCCAATCACAGTTGCAATTGTATTACAGTTTTTCAAATTATTATAGACACAAGTACTACAAAATATACAATTTTTAGTGAACAAACATTTCTGAATATACCAAATTGCTTACCCAATGCTACCAACTTTTGCAAAGTACAATTGTATTTATTAAGTACATGTAATGTCATTGAGGTTCCATTCAGATCCAACTTCAGACAATTTCTATTGCTACTGTTGGCGCAGGGATTTATTTTTTTTTAAATGAACTAAATTCAAATTCAAGTAACTTTTCATCAGACATGATTCCTAATCTTTCTCTAACCTTGATTTGTAAATTCAATTCATATCAAGTAGATTTTTTTAAAGCCATTTTTAAAATTTTAATACGTCTTAGTTAAAAAATTAGTTTATAAAGTACATCATAGTATCAAAAGTTGCTCTCAAAATAGTTCTTTTCCAGGAGGAAACTTTCATCATCTGGGATTATAGAAGCACAAAGGAGTCAATTTTCTAGGATCTCATCTTTAAATCTTTTACATTGAGCCTCTGATGACTTGACAGTCTCATTCTGGTTACACATTCAAAGAAGAAATGGGGTAATTATGTTCTTGATTTAACGATTAAATACCCCAAGTTATTTTCATCTTAGCCTTTATGGGTATTATGTGTTGTGCCGCTGGAAGCTGTGCTCTCATTCCACCTTTGCTAAAATCTACCTTATAGATTGAAAGCTAATCTGAACCTTATCTAGAGATTTTTTGTTCTGGTGTTTTGGTGGCCTGTAATCTGTATTGAAAAAGATTGCGACTTATGCACACATCACTTAATATCGAGATCGATTTGATTTGTAGTGCTGTGAAAGGATGATAAGATCTGTTTTCAGGGCTAATGTAATCAGTGTTGGATGGGAGCCTCTCTCTTCACCTCAATCTTGGAGATGTTAGAAGGACCACCTCTTATGTCAACCTCTTGAGAAAGTAAACCAGTTTAATGTGGTGCATGTGAGCTCTGTGTGAGAACAGTGTGTGTGTTTTAAAAAGATTTATTCTGTGAGAATATGTGTTGTCACCACACATGCACACGCACACATACGCATACCCACTAGCAGTTAGTGGAAAGATTTAAATCCATTGACAGAGTAATGTGCTGGGCTGTGAGAGCTTAATAAAGAGTGAACTTGTCCCTGAATGTTTGAGTGATGATAACAGGCTCATTTAATTGCCTAACCTCTATGCGCACAGACACACATATGCACACAAAGATCATCAGCTCTATGAGTAGGCATCACATAATTTCCGTCATTCACCTTGAGTAGGTGGTGGTAAGACATTCTGATGGAGGGGTGGGAGAAATGTAATCTAGGATTAAGTGTCAGAGTGAGGAATGCATCTGAAGCTAATTAGAGGTCAGAAGTATTTGCACTGACTTTTTCAGAACTTTCAGATTTTTTTTTTTCATGTTGGCTCTCTATATCCAGTCAAAATCTAAAATTTAACATCTGTATCTTTTAAAGGGGGACATGAAAAGGACAAATCTGGATTTAATCTTTGAACATAGTCATTTGCTTGCATAGCTCATTGCGACACTGCTACACAGATGAAAGATGACCAACCCATATGATCCCCCAGAACAAATCTCAGCTTGTTTCTCTGACAAGTTCACATAGTTGATGGAATCTTTCCCTGTTTCAAATCTGTCCATCCAACACAGCAACACAATTTATATTTCTCCCTTAGCTATGTCCTAACATTGGTACAAGGAAGCTGTGTTTCATTACAGATGACCAGATGTCACTATCTCATTGTGTTGCAGTGAGATAGTGAGAATGCTTCCTCACTTATACCATTCTCTCTTGACTTGTAAAGTTTCAGCAGATCTTACAATGTGCAGGAACATCTTTATCTGGTCTTTACAATGCAGCCAATCTATGAGTGGCATTCATTTTCCTTGGTGCTGGATAAAGAACACTATAGATATTAATTTCTGCAGTAGTACCAAGACAGTTTACACAATGCGTATTAATGTTTATTATGTTCTATTTGTTGCTTGAACTAATAAAACTAGGCAGTCATGAGCATTCTTTAAGTGAGTTTCAAGTATTTGCCGGTTTCAGCTATTAGAGAGCAGTTGTGTTCCCTAACCCTGGCAAATGTGGGCTGTTCACTGTATTAATTGCAGACAGGTGGAGACTTTACTCAGTGGTTGAATTGTGACGCCAGTTGTGGGCTCTGGATCTTATTTTGGGTCATCCATAATAAGAGGACAGAATATAAACGCATAAGTTTGACATTTTGAAAATTCAAACTATTCCATCCACCTAAAAGAAACACTACTGACCTAATTTATTTGTCTGCAGTAAATGCTTTAAAAGATTTGTTGCTACATTACCACACTATTTGCGCACTACCTGGGTATTACAAACATATAATTAGATAATTAAAAATGTCTGTTTGCATTTTCACAAACAGTCTTGATGTTGACTTAGCACTGAAGTGCACACAAGAAGAAAAAAAAAACATTTGTGGCTTGATTTTATCCTTGTGTGAAAATACAGAAAGTGCATATGTTTAAGCATTGATGAACTGTGTTTCTGTTTTCATTTGCAATAACACATATGTGAGTTGGGATCTGATTCAGATTTTGTAATATCAGCTGACAGCTGTCGCTACTTAAGCTTTTCACCGGGTAATCCTCAGATAGCATCCATCTAAGGACTTTGTGGTTATATGAGTTTGAAGCCATGATTGCAAAAATGTGAGATTGTGATGTGTGGGTAACCTGTAATCAGTCAAATCTGACAGGCAGTAAATCCGACTTAAAAAGGCACTCAGACATTCATTGTTAAGCGGAGAGCCAATTGAAATTGATAAGTTGTTGAAGAGAAAGGAGAGGTTGAAGGAATCAAGGGAAAGAAAGCTGGGTGAATAAGGTACAGGGGAATTAAGTTTTGTGGATTCCACCAATGTAACAGAAGTGAACACTGATTGCTCAGAAAGCTCTGAAACGTGTCATGATGTCAATAAATCAATAACATTTCAGGTAATCAGTCAGAATGTGCAAAAAATAAAGTAAAAATAAAAACTGAGGTTACATTATGACAAAAAGTAATTCTTGTCTGGGTATTAGTGTGGTTGAGTTACCATTTTCTGACTTCAGTCAACAAAAATCTTAAACAATGGTCAATTCTCTCATCCATCCCAGACTGGAAAGTGGCTAGGGTAAATTAAACATTACTAAATAATAAATAGGAATGTAATGGTGCAGTCTGGCTAGTGGAAGAGATGATACAAGACAAGAGATTTTAGCAATGTGTTTGAGGAAGAATCTGTAATCAGTGTACATTAAACAAGCCCAGGGTTTGGTGGGTTGTTTTTTTCATTTTTCCTTTGCATTTCAATGCTATAGGAGTCCTGATGCCAGGAGACTATCAAAACAGTTCCCTTTTTTTCACTCAGACATCTTGTAATTGTTACGCTCTCTTTTAAAGCATCATCTTTGTTTAGTTTGGTCAAATCCTGGTGTTTCAGATTTTCAACAAGAGAAAGTAAAATCTGGTCCAGACTCTTCGAAAGACTAATAAATAGTCCTTTAGTGTAGAAAAAGTAAAAATAAAAATTGGTCTGCACAATATCTGTAAGACATGTCATAGGAATTATAGTGTCACAAAAATGTGATGTAATAATGTAACAGAAGTGTCAGCCTCTCAGGCCTGAGAGGCTCAGTAGATCTTTTGTCCACTTTGCCATTAGGATCACAACACCTTGGCTAAGGAAAGAAGCTCATGAATTGGACTGTCATTTGTTTCCTATAGTACTGCAATAATGCTTTATAACCTTTTTAGTGCAATACCCCTTGTTTATTTAGACTGTTGCTCTTCTTATTGTATTTTTTATTGCACTTTTTGGACTACTGGGGATCTGAATTTCCCTGAGGGGATGAATAAAGTGTCTGTCTGTCTATCTATCCCTCTATCTAATCATAGTCATGTCATCTGATGCAGTCACATTCTGAGTGCAACACAGTATCGCTTGGCAAAATAAATGTGCTTTGAGAAATATTGAAGAGATAATTGGGGATTTTATTGCATTAAAAACAACTATTTCTGAATGTTTGACTTTTCTTCCCATTGAATTAATGTCCTCAAAAAAATAAAAAAATAAAAAAATCAGTAGAAGCTTGCTGCTGGAGGTAAAGATGTATTTAGTTTAAAATGTTCTTTATGAAAGTACAAATATATGTATAGTGTGCAAGTGAAAACTTTGTCTTTCACTTGCAGACATCAATCAGCCTTAATATGAAGCCAGTCATTATCTGTGATTTAAACTGTATGTAACTGTGCCAGTTTTGTTCCTTATATTCTGTTTTTGCCTCTGCGGTTTTCTCTTGTTGGATACTCTGCTGGTAACGAGTGCTGTTATCTAGCCTGTTAGCTGTACATCTTTGAGAATATGGACAGACTGTGTCCATCTGTGCTACTGCGTCTCCATAATGCTCTTCCATATGGTCAAGTGTGGCCTACTCAGAGGCTCGGGGAGATAGTAATGGACAGTCAAATATACACCAACATAAATGCATGCTATATGTGAGGACAAAGTATGTACATGTTCCTGCAATCAGGAATATATATATATATATATATATATATATATATATATATATATATATATATATATATATATATATATAAAAACATGTTGGCAAGACTGAGCAATTGGAAAGTGACATATTTTGGTTGTGTGAGGGATGCTGGTTTTCTGAATAGAAGCTAATATATTTTATGCAAGTGTAAGTCACTGTATGTGGTCTGCCTGAATGTATTTTAATGGTGGTCTAAGTAAGCTGACTGTCATTGCTTTATGTCTGTGTTTCTCATTCTTCACTTCCTTTCTGTTGCCCATTCATCTTTTTCTTCCTGTCTGTTTTGTCTGGATTTCTCATGCTCCAGAGAGACTTAAGGTGACTGGAGATCAATAAAGGGGTGAGTGAACACAGTCAGACAAAGCTATGCAGACATGCTCCAATGCAGACTTGAAACTGCTGAGCAGGTGAATTTCATTCATTCATATGCTTCATACACAGACAACACCATCCCAATTATTGATTTCAGAAATGACCAATCGATGATGTGATCCTCAGATGGTTTCTGTGTTTGTGTGTAGATATTTTCGTCCCTGTCTTCCATTGTAGCAATTTTATAAAGGTCTTAATGACGTGCAGTATATGGGCACTCTAAATGTTATTTTCCATTTAGTAATCAAATATAAATCAGAAGTTTAACATGCTGTATTTCATTTTCTTAATTGAAATGTTTTAAACAATACAAGAGAACAGACTAAGCAGGACTGGAAGTTAAGCAGTTTGAAATAACTGTGTCAGATTAAATAGAATATCGAGTTTGAGAGAGTGAGAGAGAGTGTATCAGATTCATGTCCTAATCAATAAGCTCTTTGTTGCTTTGTGGTTTAACTAATGGAGCAAAGTGCTTTAACACAAGGATTTACATTAGCTGATTTGTCAGGCAGGACTGAAACTTTGTCAGGAGAACAGGAATAAAAAATATTTTTAAAATGATCAATTGTCCAGGTCGGCATAAATATGGAGAAATATCTATTTCTAAAAGTCATCCAAAGGTTGTGCTTATTCATCCTGTCACCTATCATCAATTTCATTGCCGTCTGTCCATCCATCATTCAATCATTGTCTTTTTGCAGGTTATATATTTAAAAATAGAGAACTTTTGTATTCATCCTTTAAAGAATGGACAAAAAGAACAGAGATAGCAAGACAGTAAGAGCATGCACTGATGTGACAATTTGGGCTGATATGCAATGTTAGTATTGCTTTTGCTGATATTTACCCATGTTATACATATTTTTTCTGATTTTTTTTTTTTTTTTTGACACTGAATGGCCACATGGTCAACCCATCCGTTGTCTCTCCCAAACCAGGTAGAAAAACAACAATACTGAATAAATATTGATTTTCATTATTGGCACATTTTTACTTATTGGATCAATACCTATGTGTCAAAAAATAACTAACATTGGCCAATACTGATGTTAAAGCCAATATATTGGCATCCCTATTTGAAAAGTTTATATTTTTGTTATTAAAGATGTTTAGGACTTTTGAGAGATGGGCACAGTTGACCAGAGAAGCTGCTGTGAAGTTTAGAAATGGCAAAGGGAGAAACAGTATCAGGGGCTGAAAATTAAGCCAAAGGAAGGAAGAAAATGGTTTGGAGAACCGGAGATGAAAAGAGGCAAGAAGGGAAATGATGGGAAGCAAAAAAGAAAAGGCAAAGTGAAGCCAGAGGGGAAAAAATGGGGCTAAGAAGGAATATCTGCTGATGAAACACAAAGAGGGCATCTTATTGCCTCATGTAGAATAACTCACCTGCCTCAGGGCTCATTCATATTCTCTTTGTGATCCGCAGTTATTTTTATGGTCATCACACAGAAGTATGGTGAACATTAAAAGTAGTATTCCTCATGCTAATATTGGAGAGTTTCATGCTGAAATAACCTGAGATTTACATGCCACTTGTAACTTTTGTGGTGGGTGTTAGACAGTTCAACCATGTAAGAAATCAAGCATTCTTAAACTTATAATAAAATTCCTGATAGAAAGAGCTGAGTGGGTATGTAAAAACAGCTTCTTTCTTTTAAAAAGATTCTTGATGGGAGCTGTCAGATAGAATATTTCAATTTACTATTTTTCTTGCTTCAGAACAGTTCATGTTGCCTAATAGGAAACAGATAGATGACTTATATTAACCATAAAAGGCAGAAATGTGCTTTTGTGTTGGGGGTGGGGTCATAGTGTCTTTGTGATACACTTCAGATGCAGTTTCTGTTGTGTCGGGCTAGGTGGTGCTGTCTGCCCATCCTGTGTCATTTGTGTGCGTGAATGTGTGTGTTCCTGAGTGATCAGACTTGATTTCTTTCTTATGAGGAACAGTTGCATCACAGGAGAAGCCTCTGTGGTGTTAGACCCGAAACAAGCATTTGCTGTCTTCAACTCGTTATATTCAGATTATCAGAATTTATTTATAGCGCTGTTGTTTTTCTTCTAATTTTGTGTAATTTTTATCAGAAGTACAATGAACAGCTGAGATAGCACAGATGGCAGAAAATGAACATATTTGCAATAGTGACTTAAAATGTGTGTTTTTCTGATTCTTTTTTTCCTTATTTTTCCACTGAAAGGAAGCAGTAAAGGTTCCAGTCTGGATTAAAAAATAGCAGGTTCTCTCAATGCATGCATATTCCTGCTTATTTGGAGAATGGTTGTCATGTGCAGCGAGGGTGTTAAATCTATGGTGATGAAGTGGTCACTGCCAAGGATATTGCTGACTCCATAAGATGGTGAAGTACTCAAGCACGCACATACACGCACACCCTCTTGAATGCCATAGGTTTTTTTACGGTAAGTGGTCCTGAGTGGAAATCAAAGGTCAGCGGTGTACAGATAGCTTAAGCATATTTAATTAAAGATTGTTTAGTCTGTGTGGGTTTGTGTGTATGTGTGAGAGAGCAATTATGGGCTGCCTTTAAGCTCAGTGAATGGATCCGTTTGAAGTATTTTATTGATCCTGATTCAAGTAATCAATCAAGTCATAATCGACCTAAATAAAAAGCACTTTATGTGAAAAAAAGATGGTAATGTAAGTGGTTGTACTCAAATCTTTAACTTTACATTTTGCTTTGGTTTTATGTAAAGAATAGGAGTGAACTCGATGAATCTCTACCTGCCACTTGTTTAAAAGTGTATCCAGCCTTAAGTAGTATTTCTTTTGAAGAAAAAGATTGATGTTACTGTTTTAATCAGGGTTCAAAAACGTCGGAACTAAATTAATAAAATAATACAACAGGAATGGAACAACCAGCTGTGACTTTAAAGCAGAAAAGTTATTTTTTCTGGCCTTGTAATGGGCTATCTGGACCTGGGGAAGACTGTTGAGTTGACAGATCTCCAGCAGCAGTCTTTGACTCAGTCCACAAGAAGGTAAGCTACAGACGGCCATTGCTAAGGAAGCTTGCTTATTGCTGTTTTTATACATATTTCTGGAAAGTTGAGTGTTTATAATTTTACAGAACATACTATAAATTAAGTAAAATGTTCTGTAGAACAATTGTTCTGTAGCTGTAATTGTTCTGTAGCTTAAAAATGTACATGCTCGCTTCTCCTCTTAGGTCCACGCTTGTACATTTGATTTTTTAACATTGATCATTACAGCTTGCTGTAATGATCAAAAATTAAAACATTTCTGAGTAGCATCCCATGTCGAACTCAAAGCTCACAGATGACTTGTCCAATAGTCTTCCCAATGCCTAAATCTGTAAGTATTGAGGCTAACAAGTTGATAAAGGTATTTCTGCATCAGCTTGTCAGCAGCATGATCAAAGTAAAATTTTGATTTAACGGAAGGCTGAAATTGGGGAAAAAAAGAGAAAA
The DNA here is from genome assembly GCA_911649635.1 of Poeciliopsis gracilis. Classification (NCBI taxonomy): domain Eukaryota; kingdom Metazoa; phylum Chordata; class Actinopteri; order Cyprinodontiformes; family Poeciliidae; genus Poeciliopsis; species Poeciliopsis gracilis. The sequence goes on from CAJVRI010001532.1 coordinate 18,817,477, forward strand.
ATAGCAGATTTTCACAGAGCTCTTCATCTTTGAGTCAGCAGTGCTCGTGCTTGTTGACAGATTCGCCGAGGGGAAGGTTAAACTTGGTTTAAAACAACTTAGTGGAACCACAAAGTTATTGCAAAAGCCAGTGAAAATGGACCTTTCGACCAAAATACCAGTGAGTCTCTTAGCCTACATCTAATCTAAGCAATTTATTTATTTTTTTCTAAAATACCCGCTTACAACTTAACTGTTTGCTTCTCAAATTTTGAATTATTTCTGTGAAGGGTGATCTCACTTCAGACATCTTCTCCTTTTCTAGAGGTTAAGTTTAGAGCACAGCCCAAGATACTCCTTTTGTGAGGTAACATGATCCACTGCACTGTGACATTATCTGTTAACCCTCTCAGATGATGTCACACTGCTTTATCACCTCATAATGAAAGTGTGAGCTTTCAGGCAGGCATAGGTCCATTAGTTTTTGGTCAGATGAGCGCATGTGTTACCCATCTGATCTGGCTTTCATATATCCAAGAGACCTCAACCAATTTATGACTGCATTACATATAAATATAATGTTATTGTATGAGATAAAAAGGTTGAATATGTTTTGTCTTTCTTAAAATGCTGTAATATGAGCTACTGAAGCAAATATCTGCAAAGCTTTGTATGCTACATTGCAGAGAGGAAAAGAGACAAAAGGGACAGTATGTCACGTTTGATTTTGTAGAAAATGGGCACATCACCGCTCTAGCTCTTGACACAGTGACACTCAGACAATCTTTTTTTACTTTTAGCCTAGCTTTTTTGCTCTAACTGTCTGACATTGCAAAGGGTTTTACAGTACAGCCTATCTGTCACTCTCCTTCATTATTGTCATTATAATTCTCCCTCAGTTCCTGTCTCTTACATGATCTTTTATCATTTCTTTCTCTCCTTTTTTGCTTTGACTTTTTGCAGTGTTCCATTTTTTGTCTCACAGCCTAATCTTCCCCATGTGCTGAAGTTGCATTGTCGCTTTGTGTGGCAGGTCTTTGAGTCCTGTTGAACAGAACAAAGGCAAAACTCTGTCCCATCTCATCTGATTGTCTACCCTTTCTTATCATCACTGCTTTATTACAGACTTGGTGCCCTTTTAGGTTTGCCTGGACATTTTCACACATTTGTTCCTTTTCTGTGGTTTATCTCCAAAATCCCCTTGTATTTTTTTGTCTTTTTGTGTTCTTTTTAACTGGCATTATTCGTTTAAGAATGTTATATTTAATGATAAAAAATATTTTATGTATCCCTGGTCTGTTTGACATAGACACAAGTGTCTGAACTCTCAATAAAAGATGAGTTTTATTAGTTTATTTAATCTAATATCAGGGAACATAACATATTGTAGCTATAGCCTAAAGTTATGATTGAACTCTTTAATGTGACTTAATATACGCCAATACACACAGCGGATACCATCTTGGTACTACTGCAGAAGCGAATACCTACAGTCTTCCTTATTTCTAATTGGCTGCCATTTGGGATTCAGCCAGTTAACCCCAAGCAAAATGACTGACGCTTGTGGGTTGACTGTTTTGCAAACATTAGCCAATAGCGAGTCAAGATTTTTTTTATTTCTTAGATATGTTTCAATAATTTGAAGTTATAAGGTGAATCTGTAAATACTGGACTTGGGTTCCACCTTTGCACATTTAGAATTTTTTTCCCCTTCTAATTATTTGCAAAATGGTTCAGGCTCAGTTACCTTGTCCAAATTGAATTTAGGTCTGGTTCATTAGATGTCATAAATTTTCTTTGCCTCTGGGCAATTTCATTGTAGATCTCGCTATTTGATTAGGGTTCTTGTCCAGGGTGAAAATGAAACCTCATCCCACTTTCAGGTATTAAGTATTAGGTTGTTTTCAGTATTGCTTTTTTAATTTTTTGCTCCATTAATCTTACCATCAACTCTGACCAGCTTCCACATTCCATTTGAACAAAAGCATGCCGACAAAATGACTCTGCCACCACTGTGCTTCACCGTGGAGAAGGTGTGTTCAGGGAGAGTTTGTTTTCTGCCACTCACAGTTTTGCCAATAATCCTAAAAGTTCAGTCTCGGTCTCATCAGATCAGATCAGAGCAACATCTTCTGAGCATTTAAATTCTAACACTTAAAGATGATTTAAGTCAATCTCTTTTAACTTGTTATGGCAAACAGTGTGTTTTTCTGCCCCCATGTGTCCCCTGCTTGTTTCTGTGACGAGTGGCTGCTGTTTTTGTGCCTTTCAGCTGGATAACAGTAAAACTGGTCACAGCTTTCACTGAGGAAGCCTGTCATATAAGGCAGGAAGAGGATAACTAATCCTTATCAAATGGAGATCACTTGAGTTACATAATCAAAGCGAGATTTCATATTCCAAGAGTGAATGTGACAGAGACGTGTGATAATAACGCAAGAAAAGAGCAGGGAGGGAATAAATGGAATATTAACAAAAGAGGACCTGGTTTCAAGATGGAAAGGTGATTTGAAAGAAATGCAAGCTTTAAAGAAAGAAAGAAAGCCCAGAAAAATGTCAGAGGCGGTTTGTTATAAGAGGAGACATGGAAGAGCACAATGAGATGAATCTGTGTTAGACAGATGGAAGTGGGGAGGGTGACAGAACATGGATGTGTGAGAGTCTGAGAGAATAACTGGTGAGATATGGATGAGAACATGGCGAGAAAGGTGCGATATTGTGTAACTCGATACTATTCTGCTCTCTGCCTCGTGAGGCTGTGCTGAACAGGAAGGGTAGATCTGTTGTACGCATAGTGGCCTAATCAATACAAGTTGTAGATTGTGCTATATGAGGACAAAGTTAGAAGCATAAATAGCCAGGGTACAGAATGAATGCAGAAGAGTATTTTTCACACATCTCGGTGCTGCAGGAAACCTCTGGCTCTGCTGGCAAACTCGCCTCTCTTTATACTTGGTGACTATAGACACACCACACAAATGTAGCTATACGCACTTATACATGCCCAGACAGTTCTATTCAGCACTAGCATGGAGGCCCCTCGAACACTGTGGTGACAGCCTCTGCTATGTTAGGCTAAACGCAGACTCAATGGACGGGGATTCCACTATATAACATGGTAAAGAGCAAGCAGGCTTCAGCACATGTGCAAAAGGTGCATCAATGGAGATAGTTGCTAGTTAGGACCAGGTGCACATTATCACAATAATGCTGGGCTCCTTAGATGTCCTCTATAGCGTCCTCATCCAGAAGGTAACGCGGAAGTTGTCTGTCTGTTTGTGTTAAGGTTGTTTATTATCCTAACATTTATAAATTCATTGCAAATTTAGACCAGTAAAGACAATTTTGGTGTTTGCTTGTGCCTTAAGATAAAAATACCTATTGTTGAAAGCTAGTTTTCCTTTCATTTTTTGTTTAGAAATCAGATATGGAAATAGAGTTTTGAACTAAAGTGTTTAACATTCTGAGTGAGGCAGTTTAATAATAATCTGCTGTTTCTATATATGTTTTTATAGCTGATGGCGGTGTATGAGGAGCAGGAAGCCCAGCAGAGAGGTGTGGCTGACACGAGCCTGACCCCGAGCCCTGACCTCCACCAAGCTGAACTTTCTGTTTTCCAGCCAATCACAGGAGGAGAGATTGAAGTCAATTCTTCAGCCCTCAAATCTAGTAAGTTTGTTTTTACTGTAATGACCCGTATTGATCACCACAATTTCCTAAAGTGGCATAAAAAACAAGTTGTACATTTTCGGACTCATACGTTACCAAGAGTTAAAACTCTAGCTATACAGTACTTTGTTTCTACAGACCTAGATATGTTCTTTTACCATTTGTTATAGCATCTCAACAACAGCTGTAGCAACTCTTAATCATTAGCCAAACACGTGAAATCAACATTTTGCAACACATTCAAATATTTTCCACACCACAAATATATATAAGTTTAGATATTTACAGATAGGACGAAAGCAAGGTAAAATATGGTCAGTCACAAGGTGATTAGACAAATAAATAATAATAATAATAATAAAAAAAACGAATTACACATAAGTTAAAAATGTATGAAAGAAAAAATGCAACAAACCAAAGCTATGATGGGAAAAGACAAAGTAAAATGAAGATATTCCAACTGATTTAGGAGTTTAGAGAACCTCAAAATCTAAAATATTTTAGTTATCCCTCCTGCAGTCTTAAGAGATGCTGTCATTTGGACCCCACAAGGTTTTTTGTTTGTTTCTGCGCAGTCCAGTGGGGTTGGACTGACAGTGTGTGTGCTTTTGCGAGGTTTTTTTTATGTGTTTTACACTCCTCTTCAGTATTGTGGTAAAATTGTGGAAGAGTTAAAAAGTAGATTTTAACTTGATACCATAATTTTAATCCTTCCTTAACTTCTTTCACTTAAAACAATAACTTGAGATCTTTGTCATTTGTTCCTCTGATTGTGAACACTTCTTTCACTTCTTGAGAAATAAATTTAGAAAAAACATTAGAGAAATGCAACTGATATGTTATTTGCTTTGCAAGATTTTATGTAATCTTTCTAAGATCTACCTGAGAATTAGATTTTTTTTTAATGTAAAATGTTTAACATTGTTTGCTTGGCTGAGCTTTTTGTGGTACTTTAAAAACAAAGAAAAAACCCCACAAACATTTCAATTACAGGTTGCAGTATAACCTTCTTTTGCAAGGCTACAAGCATAATATTAGAGCCTTTTGTTTTTGATACACTGGAGAAATACTGTTAACTTTGAATTCCAGCACAGTCAAAGGTCAGGATGTGATGGGTGGGACATTAATGAAGGCAAGATGGCAGAGGCTAGAATGTTGGAAGCGGTGTCATTGAAATGCGGGCCAAAAAGAGTTCGATGAGGAGAGGAAGACAGGAAGTGCGTGTGTTCTGTCAGACTGCAGGCCAAAAACCGGTGTTTGTGTCTGCTCAGTGTTACCTGAACCAGACTTTTCTGCATGACCTTTATTCTCTCACTGCGTCTGTCTCCGTTTGGTTTTCTCCGTCTCTTCTTCACAGCCCTCTGTCTTTTTTCAAGTCAAGTGCTTGTTCACTAGAGTTATTGTATATGTGGTTGTGAAGGGAGCTTAAAGTTGTCATTCAGATTTGAATAAACTTTACTTTGTGTTCTTACATCCAGCCAAAGCAAATTATTTCACTTCAACATTTATTCATAAGCTGCATTCCATCAGTAGGGTAATTATTTTCTGTCCTTCATCATATTGACTGGATGAATCTATTTTCTTTTTAGAGTTGATCAATTATCATCCGTTTTATGTTAAATTTAAATATATTGTATTTTTATGTTGTTGTTTTTTTTTTAAACAAAAAGAATTTACTTTGAAAGGTAAAGTTTTATTGAAACTTAAAGTTTATAATACTAAAGTACAAACGTCTTAAATCAGGGGATTCAGTCCTCGAGGGCCGGTGTCCTGCAACTTTTAGATGTGCCTCTGCTGCACCACATCTGAATGGAATAATTAGGTCATTAGCAAGACTCTGGAGAACTGATCTACACAAGGAGGAGACAATTAAGCCGTTTCATTCCAGTGTTTTGTACCTGTGGCACATCTAAAAACTGCAGGACAGCGGCCCTCGAGGACTGGAGTTTGAGATCCCCGTCTTAAATCAAAACAGGGACCCTTGCTGGATTTTCCAGACTGCTGAGATGGGAAGTTTAGTTTAGTCCAGTACAGTCACCTGTCAGCAAAGATCAGCAGTAAGATTGGAGGTAACAGAAGTCTGGAGACTCTCAACATGATCGTGTAAAGGAGATTGGGATTAGGCCTCTGTAACTGTGTGTTGTTTTGAGTTTCAGTCCAAGTTGACTCTTCCTTTTCGTCTTCAGCAGCTTGTTGTCTGCTGCTCATCATTTCTCCTTCTGACAGACTCACAGTGATTTTTCCAATCTTTGCCATTTCTCATCTTCATCCCCCCCCACCCATGTGATTCTCTGTAGGAAAGTACTGGCGTTAACATGGCCAGAAATACCTTTTATACTATTGTCTCGGATGTACAATGCTCACTGAAGTTTAGCCTTTAAAAAGTGGATATTTCTAAAGAGAAAATTTGCCACTATTCAACAATTGGTTGCAGAAGATTTAAAGCCCCATTCAGATCATACTTCTGCTGTTAACATGCAACCATGAATACACCATTATGGATCACTTTGTCCTTTCATATCAAACAAGTCAATTCACCCGCATCATTTGACATGTGTGTTTTCATGACAAGGTGTTGGAGTTGTGGAACCAAAAGGGAAATCAAAAACCAACAATCGAACAAAAATCGGAATAAGTACAAGAGTTTAAACTGCAGAAAATGGCTCTTCATGATGGTGGCTCCTTATGAGGCCTCTTTGTCATCATAACATATTGCATCATAAATTGGTTATAAATTAAAGGGAGTGACATAAACAACCAGGTTTGCAGATAGACCAAACCTCTGCAAGCTTGCAAAACAGTTATGTTTTAATTTCAGGTATTTAATTTGTCATTTTAACATGTTGTTTCTTACTAAAACATTAATCAGCCTTAAACATAAAAAGGTTTAGTTTCCAGTTTGTGGACTATTACATCCATAAATATCAATAGAAAGAGGAGTTGTACGTCATATCCAAGATTGCTGGTTTGATTGTAGAAGATAAAAAAGACATTTTAAACAAAATGAGGTTTGGGACAACGCAATACCGAGGTGCGATGGTACTTGACAAACTATTAGCTGGTTTTTGCAGAGCTGCCAATCCAGGAGTCCCTTTCATTTTTCTTTGCACTGATTGGCAGTAGCCCCATGAGCGGAAATGAGGAATACTTTGGATGTTAGCTTCTGCAGTAGTGCAAATATGTTTTCCGTTGTATCACTGCATATTGAGTCATATGTTGTTTTTGAACAATTGAAATAGGCAATAGTGAGTGTCTTTAGAGGGGGTCTCAAGTGTTCACAGATTTCAGCTATTCATGGGTGGTTGTGGTCTCTAACTCCTAGGAATATGGGGGGTCCACTGTAACTGCAATAAAGGTGGTTCAGCAAAGAATTGATTCAGGGCAGTCCAATAAAAATATGAGCATGTTTAAAATGTTTGCCTTTAAAAATAATCTGAAAAACAAGTGTTTTAGCCAATCAAATTAAGATGCATTGACATCTGTAGACTGAAACCCACAAAAGGAGTTGAAGTTCTAAACGTATGAACACTTTACTGAGGCATTGTGCATGTCATTCAGCAAAAATTACTAGTCTGTCTGAAATAACTATCTTTTATTTTTACCTTTTATCTTGGCCATCAAACCATCTCCCTGTAACTGTCTTTCTTTGAGGAGATGAATTGATTAGAGGTTTGATGTAATCCATATTCCCCAGTAGTTCTTAAGAGCACCATGGGTCCATTTGTGACAATCAATATATGACCCTACAAATATCATTCGGTATGTCTTCAGAGTACTTTAACAGTGTAGAGTTCCCTCCACCCACGCTACCATCTATGCCATTATATTCCCAATTGAGCTTTAGGCGAGTACATGACAGTGTTCTTAATGTATATGTACAGATTGATGGTCCCTATGAGTGGGAATGGTGGATCTTTAGAGTGTACTGCACGCATCATAGTAAAAACCACAGCATATTAAATCTTATTTATTTGCTTAGCTTTCTGCAGTGTTGACTTTCCTCTCATTTTCACTCTTCCCCCAAAGCCCCATCAGCAGCACAAGCGGCAGCGCGGTGTGTTCCATTTATCAGTTTTTGGTAAATGATGATTTTATGCAGAGGGCCGATGAGATGTGAAGAAAAGAGCCATTATCATCTGTTACCTACTTGCACACACAAATCTACAAATCAGCCACTTATTGGCCATTTGGATGCATGAACAACAGTGTGTTCACCGATGGGATATGAGCAGATAATACATTAACTTCTCACACTTCCCGCACATTGTCACCTCTGCAGCATTTGCTGTCAGAACATTCAGTGTGAGGTTGTAGGGTTTGTATGTTACTTATACATGTGGACATACATACACATATTTGGCTGGCTGCTAAGTTGATTAAGATGCTGTAGTTGAAATCAGGTTTTGGTTCAAATAGTACAATATCTTGCGCACTTTGGATGTTTTTGTTTTAAACAAAGAGTTAGGCTAGACACATCACTGAATAAATGGCAATTTAATGCAACATCTTGTTGGCCTATTTTTGAGCCAGATTGTATTTTTTATGTGGTTGTGAGAAGAAATTATTTGGGTCTAATTTAATTTTAAAGTTGAAACCTGAGGTTTACGTACATCAAATAAAAATACTTTCTTTTTCTCATTGAAAGTTACATAAGACCAAGCGTTTGTCTTAGTTTAGTTAGAATAATCAAAATAATTTACATTTTCTAAATGCCACAATGATGACAGACAGACTATGTCAGAAATGTATTTGTTACTATCAATATCAGAAGTTTACATACATTTGGTTGGCATCGGCGATAATTGACTTTCCTTCATTCCTTCCAGAAGCTTCTCGCATTAGTTTGCTGGAGTTCTGGCATTCCTCCTAACCGAACAGTGTAAATTCAGATGCTTGCACATGCTTTTTCCAGTCTGCCCACAAATTCTCTATAGAATTGAGAGATCAGGGCTTTGTGATGGCCTGATCATTTATATATATATGTATATATATAAGTTTGTCTCTCTTTGTGTGTTTTATTTATTTTCAGACACACCCTTGCTGGTGAAGAGCAGCAGTGACTCCGCCCTCAACCCCCAAACAACAGAGACTGAACCCTCCTACAATGAAGATAGCACTGTGATGGTAAGACTCAGAAGTTGTGGTAATAATAAAGAAAATATCGACAAGCTTAAAAGTATTTACATGCATAATAAATAAATTAAATTTGTTTGCGTTAATAGGAAACCTAGAAGACATGTTGGAGAGTCTAATTAACACAGGCCAATGTGCAATTATTTGCACATGAATGCATGGAAATGGGTGATAAGTGTTTTGTCCATACCCAATTTTACAGGATAGTAAAATTGGATACAGAAAACCCTTGTTCTATGTAATGAGATGCGAAATAACTTCAGAATCTTCAGCACTTCCAATAATCACTGATCAACACATTCAGCCCTATTCCCCAAAGCTTGGGTTAGGGATAGGGTTTGGGTAAGCAGACTGAATTCAGAGCTAATCTATGATTGTTCGCTTTCTTTGCATTCATGTGGACTGTTGGTTATTCCTTCCTTAATATGCAGAAAGTCAGATCATTTTTATAGGGATAGTTGTTTCTTTTTCTAAATTAGGTTTTGTGAAGTTATCAGGAATAGTTTTCTTACCTGTTGGAAACAGTTGTCATATTGAGGCACCTTTCATGAAAGCTTCAAAGTGGTTGACTTCTCTCATCTGATTTTTGTTTATAATTCTAACAATTGAACTATTAGAGCTATGTTACTTTGGCTTCCACAAACAATATGCAGTCTCTTTCAATTAGTCTTTAAACCAATCTTTTCAGGATTAAACTTCTCAGATTTTTTTCTGTTTCTCTTAGATTTTTGGAGATATTGATTTACTTTGATATATTATCACTATGAACTCTCTCCAGTGCTTTTGTAATCTAATAGCCAGATTGTCATTAAATATGCTAAGCACATTAAGATTCTCAAGGGGATAAACACTTTGATTTCACTGACCTCTTGCCCTTTTACTTGAAAAGCATTCTTGTTCTCAGTTTCAAAATTTGCAACACTCCTTTTTTCTCAAGTTGAGTGAAGTTGTTTTTGGAGTCTTTTGCATTTAAAATGTGGCAAGTGGTGATTAATTCCTGTCCAGTGGAGTTAAGAATAAATTAAAAACATGGATATATTAAACCTAACCTAGCAGGTTGTGTGCTGCTGAATCAATGGACCAGACAGGCAACAGGATTTTAATCCTCAAGTGGTACAATGATGCAGGTCAGCAGTTTCCCTTTCAGTGAAACATGTGAGGATACATGTGGTTAAAGAGAGGGGGGTAAATTATGACTCTCGTTTCCCCTCCTTGCCTCTCAGACACATTTTGCCACATCAGGCTCCATTAATGAAGATGGATGACTCTCAAGAGTTTGCCCCCCCTTCTATCTTTTGAGGCCATCTCTGACTTTCCTAAAGGTCACAGGTCACAGTTTTTGTTGCTTATCTGTCCCTTACTACTGCTGAGCTCAGTTTCACTTCTCTACTTTCAATGCTAGTGAAGGGCAAGATGCCTTTTTATCTGGCCATGTTGTCTTAAGTACAAAACTGAACAGAGACAACATTCAGCGAAGTTCACTTTATTTTTATAAAGTGTCGATTAGAAATTGTGGTCTTAAGTAAATGACCCTTGGCACATCCAAAACACCAGCTTCTTGAATCATGACATAATTCTTAAGGTCCTCAAAGAATTTAAACCGAAACGTTTCATATTATGTTCATTAGTTAGTGTTATAGAGTAATTAGTTATATTATACTCAGAATGTCTTAATTTTCTTGACATTTATACCTATCTACCTTGTAGAATAAAATAGCCAATTAGACACAGGCTTCTAGCTGGTAAGAGATGTAGTTTTGGTGGCTGTTGATGGTGTCACTGTTTCTTATTCCTCTTTGTTGGTGAACACAGAAGATCCCTCAAGTTCACCGCTTAAATTAACTCGATGCATAATTGAACTGTTGAGTGATGGGCCTTCTCCCCTCGAGACTCCTTACTGGACAAACATCCTTTCTTAATAAGTCTGTATTCCCCTTAGAATGATATGTTTGCAAGGTTCATTTTGTTTAGGGAATATGTTTGGTTCTCAGAGGTGGTCAGTGTTTCTACTTAATGTTGCTCAGGGCAACCAAGTATTTGAGAAGTGCAGCATGTACACAGCATGCTAAAGTGTTTAGTTAGGTGTGAGCGTTACAGCCTTATTCTTTTATATCAACAGTTCCCAGCTCTGATCCATATTAACTGCAATGTGAATTAGATTTGAGTATTTCACATGAAGGCGTGCATTTTTACAACTAGCTGTTTGCTTAAACTAGTAAATGATTTTAATTGACACAGGAAAACTAATGGTAACCTAGGTCTTATACATAACCTATTGTTCCCCAGTTCTACTACATTTCAGATCTGCATCCTATAAGTGGAGTTATGTTGCAAAACAAGCATCAGAAAACCTTAAAGTGTGTTTGTCCTCAACATACAGTCTATGTCACAAAACTCTTAGCAGGCTTTAGGTGCTTTTTTTTTTTTTTACAGTTTCCTGCAAAGCTTGTGGCCTAGTCCTCGCAGAGACAGAATTGGGTGTAACTGCAAAGGTTTTTTGTTATTTCAGTTGTGCATCCACACAAATCTGGAGGTTTGGGAGACCAGAAACAATATTTGAAAATGTGTCCCAGAGTGGACACATTTCAAAATGGCAATCTCATGTCTCAATAAGGATTTGCGAGACATCCCTTTTTTTTTTTTTAAAGCTGTGAGGTACTAGCTTTATTTAAGTCTAGCAGAAAAATGGGTGAGGGAACTTGTGTGGGTAACATCATGTTGCAAGAACTGTAGTTTAAATAACATTAGCGCTCATTTAAGAATATTTTGATATGTATCGTCATGTAGCAAAAAATACATCAGAATATATTTAATATTTAATTGTTAAAATTTAATCAATTGTTAAAATTTAATCAATTTTAACAATTGATTAAATTGTTAAAATTGGTCTAATTATTAAAGCTTAAAAGAAAAAAAAGAGAATAGCCTCTTTTTTTCCCCAGCAGCTTTCTGCCTGCTTGATGGCCTTCAGTGTCTAAAATCTTCCTGCTGTCTTTGCTTTTCACTCTCACACCTGCTGTGCTGTAACAACCACCACATAAGTGTCGGTGCAGTAAATGACTCTGGAGAAGCATCTGCTGTAAATAAATAAATAAAAAAAATTCTCTTTATACAAGTTTTTTTTTTTTTTATCTTGCCGTTACTTTTTCTCCCTTGCCTCATGCATCCATATCCTGGTATGTGCACGCTCTCCCACTCCCACACACACCCGCACACATGCACACACACTCATATGGCTCTTCCCAACCAGTCAGGTTCCAGCAGAGGTAATGGCTCCGGGGTAATTGTTCAAATTGTCACTTGGCCTTTTGGTGAGAGCAGTGAAGGGAAGCAAGTACTCTTTTTGCAGTAATTTTCTGTCTTTCTTCTTTCTGTCTGTTTTTTCTCCTACTCACTTGCAACTTCCTTTACGTAGTTTTACAGTCCGAACAATTCTTGCTTAAACTTGCAAATAAATGCAGTAGGGAAAATTTATTTTCTGTTTTACTTGTATCATATTGTATATTTAAAAACACAAGTAACGTTAAACAAATATAGACACACAAGGTGGCTGGTAATGTGACAGTTCGACATGAAGTTGTTACTTATGCACAGAGTACCTTTGGGGTTAATAAGGCAGCAGAGCACTTATTTGTCATGCTACACCTGCATTTATTTCTGTGTGTGGTTCATATGCATGTACTTGACTTGTGTGTTACCCTGCATGGTTGCTGTTGACATTATTTCATCCAATCTACATTTGCATTTTTGCATAAAACAATTTGAAGCTTAGCAGAGTATTGATTTTATTAGAATCTGTAAAAAGTAAAAGCTATTGATTGTGTGATAAAGCGTTGTTTTTAATGCTGCATTTCAATGACAAGATGCAACTTTTTTGCAAGGTTATTATACCATCTGCCCTCTGTGATATTGATTAAAAACAAAACAAAACTGTCCTTTCTGTACATTTTAATATGTTACAACAGACAGTGGAGCTCAAAATTTTTTTTATTGCCTCCTATTATAAAGCTGTGACTCAGGTGCAAAGTTCTACAAATACTTTGCACCTGGTGAATCATATTTTCACCGTTTGTCTTCAGATTACAACTTTCATATGGATAAATCTGAAAATATAAACTATGCATCCAGTATAAATGGAAAAAATGCAAAGCTAGCATTCCAACATTTATCATACTCACCCTTGGAGCATTTTCAGGGAACACTTTGGCTGATTGGTCATTTACTAATTAGTAATATCACTAATAGTTTGGTCTTTTTATCCACTTTGAGCAATTATTAAATTGGACCAAGAATAATAAATGCTTGCAGCCCATTTATTATACACGAGCAGTAGTTACTTAACGCAGGATTATTAATCACAGAGTAAAAATGGAAATCCTGCTTTTCTGTCCTTCAGTTTTTGGAGGGCCACTAATGTTCAAAAGTATTGATTAAGATGTCAAATCTTGACAGAATGATGTATTGTTTTTCTCATAGCTTTCCCCCTCAGTATGTTGCATAAATCTTTGTTATTTAATGTGGTTATATTTTACTTTCTAAAAGTATAAGGTCTTTTAATCTCTGTTTATTATACCTTTTTCTACAGTTTGGTGAAAGCCAATGGTTTTTTTACTCTGCCGCTGTATCCTTATGTTATAGTTGTTGGGAAAAAGAAGGGTTCGACATATGTCAGTACTTTTATAAGACATGTTTGGTACACTCAATAATAAAATATCTTGTATAACCTCCCATAGCATGCAAAATTGAACTTCTGCTTTTTTGTATGTCTTAGTCCTCTTCATAGTTATGGAGTTATTTTTTTGCCCACTCTTCTTTACAACTTTTCAACTCATTGATGCTTTCTTGGGCAAGTAGTTGTCTCTTTTCTCTTCTTTGCTTTTTTCGTTACATTTACCTTCTTCACACCATTAAAATTAACTTAGACATTCACCATCCTTGAACGCTATACTTTTTGGTGCACAGTGTACAGGTTGCTACAACATGTAATGATATTACTATTTTTCTCATCTTAGTTTGAAAACCACAGTATTATCTTAAATACAAACATTTGTACAAGGTGCAACTTTTGTTGCTGCCCTTTCTACAAGAAGTTCAATAACTGTAATTGGTCTGTGTTTTATGAAATCACTCAAATGTTTATGTGAATAATGAGGCACATTTGTTCGTTCAGATTCATTTACTTGCTTTAAATTGCCCTTTCATACGTTACAGGCATTGCTGGCCTTTGTAATTAATATGTTGTTCTTTCATAGAGAGAATGATGCAGAGAAACTATTTCTGCATTCATTCATTAAATGAGACACACAATTAAGCGCCAGTAGCTCTGCAATTAATATATGAGTGACTGTCATGACAGTGAGGTTGGGATAATTAATGTCACCTGTCATCTTTTTACTAATTAAGCTCAAATGACAGCATTAACAGCCAGACCAGACCAATTAATTTTCAATCCACTAAAGCTTCAACATATGTTTACTGCACTGGCCGTCGGTCTTTATTAGGTTTCATCTTGCCCTCCTACATCTCTTTACATCCGCTGTGTATCTGATTCTCGACTCAGTTTGCTGTTTCATTCTTTCTCTTTTCTCTGATTTTTCCTTCTGAAGTTGTCAGAATGGGTCATATGGGTGGGTAGGATGGTGGGGGTAAAAGGTTGAAGGTCATGTTTTGAATCCATTAGAGGCATCTACTAACACAGAACCTTATTGACCTGTGTGTTCGCCTCCATATGTTTACACAAATGTGTGACCGGGGTGTACGCCTACTCTAAGATGACCCTGTGATAGTTGCATATTTGCTTATGTGTAAATCTGGAATTTCTAATATGAATTAAATATCCTTATAATTTGAAGCATGTTTATCTTTGTACTGAAGTGGAATTTATTTTATCTTATTGATTCAAAAATCTTTGTGCCACTGTAAAACTGAAATCACCATATTGCACTTTCAACAGTATGTTTTACATTTAAAATGATCAGATCAAAGGAGCTAGAACAGAGGTGACAAAAACTCAATTTTGTCCTAATAAAAGGAAGTTGTTAAAGGTTCCTGACCATCGGGGTTGAATCTTTATGATTTTTTTGCTCTAGAAAACTTTCTTTCCAATATTGTACTGTATTTTCTATGTTTAATTAATTTGCAAGCACATAAAAAGTTGTTGGATGTTTCTGGCCCTAGATACAGTGATGCTAAAACAAGAGCAAAAAAAACATAGCTAATAAAAGAAAAATATCCTATGTTGTAGCTGGTTTCTTTCTTTCTGGAAGGTATGAATTTGTTATTGAAAATATTATCCAACTGTATCAGCTCCATTTGCCAGAGGCCACATTTCTACCATTCTTTTTATTACTTTCAAACTTAAGTAATTAAAAGAATCATATTTTATAAGAGTAATATAATTAAAAGTAGTATTTTAATTATCTAATTTATTGAGAGGGAGCTACATAACAAAAAATAAAAGAAATAAATGTTTCAGATATGTTGGATTGACTTCAGAATTGCTATAATTAGTTTGCAGTAAATCATACTATATTGTGGAAAAATAATGCATTTCTGCCTTTTACATTTGGTTGCCATGCCCACTAATACTTTTATTTATTATTGCTTAACAAGACCGTCTGCTTGCCTTCAAAAATTAATTAGTGCTTCATCTGTTGATCAAATTACCATCTTCTTCTCTCATCACTTCACATATTTATTCTTTTTTCTCCCTTTGTGTTCCAGTCAGTTTTTAGTTATAACAATTTAATTGTTGGGTTCAGAATTTCAAATGAAGTTCATGAAGGTTAAAATCAATGTAATCTCTTCTTTTGACTGATTCCCTGCTATTGTTAAGTGTTAAAAATTCCCAGCCACTGGCTGACTAGTAAGACAGATGTTGTGTGTGTGTGTGTGCATGTGTTTGTGTGTGTGCTTTGCAGGCAGCCGGTGCTGAAGTGGAGGGGCCTAGAGGGATGGAACGAGCTCCAGTAAAAAACACCTCCAGTGGCAGGTCAGTGGCTTTTTGTCTGTATGGATCAATGATGAATGAGAAATTAAAATTTTGATCTGGAGAAAAAAAAGAAAAGTATTCTGATTGAAAGCACAGAAAACAAAAGATCAAACTGATTACTCTCAAAAGAGTTTCAGCTGATTTCTTTCTATAAATCCTCTTATGGTCCTCATCTGTACTGATTTTGTCTTCATCAGCCTTGCTAGTAATTTATCCCGATACTGTGCCAAACCATTACGTTTGTTTGTCTGAAATGAGTGGTTTTGTCCAATGAGAAAGTTTTGTTTGTGCAACATCCATGTTCATTGGTTTTCATGAGTGTGCCTCTGTCCCACTTTCTCTTCATTAAAGCTGTTTTCTAATCCAGATCAAGGCTGTTGCAGATATATTTACTGTTAAAAACTCCATCATTAGCTAACTACAAAAGACTGCCAAAACAGGGTCAGGGTCTCACACACACACACACACACACACACACACACACACACACACACACACACACACACACACACACACACACACACACACACACACACACACACGCATACAGACATAAAAGGTACAAAGATATGCTTCGACTGCCATAAACACATAATCTCAAAGACAAACACAGTTGCATCTGCTATTTTTAAATGCACAATCTAATGCACAAACGTTGCACTGCTGCTTAATTAAGTTCTGGGTTATAGGATGCCCTGTGTCTCTGAGAGGGATTTTTGATCATATCCATGAGAGACACAAGGCTCTTTGGAACTGGATCCTACATTTAGACACAAGATGGAGTCATGCAGTTACTGTGTGCTGCAAAAGAGAAACTAACTATAGAAAATCTATTTAACAATAACCAGAGTGCGGCCGTAATGTTTGCCTGTACCGTGTCGCATGTCAAATATTCCCATGTTAGCTTTGTTAAAGCAAAGATTGAAGTGCTCCTTCTACCACTTGGCAAGCATTACCTTCAAAGCTTTGATTTTACATTGTCATGTGGCCTTTGAGTTGGTCTAATTCCACTCTTAAAAGAATTATGCCATTACGAAAACACCTAGTTCTACAGCTTTATAATTTCTCTTTAGATCACTTGACCTAAACATAGAAACTGAGCTTAGTAATTCTTTATGCAGTATATCTTATTATTGTAGTTTCCAGACTAAAAGCCATTACTTTTTTACATGCTCTACACACTTTGATGGGGCTGCTATACAGCTTTTTTACCAACAGCTTTCAAAGACTGAAGTTCAGTGAGATTAAGATGACAGGACAAGCTCAAAAGAAAAACAAAAGTGACATCATGAGCAACAATGAAAGAGACTGAGAAAGTGTGTCATCGGAAGGCACGGTCAAAACCGGTACCTAATCTACGTGCATGGGGCACACAGAAATGTTGCACCAAGCTCTCAAATTTGCCGCACGAGTGCGATGCTCATGGCATTCATATCAGTCCTTGTTGATAATTATTGATTAGTTTTAAATATCTGAAATACTGCCAAACTTGAGCTTTCCTTTTTTATCCACAGTTTTCACTCCTCGCCGTTGTTTTGATTTAAGTGGTTATGTGGAATGTTGGTGAAACCTTAAACTCCTGTTGTGTTACTCAACAAGTTGTTGCTAGGTAACCAAAGACTGAGTTAGCCAATGCAACCAACCTTGCTTATCTGGCTGTGAGCGGTTGAGTCTTTCCTTTGCCTGCAACCCCCAAAGTGATGTGTGGTTCTGGATCGCAGTTCAGTAAAATTGAACAAGTGTGGGCCATCTGCCATAGTTCACAGACTGTTGAGCATGCCTGAATATACGCGGTAAGCTTCAAGTGTCCACATTGTGCAGACCGAGAGGTTTTCCTTAAGGTTTTTTATGTTTCATTATAATTATTTCACATTTTATCACCTCGTGCTCAAAGAAGGAAACAGACATATCAGCACTATCTATGAAAGCTGTTTGCAGCATTTTATGTCCTATATTTCTGATTTGCCGTTATCAACTTATTTGTTGCCTTAATAGACAATTCTGACAGCTAAATCAATAGCTAAGCTAACTAAATAGAAACCTTTTCAGTTCCATTACCATCTCTGGTACTGAGCAGTACAGTGCAGAAAATACAAAGGTTATTACAAAAGTAGTTGCCAAGTCCCATTTTTGTCTTTTTCACTCTAACTTTTCTTTTTACACATATCCTTTCACGCACACATAGTCTAATCTAGTAAGAACTATCCCAGCTGTGAGTAATGTTAAAGTGACGTAATAGTTTTTGTGGTCACCAGGGAAACGATCCTTGAAATTGCACAAAAAAAAAGTCCAAAATGAAGGCGGGAATGTGGTCATAAATACTAGAACAGCAAAGCAGGAGTTGAATAAATGTGTGTTTTTGTGTGGTGTGCGTTGTGTTTCCACGCACACTGTGGTCCCCTTTGTGTTTGCGAGCGAGTATTTCTGAGCATTCGAACGTACAGTAATGGCTAATCATTATTTTAACCACACCACATGCGCCGCAAAGAACTCATTACGCATAAATCAAAACGGCCTTTTTCATACAGGGAAACAGATTTACTTCAAATTGGTTCATTGAAATGGCGTTTTCACTATATTTCTTTGTGAGTAAGGCACTGCATTGAAGGTGATTTAGAAGGCAAGAGGTGAACAGGTAAATAGGTTCCACTGGTTGCACAAAACAAACAAGATTTAAAAAGCATTTTGTTCTTTACGAGCAACTATACATCTTTGGTGATTTGTGCTTTGATAGATTTATTCATCAACTGTGATAAAAGGTCTTATTGTGGTTATACTTGAACCTAGATCTAGTAATTTTCTTCTCTTTAAGTGTGCTCCACTCTGTTAATTTTCTGTTCTTTTGCTTGAATTTCTCTATTACTTTTTCAGTTAAGGGTTCTTCAGAAAATTTGAATTAGAAAATACTCAAAATAAAACCTTTATAATGTAATAATGTGCTCTCAATTATTAAGAAAATTCCTGCAATGAGTATTTGTTTTTGTATAGTATATTTTCTCACTTACATTTAGTCTTGTGCAAACTTTTATCTTTACATCTGTGCACTTAGAGAACCATAAAAAAGAGAAATACATTGATAAGAATAGTAATGAGAGAGTGAAATGCATTGGTGCAAAGAGAGCGGTTTGGTGATGCATATCCTCCTTTTTCATTTCTCCTCAGTGCTTCGGTCTTTCATAGACAGGATCGGTAAAGTGGCAGCTGGATAAAGAGAACACCTGCTCTCTTCATCTCTCTTTGCCTTGCTCTGTCCTGCTCTCTGTGCATACAGCTCCTTTTTCTCCCTCCTATTCATTCATTGCGCTTCGTGTCTCTTTTCTCAAGTCTCACCCGTTTTGTTGCTCCCTCTCTCAACCCCACTTCAGTATTTGCATTGATGCAGCCTGTCAAACATCTTTCACAAAAAAAAATATAAAGGAAGAAAAAGGAAATGCAGATGGATCTCAATTGCTTTTGTGTCTGTGTGTGTTTGTGTGTAGTAGGTGGAGATCAGAGGCGCAGCAGCAGGAAGAGATAGAGGGAGGGTGCATGTTATTTTCCTGCTCATAATAATTCTTTTTATTAGCCTTGTCTAATTAATTCAGCGCCTCCTCTCTCCCTCACTCACTGTTTCATTTCTAAAGCTTCTCTGATTCCTACCTCCTTTTTTTCGGTTATTATTTTAAATTGACACTGTGGTTTAAGGATGTGTTGCCTGTATTTAGGGCTCTGCCTAATACAGGAACATCTCATATCATTCTAGTGATGAAAATAGACCACAACAACAAGGTGCCAGTGAATAGTAACCATCCGTCCAGCCAATGCCCAAACCACAGCAATGGACTTATTTCAGTAACAAAAAGCAGCTCCCACAAGACTGAATGAAGCTACCCTATGGAGGGAGCTCATCATTCCTGCTAGTATCTGGGATCTTGCTTTATTTATTTTTTTGAACTGTTCTGAATGAAAACAATAACAATCACCCAAGTGTGATGCTTGGAATGTCTTATTCCAAGCAAACATTGAGTTGTAACATGAATTTCATTAATCAGAAAAGAGGAGTTGGGTAAAAAGAAAATGTCAATATTTTTGACATATTTATGACGTATACATCACCAAAACAAACTTGAAATGGGATTTTGGTTTCCACTTTCTTAATAATCACTCAAATCCTCAAGCTCGGGCTGACACAGAGTCAATCTCCGTAAGAGTTGTGACAGTAATGACAGTTACTTGGGCAATTTCAAGGCATCTTAATAACAATAAATAGCTTGGAATGTTAGCAATAGGATGTTAAGATTAGCGTTAGTGTGACTCTGCCTGTAGTGCATTGTGGTTTGGTTTGACTGAAGAAGCATGCAACTTCTGTACACTATTATTGGTAATACTTGACAAAAGCCCTTAGTTACAGTGTACTGGACAAATAATTGCATTTGTGATATTTACCACCACTATAAGGTGGCTGAGTAAGTTTATAGTGGAATAAGTTTGGTATTTTTTAGGGTTTCATTGCTTCCATTTTTAACAGCTATATCATGTTCTCAAAATCAAGATTTGTACTGGCACTGACATGGTTCAAAAGCAATGGCAATATTAGGAATACATGAAATGTGTGTGTTATGGTTCACTTGACGATCCATGGTACTGCTTCATTTCCTCTTAGCATTGTTTGGTGTTTATTTTTGGGCCTTGGGGTAATTGAAGAATTCATAATAGTTGCTTTACTGCTTGGGTAGTGTAATCACAGACTACTTACCGGTTTTGTATCGGCCTAAAACAAGTCCTACTTGCAGAATCAGAGTGTAAAATAATGTCTGTTCTGCTTTACGGTCATGTCTGCAGCTGTTTGGATTCATTTAAATTTACTGAGCTGTGATGAGGCAATTTCAGCTTTGTGTGCCTATTTATGAGTCTGCGTGTGAGAAACAGAGAGAGGAAACATGCTAGAATCCTTTGCATGTCTCCACTGTTACCACCCACAATCATCAGTAACCCTCTCTGGACTTAATCAGCATCTGAAGTGCTATCAGTTGATGGGGATTTAGGGATGGATGGATGGATGGATGGATGGATGGATGGATGGATGGATGGATGGATGGATGGATGGATGGATGGATGGATGGATGGATGGATGGATGGATGGATGGATGGGCTAGAATGGGAGAGGCAGACATGAAATGAACTTTTAGTATGACAGAGAATGAATGAAAGATTGCAAAACAAAGTTAAGACAAACTTGCTAAAAAGGCACACACACACACACACACACACACACACACACACACACACACACACACACACACACACACACACACACACACACACACACACACACACACACACACATTCAAACACACTGGGAGCAGAGAGAAGGTCACGAGAGGATTAATGGCTGTGCTCTGATAGATAAACCAATCAAACAAACAAAGACTTTAGCACGCGCACACATTAAAAGGCAGGATGTAAAGCAGAGACACACTTGAATAATCCAAACCACACATAGAGACATTAAGAGATTCAAAGTAAGGAAGAAACCCACAGAGAAGAAAGGCACAAAACATATTCTTCAAACATACATCCACTGTGGTCTATGCCTTTATTAGGCTTGAATTGAGTAGAGCGCTCCCTTCTCTGAGGCTTGCATCCACAGACACGGATTAAGTACTTCATAAAAGCATATTTTCAGTACGGTATTAGCATTCATTGGAAATCTAAAGTCATTCAAGTGCAACAATTTGCAAACTTTTCCTCAAGAGACACAAGCTTTGAGATTAGATCGGAGCCAGCACATGTGATCTCTGTCTAGCTTTTATTCGATTTAATTCAGTTTATTTAGATGACATCATTTCAAGACACTTCACAAAAAAGTCAACTTAATCCAATCATACTTGCATTCTAATTGACACTAGTTTTTAAGCAGTGCATTAAGTTCAGTTTATTACTCAAATTGCCTGTAAAAAAATTACTGTCTCGAATAATACATGTGAAAAGTGGTTCATAGGAACCGGAAGTGGACAGTGTTGTTGACTATAATGAGAGAAGGCAGTGGTCTCGCCATTCTCACCATCACTCACCATCACCATCACCAGAACAGCTTACCAGATTCTACCTGTGGACAGGAGAATGTTCTTGTTCTCCTGTGTGATGCCCACTGTTTTGAATGGGTTAATCTACTGGTGATTCTAACAGTATTGTACTAATTTATTATAGTGGCACTAATGTTTCTTCAAAAGAAACATTTTTTTTTTTTTTTTTTTACTCAAAATGTTTTTCTCTAGTCTGACCAGAATGGTGGAGATCCAGGGAGAGGACAATCCTCTGGGTATTCATGTTGTTCCCTACTGCTCTTCACTCAGCGGACGGTGAGTTTTGTGTATATTCATCCACAATGTTTTGAACTGAAAAAGCACACATGCCCATAAGATATAATTGTTGCTACACCATGAAAAACAAAATAGCCTTTGGATGTATATAAACTCTGAAGACACCGTGGGAACTACCAAGTAAAGGAAAACATAACAAAATCACTGAGCAGTTTTTTTTTTCTTTGAATCGTCCTAAAGGTTTTGAAGGATTGTTTTCATGACTCTTGCAGACCCTGTCGCTGCCCTTATAATCTTCACTCTTAACACATTCTCATCCATTCGTTCCTTTCCTCATCATCTTGTTGCAGTTTCATTTTGTCACGTTACAATCACTGTTCTTGTACCCTGATTTTTTTTTTTATTCTTGTATAGTTGAACTGTATTTGTAGATTTGTATCACTTCCTCTATGAAGATATATTTGTTTGTTGTTATTTTCTTTTTACCACATGTTACTTTTGCTCAGATAATGTTTGCAATATCCCTCGCTTCACACATGCATTTTGGAAGGTGTGCTTTATTCTCTGCTCACCTGCTACTGTCTTTGTTCCTGGTTAAACTTGATGTTTGTGTTTTTTCAGCACTGAAAACACAATTTTCAGTGTTGCTTCTACACAGTTTGGAACAGTATTCAGTTTATTCCCTTTTTTCTTTTATTTCTTGCTTATATCCATTCTTGAATCATTTTCTATTTTGTCCTTCTATCTGTCCTTTATTGCTTCTCTCCTTTTTTGTGACTTTTATGATGTTTCTTTTTTGTCAAAACCTAACTGTGTGTAAATATAAACCATACATTTCTGGTTTTTACATTTTAAATTAGCATAAAGAGCTCAGAACTCTTCTTGGATTTTTTGTTGAAAAATGTGTAGGAGCCCAGACCACAAAATTTTCTATTGATTGCAACCTCTAAAAAGTCTTAGTGAAACACTTTTGGAGTTCATTTCTTTTCATTTTCTATCAAATCTGTATTAATGCTATGTTTTAAAGAAAAATTTAAACTTTTTCATATTTATGTATCTCTTGCTGGAACAGGTCTCTTGGTCTGTATATTCGTGGTGTGGAGGAAGAGAGCCGCTCAAGAAAGGAGGGCTTGTTTCAGGAGGATGAGTGCATTGTGAAAATCAACAACACTGACCTCATGGACAAGACATTTAGCCAGTGAGTGCAGCTGTTTATCTCTGTTTTTCCTCAGAGGCTAACATTTTGTTTGGTTTAAAAACTTTGCATATTTTTATTTTTCTAAAAAAGCAGCACAAATACCTAACATAACTACTGGAAACTGAAACTTTCTTAAATTATATAAGGAGAATGGTCAGGAGAGCAAGGTTTGTTCATATTACTTCACAGTTAGTCAATTCCTTTTGTTATTAGTAAATTGAACATTATGAATTTAGGATTCACAAATATTAGGGAGTACTAGTTAAATAAATACATGTGTATCTTAATAAATTACTTATATGGTAACTTATTCCAGTCATTCAATAGCTGAAAGCAGCACTCCATAAGGAGAGACTCATTCTACAGTGTCATATATGTTATGCAAAATATATGCTTAGACTAATAAAATAGAATTTTGAATGTAGTTTGCCTGCCTGAGAAACACAAAAATCTATCAAACGGAAGAAAAACGAAAAACAAGCATTTTGTGTTGTTTACGATCCACCTACACTGTATCTAAACTGTATTTGCACTTACAAACATAAAGCACTGCTACTTTTGTTCAGACTTGTCAGGTGATATTTCAGCTGTAGCATTGTGCAGCAAAGTTTTGTGTGAATGCACACAGGGCCTTTGTCCATGCCAGATTATTATCGAGGCTGTCTGATTAGAATATCGGTTTCACACAAATGTGGCTGCACGCCTTGTTCAATCAGACATAATAGTGATATCATCTGAGCACAATGGTCTCCAGACTCATAACAAAACACACAGCTTTCATATCTAATTTCATCCCACTGTCAATACAATCTAAATCACTGCAAAAGCAATTGTTAATAATAAATGCTCATGCAGAGTGAGTGTTGGGTTCAAATGGTTTTTCCATGGACTGAGAACAGAGTACTGCAAATTAGTCACATGACTACAACTCAACTTCTAGTGTTTCGTTGATGATGTTGTTCACAACCTTACAAATATGGCTTCCACGTTTTCAAGAAATAAAGGATAATGTTCCATGATTTGAGACCTTAGAACTAAGATATTCCCTGAAATTAGCATGAAGAAAAAATATTAGAAATATTAGGAAAATATTAGAAATTTTTCTAATATTTACTAAGATTATTAAGCGTTAAAAAATATTCTTATTTTCACCTCCTAATTTTAACTCTTAAATCTTACAGGCTTTTCAGAGTTTTTGTTTGTTCACGTATTTATTTATTTACAAATTTTTGACTTTGTAATGTCTGAGAATATCCTGACTGTAATGTAGTTTTTGAATTTTATAATGGGAAATTCACTTTGGTTTTTGCACATATATACAGTTTGGAAATCAGAAAATAATTTTTTTTTTTCATGTAAATAGAAAATTATTATTAATTTTTTGGAAGATGTGGGAAATTATTCTTTGCCTTAGAATAATACTCTCTCACAGGGTAATGTTAAGATTGATATACTGTATGAATTGTCTATAATTATGCGTCAGCAGAGATTATATTTGCAAGGCAAAGTATTGCCTGAAGACACTTTATTTTCCATGATGCTAAAATGACTGTACTCTTAATGTAAATATACATAATGACATAGTAGTTTACATTAGATTAATTGTAAATTTTCCAAAGTTTTACTGTTTCACATTTTTCCATCAAATTTGTGGAGAAATTTTTCATTTCTGACTTTCAAACAAAGTCAACTCTAATCATCATAAACTATTCGGAAAACAACAGGGGTGTAATCAAATGAAATTTCAATTAACTGGATTTACTCCATTGCTTATCCGAGGTGAATGATGCTGATTACCAATTACTGCTGACACCGTAGTGCCTGTAACTTGCTTAGCATGATATGATCTAAATTAATTCCCTGCAAAATGATCTTTTTTATTCTTTATGAGTTTCTAATGGCTGTATGTCCAGGTGTTGTGGCTCTATGCTTCCTCAACTGTTTGGTTTTGAGCTCAGAGAACGTGATAAACAAGAAAAACACTGCAAATAGCCATTACTAATTCAACTGGAGGAAAAGGAAAGTTTTTACACAAATAATGATGGTGTTTCAGTGGAATTGAAAGTAATCAGTTTCTAAAACTATAATTTCCTTTGATATTCTGTTTTGTAATTGTTTAAAATCAAACTTCTTAAAGTTTTAAGTACCAAGGATCTGAGATATACTTTAAATGAATCATGTGTAATCATATTTATTAACGGTATCTCTATTATGCCCTCCCACAGTATAATTAATTTTCTTTCTGAAACTGATAAGTACTCTTTGGATGTTTTTATGAATTATGAAATTATCACTACATCTGCTAACTGCCTTTGCTTTCTTTTAAAAGAAAGAAAAACTGCATCCACCAAACTAAATTAACTATTTTGTCTTGCTTTCTCTTTTTCTTCTTTTTCTTTGTAGATCTCAGGACATTTTTCGTCAGGCGATGCGGTCCCCACTTGTCCGTTTGGAAGTTGTGTCCTCGTCAAACAGAGAGAGCTATGAGAAAGGCTTGATCAGTCAGCTGTGTGTCAGCAGTACGGCTCCGAACAGCAGCCCTCGTGTCACCAAGGCCAAAGATCCACCGCCACCAGTCAAAGCCAAACCTGTGTTTAAACCTCCTGAGAATTCAACTCCACGTCTTGTAGAAGAAACTCCTATTCTTGAAGCAGTTGGTGTGAGTTGTGCTTCAATTATACTAAAAACACTCAAATACGCTGTAAAAATGCCTCAACAACATTAAACGCATGTAACAATTTAGTTGTAAGATCCAGTAAATTACGGTAGTTCACTTACCAACAACCAGACAGCACAGATATCAAACAACATGCATCCATGCCAAGATAAAACACCTTCAGCTGGTCTGTTTCCTCCCACCATCGTATAATGTTCATGATCAAAGTTTTGGTTCTCTCTAAGCTCTGTATTTATTACTATACTTATTTGTTTTTCATTATTTTCCTGTGGCTTTAAAAAGCAATAAGTTCCACTTTATTTTTACCTTATGTCCACCTTCTTCCTAGAGCTAAAAAGCTCATAAAACCCGAACACATGTAACCATGTCGTCAACGTCACTATGGTTACTTGGCTGACATTTGAAAAACAACTGGCTTAGAGGGAACAGTTTCTTAGCAACAGCTTATTATCTTAGTTTATTAAAAATAAGTTTTGCTGGTCATGCAAGAACTCTGTGCAGTTCTATAAACAGATTGAGAAGGTACACATTTTCATTTTTTTATTTTAACCATCATATTTGATATATTTATTAAATTACTTTGTTGTAAACTGTCTGGAAAAGTCTGGAAGTACATTCTGTTTCCAGTAAGAGAGGAGAAAAGACAATTCCATTCATCTATTCGTCCATTCCTTCCATTCATCTATCCAGTTTTTACAGGTTCCATATTTAGTCTGACAGCAGAAATATCTCCTATTAAATCTTACTGATTTTTAAAAAAAGTATGCTCTGAAAACAAAAAGAGAAATTTAAGTTATTAAATATTGGATTTTTTACCCTTAAAAATGTTTATGATCCAGAACATCCAGGTTGTTGTGTGCAGACAAACAAAAAAGGCTTTCTTGACACTTCTGGTTCCAGGCAGACTTACATCTCCTAATTAAAGGAGAGTTTTTGAAGAATAGCTTCTAACTCTGAGTGTTCGCACGTCCTTAAAAAGGCTTAAAAAGGCTTAAATTTGTGTATCTAAAGAATTAGGGTCTTAACATTTATTAGGATGCATGTAAGTTGACATCACAAGCCCAAATGTTGTTGTGGCAGAACTATTTATTCTTGTATGTTCTATATAGTGTAGTTTTCTCATGGGACTTTTCTCAGGCAAAAGTTTGAGCTGCATACAGATATCATCATCATCATCACATTTTGTGGTTGAGGCTATTGCTAAGAAGCTACTCACAAACTCTCACTATCTAGCCAGCTAGCTTTTTTGCATTTATCATTGGTAAGTGTAAGTTATTGCCAATTGACTAGACAACATTCGCCTTTTCCAATTCGACTACTATGTAAAAATGCAGTATTGTTTTGGTCGTGATAGAGATCTTAAATTTTCTTCATAATGGTTTTTAAAAGGTCTCAAAAGTCGTAAGTTTGAGTTGACCAAACCTGCAGAAACCTTGTAACTTAGCTGTTTTTTTAAAACACATTTCTTACATTAAGGCTCTACTGTTCTATGTATTTTGTTGTATGTTGTCCTAAAAGCTACATGTCCTTAATGTAGAGTCCAAAGGAGAGAGGTGATAGCCCTCTGCACAGGAAAAGTCCGGCGCTCTCCAGCTTGGTGTCCAATAAAAGAGGAGGGCGAAGGCTGCGGATTGATTTAAAGAAAGGTTGGAAACATCTTTGTTTGTTTTATGAATATGTACAAAACATTACAGCATGAAGCATGATGTTAAAATGTTTGTTTTATATATTCAAGGGAGTGGATGAAAGTATAAACGTTTCTAATTTCACTGCATGAAGGTCCTGCAGTGAGACTAAATTGTTGTAGGCCGTTTTCAGTTAAACATTCAGCATTTAATGTTGCTCCTTGGTTTGTGGGATTTGCCTTTTTCATTTGAGTTAAATTTATTTAAAACTGTAAATCTTTAATTTGTTTCTTGGCATGGTGTTTGCCTTACCAGTTCATATGGATTTGTTCCTGTTTCTGTAAACTTATCAGGCAAAGTCGCTTTCCTCTCTCCATCTTCCACATTCCTTCTCTTCAGGGTCTATTAAGTCTTTATTGATCTGTTCATTTCTGCTGATATGAATTCATAGCGGCCCAAACTGCTGACTTGGCTCTGCTAAAGAGACCAGACTTAATGAGGTCTATAAACCACACAGCCAGTCCCTGTGTCTGTGTGCAACGTTTTTTCTGTTCTCACAGCCATGTGTGTGAGACCTTTCATACACATTTATATGTGCACATATTTTCTCTGATTAAGCTTTTTGTCTTTATCTTCTTCTTTTCCAGAACGTTGGCTCTATGTTTCCAATGTGTTTCATTGATTTCACTTTGACTCTTGTCTTCTTCTCATCCTTTTTGACCTATACCTGAACCCTCTTTTTTTCCATCCATGTCCTTCCTTTTCTCCATCCATTTGTCCTTCCTTTCTGGTTTCCTCCTTCCTTTGTTCTAGTTTTTTCTTCCTACTGTCCTTTCTGACCTTCTCCTGAACCCCCTTAATGCTTGCAGATGTGTTGCTGCACCTGTATCTGAAGGATTTAAAGCAACATACTCAGTCTTCCAATACTTAATGTTCACACACACATAGTATATTATATGGAGTCAGGAGCTGAGTCAACAACACTGCACCTAAGCTCTCAGAATAAAGTACCTGTGTATGGGACATTGAATTCAGATTTTCACCTTAAAATCCTCTTGAAATATATTCAGACCTTTGGAGAAAAGCTCTGATTTCTGCATCTGTCTGTGGATGTGATTGTAGGTTCAGAAGGTCTTGGATTTACTGTTGTAACCAGGGATTCCTCAATACACGGCCCAGGTCCCATTCTAGTCAAAAACATTCTGCCACGAGGAGCTGCTGTCAAAGATGGACGGCTTCAGTCTGGAGATCGCATACTGGAGGTATAGCGAAGCTTACCCAAATAGTTTTTGTTATACCCCAAAAAAGCTGCTGGAGACAAGTTTCTCATATGTGTGTGCATAGGTAAACGGTGTGGATATCACCGGGGTGGGCCAGGAGGAGCTGGTGTGTATGCTCCGCAGCACTCGTCAAGGAGAGACTGTGTCCCTGGTGGTTTTACGGCAGGATGAGATGTTCCTGCCCAGAGAAATGGTAAGAACCAGTCCCAGTGTTAAAATGGCAGCAAGCAGAACAAGATTTTATGTTGGCTTGAAGAATCACCTGTCAATTAAAAGGCTGTAGTGTCTTATTCATCCTGGTAATTTTGTTTAATTTTAATTTTCAAAGAAATGTGGCTTGATTCTGCAGTAATGTACCGCTGCTTTATCCCGCTATGGACAAATCTCTTTGTAAGGGTTAGAAAATTTCGTCAGATCTGATTTTTTTTTCTGCAAATTTTTTCACACGATGCTAAATTTCACCTCTGTTCTAATATTCTCAATAAATATCTTTTTTACACTTGTTTTATTTTCCTCTCTTTTCTCTGACTTTTCATATCAGAAGCAGTTCTGGGACTAACAAACAACTTTTTTACATCTTTAATTTCACACTTTGGTAAAAAAAAAAAAAATGTAACCTTGTCTTCCTTTTACTTTAATTCACCAATTACAAAATTACATTTCTATGCTAATGATTGTTTTCTCTTTATCTGTCTCTCCTTCACGATGGTATCATTATATTATGTGAGGAGAAAAACAATAGATCAAAAGTCCAAACAAAATACATAAAGGTCGAAATCTGATTTGTGCCATTGAGTTAAATAAATATTTGATTCCCTCCAGATGAGCCAGAATTCAGGCTCCAACAGATTGGCCATGTGCCACACTGATCAATCAGTCAATCAATTATTTCATCTTGTTATGGAAATAAAACACATCCGTCCATAAAATCAATTTCTTCCCATTAAAACCCCCCTGCTACCACATGAACGACCAAAGAGACTTCAGATGATCTCAAGGACAAGATTGGGTTTTTGAACAAGGCTGGAATGGATTCCAAAGCCATAAGAAAGAAGTTTGGAGAGGTGACTGATATTTGTCTAATTATTTGGAGAAACTGAAGAAATATGAATTTACCATCAGTCACTCCCAGCTTCAAATCCACTCATCTGCAAGATCTTTCCTCATGGGAGTTTGCTAAAGAAGATGCATGTAAAGGTCTTCCTAGAGTCAGTGAACATCTGAATCATTCACTAAAGGTTTTGGAGAAAGTTCTGTAGTTAGATGACACTTTAATTGAGGTCTTTCAACTCATCCTACCATGTTTACATATAAAAAAAAAAACGTAACGAAGTGAGATCTTCCACTGGTCACACATAGAAATGGAATCATTATGTTTGGAGGCTGCCTTCTGCTCAAGGTACTGGTTAAGACTAATGGGATGACTGGAACACCAGCATTGAGGGCTTACAGAGGAAGGCCAAATATGGTCACAGCTTGAAAGAAAAAACTTAATCTTTCAACCTGACCAGTGGGGTTTAGTTGTGGATTAATCTTCCAGTATTAAATGGTATTAAGAGGTATTACTGATATTACATATGGATTGTTTTGTATGAAAGGTTTAAAAATATACATGTAAAATATGCATTTCTATGAATGCATATTTTAATGTCAAGTTATAAACAACAAAAAGATTTGCAATTTGTTAGGGATTTTTCCAACTTGAAACTGGAAAATTCTATTTCTGTCCTAAATGTGAACATCTTACTAAATCTTCAAACAAATATAGAAAGCTAGTGAAACCTAACAATTTCAGTTTGCCTGTGTGGCATCATATGGTGACCTCAAAAAGCCTTAGTCTTATTGTGGGCATCGGTGGAAATGTCTGTGAAAGATGGCTGCACTTAGAAACTTGGCTATTTATGGTTGTGATGTGTGTCATGATTTGTTTCCTGTGGGATCAGATTTTTATTTCACTCAATGACACTTGCTTTTCTGGATTTTTTTTTTTTTTTTGTTGCTATTGGCAGTCTTTCTT
Source organism: Poeciliopsis gracilis (assembly GCA_911649635.1). Classification (NCBI taxonomy): domain Eukaryota; kingdom Metazoa; phylum Chordata; class Actinopteri; order Cyprinodontiformes; family Poeciliidae; genus Poeciliopsis; species Poeciliopsis gracilis. The sequence goes on from CAJVRI010001532.1 coordinate 18,848,348, forward strand.
CACTTTAAAACAAAAGTGAAAACCATTTATTTCTTTATATTTCTAAATATGAAAAATAGACAAAAGATCAATTCACAGTTCCCTTCTCTGGATGTCTTTTTTATGAAATTGGATGATATTACCATCACAAAAAAAAAATGCTGATAATTGTCAGATAATTGTAATTGTAATGTTTTTCTTCTACTTCCCCACACTTGCAGAATATGATATTTAATAAAACGTTATATTATTTTTCTAAACTTTTAGGGGCACATTTTGATTAGAAGAATTAAATTTGCCTCCTCTCTTTACCCATAACTCACGTCTGTGGTTTATGTTTCCTCTTCCTCAATGTGTCTTATTCTGTTTTTACGTTGCTCTCTATGCCTCTTCCCTTTGTGTCTCTTTCCGCTCCTGTCGACTGATGTTTCCTCAACGGCTGCCAGGCGACCAAACACAAACATGTGCATGTGACTCTGAGCCCCATAGGAAACTCTGTGTCTGCAGACAGGAAAAGCTGTGAAGTGTTAGTGTGTGAGCATGTGTTAACATTTAGGATAATTTGTTAATGTATCCAGGATTTGATCGTGTGTGCATGTCTGAACTCTCTGGTCGTTTGCTGCCTGTGAAAGCCAAGGATGCATTTTTTGGGTGTATACACAAAATGTCAGATTTTTTTTCAACTCTTGTTCTTCATTTCAGTCCAACAAATACTATAAAACTAATTGGCAAGCAACGCTGGAGTGCTGCAAGCCTTAGCTGTTGTTTTATATAGACCACCATGTCTTGTATTTACTCTTTGTTTATAGTAGACATATTTTCCTGAAATGTTGTTGTGTGTATGTGTTGTTGCGTTTCTCAGAAAACTTTATGGCTCACTCTGCCCCATGGGTAAGGCATTGTTCCAAGTTCCTGTTGTCTATTTCTGAAGCTCTCTAAACCTATTTTCAAATGAAAAGTTCATAGATATGCTCATGTGCTGAAACATTAATTAGTGGATAGATTGTGAATCGGTGGTGCACTATTGAAGGATATTTGCATAAGTTTGCCTTTAAAAAAATCATAATAATGTTGACATGCATAAGAAAATAAAAGCTTTTACACTTTTTAACCCTTTAGTATAAAATATATCTTAAAAACAAACAAATCTGTTGGATAAAAAGTTTTAATAATGTAATAAACTGGTTGGATTTGGTTAATTTGTTCAATCTTAAGGGATGCTTTTTGAAACACAAACTATTTGCATTCACATCGGCCATCGGTCACAGAGAAACTTGAGATAAAATCCATGTGTCCCAGGACAAACATATTTTTTACACATACAGAATCTATTTTTGATAAATACAAAATGGAAGATGTGGCAGAAATTAGTCAGAGTTACTGTCAGAAGTATGGTAATGATACCAGATTTATGTTCTGCATTTGATAACAATTTCATGTATGTTTTATTTGTCTGATCCATACAACATAGTTGCAAGACAAAACCTTGTATAGTGAAACCAAACTGGAACATTTTGAACACATAGATGTACATTTGGCATTCAAAACAACATATTATCAAAAGAAGAAAATACTTACAGGGAGACAGGGTGGTGGCAGCATCATGGTGTGGGTCTTCTTTTCTCTAGAGTGAATAAAGTTTAAATTAGTATCAGATACTAGTCATTTTAATCCAAAGCTTTAAAGTATTGGTTAGAGCGCTCGAGATGAAGAGCAATTTCAGCCTCACCTGGAGAAAATGATATTTTATGAAAGCCCTACACTAAATTTGGCAGAAAATCCGTGGGCTCATATGAAGAACTTTCCTCAAACCTGGGTAATTTTAAAAACGGTGGGTGCAGGCTCATAAGTCAGTATGTGGCAAACTGAAAGGATGCTTCAGCAATATAAATACTTAAAGGTCTGCATGGTTACAAAATCAACATTTTTTCTGAACCAACTCAGAGGTTTTGCTGTTGACTTATACAGCCTGTATTTAAAAATTTAAATATCTTCTTGGGTACCTATAACTTTAATTATTGAGCTATGTGTACATTTTAGCGCTGACAACTTAGAGGTTTTATTGAAGCTGTCTTATTGGAGTCTTTATTAACTCTTACAACATTTGTAACATTGCTGATTATTACAAACAGAATGCTAATATAAGCATTTGAAAAGCCTTTTCCTACAGCTCTTCTGCTTTCTTCGTATTTGTACCCGTTTGTTTGTGTTTATGCGGGAGGGAAGCAGAAGAAGAATGTCGCGGAAATGATGGAATGATCTCGTCTTTCTTCTCCTCCCCCTCTTCCGTTGTCTCATTTTAGCCGACCATCTGGTGTTGTCTGCTAATGTCTATACTCGCTGTAGAACAAAGACGTTACACCACCTCTACATGCACACAGGCTCTCACTCAGTTTGCCGATCTGTGACTTACAGCATATTCATACACAGTCCACGGTATAGCAAGTATACATCATGCTGTGCTGGCTCTCTGTGTGCAGGCTAAACACATCACAAACTCACGCACTTACTCATTTATACAGTGTGAAACCTTTTTTTCTGCAGTGATTTTCTTTGCATATGAGCAGGGATATGCCTGCTGAGTTGGCTAGTGGTTCGGAACTAATGTTCGACACAAATACCCTCTTTTCTGCCTGCAGATAACGCAAACATGTCTTTTTTTCCCCCCCTTGTGTTTTGTTCTTTCATATATGTTTTATATTCCTACAGGGTCAGTTCACATTAACAAATTTTCTGTGTGATGATGCAGGCAAAATTTCATCTGTCATCAATCAAACAAATAGAATGGCACCTAAAAATACACAATATTAATAATAAAAAAAAAAAAACTCCAAAAGTGATTACAAATATTCATTAATTTATTACTTACTTCATTAACTTACCTTATGAAGGACACAGTGGTCAGTTATGGAGGACCTGATGAGTATGTATGAGTTGTGCCCCCATACCATTTTACATTAGTTTACATGATGGTACATGTGATCAATGAAACTTATATTGCATTCTTACTTTTTGGATCACCAGGTAGCACTGAGCCAAAGATTAAGCCCTAACTTGAATAGAGGGTAAGGCCAGTGACATTGATGTACATAATGCCCCATTTGTCACTTTAATCGCTCCATTACAGGGATTGCTTTGACTAAAATGTATTATCCTGTCATTTCCAACCTAAAGACTTAAAATAAAACCACCAAACCTTCTATTGTCTCAAATGGTTCAAAGAGCAGTGTAAATCAAGGCACATCTAAAGAAAACATATCTAGTTAATACTGTCAAGTGTCAATCCATCCAAAACATAATAATATAAAACAATCCAGTGATCAGACACTGATATTTTGTTTTTTTACAAAGCAAAAAGGATGTTTTCTGTATTTTGAATTTGAACATTACTAGTTTGATCCATTCTAGTAGGTCTGTTTCAATTTTGAAATCTCCTGACATGATCACAAACATAAGTATTATACATTTATAATAAGATATTTTTTTAGCCTGCAAAAATGTGTACATTTGTTTTCTATGGGCTTTTTATTAGTGATCTTTTGACCTCCTATTTTGCCAATCTATTCTTTTCTCTGTCCCTGTTTTAACAAAAGGAGAACAAAAAAAAACATTTTAGTGCCAGATGTTCCTCACACTCACATCGGCATGAAATCAGTAAACAGTTAGTAAATGGTGACAGAGCATGTTCTTAACAAAGCAACTGTATTGAACAGTTTCTTTACTCTGATTAAGCCTCATCCATCACTTCCAGCAAGTCTGTGCATTGGTGTGCTTCTTCCCCTCAGTCTGTTGTTTCTTTGTGCGTGTGAGAGAGTGCATCGCACTGATACTGTCACCAGTGTGACCTCACAGTCACTACAGTAGATCCCCCATCTGTTACACCACTCTGAGACCTGTTTATACACAGACACACATACACACACTTGGCAGCTTGGTGTCTCTGCAGGAGCTGCCATCATCCCAGTGGAGAGCAGTCAAGAAGGGTATCACATCTCTCTTCTGTGGTTTTCTGTCTCATCTCACGTCTTTCTGCTGTTTATCAAGGGCCTTTCAGCTCCTTCCGCCTCTTATCATCCAACATCACTGTTGTGTTTTAAAGCGCTGACCACAGGAGAGACGCTAACGGTCGCCAACGTCAGGTTCGACTGCACACCTCAGGGAATCAGCCTGGATATTTCACAATGCTGCTGTTATTCTTTGAAATAAAGACTTAGCTTTGCTGTAAGTTGTTCCTTGTAGACAACAAAATTAGAAAAATATACTTCAAACTGTCCTTCTTGCTTACATGAAACCGTGGCAGTAGTCAGACATTACGGAGCACCTTTCTGACACAACAAGGTGGGTTTCAGATATTGATTCACAATACCCCTTCTCTCATTGTTTCATATATATGGTCTGTGTTTGTTCCTTACAGGGTTGCTATGTAGTCTTCCATTTCATGAAGGACAAAAACCTAATGATGCCAAGCAAATCAGATTGAACAAAAATGTTCTCAAAACTAAGCATATGGGCTTCTTGCTTAAAATAATAATAAAAATGACTGGTCAGAGCTGTGGTTTTGTACAACTTTTATTTGTGAAAACAAGAAAATATGGATTTTCAAAACTTTTTTGCATTATGAATACCGTAGGGTTAAGCTTGAAATGCAAAGCATTTAGAGAAGTCAAAACTAGATTGCACCATCGGTTCTCAAACTTTTTAGGTTCTGAACTACAGTTTTGAGACTCATATGCCATGTGCAAAATCATTAGGCAAGTGAGCCTTTTGGCCATGTCATTTTATATAGATTTTCAAATTCTAAGTTATGCATACTTCAATACCTTTTCATCTTGAGCATGTTAGATGTGGTATTTGTTTATGTAGGGAGATTGTATCCTAAAGAAAACAGCATCCTATTCTTTGGGCTAAATGGGCAAAAAAGAAATTCAATTTGACTTTGAAATGTCTTTCAGGGGAATACATCACTTTTGAAGTTGGAAAAATATCAAATAATGATAAATGTTGTTGCATACAATCAACTGGGATGCAAGACATGTTGAGTGAAAAAAATATCCAGAAGAATCAGAAATGAAACTACCAAGAAGCCTCTTCCCTGTAGTCTACCTACCCAGAAATAGGATTTTGTTTTCAGTTCTCAGACATAGAGAAGGTAAGAAAGGCTAAAATCAACCACAATTAAACAAGACATACGTAGTTGACATGCCAAAACTAACACAGAAAATGTCTAAAGACAGTTTTATGAACTCATGATTGATGACTGTGGCTGAATCTGATGCCTTCAACTTCAATATTAGATTATGACATGGGTATGTCCTGGCATTATTAAAGATCATGTAGTTGGATCAATTTGGATTGCAAAATAACTCCAATCAGCTCCCAGTCATAATGTCTGTGATTTAGAAGACACTTCCTTCAAACTGTGGTACGAGAAAAAGTCACCATTGCTCAAGAAGTTGTGCTTTTTATTCTCAACGACGTTCAATTACATGCATCAAAGCAAGCCAGTAAAGACCTTAAAGTACAATGAGATGAACCCCCTTCCTCACCTCGCTTGACCTCACCTTGTGGGATCTTTTCATTTTAAAGTGAAGGAAAATAGTGAACTTCTTTGAATAGTGTCTAGAAGGCTTTGTTTGAAGACTGCATATCAGCCTGTTGGGTAACAATAAATGCTTAATTATTACAATTATAATTAGCCCTTTATATGGCAGTTTTCATTCAAATTGCACACAAGCCTGTGGTTTTGAGATTGTAACAACTGCATTTGCCTGTGCTTTTTACAGCAGAATCCATTGGTCTTTTTTGTTTTTCTCACAACTCTACTACTCTTGCTGTCCAATTGCAAACACTTCGCACCAATTTGGAGTCCAACTTGACATTCTGCACAACCTTTAAAGTTTTGTTTTGTAGAATGCAGAAAGTGGTCTTGCAACATCATGACGCCATCTCCACTAACATCAGAAGCCTTTCATTTTTAACATGTAATTTTATTTTGCCGTCCAGCCTCTGTAGGACTGGTTTGTTGGAACACAAAAACATTACTACTTCGGCCATTTTGAGAAACTATTGATGGGATTTCACTTTGTGAACTTGTTTCAAGTGGTCAGTGATTGGACAGTAATTTTCAGAAATGGAAGCTGTAATGTTCTGCTTAGTCCAAGATTGGGTCGGAGAGCTAGCAAATCCAGGAAGGAAATTCAGACTTCCCTGTTCCCAGAGACACTTCTTCTAGAAGATGGTGTTGAAAGGTCAGAAATAATATACACTCACCAAAACTTTGAACACCTTTCTAGCACTGCTTCTGACCACTTTTTGCCCCTAGACCTTCCTCAATTCAGTGTGGAATCAGAAACATTCCTCTCAGATTTGGTCCATGTTGATATGGGCCAAGTTGATTATTTTTGCCTTGTTATGGTGGCTGGACCAATGCAACTTTTAACATTGACATTTTATTAAATACTATGGCAAAACTATGTTTAAGTAGACCCCTCATGTTATCCTGACAACTCAAATTATGATCATTATTCTTCTTATTTCTCATGTCATCCAGTCTTTCTCTATGTCTCTCTCCATCTCACACTTCATTTCTCCTGTAGAGGTGATGTAGGTGAAGTAGTTGAGTGTTCTCACTCATTTTCACATAATGTGTCCTTCCATCATTCTCTCCTGCACGTTTTCTGGCTCTTTTTAATAAAACTCACTCACCGACTGAGCTGTCTCTTTGATAGCGTGGCCTCCTGTAGATCTATCATTGTGGCAAACCCATTTAAATGTTAAACGACCTCCACGAGAAGGTTCATCTGTGCAAACGGCTTTTTCTGTCATTGGGTGGATTTGATAGAGTTAATGTAGCAAAGAATCAAACACCTTTTATAGCCACGAATGGAAACAGAAATACAGAGGCTCACTGCAGTTTGTGCTTTCATCATTACACAGAAAATGTTCCCCTATCACAGCTGTATAGCTGGAATAATAGAAATGTTTTATGAAAGTGTTGTGTGAGTTAAAGGTTTGTATGTTGTGCTTGTGTAATGTTCCATGAAAAACAAAGACTTGTTTAAGGTCAATACTAAGTCAAGCCAAGTTGTTTTACCGCAGAGACGTCCAAAAAATAGACTCTGAGGTCTGAAGAATTTCCCACAAAATTATATTTAAAAAAGTAAGTTATTAAAGCTCAGTTACTGTTTGCAAATAGATTTTTATTAGCCAAACATGTATTTGCATATGAAGGGAAACCATGTAAGCTTTTCTGAGTACCCCTGCTTAAGTTGAATTTGCTCTAGTACTTGTTATCTTTGAAGCTTAAGAGAACTTAAAATCATGAATAACACAGGGTGGGAGTAAAACCAAATAAAAGTGGCAGAAAACAAATAAAATGGATGTTGTAAAAAAGTTTCAGGCAGTAAAAGCGTTTTCATTGCAATTATAAGCAGAGAATGGCTAACATTTTTCACCAGTTCTTTTTTTTTTTTTTTTTTTTTTCTCTCCAAGGTCGGGGAGCTTCCTATCGGGTCCGGACAGTCAGTTATTCTTCCAGCAGGGAAAACAGTTTTCTGCAGAGCTGAGGACTTTATGTCGGCTTAACGCTGTTAAACCTACAATCCCCACAGGCAAACAGCAGTGTTTAAACCTAACACTCCTGACCCACAAAAACGCTCACTCTCATACACATATTGCACTCATCCATTTTTATTGACAGCTACATAAACAGATATTGACAGTCTGTGAGACTGACAAATCTACAGCTGCAGGAATTTAGATTAAATTAAGAAAACATAAATACACTGCTTTATTCAGTAGCCTATAACAAATATGCTAGAACGTTTGTATTCATGTTTGTTATTCTCAGATTTTTAGATTTTTTTTTAAATAAAACAATATTAAATTAATTAATACTCCTTCTGTTGGTCAAACCAGTTAGACCTCCCTCTGAACTAAAAATTGTGTTAAATATCGCACCGTGATATTAGTAAATATGTAAGAGCAAAGCAAATGACAAAAGACAAGAGTTCATCAAGTTGTGCAAAGCTATAATATTTTAATATAAAACTTATTTTAAAATCAAGAACATCAAGAACAAGAATCATTTAATATTTGTAAAGCACAAATGAAGCCAAAATTTGTACAAAATATACTTGAATACACGATGCAAATTCACTGTTTTGGGAAAATTGTCCTACAACAGCCTGTATGCTTTATTTTTAAACTCGTGGACAATTGAGTATGAATGAATGAATCTCAACATTGTCTATACTGCAATGCCTTAAACGTAAAATATTGCTGCAGAACTGTACAGAAACAGTAGTGAGATGCACTTTGATTTGTTTTGAATTTTACATTTTGTTTCCTTGGATCAGTTATGTTGGACTGGAAGTTATATTAGAAAATATAACAAACCACTTATTTCTAACATTTTGAAAATATGTTTGAAATGAAATCACTAAATTTATCCAAGAACAAGGTATTATTGGAAAAATATTATATTCCATATGGGCTGAAACTATGACAGCTCTCCTGGTGAGCCATCACGGGTTTCAAACATACACTTTAATTTGGACACACTCTTTGTTTAGAGTATTTTTTTTTCCTTTAACTGTGTCCCACACTTGGTGATTACTGCCATACAGCTGCCCTAATGATATGGTGTTTTTCACTATCTTTTTTCTTTTTTTTTTTTTTAACTCAACAATCCATCTATGGTTCTTTTCTTCTTTTTTTGTCAGGTTTACAATTGTTCTCTTTTATATTTTCCTCTGCTTTGTCCTTCGGGCTCTCTGTGTTGGCTGTATTCTTCAATTACCTCTTGTAAAATGCAGAACTTTTATTGATATTGCTGAGCTGAAAGAGGGAGAAATTGGTGCATAAAAGCAGACAGTCCAAATGGCTTTTCTCTTCTTCTTTAGACTTGTTTTTCTTCAGACCATTTTTTAGTCATAGAGAAATTTAGCTGAAAAGCACCCTGCGCTTCTTTTTTGAAAATGGAAAAGCTTTTAGTTCAGCTTTTGCAGACTATTCACGTCTAAGAAGATGAACTCTGTCACCCAGTTTTCAGCCATCTCCTCACATCATTAATGCATCTCACCTGATCTGCAGGATCTTTTTCTTCTTTTTTTCCCCCTAGAAAGACGAGTTGTCTCGTTTGCGTGGCGTGGTTTTGGAGAACGGGAAGGAGCAGCTGATGTTTGAGGTTCCCCTCAATGACACTGGCTCGGCGGGACTTGGCGTCAGCCTGAAGGGAAACAAGTCCAGGGAAACGGGAGAGGATCTGGGAATTTTCATCAAATCCATCATTCATGGAGGAGCTGCATACAAGGTGACTTATGGTTAATCAAAAATACATTTAAAGCCATTTATTATCTTTCAGTTTAAGATGTCTTGCAACAGTGTTGTTTGTTTAATTGTACACCGTTGAGATTTTCTCATTCTGTCGTATAACAACTACAAACCTCAACTTATTTTTGGTATTTTGTGAGCAACCAGAAAAAAGCAGTGCTAAATGAAATAAAAGAATACATGCTTTTCAAAAATCTAAATGAAATTGGGTGCAGAGTTACAATCCATTTTACTAAATGTTATCCAGAGTTCACTTGTAGCCGTGCAAGAAACCTTAGAGGAACAGCAACATGAAACGCAAGGAACACAGTGAGCGGTTTAGGGGAACAGCTGTGGAGAAATTTGAAAGCACGATTCGGTTATAAAATAATGTCCAAGCTTGTGTCCAAGCTTTGAACACAACTACTCTAGATTGGTAAATCTATCATTTGAAAATGAAAAGAGAATAACACAGCAGCAAACCTTCAAAGACATGGCCATCCAGCCAAACTACAAGTGGCTACAGCTCAGGGAAGAGAGTCTGTTAACAGGATGATGTTTGGCGTTTGTGCATGAGTGACAAATTCCTGAAAGAAAGCTGTCCTCTCATATTTGAGGTTCAGTATTTGCACATTTTTCTGAGAAACATGGCTTTTGATTATTCTCAGACAACAATTATTTCGCAGAGGATATCTGAAATATTGTAAAAATAAATAATAAAAAATGCAACTTGGGAAGCTGAAATACTTAAACTCAGTGGTACTTGAGACACTATTGGTTGGCGATTATGAAGTAAGCAATTCAGGTGCACCATTTTTCTTGGCACTGATTGGCTGAACCCCCTAAGAGTAGAGATAAGAAAGATATGATCATTTGTCCCAAAACGATTTTCACTGTGCATAATGATGCAAATTAAAGCATACTTAATATGCAAGGTAAATTCTCTGAATATGTCCCAGTCAAAGTCAAGAGCCACATTAAATTGTGAATTCATGATAAATCTTCAAAGTTGCTCTTTTTCTAGTGTGACTAAACTTCAGCCCTTTTGCAAGCTGGTAGAGACAAGGTTGAAAAACTTGTAGCTATATTTCTGAGTGCTTGTAGAAAGTAGTGACTTTGTGAGATTGGTTACAAAGGAATTTGTATGAAAAAGGGAAAATTTGTATCATTTTCCTTCCTCTGCATATTTATCAATAGCTTTATGTTGCTTTCTGAAATAAAATCCTGATTCAATTCACCTAAGTTTGTGGTTGTAATGTAAAAAGATGTGAAAACTTTCGAGGTTAGACACTTTACCTAAATACTTAACTAACTCAATCTGTATTACAGTGGTAAATGTGTTTCGTCTCTCACTGCATTCAGGTGCATTTCATGGCTTAAAGGATCAAAGCGTGACATCATGGAGATAAAAAGCAGAAAATAAACGTTTGGCTACCAGATGGTCTCACTGGGTCACTTTAAATGTTTCTTCTTCCCTGTGGCTTTCTGCTTCTTTTCTGTTCACCTCTGACCTTTTCCTCATCAGGAAACAGGTGATGCTTCTTAACAGCTGAGACAAACAGGCAAGCAAATTTATACACGTTAAACCACTCTGACTGCAGCTGTTTGGGCTACACACCTTATAACTTAAATAGAAAGCATTAGGAATAATCGTTAAGAGACATCCAACAGTGGGAGTCACTGTGGTGGAGGCTGAGTTGTGTCATTTAGTCATGGGAGTATGAGAATACTGCGCCATGGGATCTTTTGGTGTTTTGGTCTTTGAGGTGTGGATTTTCTTGTTTTTTTTTTTTATTATTGATAATCAAATAAAATGTTGTGCGTTTACAGGACGGGCGGCTGCATATCAATGATCAGCTCATCGCCGTAAATGGAGAGTCACTGCTGGGACGCTCCAACCATGCAGCCATGGAGACACTCCGACGATCGATGTCGCAGGAAGGAAACGTTAGAGGAATGATTCAGTTGGTGGTGCAGAGGAATTTAAAGGTACATTGTTACTTAATTTAGCTAACTTCAAAGCAAAAAAAAACATTGGTTAAGATGCTACTCTACTTTACTTTAACAATTAGCTAAAAGTGATTGGAAAACAGGCCCCCAAAAAAGACCTGTTTTCCTTTTTTTCCATAACATTGGAAGACCGTGGAAACTCCATGATAAAACTAGCACAATACAACAGTGATAGCAGCTTTGATTAGAATCCAGCGGAACTAGAATGACATGGCAATGTGGAAAAAATGAATTTTTCAAGCAGAATTTAAAAGACTATACTGTCTCTGCAGAACAGATTTCAAGGGGCAGGTTGTTCCTGAACAGACTGACGCTCTGTAGCTGACGGGTGTTATCCACACGAGCATGCTACTTTTTAACCAATCAAAAAGTGAGGACTTTGTTGTTTCTATTACCATCATTTTTTTTATCTGAAATTTTTTTTATTTTTTATTTTTTTTTATAAAATACTCAGTTATTACTGCAAGTCTATCTGTAAAGTAATGCTTACGCTCATTCAGATTGGACTGTGAGGTGTGATCCTTGGTTTCCAGGATGCTGTTTTGTGCCTTTACAGAATAGTTGTTTTTTATACAGAGACCTAATTACAATCAGGTGAACTGTTCCAGATACTTTGGAAGGCAAGCTGGTTGGACAGAAATGCATGTCACCCTTTTCAGATTTTAGTTGTAAAACATTTTTAACCATTTATAATTCAGTTTGCACATCACGATTATGTACTTAATTGTGTTGTTCTATCACATAAATTCTAATAAATGTTACATGTTAAATGTCGCCGAAGTTTGTAGTTACAATGTGAAAATATGCGCAAAGGCTCAGAAGATTCGACATGTGGTCTTTTCTATTTCTTGGCGGGCTCTTAGGCTCTTTTTTTTTCTGAAGTCAGTTTAATATGCCGTTTCTGCACAAGCCTTTCAGCCTTGCTATCCATTCTTCTGATTCTTGCCCCCAGCCTTTTTGCTCTGCTTTCTGTTGCTACCAGAATCAGCAGCAAAAAGAGCATTTACACGTCAGCCTTTCAAATTTCGTGTCTGAGTTCTTCGTTATACGAGTGTTCTTGACTCAGATATGTCTCTTTGTGAGTGAAAAGAAAAAAAAAAGCTTTTAATCTCATCCTCTTTTCAGTTGATGCTTTTTTACAAGGCCACACAGTCTGTTTGCACAAGCCTCCTGCTCATATTCAGCCAGGTGAATAGGCCCTCACAGGGCTGGCTGGAAAAATACTAAATGTAGAGTTTGCATTGTGTCCTCCCCCAAAATACGCAATTAGAATTAAAAAGAGTGACTGTAGAGTTAGCTCTGTCTGCTATTGATACAATTTAAATGTACAGCGTTTTGCAACCTAACAGTTATCATGGTAAAGTAGCAAAGGTAAAAATGATCCCTTTCCAGCTTTTTGCAGTGCTGTGAAAAAATTTACTCTTTACAGATTTCTTTGTCTCGTTCAAGTGTGTTTGAGCTTAATGTTATAAACTGATGGCTAAATATTCTAAATTCAGATATGTTCCTTCAATCCCACTAGTAATAACTGGTGAAATTTTCTCAGCAAACTTCAAGAGGCCTGTCATGATAATAAATTTTGCTGGATAACAAATTATTGTGATGAATGGTACTCTTGTTTTAAGACCATTTTAAGTATTATAATGGAAATGGCATAATTTTGCAAATACACCCTCTCAAAGATCAATGAACTTTAATTTCTAACAAACTTTAATTTCCTGGAATTGGAAAACATTTCGAATATCCTAAATAGATTAACAAAACACCCAAAACAACAAATAAAATGTCTTTCACAAACGTGGATATTTGAGATCACTTCAGCAGACTTCTGTCATTGGGTCTTTAATTGAAAGAGAGAGAGACACGAGGTAAACAAACAATCATGCAAATGGAAATTATTGAGCTTGTTTTAATTTGTCATACAATTAATTTATTTATTTCTTATGGTGACAGGATTAAACTTGATCACACTTTTCAGTTGTCAACAAGCTTTCCTCATATCTCTGGCTGGCTATTTGACTCTGCTTCTTATCAGGAATGGGGCTCTCACTTATTTCAGTTTGTTTCTTGAACTTAATCTGACTTTGCACAGTTAAGGCTTTTTCAACAGCATTCTGTTGGGGATTTTGGAATGGACTTTCCAGAATATTAAAAGTTATCTGGCATTATCCCTTCAAAATCAAGTTGTAATGTGTTGCTTGGGATGACTGTCTTGTAGAAGCACTCTATTGGGTTCATGTTCCAGTCGTCTATTGGCTTATTTGAGATTAAGAAGATAAAAACAACTTGGATGTGCTTTGTCCACTTAGTGCAATGCACCAGAACCGCAGCAAGACAGCACGATTCTGCTGGCACCATATGCGTCTTTTTGCCCATATTGCTTAGTCTTTATCTCACCTGACTTTAAGATATTTCTATGGTAAACTGTGACATGTCCATATGTTTAGCTGCATCACAGATGCTACTTTATTGGGTAGCATCTGTGATGCAGTTGCAGCTCTCCAAAAATGGGAATGTAAAACTTGCTTTATTGTGAACAGTGATGCTGGTAGTCCCATAGTTTCCAGTTCATGGCAGCCATGTGCCGCAATCAATTTCTTTTCAGTAGCAGTGTTGTATTTTCTTGCAGACTTCAGTAAGAATAAATGGTGACACAACTGCATAACCTGTCTATAAGTATGTAGGTATCTTTGAGCCTGTTTGGCTGAATTGAAGAAATGTATGAATAGATTACAGAAAATCTCTAGATGCTGTTTGTTGCATCAGAATTTCTCTCTTTAGAGCAAATAAAATAAATCACTAGATGTTTAATTTTCTTACTAGAACTATGTCGATATCTTTGAAATATATTGCATTAACTAACCTTTTATGATTAGGTACATTATTTATTTAGATTCTGGCCTGTTTTGAAGTGCAATTCTCCTAATTACTTTCAGTTCATTCATTATTTCTAGCATGATTTTGTTTTGACACTACAGGCCAAGTCAGCATAGTTATTTAATAGAAACTTGGAAAGTGTAATAACTGCATAAATCTGTGAAGTAATCTAATTTGCTGCCACTTCCTCAGTCACATTCATGGGTTTATGAAACAACAACAATAATAATAATAATAATAATAACCTGATGTAATTAAAGAATGTTTGCTAAAACTTTGACTGTTTTTTTTAACCCAGTGTTCTTATAATTTATGGACTTCTTGTGGTTGCTGTGAGACCATTTATCTCTTGAGAGAAATCTGATTGCACCGTATCACAGGTTAATGGGAGAACTGGGGAGGGGGCCAACGGGATGTCTACCAAACTGAAGAATGATGCGTCTTGGAGGGGCTGCTCAAGCGCTAGCCACTGGTGTTCGGTACGAGGTCAAGAGTGGGATGACAAGGAGGATTTATTACACACACACACACTGATACCGCTGCTATGTCTTCTTTGTTGTTTGAGATGAGAGCTCATCTAACACGGATGAACACAAACACATTGTTTTACAAATTCAAAATGACACACAGATGGATGCATATTAATGAGAATGAACATCAGTTTTTTTCTACACACACAGAAGACAAATAAATGCAAATTAAATCCCCAAAGAAATTGTCAGGCAAAAAAAACTCACCAAGAGTGTAATCCATTCTTTGTTTGAGCATTAGAGGGGCCCTCAGAGGGCTCTCCAAGCAGGAGAAAGGTGTCGGTGTGATGGTTAGTGCCACACTAACATTGAAAAGTGAAGCACTGCTGAAGATGCTTCCAACTCAACGGGGCGTGGGAAAAGAGTCCTCCACTGTCCTCTGGCTACTTTTAAAGTTTCCCAATCCTGCTGAGACAGACAATTAAAAGAAGCTCTTCTCTATTCATCCAGTTAAAGATGCAACAATCAGAATTTTGTGGCCTATTTTCAAACTCCAGCATTTGTAAAACTTTGCCCTGCAGATAAGGACATTAGATTATTCTGATTTCTTTTTAATAACTGAAGGCATACGAGCAGCCTTTAATTTTTTTTGTCTTCCTGCCTTCATTTGTCTTTAATTGTGATGGAGATGGCATTGCATGACTGTGTGACAGACAAAATGATTGATGACTTCTAAACTTGCTTTGTATCTTATTTTAGAAATTGGCACTGTTTGCATTGCTAACATTACTTAAAGATTTCTCAGCTTAGCCATAAGTTTGAAATTTCTTAAATTCGACCACCAGCTTTGCAGCGACATGTTCAGCCTGCATGGCACTTGATGAAAGTCTTGCTCTCTCTTGCTCTCTTGCAGCCTGAATTAAGTGCAGACATGGCACAGAAAATGGTTTCTTTTAAATAGCTTATTTATGCCTCTGGCTTTATTTTGCATATCACTGATTCTGAAAATAGTTACCCTGAAGTTTTTTTTTGTTTTTTTTTTTAACGCAACATGAATTTAACGGACAATCTAAACATTACTCTTATACTATACACTTAATATTTCTTTGAACAATATTAAATAAGCTTAATTTGTTAACATTTATTTTATTAGGGGAAAAAAATACCCCGATTTTTATTTGCAGTCATCTGTGATTATCTTTGTACATGATCTGCGTCTGTGAATATAAATGCTGTTGTGGAAATGCTGAGTAATATTTATTATGCTTCCTTTTAGGATCAATATGAGGTGTCACCCAATCGCTCCTTTGACAGTTCGTCTGGTGTACCAGGACTTATCAGCCCATTCAAAGGTCAGACAGGCTTCGTCAGTCAAGCCCCAGACTCTGTCCACCACCCCACACAGGTGTCCAACCCCATCTATTCCTCCAGTGGTGAGTGTAGCTTTTTTCATGTCTGTTCTTTCCCTACCACTCAACCCGCTTATAAACTAGCTTGAGGTTAATGCATTTTTATCTACATTTAGCACTGATAAAGGACAGAATTTATGCAACAAAAACCTTTTGAATATGTGAGAAAGACAAACTGTAAATAAACCATAAAGGAACTTTAGGAAAGGGAAGTTATTTTAGACATTTGAGAGAAATCACACAACTAAATGTAGGCATAATCTTACGTTGATTTTTCTTACTGTCCATTCTTACAAAGCATCCTTTAAATTATGTCTGTAGCTGGTTACCTCTATCTAAGTGACTGATTTGTTTTTTCAACATTTAAAGACCATTTTAAAGATCGCACACAAATAGGGTGGAATAGTCAAAGAAAACTGAAGAGGATTTGGATGAAGCACTTTTTTTCTGTGACAAATTTCTTACGTTACATGCAGCACAACAAACAGTTTCCCTTATTAGTATTTTTGGCAAACTGATCCAAATGCCACAAACATCTGCTTTTAATTTGAGTTTCATTGCACAATCTTAGACTTGTTTACATAAAAATAATCAGCAATCATTTAAGTGATTTTTCCACCCAACTTCCAGCTACAAAAGCTTGTAATCAACTGTAAATAAATTATAAAAACATGCACGCAGTTCTTGCATAAATCGTTTGGAAGTTTTGGCTCGACTTGTCTAAAATGGTTCTTGATTGTCAAAACTAACTGCTGCTGGGCAAAACGCTGAAAATTACTTTTTGGTATCAGAAGCAGTTCTTTAAGTAATTTGATGGGTTTTTATTCTTCTCTCCTTCTAAAACCTTTTGGGCTAAAGTCAGCTTCTTAAACTGCATTTGAAGGCAGCATTAATTCCAAAATGAAAACACATCAGCCCGTTTTTGTTTAGTAATTATAGCCTCACCACAGGTTTAATTACAGTAATCTACACTGAGCATTGTTCTCCCGTAATAAAGTCATCAGCGTCTGTGGGAGAAATATGACTTTACACATACCTAAATGATTCTACTTCTACTCTTCTACATTTAAAGCCACTGGAGAAGCGCTGTGTAGATTTTTAATAATTGTCTGTTTCCGATGCATACCCACAGTGTAGATATACTCATATATAACCTTATATTTCCAATTATTATGTATCAATTTCTATTCAGAAGCCAATAAAAAGTTGTTATAAATCTTCAAAAGACATGTCTCAGTGGAGTTCAGTTTAGTTTGACAGCCAGACTAAAAAAGAATAATAAATAAAAGATTACTTTACATAGTAGATACTTGAATTGTCTTTAGGGCTGTTGTAAATGAATATTTTAGTAATTGAGTAATCTATCAATTATTCTTACGATTAATCGAGTAATCAGATAAAAAAAAAGATAAAGTAAAACATTGTTAAATCTAACATAACAGCAGTATTACATCACATATCAACATCAGTCCAATTTTTCACAGTTGAGCTTCCCCAACAATAACTTTTCTGTAGTTTAGAAGATTAACTCGTGACAATAAAAGCTCCTTTTCTAAGTTAACCTGAAGAAAAGTGATACAAAAATCTGAAATTATATTCAAATCAATAATCAATAATCAATCAATAAAATCCTCCCAGGCTGAATTTGAAAACAAGACGTTATGCTGCTAACGCTTAGCTTTCGTCACAACTCAGGCGGAAGTAATAGTACTGTGCAGTGGAAGTAATAACCCGCAAGTGATTTAACAAAACTTCGAGGCAGATACATTTTGCTTGAGGATTTTAATAATCGAGATACTCGAATCACTCGAGGAATCATTTCAGCCCTAATTGCCTTCCTACAACGTTTTCCAATGGATAGTTTTAAAAATGATAGTTTTGAATTTGGCCAGTAATTAACAATAAATCTGCCATCAAGATTGGGTTTCTTTAAAAGCGGCATACCTTTGAATATTTAAAATAATGTAGATAAAACTGTGCCTTAGTGAGCTGTTAAAGATTGACAACAGTGAAGAACTCATGTTGGTAATATCTCTAAGGAACATGATGAGGGTTTCATTTTGCCAATAGATGCAGCCAAGTCATTAAGTGTAATTGTGCAAAAAAAAAGGAAATGACTCCAAGCACTGAGAATCATCAGGATAAGGAAGAGAACTCAGGCAGATTTTAGATTTTAAGTCCATTACCTTGTTCACAAAATAATTCAGAAATGTGTTGTTGGTGGTGTCAAATAATACCCGAGCGTCCTTCCCACTGTAATTTATGAGATTACCAAAATAAGGGGATCTAACCTCTTTCACTGCCACATTATAAGAGTAAAGAAGCTCTTTGAAGAACTCACAATGGACGTCTGAACCCTCGGACCTCCACAGGCTTTCTGCTTTTTAACAGGAACGCAAAAGGCCTTGAATTGATTGTTTAACCACAGTGAGGAAGAAATAACAGAGCCGTGATTAGTTTTGTAAGCAGCAAGCCAATGCATGGCTTTCCAAGGAAGTGTTCCTTAAAATAATTAATGAGGAGATTAATATTATCATCAAAGATATGTAAAACTGAAAAAAAGAAGCACAAACTTAACATATAAAAGACTTGGTAACTTTCAACATTAAAAGAGCGTAAGGAGGACAACTTAATTTATGTGCAAATTATGAAGACCTGAGTTTAGCTTGCTACCACATGGTGGGCTGATACAGTGGGGGAGGAAAAGTTTTATTTAAAATTAAGCAAAGAGTGGAATATCATGGGGTTACCAAGTTTCCAAAGCAACTATTAGATACCATCATCTGCAAGCCAAGTGGTTGATTTTAGAGTGGTGGCAGGAAAATAAAGCTTTTTTTGTCTACTTAAGATTAACGTAAATGTATGGAGTTTGCGAAAAACAACTGGAATTTCGGCTGAAACCATGTGATTGTTAAAAATGCCAAAAATAACATGGAGTTTTGTTTAACGACAGGCATTCCAAGTGGGTTTGGTGTCATAATGTTGATTTTCAAGCAATTTTACTTTTCTGAATTTTTTGTTTTTGCTTTTTTTCAGAATAATGGGAAAAAAAAGCCAGATTAAAGTTCTCTGAGTTATGAGAACAAGTCTCATGACTCAGAGTTCAGACTTTAATCTCAGACCTTTACATTTTTTTTCAGTATTTTTCTCTCAGAATTTTGAGATTAAAAAAAGAGAAAAGTCTGAAAAAATGTCTCAATTCTTTATTTTTCCAGTGGCCGTAGACAAATCTGATGAACAGATACATTGTAAAGTAAATTTTCTAACTGTTCAATGTTCTTTCTGTCATATTCCCCCACTATAGCTGCTTCTTCGCCTGTGTTATTTGTGTGTAATAATCATGTGTAACTATTTTCTGTGTGTTCCTGTATTTCTCATGCTGTGGATATAAATTTGTTTGCCACAGTAAGTGAACAGAACAGATTCCCACAATATTAGATTTGTTAGCTTGTTTTTAGAACAGTTGGTTAGGGTTTAGTGAGCGCTGGTTGTGGTAAGTCTTTAGGATGTAAATGTAAATTATTGTTCCATCGCTTGTGCACTTGTCATTGTTCTCTCTGCTTATTTGTTTGAAAGTGTGCCTTTTTGGTCCTGCATGATATCTCTGCTTGTTTTGAGTCGTGTTATTCTCTGTTGTGTGTGGGTGTGTGCATGTGGATGTGTTGGTTCAGGGATTTTTTTGGCCAGTATCAGACAGTGTTGGTTTTATTTGTCTGTGTGTTTACACTGAATCCGGCAAACAGCTCTGACCTTGAATACACTTCGCTGTTCAAACTCGAGTCAGCTATAGTGTCATTTGGATGAACATGGTGGTATGTGTTTGCATTTCTAAGCCTGTGTTTGTGTACAGTAGGCACATATCTTAGGCTCTCTGAGTTATTTTGCTTGCTTGGTTGTTTATCTTTGTGCATTAGTGTGTGTTTGTGCCTGCCAGTGTTTTACTCTACTAATGAACTGTTTCATACTCTGAATTCATTTCATTTGGCACTAAGGTCCAAATTAGAATTATATTTAGTTATTTTTTCCAAGAAGAATAAATTGAAAATAAAGAATCACTACATATGTATTTATGCAGATGTGTTATTTATGTATTTATGCTGTAGATTTCAATAATTATTTAATTCACTGCATTTTATTATATCTGTTACTAGGATCCTTTGCCTTAACTTTTTTCCCCTTGTTGTTTTTCTGTTTTTATTGTTTTCCCTTAGAGAGGTTTAAGCTTGAATACGTTCAACTGTTGTTCTCATTTTTTGTAATTTCTCTATTAAATCGTGTAACTTGCATTAGAATAGAAATACATAGCAATAAAATAAAATATGCCAGTGGAAAAATTCAGGTATACCAGCAACAAAACAGCATGTAGATTTACCCACACAAAATAACAACTTTATTTTTAATTTGTTTGGACTATGGAGTAGACTTTTAAAACACTGGTCTTTACTTGCAAAATAAAAAACAAAAGACAAAACAAAAAACATCTATGCCTTGTTAAAATGTGCGAATGACTGAGAGAGAATGTGTTATGGTCTAATAGAATCAAACTTTGACTATATGGTTACTTGCCTTCAGATGTGTATGGGGCCTTTATCAATGTGAGCAAAGTCATGAACAGTCCCGAGTACAAGTCAATTTTGGACTAAAACCTTAAGGTATCTGAAGATGAAGACTTCTTTTTTGTTTCTTTAGCATCTCATGAGCATACATCCAAATCCCCCTGAAAAAAATATGCACAAAAAATGAAGATGACTGCTTCCAACAGGTATATTTGTTTTTCAGTGGAATTGGGTGTGATTTATTTAATTGTTTGTTCAGAAGGTCTTTGAAATGACTGTTCATCGTAAAAACCTGGCATTTTAACACAGGTGTGTACACTTAACCTCCTGTTAAGTTCAAACCGGATTATGGATAAAAGCAGACATTTGTACATGTTTGTTCAAGCTAAACTAAATCTGATGGTGACCAACACAACCTCACATTAAAATCCAAAAAAGCCACATTGTTTTTTCATGGTTTGTAAAACAGACTAGCTGCAGACAAACACAGCTGACAGAAAGGAATAGTTGAGTGTAGAAGAAGACAATTTGTCTATCTGCTGTTGGGGAAAACTGCTATTGATCTATCATCCACAACAAATGCCTTTTCTCTTGAAATAGCGGGAGTCAGTGAAAACAGATTTCTGCGTGTGTGAGGTGAAATAAAAAATGTGTTTTTGACAGTTTGGCTGATTAAGGTGCTCGCAGTGAAGAGGAGAAGGAAGGGAGTTCAGGGGGGGGGGGGAATAAAAAGCTGAAAACTGAGAGGGAGATAAAATGATTTATGGGAGATCTGAGAGGAGAGATAAATGGCAGCCAAAATATCAGATTGCAAGAAAAGGAGCTGGAGAAAAATAAAGCAGGTGATTAGTGTGGAAAGAGGGAGGAAGGGATGGAGATGAAGGCGGCGTGATATCTTCAGACATGCCTGTCTTCCCCTGCAGTTCCAAACGTCTCTGCTTTCAGACGCACGTGTGCAGATGCAAGCAGATAAAGGGCATTCAGCGAAGTGATGTGCAGTAATTCTAGCTTGTGTTGTGCAGCAGCAATGCACTCTGAGAAGTGATGACTGTATGTAAATGGCACGGGTGAGGATTTTGTGTCTGTGTATCAAGTTGTCATAAGCCCAGACAAAGCCATATCAGTGTGAAACATCTGCTCCATCTTCAGCTGCCTTTTCATCATCTCTTTTTTTCTTTTACTTGGCTTCGCTCATCTGTACTTGTTTTTTTTTTTTTTTTTAACTTTCGTCTCTTAACTTTTCTGAGAAATAAGTACTGGCAGATTTTGAAAACATTGCTCAAACCGGAACAAAGTGTAGGCAATTTAAAGTCTTATAGGCCGTAAGCTTCAAATGTGGCTCAAAAAACCCTGTTTCCCCAAATGATGGAAGCAGCTGGAGGTTTACCCAGAAATTATGATGAGGATAACCGATAACCTTCCGGCTCGGCTCTGTTTATGTCTTCCATTAGATCCATAATGGAAGTTTTTTTTCAGCCTTCCTTAAAATCCATCTCATGTAAGTCTTTTTGGAACAATGGACTCAAACCAGCACCTTACCGCTGTGCTGCAAGTCTATTTTCACCCACCTTTCACTCATGTTCTATTGAGCAGCAGTAGCTCCACTTAGGAGGCTTTCAGACGTAGTATTGAGCTCCAGGTTGCCGACGTTTTGGAAGCACTCCGAGCCTAGAATGCGGGAAAATAGATTTTAAGCCCAACAGTAGTGCTCTTGTAGTGTTTATGGGGTATGGTGCGTAAGTACAGCACAGGCTATTATGTTGGCAGATGGATTGATTAAAGCAGGTGTTTAGATCAGATATTTGAGAGACAAAAAAACTGAAAACAGAAGCTGTAACGGGTGGACCATCTCTCTAGTGTTCAACAAAATATTTCTTGGAAAAGATGTGAAAACATTCTAATTCATTTTTGTTGTATCAGAATAATTCCACATGTGAAATATTCCTTAGTATCTAAGATTTAATTAGATTTTTTAAATTTAAACAGGTAAAATAATTCACTGGTACCACAATAACTGGTATTTTGAGCTTAAAATATTTTGAAAAATTGGAGCATACAGAAAGCAGGCTCTTCAACTGTCTGTCTTAACACAGTTCCCCCATTTTGGAGGGCATCATTTCATTTTTTCATAGGGTAAGATGAGGGACAAACATTTGTGATTTTATAAAAATGTACGTTTGCGCATTGAGTCCAATTCGAATCTGTGTGGACCAAAGTGGAGGGAAGTACACCTCAGTATGTTGGAGTCTTTACCGTCATGCTTTTAGACTGGGAGGAAGAAACCCCAACATTTCTTTTTCTTTTTCAAGCTCAGTGATTTTAAAAAAAATGTAAAGATACAGGTTTTTTTTTTAAATTAAGTCTGATATTGAGCTGTGAACATCTGGGTGTCCTCCACAAACGGAACATCAGACTTCAATTAATAAATGCTGGAGGGAAACTAAACAGTTTCTTTTTTTTTGTTTTTGGTCTGTTTAGGATTTTTTGTGACACTAGTTGTCTTTATTCACAGTGGTTTAAATAGGAAATGACAAACAGAAAAGGGAGAAAGACATGCAGAGTAGTTCCTGAGGTCAGGAGATGATTTCTGGACAGCTGATGGCCTCCTTACATGGTGGTCTGGCTTTTTTTCTCGCCGCGCACCACTACAATTTGGAATATTTTTACTTAAAACACTCACTTCAACCTTTGACATTTTGGACGCCATCATCCGTGTTATGTTTGTGTTTCTACTGCAGTGAGACTCAAACCAACAGACTCAATATATGATTGGCATGTAAACTGTGTTCATGACAGTTTAAACAGACAACCAATAAATATTAAAAACTTAAAAATACTACTAATTTACACAATTTTACTGTAATAATGATAAACTGTCAACATATTTTCAAAATATAAAACTGTGTATCACTTTTTTTAAGTTGAGATGACATCAGTGCAAACATATAAGCCAAAAAGCAAAACACTGCAGCCGCCTTTAAAATAAAAACCCATTTGCATAAAGTTTAAAACAACTTCAGTCATTCATTTAAGGTGAGGAAGAGGTCAGGTTACAAAACTATTTCTCTCTGTTTTTATGTCCTTCTCTCTGTTTTTATGTCCTTCTCTCTGTTTTCCAGTCATTCTAGGAAGCCTGTAAATGATGTAAAATACACCAGGTAGGGTTTTTTAGTCTGTTGCTAAAAAACACAATTTAAGTGACTTTGACGAAATTACACAGCTGTAGTTAAAGTCCCTGTAGCATTTAATAAAATCCACACATTTTATTTCTATTGTAAGGGAGAAAGATGTTTTTTCTGACATGCGTGTAGCACCGTCTAATTTCCGTCGTGGAGACTTGGTAACCCCTGAACGACACATTCTGCTGCAGGTTTTTTGGGGGAATATTTTACCGCCCTCATTATCTGCCTTAATGTGCACAATGGCAAGATAAACATGGGTGGTTCATCCTGCTCAGTGACCAGTGGAGAAGAGAAATTGGTGTTTGTGTCACATCATATTGATACCCAGGGAACAAAATGTCATGGGATGGGTTTGTTTTCTTTCTCACTGAATAGTCCACAATTCATAATTCATTTTATAGTTTTTTTTTTTTTTTTTTTTATGTCCTTGACTTGTCTAGTCACTTCCCTTGGGTGCATTTTTTCAAAGCAAATCACCAAAAATACACTCTCAGCTAAATGTGAAGATATAAATATTTATCCCGGCTGTGACACAGCAGAACATTAGCTTCATTCATTCTCTCTGTGGAAATATAATTTATTATCATAAACATCAGCGTAATCTGATTCCAAAGGTAGGAAAAATCTGTTTTGGTTGGGTTTATTGTATTAATCCAGGTTATCTTATTTTGTTTTGTGCTTTTCAGTGACCAATGGGAGTTATTTTCACATGGACGAGGAGGAAGATGAGGCAGTGCTGTACGGGCAAGATGTGGAGATCAGCAGCTCTAATCAGCCCTCCTTCTTACAGGAAAGGTGTGCTTGAGCTTTCTACCAGAGTTCTCATACAAAAAGCTTAACTCTGATAATTAAACCCAAGCAAGGACTATTGTCTTTACTAATCACTTTTTATCAGCTTCCTATTCTCTGTATGGAAGAAAGTTACATTTATTGTCTTGATTCAATCATAATTCATGTAAAGATGAACACATTTTTTGATTGGTTGAATGTAAGATCACCAGGAATATGTTAAATTTCAGAATCTGAGTTCAGAGTTTATTTTTTTTCTTGTGTTTTTATTTATTCAAAAAAATATTGGAAACCACTTTCATCATGCCAATGGAAAACAACTTTGAAAAATATTACTATATATTACTATATATTACTATATATATATATATATATATGTTTTCTAACCACCTTCTTATTCATCTTTTGCAGTGAAAGCTCTAAGAAATCCCCCAAGGCCCAGCCTCAGTCTCCCACCCAGAACCAGTTCCAGCACATCAAAGCCTCTAAAAGCATGGACCTGGGTACGACTCAAAACCAGCATCACACTGGTGGGGTGATTTTCTTGTTTATCTGTTCTGCATGATGGCCGCATGCATCTCATCTTCGTCTGGAAAGATTTCCTGCTGATGCATGGCTGCTGCATTGGCAGCACAAACTGCATGCCGACTGACATCAATGCAAGCTTGGATACATACATTTTGAATCTGTTGAATCCACTTCTTATATAATGTTTTGTGTTTTTTTTGCGTTTGTTGTACTACTAACACACTCACATTATTGTCAAAATCTCTAACAGAAAGATAACACTGTCAATGGTTTGATAATTGATAGGATTTGAATGTTTTCATTTTTTTATCCGTTCCTAGTTAATTTTCAGTCAAAGCTCATATTTGGTGTAAAATTAAAAGAGAATGTCAGGATGGGTCTTTTATTTCTGAACCAAATGTCAGAACAGCGACTTTAAACCACCGTAATGACACTTTTGCTGACATCTCTGTCACCTGTTGCTCCCTGATTGCTGATGTTCTTGTGCAAGTGCTGAGTGACATTTCAGTTATTGTTAAAAAGTCAGCTCAGAAATGAGCATGTGCACACTTACGTCTATTCCTTTGCATACATCAGCGCAACATGACAGCGGTCGCAGCAGTGCAACAAAAGTGTTTTGTTTCAAATGTCACTTTGCTCAGTCCTCCTCCTCGACTTCGCTCAGCTGCCAGATGTGAGCGAGTGTCTGCGTGTGGATTCGAACAAAAGAGAGGAAGAAATTCATGTGAACTACACTAACATTCATTTCTACACAAATACCATGCTGATGATACGTTTTCAGGGCTTTGCTTAACTTCTTTTGTTGTTTTACACGTTTAGATGCAGATTTACTATGAGTCAGTTTTGGTGTAAATTTGTATTGCTGTCTAGTCACAAGTCTAAATTTAGTCAAATTAAATAGAGAAGGAGATATTTTAGCACTTTTCAACCAAGCTGTTTGTAAAGTGAAGACTAATATGTTCCATATCCCTTTTCACCAAAGTAAGGATGCTGCAAATAAAGCATCCTTACTTTCAAGGGTTTATTTAAATTATTGCAATGATAATTCTGGAAAATGCAGAAAAAAAAAGAAAAAAAAAAGGCTAGAACTGTGTATGTAAAAGCACACAGGCATCTTCCTATAATGACTCCAAAATGAACTATAAAACTCTTAAACACAGTTAACTTTAGCTTCAATCAGAAAATATCTCATTGTATGCACAAGTGCCTTTTCATCAGCATATGCAAATGAGATAAGATTTGCCTCATTAGCACTTCAGTCTTTTGAAATTAAAAAAGTTGACTATCGGAACTGTAAAATATCGGTTACACAGATGCACACAGATGCCACCATAATTAAATAATATTTCTTTCTTGATGTACGAGTTGAATGCCTTAAAGAGTCTAAAAGTTAATTCTGTGCAGAACATTTTAAACTTAATTCATTAGCAGCGAGCTTAACTTGCTATGCTTTAATTAAAGTAATCATTCAAACTCAGCCACTTTGGCTACGCCTATATCTAAGATAAAAAAAAAAAAAAGACAGTAAGTTGGTTGAGTTGGACTTAAGTATTCATTTATTGAAGATGATTACTTGCTACATTCACCACTAGTAATTAGGAGATATGGACATATGATCAGCAGACCTTAAGATCAAGATCCTTGCTTCTTTTTCAAGGATTTTAAATGACACCACAAATGTTTTAGCAATATAATCAGGTGATATTTCACATTGCAAAATAAAATATATTGGTTTTAAAGGCCCGGTTTTGGTTTCTGTGGTTATTGTTGTGTGTATTGGTTTAGTTCTATTAGTCATTGCCGGAAACGTGGGAGGAGCAACAATGTGACAGAGTTAGAGGGTAATTACCTTTAGGAAAGATGATCAAAGCAGTGACTATGTCAGGAGCGCAGAGCCGGATGGAGAGTGACTGAAGAAAAATGAAAACATTGAAAAAAAATGCCAAGAGGTTAAAGGTTAAAAAGGTCAGAGGGGGATACATGGTTGGCAGCAGCTTAAAAATGAGGGAGAGGAGGCAGGATGAATGAAAAATGAAGCAGAGGCTGACGGGAGGACAGAAAAGTGTTTCAGTAGCAGTGAAGCCGTCTTAACATCACAGGAAAGGGGTAGTATGTCGGCCATCTTGTAAAATGAGACATGAAGAATAATGAACTAAGCACGAGTAACAGATGCTAAGAGACAGACAAATAAAATGTAGAAACTGCAATCAACACAGCATTAACTTAACATTAATATCAGTTTTCTGTGTGCGTTTTTTCTTTCAGTGGCAGATGAGAACAACATTAGATCCCTGGATGGAAGCATTTCTGGTGAGACATTTTATTTTAGTTCAACTGCAACTAAAAGAAAAACTGAATTATATTGTAATGTATTATACATACAGACCTCGCAGCAGTTTAGTAAATCATTTCTGTATACCGAGGTATTCTAGAGTCTGCCAAACTGTCCAACAAGTGAAGCTTGTTCACATTTGTCTCATGCATGCTATGAAGTAATGAAGTAATGTTCCAATTAGTAAATTGGACAAAAAATCCTTTGCAGTGATGAGAAATTGCTCATTTGCAGTATGATAGCGTAAATCAATTTCCCTTCCAGTGCTTATGTCTGATCTACAAATTCATATTTGCTTTTTCATTTGGTCTCTTCTGTCCCTGTTAATTACTTGCTGCTGTAGACAAAGCAAATTACATGAGGGACACAAACTGTTATTCATATGGAAATGAAATTGAAGAATTGTTGTAGAAATAGAGAATCCATTTCTCTGTGACATAGACAGACGCTTTTATGTATTGAAATGGATGAATTATGGAAGGACACACTCAACTCAAAGGAAAGCTCAGGTGCACACATGGCTGATGCTTCTTCAAGAGCTCTTGCTTTGGGAGCCTACAGACGTATATGTTTTTAAAAGTTTCATCTGAAACTTTGCTCTTTGCCTTGAAGTCTCTTCTGTTTCATTTGTAGCTACTTGAATGTAAGAGCACTCTTTGCTGCACTCTATATGGGTCCCTCTTCCTGCATGCCACCTTTTTTTCTTGTCAATCAGCCTGTTTCCCGCATTCAGCTACGCCTCAGTTTTAGACAT
Source organism: Poeciliopsis gracilis (assembly GCA_911649635.1). NCBI lineage: Eukaryota > Metazoa > Chordata > Actinopteri > Cyprinodontiformes > Poeciliidae > Poeciliopsis > Poeciliopsis gracilis. The sequence continues at coordinate 18,876,546 of CAJVRI010001532.1, forward strand.
GGTGGTACACACTTTTATTATGGCCATGCTCTTTCTGTAAGGCTGCCAGCATGTTAATGTAAGGAGCATGAAAGAAGACAATGTAGAAAAAAAATGCCAAGCTGAGTTTTATTTTATTACAGCAAAAATTCATCCATCCATCCATCCATCCATTTTCCGGTCACCCTTCTGCCTAACGGGGTCGGGAGGTGCTGGTGCTTATCTCCAGCTGCGTTCTGGGCGAGAGGCGGGGTACACCCTGGACAGGTCGCCAGTCTGTCTCAGCAAAAATCCATAAAACATAAGACTTTTTGTTCTCCTCTGCAAAAAAAGTTTCTTTCTTCTTATATTTTAGTTATTTGCCTGCCTTCAGAGCTTCAGAGCTTGATAAGCTTATTTGCAGCTGCTAGATGTATAGACAAAGGAACATCATGCAAAACTGAGCAGCACAGAAAATGTGCACTCTTTCTGCATTAGCCTTTGATAACATACAGAAAATGTGTTTAACTTACGTATCATCTGTGTTCTAGGATGTTAAATGGTGTAAAATGAAACATATTAATGATGTGTTTTATATTCTGATACCTGGAGAATATGATTTTTTCTCTCTCTGACAGCTTGTAATTAGGGTAAACCGTGTGACGAAGTTATGGAGCATGACCACATTTATTTATGTATTTATTTATTTTTGTCCTGAGGCAACCAGTGATTTCTTAATTTTGGTCTGGTTTATTTTACTTTGGTGTGGACGACAGCTCACTTTTCCAACATTTGTATATGTTTGATAGCTGGGAGAAAATATATCCCTTTCAAATTCTTTTTGGCTGCTGTTACAAATTAAATCACATTTATCAAGCCACAGTTACTAGATTAACTGCTCTTCCTGAAAAGTCACAAAATATATGAAATTAGATTTTAGCATTTCCAAGTCCCAAGTATAAGAAAGGAACAAAAACATTTCTTTTCTCTGATGCTTCTCACTTCCGATTCTTTTTTCTGTGGAAAACATCTGACATTCTTAAATTTATAGGATTTTGTGAAAAAACTGGCTTTTATTTATATGTAGCTGGACAGAAAATAGGGCAGACATGCAGTAAAAGATCAGTGACCGGGAATCAAACCCAGGACTCTCGCTGCTTCTGTAGCCTCTGAATGTTGCTCCTGCTGTACCACTGAGCTACAAGACACTCTGACATTTGCTTCTATAATTTTTTTCTTCCCACAATTATGAGTTGGCATTATTGCTTTCTCACGACACCAGAATGTGTTTTTAATGGTACTGAAAATTAGTAGTTTCATTGTTTAAAATTTGGTCTGATCAAACTAAATCCTCTTATATGTTTCACTTGCTTGGTTAAATGTTCTGCAGCAAACATTTTATAATCTTTAATTTGTTTTTTCTTCCTGAGTGGAGTTGTGTGTAATCGGTGGATCATAAAAGTCTATAATTCCTGTTCTTCATGAATCTTTCTGCAAGTGTCCATTTGCCTCTTGGACATTTTTTTTTCATGATTAATTTGGTTCATGTGGCAAAAATCTTGCAGGTAGTGCATGTTGTTGTCAAGGGTAGTTGTTCTCAGCAGTTTCATTTTATAGCCCAGACAATCTTTAAATATGATCGGAACCAATTCCTTCAGTTTCTTTCAACAGTGGGGTTGAAAAGATCTTCCTTTGACCCATCACAGCACGCTCAATTCAATTAGGACTAACGCTGGTTATGTTAGTTAAGGGGATCACACTAATACTAAACCCCAAACACTAAAATAAACATTGAAACAAAAACATCAAAAGCTTGCTCTTACACAGAAAAAAAGGTAAAATGACCTACATTGATATTTTAATAGAAATAACTCTGAACTAGTTCTTTCACCAGCAAGATTTCTACTGAATTAGACATCTCCATAAACAGGTCAAGTTACATTATTTTTGCTGAAGCCAACTTTCTGTATGCAGGACCTGCTGCTTACGGAAGCGACATGCTGTTTAACAGTTTGTGCCAGCAAACATGACACCGCTTTATTTCCCTCCCAAACTTTTTTTTTTTGCACAATTGTATTGTTTATGACACAACCACATCCAGTAGCTCTGTGCTGGTCAGGCTGCTCTGGGGATAAGATAAAAGAAGGCAATATGAGGTGGAATCCTGGAAAATATGCAATTGTGAGACAATGACTTCTGGGAATGCTGTTCTCTCTTCCAGCAATGGTTTTCTCTTTCCACACCTCAAGAGACCACCGGGCATTCACACTTTTGCACACACACATACAACAATCATTATGTTTAACTATGGTAATGGAAAGTCTTCGTCATCCTGTGGAAAATATGAACTTTGGGAGATTTCACAATATAATTTACCAAAGGCTAAGATTCAGATTGGTGGAAACTGGGAACTGTTTAAAATGTGTCTGCATTTGTGGAAGAGAGAACCCAGAAAGTTGCATTTTTAGAAACCAAAAGAATTCAGCAAATGTCTGGAGACATTCATTTATGGATTTTTATAAAATATAATTAGTTACAATGAAATGGAGTCTAAATAAAGTGATTCTGTGGTCAGTTATTCCTCATGTCTTTGCGGCAGCAGGGGGAAATCAAATCATCTTTGGAAACGGAAAGATGAATAATTTTATGACTATAAAGAGAAGAGGTTCTTTCAGGTCTTTGAAAATCATTTTGGTTGTTTTCGCTCTAGGACTTTCATAGAGAAAACAGACAAACTGTCTGCTGGGTGAGTGTGTGACTGTAGCTCAGTGGGAAAAGTCGCGTCACAATCTGAAAGGTTGGAATATTTTATTTAAGTTCAACCTTTTATTTGTTTGATGCGAAAAAAGATGAAACCTTTTTGTTGATATTCAAATTGACTGATTGAGCACCTGAATTCAAATCAAAGAGGTAAAGATTGCATCATGTTGGAGTAATTTTACATCAAAATATTTACCATGATTGAACTGTTTCCACTTGAGATTTTATTTTGACATACTATTATAGCAACTTACCAAAGGTTGAAAACTTATTTCAAGATAATGACATTTTTAGACTATCAAGTTCTTTTTATCACACGATAATCATATTCGCAACTTGTTCTTGTGCGATCTGAGTAACACTCACAAAATTTGGGCTCTTATTGAAAATCCACAGGCACATTTGTTCAGCTCTTATTGCTGAGAGCACAGCGATAAAAATCCCTATCGATCATCAGCTATTATAGTCAAATCAAGTCTCAAAATAACCTAAAATATCTGAAACTTGCAGCCTAGAAAAGTGTGTAATTTTGAAATGGAAATTGTGAAGGAACCTTGTCTTTAATCCTTTCAACTAGAACATCACAAATCCTGCTAAGATGACATAAGTGAAACAAATGCAGCTGTGTTTCTTTTTCTGAGTGAGTAAGACATTCTGCAGCCCTCGGTGTTTGTACGCCTTCAAATCAGTGTGTGAAAGATGTGTTCTTGTTAGACCAAATGGTTAGGAATGAATATCTGGCAGAATCACAAATACAAGGTTCATACATGGCCCTAAATTTACTGGAAAAATTGGTAATTTGTTTTTTTGTACTTTCCAAGTCTGGGTAAGTGTGGAAAAATAAACTGGAGTAGAAAAGACATCCATGTTCCCAATTATTTGTTTTTCTTTCCATTGCTAAAAAGATTAAAATTTTAATTTACATATTTTTTTTCATAAAAATATGTAAATTTTTATGAAAAAGTCTCAGTGCCACTATAATGAATGTCAAAAAGTGTTGCAAACTTTAAAACTTTACTTTCTTTCTGCCTATTCATAAATTAATTTCTAAACCAGCATCATGTTTCATTGAAGACAACTTGGACCCTGTGAGCAAGACAAAAATTACGCTGGGAAATACTTCAGAAAATATTTTGTTTATGATTTCCATACATTCTTTCAGGCCAATAAAGCAATAATTTCAGATGGTTTTATAGAGACTGATGATTCTCTTCCGTATAGTATAGGGCATAATTTAATCAATATTTCCAGTAAGGTTTATGCTAATATATTTGAATGCAATCTCTCTATAACGTCAATATTTACCTGGAGTCACTGGGTTTTAGATTTTGTATTTATGTACAAATATTTTTTATTCCTAATTAAAGAATCCTTTCTCTGTCAATCTTCATAATAAAAATGACATCAAAAATCTAATTTATTTATTACATTTCTTAAATTTTGTCAATGCAACGAAACATAATACATTAATATTGTAACGGAAGTTAAACTTAAAGGACCATTCTACAACAGAGTAGTCATGTGGTGCGTCATTCCGTCCAGAACGCACTGCAGGGTGAATAAGCATTTAATCATGAATGCTAATTATGTATGCACTTAGTCATTTTGATAACAGGCTAAAATAGCTAATCTAACCACTTAAAGCTTCTATTGCCTTCATTATAAATCTTATATAAGGTTTTTAATTTTTTGCGGGCCCAGACAGATTTTTATAAATTTTTTGAACATGGCTCTTTCAGCATGTTGGGTTGCCCACCGCTGGCCTAGTGCAAGGAGTGAACAGCCCAAAGATTTGACTGAAAACTGAAAATATTGGACAATATTTAGTTTTGAAATTGTCTAGCAATCTGCCAAATTCCTGACCAGGATGGCCAGTTTTTTTTTACATGTTTAAATATCCTCACTTGTTACTTTAATGCACTTAAGTGTGTTTTCTCATCCAACACACAGTCCCACTTGGTCAAATGTGCATCTGTACTTGTGAGTAGACGCTAGCCAAGTTTTTATAATGCTTTAAAGCAGCAATAAATGGATACAGCTCTCGTCTGCTGTGGTTGTAGTGCTCTGTATTCTCAGTTTTTCCTTCCTCCGACAGCTCTATCTGTCTCTGCCTTGCTCTCATTCCCTCATTTCTTTGCCAATGCCATTCAGGCTTAGCGTCTGGCAAACAGGCAGAGAAGCTTATAGGACGGACATCATCTCTCTGTGTGCATGTGTCAGGGGGTCCATGTGATGCTGAGGGACGCTGGTGCAGCCTATTGTCTGAATCTGTCCCCGGTGGATGTTTGACTTTGAAAAGCATCACACACTGATGAGGCGCTGCCAGATTTGTGTCTTTGGAGAGCTGCATTCGCTCCTGGTCCTGCTTCTGCTTCCTCCTTTTCTGCAATTGTGTCTTCATTTCTTTCCGCATCTCCGTCTTTCTCTGTTTTTTTCTTTTGTTGTTTTTTTTTTCTGGTGTCGTCTTGGTTTGCATTGTTTCCTGGTCTCTCCGGCTCTCGCAGACTTTGCTTTGGATTTAACTTAAAAGCCACCTTGTTAGGACTGATGCGGATTGATGGATTAATTTGTCTCAGGGAGTGCAACTCAATTTGTTCGCCTGTGTCGTCAGACACTACACGATTCCGGCACATATTAGCTCCTCACAGCCGACATTAGATAAAGAATTCAAACAGCTGAACTAAGCAGATGTGCTTTTCATTTCACCCCCTGTACATTATGGGCCTGTGCGGATGCAGGTGTTCAATTCTGAAAGCATTCTCAGACTGCATGCTCTTTCGATGGCATTTGTTGTGTGTTCATCACATGTGGATGTATCACTGTTTCTCTGTGAAGGGTTGGCCGCTCCTCTGTATATTGAATGGCCTTTGACCCTTATCCATCTCCCCCAGTAAGCTAATAAAGGTGAGAAGTAATCAGAAGATGGTCAGTGCTGTCGTTTCTTACTGGCACAGTCATTCATCTCTCTTGGGTTTTATGTAGTGATCACTGACATGTGCTGGACCCTATTTTATATCAAGTTTGAGAAGAAGAAAGGCCATTCGTTTCCCTCAATTAACTGTCAGATAATATTTTGAGGGAAGTCGATATCTTCAGAATAAATGTACAGTCCTTCTGGTCTTTGAGATCATGATTAATTGGCTGGCAGGCATAGTTGTGTTCAGATTAATAGCAGTTCGACATCACTAACCAGATCAATCTGTGTTTCTGTTTTTTATATTTATAGACGGTATTTTATTATTTTTTTCATTTCTTAGGTTGTAGTAGCATACTAGCAAACCAAACACCCAACAGCCACGACATGCTGATGATTTTTTGCAGTTGACTTGTTAATTAAAAGGTGAATTTCTAAAATATTATTGTGGAGTTCAATCAGTATGATCAGTTATTTTCTGAAGAAAAATAAAAGCAAGTGGTTCTTGTTTCAGAATGAAGGTAGCAATTGCTGGTTATAGTCCTCTCTCAATATCTGAGCAAAATGACTCCATTGTAAAGTTTGGAATTTGACTTTTTATTTGCAATGTATGACTTTTCAAGAAAAATAATCTTGAAGAAGTTTTTTTTTTTGGAAAATATGTGAAATGAATTTCAAAAGTTGTTTTTTGTCAAAAAAATTTACTCCTCAGGACATTTTTTTCTTGTATCTACAATAATTAAAAACTAGAAATCTAATTGATTGAAATCAGCAGAATTTGTTATTTAAAGGAAAGTGTTTGGTGGCCTCTTTGCCTTTTAAAACCGTTATGTCACAACAACAATTATAATGCAGGCATGTTGAACATCAAACCTGATTTTTGTTTGGAAGTTGAAAGCACTTCAGGAACTCTTCTCCACATCCGACATCATTACACAGCAGATACACACATGCAAACTGTCAAATATTTACACCTAAATCATTTCAAGTAAACAGCCATGTCATTACACTGAATACATAGTTCCATTGTTTATTATGTGAGGAATTGTGTGTATATGTCTCTCAGAACATTCCACGACTGGGTTGGGTTATATAAGGGATGTGATGTATTTCATAAATATTAGCCTGTAATGCTGAGGGATTTCTACTCTAGGGAAAGCAACGACAGCTGAATTTTATCCCAACTAAAACTCCAATCTTCTCCCTTTATTACTGCATATGTATAGTGAAGGAGATAAAAATAGTTACGTCTTTATTTGGGGCCCCAGTGTGTTTAGTGCTCCAGAAGTTGGGGTTGTTGGTAAGTCTGCTGGCTTTGTAAGCTGAAGCCTGCTGATAAGCTGCTCCTTGGTGTAATTTTGACTTTGAAAGTAGCCCACTGCTTTTTCTGCCAACAAAGTAGCTTTGGGATCACTTGGCATTCTTTCTCTCTCTCTCTTTGTGGCTTTCTTTTTAATTTTTAATTTATGTTTTGTTTGTAGTTGTTCTTTTCCTTTTTTTCTATTTGTCATTGCCCTATTATCACTTCCATCTGTTCACTCCAAGGATCAGTGTCTCTGATTTTCTGTACCCATCTTCCAGAGTTTTGTTGATATTTACCCCACTTTCTGACTCTGCCGATCTCCCCTAAAACGATTTTGGTACTCTTGTCTTTCTTGTCATCCCTCCCTCTCTCTAAAAGCTGCTTAATACTATCTTCTTGCAGTTGCGCCACAGTAATTACATTTCTGACACAAATCCTGCTTCTCACAGCAGAAATGTTTGAGCGAGAGGGAGAGTGAGTAAATGGTCAACGATCTCCCTGTGTGCGTTAGGATGTAAGAAATGTTTTGTGTTTATTCCTCGATTTACCCACCTAACATCATGTAGGTGACTTGTGAGGAAAAACCCAATCCTTCTCTGGATTTAGATGCAGAAGTCAGTTCACATGCTGGGGATTCCTGAATTTACTCACAGTTGATCTCCAAAGTTGACGACTGAACCCTTTTTTAAATAAAAAAGTCATACCTAATAAATTCCACTTCTTGTATTTCAATGCATTTTATTGTGTTTATGTAATGCATAAATGTAAAATTCATGTAATAATTTTTTTTCTTTCCTCTATGGAAAAAAAAAACCCCTCAACAAAGCGTTGTTTTACAAAGATTTTTAGAAAAAAACTATCTGAAAAGTTTAGCGTGCATTTGTATTCAGGCTCTTTTACTCCAATACCCTTGAATAAAACCCAGTGATAGCAGTTGCCTTTAGCAGTCACTTTGGTATTTAATAAAGCAGCCTGCCTCTGAGTGACATATGGAGTGTGTTTATGGATGAGAGCCTCACACTCTGTGGCCTTTGTCCATGTCTTTGAGAAGCTGGCCTGCATTATGCATGTGCATACTTTTACTGTTTGTTATTACTCTTTGTGTGATTCTATGGTTAATGGTTGTTTAAATAGATGTGGAAGTCACATCAGCCATCTCATCTCCTTCACTCTCAGAGCTTTCTCTCTCACACACACACACACACGCACGCAACCATCAGTGTGTATAGGGAATCATTAGCTAAAGTGATGCAAGTTTAGCTATCATGAATCAAAGTGGCATCATATCGACAAGCTAGAGCCAGCAAGGAATCCAAAGTGTGTGTGTGTGTGTGTGTGTGTGTGTGTGTGTGTGTGTGTGTGTGTGTGTGTGTGTGTGTGTGTGTGTGTGTGTGTGTGTGTGTGAGAGAGGATTACTAGTATTTTGAGCTGGCAGCCGGCCCAGCTTTCCTCTTTTCGTCTTCCATTTTTCTACTCTCTCCTTCCTGCCACCAGGGTTTTCCCTGGTGATATTCCCTGCAGGAAATTTAATTTGCTCTCCCCCTGTGTCGCCCTCTCTGCTGCCCATTTTTTCCTTATCTCGGATATCATCAGTGTCTTAGTTGTTGTAAATGGTGCATGGTGCCAGTCCCATCACCCTTATCCTTCTTTGTTAGCTTCAATCCACAAAACTTGATTTTATTAATTAAAAAGATATTTTTTCCACTCATCATAAACTGTTTTTATTTGGAAGTGTAGCTCCACTACATGTCTGGTTTCTATCCTGTGAATACGTCCAACATGCTTCTGTCATCGTAAAGCTCTTCATCAACCTCTGGGCTTGATCCCTCCCTCCTTTAGTAATACGTTTTCCCTCCCTACACTAGACTTGAGATGATGGATAGAAAGCCAACAACTGTGAAGCAAACCTGGAATCCATCAAAGCCCCAACAACTGTAAATTTCAGTACATCAGACTTTGTTTCTGCTGTTTTCCAGAGTTCAGCCATGTCAGGTTCTTTTTAGTTTCCAGTTAGTATCAACTTAGGCATTTACCCTAATCAGAACAATATTCTGCAAGGATGTTTGATTGCATAAGACTGAAACAAAGCATTTGCATTTTTGTCCCATGGTATTTGAGTTTTTTGTCTTCTGTAACAACTTGTTTCTGGTTTCCACCAGCTCCATGTACGCCTGTCGAACTCGGACCAACTCTTGGTTTGAAGAAGTCCAGTTCGTTGGAGAGCCTCCAGACAGCCATGTCAGAGGTCAACAAGAAAAATGAAATGCTCCCTTTTCACCGCCCTCGCCCAAATATGGTCAGAGGAAGAGGATGCAATGAGAGCTTCAGGGCAGCTATCGATAAATCCTATGATGGCCCAGCTGAAGATGATGATGGTAAGAGTTATGTGGCAATATGTGTTTTTTTTGCCACATAATGTTTTGGACTTCCACAGTTAATATTCACTGGAAGCGCTTTCTGTTACAGCATGGTAATAATACGGTTATAGTTAGGAACAAAAATGTTAAGAAAAGTCATACTAACAGTGACATGTGCATATTTAGAAAAGAAGGAAGCTTTTCTTTCACACTTTGCAAATTACCACAACAAATCACAGTTTAATTGAGATTTAATTTTCAGCTGTTTAGGCATGACAATGTTTGCACAAGATTTCCTTTTATTTAATTCCAACTTGTCTGAGATCAGTTTCATCTCTCTCCCCTTCACTATGCTTTTCACTGTTGGAGGCTGCTTTGTCATTAAAATGTTCAAATTTTACTCCAGTTCTTACATACATCTCCAGACCTCAACTTATCTTCAATAAGTTTGTCTTTGCCAAAAAAAGGCATGTAAAAATAACTTTTTACTATGTAAATGAAGCCCATGTAAATTATACAGAAAATAATATCATGCATTTTACTCAAATTATTATTATCTGATTCTATTCTGATTTCTTTCATCACTGTTGTTTCCCTTGCTGCTGTTTAACTTTACTGTCAATCGGAATAGTTGTTCGACTTCACTCTCTGTGATGCATTTTCAAAGCACTTCATACGTCCCCATTTCCAAAGTAACAGAGATTTCTATCTTTAAATTTTGCATCTAATCGCTCGCATTCATCTTCGGTGCCTTTAGGTGAATTTTTCCACCCGGTGATTGATGCATTCTCGACTTACCTCCACGCGCAAGGCGTTCCTGGATCACATTTTCTCCAACAAAGTGTGACAAGAGTCTTGCAGCAGGCGCCTCATGCCTCAAAACATCAACACATATTCAATTCCCAGCTGCATTATTAGCAGCTAACTCTTATCAGTCACCACCACAGTAATGAGTCGGCCTGTTTCAGATCACTACGCTCACACAGGATAAGAGTAATAGGGCATGTCAACACCACACATGCAGTGGCCACATCTGTCACCGTCGTTCTAACTGTTCAGCACTTTCAGAGTTGCTGATATTTGACACAGTGCACTTTTGTGAAGCACTGAGTATCTTTCATTCTTTGTATTTACTTCTTCTTTCCAATTGTGCATGTCTGATAGACTGTTACTTTGTTGTCAGAAAAGCGCAGTAGGTTTAAAAATTACTTTTAATTGTGCATTGTCAACTAAATTTCACATTTTATTTTCTCCTGGACAGAAGTGTTTGACAAAACTCGAAACTGCCAAATGTATTGTCAGGGACGGCGCTGTGTAATATCTACCAGAATGCATGACTGCTTCACATATTACTACCTCCAGTGCAGAAAGGTCCCTGTGGTTTGTGAAAATACTGATCTGATTCTGATATGAATTTGTTTTAATAAGATATATTTTACACTTTAGTTTAGATGACCATTTATTGCAAGTGTCACCAGAACTGTTCATATCCGCAAGCCAAGCAGGCAGTGGCACAGCACCTGCAAGTCTCACTGTCGATCAGTATTTTGTAGTGTTGTCACTCCAGCTTGTTTAAATGAACCATAGTAACCGAGTTTTCAACCCAACAAAAACATTTTTCCTGAGATGCCATCTGTCACCCCATAAATGCTGTAAGTCCTTCTACGGTTACTCCAAAAAGTCACTTGAAGCCAACAGACACACTGCACTGTGTTAAAGTAAACTCTGCAGTTGGGAGCAGTTAAAATACCAATATACAATCAGGCAGCAGCTGCAGCTCAAATCCTTTTGCATTCATTTGGCTCAGAAATTAAAACAAAAAAAAAAAAAAAATAGAATGGCTCTGCATTGCAACTACAGTAAGCCTGTACAGAGCTGTCACAGATTTGTTTCATCATTTGATTCATGGGATTTTTCAGAACAGCTGATCAGAAGCCAGTTTTACCCTTGCTTTGTGCTGCTCTGGTAACGTCTCTCCACCGATTCAGACACGTTTGTTATTTAATGTGATGAAATTGCAACCAGCACATGCTTTGATGCGCAATGAAAATAATGTGGGACAGATTTGTGAGTAATGTTCGTAATTACATCATGAAATAAGAGATGCAATAGATAGATGGATATATGAATAAATGGATAGAAAGAGCAGGATTGATTTTGTAACGTTCCTTCCACATAATTCAGTCGTAAAAGTGACTACCGACTCCAAAACCAAAGTTTCACTTTATATTGAGATTTCTGTTAATTAGGCTTACAGCCAAAATTGCAAAAAGCAGAATAACTCATGCTTTGTGGAAAAATACAAACCCCTTTGACCAATAATCAAACCTCTAACATCTGACCAGATTATAATCCTTCAAACACAAAACAAAGCTAAATGGGAACAGTTGACACAGACTGAGAGCAAGCATATGAGCTGAGCACCAATAAATTGACCCATTGCTTCCACACTGCAGTGGTGATATTTGTTGCAAGTTACTGTTTAAGATTAAAAAAATAGCACAAGGTGATGAGAAAATGCTGAATGACTTATACTTGATTGAGTAGTACAATAACGGCTACAAGGCTGTAATAAATTACAGATTCTTTTATTGCTATGTTGCTATTTTGTTGCTCCAAGTTCTGCCATGGTTGCATGCTCTGTGTGAAGCCTTAACGTCTCCATGACTCCATCAGCATCACAGCTTCCTCCTGAGTTTTCAACGTGTTTTCCTCCTTTTGTAAGTTCATCAGCCAAACTCACAAAATGTGATCAACTTTTAAGGTGACAAACTAACATCTCTTTATCCAGAATGACTCCTCACATTGGCTGTTTGTTTAACATGTCTTTGTTTAGAAAGCATCCAGTTCATGAATTTCTTTGAACAATTAATGAACATCTCATAATCTGAGATGCTTTTCTTTGAACATCTCTGACTCCAAAAAATATCAAAATCTGCAGGGGTAGCAGGAAGTGAGTTGGGGCGTGATGCAGTTTGGAGCCTTAGTGTCAGAAAGAGTAGAAGGTTTTGACAGAAGCCAATTTTATGATGTAAAGTCAACTTTCTGTATTGTTGTTTTTTTCTACAGTATTTTCATTTCCCTGTAGAGGTCAATATAACACGTCATCTCTTAATGTTTATGATTTAGTGCTGTATATCAGAATTAGTGCCAGTTAGCAGCGCCCACCGCTGATTTTAGATTTAAATGAATCACACATTTGGTCATTAAAATCGTTAGGAGTTTCACAATGCTGCAAGAAAAGCACATGAACTCACAAGAATAACACACACAGTTACAGTCTATAAACAGACAGTCTTTGTGATTAAACCTGAAGTTAATATCCACACAAAATTAGATCCAATTTGAAGTATCTAATTTCAGTTTGGTCATCTTTTTCCATCTGATGAATAGTCTGCATGTTTTAGTGTGTGTTTGTGTGAGGGATCATTGTTATGCACGGCCAGAGCTTCAGCCTGCTGATGAATTAATGAGGCGTTGTAGTTTATTCTTTGAACCTCTTTGGGTTCTTATTTCTTTGAGTTAATTAGTTCACTGTGAGGTTGATAAATGTCCCTTCAAGATGTGGAGTGAAGAAACTTGAGTGCAAATCAGTTTTTCTTTGAATTGTTTATTGTTATGCTTGCTGTGGTAATCATTACATGGCCCTGATTGTTTTCTGTCACTGTCTGGGATTATATGGGGAATAATGCGAGCAAAACTGCTGAAGTGTAAACAACCTTTTCTGCTGTTTCCAGTGTTCTTCAATCCACTCACATCTGTCTCCGTCTTTTTCTCTTCCTGTTTAATCCTGCAGATGAAGGTTCAGAGTTGAGTTCAGGCCGTGACACTCCTGCCAGTAGTTCATCCCGCCAGGGACTTGCTGATCAAACAGAAGAGAAAACCAAAAAAGAGAAGAAAAAGAAAGAGAAAACCAAGAAGAAGGAGAAGAATAAAGGGAAAGGGAAAGAAAAGGAAAAGAAGAAAGCAGAAGAGTCAGAGGAAACAGAAAAGAAGGGCAAGAAAATAGGCTTTGGTCTTCTGAGGTGAGTATCTGGATGTTTTTTTCATTTGACAGAGTTTCTTTGCTGTTTTCCAGCCTCAGCTGGATGGAGCAGCACTAAGCTGAACCATCAATTCTTCATTTAAAGAATGTTTTAAAGGGATCTCTGGCTCAGGTGGTAGACCAGTCAATCACCTCTCACAGGGATGAAGATTGATCATTTGCGTTATCTCTCAACATTTAAATGTCTTTTTAGCAAGGTACAGATCTCCAGCAGGAATGGATCATGTTTTCTTTTTGTTACTTTAGATTACTTTGATTATACCATTGTTTGTTTTGTTTGTTTTTTGATTGGAGTTGCAAAGGATCTCTGAGTTGCAATTTCTTGTTAGTTCTGTTTTGTTCAGGGATGGTTGACTGGATAGTTTCTTAATGTTTGACCTAGTTGGTTTGTTGTGTTTGGTTATGCAGTTTAAATGCTTTCTTAAGAAAAATGAAAAAAAAAGAAACAAAACAAAAAGTTAAGTGACTTATTTTGTTGGGAATGATGGATAGATCTAAAAATCCAATGAAATTGAACAAACCATATTTATAAAGTCAGTAATCATATGCTCCAACTTATGGCTGGGGGATGCATCAAGGATATTCGATGTATCACGATATTTTCTATTTACAATAGTTAAAATGGCGATAGTATAAATTGTGTTCAAATAATAAAGGTTCGCCGTCAAATTCACTGCGAGGATGGTTTATCTGATATCCAATGAATGCATGACTAGTCCCTAGCTGCTCTCCCAACCTGAAAATTTTCTACCAATCACGCTGCGTGTAGAAAACAAACAACACGATGACGACAAGAGTTTGAGGTGAATCATGAATGAGACAGTAACTGAAGAGGAATCAGATGAACTAGTCTGGTTCCAAAGATAAATAGCACTGGATCAATAATCTGGCAATAGTTCAGGTTTTACATGGAGGATGTTGAACAAAGTGAAGTAATTTGAAAAACATATTTTAAAACTATTGCCACAAAATGTTGTTACTCGAATTTATTCCACCGCCTAATGACACTGTTTTTTCACATGCCATTCATAGGTAGAACTAGCCTGTTAAAGGAAGGAGTCACCCTGGTCCTGCTCAACTTTTAAAATACAGAGATTTTGTTTGAATATCTTTGTTCTTTTCTTCTATTAGTTTAACTCAAATGACAAGTTGTATTTAAGAGAAATGATTTCTGAATAACTTGCAGTGCCATGTTTAAAATGTCCCAAGTACCAATAAATTACATATTTTGAAAAAAAAAAGAAAAAGTAGTTTATTGGTTAAATAATCTCCAGGTTCCATTAAAGTGAACCTGGAGATGTAGGTAGGATTCATTTAGTGCTATGCAATGGGAAAAAGTAACTCAAAACTACTCATATATTTTCTCTTTCTCTGTCGGCTTTGGGATGTATGTAGACTTGCTGCCACAGCAACTGATAACGACGCAAACTTACATATCAGGATTCAGCACCAAAAACACTTGAACATTTTCCCACATTGTGTGGAACATTCAGTTTGTTACAGTTTTATGCTTTTAGACATGATGTGTATTTTGCTTTTATTAACAAGTGATCACTGTGGTAGATTAGCCACCGCTTCCATTAGCGACGCCAACACAGTGGTGGTTGATCAGCTAATTTAAACACCTGCTTTACTGATGCTCAGACGTCACACAGCAGAGAACTTTTTATGGAAGCAATAACGGATGCTGCCATCTACAGATGGATTTTGACGTTTTTGAGCAATGTCTTCCTAGTTTCAGGGTTCCAGCCTTGCAGGGACCATGCCCTGACGTTCCCCTTTAAATTTTCTCAACTTTTGGTTGTTGTTCAACACAAAGGACACTTCAGGAGAATGTTTTTATTTACTGGACTGTATGTCAGAGTTGTGCTCAATGCACCAAGCTGACTCCAGCTGACAGCAAATCTATTCTTAATGTGAAAATTGTATCCATAAAGTCTGTCACTGAAAACTGTGTGCACAGTTTGCTCTGCCTCACACTAAAGAGACAACATAAATGCAGAGGTCTTTTTTCCCCTTGTCAAGCTTTATCTTTTGCTCCCAGGTACAGGCGAACTACTCTTAGTGGTGCCCCAGTTTCCTTAAGAGGTGGTGAAAATTATCTGCAGGAGCTATTTTGTGTTATTAACTTTAACACTATCTCGCAGTGTGAATGCAGCCTTCATAGAGACACAGCATGAATAGAGCAGAGTGTTTCAATGAACAGTTTGCGCTTTCAACTTAAAAAAACCCCCACCTCATAACAGTTTTTCTGTTTCTTTTCTTCACTGTGCTAGTTTTTGAAGTGGGTTTTCACATGACCATTACCTAGATACCGATCTTAAGAAAAACACTTGCATGCAATTTGATACTCAAAATATAGCTGCAGCTTTTCAAAACAGACTTTCAAAAGCAATCTGTTTCAACCAGAACACAGAAAAACACTTCCAGATTTCAAAGTCCCTTTTTATCAGTGTTTTCATCTTAAAATTACATGTTATTTAAAGTGAAATATTGGACAATTAAACTAATGCGAGCAAATTTAGTTTAATTGAATAAGTTATGTGCTTTTCTGTAACAGTTTGCTTCTTTCTCTTATAGTTTCTTTCATTCATATTCTGAGCTTTAAAAATTCTGAAGCTGCATACTGACCGAAACGTGGCCTTCCTCATGACCTGACAGGTCACACAAGGGGAGCATTGATCAGAGAGATAGCAGAGATGTGCCTGGCAGCTCTGAATAAGCTGCAGAGACCCATAGCTTAGATGGCTGAACTGATTCATAGGACACGTATTAGCTGTACCCGCCGTAAATCTGGTCTTTTTGGGAAATGGAAAGCCATTATTGACAGAAAGTCCTGTTTACAGTTTTATCAGAAGTTTTCTCACTTTGTTCATCACAAAATTCAATAACACGTGTTTTAGCTGAGTGCAGCTTGCAGTTCAGGTCATATCACGCTGATAGGACGCTGCAGCAGCTTTCTTTTGCTGTGAATGTCATTGCAAACAGTGAAAAATACAGTTCAATGTTGCCAGCCCTACTCACTCAAGTAAACTGTGACTTATAAAAATTGGTTGCAAAAAATGGCTGCATGATAGTCAAAGACATCAGACATAAACCAGAAGTTTTTCATGAATTAAAAGCTCATTTAAGGACTCTTAAGAAAAACAATTCAAACATACCTTTTTTGTGACAACAGTTTTACACTATTATAGACATTTTTATTTAATGTTTTTTTAGATTTTTCAGTGTATAATGTTATAAAAGATTAGATCAGGGGTCTGCAACCTGCTACTCCAGTGCCTCAAGTTGCTATTTTGATCTTCCACACAGGCTACCAACTAATATTTTTTAATACTAATAACAAAAACAAGTTATCCATTTCCTAAAAGATGCTACTTTTTATCCCATTAGGTGGGAGACTATGTGTCTTTTTAGTTGCATTATTTTCCCAAACCATCCCACAAATGGAAATGCCATCCTCTTTTTGTCTAACAATATATGTTTTTATTTATTGTAAGACCTAAAAACAAGTTTTCTTCTTTCAAAATCCCATGTGACATTTGGTGAAACATACCTTTGGACTGAAAGGTTGCAAAACCCTGAGTTGGATTATAATCCTAAAATGACAAAAAAAAAAAAAGATCAGCAGTAAACTGAAGAAATATTTATTTTAAATGTTAGAACTTAATTGTTTATTATCTCCATTTTATAAGCAAGAAAGTCAACTTTATAACACATAAAGACTTTTTGTTGAGGCCTCAGATGTATTTTTTTTGTGTGTGATTTGTGCACCACTAATGCATACATTGGTCCTCCCTGCATTATTTTTTTTCCCTTTAATCTAGTTGAATTACTTGACGTACCAAGAGGTGTATTTCTTCACTCCCCTCACTTAAAGGAGGGCAGTGAAGGAGGTTTTAAGTGCTCCAGAGTTCAAAATAGGCTATGACAGCACCACCAACCACTTTTGTTGATGACCGTTTTCTCTTGCTACATGCATAAATAACATTTCTGTCTTCGAACATGCACCTCTATCTTTTCTCCTGACTACCTGTTTTCCCATCACACACAGTCACAAGCACTGTAAGAAACCATATACGACATCCAGTGATATTTTTAGACCTTTCCTCTACACCTCATCACTCATCACCTTAAGAGTGTCTCGATAGGAGCCTACTGATAGTCTCAACCTTTCAATCCTCTTCTCTTCTCTAGTCATATTTCGGTATCATACCTCGCCCCCCTCTCTCCCTCTGTCTGTCAGCACCCACCTCTCCTAATCTTTGCATCATTCCAATTTTTCTTCTCCATCTGCTCCCCTCAGCTCCTGCGCCTGTATCTGCATTTGATTGCATGTAATGGTGGTAGACAAATTGGACCTATTCAGTATAGTTCAATCCAGGCAGAGCTGCTGATTTGTCATATTCATCTGAGGGCACCTTTGATTGGCCTAATGGCGTGGAAGGGTGGCAGTATGGCTTACTCAACCTTACTCAATTGTATTTGGTCTTATTGGAATATATGCTAAAATGCAACTGTTATATTTGCAATGATGACAACTATTTGTGTTTGTTTACAGTAACACCCAGGAAGCAGTTTTTTTAATCTGATTTACATTTCCCAAGGTAAAGGTAGAAGAACTCAAAATCATACAAGTGTTCATCACTTTACAGATTTCTTATATTTTCTTGATTTTTTTTTTATACATAAAAAGGCAAGTTTTAATATCAAACCAAGGTAGTGTGAATAAGCACACATTACCATCCTCTTTTTTTCTTAAAGCAAATCTTTAAATTTGTTTTAAGATTTGTTGCTATTCAGTTTTAAGAGAAAAAAAAGCTATCCTAAGTATCCTGGAAAATAAAGAAATTACTCCCACCGTGAGATTTTATTAGCTCTGATTCAGTGGACATGTCAATCATGGAAAGTCTGAGTCTTCTTCAGGACACAGACAAACCAATGAAACCATAAATTTTGCTCTGTAGCACAAAATCCTGAAAAATACCCAGCAATCTGCTGGTGACCTGAAGTTCTAGTTACTTAGCATAACAATGATCCAAATCACACCTGAGTCAAAGTACAGACTTAAATTCAATTAAGATCTTATGTCATGACCTTAAACAGGCTGGGTAAAACAAAGCTCATTTCAGGAATGTTGGATAACTTAATTAAATCTTTTATAACTTGACAAAGAAGCAACTCTTAGAAATAAATGTTCACATTATTGTATAAAAGGTTCACAACTCTAATTTTCAACTGAGCCATGAAAGTCAGACTCCAAATGTTTGTTTGAAATGCCCTTTAATGTGGACAGCTGGCTCTGTCATCTGAAGTGTCGCCACCTGCCAATCAGATATGCCCATCATCTGCGTGTGTATTTGTATGTGCGTGTGTGTGTGCTCGCTCCATGGTAACCATCCCACTATGATGAATATTCATATGATGATTAAACATGATTGGTCACACAGTCAGATGGTTGTTATATAGTTTGCTCATGGGATGGGAGGTTTGTTTTTGCGCTACAATTATGTGACCCTTTTAGAATTTGTTTCCTGTTTAGTTCAGATTAAAAGTTTAAGTTTTAATCCATTTCTTAGTTGTGTTTTAGTTAATCAGATATCACTTTAATAACTGACTCATAGATTTCGGTGGACATGAAAGGCACAATGAAGTAGAGAGTCCTCTGTACAAATTATAATATGGCCTAGACTTGGAAAGGACAAGGTCTGGCAGCAATGATAAACGGATGGCCACCACTCCTGCCAGGGCATTGTGTCGTTGCAATGTATTGCAAATATCTGTGCCCGCTGCTCATTTTCGGCTTTAAAAAAGTGCAAATTTATGATGAATCTATGATAATGAATGCTTGGTCTCCTGCTGGCATATAATCAAGCACTGCTGCTCTTACAGCTCACTCTGTCACTCTTTTATTATTATTATTTTTGCATGTTCATATCTGTATGTTTTTGTGCCACTGGCTCAGCTAAACTTAAAACCCAGAAAGCGGCAAAATTACGAATGAAGCCACCAAGCAAAGGAGCCTTTGAGCCTTGACTCTGCTCTCTTTCTTTTCCTCTCATTGGTGACTCTAATTGTACTTTCTCTAACATCCTACCATTTACTTTTCCTTCTAGCTCCTCACCCACTATTTTTACTCTCTCCTACCAGTCCTAATGCAGCACCTCTGTTAGACTTAAAGTGCTCCATCGTTGGGACTATTAGCCCATCACCACTGTGGGGCCCATTAGGAATGACTAGCTCCATTGTGGGCCGCGTAATGGTTGAGCTTCATGTGAGGCATATTAGCCCAAATCTGTAGATACTGTATGTCTCTGTGTTTTTGAACATGTGTGTGGTTGATAGATGAAAATTGTGATGGCAGAAAATGGCCTTTCATTGATGGTGCAGCACTCATCATTTGATGAATATTTTGTGATTGGTTATCCTCCATCTGTGTTTGAACTAAGAAGTCTCTTGGTATTTTGACACCTCAAGGTGCAGCATTAGTGTATCTGTTACAGGTGCAGATATGGCTTGGCTAAATGGAAATGGTGGTTTTAGCACTGAGAAAAATATTAAACCTTTGCTAAGAGAAAATTATTGCTTTTCTGGCTAATTCCTTGTAGCTTCAATATAAGATAAATTATATATTTTTTAAAAAATATAACTTCCATGCTTTTTAAAAAATCTTACTGTACATCATCACCTCAGTTCTATAATCTTTTGCCATCTGTCTATATCCGGAAACAAATGAATTACCTTTGGTATTTTTATTTACATAAAAGTTGTTATTGCTTGAACATAAGTTTTATTTAGGTAAAATTATTGTCCAGGAAAAAACACACTTTGTCTTGTTACTTGAAGTGAGGTGAGGTTAATTACAGAAAACCAAAATCTAAATGCCCATTCTATCAGAATCAGGATAGATTTAGAATCTACATGGGTATGGAGAAGTGTAGAAAAGACTTAAACTTAAATTGTGCTTTTCTGTCTGGATAGAATCATGGAAAAGTTTGGAATTTGATGTAAATAGTTTTCAGTTTTGGATAAGTCTTCAACCTACGGTCTTGGACCCTAGGTTTGAGTAAAAGTTTAGAAAAGTCTGGAATATGAAGTACAGTGAAGTCTTGCTTATTTGTGATTTAGCATTTGCAGGTTCACCTATACATGGATATTTTTTTTTTTCTGTGGATCATAATTTGCTGAAAAATCAGAGATGAACACTCACTCAGAAACTTGCCACCTGTGGATAAATGATAATAGAGGATAAACTTTATAATCAGAGGTGGTTAGTCATCATAAAATTTCTCAAGTGAATGTAACTGGTCACTACCCATTTCTGTATATTCAGAAATCAGAACATTTCCTGCTGTTGATTCATCCATCTGCCAAAGAATCCATTTATTTATCTACACTTCCATGCTTCCATCCATTTGTTCATCACTTCCGTACTTTCTGTAGTTTATGTAGGTTCCATATTAAAGGTTAAGCACTAAAGAAATATAAGCTTTGAATTTGTTTGACATTTCTGTTTATATTTTTAAAAATGGATGAAACATGAACCAAGAACTCTCAGCATTCTCTCCCTTCAGAATATGTAGACACTTTAAGGAAAGCATCTGCATCATCTGCTTTCCTCCAACCAACCTTTGCCTGTTGTCGCCTAATAATGACAGAGCACATGTTTGAAACAGAGGAAGGACTCTGCCAATCAAGCATGGTGACAGGAAGTCATTGGGATGTCACAGTCTGATGTTGCGCCTGCCAATCATCTGTGTTTGTGTGTATGGGTGTGCGCACATGTGCTCTGCATCGCAACGCGTCTGTCAATCACCCTCTTCCCTTGGGATCCATTTGCCAATGATAGCAATGCAGGGCGTGTCTAAGCAGCAGCAGAACGAGGGAGGGAGAGAAGGGGACGAGAATAAACATAATGGTTGAAGTGAGAGTCACAGATGTTCTTGCTAATTTTCCTTGTTAGTGAGTTTTCTCCTCATCGACGAATCAGAG
Source organism: Poeciliopsis gracilis (assembly GCA_911649635.1). Taxonomy (NCBI): domain Eukaryota; kingdom Metazoa; phylum Chordata; class Actinopteri; order Cyprinodontiformes; family Poeciliidae; genus Poeciliopsis; species Poeciliopsis gracilis. The sequence continues at coordinate 18,897,875 of CAJVRI010001532.1, forward strand.
AAGCACATTTGTCAGTTCTTTGTGTGCTAAGTATCCACATCTATTTGCATGTTTTTTTGCAACATTTAAAGTAAATCTGTTTGCTTGACTGTTGAATTTTTTACTGTTTGTATAAGTTTAGAGCTGTAGCTAATGACTGTTTAATAATCGATTATTCTGACAATCAATTAATTAGAAATTTGCTAGAACTACCCAGAATCTCAAGTCTATAAAGACCTTCTTTTACAGGTTTATAAAAACCAAAGAAGGTTTTCTTTTTCTATCTTAAATGACAAATGTATATATCTTTTGTACAGTTTGACTTAATTGCTGCTCTGACTGATTCAGTTTGTATATTTTGAGTATGCAGACTCAAACAATTGCCTTTTTTTGAGTCAGCATACTGACTCAATTGATTAATGCTTAATCAATTGCTGATCAGTTGACGATTATTTCAATAAGTGATTCATCACAATTAATATGATTAATAATTTTCACTCTATATGAGTTTTATTTGCTGTTAAAGTTTGAACTGCAGGGAACCACGTATATTGAATATTCAGATTTTTTTTTTCATCCTAATACACTTTACAAAAATTTGTAACTGTTATTTGGACATTTTATATTGATATTGACAGTGCAATATGCTTTTATTCTTATCTTTCCTAGTTTAGTAAGTAATTAGGGAAAATACATGTTAGTTACTAAATATTTGTCATGTCATTTTCTTCTGCTGGGAGAGGCGCTAAGAAGCTTGGTTAAATGTGTTTCCCCTTACAAAAAGCCTTCTACGCAGATTGTGGTTTTAGCTTATTAGTATTCATTAGTCACCGCGCTGTTCCCTCTAATGACAGGACAAGAGGTAATAAATTCTTCCTAACTGGCTGCTAATAATCTGTTAATCTTACTCTCATATTCCTTGTGAAATGGTGTTTGAGCCACAATGTTCTCACGTGTAAATTTGTTCTGGATGGCCTTGTGCTAGAAGTGGTTGTTTATTAATCATTCTTGATTTTGGTTCACTTCTGTACGACCACTTCTTCTCCTCTCTGCCCTCACATTTAATCCATCATTTAAAGTGAGAGGAATAAAAGAACTTGAAAATGAAAACCACAGGTGAATTAGTCTGTCCTTAGTCACTTCTTTCGCATTTTCTTCTGTACTGGTTACGTCTAGCTAATGGTATGTGATTTAAATAATAGTTCTTGTTTTACAAAAGATCTTTGAAATGAACGAATATTAAACTGGACCTGCTGTCAGGCAGCTCTAACAAGTTCAAGAAATTATTCATAAAAAGCAAACATGACAAGAATTATATATTTTTCTTGCTGAGACATTCATTTGTTTCAGTTCAAAGCCAGTGTTCCCAACAGTTAACAAATATCAAAGAGATCCAAGCATTGTCCTCCATGGCCATTACAAAGGCCAGAACTGTTAGTCACAATTCAAATTACTAACATCACATTGGAATAAAATTTGCTTCCAGCCAGGATCATTTCTTGACTAAATTTAAAGAAGTGTGGCAGGTAATTTTTTAAATGAAAATCAAAGACTTTATTGACACTTTGTTCTCATACTGACATTTTTCTGTCAGAATCAAATTTCTTGGCTGATGCTGATTGACTGTAGTCCCAATAGTGAAGATGAGGATAAGTGTGGATGTTAGTTTTCCGATGGCGTTTAGACAGAGTTCTACTGGGTGTATTAATTTATATTAAGGTATTTTTGGTATTTGTACGACTACATTTGTACTACTACATCATAATAAGCATTTTAATGGGAGTTCCACACATTAGAGGATTTTACCTATTTGATTTTACCAGCTCTTTGAATACTAGGGGTCCACTGTAGTACAAAATACAGTTAACTACAATGGACCCAAACATGGGCTTTGGATAATTTTATAACAATAACGTTTTGTTTTTGTTTGCCTACATGTCCATGTTTCAGGTAACAAAGTTTCACAAGTCCCAAAGCAAAATATCACATGAATTTATTATCCAAAGCCTCCTGTCACAAACACTTTCTCAAAAACAAAAGGAAAAAAAGTTTATGGAAGAAGTTGTAATGGTTTTAAAAAAAAGACATTTAAGACAATGGTTAATATTTTAATATCTAGTACAGTAAACAGAAATCTGTTTACTGTGCGATGTTGTGTTCAAACACAGAAAATGCTGCAGAATACAAAAAGTGCAGAAATAAGGACAGACTTCATGAAGCGGATATTGTTTTTTTTATTCTTCTTAGAACAATGAATAATTACAATCACTGAACAAATTCACGGAAACCAGAGCCTTCAGATGTATCTTCATGCTATACACATACAATAAGGTAAATGGTCACCACAGGAGGACAGCCATGGTCAGCAACAATAATCAGATAGGCGGTGGCATTCGAATGATTGTTGATCAGCATTATGGGGCTTCAACCTTGCCAAGAAAGCACTCTGTACATTGATTTACTACTGCCACCACTATCCTGAATTGTTCACATAAGGCTGTAAAGGTTTGGAGATTCACGCTTTTAATCCCAAATTCTGGCTGTAGTATCTGAAACCTCAGCAGAAACTGATCGTTCATTACACTGCAGTAAAGAGTCATTATCTGGCTTTCAGTTTCCTATTTGAGAACTTTAACTGGTTTTAGTATTCCCTCTGTCATCTCTCATCAGCAGTGTGATTGCATTATCAAATTATATTGTTTTTAGTTTGATCCACTTCCTTTTTTTGGTACTTTTTCACCACAGACATCATCTCAAACCAATTGAGATGACAGTTTTAACAACTATGCTAGTCCACATTAAATTCAAATCATTCCAATTCAATCATATGCAGTCCAGACATATGGTCAGATTTAAATCCAGCCACATATAGTCTACCTCAGTTCAAATAATAATATAGTCCAAATTCAGTATTAGTTATTTGAAAATAATTCAAGGAAACTCTGCATATTGAATTGAGTTGTGAATTTTGCATTAATGATTTATCCTTAGCAAACATGTGAACTTTGGAGATCTTTAGCTACTGGCCTTACTGAAGGTTCCTCTACACAAACCAGTACCCCAGCATCTGTGAGCCCCATTGTGTGATTTTTATGTTCCCTATCCTTTCCTTTGTACTTTCTACACTGTGATATCAGCTACTGGTGAAATCACCTGCCATCTGCGGAAAAGTCCTGATGAATCTGCAGTAAGCTCATAAGTGATAATAGGATGAACAACTGTGTACACCAATATTTGTTAAAAACCACTTAGAGCTCATTGGGGCAGAAACAAAAGAGCTGTTTGTGCACTTGAGAAGGGCCAGGTTCAGAGTAGACAGGGTAAACAAATCTTGGTGATGTATTTGGATTATTAACTGGACGACTCAGTTAACTTAGAATTTGTTAGAAGATATTGCAGATTTTCTGAGTCTTTGGTTTCCAGTGCCACCATGTCTGCTGTTGTCAGCTGAGGCAGCAGCCTGAGGGCCAAGGACATCTGTAGGAGGGTTAGGGTTAGGTATAGCCTCAAAAGTAAAGTGCTTGATTGTTTTTCATTATTATTTATGTATAACTGACTGCTAAGTTCAAAGTCAAAGAAAAAAACTTCTAGTAGTTGGAGAAGGAAGACAAGATCACAAATTTGTAAATCCTAATCCCCAAATTTTGTTGCATAATCTGACTAAACTGGTGAATTCCTGTTAAACTGTAAAAGCAGTGATAGATTATTTTACTCTTTCTACAACAGCAGACTCTGTGTCGTGAATCCCAACTAACACTGAAGCGTTTATTTGCTATAGAGGGGGAATATTGCAATATGCCATTGATACTTTTGCATATTTTGCAGGTGCAAATTTTCAGTTGTGGTAGATATATCAGAGACGTTCAGGGTAAAGTTCAAGAGAGAAAAACTTGATAAAGAGCGGGAAAATTTGTTAAAAGTGAGTTAAAGTACACATGGGAAAAAGGTAAAGTGAAGAAAGTGAGTGAAAAGAAACAGCTCTGCTATAAAGAAGTGAAAATTTTGAAAAGGAACCGTGGCAAAAGGAGTGGTAAGTGCAGGGAGGAGAGATTTGAAAGAAAGGGTAAGCCTCTGTAGGTAGCTGTAATTAAAGTGAGGCTTGTCCCCTGTGTGGCAAATACACACACATGCTGCTAATACACACAGATGATTGGAGCCCTTCATTGCCCATGGAGCCACTCCTCCATGGGTGGTAAATAGGCTTTACCCCCCAGTCCACATTAGGCATTTCAAAGAAACCTATTACCCCAGTGTTCAAAGTGCACTTTTGTTTTTATTAAAACCAAAACAACAAGCCAGTCCCAGTGTAATGTAGCACTGGATTTGCTTTTAAATAATACATAAGCAGGGGGACCGATACTTCAAAAATGTCCACGGTATTACATAGCAGAAATGTAGACAGAAGGATAAATCATCAATATATTCACTTGATAAATAAAACATTAGCTGTGTTATAAGGTCACAGTTGGCGTGTTGGACATATTAACTATTTAGCAGGTTTGACTGGCTCAATTCAGTATGTGGCACCTGCTGCGCAGCTATGCTCTAAACTTTAATAAGCTTCAGCTTTTTTAAGATACATTTAGGCAGAGCATTAAAGCATGTCGTACGTTTGAACTTTTGAATTACAAAATGGAGAACTTTCAATGAGATTATAATGACACATTTCCTCCCAAGATCTGAGCTTATAAAGTCAACAAGATTTGTATAAACTTTTGTTTCAAAAATGAGAAAACTTTTAACAGGAAATACAGCCTAGGCAACCATAGTTGAAAAATGTGCAGTTTCTTTTTTTAATCCTGAAATTTAAGTAAGTGTTTAGCAAAACTAATATTCCATTGAAAGGACACTAGACAGTACAGCCAAAGGGAAGAGATTTATTTTAGTTTAATGAGACCAAAAAAGACTTTTTTGGCCATCAGACAAGACCTTTTGTTCGGCAGAAGTCCTGGATGACAACTTGTTTCCATCTGCAAAAGAATTGCGTTTTCAGAGAACATTTGATTTACAGCAAGACAATGATCCGACGCATCTATCTAGACTTGTGCAGAAAGGGCTTAGAGACGACAAGGTGGATGTTCTGGAGTGGACCAGTCAAAGCCCAGACCTCAACCTGATAGAACTTGTGGCAGTGCAACTTGACAGATCTTAAACAGGAACAGGAATTTGAGTAAATCAGCTGGGTAAATCAACAACCACATGTTGTTGATCATAATTGACTTGCAAAAGCAGAAAAAGGGTAAACACATCTTTTATTATGGACATCATATGACATCTATAATAATGTGCTTTTTTTTATTATAGACAAGATTTTTTTGTCAATGGGATTTTTTAGTCAGCATGTTTATGATTTTCACTTTCTGCTTGTGTCCAGGTTTGGAAAGAAGAAGGAGGCAAAGTCGGCTGTGCAGCGACAAAAATCAGATGTCCTGAGTGACCTGGAGCTTGAAAGGATGAGAGAAGAGAGAGAAAGGTAAGGAACCTTCTCTAAAATATGATTAGCAAACATATCACACATTGTTCTTTGATCACAGGATTTTCTACCGTTTCCCTGCTTACAACTTTGTTCTGTTGCATGCTTTTGGTAAAGCTCTTTCTCTGTGACAGTTCTTGTTTGTGAATTATTAGTAGCCTGCTAAATTACTTACTGTTGCTCTGTTGCAGGGAGTAATTGTTCCTTTTTTTCTCTTTAAGGATTGAAGCTGTGCATCCTGAGCTGCATGAAAAACTGCCCAGAGACCATCAGGGTGGCGGTGGTGGGGCAGCATATCCACACTTCGAGGATGACGATGCCGACCCAAACTATGCCAGGATACAGAACTTCAGGGACAGAGAGATGGGTTCAGGGCCACCGCCGCTGCCGCAGTCACCTCTGTACAGTTCAGTTCAGCATGCTCATGCCCGCTCGCCTTCGCCACAGGGCCCTCCCAGCTTCCCAGGACATGGGAAGCATGTTAACGATGCTGGAGTTCTCCCTGATGATGACCCCATTGATAGGCTGTATGCCAAAGTCAACAAGCCTAGAGGTTCTGGAGCTACGTCACCACTCACTACTTCCCCAGCACCACCAAGTGACAGGTAGGGTTCAGGCATCGATGAAGCCATCTATCATTTTTTAATAGATTTTGATATTTGAAGCTCATAGAAGAATATAACCTCCTCTGTTTATCACACCAAAATTATGAAATCCAGCGGATGATTGCAAAAAGACTATGTGTGAAACCAAAAATAAAATGATAATATTAATGATGACGAAAGAACATTGAGAGTAAATTTTCAGTGAGTGAATTTTCTACTAGAAGCTTCAGTGTGATACCCCTACTTCTTTACATTTTATCATATCGTAACAGTTCTCTCATTCTGGAACATGTCTACCGGTACATATATTCTAACACACATTCATCTTCTCACCTTGTGTACCTATCAGAAAAGTGAGAATGCCAAACATCTTGATGGACAGCTCCATCCTCTGGAGCCGTTTCCTGGAAGCCTTTCTTGTATTGTTTTCTTCATGCAAAATCGTATACATTTCAATGCCTTGACCTTGACTTCTACAACAGATTATGGGATCCATATTAAGTATGAGAGTTGTGCTCACCAGTGCATGTTTTATTTTAAGGTGGTAGAAAATGTGGTTTAGCAGGTAATAAATGTTTAATTAAAGTTATTTTCATTTAAGTTACATGTGGATATACATGTGACATATTTTATGAAAATCTCCCCCCATGTATTTTGGATTATGTAAATGTACTCAGCTTGCTTTGGCTTCCATGCTGATGTTAGCTGGTAAGTATGCTAATCCCAGCCATTTTAAAATGCTTTTTTATGAAAGCACTTTATTTTATTTGCACCTTATAAGAAGTCTGATATGTTTATTATTAGAGGGTATTTTTCTTGATTTTATTTGTAGACATGGTGGCGCTTTCATTATTTTATAATTTTCAGTATTTATTTTCCAAGAATCCCATATTTCCTCAAAAGAAATGGCAAAAGTCAGAGAAGGTCTCGATTTTGGAGTCGTTTAACCATGACCGGCAGTCTTGGCAGATAGTGCTGTTCATTTATCATCACTTCCTGAAACCTGATGTTGCAGACTAAAGGAAGTCCAGGTATTGGCTGACAGTAATCGATGTGGCTGGAAAAAGAAGGTGGTGTGTCAGCAGCAGTATCTGTATGTGTGCATTAACGGAGGTCAGAGCCACCGGAGGCATGTGGGATACAGAGATAAACAGGATCGCCAAGGACTCCCTTCCATCAGTACATTAGCAAAGCAGTGAAGCATGGCTGCTTAGACATGTGCACTAAAATGCACACCCACACCTCAGAAAATGTGTTTTGTGAGCAATGACAGGCGACAAATAAATAGTGTTTATGGGAAGAAACTGTTTGATGCCAACAAATATTTTTGTTGACAAAAAATATAAGTATTTCATGGGATTTTTTTTTTTTTTTAAATGTATCATTCTCAATAATGAGTATGACAATTTTTCTTCATTTTATGAAACTAGTTTACCCCAGTAAATGCTTGTAAAGTAACCAAAAAACAACAACAACAAAAAAACATGTTATTGCCTTGTAATATCCCTAATGTCTAAACTCAAATCAGGGAGTTAAAGACACAGCACAGTTAAACTGTTTTGCTACAGTCAAAATCAAAAAAATCAAAAGTAGTTCACTGAGCACATTGTGTTCTGATGTTATGTTGACAATATGTTTCCAAAAGATTGACATCTTCAGAAATATCTGGTATGAGTCCATGCTATGTTTACTTTAAAAGGAGCTGAAGATGGATGGAGAACTTGTAGGAACTATGTTTCCCACCTCATATGTGATAGCTGATCAATTTAGCATTTATTTTCATTCTCAATGGACATACTGTTTAGACTGCAGAGTTGCAAAGTGTGTGCATCGCTGCATACATGCATAGAAAATGCAATTTCCTTAAAGTTCATACAAAGTTTACATATTCATGCATCTATTATTTATTCCCTTCCAATCATACTTTCTCTGTTTGTCTGCCAGTAACCTTCTTCATACTATTCCCCATGTTTTTATGTTTTTCTTTTCTTATTTTTTTCTTAGAAGTGCCCTTAAAATAACCCATTATCTAAACTCATAATGTAAACAAAGTGATGGATTTTGGTTTCTTTTAAATAATCAGATTAATTTAAAATTTGATAATGTCTTTGTGGTTATTGACTTTATAAAGTTCATAACCTTTTTTCCAACTTGACAAAAAAAAGGAATATGTAAACCCAGCCTCAGTCTAGTTGTAGCATTCATTTAAAACCTCAAATATTTTTTAAGAGAATTGCGGACTTATTACGACGTCTTTATAATATGGAAATCAGTTTCCACGAGGAGAAAATGCACAAACACTTATCCGGTCTATTTTCTGAAGTGACCTGCTAAGCCTTGGATGAGAGCAGCCCTCGGTTTTCACGAACAGCTGCCCCTCCTCCCGCCATCACCCATCCACCACCAGCCAACCGGTCCAAGTACCCCTCACAGGTTACCATAACAACCACGACCTCTGGCACTCCACCAATTAGAAAACAATCAGCCTTGAGAGACCAAAGTGAAGTGAGCTTGGCAGCGGAGGAAGGAGGGGCATTGTAGTACAAGAACAAGAAACAAAGAAAAAGCATGAAATAAAAGCAGGTCCTCATAGGGGTGGTTTGTTCTGCATTCAATTAGAACAAAAATGGGTTTGTTAATTGAGAAAAATATTAGTACTTTAGACTATTAATTCCTTTTAGTATTTAATGCAACTGGATGTTTGGATGTGTTGGCCTTGCGAATAACTTATGTTTGCTTTTTAGAATGTATCACATTATGTCAATGTAAAGACATTCAGTGATGCTTCAAGATCTGAGTAATCTGATGATGCCTTTCAGTGGATACATAGCAAATTCAACGTTTTGCCGACTTACACACCTATTTTATACCCAAGCATTTCCATTTCATTTCAACCTTCTTTCATTTTATATTTTTGACCATCTTGGTGAAAATATTGGAGTTTTTTTTTGAGAAGTTTGCTATTTTTGTGTGTTTTTGATCTGTAATTGAATTGTATTCCATTTTCCTAGGATTTTCTAATACACTGAAATCCATTGATTCTGTTCCCTTTTTTAACGTTAGGGGACTGATAGAAATGATGCCCTCAAAGCTGATTAGACAATATAATAATAAAAAAAATTAAAACTTAAAGCTGTTTTTGTGAAACATTTACGAAAATAGAAAATTATCTACATACATGTAGAGAGACAGGAACTTCCAGTGTTGCTTGGCGACTTGCTTGAGATGAACCTCCATGTTAATTAACAAGAAACCCATTGGCTCATAAACCTAGGCACAGTTGGGCAACAATTTGTCCATACACTTGTATTTCAATCCTTAGATAAGTCCGTAAAGATAAGTCTGCACGTTTAAAAATGGATGCAAACAACTCAGAGCTGCATTTCACATTGATCATACTGAGTGTCATCCAAAGATTGAAGCCCATGCTTGGTAGGTGACGGGTCATTTTCTTTGACACTAGAAGCACTGGTGATTTAACTAATTTATTTTTTGATACCTTGTAATGGACTGATATACTGTTTCCTGTCTGTCTAGCATTTCAGTGGTGTAGACAGATTGGCTGCCATAGCTAAATAACCCTCTAGCATTACTTTTCCACACACTGTAACATAGATAATTTGTTGACAAGCTAAACAGGGATCCCACAGATGGTTTTTGGACATGTTAGGAAGGTATCCGTCACATACACCTCAAAGAAGTGACGGGACCAGATGTTTCACAGAATGCATTTCATTTCTCCACATTTATACCTGTCTGAGACGTATTTGTCAATACTTAAACGACTTGATGGGAAGAAAAACAGGTGGAAAAAGTGTCAAGAAGAGGAATGATTTAATTCTAAAGAGCATTATTTTGCAAAATGAATAATGAACAGAATACAAACTGAAAGAAGATTTTTGGATAAAGGACTTCATGACATATTTTGAGATACAGAGAAATGACTGAAAAAGGACATTGAAAATATAAGACTGGTGGTCACAATTTGGCTTGGGAGTTGATAATTGAGATTTTAGGATGAATCAACAGATGAGAGGGGATAAAGAGACCAATGAAGTGAGGACGTGCACAAAGAATGTCGATAGGAGCCGGTGAATGAATATCCTGGATGGAGAAAGCAAATTAAAATAAAAAAATATAGAAGCGAAGGCAGAAAAAAGTAAAGAATAAACTAAACTGAGATCCTAGAAGTGAAAAATAGTGAATATGGGAAGAACTAAAACGGAAGAATCTGAAGAGGTTGCTTTGTAGAGGAAGAGAGGAGGTAATGGGGAGAAAGACAAGAAAATGGCTAAAGTGTGTGTTTTCCAGATTCAAAGCATGTGATTCAGCCTGGCTAATAAGAGAAAGCTCTCAAGAGGCACTCGTGTGCACCATCTCTTCCTCCCCCCTTAGCGCTCCTTCCTTCAATAGATCCTTTCTAGGTCTCTCTTCCCCCTTGTTGCACTCTCTTCCTCTCATTTATGATTTCCGCCTCTCGTATTTGCACAAGTAGTTCTCAATGAAAAATAAATTCCATGCAAAGGACATCCGCCCTCCGTAGAGCACGCACATGGTAAAAGTACACATGGGCGCATACACTGGACTCATAAAATAACTCTTTTATATGCCAAAACTTTACACTCAGGGACAGCTTTGTTCATCTTTCATTCTGTTTTGCATCACAATTGTACTTGCTCATGTACAGACTATAAACCTCAAGTCTGGTGTATTACTTAAATTATAGAGCAGACAAGTTTTAAGTTGCTAATTTTTTGTAGCTAAAATCATGACTGAAGACAAAAAACTGTTTTTCTGCCCTTTCATGGTGTTTTAGAACATTGAATACTGCTACCAAAAAGTATTCAATTACTTTGCATTCCTATGGTGTAGGGAAGTCTGCAGCTTCCCTACCCCATATTTCTGTATGGTATCTATGTTCAACTTAACTTGCAGCTTCACCGGAGAACCATGGATTTTACTTTTTGGATATGTCAAAAATTTTAATGGCATCATGATCTCAACTGTAAGACACCGTATTCACTCACTGATCACCATGAATGTGCTATGCGGTGTATGGTGGCACTGTTAGGAGCAATGTTGCCTTGCAGGAAGGTCAGAAGGTCTTGCATTCTGAAATCATTCTACATAAAGTTTCCATGTTCTCCCCTGTGAGTGTGTGGTTATAAAATATGGTGGAGTAATAAGAAATCTCAACAGTTATGCAAATATATTTTTTCTTAACTTTCATCAAGGGCTACAATCTATTAACTCTATAAGAACAAAACTGACAAGTGCACGACCATGCCTGAACTATGGATGCATGTTGCCAGAGTCATATCTCCAGGGCCCCCTGAGGTCCCCGCAAGCTGTTAGCCAACTTTACGGACATAGTGATGAATTGTGTATGTCTTTTACCTGTCATCACTGTTGTAATCCATCTTTAAACCATCACAACTTCTTTTTGGTTGCCTTTTCTTGATATCACAATTTGGATTATTTTTCACTGCCAGGATAGGAGTTCCCACTGTTTTGTCATCTGTTCTATTTTTATATGTAGTCTGCATATGGCTCACTGTGTGTGTTTGCATCATGTTGACAGCTCACCACAGTGACCTGAGCTGTCACTGATGTATGTATTTTCTCAGATCAACCTTTCTCTCAGTTTTTATCGTTTTTTTTCAAGCTGTTGGACTGCATGTGTGTTTGAGATGGCCATGAAAGTAGGTTGACTTTGTGTTTGTAGAACAATTCTAATGCTGATTTGAGAGTATGTTTTGGATCATTAACCTCTGGATCCCCTGATGACAATCCATTCTCAGCTTTCAGACATAGGCCACCAGTTCTGAAATTTAAAGTTAATGGGTATTATTGAAGACTCTGATGCCATGCTACCTGATGAAACTCACTGGGCCTTTGAAAGAAAAACAGACCCTTAGCATCACATATTATGCTTAAATGTATGTATTTTTCACATATTTATCCTTTGTTGCATGACCTATCGCTGGATTTTGCTTGTTAGTTCACCTTTTTCTACCACAATTTTCTCTCCACTCAACTTTCTATGAATGGAGAGGCAGATTTTATAGCAGTTTCTTGTTGTGACTTGCACCCGTATGAAGTACATCAGGCTCATAAATTTGGACACCATTGTTGTAGCAAAATGTCTCCACTAAATGCTTAAGAAAAATATGAGAAAAATATGTTACATGGTGCTAAACAAGAGGCACCTTAACAGTCAGAATTCAAATCTCCATCAGTTTCTCAATTTAAAATGAACTGAAACTTAAGTGCTTCAGCAGAAGGTGACTGGGTATCCTTTCATGGTTCTTGACATTTCACCTCATTCAAAAGCATTCTTGAGTTCACTCTTCATCCACAGCTCATTTTGACCTGAAGAAAATGTTCAGATGTTAGGTGAAGTGTTTTCCAGAACTTTAAATGGATTTCTAGCTGCCTTCTTATTAGGCTCTCAGGGGCATCATGACCAGGTTTTACAGAGAAACCTGTCAAAATGTGAAAAAAATTAGTTTAAGTGACTAACTCCCCCCAAAAAATCCAGCTAGCACTGCTTAGCTTTTGTTTACGTTGACCAGATTATCCTAATTGTTTGTGGGAACTCAAAAAGACAGAATGACAAAAATTAATTGAGATTTTTCAACAAAGCATCTTTTTAACAGATTTGTTTCTATTTCAGTTAACCATGCAGAATAAATGTCACATTACCCACAGCAAAAGTAATGCAATTATTTATCTTGCTCCCATTTTCTTTGGCATTTTAACAGGTGTGCACACCTTTTGAGAGCTACTGTATTGGTCCACTGCTATTGAAGGCTATTATTTGCTGACACCTGCAGGAAGCAGGCCTTTAGCCTCACACACAACTGTTAAGTCAAAGGGGAAAGTCTGGCCAGACAGGCTGCCCACATGATTTAGTGGCAGCGGGTTGACCACCTGTAGCGCTCCCTTTGAATCTGCCTGTCACACACACATATGTATGTATAAGCCTGCACATACAGATGGCTTGTCCAAATAATGTCATGCCAGTTAGTATTCAGTCCCTGCCGCATTCACACAGACACTGATTTTCATCACGACAGGATGCCACCCTCCTCTGCCACCGTGGGTGCCTCTCATGAGTACGACATTTGGACAGCTAGTCTGATTGATGTCATGGCAGTCGATAGAGCGCTAATTACTCCCCGTGCGTAGACCACGCTGTATTAGAGACCGTGTCATATCCTGTCAGCTGCATTTTAAAAACACGTGTCACTTCCTGTTAGCCTGCGGAAGAAAAGAAAGGAACCCAGAGGCCTGGCAGCCCATGTAGCACGCTCACACCGAAAAGACTGCCGCACTGTTACAGAGTCTTTCTTTCACAAAGCTTCCCTCTCCGCCTCTATTCTCGCCCCTCTGTTTCCTCCCCTCTGACCCACCTGCCAGCATTGGTGGTCTTTTGTTGTCAAACTTCATTAGCAGAGATGTCGGCTAATTAGAGCCCAAGCACAAGCTCGGGAGATTAGGAAGAAAAAGATGAGATGAAAGGCGAGACGAGGGAGGGAGACGGAGGCAGGACGACGGAGATGAGCAGATGATGAAGAGATTAAGATGAAGTAGGAGGGATAGAGAGATGAATGTTATCAAGGTAGAGATAGATGATTAGGTTAGTAGAAGGAGAGAGAGGGAAACAGAAAAACCAAAGTTGCTAAAAGACTCAAAATAGATTGCAAAGAATCTCCAAATTGTGAAGATTTACTTCACTCAGACAGTCATCACAAAGGAAATTGATAAAGTTAATAAAATCCCACATCCTTGCAGGCAAATGAGGGCATATTTCTCACTCTAATTAGTTTAGTTCTTTTGTTTTGTTTCTAGCAACCAATGTCGTTTGTGAATATGAGACCGAGCAGATGAGTGGAAGATACAGAAAGAAGATACAGCGGGCTGCAGAGCTGATGCATTGACCTGTGTCTGTTATTGTGGTTGACTTGATCTTTGTTAGACAGAGCTGATAATGATCCTCTGCTCTGCAACTACACACCAGGGAGAACACACAGATGACCGGATGTCTGTTAACGTGTAAAGAGAAAAAGTGTGTTAACATCAGTCACTATGAAATTGGGTACCTTCTGCTTTTATTGATTGTACTGGCATAGATTCAAAAACACATAATTTTTAGCATTTATTTTTAAAATTCAATAAATTTAAGCTCTTTTCATTTCCAGTTTGGAATATTGTCCAAAATGGAAAACATGGATTTATGATTCATGCTTTATTTAAATAAGGATTAGTCATAGTTTGCCCTTGCTTTTAAAGGTTGAGAAAGTCCTCCTTAGGGTAGTCTTTTGTCTTCTCAATTGATTGATGTAAATTTTTACCTTTTATGAATTTTATGAACATAACATCTCCCAAGCTTTCAAATCAATTTCAGGTTATGTTTTCAAACCACATAGATTTTTTTTTTCTTTTCAAATAGCTATCGTTAGTTTGTGCAAATGAAATAACATTTTGTTTTTCTGAAGGTCAGCCCCTCTGCACAACATCTCCTGTTTATTCTCTTCAAAAGTGACCTTATCTTGAATAATAACCATTCTCATAAGAATAATCCAAAACCGTTAGCAGTTTTGCAGGGTTGTGGTAAGGTCTTCTGGGGGACCTTACCAGAAGACCTTACCAAGAACACTGATAAACTGCCTGATGGAGGTTGAAAGATGCATTTTGAGTGTCTAGTGGTCATCTACTGGTCTGTTATCAAGAAGGGAGAATGTTGTGGATTTGCTGATACCAAATCCATGACATAGAGTTGAAGCATGTTCTTATTTCCATGCTATAACACCATCACAGAGGAGCCATCGAACTATTGTGGAGTGATCCTGGTGATTATATCTTGTTTATCAATTATGCTTCCAAGAGTTACATTAACAAGAGTAACATACATTAGTACTCTTAATCACTTGTTTTTGATGCAGTTGACCAAATCTATTGTAGAATGATGCTGCTGAGGTATAGACTGTTCAAAAGAGGCCCAAGAAATGTTTTTGGGACTCAGAAAGTGTTTGAAAATCACCTTATCTGGTCACTTCACTTGTGTAGTTGTGCTATTCATAGCTGACAGCTGTGACCCGACTCAAGATGAGTTGTAAATGATTTGCATCGGTTAGACTAGACAAAAAACAAAAATTCCCCTCTGAGAATATGGTCAAAATTTGTTTTCCAAAAGTTTGAGAAGAACTTTGAGAAAATAACAGGATTTTCATCTGGCTTGACACAGATGAACACAGGCATAACATTGTGCTGCTTTACGTTAGTAAAAGAACTCTGAAAAATCTCTGCCTTTTTGTATTGTGTGATTCTAGATTCTCATTTGATGCACGCTGTAATCTCAGTTTCAGTCAGGTATATAAATCAGACAGAGCCAACAATCTGAGTGACATATTTCCCATGTGTCACCTCTTGGACGAGGTGATAAATCACCTGTGTGTTTGTCCATCCCTGTTTGTTGTGCACCCATCCCCTGCATGAGCCATTACTGTAGCTGCAAGTGTGTCAGCTACACCAGACCACACCAGCCTTTGGCCAGTTCCTGTCAGATTTATTAAACCTTCAAGCTCAAATCCATCTATTATGGGAAGCTAATAATATGTACCTTGCTTGTCTTTTCTCTCAGCATGTCTATATTATCCTCATCTCCATTTTTTTTTGTATCCATGAAATATGTTTCTTTACATATCACTCAGACGATGCTAATATATTCACTACATCTAAATTATGGATGAGGTTATTAAGTTGTCTTTGGGTAAACTAAGCTGATAATACATTTTAAATGTATTAATAGTGAATGGGCAACACTGATAAAATAAATAAAACATCTCTTGGGGAATTTAAACCAACATATTTTAAATTTTTCCTGAATGGATTGGCTTACTGGAGAGCTTGACAGGTCTTGCATTACAACATTAAAAATGGATGTTAAATATACATGTCCTGTGATCACGAGTCAGTTCCAAATGCTGATTTAAAATATGCCAGAAGACAGTTTTTAGGGCTGTAACTCCAGTTAAAAAATGACCCAACCAGTGTGGTAAATATTTATAGATTACAATGACAAGGACATATTTCTTTACTTTACAGTGGATACTGATATTTCTTTGGGCGTCTTTCACCATGTTATTAATGGAACAGAGGTCTTAATTATTAATGGCAGGGTTATTACCAGCTATGGCGAGTTTCCCATTCGGAGTTTTAAACATTTATGGAATTATTATTGGTGTGACAGAGTGGGAACCAGAGATTGATCTGGCTGTGCTTCCTTTGGTGTGTGTGGGGGACTTTAAGAAGGAGACCAAGAAAGAAAAAGTTTTTACTTTTGTGAAATATTTGCTTTACTTTGATTAATGTAAAAAATAACCTAAAGTTGGAGAGTAATATTTAACATGCTGTAAAGTTAAAGTTAATAATTTGAGATTCCTTTTTCAACCAAAGCCAATTGATACCCTTTCTATGTTTTTAGTTTGTGATCCTGGACATGTTTAGATATGTGTGGTTCTTTTTTAAAGTCTGTTTATCATTTTGATGTATTCCTAAGACTGCTCTCCTTATTTTAAACTGAGTCATAAATCTTAAAAAAAATACCCCTCATTTGTGTGTGTGCATATTTTTAAATGTGTTTTTACTTGTTTAGAGAAAATTAAAAAAAAAACATCAAATAAAAAAATCACTACAAATTATATATAATCCAGAAAAGTCTAGAATTCAGTATTTTCTGTTTTTTAAACTCAGAAAATAGAAATATGGATATGCATACTTCTGTTTTCATTCGCTATTCTACCTAACTACCTTGCAGTTTGTTTATATTTTCTTTTATTGTTATTTGACATGAAAGTGTACAGCCCTGATTTTTCCTCAATATTCTCCCAAGCATGCCACTAACAAAGTAGAAATGCATGTAATTTCTGCTACAAGTGTGTCATCCTTCTGCTATTAAATCTAGTTGTTCAGCTTTGTTCAGTATCCAATGTCCTCTGGATGTCCATCAGGATATTTAAAGTTATTTACCTTCTTTCAGGTCTGGTATTAAATGATAAGTTTGGCTGCTCTATCTTTTTTTCTAAGAGTACTCGATTTTCAATTTGCAATCCCCTGCATACCAAATGAATCATGCATTGCACCTTCTTCCCAGGAACATTGTATATTTACATATGCATTAAGTTATTGCACATGCTTTTAGCCAAAACTACTTACAAGTGGCGAACACCATTAAAGCTTACTAAAAGGGACCCTAGCATACAAGCAAGTGCTAAATCTGTTTATATTTCTGTCCAGATGGGACAGGTGCAAGTGCAAATGAGGCCTGTTGTGGCTTTAGAGGTGTTAAGAAAGAGGAGGTGTTCGCTAAACACATTTCTTCAAGATATTGCTGAAATAGACGATGTTTCATATGTGCTCTAAAAGCCAATAAATTAGCTTAATCTACCTTAGTAAAACAATAAAACAATGTCTAACGATACGTTTTGTATCTTTGAAAAGGGTGCAGCAGTAAGGAATACCTAAACTGTGTCAGAAGCATGGGTTTGAATGTGTGAAGTACCTTTAAATGGGATTAACCAGTGAATGCACATTGCAGACACAGGTGTGTATACTAAAATCCCTTATAAGTGACTATTTTAATGGTTCAAACACTAAACATACCCTGATATTCATTCAATGGACAGTGAAAACAGTGTACAACAGAAGCGAACATCTACAGTCGTTCTTATTTCCACTCTTGGGGATAGAGCCAATCAGTCCCAAGGATTGGAGTATGTAATATGTTCTATGTTCTATATGTAATATGGAATTCTTATGATTTTATGGTTTTAGAAGAGGAATCAAAGAATTCCCAGATCTTAACTATTTGTGAGCTACTGTGGCTCCTAATCTCGCCAATGCCAGGACTCCATTGATAATGTGTTCTAACAGTAGCGTAATCAATTAATTTTGTATCAATCTTTCTGAATCTTTCTTTTGGTTGATTCCCCCCCCCCCCAAATAAATTTGTTTAATTTTGTTCAAAGGTTATTAATGAAAATAACAATAGGACAAAGTGGAGTCTTCTACAGAAAAGCATTTACCATTGATGCATGTCTGTTTTTACTGGATGGCTTAGTTAAAATGTTAGCTTTCCCATTACTTTTTCCTGATTTGTAAAGCTTATGGTATTTATTCTATCCAATATTCATTTGTTTTTTTCTTTTCAATTATTCATATTCTTATTCTTATTGTTATTATCATTATTTTTATTTTATTTTTTTACGTAACCAACCAACTGGAACCTTTTGTTGAACGAATGAATAAAAAATCAAAGGTACAATTGGGACCCAATAAGATGTTTTGCACTGTCATCAGGTGCAGTTTCCATCTGATTTCTTTCTAAATGCATTCTTTCAGAGTGATATTTTGTGTTACTGCTGACAGAGCGTTTCTTTGCTTTTAGGCTGAAAGAGCAAACACACTCACATGCACACACGAATAAAAAACTAGATTATGTGTCACTGTAATGCAGCATCCTTTTTTTTTTACACAGAGGACTATGTGTGCATGCAATTTCTTTGAGACTATAGATTTTGTCTCTTGTGAATGTAGATTAATCTACAGCATAGTGTCTAATTTAATGTCAATCAGTTGTTCTAGAAATGTAAAATTTGAGCTGCATGGTGACAAAAAAAATTTGTACACTTATCGATGATGATTTCTCAGCCTGAATATTTAATTTCTATTATTTGAGTTTGTTATGGAAGGTTTTTGACTGGGTGTTTAGCAAAAACAAATATCCACAAACAAAGCACGGAGCAATATTCATTCATGATCCCTCAGAAGGCGTTGTTGTGCTCACAGAATGTCCTGGAGCAATTCTCAGTGTTGTTTTTTTAGTATTTGTGTATATTGCTATTTTTCAGACTTTTCATAAATCACCTGATGTTCCATCAGCGCATTTTCCCCTCTTGCTCCAACTCGGTTCATGAAATTGCAAACTGCATCTCTAATGTTGCATATGACCTCATAGTGTATGTGTATGATATGACTTTCTGCATTTTCATTATGTGTGGGTGAGTGGATCTGTGTGCATGTGCATGACTCACGAGGGTGCCCAGAGTTCAGTGTTGATATGCTGTATATTTTCTGCGTTGACAGAGAGAATATTCATGAATTGATTGATGGTTTTGTTTTCTTTCCGGTTGCAAAAGAAGCAGGAAGAAAAAAGGAAACTGAAATAGATGCAGGCAGTGAAAGTGATCAAGGGATTGGAGTCTTCATCCCTGCTGCCCAAGTTTTGAAGTTGATGTTGGAAGTACTACTGTGTGAATGAACACATGGCTTGTTTGGCGTCATCACCAATTATTGAACAACAATAATTGTTGTTCAATAATTGTTGAACAACAATTATTGTTGTTCAACAATAATTTCCACAATTTGTCAACTTTGGTCCAAACACAACACCCAGAAACCAGTGTCAATTTGCCATCATGCATTCAAATTATTTTGGTGGTTTAATATGACAAATAAATTCAGATTTTTCCAGTTACACTTTCTTAATTCATAAAGCACGCAGGACAGTCAAACAAACAAATGAAAAAAAAAAAAAACTAACGGAAGAATGATTCATAATTACACTGAAGACTTACTGCCTACACCTGTTAATAAGCTATCCCAAATGTAACATATTTAGTGAATCATCAATAAGTGCTCTACTAGCTTTGTGCTTTTTAATAAAAGCAGAACTTAAACTTGATTTTTACGTCACTACACACCAGGCAGAAACTGAAGATAACCGCCCGCAGTGTGAATGATGATATCCAAACGTTTTGGGAACATCTGTTGAGACATTCTGTCAGAGTGAACATTCAGAATGTAGAGGTTGGGGTGTTTGGACAAACTGGAACAAAGAGATTTGTAAATATGTATTTTTTCAATTTTCTCAAAATTAGTTTTTCTTGTGTGGCTCTATCTGTTTCTTGTGGACATCTGCATCTATCTGCCCCCGCTAATGTATGCTCATATGCATTTGATTATGTATCTTTCTGCAGCAATATGGACCGCATCCAGCTGCTAAGAAGAGAGTATCAGCAAGCAAGGCGAGAAGGAATGGTGCCGCCGTATGAAGAACTGGACCTACGGCGCAGAGGTCACGACAGCGACCCACACAGGGTACGAAGCACAATCACAACCTGACACTGACAGGTCAAAAAAAATACACAAAAAGTATTTAGAGATTATCTAAAACACAGTTTTGAAATTACATTTCTGTAAGTCTTCTTTGGGATGTCTCCATCCCAGCGTCTGTGAGTGGCATGCAGTGTACTATCTTACTCCACTTCAACCATCAGTGATCACCGGCTTTACAGCGTCTGCCAAGTGATCAAGGCCCTTTAGCTGTCAGAGTCAGGTGCTCTTTGATGCGAACGGCTCCTGTGGGTATTGGGCCGATCACACTGATATGATCCGCTTTTCTCTAAGAATGACACACAGAGAAGATAAGTAGAGGTTTGAGTCACTTGTCATCCCGGAGGAACTGTTTTTCAAATCACAGACTGATAATCACATCCACACAAATCTACAGCCTACCTGAGTCACTCTTGAAAAAAAAAAAAAAATCTGCCTTTGATAAAGTAATATCGCTGCATTAATGGTTACCTCCCACACTCACGCCAGGTGTCATTAGGAAGCTAATGAAGAGACAAATCTTGGTAACTTTTTCATAAAATCAAAATAAGCAATTATTGTTTGAAGGAAATGCATGTTGTAGGGAGGCAGAGATTCATTTAATGTCTGCGGTTTGAAGAAGCGAAGAATGAAAGTAATTACCTTCTGACCAATCAAATTTAATTCCTCCCCATGGAGCTACTGCTTGCTCTCTGTAGCCAGCTGATATGGTATCACAGTGGAATCAGTAAAAGGAGTTTTTCAAGTCAGATCCTTCCTTTTTATTTTCACATGCTGTCAAACATTGTTAATGGTTGATTTAAAGATGAAAAACCTCATGCATTAGCACTCAGAGATTTCATACCAGCTGTGTTAGACAAGAGGGTGTTTGCATAGTTGACGAAATGCAAACCTTCTCTTGAGAAGAGGCTTCAGGTTGCACACATGTTAAAGCAGCTCAAGAGCTTTGGAATAAGGCAAAATTAATTTATCCAACATGTTGTGTTACATGAACACAACTGGGCCCATTGCAAAGCTCTAGTGTTGATTAATCATTTAGTTTGATTGATTGCCCAGCCTTAAAAGACACCATTTGTAATTAATGAGATTTTCATTATTTAAATGGGAAGCTTAGTTTTATCAGTTCTGCTTCTAAGCTCCCAGTTTGTATTGCGTTTACTCAGGTGAGGCCCCTCTAGAATAACGAGGTGGTGGTGCATGCTTATGACTCTTGCTGTGTGTTATCTTACATTATGTAAATTACTTATGAGTGTTGCTCTGAATATGGATACAGTTTGAGCTTGTAAATCAAGAAGTGAAGTTTTTCTAGACAGTGTTGCTTTGAGAAGCCCATATATTATTTAGGTTAAATATTGTGATTAGCACTGTTGCCTTGGAAAAAATAAAAAAAAATATTAAAATGTTTGTCTAAGTTTGTTTCAGAAACTACCAAGTTACAAATGATTTTATTGTCCTCTTCATTTCCCAAAAAGTTTGACTTGAAGTCTGTGAGGGTTTCCTGTAGAGACTTGTGAGTTTCAGATATTGTACTTTCAGATTAAGGAAAGTAACTTTTAAATTACTTACAGAAACAAATTATCCGGCTTTACAGTTTGAAGTTTTACACTTGGTAAAAAGAAAGAAAAAAAAATAGAAAGGGAGATCAGCAGTTACCACTGCAACTAGCAAGCCCATCTCATTAAGGATGATTGAGTTAGTAATTAAACCAAAAGTGATTATTTACCTGACTGGCTTTCTGTGCAAAGTGAAGTGGGGAAAAACAATGGTCATGATAGTGAGCTGGTGGCAAGCTAATTCAATTTCACTTTTACTGGTTTGTTAGCTTCTCCTTAGGACCTTTTTATTTTTTGGAAAGGGTTTAGAAAATATTTATGAGGAGTTAAAGTGATGGAAAGTTATTTGCAGAGCGGGTGCATGGAAAAGGAAGAGATAAAGACCATCATAGAGAGTGTGAGCTCCTCCTATTACGTTGCCACGGTATATTGAATGTGTTTGCCTTTTTTCCCCCGTGGCTCCATTACCATTTCATTGATTCATGGTTATGGGCTAGCTGTCTCTGCTAGCAAAATTATGTTTGCCTAAAAACAATTATCAAGCAACAAAAGCCACACCACAACTTTGTTTCCAAGTGAGTGCATTCTGTGCTTGTGGGAGGATGTGTGTATTTTGGAAGACAACAACAGACTTTCTCCCTAAGGAGAGGGGAACTAAATCAACAGGGCGCTGTGCTGTTGTCACATACACGCACTCTTACTCACAGTCTTACATAGAGGAGACTTTGTAGGAGCCAATTGTAGTTGTGGGCGGTGTGACACAGCTTTTAGTGAAGGATTTAATTATCTAGAACAGCTTTCATAGAGTTTTTAGACTAGAAACGTGCTTTAGACTTAGATAGTTCATTTACGATCATTTAAATGTTAAACCCATTTTATTATGTGATTTTAGAAACATAAACAACTTGAAAGAATAAGAAGAAAATGTAGTGCTTTGTGATGAGGATGTCATAGTATTGCATTCATACACCCACCTCAGAGTTTTTCCTGTCAAAGGACTGAAATAATATGATTTGAAACACTTTCCAAAAGGTCTGAGAAGCAATAGACTTTTTGTTTTTTAATTATTTTAATTAATTACTTTAATGTTTTTTATTATGCTGTCAGACAGTGGTGGGGACACTTCCACTAATCCACTGGCTTGCTAATAATTTAGATTTTTTTTTTCTTTTAGCTGTTTTGCAAACTTTTAAAGTATTTAGCACATTTAGCTTCTTTCTAAAGCGCTAATTTACTTATATGTTTTGTTAACTACCAGTTGAATAAAATACAACATCCGTGTTGTTGGTTTCATCATCAGCTGTTAAAACTTCTTCAAATAGTTGTTTTATATTTCTGCTCTTATTTTGAAGTAGGTAAAGATTGTTTATCCAACAGTTCCTTTTCCTCTTTCTTCCCCCCAGCCCAATATTTTTGTCTTCAAATAAGACACATACAGGAACAAAATACAAGATGTGCAGAGGAGAACAAGATAAATATGTAAATTATACATTATTCAACATGGTTGAATTTAAAGCTTTAGCATTAGCTTTTGCTGAATACTGTGTATGGCTTTAGGGTTAGCGAAACTAGTTTAGTTCTAGACCTGATACAAAGCATTTCTTTTCTGGGAATTATATAAGAACTTTACAATGTCACTGAGAGGCCCTTGAGTATATGGTATCAGTAGATGATAACTCATGGTTCAAACATATGTTTCACAAGTCATGGAGGTCAGTCCTCAGTCTGATGCATTTTCCTTCCCATGAAGCTGAAATGCTGCCAGGGTGGAACCTGACCTTGAATGAATGACTTGAGAGGTTGAGAAATTCCTCCTGAGAAACCCTCAAATGCCTATGTCATGGCTTGCAATTTAGCCTCACTTTGCAGTTACTTTCAACAGCTCATGCTAAGTGATAAAAATATGCCTCCCCAAGCTCAACAGATGCTGGGGATTGTGCTGAATTTGACAAAATCCTATATTTTCTCTCCCTGCCTATCAAACTCCACAGCAACTGAGCTCATTCAGTTTCTCTCTGATGACTCTATCCTCTTCGTCACAGTTGCTAGGCCAAGCAGTTCACATGCATTTGCCTTTCTAATGTTGTGTTGTGGCGTCTCAACAGGCTCTCCTGTGGTAAACTGTTCCCAAAGAAGCAGCATTGTACTGTAGCTAGCATTTAGCTTGGAAGTAGCTTTTATAATTTCACTCTACAGACTTCTTTAGGTATGTACAGTGGGAGATTTTGAAAAGGTTTCACTTTCTTGAATTCAAGTTTTTTTAAATCAAACTTGTAGAGCTGGACTTTAAGGAAAACAGGTCCTTGCTTTATAATTACTTTTATTAATTATAAAAAGTAATTATAATTATGCTTTTTAATTCCATGTTTTAATACTTTTAGGCCAAAAAAATATCTTCTCTTCTCAAGTTGTGAAGACAGACATGTTTCAATTCACTTGCATTTTACCACCAACTCAAAAACCAGCATGTTTGCAAACAAGATTTTATTTCCCCCCTAACAGAAAACTCTCAAAAAACTCATAACATCATTGTGTTGACATATTACATATAGCTGTCTTCATGCGACTTAATAAAACATCTGAATGGTTATTAATGAGTCAGCCATTCTCAAATGCTCTGTGTGCACTCACATTGTTCTGATGGACTGTATCTCACTCAGCAGCCCCGCCAGTTGTGTAAAAATATTCACATGAATGGATCTTTATTACTCTGCAGTTTTTCTCTAAAATACAATTTGCAAATTTCTCTTTGCCCTTCTGGAATTATGTGTGAACGTCTCCTCTGTGCCCATACAGAGGATCTTGTATCACATCCTGTTGACCTCGACTGAATTCCCTCTTCATTCAGAACCTTGTCCTGTTCTCCCCTATGTGTACACAACCTTGTGTACATGTTGTTTTGTGTCTGCTTCCTTGTTTTTATGACTTTGCAGTTTTGGAGACTTTCCATATGAAGGCTCATGGAGTATTTTCCTTTTTGTTGAAGGTTTCAGTCCCATGAAATGGATCCAATGTTTTTTATAACCTTAGCACCAGCAGGAAAAAAAAATACACCATTGTGTGATTCACAATAGAATTAAGGGAAATTCCTGTACTCTGTTTTCATATGTCTGCAAATTTACATCATGCTTAAATATTCAATTCGTAGAATATCATTAACTCCTCAGAACAAAATGATTTTTACTTGACTGTCTTCCTGAAATTTTTCATGAAGTTCATTGGAGTAAAATCCGTATTTAACAGAAAACATGGCTTATCTTGATTAGAATATTTAAAACAAAGCTCGAGAGAAGCTTTAAATCAGAACCGATGTGCTATTGACACAGAGTATTTGTATAGTGAAGACAAAGAGCCTTCTTGGGATGATAACACAATTTAGTGCCGTGATCTGTGTGTATGTGGGTACATTAGTCACGAGTATCAAACAACCAAGAGCCATGACTAACAATGAACACAGTTTTTCCACCATGCAGAAGCACAATAACACATTGTGAGTGCAATAATATATTACTGTTTAGTTTAAAGAGGAGGTTGGTGGTAACAGAGTTTACTTTATTAGATATTTCTAACAAGATTCCTATGCAGTCTGGAAACGTCTTATATTTAAGACGTTTGAGGTAAGTGAGGAAAAATCCACTCCTCTGTTAATCCATTCACTTCTTCACGTATGTCCATCCATCCATTCTTTCTTATTCATTGTGAGAGAACCTAGTGTTTTCACAATTGATATTTGAAGCTCATACAATGATAAAAGTATTTCATTCATGTTTTGTTTATTTTTTATTTTTTTACATGTTCACTGTTCTACAATTTCGTTCGTGCTTTTATGCAAGCTGCGCAATACAGTGGACACAGCAGTAATAGCTGAAATCTGCGACTATCTGAGACCTCTTCTTAAAACAGATATCGCTCTGATTTAAAGGGGGTATTATATCTTTTCTAAGCACATAGTTATGAAAATCATGTTTGTATCAAAAACAACTTACAAGAAATTTGACATTTTAGTCAGTTATCAGTCTGTCTCTTTAAAAAGTCTTTCCAACACTCCCCCTTCAGCATGTCATCACAACAAAGCTTCTCAATTGATGCCCTTTACAACCAATAAGAGGACCATTGTAGTTTGTCTGATAAGCTCAGCAGTTGCACCGGGTGTTTGCTAATTGCTGCTGCCACTAGTCTAGTGGAGCTGCGTGGGAGAGGTTTTCCCTGTGTGGTTGGAGCTCGGCTGGGGACTTGAGTGCCAAGGCAGACATTTGGGTGAATACATGGCGCATTGTGTAAGCTGGTGTTAAGACCCTGGTAAATGGCTGCCATGGGAGTTTCAAAGATTCCTCAAACATGCATGAATGAGTCAAAGCAACAATTTGGATATGTGTTTTGGTGCTGTAACACTATATGATATGAAGCTCAAAAGGTGATTTTGCATTATGCAGACCTCTTTAATAGTAACAGTAGAAACTCTAGCACTACCACATAAACTAACATCCATGGTCTTCCTTATCATTGCTCTTGAGTGATACAGCCAATGACCTGCAAGGGAAACACATAGTGTTCCTTTATAAGCTGTTTCCAAACAAACTAAAACTGAAACCATTTTTCTCCTCTCCTCATATTAAGTTTAAATTTGTTATATTCAAGTAAATGATACCTGGAGGAGGTCAGGTCGATTTAAGTACCTCCTCACATCTGTACCAAAAGTATGGATTAGTTTTCATCTGAGGAAGGTTTGTGGAGACAGGAGGCTGTTCTCCTTCCACCCTGTTGTTCCTAAATTTGTCTGCTGATGAATTGTAATTTAAAATAAAACACAAGAAAATCTCTGCATCTCTTAACATGTCTGTTGACTCTTGTTTTACAATTTATGATTAAGCCCTTAGAATTACAAAGCCATTGGTGAACAAAGCCATTATAAAAATGTGCAGACTTTGAGCTTGGTGGCAGTGGTGGACAGAACATGTGGGTCTGAATTTACAGCTGGTAGTTTTAGTTACAAGTTCTGCTTGAATAAAAACCCTTTTGTTAGAAAAGTGCAATAAATTTGTTCCTTATGAATATGCCACAGGCCTCTAAAGCCATACATATTCTCCTTGCAATACCTATCAATGCAGTTACATTTAGTTCTCATGCTGGGAACAAAAAATAACCATTTGCCATCCCACGTTTTCACATACACAGGTGCACATACAAAACCCTTTTTTCATGACCTCGAAGCAGTTCATGTGATTTCAGCCATTATAAAGCTGAAAAAGCCAGGCTACCTTGGGTGTTTTATTGGTGGACAGGCAGGGGATTAAACCCCCAACTCTATTAACAGAAAGAGACTGTAGTAAACCTTGCAGCTGAGTGTGGCTGGGTTAAGTGAGACATTTATGTTTCACATAAAAACTGTTTTTTAGCTCCCCAAATATCCATGGTTTTCTCCATTACCTCCATTCTATTAGTTTTCCATCATATTCTGTTTAGTTCATGGTCTTCCAGCATTATTTCTTGTTATTTCCTATTTCTCTCTCTTCAGAAAGAGGTTCATCCTTTTTGTTCATCATATTTTTTCCATTAAATATGGCATTGGGATTGAAAGGCTTTTGTTGGTTGCTTTGGAAGACTCATTTCATGTGCGTCCATCATTTTATGCATACTTTATACTCTAAAGTACTCTGGCATTGTGGACGAGGGAGAACTGAACAGTGTATACTGTCAGGACCAGAACAAAGGAAAAACTACTAAAGAGAGAACAGCAGAGTTATATTCTCCAGCTTCCCTCCACTGTTCCAAGCAAGGCTATATTTCTGCTCTGTTATTAATGCCAGATCTGTGTGATCATAAATCTTCTGGAAAATACTGTACCATTTACCCAATCACCAGACTGCATTGTTGGCAGGCGGCACACGCAAAGCTTGGAAAATATTTTCACTATTGATGGTTTGCAGGAAAATTGTTTGAAAATGGCCTAATATGTAATTATTTTACTCGTTTTGCATTAATAGCCTTACATACCTATACGCACATATTAAGTAATGAATATACAGTCATTAACACAATCATTTATTCAAGCAAATACAAATGGTTGATTATGCTATGATGTGGACTATATTAACTTTTTAAACCTACTCCCTCAAATGCTTACATTTTGAAAAAACACAAAAGCAAAGTTGAAAACAGTTTTCCTTCACTCTCTCTGAATGCAGCCTCTTTAAAATTCACTGCCTTTTTTATACTAAGAAAGCCTTTTATATAACAATTACATTAAGAATTACACTTTACACAATTGTACCAATTGAATTCCTGGAAGAGAATCAATTTAATTTAGTCATGTGACAAGTCAGCATATTTCCAGAAACAGCAGAGTAAGGCTTGTAGTCCTATGCTGGCATCAGTGCATGCAAAAACTGACTAAGTGCATAAAGAAACCTTAACATGCTTCAGTCAGACTTGCTTTCTGCTGACTAGAGATAGAAATGGGTAAAAGTCAAACACCAAGAAAAGAAAAACAACCTCAATCTTATATGAGCATACACTCTTTACCTGTTAATACCCTGTTTCATTTTCTCACATTACAACCACATACTTCTCTGTACTTATTTGGTCATTTTTGTGATAAATGTAGAAAAACTGGAGGGAAAATGCTGAATGGTTTTCAAGATGTCTTACAAATTAACTCAGAAAAGTGTGAACTGGACACCTGGTAGGCTAGAAACCACAAGAGCTAAAAAAACACAAATACTTATGACACCCTTTAAAAACCCTTATAACTGCCTATTTTGATAGTACAAATTGAAACTATACCTTAATATGTATTGACATGCCCAGTGAAAAACCATCTTAGCACTACTACAAAAGCTAACATCTACAGTCTTCCCTATTTCAGCCAATCAGCGCCAACAAAATAAATGGCGTCAAGTAGCATTGCACTTAGGTATATTTTCCCTTTAATGTTTTAGATATTTTCTATAGAAAAATAACATCAATTAGCAGCTTCTGAATAATTTGGAGAAATGTTACAACAAAAAAAAATCTGTGAATACTGGACTGCTAATAGGTAGGGGTTCACTGTGCCAAACAATTTTGTTCAATCCCCCATTACTTTGATACCCCAAAATAAAATCCACCTAAAGTATTCACAGAACCCGTAAAGTGTTCTGTGAACACTTTATTCACAGAACCCGTAAAGTGTTCTGTGAATATTTTAGGGGTTTATTAAATGACATTTAAAAAATATACCTGCATCATATAATGTAGAGGTTCACATTATATCAAATTATAGTCAACATCTTAAAATCAGTGTGTGCAATATCTCGACCACAAAGAACTGCTTCAATACAGTATTTGGCTTATTACATTTAAAATGTCACGCATTGTTGCTTTACAAATGTATGACGTATAATTGGCCAGTGGCCAATATGATAAAGCTTATGAAGAATGATAGGAATATAATGCAATGGTACAAGTAGGACAGAATCAAGAGACTCTGGGTTAATTGTAATAATAGTTATCACAGTTTTAAACTGGAGTGTTTCCAAATATTGTGCAGCCTTTCAAGAAGACCAAGGAATACACCAGGGAGATTAGAGAGAAAGTTGGGGTGAAGTTCAAAGCAAGAATAGTTTATAAAACAAGGTATAATATGAACATACAGCCAGAACTGCAAATGAATAGTTTAGATCACAGCATATGCACGTCAAAGATCGTGCCAAAGTCCGGACTTAAATAGAGCTGGAAATTTATTGCAAGGCTTACAAGTTGATGTATGTTGACATTCTCCATCCCATCTGACTGAGCCTGAGGTTTTTTCCAAAGAAAATTGGGTAAAAACAATAGTATCCAATGTTGAAAGGTGGTAGAGACATGTCTTTAATGTCTAACAGCTATAAATGTAGGCACAGGTGGTTCTTCAGAGTATTAAACTCAGAGGCACCCAAATATAAATGCCATACATTTTTGATTCTTATTTAATTTTTACTCCACTTTGTGTTGATCTATTGCATAGAATCCCATTAAAATATACTGATGTTTGTAGTTATGATGTGACAAAATGTGAAAGAGTTCAAGGGTGCAGCTTTAAAAAAAACACTGAATAAAGCTTCAGTGCGGTGTTCATAAATTTGCTCTTTGCAGTCAGAGAGCCCTCTGTGAGATCACGCAGTTTATCCAAATACCATTCCTTATGTTTTCCTTATAAGGACATGGAGATCATAGGAACAGTACAAATGTGCTGAATCAAATGGAACAGAAAGGAAACTGGGCAGATGTTCCAGACAGGGCAGCTGCGTAACACAAAAAGATTAAAGTTTTTGCATTTTGAAGCATCAAAACGTTTAAAAAAAGGCCCCAAGTACTGCATTCATTCCTTGAGAAAGTCTTTGTTTTTACCCTACAAAAAATCTAATGTCACTACTCTGTGTTTATGTCAATGTACATTAAAAGTAGACCTGATAGGATCGGTGTTAACCTACTGGATCATGTGAATTTTCCCAAACTAGCATTTACAGAGATATTTATGTTAAGCATCCACTCAGGATCTCAACCAGGGAAGAAGTACAGCACAGCCCTGTAATGTTTCTCTGTCTGATCTTTCTACAAAAACACGGTCGTTCAAAAAACTGACTTGCTAGATCTTGGCATAGGTTTGCATTCCAGTAAGACACAAAACACAGAAACGTGCAGTCACTGTTCAGACTCAAATCCAGTTAAGAATCTGTAGTTAAAACGGAGAATTGCTCCTGACACATCCAATCTGTCAATGCCTGAGATGTTTTGGCAAGATATATGGGTAAAAGTTGTAGGCTGCAGATATTCAAAGTAGACATGCCGCAAAAGATTGTCATTTTAACTGATAAAAAAAGGTTCTGCAAAATACGCTCTTGGTGTGTGACCACATATACATATAAATGTTACTTTGCAAAGTAGAATTGGCCAAATTACAGTAGTAAAAGACAGTTTGATTTAGGATTGGCCACGTTGGCTAAGACTACTTCATCGTTATTCCTCATTAGAATGGCAGTACTCCAACTTGGTTGTAACACATTTGGTTCCACTGCTGCAATGCGCTGGAAAATTGTGGATAACTTGATTGCTGGAAAACTAAAGGAGGGTGTGAGCTTTCCAAACTGGAGCTGAGATATTAAGTGTACATTTTCCTTTGCCAAGGAGAAGTTCTGACATTCTAAACTCCAGACTTTAAATTCTCAGTGTTATAGGTACCTGTGATCAGCGAAAAACACTTTGTAATTATGGATATGAAATCATGTTCCTGCAGGTCATGCTGACTTCAGACTGGACTCTGAGATTTGATAGCCGCACCAAATGTGCTAAATCGAACAAAGTGTAGAGAAACTCCCGTTACACATCATTTTGTACTGCACACAAGCAAATAAAGTCGTCTTCCAAAGAAAAACTAAAGAGCCCAGCATGGTCGGACCCACGTCTAATTGTCAATGTATGGTCATGTGGTTTTAAGATGTTTGTTTTGCCCAGACCTTTCATTGTCCATAAGACACACCCAAGCTTCCCGTCCCGCTGCAGTGTACGTCATAGTGTTTTGTCGTGTGTGTGGTTTACAACAGGATAGTAAACAAAGCACTCATGGCATAGAGCAGGGGTGTCAAACTCCAGTCCTCAAGGGCCACTGTCCTGCAGTTTTTAAATGTGCCACCAGTAGAAAACACTGGAATGAAATGGCTTAATTACCTCCTCCTTGTGTAGATCAGATCTCCAGAGTCTTGCTAATGACCCAATTATTCTATTCAGGTGTGGTGCAGCAGAGGCTCACCTAAAAGTTGCAGGACAGTGGCCCTTGAGGACTGGAGTTTGACACCTGTGGCATAGAGGAATGACTATTACAAGTTCACAACTTCAGAGGAGGAAATAATTGACAAGCAAGTTTTATACTTCAGTACATACTTCTTCATGCCCTCGAACAGTTGCTCCTCAAAATTTGCTCTCTGAAAAACCACAGTCCTGACTGTCTGTGCTACCCGGCAATCCATCCTGCCTTGCACAGGTAGTGTTAACAGTGGCTCAGTGCTGTTTTCCACATAAACGCACACACCCATTAAATTCAGACCAATAAAACAATAAGGGAACGAGGGTAAAGTTGCCAGTGGGTTGAAAGGAAGGGACAGACACCATGAGCCTGAGAACAAAATGACACAGTTTGCATCATGCAGTTTGGCTCGTGGAAGTGCAGAAGGTTCTTCGGTTGCAGTAACGTCATTAAGGCCTTTATACAGATTTTTTTTCCCCCAAAATTTGGCGCAATGCAGCACTTCCAAAGAATCTTAGTGATCTAAGAGGCTGAGTGGAGTTCATAGTATGGTGAGAAACGGTTTCTTAAGTTGATTCTTCAATACGTCTGCAGGTATGCAGTAAGGAAATATGCGCTGGCATTTCATAAAAACTTCTGCAAATTCTCATGCCAAGGGAATAACCACTCTGAGTCAGGGTCTACCCCGCTAAGCCGCTCATCCTCCTTTTGGTTTTCTATGGAAACGTGTAGACAGAAACCTGGTGTTGGTATAGATATTCTGACACGCTAACACACACGCAGTCATCATCTCACTCATGTGGTGATAAAATACAACTAAAGGTGTTTGACATTCTTTCTGAAAGTGACGGTTAACTGTTTTTAAAAACATCTGCTATTAACACATGCACATTTTTCTTAAAGAAGTTTATCAAGTCCTTAAAGCCAATTTGAACAGTATCACTGTAGTCTAAATCGCTTTAAGGTTGTGATCTTGTTTTGTTATCTGCAGTCCTATTGCCAAACATGGTGTGGAACCTTTTGTGCAATCTTTCATAGTAAATTGACTCAATATAGATATCTGAATTAAGTTCTTTAGAGGGTGTCGGAGTATGTACTGCCAGCTGGATGGAACAAGATGTAATGGTGTGTAATATGAGGAAATGAAAGAACAATTTGAGGAGAAAGCGAAGTCAAACTTGGAAAAATAAAACAGGAAGGAATGAAAAGAAATAGAAAAAGTCTAAGGAGCTCAAATAATCAAAACGTTGAGGGGAGAACTGGTGAGATGCTGAGATAGATAAAATCAAGGAAAAGCAGATGGAGTGGAAAAAGTGAAATGGAAAGTGTAAATGAGCCAGATGGATTAGGGAAAGAAAAAAAGACTAAAAAAGGGGGAGTTCTGCATTGGGTCATTATGGAGGAATGTTAATATGATTAGTGAATGACTGACCTCGCTGTCTGGAACTGGTGCCTGGTTGGTCTGATGACTGCTGAACGTCTGTTTCTCACACACACGCACCCACGCACGCACACACACGCACACACATGAACATATACCCTAAAGTACGAGGATGAATGCTTATATTAGGCACATACACCAGTGCAGATGCAACACACACAAGAATTAATTCATGCTCCCACATTCACTGGAAAGCAGACAGACAGGCAGATTGAGTCAACATGCCATAACTTATCTGTTTTTAAAAATTCCTAAAAGTCTGACTCCAGGGTTTGGGTCAAGATCTACCAGTAATAATTAATCTTTACTAAATAGGTTCTTAAATCACTACTACTGTAATTTGTTATAGAGTGACAAATTAAAATACCGCTAATCCCTTTCTACATAAGAGATGCTATTGAACAAAATGTTAAGTTTTATTTGTATTTATTAAACTTGAAAACCTCAATAAGTCTGCTGCCCTAAAGAACTTGGAGTTGGAAAAAAACACCTCGCCTAAGAAGAACAGTGTGTTATTCACTGGCAAATGAACAAAGAAACATAATGACTTTGAAAGACAATAACTTAGGGCTTGTATATGTGCCTAACTGAAAGGACGAGATAGGAAATAGGCAGATTGTAGATGTTGTCTTCTCTGGTAATGCCAAGAACATTTCTATTGTGCATGTCAACGCATATTAAGGTATAATTAGTACTGAAATGGGCCTCGTTTGATATTTGCAGATTTTAGTTGTAATACCAAATCTTTACAAATATTGAGAGTCCACTGTAGTTTAAACAAACAAACAAAAAATCCTGGGATTGATAAGGTGCACTGTGTTTATCATTGGTGGCCACTGCACCGTAGGCCAAACAGACAACAACTTGTGTTCAAACATATAACACCATTTTTTTTCATCTTTTGCTGAGTTTTGTTGACGTGGCCACACTAGCTGTTGTTTCTCAAGTATGTGTACATGAGAACACTGTATACTGCTGTTTATGTATGAGTAAGCAAAGATAAAGTGTGTTTGTGTGTACTTAGAGATTGTGTGCGTGCACCTCTTGAGGTTCTGGGAAAAAAACGTCTTATGCTGAAATAAGGTGAGTCATCTGATAGATAAGAACTGCTGAGGGAGAGAGGGGAGGGAAACAGGGGAGTGTAGGGAAACCTTTTTAAAAGTCACCGAGTTTCACAATATGAGGAGATTTAAGAAACTCAAGAGATGTAAGGCGAGGCACAGAAAAAGATTGTTGGCTTAAGGTCTTTGCTGAAGAAAGTACTGCAAGGCTAAGAGGAGTGAAATCTTTAGGAACTGCTGGAACACCAACATATTCATTTAGGTTTTTGGTAGTCAAAGGTGCAGTTAATATTTTTTATAAGATGTGCTATTTAGGGTGCATACAGAAAACTACTTTTTTGTTAGTATTAAAAAGCAAATAGCCATAAATTTTGCAGTTTTTACAAGACAAATGTATGTGTATTTTTTGTATTTTATTTTACAAACAAACAGCTCAGAGCCAATAATTAATGCTTGGCACAAGATGGTACCTAACCATCTGAAGCTGCGTTACCTGGGCAACAAGCACATTTGTGGGATGCAGAGCTCTGTAATCTTGGAGACTGGTCCACTGACAGTTTATGCAATGCAGCAAAACTTTCACTCATCAACAGGAATGCAGACCCATCCATTCACCTACCTGTGCTACTCCCTGCTGGTCACCTGGATACAAATAGTATCTTACATTATCTCTCACTGTGTACTGCTTAATGTGTAAATTATGTAATCTGAACTCTTTTATTTTTTTCAGACATTTAAGGATTTAACTTTGCTTACGAGAAAGTTAAATTGTTGCTGTTATAGTTTTGCTACAAATAGCATAACAAGATGAATCAACTTCATTCATCTTAGATTCACATCGTGATGAAATGGTTTGAGTCTGCTGATGTCATTAACCAGCAGAAATTATGGTGGATTTGTTGGTGTTGTTTTTGTGAAAAATAAAGAAACAAGTTGACAATATATAAATGGTGCAATGTTCACTGAGAACTCTTTAGCTTAAAGTTATATGCACATATAACTCTTCTATTAAATATGATATGTTGTGGTTTAGCCATTTGAATTTTTATCTTTTTTTTTTTTCTACCATTGATGACATTCAGCCATTGGTTGTTTCAAAAAGGAGAGATTTGTTTCCAACTGCTAACTCAAAAGCATCCAGCCTCTTCATTGAAGATGTCTCAATAATGTTTGGGAGTTCCAGCCAAGTCCCTCACGCTGCCTTTCTCATTCACTCACACACACATGCACACGTCAACAGACTTCTACCCTCAGCCCCCTCCTTTCCTCTCTGTCCTCCCATCTGTGGGTTCAGATGAACAGAAGTCTCCTGGGGCTTTTCATTGGCTGAGCTCCACGCTAAGAGGCGAGCTAATTGGCCAGCTGGGGCCTGGACGTTTGTTGGAGACAGGGCATTGGCTAGAAACAGGGTCAAATGACAAGTCATTGGTCAGATCGGGTTAGTAACCTGGCAACATTTTAGGCTCTCTCCCTTGAGAAAATCCTGGTAAACGATTAAAAAAAAAAATTCAAGCACTCTTGACTATAATTTGGTAACAGCTTTCTATTAAAAATTATTCATTTGCAGCATTTCGGTAATATAAAAATGTGTGTGCATGTTGCACGTCCTTGCAGCTTTTGTGTGAATTTGCAAATAACCCTCAATGATGAGGTTCCTAATTGTTGGAAGGACTCAATCACCTTCATCTTCACCAGATTATTAATCCAAACAGCCCAGTTATCACAGCCAACTGGTTACCATGGCAAGCACAAGTGAATGGATGTAGCATTTTTTTCCCCCTCCTATTTCTTTTTGTCTTTGAGCAAGCTGGGGAAAAAGATAATGTTTTATTAGCTTTCATTAACCTTTTAAATGTGTTTTCACTAGAGGCCTAGGCCTCTAGTAGAGTCTTTTCTTCTGCATTTACAGTTCTTCACCTCAAGCTTCCCCTTTTATGTCCTAGAAAAAGTTCATTTATATATATCCTGAAAAACAAGAATATTCAAAAGATCTGCAAAAATATCATCTGTTGCCTCTGTCCAATGTCAGACTGCAGTTTAAAAGAACAGCATTTTGTCACACCAGCACCATCACAGTTATACTACTTTTCAACTATTCCACAGTTAATTGTCTCTGTGAGATGCATGTTTCTATGCTCAAGAAATCAATAAAGTTATGGTCATTCAGAATGATTTATAAACTTGAAAATAAATAAAATATTCATGTAAATAAAACGTATTTATTATGTCGCATCCACAGTAGCATTTTTTTAGTTTTAATTTTCTGCAGTGGAAACCAAAATTGTATATACACCAAATAAAACACAAACACACTTTTTTTTCTCTTTGTCTGATGTGAAATCAGGCCAATCTGCTCTTGTTTTAGGTTAGTTAGAGTTACCGATATTCCCTCTATTACTTAAATACCACAATGACAGCAGGAATATGTCAGGGATGTATTTTAGTGTCTTAAAAATTCAGTCTTTCATACATTTGCTGGTTCTATTTGGTAGGATTGCCTATAAACTGCATGACTTAATTCAAATGTATTAAAGTTCCTTCCACAAGCTTCTCACAAAAGTTCACAGAGTTCCTTCTCATTCCGTCTCACAAAACTGTTGAGTCAGGTTTTGCTTCCACAGACTTTTTCAGATCTACCCACTAATTCTCTAAAGGACTGGTACCAGGACTTTGTGATGAATTAGAATTCAAAAGCACAAAATCTTGTTTACTTTGTCACAGGGTATTTATTTGATCTAGGTTTTATTAGAAAGCTTTAAGTGGTAAAGTTCAGTAAATTTTAGTACTTTGAATTTTTCTAACTTGTTCAAGGGGTTTGACATTGTAAGCCCTTGCTGAATTGACATAAGTCAAAGATATTCTTTTTTCCTGGTTTTATTTTGATTTTGCATTCGTTTGTGAAACCTCTTT
This sequence comes from Poeciliopsis gracilis, assembly GCA_911649635.1. Taxonomy (NCBI): domain Eukaryota; kingdom Metazoa; phylum Chordata; class Actinopteri; order Cyprinodontiformes; family Poeciliidae; genus Poeciliopsis; species Poeciliopsis gracilis. The sequence continues at coordinate 18,934,835 of CAJVRI010001532.1, forward strand.
GGATTCACTGAATGACCTGTAGTAAAGGTTTTTTTCCTCCTAAAAGTACTTCATTGTCGCAAAATTATATGCTAGAAGTAATTTAATGTTGCTTTTTGCTGCCTAAACAAACTGCACAAAAAAAGAAAACAACTCTTACCTTTTGCACAACTTGAACCTCTTTATTAATTTCATGACTTCAAAACAATAATACTTTTTTTATTTTTACCCTCTTCCTGTCCTTCATAGTGGGTTAATATTGATTCACTCCCAACTTTTCTGTTAAGTAGTGCAGAGGGAGCTAATCCAAAGGAAATGAGAGGTGAAGGTTAGTCACCAAGGATTAGTCTGGTCCCAGGACATCAAACGTTCCATTCCCACCCAGGAGATAATCATAGCCAGTTTGGTCAGGAAATTAAGAGGCTGCCTTCTGGAGGGGTTTCTAATCCCTGTCCTGTTCTCCTCTTACATTTTTCTTTCTTTTCCTACCTTGGTGCTTTTTTCTAGGCCTTTTCAGCTTTTCTGGCTAACATCACCTTTGACCCCACCTGGACCAAAGCTAAACCCTCGCCACGGTCAAGCTTCAGCATATTGCTTGTGTCTGCAAAAAAAATGTCTGTCTTCATTTCTTGGGTGATTTTTGATGGATGACCCTATCTTTTTCCTTTGAAAGTAATACGGAGAGTTGGCCGAAGCGTAACTCTCCCTTATGCTTTGGCCAAGCACAGGGGTTATGATCGATTGAAAACTGTGCAGGAATGTGTTTTTATTCAAGAACAAACTTAACTATTTAACCTTCAGTGAGTGCATTGATACCAAAATGCACGTGTTATTTACTTAAGTATATGTAAATAATATACATATTATATGTATATTACTTATGTACTTACTTATGTAAGTATTGAACTACTTACATAAGTATATGTAAGTAGTTCAACACAACTAATATAAACCATAAGTTTCTACAAATCCAATAAAAAAATTCTTCAACTCTTTTATGACAAGCATATTATGGACTTTATGGTCAAAATTGTTAAAATGTCATCATACCATTTTGATGATAACATATTCACTAAACATGATGCCAGAAAAAGCGATTGGGTCACAGGATGTTTTTCCTGTGTAAAAAAACTCCCCCTTACCTGTTGCTGTTTAACGTTGGTTTGCTAACTGAAAGACAGTTACTAGACTTTTTTTCCTTCATTTAACAAAAAATATTTTTTTTGTTAAAATTTTTTTTAACAAAATGACTAACACTCCTTTAATTTCCACATCATGTCTCTGTTTCAAGATCCCTGAAACAGAGTCATGGTGTGGAAATTAAAGGAGTGTTAGTCATCGGTTCTGAGGTGACATTGTTTTAAAGTACAGCAGATGTGCTGTTAGCTAACTGACTTGTTTATTTTTTTAAACTTTTTTTTTCTATTTAATGCCATTTTAGTTAGTGTTATCATACTATGAGAATCTCAAACTCATGCCATGCTCTTAGTGTAGCATGTTTTTGATGTTTTGACCTTCTGGAAATATGATAAATAGCTGGATTGTTCTGGTAGTTTTCCTGTGGAGCTTCATGTTCTTAGGTTTACACGGGCCAACCGACACATTAGTGGCATCCATGCTTCATGATGGATGACATGTCATTTTCCTTCAGGATTTTCTGATACTTGATTAAATTGAGGTTTCCAGTCCCAGAGGAAGCAAGCATTCCCACAGCAGCACTGAGCTTCTTTATAGGCATGGTGTTCTTTACAACTTATTCTTTATTCTTCCTCTTTCAGACATACCACTGATCAATAGATCCAAAAAGTTTCAGTAAGGAATCCTAAAACCTCTTTGGCTTATTTATGTACTTGAGGAAAAAAAATGGAGTGTAGACATGGAGCCTTTCAGCTTTCAGTAGGTGCCTTGCTGACTGCTTCCATAAAGACTTTCTGCAGTTCTTTTGCCATCAGTCGAGGATTTTCAACCACCTACTGCTAAGGAATCTGGTGGACATCGTTGGTAGCCTTTTTGTTTTATTTCATCTGGTCAGCATAGCCACTTTTCCTTTAAATTTAGACTTCTGAACATTGATTCCTGCTGTATTTTTAGAAATATTGACTCCCTTTTCTGCATTATTTTTTTTTTTTTTTGTCATTTTATTTGTGCAAAGCAGTGATTTCTTATTTCTGAGGGTTTTGGACATTGTCCTTGAATTAGTGACACACAAAGTTATTGTCAAGAGTCCTGGTATCTGTGAAGTTGTAACTTAAGCACTCTTGAATCAATTAAGAAAACCCATTATTAGTTGCTTCAAGAAAGCACACCTGATTTGTGTAAAATACTTATATAATATTAGTTCTGTTTAAATATCTAAACTGCTTTTGTGTGGTTCTTCTGTTAAAACAACTGAAACATGTTGAATTTCACCAAAAATAAATTAATATATTGTATTTTTATGGAAAATAGGCCTTCATCACATTTTATAAATATAACTCTTGGCATAGGTAAAGCATACATTTCTTTATGGTTAGATACCAGTAATCAGCTTCTCAATTTTTGAGAAATTTAAATGTTGGCTCTTACCAGAGGAGGTTTCTTCGGGGTCATTAAAAGTAGGCCAGGAAGGGCTTAGGGTTTAAAGAGCCCCTATTTGTCTGCATTTCCTCTCTGGTAGGAACCACAGAAAGAACAAATCACTGCCGGTGCTTCATGTATGTGCCGCTTCATGTTTTTATATCTGGCAATGTACTCAGGCCCACACGGTAAATTAAAGCACAGCATAGCAAAGGGATTTTTTTCTCACTCTTTGCCTGCCATGTCATCGAGTACAAAAGAAAATGCAGCCTCCATTTTCCACACTTCAAGACCTTTTTCTCTTTATTTCTGCTGCCCCTGCTGTCATCTTTTCTCAGATGAAAGCAGCACACAGGCAGATGTTAATCATTTGGTGGCTTTGTGTTATTACATCACTTCATCTCTGCAAAATGTAAAACGTTAGCAATTTTATATAAAGATTAAAAGATCTGAGTATGAGATTA